>OX031317.1:44558310-46055117 GCA_943737955.2 Myopa tessellatipennis | reverse complement strand
CAACTCTCGTCGCGTGTGGTCGGTGTCTTCCGGAGGATTGGTAAGTGGTTTGTTCCTTTAATTTATTTATTTTTCCCAACTCACTTATTAATTATATTTAATTATTTATTATATTTTTTCAATTATATCATTAATCATTTATTTGTTTGTTGCCTCTATGAGGTAACATATTATGTAGCACGTGGTGGAATGGACAGCACATGGGTGCAATACATTCCACGTACGTGTTATATATATTCTCTTTCCTTTTACGCACTTGCATTTTGTGTTGGTGTGTGGCTTGTTGCACACAGCACTTCTAGTGGTTTCTGTTTTTGCCATTTTTCTTGGCATTTCTTTCTGATATATGGGTGATTGCACGCACATTAGTTGTGTGTAAGCACTTATATATAGTAAAAACCCACTGATGAGTCCCCTTCAGGCGGGGGACGAAAAACGTTTATGGGTGTCTGCCTGTAGAGTAGTTTGGGCATAAAGGCCATTATTTTGACTGTTATGGGAGGTTCCTTTTCTGGAATCTTTTATAACAGTTTTGCTTGTTTGTTTTCGGTTTTTGTTGGTTTTTTGTTTTTTGTTTAATGGTTTTTCGTTTTTGTTTTGTTTGTTCTTTCTCATTTTTTGTGGTTTTTTTTGGTTGTGATACTCTTAGTATCACTTCTACTATAATTATTATATTTTATTAATTTATTATTTATTAAACATATACTATTTTACAGCTAGAACAGGTAGCACCAGGGTTTCTGATGTAAGGGAGTAGCTAGCTAGTTCACCGTAAGTATTTTACATGCCTCCGTTAGCGGTAGGTACAATCACGGGCATGACAGGGATGTTAGGGTAGAACATGATAGTTTTTCTTCTAGATGTTTGATGGGGTAATAGGTAGATAGTTACGCATAATTGTCATGCGTTTTGCGGGTTAATTCCTTAGCTAGTGTATATTGTATAATCTCTTAATTTGTCTGACACAATCGTTTATGAGGTATAGTGGATGGGCTCTTTTTTCTGGGGTATAGGCAGTCTGTCATTCAGAATGATTTGGCTGTAGGTGGCCTAGGACCCTGAGTGGGACCACCCTAGTCCTCCCTGCCCGTAGACTTTATGGCCCTGTATGCCACACGCGTACATACACGTTATGTATATGCGCGTGTGCTTACACTATATATTATTATCAATTTATCTATATAAAAAAATGTTCGGCAATATTATATCAGCTAGTCTAGGTATCATAGGCCCATGTCTTGCTGGAACTGTGTTGGAACCTTTCGCCGGTAATGGCACACTCTTGATAGTGGAGTCGGCCCGCTTGGATTCCCCATAACTCAGTCGAAATTCCAGTTGCATATCGATCGGTATGTTGTTATTGTTAGATTGGGATCTGTCGTTGTGTACGCGGAGTGTCGTAGGGGTTGGGTTTCACAATTGCAGCGGTTGGGTAAGCTCCAGTGTTCGGGATAGCCGTTCAGTCTTGGAATAGTAAACCCCTAAACCATTTAACCGCAGTGTGGAGCTTGGTCGCCTTCAGCCTTCCAACGTATATTTCGGCTCCCCTCTCTGACTCATACCCATATCATATGACAGCTTAATGAATGGATCTGTTATATGATCCAGGAGTTATGCTTACTTTAAGTTAGTCCCCCTAATATAGTTGTGTAGATTCGATGTAAATGCCTAGGTGTCGCTGTTCCTGGGGTATCCGCCGCCCATCTGGTAACAAGTATGGGGATAGCTCATCGCCATGGATGCTAGCAGTGGATGGTCAAGGTCCTAGCGTCATCTATCAGCATCAGATTATATAGCGTAGGGCTACCGTATGGGGGAGTTTTGTAATGGGTGTGTGAATGACCGGGGTCATGCATTTGGAGTTCTCGATCTTCTCTTAGGCTGGTCTGGTATTAAGATCCAGGATAGCTGGGCGCCATTGTACATAAGCTAGAGCGGATGGGGTTCGCCAGGTCATGTCTTCCACATTTGCCGTTTGAGTAGGTTAGTTAAGGTGTTAGGAGAAGGGTGTGTGATTGACTGGGGTCATGCCCTTGAAGTCCTCAATCCTCTCTTAGGCTGGTCTGGTGTTAAGATCCAGGATAGCTGGGCGCCATTGTACACAAGCTAGAGTTGATGGGGTGCTCCGGGTCGTGGCTTCCGCATTCGCCATTTTGACAGGATAGTTAGGAAAAATCAGCATCATCCAGCTTAATAGCTTTAGAGATATATATAGACATATTATAAGCAAAAATTGTAAATTTAGTTAAGTTTATATATATAAATTTTAAATTTGTAGTTTCCTTATCTCCTCCTCCCGCCACCCCTTACTTCTCTACCTATATTTAAATTCATTTCAATCGGGTTTAAAAGTCAAAAATAAAATCCTCAATTTAAATTCTACCCCTTTTGAACAAAACCAAAATTAATTTAATTCCTCAATTTCAATTGGTTTTTTAAAAAAATGTTGTGAATAAATTAATTTCATTAACTTAATTCCTTAATTTATTCCTTAACTCAATTTATTCTATTTAATAAATTATTCTTAAAATAACTTAATAATTCAATTTGTATTACCAAAAAAATTTTTTAATAATTTAAATAATTTTTTACCTTTGCCCTCCTGTAATTTTTATTTATTTATTATTTCCCCTCTCATATATATCTCTCCCTCCCCCCTTCTTCCACTCCTAATCCTAAAAATTAAACCATTTGTTTTGCCATTTCTCCGGTTTTATGTCGACCCACCCCTGTATTTTATAAACTGCATCACTCATACTTATGAGTATGCAGCTGAGGTGAACACATAAGTTAGTATGTGCTCAACTCTCGTCGCGTGTGGTCGGTGTCTTCCGGAGGATTGGTAAGTGGTTTGTTCCTTTAATTTATTTATTTTTCCCAACTCACTTATTAATTATATTTAATTATTTATTATATTTTTTCAATTATATCATTAATCATTTATTTGTTTGTTGCCTCTATGAGGTAACATATTATGTAGCACGTGGTGGAATGGACAGCACATGGGTGCAATACATTCCACGTACGTGTTATATATATTCTCTTTCCTTTTACGCACTTGCATTTTGTGTTGGTGTGTGGCTTGTTGCACACAGCACTTCTAGTGGTTTCTGTTTTTGCCATTTTTCTTGGCATTTCTTTCTGATATATGGGTGATTGCACGCACATTAGTTGTGTGTAAGCACTTATATATAGTAAAAACCCACTGATGAGTCCCCTTCAGGCGGGGGACGAAAAACGTTTATGGGTGTCTGCCTGTAGAGTAGTTTGGGCATAAAGGCCATTATTTTGACTGTTATGGGAGGTTCCTTTTCTGGAATCTTTTATAACAGTTTTGCTTGTTTGTTTTCGGTTTTTGTTGGTTTTTTGTTTTTTGTTTAATGGTTTTTCGTTTTTGTTTTGTTTGTTCTTTCTCATTTTTTGTGGTTTTTTTTGGTTGTGATACTCTTAGTATCACTTCTACTATAATTATTATATTTTATTAATTTATTATTTATTAAACATATACTATTTTACAGCTAGAACAGGTAGCACCAGGGTTTCTGATGTAAGGGAGTAGCTAGCTAGTTCACCGTAAGTATTTTACATGCCTCCGTTAGCGGTAGGTACAATCACGGGCATGACAGGGATGTTAGGGTAGAACATGATAGTTTTTCTTCTAGATGTTTGATGGGGTAATAGGTAGATAGTTACGCATAATTGTCATGCGTTTTGCGGGTTAATTCCTTAGCTAGTGTATATTGTATAATCTCTTAATTTGTCTGACACAATCGTTTATGAGGTATAGTGGATGGGCTCTTTTTTCTGGGGTATAGGCAGTCTGTCATTCAGAATGATTTGGCTGTAGGTGGCCTAGGACCCTGAGTGGGACCACCCTAGTCCTCCCTGCCCGTAGACTTTATGGCCCTGTATGCCACACGCGTACATACACGTTATGTATATGCGCGTGTGCTTACACTATATATTATTATCAATTTATCTATATAAAAAAATGTTCGGCAATATTATATCAGCTAGTCTAGGTATCATAGGCCCATGTCTTGCTGGAACTGTGTTGGAACCTTTCGCCGGTAATGGCACACTCTTGATAGTGGAGTCGGCCCGCTTGGATTCCCCATAACTCAGTCGAAATTCCAGTTGCATATCGATCGGTATGTTGTTATTGTTAGATTGGGATCTGTCGTTGTGTACGCGGAGTGTCGTAGGGGTTGGGTTTCACAATTGCAGCGGTTGGGTAAGCTCCAGTGTTCGGGATAGCCGTTCAGTCTTGGAATAGTAAACCCCTAAACCATTTAACCGCAGTGTGGAGCTTGGTCGCCTTCAGCCTTCCAACGTATATTTCGGCTCCCCTCTCTGACTCATACCCATATCATATGACAGCTTAATGAATGGATCTGTTATATGATCCAGGAGTTATGCTTACTTTAAGTTAGTCCCCCTAATATAGTTGTGTAGATTCGATGTAAATGCCTAGGTGTCGCTGTTCCTGGGGTATCCGCCGCCCATCTGGTAACAAGTATGGGGATAGCTCATCGCCATGGATGCTAGCAGTGGATGGTCAAGGTCCTAGCGTCATCTATCAGCATCAGATTATATAGCGTAGGGCTACCGTATGGGGGAGTTTTGTAATGGGTGTGTGAATGACCGGGGTCATGCATTTGGAGTTCTCGATCTTCTCTTAGGCTGGTCTGGTATTAAGATCCAGGATAGCTGGGCGCCATTGTACATAAGCTAGAGCGGATGGGGTTCGCCAGGTCATGTCTTCCACATTTGCCGTTTGAGTAGGTTAGTTAAGGTGTTAGGAGAAGGGTGTGTGATTGACTGGGGTCATGCCCTTGAAGTCCTCAATCCTCTCTTAGGCTGGTCTGGTGTTAAGATCCAGGATAGCTGGGCGCCATTGTACACAAGCTAGAGTTGATGGGGTGCTCCGGGTCGTGGCTTCCGCATTCGCCATTTTGACAGGATAGTTAGGAAAAATCAGCATCATCCAGCTTAATAGCTTTAGAGATATATATAGACATATTATAAGCAAAAATTGTAAATTTAGTTAAGTTTATATATATAAATTTTAAATTTGTAGTTTCCTTATCTCCTCCTCCCGCCACCCCTTACTTCTCTACCTATATTTAAATTCATTTCAATCGGGTTTAAAAGTCAAAAATAAAATCCTCAATTTAAATTCTACCCCTTTTGAACAAAACCAAAATTAATTTAATTCCTCAATTTCAATTGGTTTTTTAAAAAAATGTTGTGAATAAATTAATTTCATTAACTTAATTCCTTAATTTATTCCTTAACTCAATTTATTCTATTTAATAAATTATTCTTAAAATAACTTAATAATTCAATTTGTATTACCAAAAAAATTTTTTAATAATTTAAATAATTTTTTACCTTTGCCCTCCTGTAATTTTTATTTATTTATTATTTCCCCTCTCATATATATCTCTCCCTCCCCCCTTCTTCCACTCCTAATCCTAAAAATTAAACCATTTGTTTTGCCATTTCTCCGGTTTTATGTCGACCCACCCCTGTATTTTATAAACTGCATCACTCATACTTATGAGTATGCAGCTGAGGTGAACACATAAGTTAGTATGTGCTCAACTCTCGTCGCGTGTGGTCGGTGTCTTCCGGAGGATTGGTAAGTGGTTTGTTCCTTTAATTTATTTATTTTTCCCAACTCACTTATTAATTATATTTAATTATTTATTATATTTTTTCAATTATATCATTAATCATTTATTTGTTTGTTGCCTCTATGAGGTAACATATTATGTAGCACGTGGTGGAATGGACAGCACATGGGTGCAATACATTCCACGTACGTGTTATATATATTCTCTTTCCTTTTACGCACTTGCATTTTGTGTTGGTGTGTGGCTTGTTGCACACAGCACTTCTAGTGGTTTCTGTTTTTGCCATTTTTCTTGGCATTTCTTTCTGATATATGGGTGATTGCACGCACATTAGTTGTGTGTAAGCACTTATATATAGTAAAAACCCACTGATGAGTCCCCTTCAGGCGGGGGACGAAAAACGTTTATGGGTGTCTGCCTGTAGAGTAGTTTGGGCATAAAGGCCATTATTTTGACTGTTATGGGAGGTTCCTTTTCTGGAATCTTTTATAACAGTTTTGCTTGTTTGTTTTCGGTTTTTGTTGGTTTTTTGTTTTTTGTTTAATGGTTTTTCGTTTTTGTTTTGTTTGTTCTTTCTCATTTTTTGTGGTTTTTTTTGGTTGTGATACTCTTAGTATCACTTCTACTATAATTATTATATTTTATTAATTTATTATTTATTAAACATATACTATTTTACAGCTAGAACAGGTAGCACCAGGGTTTCTGATGTAAGGGAGTAGCTAGCTAGTTCACCGTAAGTATTTTACATGCCTCCGTTAGCGGTAGGTACAATCACGGGCATGACAGGGATGTTAGGGTAGAACATGATAGTTTTTCTTCTAGATGTTTGATGGGGTAATAGGTAGATAGTTACGCATAATTGTCATGCGTTTTGCGGGTTAATTCCTTAGCTAGTGTATATTGTATAATCTCTTAATTTGTCTGACACAATCGTTTATGAGGTATAGTGGATGGGCTCTTTTTTCTGGGGTATAGGCAGTCTGTCATTCAGAATGATTTGGCTGTAGGTGGCCTAGGACCCTGAGTGGGACCACCCTAGTCCTCCCTGCCCGTAGACTTTATGGCCCTGTATGCCACACGCGTACATACACGTTATGTATATGCGCGTGTGCTTACACTATATATTATTATCAATTTATCTATATAAAAAAATGTTCGGCAATATTATATCAGCTAGTCTAGGTATCATAGGCCCATGTCTTGCTGGAACTGTGTTGGAACCTTTCGCCGGTAATGGCACACTCTTGATAGTGGAGTCGGCCCGCTTGGATTCCCCATAACTCAGTCGAAATTCCAGTTGCATATCGATCGGTATGTTGTTATTGTTAGATTGGGATCTGTCGTTGTGTACGCGGAGTGTCGTAGGGGTTGGGTTTCACAATTGCAGCGGTTGGGTAAGCTCCAGTGTTCGGGATAGCCGTTCAGTCTTGGAATAGTAAACCCCTAAACCATTTAACCGCAGTGTGGAGCTTGGTCGCCTTCAGCCTTCCAACGTATATTTCGGCTCCCCTCTCTGACTCATACCCATATCATATGACAGCTTAATGAATGGATCTGTTATATGATCCAGGAGTTATGCTTACTTTAAGTTAGTCCCCCTAATATAGTTGTGTAGATTCGATGTAAATGCCTAGGTGTCGCTGTTCCTGGGGTATCCGCCGCCCATCTGGTAACAAGTATGGGGATAGCTCATCGCCATGGATGCTAGCAGTGGATGGTCAAGGTCCTAGCGTCATCTATCAGCATCAGATTATATAGCGTAGGGCTACCGTATGGGGGAGTTTTGTAATGGGTGTGTGAATGACCGGGGTCATGCATTTGGAGTTCTCGATCTTCTCTTAGGCTGGTCTGGTATTAAGATCCAGGATAGCTGGGCGCCATTGTACATAAGCTAGAGCGGATGGGGTTCGCCAGGTCATGTCTTCCACATTTGCCGTTTGAGTAGGTTAGTTAAGGTGTTAGGAGAAGGGTGTGTGATTGACTGGGGTCATGCCCTTGAAGTCCTCAATCCTCTCTTAGGCTGGTCTGGTGTTAAGATCCAGGATAGCTGGGCGCCATTGTACACAAGCTAGAGTTGATGGGGTGCTCCGGGTCGTGGCTTCCGCATTCGCCATTTTGACAGGATAGTTAGGAAAAATCAGCATCATCCAGCTTAATAGCTTTAGAGATATATATAGACATATTATAAGCAAAAATTGTAAATTTAGTTAAGTTTATATATATAAATTTTAAATTTGTAGTTTCCTTATCTCCTCCTCCCGCCACCCCTTACTTCTCTACCTATATTTAAATTCATTTCAATCGGGTTTAAAAGTCAAAAATAAAATCCTCAATTTAAATTCTACCCCTTTTGAACAAAACCAAAATTAATTTAATTCCTCAATTTCAATTGGTTTTTTAAAAAAATGTTGTGAATAAATTAATTTCATTAACTTAATTCCTTAATTTATTCCTTAACTCAATTTATTCTATTTAATAAATTATTCTTAAAATAACTTAATAATTCAATTTGTATTACCAAAAAAATTTTTTAATAATTTAAATAATTTTTTACCTTTGCCCTCCTGTAATTTTTATTTATTTATTATTTCCCCTCTCATATATATCTCTCCCTCCCCCCTTCTTCCACTCCTAATCCTAAAAATTAAACCATTTGTTTTGCCATTTCTCCGGTTTTATGTCGACCCACCCCTGTATTTTATAAACTGCATCACTCATACTTATGAGTATGCAGCTGAGGTGAACACATAAGTTAGTATGTGCTCAACTCTCGTCGCGTGTGGTCGGTGTCTTCCGGAGGATTGGTAAGTGGTTTGTTCCTTTAATTTATTTATTTTTCCCAACTCACTTATTAATTATATTTAATTATTTATTATATTTTTTCAATTATATCATTAATCATTTATTTGTTTGTTGCCTCTATGAGGTAACATATTATGTAGCACGTGGTGGAATGGACAGCACATGGGTGCAATACATTCCACGTACGTGTTATATATATTCTCTTTCCTTTTACGCACTTGCATTTTGTGTTGGTGTGTGGCTTGTTGCACACAGCACTTCTAGTGGTTTCTGTTTTTGCCATTTTTCTTGGCATTTCTTTCTGATATATGGGTGATTGCACGCACATTAGTTGTGTGTAAGCACTTATATATAGTAAAAACCCACTGATGAGTCCCCTTCAGGCGGGGGACGAAAAACGTTTATGGGTGTCTGCCTGTAGAGTAGTTTGGGCATAAAGGCCATTATTTTGACTGTTATGGGAGGTTCCTTTTCTGGAATCTTTTATAACAGTTTTGCTTGTTTGTTTTCGGTTTTTGTTGGTTTTTTGTTTTTTGTTTAATGGTTTTTCGTTTTTGTTTTGTTTGTTCTTTCTCATTTTTTGTGGTTTTTTTTGGTTGTGATACTCTTAGTATCACTTCTACTATAATTATTATATTTTATTAATTTATTATTTATTAAACATATACTATTTTACAGCTAGAACAGGTAGCACCAGGGTTTCTGATGTAAGGGAGTAGCTAGCTAGTTCACCGTAAGTATTTTACATGCCTCCGTTAGCGGTAGGTACAATCACGGGCATGACAGGGATGTTAGGGTAGAACATGATAGTTTTTCTTCTAGATGTTTGATGGGGTAATAGGTAGATAGTTACGCATAATTGTCATGCGTTTTGCGGGTTAATTCCTTAGCTAGTGTATATTGTATAATCTCTTAATTTGTCTGACACAATCGTTTATGAGGTATAGTGGATGGGCTCTTTTTTCTGGGGTATAGGCAGTCTGTCATTCAGAATGATTTGGCTGTAGGTGGCCTAGGACCCTGAGTGGGACCACCCTAGTCCTCCCTGCCCGTAGACTTTATGGCCCTGTATGCCACACGCGTACATACACGTTATGTATATGCGCGTGTGCTTACACTATATATTATTATCAATTTATCTATATAAAAAAATGTTCGGCAATATTATATCAGCTAGTCTAGGTATCATAGGCCCATGTCTTGCTGGAACTGTGTTGGAACCTTTCGCCGGTAATGGCACACTCTTGATAGTGGAGTCGGCCCGCTTGGATTCCCCATAACTCAGTCGAAATTCCAGTTGCATATCGATCGGTATGTTGTTATTGTTAGATTGGGATCTGTCGTTGTGTACGCGGAGTGTCGTAGGGGTTGGGTTTCACAATTGCAGCGGTTGGGTAAGCTCCAGTGTTCGGGATAGCCGTTCAGTCTTGGAATAGTAAACCCCTAAACCATTTAACCGCAGTGTGGAGCTTGGTCGCCTTCAGCCTTCCAACGTATATTTCGGCTCCCCTCTCTGACTCATACCCATATCATATGACAGCTTAATGAATGGATCTGTTATATGATCCAGGAGTTATGCTTACTTTAAGTTAGTCCCCCTAATATAGTTGTGTAGATTCGATGTAAATGCCTAGGTGTCGCTGTTCCTGGGGTATCCGCCGCCCATCTGGTAACAAGTATGGGGATAGCTCATCGCCATGGATGCTAGCAGTGGATGGTCAAGGTCCTAGCGTCATCTATCAGCATCAGATTATATAGCGTAGGGCTACCGTATGGGGGAGTTTTGTAATGGGTGTGTGAATGACCGGGGTCATGCATTTGGAGTTCTCGATCTTCTCTTAGGCTGGTCTGGTATTAAGATCCAGGATAGCTGGGCGCCATTGTACATAAGCTAGAGCGGATGGGGTTCGCCAGGTCATGTCTTCCACATTTGCCGTTTGAGTAGGTTAGTTAAGGTGTTAGGAGAAGGGTGTGTGATTGACTGGGGTCATGCCCTTGAAGTCCTCAATCCTCTCTTAGGCTGGTCTGGTGTTAAGATCCAGGATAGCTGGGCGCCATTGTACACAAGCTAGAGTTGATGGGGTGCTCCGGGTCGTGGCTTCCGCATTCGCCATTTTGACAGGATAGTTAGGAAAAATCAGCATCATCCAGCTTAATAGCTTTAGAGATATATATAGACATATTATAAGCAAAAATTGTAAATTTAGTTAAGTTTATATATATAAATTTTAAATTTGTAGTTTCCTTATCTCCTCCTCCCGCCACCCCTTACTTCTCTACCTATATTTAAATTCATTTCAATCGGGTTTAAAAGTCAAAAATAAAATCCTCAATTTAAATTCTACCCCTTTTGAACAAAACCAAAATTAATTTAATTCCTCAATTTCAATTGGTTTTTTAAAAAAATGTTGTGAATAAATTAATTTCATTAACTTAATTCCTTAATTTATTCCTTAACTCAATTTATTCTATTTAATAAATTATTCTTAAAATAACTTAATAATTCAATTTGTATTACCAAAAAAATTTTTTAATAATTTAAATAATTTTTTACCTTTGCCCTCCTGTAATTTTTATTTATTTATTATTTCCCCTCTCATATATATCTCTCCCTCCCCCCTTCTTCCACTCCTAATCCTAAAAATTAAACCATTTGTTTTGCCATTTCTCCGGTTTTATGTCGACCCACCCCTGTATTTTATAAACTGCATCACTCATACTTATGAGTATGCAGCTGAGGTGAACACATAAGTTAGTATGTGCTCAACTCTCGTCGCGTGTGGTCGGTGTCTTCCGGAGGATTGGTAAGTGGTTTGTTCCTTTAATTTATTTATTTTTCCCAACTCACTTATTAATTATATTTAATTATTTATTATATTTTTTCAATTATATCATTAATCATTTATTTGTTTGTTGCCTCTATGAGGTAACATATTATGTAGCACGTGGTGGAATGGACAGCACATGGGTGCAATACATTCCACGTACGTGTTATATATATTCTCTTTCCTTTTACGCACTTGCATTTTGTGTTGGTGTGTGGCTTGTTGCACACAGCACTTCTAGTGGTTTCTGTTTTTGCCATTTTTCTTGGCATTTCTTTCTGATATATGGGTGATTGCACGCACATTAGTTGTGTGTAAGCACTTATATATAGTAAAAACCCACTGATGAGTCCCCTTCAGGCGGGGGACGAAAAACGTTTATGGGTGTCTGCCTGTAGAGTAGTTTGGGCATAAAGGCCATTATTTTGACTGTTATGGGAGGTTCCTTTTCTGGAATCTTTTATAACAGTTTTGCTTGTTTGTTTTCGGTTTTTGTTGGTTTTTTGTTTTTTGTTTAATGGTTTTTCGTTTTTGTTTTGTTTGTTCTTTCTCATTTTTTGTGGTTTTTTTTGGTTGTGATACTCTTAGTATCACTTCTACTATAATTATTATATTTTATTAATTTATTATTTATTAAACATATACTATTTTACAGCTAGAACAGGTAGCACCAGGGTTTCTGATGTAAGGGAGTAGCTAGCTAGTTCACCGTAAGTATTTTACATGCCTCCGTTAGCGGTAGGTACAATCACGGGCATGACAGGGATGTTAGGGTAGAACATGATAGTTTTTCTTCTAGATGTTTGATGGGGTAATAGGTAGATAGTTACGCATAATTGTCATGCGTTTTGCGGGTTAATTCCTTAGCTAGTGTATATTGTATAATCTCTTAATTTGTCTGACACAATCGTTTATGAGGTATAGTGGATGGGCTCTTTTTTCTGGGGTATAGGCAGTCTGTCATTCAGAATGATTTGGCTGTAGGTGGCCTAGGACCCTGAGTGGGACCACCCTAGTCCTCCCTGCCCGTAGACTTTATGGCCCTGTATGCCACACGCGTACATACACGTTATGTATATGCGCGTGTGCTTACACTATATATTATTATCAATTTATCTATATAAAAAAATGTTCGGCAATATTATATCAGCTAGTCTAGGTATCATAGGCCCATGTCTTGCTGGAACTGTGTTGGAACCTTTCGCCGGTAATGGCACACTCTTGATAGTGGAGTCGGCCCGCTTGGATTCCCCATAACTCAGTCGAAATTCCAGTTGCATATCGATCGGTATGTTGTTATTGTTAGATTGGGATCTGTCGTTGTGTACGCGGAGTGTCGTAGGGGTTGGGTTTCACAATTGCAGCGGTTGGGTAAGCTCCAGTGTTCGGGATAGCCGTTCAGTCTTGGAATAGTAAACCCCTAAACCATTTAACCGCAGTGTGGAGCTTGGTCGCCTTCAGCCTTCCAACGTATATTTCGGCTCCCCTCTCTGACTCATACCCATATCATATGACAGCTTAATGAATGGATCTGTTATATGATCCAGGAGTTATGCTTACTTTAAGTTAGTCCCCCTAATATAGTTGTGTAGATTCGATGTAAATGCCTAGGTGTCGCTGTTCCTGGGGTATCCGCCGCCCATCTGGTAACAAGTATGGGGATAGCTCATCGCCATGGATGCTAGCAGTGGATGGTCAAGGTCCTAGCGTCATCTATCAGCATCAGATTATATAGCGTAGGGCTACCGTATGGGGGAGTTTTGTAATGGGTGTGTGAATGACCGGGGTCATGCATTTGGAGTTCTCGATCTTCTCTTAGGCTGGTCTGGTATTAAGATCCAGGATAGCTGGGCGCCATTGTACATAAGCTAGAGCGGATGGGGTTCGCCAGGTCATGTCTTCCACATTTGCCGTTTGAGTAGGTTAGTTAAGGTGTTAGGAGAAGGGTGTGTGATTGACTGGGGTCATGCCCTTGAAGTCCTCAATCCTCTCTTAGGCTGGTCTGGTGTTAAGATCCAGGATAGCTGGGCGCCATTGTACACAAGCTAGAGTTGATGGGGTGCTCCGGGTCGTGGCTTCCGCATTCGCCATTTTGACAGGATAGTTAGGAAAAATCAGCATCATCCAGCTTAATAGCTTTAGAGATATATATAGACATATTATAAGCAAAAATTGTAAATTTAGTTAAGTTTATATATATAAATTTTAAATTTGTAGTTTCCTTATCTCCTCCTCCCGCCACCCCTTACTTCTCTACCTATATTTAAATTCATTTCAATCGGGTTTAAAAGTCAAAAATAAAATCCTCAATTTAAATTCTACCCCTTTTGAACAAAACCAAAATTAATTTAATTCCTCAATTTCAATTGGTTTTTTAAAAAAATGTTGTGAATAAATTAATTTCATTAACTTAATTCCTTAATTTATTCCTTAACTCAATTTATTCTATTTAATAAATTATTCTTAAAATAACTTAATAATTCAATTTGTATTACCAAAAAAATTTTTTAATAATTTAAATAATTTTTTACCTTTGCCCTCCTGTAATTTTTATTTATTTATTATTTCCCCTCTCATATATATCTCTCCCTCCCCCCTTCTTCCACTCCTAATCCTAAAAATTAAACCATTTGTTTTGCCATTTCTCCGGTTTTATGTCGACCCACCCCTGTATTTTATAAACTGCATCACTCATACTTATGAGTATGCAGCTGAGGTGAACACATAAGTTAGTATGTGCTCAACTCTCGTCGCGTGTGGTCGGTGTCTTCCGGAGGATTGGTAAGTGGTTTGTTCCTTTAATTTATTTATTTTTCCCAACTCACTTATTAATTATATTTAATTATTTATTATATTTTTTCAATTATATCATTAATCATTTATTTGTTTGTTGCCTCTATGAGGTAACATATTATGTAGCACGTGGTGGAATGGACAGCACATGGGTGCAATACATTCCACGTACGTGTTATATATATTCTCTTTCCTTTTACGCACTTGCATTTTGTGTTGGTGTGTGGCTTGTTGCACACAGCACTTCTAGTGGTTTCTGTTTTTGCCATTTTTCTTGGCATTTCTTTCTGATATATGGGTGATTGCACGCACATTAGTTGTGTGTAAGCACTTATATATAGTAAAAACCCACTGATGAGTCCCCTTCAGGCGGGGGACGAAAAACGTTTATGGGTGTCTGCCTGTAGAGTAGTTTGGGCATAAAGGCCATTATTTTGACTGTTATGGGAGGTTCCTTTTCTGGAATCTTTTATAACAGTTTTGCTTGTTTGTTTTCGGTTTTTGTTGGTTTTTTGTTTTTTGTTTAATGGTTTTTCGTTTTTGTTTTGTTTGTTCTTTCTCATTTTTTGTGGTTTTTTTTGGTTGTGATACTCTTAGTATCACTTCTACTATAATTATTATATTTTATTAATTTATTATTTATTAAACATATACTATTTTACAGCTAGAACAGGTAGCACCAGGGTTTCTGATGTAAGGGAGTAGCTAGCTAGTTCACCGTAAGTATTTTACATGCCTCCGTTAGCGGTAGGTACAATCACGGGCATGACAGGGATGTTAGGGTAGAACATGATAGTTTTTCTTCTAGATGTTTGATGGGGTAATAGGTAGATAGTTACGCATAATTGTCATGCGTTTTGCGGGTTAATTCCTTAGCTAGTGTATATTGTATAATCTCTTAATTAAGATTATATAGCGTAGGGCTACCGTATGGGGGAGTTTTGTAATGGGTGTGTGAATGACCGGGGTCATGCATTTGGAGTTCTCGATCTTCTCTTAGGCTGGTCTGGTATTAAGATCCAGGATAGCTGGGCGCCATTGTACATAAGCTAGAGCGGATGGGGTTCGCCAGGTCATGTCTTCCACATTTGCCGTTTGAGTAGGTTAGTTAAGGTGTTAGGAGAAGGGTGTGTGATTGACTGGGGTCATGCCCTTGAAGTTCTCAATCCTCTCTTAGGCTGGTCTGGTGTTAAGATCCAGGATAGCTGGGCGCCATTGTACACAAGCTAGAGTTGATGGGGTGCTCCGGGTCGTGGCTTCCGCATTCGCCATTTTGACAGGATAGTTAGGAAAAATCAGCATCATCCAGCTTAATAGCTTTAGAGATATATATAGACATATTATAAGCAAAAATTGTAAATTTAGTTAAGTTTATATATATAAATTTTAAATTTGTAGTTTCCTTATCTCCTCCTCCCGCCACCCCTTACTTCTCTACCTATATTTAAATTCATTTCAATCGGGTTTAAAAGTCAAAAATAAAATCCTCAATTTAAATTCTACCCCTTTTGAACAAAACCAAAATTAATTTAATTCCTCAATTTCAATTGGTTTTTTAAAAAAATGTTGTGAATAAATTAATTTCATTAACTTAATTCCTTAATTTATTCCTTAACTCAATTTATTCTATTTAATAAATTATTCTTAAAATAACTTAATAATTCAATTTGTATTACCAAAAAAATTTTTTAATAATTTAAATAATTTTTTACCTTTGCCCTCCTGTAATTTTTATTTATTTATTATTTCCCCTCTCATATATATCTCTCCCTCCCCCCTTCTTCCACTCCTAATCCTAAAAATTAAACCATTTGTTTTGCCATTTCTCCGGTTTTATGTCGACCCACCCCTGTATTTTATAAACTGCATCACTCATACTTATGAGTATGCAGCTGAGGTGAACACATAAGTTAGTATGTGCTCAACTCTCGTCGCGTGTGGTCGGTGTCTTCCGGAGGATTGGTAAGTGGTTTGTTCCTTTAATTTATTTATTTTTTCCCAACTCACTTATTAATTATATTTAATTATTTATTATATTTTTTCAATTATATCATTAATCATTTTATTTGTTTGTTGCCTCTATGAGGTAACATATTATGTAGCACGTGGTGGAATGGACAGCACATGGGTGCAATACATTCCACGTACGTGTTATATATATTCTCTTTCCTTTTACGCACTTGCATTTTGTGTTGGTGTGTGGCTTGTTGCACACAGCACTTCTAGTGGTTTCTGTTTTTGCCATTTTTCTTGGCATTTCTTTCTGATATATGGGTGATTGCACGCACATTAGTTGTGTGTAAGCACTTATATATAGTAAAAAACCCACTGATGAGTCCCCTTCAGGCGGGGGACGAAAAACGTTTATGGGTGTCTGCCTGTAGAGTAGTTTGGGCATAAAGGCCATTATTTTGACTGTTATGGGAGGTTCCTTTTCTGGAATCTTTTATAACAGTTTTGCTTGTTTGTTTTCGGTTTTTGTTGGTTTTTTGTTTTTTGTTTAATGGCTTTTCGTTTTTGTTTTGTTTGTTCTTTCTCATTTTTTGTGGTTTTTTTGGTTGTGATACTCTTAGTATCACTTCTACTATAATTATTATATTTTATTAATTTATTATTTATATATTTTTTATTAAACATATACTATTTTGCAGCTAGAACAGGTAGCACCAGGGTTTCTGATGTAAGGGAGTAGCTAGCTAGTTCACCGTAAGTATTTTACATGCCTCCGTTAGCGGTAGGTACAATCACGGGCATGACAGGGATGTTAGGGTAGAACATGATAGTTTTTCTTCTAGATGTTTGATGGGGTAATAGGTAGATAGTTACGCATAATTGTCATGCGTTTTGCGGGTTAATTCCTTAGCTAGTGTATATTGTATAATCTCTTAATTTGTCTGACACAATCGTTTATGAGGTATAGTGGATGGGCTCTTTTTTCTGGGGTATAGGCAGTCTGTCATTCAGAATGATTTGGCTGTAGGTGGCCTAGGACCCTGAGTGGGACCACCCTAGTCCTCCCTGCCCGTAGACTTTATGGCCCTGTATGCCACACGCGTACATACACGTTATGTATATGCGCGTGTGCTTACACTATATATTATTATCAATTTATCTATATAAAAAAATGTTCGGCAATATTATATCAGCTAGTCTAGGTATCATAGGCCCATGTCTTGCTGGAACTGTGTTGGAACCTTTCGCCGGTAATGGCACACTCTTGATAGTGGAGTCGGCCCGCTTGGATTCCCCATAACTCAGTCGAAATTCCAGTTGCATATCGATCGGTATGTTGTTATTGTTAGATTGGGATCTGTCGTTGTGTACGCGGAGTGTCGTAGGGGTTGGGTTTCACAATTGCAGCGGTTGGGTAAGCTCCAGTGTTCGGGATAGCCGTTCAGTCTTGGAATAGTAAACCCCTAAACCATTTAACCGCAGTGTGGAGCTTGGTCGCCTTCAGCCTTCCAACGTATATTTCGGCTCCCCTCTCTGACTCATACCCATATCATATGACAGCTTAATGAATGGATCTGTTATATGATCCAGGAGTTATGCTTACTTTAAGTTAGTCCCCCTAATATAGTTGTGTAGATTCGATGTAAATGCCTAGGTGTCGCTGTTCCTGGGGTATCCGCCGCCCATCTGGTAACAAGTATGGGGATAGCTCATCGCCATGGATGCTAGCAGTGGATGGTCAAGGTCCTAGCGTCATCTATCAGCATCAGATTATATAGCGTAGGGCTACCGTATGGGGGAGTTTTGTAATGGGTGTGTGAATGACCGGGGTCATGCATTTGAGTTCTCGATCTTCTCTTAGGCTGGTCTGGTATTAAGATCCAGGATAGCTGGGCGCCATTGTACATAAGCTAGAGCGGATGGGGTTCGCCAGGTCATGTCTTCCACATTTGCCGTTTGAGTAGGTTAGTTAAGGTGTTAGGAGAAGGGTGTGTGATTGACTGGGGTCATGCCCTTGAAGTTCTCAATCCTCTCTTAGGCTGGTCTGGTGTTAAGATCCAGGATAGCTGGGCGCCATTGTACACAAGCTAGAGTTGATGGGGTGCTCCGGGTCGTGGCTTCCGCATTCGCCATTTTGACAGGATAGTTAGGAAAAATCAGCATCATCCAGCTTAATAGCTTTAGAGATATATATAGACATATTATAAGCAAAAATTGTAAATTTAGTTAAGTTTATATATATAAATTTTAAATTTGTAGTTTCCTTATCTCCTCCTCCCGCCACCCCTTACTTCTCTACCTATATTTAAATTCATTTCAATCGGGTTTAAAAGTCAAAAATAAAATCCTCAATTTAAATTCTACCCCTTTTGAACAAAACCAAAATTAATTTAATTCCTCAATTTCAATTGGTTTTTTAAAAAAAATGTTGTGAATAAATTAATTTCATTAACTTAATTCCTTAATTTATTCCTTAACTCAATTTATTCTATTTAATAAATTATTCTTAAAATAACTTAATAATTCAATTTGTATTACCAAAAAAATTTTTTAATAATTTAAATAATTTTTTACCTTTGCCCTCCTGTAATTTTTATTTATTTATTATTTCCCCTCTCATATATATCTCTCCCTCCCCCCTTCTTCCACTCCTAATCCTAAAAATTAAACCATTTGTTTTGCCATTTCTCCGGTTTTATGTCGACCCACCCCTGTATTTTATAAACTGCATCACTCATACTTATGAGTATGCAGCTGAGGTGAACACATAAGTTAGTATGTGCTCAACTCTCGTCGCGTGTGGTCGGTGTCTTCCGGAGGATTGGTAAGTGGTTTGTTCCTTTAATTTATTTATTTTTTCCCAACTCACTTATTAATTATATTTAATTATTTATTATATTTTTTCAATTATATCATTAATCATTTTATTTGTTTGTTGCCTCTATGAGGTAACATATTATGTAGCACGTGGTGGAATGGACAGCACATGGGTGCAATACATTCCACGTACGTGTTATATATATTCTCTTTCCTTTTACGCACTTGCATTTTGTGTTGGTGTGTGGCTTGTTGCACACAGCACTTCTAGTGGTTTCTGTTTTTGCCATTTTTCTTGGCATTTCTTTCTGATATATGGGTGATTGCACGCACATTAGTTGTGTGTAAGCACTTATATATAGTAAAAAACCCACTGATGAGTCCCCTTCAGGCGGGGGACGAAAAACGTTTATGGGTGTCTGCCTGTAGAGTAGTTTGGGCATAAAGGCCATTATTTTGACTGTTATGGGAGGTTCCTTTTCTGGAATCTTTTATAACAGTTTTGCTTGTTTGTTTTCGGTTTTTGTTGGTTTTTGGTTTTTGTTTAATGGCTTTTCGTTTTTGTTTTGTTTGTTCTTTCTCATTTTTTGTGGTTTTTTTGGTTGTGATACTCTTAGTATCACTTCTACTATAATTATTATATTTTATTAATTTATTATTTATATATTTTTTATTAAACATATACTATTTTGCAGCTAGAACAGGTAGCACCAGGGTTTCTGATGTAAGGGAGTAGCTAGCTAGTTCACCGTAAGTATTTTACATGCCTCCGTTAGCGGTAGGTACAATCACGGGCATGACAGGGATGTTAGGGTAGAACATGATAGTTTTTCTTCTAGATGTTTGATGGGGTAATAGGTAGATAGTTACGCATAATTGTCATGCGTTTTGCGGGTTAATTCCTTAGCTAGTGTATATTGTATAATCTCTTAAAATATATATAAAAACATAAGCAGACTAGCTGTAAATATTGAATAACCGGTTTACCGCTATTAGGATGTGTACGGTTTAAGATCTGGGTGTGCCCAGACGCCGTGTAGCCCTGGTAGTATGGGGGCTGGTTAGATCGATATCTAGGCTTTTAATCTATTTTATTATTAATATCCCAACTCTGTTAACCCTTACCTACTTATTATTATTATTATATATTATTATTATATTTAATTATCTACATTATATATATGTATATTCTTTTAATATACATATTTATATAGGAAAGTATATATATATATATAAAAAAACATAAGTAGATGTATTGTAAATATTGAATGACCGGTTTACCGCTGTCAGGTAGTGCATGGTTTAAGATCTGGGTGTGCCCAGACGCCGTGTAGCCCTGGTAGTATGGGGGCTGTGTTAGCTCAATATCTAGGTCCTTACTATATCATAATAAAAACATCCCAACTTTGTCAACCCTTCCAATTATTATTACTATATTATTATTATATTGTATATATATTGCATTTATATTTATAGGAAAAGTATATGTATAAAAAAACCTAAGCAGATTCAATGTAAATATTGAATGACCGGTTTACCGCTAGTAGGATGTATACGGTTTAAGATCTGGGTGTGCCCAGACGCCGTGTAGCCCTGGTAGTATGGGGGCTGTGTTAGCTCAATATCTAGGCCTGTATCATTATATAACATCCCAATTTTGTCAACCCTTCCCTAATTAATATATACTATTTTATAAAATTATTAAATTAAATTATTTATTATTCATTATTTATTTAATTATTTATTAATTATTTATTATATCTCCTTCCCCACCCCCTTAATCTCCCACCTTCCCCCTTCCCTATTCCATTAATTTTTCATACCCCTCCCCCACTGACTTGCCGTTGTTCCGGTTGACATCGACCCATCCCTAAATTCGAAAATTGCATCACCCATGCTATTGGAGTATGCAATTGAGGTGAACACATCAGCTAGTATGTGTTCAACTCTCGTCGCGTGTGGTCGCTGTCTTCCTGAGGAATGGTAAGTGCTTTTTGATTTTTCCCATATATTATATTATATTATTATATTATATTATATTACTATATATTATATTATATTATTATTATCTAACAATTGTCAACTAAATTATCAATTGATAGTTGTTATTTAATATATTATTTATTAATGTTTGTCGCCTCTTGAGGCAATCTAAATAATCAATTCTCCTCTTTTAGCCATTCTTGGCCAATTTTTGTAGATATGTATATGGGTGATTGCACACATACTAGTTGTGTGTGTAGGCACTTATATATATAAAATAAGCCCACTGATGAGTCCCCTTCAGGCGAGGGACGAAAAACGTTTATGGGCGTTGCCTGTAAAGTAGTTTTAGGCAAAAAGGCCTACTCATAATTGTTATGGGAGTGTCTGTTATGACACTTCTATAACAGTTTTTGCTTGTATTTCGGTTTTTGTTTGTTTTTGTGTTTTTTGTTTCAATGTTTTCATTTTTGTTTTGTTTTTAAATCTCTCATTTTTCTTGTATATAGTGTATACTTACACGTATACCTTATTTATATAATTTATATATTTTATATATTTATAAAAATTATTTGAAATAGACTCTAGATTGTCAGCATAGGCTAGATTGGACAGGTAGTAGTAACTGCCCATTAATTAAGTTAGGGTTTTATACGACTGTCTTGTCCGTTTACGTACCTGTCCATTTTTGTGTCCAATTCTCTCGTTGACTGTTACTTAGGCACGGTTTCCTGAGTGTTTACCACTCAATAATCCTACAGAGACCGGCCAGGATACACCAAGTTACGGTGCTATCCTCCGAGTCAAAAATACGTGACGAGGACCAGACAGGTCATTCATGATAGTGTAGGCAATAGCACAGGTTAGATAAGATATAGCGAACACACATCGGTTGAAAAAGAACCATGTGATAGGGAATTAGGAACCAGTTAGTTAATGTAATTTCATTGTAATAGTTAGCATAGCTAGTACAGGCTGTAACCAGATAGGTGTCATATGACCTATCTCTGAGCCCAACTCGGATCATTTCCGATGGTTACAGAAATAAAAAACTTCACATTTTTCCTAATTTCCAAATCTCTGAAGATTCCAATCCTCCAGAGAATTGTCGGTCCGCCAAACAATTTTTGGTTAACAATCGTCAGACAATTTCAGATTAATTTATAATTAATCTGAATGTTTAGGTTAGGCACAGTCATGAGGTGATGGCAAATGATTGTATAGCAGAAACAAAGGTAACCAGGCAGGAAAAATTTAATTTACTATTCGTTAGGAATTGTATCTTGTCGCCATCAATCAGCTAGAAATTTTCCTCCGTTAGGTGCGAATGACCATAAGGGGAGAGGAGGGAAACTTAAGAACTGGCCTAGGACCCTCAGAGGGACCACCCTACCTGGTGGATTAGTTTCTAATTAAGTCGGGCTATACAAATTGTATAGAAGGGATTAGCAATAGAATTTCCAATATCTTAGGACCCAGTCTCCCTGGAACTTCTCTGCACCTATCCGGAAGTGGGTTTGCCCACAGGTGTGGTGGTAAGGGTAGTTCCAAAAGGGCATATGGCTAGATTGGAGTGCCGCCCGGTCGCCGATCGTATGTGGTGGAGCTGACGTTGGTTCCCCCCCTTCATAAAAACGGTGGTTCCATTTCACCGTCCGCTGATAGACCGTTTATGTGCGGCTCAGCCTTGGATATGATTTGGAATCGACTATCCGTAGTGAAGGTTAAGGCTCTCCTCCACCCGATCCACCCCTACCTCGGTTGCCTGTCGGGGCTTCTCTCCGGACTATATGACAGGCACCAACAGGAGTGGCGGCACACAGTGTGCTGCAATTTTGTCTCTCCTGTGGTGTACTTATCGGCTAAGTTAGGTCACATGTTATAGTTGTGTAGATTCGATGTACATGTAGGGGTTACCAGGTGCCATTCCTTCTCTTAGCAGGTACGGTTTTTAAAAAAGCTTTGGGGTTATGCTCAACCACCGTTCTCCGCGAGGAGGGTCCTGTTGACTCCTGACATTTAGTTTATCGTAGCTCATTTTTTTACGTATAGTATTAGTATTTCAGGGACAATCTAGGATTCTTAAAATTATTTTTACATTATATTTAATATATATAGTTATATTTATATATTTATATATTTTATTGTATATTTATATATAAAAACATAAGCAGACTAACTGTAAATATTGAATAACCGGTTTACCGCTATTAGGATGTGTACGGTTTAAGATCTGGGTGTGCCCAGACGCCGTGTAGCCCTGGTAGTATGGGGGCTGGTTAGATCGATATCTAGGCTTTTAATCTATTTTATTATTAATATCCCAACTCTGTTAACCCTTACCTACTTATTATTATTATTATATATTATTATTATATTTAATTATCTACATTATATATATGTATATTCTTTTAATATACATATTTATATAGGAAAGTATATATATATATATAAAAAAACATAAGTAGATGTATTGTAAATATTGAATGACCGGTTTACCGCTGTCAGGTAGTGCATGGTTTAAGATCTGGGTGTGCCCAGACGCCGTGTAGCCCTGGTAGTATGGGGGCTGTGTTAGCTCAATATCTAGGTCCTTACTATATCATAATAAAAACATCCCAACTTTGTCAACCCTTCCAATTATTATTACTATATTATTATTATATTGTATATATATTGCATTTATATTTATAGGAAAAGTATATGTATAAAAAAACCTAAGCAGATTCAATGTAAATATTGAATGACCGGTTTACCGCTAGTAGGATGTATACGGTTTAAGATCTGGGTGTGCCCAGACGCCGTGTAGCCCTGGTAGTATGGGGGCTGTGTTAGCTCAATATCTAGGCCTGTATCATTATATAACATCCCAATTTTGTCAACCCTTCCCTAATTAATATATACTATTTTATAAAATTATTAAATTAAATTATTTATTATTCATTATTTATTTAATTATTTATTAATTATTTATTATATCTCCTTCCCCACCCCCTTAATCTCCCACCTTCCCCCTTCCCTATTCCATTAATTTTTCATACCCCTCCCCCACTGACTTGCCGTTGTTCCGGTTGACATCGACCCATCCCTAAATTCGAAAATTGCATCACCCATGCTATTGGAGTATGCAATTGAGGTGAACACATCAGCTAGTATGTGTTCAACTCTCGTCGCGTGTGGTCGCTGTCTTCCTGAGGAATGGTAAGTGCTTTTTGATTTTTCCCATATATTATATTATATTATTATATTATATTATATTACTATATATTATATTATATTATTATTATCTAACAATTGTCAACTAAATTATCAATTGATAGTTGTTATTTAATATATTATTTATTAATGTTTGTCGCCTCTTGAGGCAATCTAAATAATCAATTCTCCTCTTTTAGCCATTCTTGGCCAATTTTTGTAGATATGTATATGGGTGATTGCACACATACTAGTTGTGTGTGTAGGCACTTATATATATAAAATAAGCCCACTGATGAGTCCCCTTCAGGCGAGGGACGAAAAACGTTTATGGGCGTTGCCTGTAAAGTAGTTTTAGGCAAAAAGGCCTACTCATAATTGTTATGGGAGTGTCTGTTATGACACTTCTATAACAGTTTTTGCTTGTATTTCGGTTTTTGTTTGTTTTTGTGTTTTTTGTTTCAATGTTTTCATTTTTGTTTTGTTTTTAAATCTCTCATTTTTCTTGTATATAGTGTATACTTACACGTATACCTTATTTATATAATTTATATATTTTATATATTTATAAAAATTATTTGAAATAGACTCTAGATTGTCAGCATAGGCTAGATTGGACAGGTAGTAGTAACTGCCCATTAATTAAGTTAGGGTTTTATACGACTGTCTTGTCCGTTTACGTACCTGTCCATTTTTGTGTCCAATTCTCTCGTTGACTGTTACTTAGGCACGGTTTCCTGAGTGTTTACCACTCAATAATCCTACAGAGACCGGCCAGGATACACCAAGTTACGGTGCTATCCTCCGAGTCAAAAATACGTGACGAGGACCAGACAGGTCATTCATGATAGTGTAGGCAATAGCACAGGTTAGATAAGATATAGCGAACACACATCGGTTGAAAAAGAACCATGTGATAGGGAATTAGGAACCAGTTAGTTAATGTAATTTCATTGTAATAGTTAGCATAGCTAGTACAGGCTGTAACCAGATAGGTGTCATATGACCTATCTCTGAGCCCAACTCGGATCATTTCCGATGGTTACAGAAATAAAAAACTTCACATTTTTCCTAATTTCCAAATCTCTGAAGATTCCAATCCTCCAGAGAATTGTCGGTCCGCCAAACAATTTTTGGTTAACAATCGTCAGACAATTTCAGATTAATTTATAATTAATCTGAATGTTTAGGTTAGGCACAGTCATGAGGTGATGGCAAATGATTGTATAGCAGAAACAAAGGTAACCAGGCAGGAAAAATTTAATTTACTATTCGTTAGGAATTGTATCTTGTCGCCATCAATCAGCTAGAAATTTTCCTCCGTTAGGTGCGAATGACCATAAGGGGAGAGGAGGGAAACTTAAGAACTGGCCTAGGACCCTCAGAGGGACCACCCTACCTGGTGGATTAGTTTCTAATTAAGTCGGGCTATACAAATTGTATAGAAGGGATTAGCAATAGAATTTCCAATATCTTAGGACCCAGTCTCCCTGGAACTTCTCTGCACCTATCCGGAAGTGGGTTTGCCCACAGGTGTGGTGGTAAGGGTAGTTCCAAAAGGGCATATGGCTAGATTGGAGTGCCGCCCGGTCGCCGATCGTATGTGGTGGAGCTGACGTTGGTTCCCCCCCTTCATAAAAACGGTGGTTCCATTTCACCGTCCGCTGATAGACCGTTTATGTGCGGCTCAGCCTTGGATATGATTTGGAATCGACTATCCGTAGTGAAGGTTAAGGCTCTCCTCCACCCGATCCACCCCTACCTCGGTTGCCTGTCGGGGCTTCTCTCCGGACTATATGACAGGCACCAACAGGAGTGGCGGCACACAGTGTGCTGCAATTTTGTCTCTCCTGTGGTGTACTTATCGGCTAAGTTAGGTCACATGTTATAGTTGTGTAGATTCGATGTACATGTAGGGGTTACCAGGTGCCATTCCTTCTCTTAGCAGGTACGGTTTTTAAAAAAGCTTTGGGGTTATGCTCAACCACCGTTCTCCGCGAGGAGGGTCCTGTTGACTCCTGACATTTAGTTTATCGTAGCTCATTTTTTTACGTATAGTATTAGTATTTCAGGGACAATCTAGGATTCTTAAAATTATTTTTACATTATATTTAATATATATAGTTATATTTATATATTTATATATTTTATTGTATATTTATATATAAAAACATAAGCAGACTAACTGTAAATATTGAATAACCGGTTTACCGCTATTAGGATGTGTACGGTTTAAGATCTGGGTGTGCCCAGACGCCGTGTAGCCCTGGTAGTATGGGGGCTGGTTAGATCGATATCTAGGCTTTTAATCTATTTTATTATTAATATCCCAACTCTGTTAACCCTTACCTACTTATTATTATTATTATATATTATTATTATATTTAATTATCTACATTATATATATGTATATTCTTTTAATATACATATTTATATAGGAAAGTATATATATATATATAAAAAAACATAAGTAGATGTATTGTAAATATTGAATGACCGGTTTACCGCTGTCAGGTAGTGCATGGTTTAAGATCTGGGTGTGCCCAGACGCCGTGTAGCCCTGGTAGTATGGGGGCTGTGTTAGCTCAATATCTAGGTCCTTACTATATCATAATAAAAACATCCCAACTTTGTCAACCCTTCCAATTATTATTACTATATTATTATTATATTGTATATATATTGCATTTATATTTATAGGAAAAGTATATGTATAAAAAAACCTAAGCAGATTCAATGTAAATATTGAATGACCGGTTTACCGCTAGTAGGATGTATACGGTTTAAGATCTGGGTGTGCCCAGACGCCGTGTAGCCCTGGTAGTATGGGGGCTGTGTTAGCTCAATATCTAGGCCTGTATCATTATATAACATCCCAATTTTGTCAACCCTTCCCTAATTAATATATACTATTTTATAAAATTATTAAATTAAATTATTTATTATTCATTATTTATTTAATTATTTATTAATTATTTATTATATCTCCTTCCCCACCCCCTTAATCTCCCACCTTCCCCCTTCCCTATTCCATTAATTTTTCATACCCCTCCCCCACTGACTTGCCGTTGTTCCGGTTGACATCGACCCATCCCTAAATTCGAAAATTGCATCACCCATGCTATTGGAGTATGCAATTGAGGTGAACACATCAGCTAGTATGTGTTCAACTCTCGTCGCGTGTGGTCGCTGTCTTCCTGAGGAATGGTAAGTGCTTTTTGATTTTTCCCATATATTATATTATATTATTATATTATATTATATTACTATATATTATATTATATTATTATTATCTAACAATTGTCAACTAAATTATCAATTGATAGTTGTTATTTAATATATTATTTATTAATGTTTGTCGCCTCTTGAGGCAATCTAAATAATCAATTCTCCTCTTTTAGCCATTCTTGGCCAATTTTTGTAGATATGTATATGGGTGATTGCACACATACTAGTTGTGTGTGTAGGCACTTATATATATAAAATAAGCCCACTGATGAGTCCCCTTCAGGCGAGGGACGAAAAACGTTTATGGGCGTTGCCTGTAAAGTAGTTTTAGGCAAAAAGGCCTACTCATAATTGTTATGGGAGTGTCTGTTATGACACTTCTATAACAGTTTTTGCTTGTATTTCGGTTTTTGTTTGTTTTTGTGTTTTTTGTTTCAATGTTTTCATTTTTGTTTTGTTTTTAAATCTCTCATTTTTCTTGTATATAGTGTATACTTACACGTATACCTTATTTATATAATTTATATATTTTATATATTTATAAAAATTATTTGAAATAGACTCTAGATTGTCAGCATAGGCTAGATTGGACAGGTAGTAGTAACTGCCCATTAATTAAGTTAGGGTTTTATACGACTGTCTTGTCCGTTTACGTACCTGTCCATTTTTGTGTCCAATTCTCTCGTTGACTGTTACTTAGGCACGGTTTCCTGAGTGTTTACCACTCAATAATCCTACAGAGACCGGCCAGGATACACCAAGTTACGGTGCTATCCTCCGAGTCAAAAATACGTGACGAGGACCAGACAGGTCATTCATGATAGTGTAGGCAATAGCACAGGTTAGATAAGATATAGCGAACACACATCGGTTGAAAAAGAACCATGTGATAGGGAATTAGGAACCAGTTAGTTAATGTAATTTCATTGTAATAGTTAGCATAGCTAGTACAGGCTGTAACCAGATAGGTGTCATATGACCTATCTCTGAGCCCAACTCGGATCATTTCCGATGGTTACAGAAATAAAAAACTTCACATTTTTCCTAATTTCCAAATCTCTGAAGATTCCAATCCTCCAGAGAATTGTCGGTCCGCCAAACAATTTTTGGTTAACAATCGTCAGACAATTTCAGATTAATTTATAATTAATCTGAATGTTTAGGTTAGGCACAGTCATGAGGTGATGGCAAATGATTGTATAGCAGAAACAAAGGTAACCAGGCAGGAAAAATTTAATTAATCAATTTTATTCTATTTAATAAATAATTCTTAAAATAACTTAATAATTCAATTTGTAAATACCAAAAAAAGTTTTTAATAATTTAAATAATTTTTTACCTTTGCCCTCCTGTAATTTTTTTATTTATTTATTATTTCCTCTCTCATATATATCTCTCCCTCCCCCCTTCTTCCACTCCTAATCCTAAAAATTAAACCATTTGTTTTGCCATTTCTCCGGTTTTATGTCGACCCACCCCTGTATTTTATAAACTGCATCACTCATACTTATGAGTATGCAGCTGAGGTGAACACATAAGTTAGTATGTGCTCAACTCTCGTCGCGTGTGGTCGGTGTCTGCCGGAGGATTGGTAAGTGGTTTTGTTCCTTTAATTTATTTATTTTTCCCAACTCACTTATTATTTATATTTAATTATTTATTATATTTTTTCAATTATATCATTAATCATCTTAATTGTTTGTTGCCTCTATGAGGTAGCATATTATGTAGCACGTGGTGGAATGGACAGCACATGGGTGCAATACATTCCACGTACGTGTTATATATATTCTCTTTCCTTTTACGCACTTGCATTTGTGTTGGTGTGTGGCTTGTTACACACAGCACTTCTAGTGGTTTCTGTTTTTTGCCATTTTTCTTGGCATTTCTTTCTGATATATGGGTGATTGCACGCACATTAGTTGTGTGTAAGCACTTATATATAGTAAAAACCCACTGATGAGTCCCCTTCAGGCGGGGGACGAAAAACGTTTATGGGTGTCTGCCTGTAGAGTAGTTTTGGGCATAAAGGCCATTATTTTGACTGTTATGGGAGGTTCCTTTTCTGGAATCTTTTATAACAGTTTTGCTTGTTTGTTTCGGTTTTTGTTGGTTTTTTGTTTTTTGTTTAATGGTTTTTCGTTTTTGTTTTGTTTGTTCTTTCTCATTTTTTGTGGTTTTTTTGGTTGTGATACTCTTAGTATCACTTCTACTATAATTATTATATTTTATTAATTTATTATTTATATATTTTTTATTAAACATATACTATTTTGCAGCTAGAACAGGTAGCACCAGGGTTTCTGATGTAAGGGAGTAGCTAGCTAGTTCACCGTAAGTATTTTACATGCCTCCGTTAGCGGTAGGTACAATCACGGGCATGACAGGGATGTTAGGGTAGAACATGATAGTTTTTCTTCTAGATGTTTGATGGGGTAATAGGTAGATAGTTACGCATAATTGTCATGCGTTTTGCGGGTTAATTCCTTAGCTAATGTATATTGTATAATCTCTTAATTTGTCGGACACAATCGTTTATGAGGTATAGTGGATGGGCTCTTTTTTCTGGGGTATAGGCAGTCTGTCATTCAGAATGATTTGGCTGTAGGTGGCCTAGGACCCTGAGTGGGACCACCCTAGTCCTCCCTGCCCGTAGACTTTATGGCCCTGTATGCCACACGCGTACATACACGTTATGTATATACGCGTGTGCTTACACTATATATTATTATCAATTTATCTATATAAAAAAATGTTCGGCAATATTATATCAGCTAGTCTAGGTATCATAGGCCCATGTCTTGCTGGAACTGTGTTGGAACCTTTCGCCGGTAATGGCACACTCTTGATAGTGGAGTCGGCCCGCTTGGATTCCCCATAACTCAGTCGAAATTCCAGTTGCATATCGATCGGTATGTTGTTATTGTTAGATTGGGATCTGTCGTTGTGTACGCGGAGTGTCGTAGGGGTTGGGTTTCACAATTGCGGCGGTTGGGTAAGCTCCAGTGTTCGGGATAGCCGTTCAGTCTTGGAATAGTAAACCCCTAAACCATTTAACCGCAGTGTGGAGCTTGGTCGCCTTCAGCCTTCCAACGTATATTTCGGCTCCCCTCTCTGACTCATACCCATATCATATGACAGCTTAATGAATGGATCTGTTATATGATCCAGGAGTTATGCTTACTTTAAGTTAGTCCCCCTAATATAGTTGTGTAGATTCGATGTAAATGCCTAGGTGTCGCTGTTCCTGGGGTATCCGCCGCCCATCTGGTAACAAGTATGGGGATAGCTCATCGCCATGGATGCTAGCGGTGGATGGTCAAGGTCCTAGCGTCATCTATCAGCATCAGATTATATAGCGTAGGGCTACCGTATGGGGGAGTTTTGTAATGGGTGTGTGAATGACCGGGGTCATGCACTTGGAGTTCTCGATCTTCTCTTAGGCTGGTCTGGTATTAAGATCCAGGATAGCTGGGCGCCATTGTACATAAGCTAGAGCGGATGGGGTTCGCCAGGTCATGTCTTCCACATTTGCCGTTTGAGTAGGTTAGTTAAGGTGTTAGGAGAAGGGTGTGTGATTGACTGAGGTCATGCCCTTGAAGTTCTCAATCCTCTCTTAGGCTGGTCTGGTGTTAAGATCCAGGATAGCTGGGCGCCATTGTACACAAGCTAGAGTTGATGGGGTGCTCCGGGTCGTGGCTTCCGCATTCGCCATTTTGATAGGATAGTTAGGAAAAATCAGCATCATCTAGCTTAATAGCTTTAGAGATATATATAGACATATTATAAGCAAAAATTGTAAATTTAGTTAAGTTTATATATATAAATTTTAAATTTGTAGTTTCCTTATCTCCTCCTCCCGCCACTCCTTACCTTTCTACCTATATTTAAATTCATTTTCAATCGGGTTTAAAAGTCAAAAATAGAATCTTCAATTTAAATTCTACCCCTTTTGAACAAAACCAAAATTAATTTAATTCCTCAATTTCAATTGATTTTTTAAAAAAATGTTGTGAATAAATTAATTTCATTAACTTAATTCCTTAATTTATTCCTTAACTCAATTTTATTCTATTTAATAAATAATTCTTAAAATAACTTAATAATTCAATTTGTAAATACCAAAAAAAGTTTTTAATAATTTAAATAATTTTTTACCTTTGCCCTCCTGTAATTTTTTTATTTATTTATTATTTCCTCTCTCATATATATCTCTCCCTCCCCCCTTCTTCCACTCCTAATCCTAAAAATTAAACCATTTGTTTTGCCATTTCTCCGGTTTTATGTCGACCCACCCCTGTATTTTATAAACTGCATCACTCATACTTATGAGTATGCAGCTGAGGTGAACACATAAGTTAGTATGTGCTCAACTCTCGTCGCGTGTGGTCGGTGTCTGCCGGAGGATTGGTAAGTGGTTTTGTTCCTTTAATTTATTTATTTTTCCCAACTCACTTATTATTTATATTTAATTATTTATTATATTTTTTCAATTATATCATTAATCATCTTAATTGTTTGTTGCCTCTATGAGGTAGCATATTATGTAGCACGTGGTGGAATGGACAGCACATGGGTGCAATACATTCCACGTACGTGTTATATATATTCTCTTTCCTTTTACGCACTTGCATTTGTGTTGGTGTGTGGCTTGTTACACACAGCACTTCTAGTGGTTTCTGTTTTTTGCCATTTTTCTTGGCATTTCTTTCTGATATATGGGTGATTGCACGCACATTAGTTGTGTGTAAGCACTTATATATAGTAAAAACCCACTGATGAGTCCCCTTCAGGCGGGGGACGAAAAACGTTTATGGGTGTCTGCCTGTAGAGTAGTTTTGGGCATAAAGGCCATTATTTTGACTGTTATGGGAGGTTCCTTTTCTGGAATCTTTTATAACAGTTTTGCTTGTTTGTTTCGGTTTTTGTTGGTTTTTTGTTTTTTGTTTAATGGTTTTTCGTTTTTGTTTTGTTTGTTCTTTCTCATTTTTTGTGGTTTTTTTGGTTGTGATACTCTTAGTATCACTTCTACTATAATTATTATATTTTATTAATTTATTATTTATATATTTTTTATTAAACATATACTATTTTGCAGCTAGAACAGGTAGCACCAGGGTTTCTGATGTAAGGGAGTAGCTAGCTAGTTCACCGTAAGTATTTTACATGCCTCCGTTAGCGGTAGGTACAATCACGGGCATGACAGGGATGTTAGGGTAGAACATGATAGTTTTTCTTCTAGATGTTTGATGGGGTAATAGGTAGATAGTTACGCATAATTGTCATGCGTTTTGCGGGTTAATTCCTTAGCTAATGTATATTGTATAATCTCTTAATTTGTCGGACACAATCGTTTATGAGGTATAGTGGATGGGCTCTTTTTTCTGGGGTATAGGCAGTCTGTCATTCAGAATGATTTGGCTGTAGGTGGCCTAGGACCCTGAGTGGGACCACCCTAGTCCTCCCTGCCCGTAGACTTTATGGCCCTGTATGCCACACGCGTACATACACGTTATGTATATACGCGTGTGCTTACACTATATATTATTATCAATTTATCTATATAAAAAAATGTTCGGCAATATTATATCAGCTAGTCTAGGTATCATAGGCCCATGTCTTGCTGGAACTGTGTTGGAACCTTTCGCCGGTAATGGCACACTCTTGATAGTGGAGTCGGCCCGCTTGGATTCCCCATAACTCAGTCGAAATTCCAGTTGCATATCGATCGGTATGTTGTTATTGTTAGATTGGGATCTGTCGTTGTGTACGCGGAGTGTCGTAGGGGTTGGGTTTCACAATTGCGGCGGTTGGGTAAGCTCCAGTGTTCGGGATAGCCGTTCAGTCTTGGAATAGTAAACCCCTAAACCATTTAACCGCAGTGTGGAGCTTGGTCGCCTTCAGCCTTCCAACGTATATTTCGGCTCCCCTCTCTGACTCATACCCATATCATATGACAGCTTAATGAATGGATCTGTTATATGATCCAGGAGTTATGCTTACTTTAAGTTAGTCCCCCTAATATAGTTGTGTAGATTCGATGTAAATGCCTAGGTGTCGCTGTTCCTGGGGTATCCGCCGCCCATCTGGTAACAAGTATGGGGATAGCTCATCGCCATGGATGCTAGCGGTGGATGGTCAAGGTCCTAGCGTCATCTATCAGCATCAGATTATATAGCGTAGGGCTACCGTATGGGGGAGTTTTGTAATGGGTGTGTGAATGACCGGGGTCATGCACTTGGAGTTCTCGATCTTCTCTTAGGCTGGTCTGGTATTAAGATCCAGGATAGCTGGGCGCCATTGTACATAAGCTAGAGCGGATGGGGTTCGCCAGGTCATGTCTTCCACATTTGCCGTTTGAGTAGGTTAGTTAAGGTGTTAGGAGAAGGGTGTGTGATTGACTGAGGTCATGCCCTTGAAGTTCTCAATCCTCTCTTAGGCTGGTCTGGTGTTAAGATCCAGGATAGCTGGGCGCCATTGTACACAAGCTAGAGTTGATGGGGTGCTCCGGGTCGTGGCTTCCGCATTCGCCATTTTGATAGGATAGTTAGGAAAAATCAGCATCATCTAGCTTAATAGCTTTAGAGATATATATAGACATATTATAAGCAAAAATTGTAAATTTAGTTAAGTTTATATATATAAATTTTAAATTTGTAGTTTCCTTATCTCCTCCTCCCGCCACTCCTTACCTTTCTACCTATATTTAAATTCATTTTCAATCGGGTTTAAAAGTCAAAAATAGAATCTTCAATTTAAATTCTACCCCTTTTGAACAAAACCAAAATTAATTTAATTCCTCAATTTCAATTGATTTTTTAAAAAAATGTTGTGAATAAATTAATTTCATTAACTTAATTCCTTAATTTATTCCTTAACTCAATTTTATTCTATTTAATAAATAATTCTTAAAATAACTTAATAATTCAATTTGTAAATACCAAAAAAAGTTTTTAATAATTTAAATAATTTTTTACCTTTGCCCTCCTGTAATTTTTTTATTTATTTATTATTTCCTCTCTCATATATATCTCTCCCTCCCCCCTTCTTCCACTCCTAATCCTAAAAATTAAACCATTTGTTTTGCCATTTCTCCGGTTTTATGTCGACCCACCCCTGTATTTTATAAACTGCATCACTCATACTTATGAGTATGCAGCTGAGGTGAACACATAAGTTAGTATGTGCTCAACTCTCGTCGCGTGTGGTCGGTGTCTGCCGGAGGATTGGTAAGTGGTTTTGTTCCTTTAATTTATTTATTTTTCCCAACTCACTTATTATTTATATTTAATTATTTATTATATTTTTTCAATTATATCATTAATCATCTTAATTGTTTGTTGCCTCTATGAGGTAGCATATTATGTAGCACGTGGTGGAATGGACAGCACATGGGTGCAATACATTCCACGTACGTGTTATATATATTCTCTTTCCTTTTACGCACTTGCATTTGTGTTGGTGTGTGGCTTGTTACACACAGCACTTCTAGTGGTTTCTGTTTTTTGCCATTTTTCTTGGCATTTCTTTCTGATATATGGGTGATTGCACGCACATTAGTTGTGTGTAAGCACTTATATATAGTAAAAACCCACTGATGAGTCCCCTTCAGGCGGGGGACGAAAAACGTTTATGGGTGTCTGCCTGTAGAGTAGTTTTGGGCATAAAGGCCATTATTTTGACTGTTATGGGAGGTTCCTTTTCTGGAATCTTTTATAACAGTTTTGCTTGTTTGTTTCGGTTTTTGTTGGTTTTTTGTTTTTTGTTTAATGGTTTTTCGTTTTTGTTTTGTTTGTTCTTTCTCATTTTTTGTGGTTTTTTTGGTTGTGATACTCTTAGTATCACTTCTACTATAATTATTATATTTTATTAATTTATTATTTATATATTTTTTATTAAACATATACTATTTTGCAGCTAGAACAGGTAGCACCAGGGTTTCTGATGTAAGGGAGTAGCTAGCTAGTTCACCGTAAGTATTTTACATGCCTCCGTTAGCGGTAGGTACAATCACGGGCATGACAGGGATGTTAGGGTAGAACATGATAGTTTTTCTTCTAGATGTTTGATGGGGTAATAGGTAGATAGTTACGCATAATTGTCATGCGTTTTGCGGGTTAATTCCTTAGCTAATGTATATTGTATAATCTCTTAATTTGTCGGACACAATCGTTTATGAGGTATAGTGGATGGGCTCTTTTTTCTGGGGTATAGGCAGTCTGTCATTCAGAATGATTTGGCTGTAGGTGGCCTAGGACCCTGAGTGGGACCACCCTAGTCCTCCCTGCCCGTAGACTTTATGGCCCTGTATGCCACACGCGTACATACACGTTATGTATATACGCGTGTGCTTACACTATATATTATTATCAATTTATCTATATAAAAAAATGTTCGGCAATATTATATCAGCTAGTCTAGGTATCATAGGCCCATGTCTTGCTGGAACTGTGTTGGAACCTTTCGCCGGTAATGGCACACTCTTGATAGTGGAGTCGGCCCGCTTGGATTCCCCATAACTCAGTCGAAATTCCAGTTGCATATCGATCGGTATGTTGTTATTGTTAGATTGGGATCTGTCGTTGTGTACGCGGAGTGTCGTAGGGGTTGGGTTTCACAATTGCGGCGGTTGGGTAAGCTCCAGTGTTCGGGATAGCCGTTCAGTCTTGGAATAGTAAACCCCTAAACCATTTAACCGCAGTGTGGAGCTTGGTCGCCTTCAGCCTTCCAACGTATATTTCGGCTCCCCTCTCTGACTCATACCCATATCATATGACAGCTTAATGAATGGATCTGTTATATGATCCAGGAGTTATGCTTACTTTAAGTTAGTCCCCCTAATATAGTTGTGTAGATTCGATGTAAATGCCTAGGTGTCGCTGTTCCTGGGGTATCCGCCGCCCATCTGGTAACAAGTATGGGGATAGCTCATCGCCATGGATGCTAGCGGTGGATGGTCAAGGTCCTAGCGTCATCTATCAGCATCAGATTATATAGCGTAGGGCTACCGTATGGGGGAGTTTTGTAATGGGTGTGTGAATGACCGGGGTCATGCACTTGGAGTTCTCGATCTTCTCTTAGGCTGGTCTGGTATTAAGATCCAGGATAGCTGGGCGCCATTGTACATAAGCTAGAGCGGATGGGGTTCGCCAGGTCATGTCTTCCACATTTGCCGTTTGAGTAGGTTAGTTAAGGTGTTAGGAGAAGGGTGTGTGATTGACTGAGGTCATGCCCTTGAAGTTCTCAATCCTCTCTTAGGCTGGTCTGGTGTTAAGATCCAGGATAGCTGGGCGCCATTGTACACAAGCTAGAGTTGATGGGGTGCTCCGGGTCGTGGCTTCCGCATTCGCCATTTTGATAGGATAGTTAGGAAAAATCAGCATCATCTAGCTTAATAGCTTTAGAGATATATATAGACATATTATAAGCAAAAATTGTAAATTTAGTTAAGTTTATATATATAAATTTTAAATTTGTAGTTTCCTTATCTCCTCCTCCCGCCACTCCTTACCTTTCTACCTATATTTAAATTCATTTTCAATCGGGTTTAAAAGTCAAAAATAGAATCTTCAATTTAAATTCTACCCCTTTTGAACAAAACCAAAATTAATTTAATTCCTCAATTTCAATTGATTTTTTAAAAAAATGTTGTGAATAAATTAATTTCATTAACTTAATTCCTTAATTTATTCCTTAACTCAATTTTATTCTATTTAATAAATAATTCTTAAAATAACTTAATAATTCAATTTGTAAATACCAAAAAAAGTTTTTAATAATTTAAATAATTTTTTACCTTTGCCCTCCTGTAATTTTTTTATTTATTTATTATTTCCTCTCTCATATATATCTCTCCCTCCCCCCTTCTTCCACTCCTAATCCTAAAAATTAAACCATTTGTTTTGCCATTTCTCCGGTTTTATGTCGACCCACCCCTGTATTTTATAAACTGCATCACTCATACTTATGAGTATGCAGCTGAGGTGAACACATAAGTTAGTATGTGCTCAACTCTCGTCGCGTGTGGTCGGTGTCTGCCGGAGGATTGGTAAGTGGTTTTGTTCCTTTAATTTATTTATTTTTCCCAACTCACTTATTATTTATATTTAATTATTTATTATATTTTTTCAATTATATCATTAATCATCTTAATTGTTTGTTGCCTCTATGAGGTAGCATATTATGTAGCACGTGGTGGAATGGACAGCACATGGGTGCAATACATTCCACGTACGTGTTATATATATTCTCTTTCCTTTTACGCACTTGCATTTGTGTTGGTGTGTGGCTTGTTACACACAGCACTTCTAGTGGTTTCTGTTTTTTGCCATTTTTCTTGGCATTTCTTTCTGATATATGGGTGATTGCACGCACATTAGTTGTGTGTAAGCACTTATATATAGTAAAAACCCACTGATGAGTCCCCTTCAGGCGGGGGACGAAAAACGTTTATGGGTGTCTGCCTGTAGAGTAGTTTTGGGCATAAAGGCCATTATTTTGACTGTTATGGGAGGTTCCTTTTCTGGAATCTTTTATAACAGTTTTGCTTGTTTGTTTCGGTTTTTGTTGGTTTTTTGTTTTTTGTTTAATGGTTTTTCGTTTTTGTTTTGTTTGTTCTTTCTCATTTTTTGTGGTTTTTTTGGTTGTGATACTCTTAGTATCACTTCTACTATAATTATTATATTTTATTAATTTATTATTTATATATTTTTTATTAAACATATACTATTTTGCAGCTAGAACAGGTAGCACCAGGGTTTCTGATGTAAGGGAGTAGCTAGCTAGTTCACCGTAAGTATTTTACATGCCTCCGTTAGCGGTAGGTACAATCACGGGCATGACAGGGATGTTAGGGTAGAACATGATAGTTTTTCTTCTAGATGTTTGATGGGGTAATAGGTAGATAGTTACGCATAATTGTCATGCGTTTTGCGGGTTAATTCCTTAGCTAATGTATATTGTATAATCTCTTAATTTGTCGGACACAATCGTTTATGAGGTATAGTGGATGGGCTCTTTTTTCTGGGGTATAGGCAGTCTGTCATTCAGAATGATTTGGCTGTAGGTGGCCTAGGACCCTGAGTGGGACCACCCTAGTCCTCCCTGCCCGTAGACTTTATGGCCCTGTATGCCACACGCGTACATACACGTTATGTATATACGCGTGTGCTTACACTATATATTATTATCAATTTATCTATATAAAAAAATGTTCGGCAATATTATATCAGCTAGTCTAGGTATCATAGGCCCATGTCTTGCTGGAACTGTGTTGGAACCTTTCGCCGGTAATGGCACACTCTTGATAGTGGAGTCGGCCCGCTTGGATTCCCCATAACTCAGTCGAAATTCCAGTTGCATATCGATCGGTATGTTGTTATTGTTAGATTGGGATCTGTCGTTGTGTACGCGGAGTGTCGTAGGGGTTGGGTTTCACAATTGCGGCGGTTGGGTAAGCTCCAGTGTTCGGGATAGCCGTTCAGTCTTGGAATAGTAAACCCCTAAACCATTTAACCGCAGTGTGGAGCTTGGTCGCCTTCAGCCTTCCAACGTATATTTCGGCTCCCCTCTCTGACTCATACCCATATCATATGACAGCTTAATGAATGGATCTGTTATATGATCCAGGAGTTATGCTTACTTTAAGTTAGTCCCCCTAATATAGTTGTGTAGATTCGATGTAAATGCCTAGGTGTCGCTGTTCCTGGGGTATCCGCCGCCCATCTGGTAACAAGTATGGGGATAGCTCATCGCCATGGATGCTAGCGGTGGATGGTCAAGGTCCTAGCGTCATCTATCAGCATCAGATTATATAGCGTAGGGCTACCGTATGGGGGAGTTTTGTAATGGGTGTGTGAATGACCGGGGTCATGCACTTGGAGTTCTCGATCTTCTCTTAGGCTGGTCTGGTATTAAGATCCAGGATAGCTGGGCGCCATTGTACATAAGCTAGAGCGGATGGGGTTCGCCAGGTCATGTCTTCCACATTTGCCGTTTGAGTAGGTTAGTTAAGGTGTTAGGAGAAGGGTGTGTGATTGACTGAGGTCATGCCCTTGAAGTTCTCAATCCTCTCTTAGGCTGGTCTGGTGTTAAGATCCAGGATAGCTGGGCGCCATTGTACACAAGCTAGAGTTGATGGGGTGCTCCGGGTCGTGGCTTCCGCATTCGCCATTTTGATAGGATAGTTAGGAAAAATCAGCATCATCTAGCTTAATAGCTTTAGAGATATATATAGACATATTATAAGCAAAAATTGTAAATTTAGTTAAGTTTATATATATAAATTTTAAATTTGTAGTTTCCTTATCTCCTCCTCCCGCCACTCCTTACCTTTCTACCTATATTTAAATTCATTTTCAATCGGGTTTAAAAGTCAAAAATAGAATCTTCAATTTAAATTCTACCCCTTTTGAACAAAACCAAAATTAATTTAATTCCTCAATTTCAATTGATTTTTTAAAAAAATGTTGTGAATAAATTAATTTCATTAACTTAATTCCTTAATTTATTCCTTAACTCAATTTTATTCTATTTAATAAATAATTCTTAAAATAACTTAATAATTCAATTTGTAAATACCAAAAAAAGTTTTTAATAATTTAAATAATTTTTTACCTTTGCCCTCCTGTAATTTTTTTATTTATTTATTATTTCCTCTCTCATATATATCTCTCCCTCCCCCCTTCTTCCACTCCTAATCCTAAAAATTAAACCATTTGTTTTGCCATTTCTCCGGTTTTATGTCGACCCACCCCTGTATTTTATAAACTGCATCACTCATACTTATGAGTATGCAGCTGAGGTGAACACATAAGTTAGTATGTGCTCAACTCTCGTCGCGTGTGGTCGGTGTCTGCCGGAGGATTGGTAAGTGGTTTTGTTCCTTTAATTTATTTATTTTTCCCAACTCACTTATTATTTATATTTAATTATTTATTATATTTTTTCAATTATATCATTAATCATCTTAATTGTTTGTTGCCTCTATGAGGTAGCATATTATGTAGCACGTGGTGGAATGGACAGCACATGGGTGCAATACATTCCACGTACGTGTTATATATATTCTCTTTCCTTTTACGCACTTGCATTTGTGTTGGTGTGTGGCTTGTTACACACAGCACTTCTAGTGGTTTCTGTTTTTTGCCATTTTTCTTGGCATTTCTTTCTGATATATGGGTGATTGCACGCACATTAGTTGTGTGTAAGCACTTATATATAGTAAAAACCCACTGATGAGTCCCCTTCAGGCGGGGGACGAAAAACGTTTATGGGTGTCTGCCTGTAGAGTAGTTTTGGGCATAAAGGCCATTATTTTGACTGTTATGGGAGGTTCCTTTTCTGGAATCTTTTATAACAGTTTTGCTTGTTTGTTTCGGTTTTTGTTGGTTTCTTGTTTTTTGTTTAATGGTTTTTCGTTTTTGTTTTGTTTGTTCTTTCTCATTTTTTGTGGTTTTTTTGGTTGTGATACTCTTAGTATCACTTCTACTATAATTATTATATTTTATTAATTTATTATTTATATATTTTTTATTAAACATATACTATTTTGCAGCTAGAACAGGTAGCACCAGGGTTTCTGATGTAAGGGAGTAGCTAGCTAGTTCACCGTAAGTATTTTACATGCCTCCGTTAGCGGTAGGTACAATCACGGGCATGACAGGGATGTTAGGGTAGAACATGATAGTTTTTCTTCTAGATGTTTGATGGGGTAATAGGTAGATAGTTACGCATAATTGTCATGCGTTTTGCGGGTTAATTCCTTAGCTAATGTATATTGTATAATCTCTTAATTTGTCGGACACAATCGTTTATGAGGTATAGTGGATGGGCTCTTTTTTCTGGGGTATAGGCAGTCTGTCATTCAGAATGATTTGGCTGTAGGTGGCCTAGGACCCTGAGTGGGACCACCCTAGTCCTCCCTGCCCGTAGACTTTATGGCCCTGTATGCCACACGCGTACATACACGTTATGTATATACGCGTGTGCTTACACTATATATTATTATCAATTTATCTATATAAAAAAATGTTCGGCAATATTATATCAGCTAGTCTAGGTATCATAGGCCCATGTCTTGCTGGAACTGTGTTGGAACCTTTCGCCGGTAATGGCACACTCTTGATAGTGGAGTCGGCCCGCTTGGATTCCCCATAACTCAGTCGAAATTCCAGTTGCATATCGATCGGTATGTTGTTATTGTTAGATTGGGATCTGTCGTTGTGTACGCGGAGTGTCGTAGGGGTTGGGTTTCACAATTGCGGCGGTTGGGTAAGCTCCAGTGTTCGGGATAGCCGTTCAGTCTTGGAATAGTAAACCCCTAAACCATTTAACCGCAGTGTGGAGCTTGGTCGCCTTCAGCCTTCCAACGTATATTTCGGCTCCCCTCTCTGACTCATACCCATATCATATGACAGCTTAATGAATGGATCTGTTATATGATCCAGGAGTTATGCTTACTTTAAGTTAGTCCCCCTAATATAGTTGTGTAGATTCGATGTAAATGCCTAGGTGTCGCTGTTCCTGGGGTATCCGCCGCCCATCTGGTAACAAGTATGGGGATAGCTCATCGCCATGGATGCTAGCGGTGGATGGTCAAGGTCCTAGCGTCATCTATCAGCATCAGATTATATAGCGTAGGGCTACCGTATGGGGGAGTTTTGTAATGGGTGTGTGAATGACCGGGGTCATGCACTTGGAGTTCTCGATCTTCTCTTAGGCTGGTCTGGTATTAAGATCCAGGATAGCTGGGCGCCATTGTACATAAGCTAGAGCGGATGGGGTTCGCCAGGTCATGTCTTCCACATTTGCCGTTTGAGTAGGTTAGTTAAGGTGTTAGGAGAAGGGTGTGTGATTGACTGAGGTCATGCCCTTGAAGTTCTCAATCCTCTCTTAGGCTGGTCTGGTGTTAAGATCCAGGATAGCTGGGCGCCATTGTACACAAGCTAGAGTTGATGGGGTGCTCCGGGTCGTGGCTTCCGCATTCGCCATTTTGATAGGATAGTTAGGAAAAATCAGCATCATCTAGCTTAATAGCTTTAGAGATATATATAGACATATTATAAGCAAAAATTGTAAATTTAGTTAAGTTTATATATATAAATTTTAAATTTGTAGTTTCCTTATCTCCTCCTCCCGCCACTCCTTACCTTTCTACCTATATTTAAATTCATTTTCAATCGGGTTTAAAAGTCAAAAATAGAATCTTCAATTTAAATTCTACCCCTTTTGAACAAAACCAAAATTAATTTAATTCCTCAATTTCAATTGATTTTTTAAAAAAATGTTGTGAATAAATTAATTTCATTAACTTAATTCCTTAATTTATTCCTTAACTCAATTTTATTCTATTTAATAAATAATTCTTAAAATAACTTAATAATTCAATTTGTAAATACCAAAAAAAGTTTTTAATAATTTAAATAATTTTTTACCTTTGCCCTCCTGTAATTTTTTTATTTATTTATTATTTCCTCTCTCATATATATCTCTCCCTCCCCCCTTCTTCCACTCCTAATCCTAAAAATTAAACCATTTGTTTTGCCATTTCTCCGGTTTTATGTCGACCCACCCCTGTATTTTATAAACTGCATCACTCATACTTATGAGTATGCAGCTGAGGTGAACACATAAGTTAGTATGTGCTCAACTCTCGTCGCGTGTGGTCGGTGTCTGCCGGAGGATTGGTAAGTGGTTTTGTTCCTTTAATTTATTTATTTTTCCCAACTCACTTATTATTTATATTTAATTATTTATTATATTTTTTCAATTATATCATTAATCATCTTAATTGTTTGTTGCCTCTATGAGGTAGCATATTATGTAGCACGTGGTGGAATGGACAGCACATGGGTGCAATACATTCCACGTACGTGTTATATATATTCTCTTTCCTTTTACGCACTTGCATTTGTGTTGGTGTGTGGCTTGTTACACACAGCACTTCTAGTGGTTTCTGTTTTTTGCCATTTTTCTTGGCATTTCTTTCTGATATATGGGTGATTGCACGCACATTAGTTGTGTGTAAGCACTTATATATAGTAAAAACCCACTGATGAGTCCCCTTCAGGCGGGGGACGAAAAACGTTTATGGGTGTCTGCCTGTAGAGTAGTTTTGGGCATAAAGGCCATTATTTTGACTGTTATGGGAGGTTCCTTTTCTGGAATCTTTTATAACAGTTTTGCTTGTTTGTTTCGGTTTTTGTTGGTTTTTTGTTTTTTGTTTAATGGTTTTTCGTTTTTGTTTTGTTTGTTCTTTCTCATTTTTTGTGGTTTTTTTGGTTGTGATACTCTTAGTATCACTTCTACTATAATTATTATATTTTATTAATTTATTATTTATATATTTTTTATTAAACATATACTATTTTGCAGCTAGAACAGGTAGCACCAGGGTTTCTGATGTAAGGGAGTAGCTAGCTAGTTCACCGTAAGTATTTTACATGCCTCCGTTAGCGGTAGGTACAATCACGGGCATGACAGGGATGTTAGGGTAGAACATGATAGTTTTTCTTCTAGATGTTTGATGGGGTAATAGGTAGATAGTTACGCATAATTGTCATGCGTTTTGCGGGTTAATTCCTTAGCTAATGTATATTGTATAATCTCTTAATAATTATGGGAAATAGCACTAGGTTACCAGCATAGGGAAATTTGGAAGTGGGGTAATTCATTAGCTAGAGTATTGAGTAGTTTCACCGCACAATAACAACAATAGTAATGATGTACAACAATAACAAACAATATATGATAATAATAATTTATTTATTAAACCAAAAAAATAATAACAATAATAGTAATGATAATAAACACAATAATAATAATGACAATAATAATAATCCCACCACAACATACACAAAATCAGGGCAATGGGACGATCGGTTCACTTCACGAACCAAACACAATACGAACAAAAAACGAGTCATCACTTTTTACCACAACAAACTTAATTTTCACAAAGCTGTAAGTAGTCAGATTTTGGTACAGACAATCATGAGTGCGGGGGAGAGGTGTAGGCTGCTCACCTGCCAACCGACACAATAATTGATTTTCAGCTCTGCACATTAGGGTCCATCTACGCCAGTGTGTAACTTATATATATTCTTATATACATTCTTCCAGTTCTTATGCATCTAATTTCGCATTAATATCACTAATTTAACACAAGCAGACATTCTGCACCTTCCATACTCTTCCAGTTTTTATGCATCTAACTTCGCATTAATATTCTCAATAAAAAAACATTTGCAGATATTCTGCACCAAAAAAGGAAAATATTTTCCATCAATTGGCGTTACACACAACAGATAGGGACAAAAACATATATAATCTTTTCTGCCGCTTTAGATCATAGCTTAGGTAGGTCAGAAATCCATTGGGAATTCTAGATGACAAATTACACAATGGACTTAACGGGGGAACCCCGATTTGAAAAAACCCGACCTACGGGGAACGTTTCTAAAACACACATCCACGGAGAAAAAAGCGGACAATAGAATAGGCAACACTACACGAACATAATATTATACAACACTACACGAACATAATATTATACAACACTCACACAACATCAACATAACAAGCATTCAAGTAACACATTTATCATGCATGCAACGTTAATTAAGGCTTATCTCCCTCTCCAGTCTCGTAAGTTTTATATCTCCCTCGCGTATAGGATTCACATGCACACAAAAAAATGTAGATTCAGAACCGGGACATAAAAAACCTAGCCTGAGTAGGTTCCCGCACTTAGCTGAGCACCACTGATGTCCACTGGGCAAAGAGTGCTCACACCTGCGGGAGGGCATCCTCGTGCTCCTATAGGTAGCCAAAACCAAAGCGACTACGCTAGGTCATATGCTCAACGAGGTGATACGTTTACTATTACATGTACCTTTTTCCGGGGCCAAGCATTATGTCTTGACCTGATTGGTGACGAAGGCCATGCATAACGCGAATCACTTCGGGGGGCGGGCTGAACGTCCGAACACGGCAAGGCGCCTCATGGGGCGAAGGGGACTGCGTCCTCGGGGGAGGACTGGTGCCAAAAAAATGGTCATTATAATAATTTTTCAGCCAAAACAGGGCCCCCCCCTTGCCATATGGGATGCCATGCACGCCCAAAAAAAGGGGGTATCACACCAAAAATCGGGGCCAGTCCACTCCTGTTGTTACATACTTAAGACAGTCGACCTATATAATAATACAATTTCATAGTATGAGTATATAACGCTAGGACAACACACACAAAACACAACAACTAACAATTATTTCGCTTTCATCTCTTCCATCCTTTTTCCTGTGCTTCTTCTCTAACCAGCAGCCTAGGTTATATGATGACCAGGGTCCCTGCTTCGGCTAAGGCCACGAATGAGGGCAGTCAGGTATACCCAACGGTCATCCGATCTAGAATCTTTCATAACTAAGTTTCAATCCTAAAAACTCCCTAGTAACGTAGAATAGAAAAACACTATAAACCACACACACAAAAAACGCCAACCCATTCACACTACACCCCCCTCCCCATAATCCACACCAAAATAAAAATCACGAACAAATAATTAACAAAAAGATAACAACAATGAAACTAATGATAAAAATAAAGATAACAATGAAACTAATAATAAAAAATAAAAATAAAAATAATAATAATAATTATTTTAGTAAGTGACCCTTTTTAATTGCTAGAAAGCCCCCAGAACTGCCATTTTTCAGGGTTTGAGATCGACCCTCCCCTATATAAAAAATACGCATCACCCATATTTATGGGTATACAATAGAGGTGAACACATCAGTTAGTATGTGTTCAACTCTCGTCGCGTGTGGTCGCTGCCTTCCTGAGGAATGGTAAGTGGTTTTTTCGATTTTTCCTCTTTCTTCTCCCTAATTATATGTATTATATTATATTTAATGAATTTTTATATTCTATGTATTTATTATATCTAATATTGTTATTATTTAATCTTTTAATTTTGGATTTTTAATTCAATTAATGTAATACACTTAATGTAATTATAGATTTCATCTTGAAGATTTAAATTTTAACTTTAGGGATTTAAGTTTTCTTTAAATTTTACAATTTTTCCCCCTCCCCATCCTAATAATTGCTAAAAAACCCCCAGAATTGCCATTTTTCAGGTTTTGAGATCGACCCTCCCCTATATGAAAAATTTTGCATCACCCATATTTATGGGTATGCAACAGAGGTGAATACATCAGTTAGTATGTGTTCAACTCCCGTCGCGTGTGGTCGCTGTCTTCCTGAGGAATGGTAGGTGGTTTTTCGATTTTTTCCTTTTTCTTCTCCCTATTTATATGTATTATATTATATTTAATGAATTTTTATATTCTATGTATTTATTATATCTAATATTGTTATTATTTAATCTTTTAATTTTGGATTTTAATTCAATTAATTTAATACACTCAACGTAATTATAGGTTTCATTTTAAAGATTTAAATTTTATGTTTAGGGGTTAAGTTCCTTTAAATTTTATAATTTTCCCCTCCCCATCCTAATAATTGCTAAAAAGCCTCCAGAATTGCCATTTTTCAGGTTTTGAGTTTGACCCTCCCCTATATGAAAAAATTTTGCATCACCCATATTTATGGGTATGCAATAGAGGTGAACACATCAGTTAGTATGTGTTCAACTCTCGTCGCGTGTGGTCGCTGTCTTCCTGAGGAATGGTAAGTGGTTTTTAATTTTTTCTCCTATTTATTTTATATTATATTATATCATTATATATTATATTATATTATTATCATCAAGCAATTATTATATTATTACCATCTAATAATTATTATATTAATTAATTATTATTTAATATAATACTTATTAATGTTTGTCGCCTTTTGAGGCAATTTTAAAGAATTAATTTTCTCCTTTAGCCATTATTGGCCATTTTTCTGTGTATGTATGGGTGATTGCACACATACTAGATATGTTTGTAAGCGCTTATATATACAAAAAGCCCACTGATGAGTCCCTTTCAGGCCAGGGACGAAAAACGTTTCTGGGCGTTGCCTGTAAAGTAGTTTTAGGCAAAAAGGCCTACTTACAATTGTTATGGAAGTATCTTTTTATTGACACTTCTATAACAATTTTTTGCTTGCTTTTTCCGGTTTTTGTTTGTTTTTGTGTTTTTTGTGTCAATGTTTCTCATTTTTGTTTTGTTTTTATTTCTTAACTAATTCTTATATATATCGTATACCTTACGTATACCTTATCTATATATTTTCATATATATTAATTTGTTTGTATTATATATAATTATGGGAAATAGCACTAGGTTACCAGCATAGGGAAATTTGGAAGTGGGGTAATTCATTAGCTAGAGTATTGAGTAGTTTCACCGCACAATAACAACAATAGTAATGATGTACAACAATAACAAACAATATATGATAATAATAATTTATTTATTAAACCAAAAAAATAATAACAATAATAGTAATGATAATAAACACAATAATAATAATGACAATAATAATAATCCCACCACAACATACACAAAATCAGGGCAATGGGACGATCGGTTCACTTCACGAACCAAACACAATACGAACAAAAAACGAGTCATCACTTTTTACCACAACAAACTTAATTTTCACAAAGCTGTAAGTAGTCAGATTTTGGTACAGACAATCATGAGTGCGGGGGAGAGGTGTAGGCTGCTCACCTGCCAACCGACACAATAATTGATTTTCAGCTCTGCACATTAGGGTCCATCTACGCCAGTGTGTAACTTATATATATTCTTATATACATTCTTCCAGTTCTTATGCATCTAATTTCGCATTAATATCACTAATTTAACACAAGCAGACATTCTGCACCTTCCATACTCTTCCAGTTTTTATGCATCTAACTTCGCATTAATATTCTCAATAAAAAAACATTTGCAGATATTCTGCACCAAAAAAGGAAAATATTTTCCATCAATTGGCGTTACACACAACAGATAGGGACAAAAACATATATAATCTTTTCTGCCGCTTTAGATCATAGCTTAGGTAGGTCAGAAATCCATTGGGAATTCTAGATGACAAATTACACAATGGACTTAACGGGGGAACCCCGATTTGAAAAAACCCGACCTACGGGGAACGTTTCTAAAACACACATCCACGGAGAAAAAAGCGGACAATAGAATAGGCAACACTACACGAACATAATATTATACAACACTACACGAACATAATATTATACAACACTCACACAACATCAACATAACAAGCATTCAAGTAACACATTTATCATGCATGCAACGTTAATTAAGGCTTATCTCCCTCTCCAGTCTCGTAAGTTTTATATCTCCCTCGCGTATAGGATTCACATGCACACAAAAAAATGTAGATTCAGAACCGGGACATAAAAAACCTAGCCTGAGTAGGTTCCCGCACTTAGCTGAGCACCACTGATGTCCACTGGGCAAAGAGTGCTCACACCTGCGGGAGGGCATCCTCGTGCTCCTATAGGTAGCCAAAACCAAAGCGACTACGCTAGGTCATATGCTCAACGAGGTGATACGTTTACTATTACATGTACCTTTTTCCGGGGCCAAGCATTATGTCTTGACCTGATTGGTGACGAAGGCCATGCATAACGCGAATCACTTCGGGGGGCGGGCTGAACGTCCGAACACGGCAAGGCGCCTCATGGGGCGAAGGGGACTGCGTCCTCGGGGGAGGACTGGTGCCAAAAAAATGGTCATTATAATAATTTTTCAGCCAAAACAGGGCCCCCCCCTTGCCATATGGGATGCCATGCACGCCCAAAAAAAGGGGGTATCACACCAAAAATCGGGGCCAGTCCACTCCTGTTGTTACATACTTAAGACAGTCGACCTATATAATAATACAATTTCATAGTATGAGTATATAACGCTAGGACAACACACACAAAACACAACAACTAACAATTATTTCGCTTTCATCTCTTCCATCCTTTTTCCTGTGCTTCTTCTCTAACCAGCAGCCTAGGTTATATGATGACCAGGGTCCCTGCTTCGGCTAAGGCCACGAATGAGGGCAGTCAGGTATACCCAACGGTCATCCGATCTAGAATCTTTCATAACTAAGTTTCAATCCTAAAAACTCCCTAGTAACGTAGAATAGAAAAACACTATAAACCACACACACAAAAAACGCCAACCCATTCACACTACACCCCCCTCCCCATAATCCACACCAAAATAAAAATCACGAACAAATAATTAACAAAAAGATAACAACAATGAAACTAATGATAAAAATAAAGATAACAATGAAACTAATAATAAAAAATAAAAATAAAAATAATAATAATAATTATTTTAGTAAGTGACCCTTTTTAATTGCTAGAAAGCCCCCAGAACTGCCATTTTTCAGGGTTTGAGATCGACCCTCCCCTATATAAAAAATACGCATCACCCATATTTATGGGTATACAATAGAGGTGAACACATCAGTTAGTATGTGTTCAACTCTCGTCGCGTGTGGTCGCTGCCTTCCTGAGGAATGGTAAGTGGTTTTTTCGATTTTTCCTCTTTCTTCTCCCTAATTATATGTATTATATTATATTTAATGAATTTTTATATTCTATGTATTTATTATATCTAATATTGTTATTATTTAATCTTTTAATTTTGGATTTTTAATTCAATTAATGTAATACACTTAATGTAATTATAGATTTCATCTTGAAGATTTAAATTTTAACTTTAGGGATTTAAGTTTTCTTTAAATTTTACAATTTTTCCCCCTCCCCATCCTAATAATTGCTAAAAAACCCCCAGAATTGCCATTTTTCAGGTTTTGAGATCGACCCTCCCCTATATGAAAAATTTTGCATCACCCATATTTATGGGTATGCAACAGAGGTGAATACATCAGTTAGTATGTGTTCAACTCCCGTCGCGTGTGGTCGCTGTCTTCCTGAGGAATGGTAGGTGGTTTTTCGATTTTTTCCTTTTTCTTCTCCCTATTTATATGTATTATATTATATTTAATGAATTTTTATATTCTATGTATTTATTATATCTAATATTGTTATTATTTAATCTTTTAATTTTGGATTTTAATTCAATTAATTTAATACACTCAACGTAATTATAGGTTTCATTTTAAAGATTTAAATTTTATGTTTAGGGGTTAAGTTCCTTTAAATTTTATAATTTTCCCCTCCCCATCCTAATAATTGCTAAAAAGCCTCCAGAATTGCCATTTTTCAGGTTTTGAGTTTGACCCTCCCCTATATGAAAAAATTTTGCATCACCCATATTTATGGGTATGCAATAGAGGTGAACACATCAGTTAGTATGTGTTCAACTCTCGTCGCGTGTGGTCGCTGTCTTCCTGAGGAATGGTAAGTGGTTTTTAATTTTTTCTCCTATTTATTTTATATTATATTATATCATTATATATTATATTATATTATTATCATCAAGCAATTATTATATTATTACCATCTAATAATTATTATATTAATTAATTATTATTTAATATAATACTTATTAATGTTTGTCGCCTTTTGAGGCAATTTTAAAGAATTAATTTTCTCCTTTAGCCATTATTGGCCATTTTTCTGTGTATGTATGGGTGATTGCACACATACTAGATATGTTTGTAAGCGCTTATATATACAAAAAGCCCACTGATGAGTCCCTTTCAGGCCAGGGACGAAAAACGTTTCTGGGCGTTGCCTGTAAAGTAGTTTTAGGCAAAAAGGCCTACTTACAATTGTTATGGAAGTATCTTTTTATTGACACTTCTATAACAATTTTTTGCTTGCTTTTTCCGGTTTTTGTTTGTTTTTGTGTTTTTTGTGTCAATGTTTCTCATTTTTGTTTTGTTTTTATTTCTTAACTAATTCTTATATATATCGTATACCTTACGTATACCTTATCTATATATTTTCATATATATTAATTTGTTTGTATTATATATAATTATGGGAAATAGCACTAGGTTACCAGCATAGGGAAATTTGGAAGTGGGGTAATTCATTAGCTAGAGTATTGAGTAGTTTCACCGCACAATAACAACAATAGTAATGATGTACAACAATAACAAACAATATATGATAATAATAATTTATTTATTAAACCAAAAAAATAATAACAATAATAGTAATGATAATAAACACAATAATAATAATGACAATAATAATAATCCCACCACAACATACACAAAATCAGGGCAATGGGACGATCGGTTCACTTCACGAACCAAACACAATACGAACAAAAAACGAGTCATCACTTTTTACCACAACAAACTTAATTTTCACAAAGCTGTAAGTAGTCAGATTTTGGTACAGACAATCATGAGTGCGGGGGAGAGGTGTAGGCTGCTCACCTGCCAACCGACACAATAATTGATTTTCAGCTCTGCACATTAGGGTCCATCTACGCCAGTGTGTAACTTATATATATTCTTATATACATTCTTCCAGTTCTTATGCATCTAATTTCGCATTAATATCACTAATTTAACACAAGCAGACATTCTGCACCTTCCATACTCTTCCAGTTTTTATGCATCTAACTTCGCATTAATATTCTCAATAAAAAAACATTTGCAGATATTCTGCACCAAAAAAGGAAAATATTTTCCATCAATTGGCGTTACACACAACAGATAGGGACAAAAACATATATAATCTTTTCTGCCGCTTTAGATCATAGCTTAGGTAGGTCAGAAATCCATTGGGAATTCTAGATGACAAATTACACAATGGACTTAACGGGGGAACCCCGATTTGAAAAAACCCGACCTACGGGGAACGTTTCTAAAACACACATCCACGGAGAAAAAAGCGGACAATAGAATAGGCAACACTACACGAACATAATATTATACAACACTACACGAACATAATATTATACAACACTCACACAACATCAACATAACAAGCATTCAAGTAACACATTTATCATGCATGCAACGTTAATTAAGGCTTATCTCCCTCTCCAGTCTCGTAAGTTTTATATCTCCCTCGCGTATAGGATTCACATGCACACAAAAAAATGTAGATTCAGAACCGGGACATAAAAAACCTAGCCTGAGTAGGTTCCCGCACTTAGCTGAGCACCACTGATGTCCACTGGGCAAAGAGTGCTCACACCTGCGGGAGGGCATCCTCGTGCTCCTATAGGTAGCCAAAACCAAAGCGACTACGCTAGGTCATATGCTCAACGAGGTGATACGTTTACTATTACATGTACCTTTTTCCGGGGCCAAGCATTATGTCTTGACCTGATTGGTGACGAAGGCCATGCATAACGCGAATCACTTCGGGGGGCGGGCTGAACGTCCGAACACGGCAAGGCGCCTCATGGGGCGAAGGGGACTGCGTCCTCGGGGGAGGACTGGTGCCAAAAAAATGGTCATTATAATAATTTTTCAGCCAAAACAGGGCCCCCCCCTTGCCATATGGGATGCCATGCACGCCCAAAAAAAGGGGGTATCACACCAAAAATCGGGGCCAGTCCACTCCTGTTGTTACATACTTAAGACAGTCGACCTATATAATAATACAATTTCATAGTATGAGTATATAACGCTAGGACAACACACACAAAACACAACAACTAACAATTATTTCGCTTTCATCTCTTCCATCCTTTTTCCTGTGCTTCTTCTCTAACCAGCAGCCTAGGTTATATGATGACCAGGGTCCCTGCTTCGGCTAAGGCCACGAATGAGGGCAGTCAGGTATACCCAACGGTCATCCGATCTAGAATCTTTCATAACTAAGTTTCAATCCTAAAAACTCCCTAGTAACGTAGAATAGAAAAACACTATAAACCACACACACAAAAAACGCCAACCCATTCACACTACACCCCCCTCCCCATAATCCACACCAAAATAAAAATCACGAACAAATAATTAACAAAAAGATAACAACAATGAAACTAATGATAAAAATAAAGATAACAATGAAACTAATAATAAAAAATAAAAATAAAAATAATAATAATAATTATTTTAGTAAGTGACCCTTTTTAATTGCTAGAAAGCCCCCAGAACTGCCATTTTTCAGGGTTTGAGATCGACCCTCCCCTATATAAAAAATACGCATCACCCATATTTATGGGTATACAATAGAGGTGAACACATCAGTTAGTATGTGTTCAACTCTCGTCGCGTGTGGTCGCTGCCTTCCTGAGGAATGGTAAGTGGTTTTTTCGATTTTTCCTCTTTCTTCTCCCTAATTATATGTATTATATTATATTTAATGAATTTTTATATTCTATGTATTTATTATATCTAATATTGTTATTATTTAATCTTTTAATTTTGGATTTTTAATTCAATTAATGTAATACACTTAATGTAATTATAGATTTCATCTTGAAGATTTAAATTTTAACTTTAGGGATTTAAGTTTTCTTTAAATTTTACAATTTTTCCCCCTCCCCATCCTAATAATTGCTAAAAAACCCCCAGAATTGCCATTTTTCAGGTTTTGAGATCGACCCTCCCCTATATGAAAAATTTTGCATCACCCATATTTATGGGTATGCAACAGAGGTGAATACATCAGTTAGTATGTGTTCAACTCCCGTCGCGTGTGGTCGCTGTCTTCCTGAGGAATGGTAGGTGGTTTTTCGATTTTTTCCTTTTTCTTCTCCCTATTTATATGTATTATATTATATTTAATGAATTTTTATATTCTATGTATTTATTATATCTAATATTGTTATTATTTAATCTTTTAATTTTGGATTTTAATTCAATTAATTTAATACACTCAACGTAATTATAGGTTTCATTTTAAAGATTTAAATTTTATGTTTAGGGGTTAAGTTCCTTTAAATTTTATAATTTTCCCCTCCCCATCCTAATAATTGCTAAAAAGCCTCCAGAATTGCCATTTTTCAGGTTTTGAGTTTGACCCTCCCCTATATGAAAAAATTTTGCATCACCCATATTTATGGGTATGCAATAGAGGTGAACACATCAGTTAGTATGTGTTCAACTCTCGTCGCGTGTGGTCGCTGTCTTCCTGAGGAATGGTAAGTGGTTTTTAATTTTTTCTCCTATTTATTTTATATTATATTATATCATTATATATTATATTATATTATTATCATCAAGCAATTATTATATTATTACCATCTAATAATTATTATATTAATTAATTATTATTTAATATAATACTTATTAATGTTTGTCGCCTTTTGAGGCAATTTTAAAGAATTAATTTTCTCCTTTAGCCATTATTGGCCATTTTTCTGTGTATGTATGGGTGATTGCACACATACTAGATATGTTTGTAAGCGCTTATATATACAAAAAGCCCACTGATGAGTCCCTTTCAGGCCAGGGACGAAAAACGTTTCTGGGCGTTGCCTGTAAAGTAGTTTTAGGCAAAAAGGCCTACTTACAATTGTTATGGAAGTATCTTTTTATTGACACTTCTATAACAATTTTTTGCTTGCTTTTTCCGGTTTTTGTTTGTTTTTGTGTTTTTTGTGTCAATGTTTCTCATTTTTGTTTTGTTTTTATTTCTTAACTAATTCTTATATATATCGTATACCTTACGTATACCTTATCTATATATTTTCATATATATTAATTTGTTTGTATTATATATAATTATGGGAAATAGCACTAGGTTACCAGCATAGGGAAATTTGGAAGTGGGGTAATTCATTAGCTAGAGTATTGAGTAGTTTCACCGCACAATAACAACAATAGTAATGATGTACAACAATAACAAACAATATATGATAATAATAATTTATTTATTAAACCAAAAAAATAATAACAATAATAGTAATGATAATAAACACAATAATAATAATGACAATAATAATAATCCCACCACAACATACACAAAATCAGGGCAATGGGACGATCGGTTCACTTCACGAACCAAACACAATACGAACAAAAAACGAGTCATCACTTTTTACCACAACAAACTTAATTTTCACAAAGCTGTAAGTAGTCAGATTTTGGTACAGACAATCATGAGTGCGGGGGAGAGGTGTAGGCTGCTCACCTGCCAACCGACACAATAATTGATTTTCAGCTCTGCACATTAGGGTCCATCTACGCCAGTGTGTAACTTATATATATTCTTATATACATTCTTCCAGTTCTTATGCATCTAATTTCGCATTAATATCACTAATTTAACACAAGCAGACATTCTGCACCTTCCATACTCTTCCAGTTTTTATGCATCTAACTTCGCATTAATATTCTCAATAAAAAAACATTTGCAGATATTCTGCACCAAAAAAGGAAAATATTTTCCATCAATTGGCGTTACACACAACAGATAGGGACAAAAACATATATAATCTTTTCTGCCGCTTTAGATCATAGCTTAGGTAGGTCAGAAATCCATTGGGAATTCTAGATGACAAATTACACAATGGACTTAACGGGGGAACCCCGATTTGAAAAAACCCGACCTACGGGGAACGTTTCTAAAACACACATCCACGGAGAAAAAAGCGGACAATAGAATAGGCAACACTACACGAACATAATATTATACAACACTACACGAACATAATATTATACAACACTCACACAACATCAACATAACAAGCATTCAAGTAACACATTTATCATGCATGCAACGTTAATTAAGGCTTATCTCCCTCTCCAGTCTCGTAAGTTTTATATCTCCCTCGCGTATAGGATTCACATGCACACAAAAAAATGTAGATTCAGAACCGGGACATAAAAAACCTAGCCTGAGTAGGTTCCCGCACTTAGCTGAGCACCACTGATGTCCACTGGGCAAAGAGTGCTCACACCTGCGGGAGGGCATCCTCGTGCTCCTATAGGTAGCCAAAACCAAAGCGACTACGCTAGGTCATATGCTCAACGAGGTGATACGTTTACTATTACATGTACCTTTTTCCGGGGCCAAGCATTATGTCTTGACCTGATTGGTGACGAAGGCCATGCATAACGCGAATCACTTCGGGGGGCGGGCTGAACGTCCGAACACGGCAAGGCGCCTCATGGGGCGAAGGGGACTGCGTCCTCGGGGGAGGACTGGTGCCAAAAAAATGGTCATTATAATAATTTTTCAGCCAAAACAGGGCCCCCCCCTTGCCATATGGGATGCCATGCACGCCCAAAAAAAGGGGGTATCACACCAAAAATCGGGGCCAGTCCACTCCTGTTGTTACATACTTAAGACAGTCGACCTATATAATAATACAATTTCATAGTATGAGTATATAACGCTAGGACAACACACACAAAACACAACAACTAACAATTATTTCGCTTTCATCTCTTCCATCCTTTTTCCTGTGCTTCTTCTCTAACCAGCAGCCTAGGTTATATGATGACCAGGGTCCCTGCTTCGGCTAAGGCCACGAATGAGGGCAGTCAGGTATACCCAACGGTCATCCGATCTAGAATCTTTCATAACTAAGTTTCAATCCTAAAAACTCCCTAGTAACGTAGAATAGAAAAACACTATAAACCACACACACAAAAAACGCCAACCCATTCACACTACACCCCCCTCCCCATAATCCACACCAAAATAAAAATCACGAACAAATAATTAACAAAAAGATAACAACAATGAAACTAATGATAAAAATAAAGATAACAATGAAACTAATAATAAAAAATAAAAATAAAAATAATAATAATAATTATTTTAGTAAGTGACCCTTTTTAATTGCTAGAAAGCCCCCAGAACTGCCATTTTTCAGGGTTTGAGATCGACCCTCCCCTATATAAAAAATACGCATCACCCATATTTATGGGTATACAATAGAGGTGAACACATCAGTTAGTATGTGTTCAACTCTCGTCGCGTGTGGTCGCTGCCTTCCTGAGGAATGGTAAGTGGTTTTTTCGATTTTTCCTCTTTCTTCTCCCTAATTATATGTATTATATTATATTTAATGAATTTTTATATTCTATGTATTTATTATATCTAATATTGTTATTATTTAATCTTTTAATTTTGGATTTTTAATTCAATTAATGTAATACACTTAATGTAATTATAGATTTCATCTTGAAGATTTAAATTTTAACTTTAGGGATTTAAGTTTTCTTTAAATTTTACAATTTTTCCCCCTCCCCATCCTAATAATTGCTAAAAAACCCCCAGAATTGCCATTTTTCAGGTTTTGAGATCGACCCTCCCCTATATGAAAAATTTTGCATCACCCATATTTATGGGTATGCAACAGAGGTGAATACATCAGTTAGTATGTGTTCAACTCCCGTCGCGTGTGGTCGCTGTCTTCCTGAGGAATGGTAGGTGGTTTTTCGATTTTTTCCTTTTTCTTCTCCCTATTTATATGTATTATATTATATTTAATGAATTTTTATATTCTATGTATTTATTATATCTAATATTGTTATTATTTAATCTTTTAATTTTGGATTTTAATTCAATTAATTTAATACACTCAACGTAATTATAGGTTTCATTTTAAAGATTTAAATTTTATGTTTAGGGGTTAAGTTCCTTTAAATTTTATAATTTTCCCCTCCCCATCCTAATAATTGCTAAAAAGCCTCCAGAATTGCCATTTTTCAGGTTTTGAGTTTGACCCTCCCCTATATGAAAAAATTTTGCATCACCCATATTTATGGGTATGCAATAGAGGTGAACACATCAGTTAGTATGTGTTCAACTCTCGTCGCGTGTGGTCGCTGTCTTCCTGAGGAATGGTAAGTGGTTTTTAATTTTTTCTCCTATTTATTTTATATTATATTATATCATTATATATTATATTATATTATTATCATCAAGCAATTATTATATTATTACCATCTAATAATTATTATATTAATTAATTATTATTTAATATAATACTTATTAATGTTTGTCGCCTTTTGAGGCAATTTTAAAGAATTAATTTTCTCCTTTAGCCATTATTGGCCATTTTTCTGTGTATGTATGGGTGATTGCACACATACTAGATATGTTTGTAAGCGCTTATATATACAAAAAGCCCACTGATGAGTCCCTTTCAGGCCAGGGACGAAAAACGTTTCTGGGCGTTGCCTGTAAAGTAGTTTTAGGCAAAAAGGCCTACTTACAATTGTTATGGAAGTATCTTTTTATTGACACTTCTATAACAATTTTTTGCTTGCTTTTTCCGGTTTTTGTTTGTTTTTGTGTTTTTTGTGTCAATGTTTCTCATTTTTGTTTTGTTTTTATTTCTTAACTAATTCTTATATATATCGTATACCTTACGTATACCTTATCTATATATTTTCATATATATTAATTTGTTTGTATTATATATAATTATGGGAAATAGCACTAGGTTACCAGCATAGGGAAATTTGGAAGTGGGGTAATTCATTAGCTAGAGTATTGAGTAGTTTCACCGCACAATAACAACAATAGTAATGATGTACAACAATAACAAACAATATATGATAATAATAATTTATTTATTAAACCAAAAAAATAATAACAATAATAGTAATGATAATAAACACAATAATAATAATGACAATAATAATAATCCCACCACAACATACACAAAATCAGGGCAATGGGACGATCGGTTCACTTCACGAACCAAACACAATACGAACAAAAAACGAGTCATCACTTTTTACCACAACAAACTTAATTTTCACAAAGCTGTAAGTAGTCAGATTTTGGTACAGACAATCATGAGTGCGGGGGAGAGGTGTAGGCTGCTCACCTGCCAACCGACACAATAATTGATTTTCAGCTCTGCACATTAGGGTCCATCTACGCCAGTGTGTAACTTATATATATTCTTATATACATTCTTCCAGTTCTTATGCATCTAATTTCGCATTAATATCACTAATTTAACACAAGCAGACATTCTGCACCTTCCATACTCTTCCAGTTTTTATGCATCTAACTTCGCATTAATATTCTCAATAAAAAAACATTTGCAGATATTCTGCACCAAAAAAGGAAAATATTTTCCATCAATTGGCGTTACACACAACAGATAGGGACAAAAACATATATAATACTCTTTTTTCCCCCCCCATTTATATGTATTATATTACAATTAATGAATTTTTACATTCTATGTATTTATTAATTTAATACTATTATTATTTAATCCTTAAATTTGGATTTTTAATTCAATTAATTTAATACACCCAATGTAATTATAGGTTTCATTTTAAAGATTTAATTTTAAATTTTTAATTTAATTTTAGAGGTTTAAGTTCCGTAAAATTTTACAAAATTTCCCCTCCCCATCCCAATAAATGCAAAAAAGCATCCAGAATTGCCATTTTTCAGGTTTTGAGATTGACCCACCCCTATATGAAAAAATTTGCATCACCCATATTTACGGGTATGCAATAGAGGTGAACACATCAGTTAGTATGTGTTCAACTCTCGTCGCGTGTGGTCGCTGTCTTCCTGAGGAATGGTAAGTGGTTTTTTCGATTTTTTCCTTTTTCTTCTCCCTATTTATATGTATTATATCACATTTAATGAATATTTATATTCAAAGTATTTATCATATTTAATATAGTTATTATTTAATCTATTAATTTTGGATTTTAATTTTAATTCATTTAATACACTCAATGTAATTATAGGTTTCATTTTAAAGATTTAAATTTTAATTTTAGGGTTTTAAATTCCTTTAAAAATTTTATAATTTCCCCTCCCCATCCTAATAAATGCTAAAAAGCATACAGAATTGCCATTTTTCGGGTTTTGAGATTGACCCACCCCTATATGAAAAAATTTTGCATCACCCATATTTATGGGTATACAATAGAGGTGAACACATCAGTTAGTATGTGTTCAACTCCCGTCGCGTGTGGTCGCTGTCTTCCTGAAGAATGGTAAGTGGTTTTTAATTTTCCCCTATTTATATTATATTATAACATTATATATTATATTATATTACTATCATCTAACAATTATTATATCATTATTATCTAATAATTATTATATTAATTAATTATTATTTAATATAATACTTATTAATGTTTGTCGCCTTTTGAGGCAATTTTAAAGAATCAATTTTCTCCTTTAGCCATTATTGGCCATTTTCTGTGTATATATGGGTGATTTCACACATACCAGTTATGTTTGTAAGCATTTATATATACAAAAAGCCCACTGATGAGTCCCTTTCAGGCCAGGGACGAAAAACGTTTCTGGGCGTTGCCTGTAAAGTAGTTTTAGGCAAAAAGGCCTACTTACAATTGTTATGGAAGTATCTTTTTATTGACACTTCTATAACAATTTTTTGCTTGCTTTTTCCGGTTTTTGTTTGTTTTTGTGTTTTTTGTGTCAATGTTTCTCATTTTTGTTTTGTTTTTATTTCTTAACTAATTCTTATATATATCGTATACCTTACGTATACCTTATCTATATATTTTCATATATATTAATTTGTTTATATTATATATAATTATGGGAAATAGCACTAGGTTACCAGCATAGGGAAATTTGGAAGTGGGGTAATTCATTAGCTAGAGTATTGAGTAGTTTCACCGCACAATAACAACAATAGTAATGATGACAACAATAACAAACAATATATGATAATAATAATTTATTTATTAAACCAAAAAAATAATAACAATAATAGTAATGATAATAAACACAATAATAATAATGACAATAATAATAATCCCACCACAACATACACAAAATCAGGGCAATGGGACGATCGGTTCACCTCACGAACCAAACACAATACGAACAAAAAACGAGTCATCACTTTTACCACAACAAACTTAATTTTCACAAAGCTGTAAGTAGTCAGATTTTGGTACAGACAATCATGAGTGCGGGGGAGAGGTGTAGGCTGCTCACCTGCCAACCGACACAATAATTGATTTTCAGCTCTGCACATTAGGGTCCATCTACGCCAGTGTGTAACTTATATATATTCTTATATACATTCTTCCAGTTCTTATGCATCTAATTTCGCATTAATATCACTAATTTAACACAAGCAGACACTCTGCACCTTCCAGTTTTTATGCATCTAACTTCGCATTAACATTCTCTATGGGAAAAAAACATTTGCAGATACTCTGCATCAAAAAAGGAAAATATTTTCCACCAATGGCGTTACACACAACAGGTAGGGACAAAAACATATGTAAACATTTATCATGCATGCAACGTTAATTAAGGCTTATCTCCCTCTCCAGTCTCGTAAGTTTTATATCTCCCTCGCGTATAGGATTCACATGCACACAAAAAAATGTAGATTCAGAACCGGGACATAAAAAACCTAGCCTGAGTAGGTTCCCGCACTTAGCTGAGCACCACTGATGTCCACTGGGCAAAGAGTGCTCACACCTGCGGGAGGGCATCCTCGTGCTCCTATAGGTAGCCAAAACCAAAGCGACTACGCTAGGTCATATGCTCAACGAGGTGATACGTTTACTATTACATGTACCTTTTTCCGGGGCCAAGCATTATGTCTTGACCTGATTGGTGACGAAGGCCATGCATAACGCGAATCACTTCGGGGGGCGGGCTGAACGTCCGAACACGGCAAGGCGCCTCATGGGGCGAAGGGGACTGCGTCCTCGGGGGAGGACTGGTGCCAAAAAAATGGTCATTATAATAATTTTTCAGCCAAAACAGGGCCCCCCCCTTGCCATATGGGATGCCATGCACGCCCAAAAAAAGGGGGTATCACACCAAAAATCGGGGCCAGTCCACTCCTGTTGTTACATACTTAAGACAGTCGACCTATATAATAATACAATTTCATAGTATGAGTATATAACGCTAGGACAACACACACAAAACACAACAACTAACAATTATTTCGCTTTCATCTCTTCCATCCTTTTTCCTGTGCTTCTTCTCTAACCAGCAGCCTAGGTTATATGATGACCAGGGTCCCTGCTTCGGCTAAGGCCACGAATGAGGGCAGTCAGGTATACCCAACGGTCATCCGATCTAGAATCTTTCATAACTAAGTTTCAATCCTAAAAACTCCCTAGTAGCGTAGAATAGAAAAACACTATAAACCACACACACAAAAAACGCCAACCCATTCACACTACACCCCCCTCCCCATAATCCACACCAAAATAAAAATCACGAACAAATAATTAACAAAAAGATAACAACAATGAAACTAATGATAAAAATAAAGATAACAATGAAACTAATAATAAAAAATAAAAATAAAAATAATAATAATAATTATTTTAGTAAGTGACCCTTTTTAATTGCTAGAAAGCCCCCAGAACTGCCATTTTTCAGGGTTTGAGATCGACCCTCCCCTATATAAAAAATACGCATCACCCATATTTATGGGTATACAATAGAGGTGAACACATCAGTTAGTATGTGTTCAACTCTCGTCGCGTGTGGTCGCTGCCTTCCTGAGGAATGGTAAGTGGTTTTTTCGATTTTTCCTCTTTCTTCTCCCTAATTATATGTATTATATTATATTTAATGAATTTTTATATTCTATGTATTTATTATATCTAATATTGTTATTATTTAATCTTTTAATTTTGGATTTTTAATTCAATTAATGTAATACACTTAATGTAATTATAGATTTCATCTTGAAGATTTAAATTTTAACTTTAGGGATTTAAGTTTTCTTTAAATTTTACAATTTTTCCCCCTCCCCATCCTAATAATTGCTAAAAAACCCCCAGAATTGCCATTTTTCAGGTTTTGAGATCGACCCTCCCCTATATGAAAAATTTTGCATCACCCATATTTATGGGTATGCAACAGAGGTGAATACATCAGTTAGTATGTGTTCAACTCCCGTCGCGTGTGGTCGCTGTCTTCCTGAGGAATGGTAGGTGGTTTTTTCGATTTTTTCCTTTTTCTTCTCCCTATTTATATGTATTATATTATATTTAATGAATTTTTATATTCTATGTATTTATTATATCTAATATTGTTATTATTTAATCTTTTAATTTTGGATTTTAATTCAATTAATTTAATACACTCAACGTAATTATAGGTTTCATTTTAAAGATTTAAATTTTATGTTTAGGGGTTAAGTTCCTTTAAATTTTATAATTTTCCCCTCCCCATCCTAATAATTGCTAAAAAGCCTCCAGAATTGCCATTTTTCAGGTTTTGAGTTTGACCCTCCCCTATATAAAAAAATTTTGCATCACCCATATTTATGGGTATGCAATAGAGGTGAACACATCAGTTAGTATGTGTTCAACTCTCGTCGCGTGTGGTCGCTGTCTTCCTGAGGAATGGTAAGTGGTTTTTAATTTTTTCTCCTATTTATTTTATATTATATTATATCATTATATATTATATTATATTATTATCATCAAGCAATTATTATATTATTACCATCTAATAATTATTATATTAATTAATTATTATTTAATATAATACTTATTAATGTTTGTCGCCTTTTGAGGCAATTTTAAAGAATTAATTTTCTCCTTTAGCCATTATTGGCCATTTTTCTGTGTATGTATGGGTGATTGCACACATACTAGTTATGTTTGTAAGCGCTTATATATACAAAAAGCCCACTGATGAGTCCCTTTCAGGCCAGGGACGAAAAACGTTTCTGGGCGTTGCCTGTAAAGTAGTTTTAGGCAAAAAGGCCTACTTACAATTGTTATGGAAGTATCTTTTTATTGACACTTCTATAACAATTTTTTGCTTGCTTTTTCCGGTTTTTGTTTGTTTTTGTGTTTTTTGTGTCAATGTTTCTCATTTTTGTTTTGTTTTTATTTCTTAACTAATTCTTATATATATCGTATACCTTACGTATACCTTATCTATATATTTTCATATATATTAATTTGTTTGTATTATATATAATTATGGGAAATAGCACTAGGTTACCAGCATAGGGAAATTTGGAAGTGGGGTAATTCATTAGCTAGAGTATTGAGTAGTTTCACCGCACAATAACAACAATAGTAATGATGTACAACAATAACAAACAATATATGATAATAATAATTTATTTATTAAACCAAAAAAATAATAACAATAATAGTAATGATAATAAACACAATAATAATAATGACAATAATAATAATCCCACCACAACATACACAAAATCAGGGCAATGGGACGATCGGTTCACTTCACGAACCAAACACAATACGAACAAAAAACGAGTCATCACTTTTTACCACAACAAACTTAATTTTCACAAAGCTGTAAGTAGTCAGATTTTGGTACAGACAATCATGAGTGCGGGGGAGAGGTGTAGGCTGCTCACCTGCCAACCGACACAATAATTGATTTTCAGCTCTGCACATTAGGGTCCATCTACGCCAGTGTGTAACTTATATATATTCTTATATACATTCTTCCAGTTCTTATGCATCTAATTTCGCATTAATATCACTAATTTAACACAAGCAGACATTCTGCACCTTCCATACTCTTCCAGTTTTTATGCATCTAACTTCGCATTAATATTCTCAATAAAAAAACATTTGCAGATATTCTGCACCAAAAAAGGAAAATATTTTCCATCAATTGGCGTTACACACAACAGATAGGGACAAAAACATATATAATCTTTTCTGCCGCTTTAGATCATAGCTTAGGTAGGTCAGAAATCCATTGGGAATTCTAGATGACAAATTACACAATGGACTTAACGGGGGAACCCCGATTTGAAAAAACCCGACCTACGGGGAACGTTTCTAAAACACACATCCACGGAGAAAAAAGCGGACAATAGAATAGGCAACACTACACGAACATAATATTATACAACACTACACGAACATAATATTATACAACACTCACACAACATCAACATAACAAGCATTCAAGTAACACATTTATCATGCATGCAACGTTAATTAAGGCTTATCTCCCTCTCCAGTCTCGTAAGTTTTATATCTCCCTCGCGTATAGGATTCACATGCACACAAAAAAATGTAGATTCAGAACCGGGACATAAAAAACCTAGCCTGAGTAGGTTCCCGCACTTAGCTGAGCACCACTGATGTCCACTGGGCAAAGAGTGCTCACACCTGCGGGAGGGCATCCTCGTGCTCCTATAGGTAGCCAAAACCAAAGCGACTACGCTAGGTCATATGCTCAACGAGGTGATACGTTTACTATTACATGTACCTTTTTCCGGGGCCAAGCATTATGTCTTGACCTGATTGGTGACGAAGGCCATGCATAACGCGAATCACTTCGGGGGGCGGGCTGAACGTCCGAACACGGCAAGGCGCCTCATGGGGCGAAGGGGACTGCGTCCTCGGGGGAGGACTGGTGCCAAAAAAATGGTCATTATAATAATTTTTCAGCCAAAACAGGGCCCCCCCCTTGCCATATGGGATGCCATGCACGCCCAAAAAAAGGGGGTATCACACCAAAAATCGGGGCCAGTCCACTCCTGTTGTTACATACTTAAGACAGTCGACCTATATAATAATACAATTTCATAGTATGAGTATATAACGCTAGGACAACACACACAAAACACAACAACTAACAATTATTTCGCTTTCATCTCTTCCATCCTTTTTCCTGTGCTTCTTCTCTAACCAGCAGCCTAGGTTATATGATGACCAGGGTCCCTGCTTCGGCTAAGGCCACGAATGAGGGCAGTCAGGTATACCCAACGGTCATCCGATCTAGAATCTTTCATAACTAAGTTTCAATCCTAAAAACTCCCTAGTAGCGTAGAATAGAAAAACACTATAAACCACACACACAAAAAACGCCAACCCATTCACACTACACCCCCCTCCCCATAATCCACACCAAAATAAAAATCACGAACAAATAATTAACAAAAAGATAACAACAATGAAACTAATGTTAAAAATAAAGATAACAATGAAACTAATAATAAAAAATAAAAATAAAAATAATAATAATAATTATTTTAGTAAGTGACCCTTTTTAATTGCTAGAAAGCCCCCAGAACTGCCATTTTTCAGGGTTTGAGATCGACCCTCCCCTATATAAAAAATACGCATCACCCATATTTATGGGTATACAATAGAGGTGAACACATCAGTTAGTATGTGTTCAACTCTCGTCGCGTGTGGTCGCTGCCTTCCTGAGGAATGGTAAGTGGTTTTTTCGATTTTTCCTCTTTCTTCTCCCTAATTATATGTATTATATTATATTTAATGAATTTTTATATTCTATGTATTTATTATATCTAATATTGTTATTATTTAATCTTTTAATTTTGGATTTTTAATTCAATTAATGTAATACACTTAATGTAATTATAGATTTCATCTTGAAGATTTAAATTTTAACTTTAGGGATTTAAGTTTTCTTTAAATTTTACAATTTTTCCCCCTCCCCATCCTAATAATTGCTAAAAAACCCCCAGAATTGCCATTTTTCAGGTTTTGAGATCGACCCTCCCCTATATGAAAAATTTTGCATCACCCATATTTATGGGTATGCAACAGAGGTGAATACATCAGTTAGTATGTGTTCAACTCCCGTCGCGTGTGGTCGCTGTCTTCCTGAGGAATGGTAGGTGGTTTTTTCGATTTTTTCCTTTTTCTTCTCCCTATTTATATGTATTATATTATATTTAATGAATTTTTATATTCTATGTATTTATTATATCTAATATTGTTATTATTTAATCTTTTAATTTTGGATTTTAATTCAATTAATTTAATACACTCAACGTAATTATAGGTTTCATTTTAAAGATTTAAATTTTATGTTTAGGGGTTAAGTTCCTTTAAATTTTATAATTTTCCCCTCCCCATCCTAATAATTGCTAAAAAGCCTCCAGAATTGCCATTTTTCAGGTTTTGAGTTTGACCCTCCCCTATATAAAAAAATTTTGCATCACCCATATTTATGGGTATGCAATAGAGGTGAACACATCAGTTAGTATGTGTTCAACTCTCGTCGCGTGTGGTCGCTGTCTTCCTGAGGAATGGTAAGTGGTTTTTAATTTTTTCTCCTATTTATTTTATATTATATTATATCATTATATATTATATTATATTATTATCATCAAGCAATTATTATATTATTACCATCTAATAATTATTATATTAATTAATTATTATTTAATATAATACTTATTAATGTTTGTCGCCTTTTGAGGCAATTTTAAAGAATTAATTTTCTCCTTTAGCCATTATTGGCCATTTTTCTGTGTATGTATGGGTGATTGCACACATACTAGTTATGTTTGTAAGCGCTTATATATACAAAAAGCCCACTGATGAGTCCCTTTCAGGCCAGGGACGAAAAACGTTTCTGGGCGTTGCCTGTAAAGTAGTTTTAGGCAAAAAGGCCTACTTACAATTGTTATGGAAGTATCTTTTTATTGACACTTCTATAACAATTTTTTGCTTGCTTTTTCCGGTTTTTGTTTGTTTTTGTGTTTTTTGTGTCAATGTTTCTCATTTTTGTTTTGTTTTTATTTCTTAACTAATTCTTATATATATCGTATACCTTACGTATACCTTATCTATATATTTTCATATATATTAATTTGTTTGTATTATATATAATTATGGGAAATAGCACTAGGTTACCAGCATAGGGAAATTTGGAAGTGGGGTAATTCATTAGCTAGAGTATTGAGTAGTTTCACCGCACAATAACAACAATAGTAATGATGTACAACAATAACAAACAATATATGATAATAATAATTTATTTATTAAACCAAAAAAATAATAACAATAATAGTAATGATAATAAACACAATAATAATAATGACAATAATAATAATCCCACCACAACATACACAAAATCAGGGCAATGGGACGATCGGTTCACTTCACGAACCAAACACAATACGAACAAAAAACGAGTCATCACTTTTTACCACAACAAACTTAATTTTCACAAAGCTGTAAGTAGTCAGATTTTGGTACAGACAATCATGAGTGCGGGGGAGAGGTGTAGGCTGCTCACCTGCCAACCGACACAATAATTGATTTTCAGCTCTGCACATTAGGGTCCATCTACGCCAGTGTGTAACTTATATATATTCTTATATACATTCTTCCAGTTCTTATGCATCTAATTTCGCATTAATATCACTAATTTAACACAAGCAGACATTCTGCACCTTCCATACTCTTCCAGTTTTTATGCATCTAACTTCGCATTAATATTCTCAATAAAAAAACATTTGCAGATATTCTGCACCAAAAAAGGAAAATATTTTCCATCAATTGGCGTTACACACAACAGATAGGGACAAAAACATATATAATCTTTTCTGCCGCTTTAGATCATAGCTTAGGTAGGTCAGAAATCCATTGGGAATTCTAGATGACAAATTACACAATGGACTTAACGGGGGAACCCCGATTTGAAAAAACCCGACCTACGGGGAACGTTTCTAAAACACACATCCACGGAGAAAAAAGCGGACAATAGAATAGGCAACACTACACGAACATAATATTATACAACACTACACGAACATAATATTATACAACACTCACACAACATCAACATAACAAGCATTCAAGTAACACATTTATCATGCATGCAACGTTAATTAAGGCTTATCTCCCTCTCCAGTCTCGTAAGTTTTATATCTCCCTCGCGTATAGGATTCACATGCACACAAAAAAATGTAGATTCAGAACCGGGACATAAAAAACCTAGCCTGAGTAGGTTCCCGCACTTAGCTGAGCACCACTGATGTCCACTGGGCAAAGAGTGCTCACACCTGCGGGAGGGCATCCTCGTGCTCCTATAGGTAGCCAAAACCAAAGCGACTACGCTAGGTCATATGCTCAACGAGGTGATACGTTTACTATTACATGTACCTTTTTCCGGGGCCAAGCATTATGTCTTGACCTGATTGGTGACGAAGGCCATGCATAACGCGAATCACTTCGGGGGGCGGGCTGAACGTCCGAACACGGCAAGGCGCCTCATGGGGCGAAGGGGACTGCGTCCTCGGGGGAGGACTGGTGCCAAAAAAATGGTCATTATAATAATTTTTCAGCCAAAACAGGGCCCCCCCCTTGCCATATGGGATGCCATGCACGCCCAAAAAAAGGGGGTATCACACCAAAAATCGGGGCCAGTCCACTCCTGTTGTTACATACTTAAGACAGTCGACCTATATAATAATACAATTTCATAGTATGAGTATATAACGCTAGGACAACACACACAAAACACAACAACTAACAATTATTTCGCTTTCATCTCTTCCATCCTTTTTCCTGTGCTTCTTCTCTAACCAGCAGCCTAGGTTATATGATGACCAGGGTCCCTGCTTCGGCTAAGGCCACGAATGAGGGCAGTCAGGTATACCCAACGGTCATCCGATCTAGAATCTTTCATAACTAAGTTTCAATCCTAAAAACTCCCTAGTAGCGTAGAATAGAAAAACACTATAAACCACACACACAAAAAACGCCAACCCATTCACACTACACCCCCCTCCCCATAATCCACACCAAAATAAAAATCACGAACAAATAATTAACAAAAAGATAACAACAATGAAACTAATGATAAAAATAAAGATAACAATGAAACTAATAATAAAAAATAAAAATAAAAATAATAATAATAATTATTTTAGTAAGTGACCCTTTTTAATTGCTAGAAAGCCCCCAGAACTGCCATTTTTCAGGGTTTGAGATCGACCCTCCCCTATATAAAAAATACGCATCACCCATATTTATGGGTATACAATAGAGGTGAACACATCAGTTAGTATGTGTTCAACTCTCGTCGCGTGTGGTCGCTGCCTTCCTGAGGAATGGTAAGTGGTTTTTTCGATTTTTCCTCTTTCTTCTCCCTAATTATATGTATTATATTATATTTAATGAATTTTTATATTCTATGTATTTATTATATCTAATATTGTTATTATTTAATCTTTTAATTTTGGATTTTTAATTCAATTAATGTAATACACTTAATGTAATTATAGATTTCATCTTGAAGATTTAAATTTTAACTTTAGGGATTTAAGTTTTCTTTAAATTTTACAATTTTTCCCCCTCCCCATCCTAATAATTGCTAAAAAACCCCCAGAATTGCCATTTTTCAGGTTTTGAGATCGACCCTCCCCTATATGAAAAATTTTGCATCACCCATATTTATGGGTATGCAACAGAGGTGAATACATCAGTTAGTATGTGTTCAACTCCCGTCGCGTGTGGTCGCTGTCTTCCTGAGGAATGGTAGGTGGTTTTTTCGATTTTTTCCTTTTTCTTCTCCCTATTTATATGTATTATATTATATTTAATGAATTTTTATATTCTATGTATTTATTATATCTAATATTGTTATTATTTAATCTTTTAATTTTGGATTTTAATTCAATTAATTTAATACACTCAACGTAATTATAGGTTTCATTTTAAAGATTTAAATTTTATGTTTAGGGGTTAAGTTCCTTTAAATTTTATAATTTTCCCCTCCCCATCCTAATAATTGCTAAAAAGCCTCCAGAATTGCCATTTTTCAGGTTTTGAGTTTGACCCTCCCCTATATAAAAAAATTTTGCATCACCCATATTTATGGGTATGCAATAGAGGTGAACACATCAGTTAGTATGTGTTCAACTCTCGTCGCGTGTGGTCGCTGTCTTCCTGAGGAATGGTAAGTGGTTTTTAATTTTTTCTCCTATTTATTTTATATTATATTATATCATTATATATTATATTATATTATTATCATCAAGCAATTATTATATTATTACCATCTAATAATTATTATATTAATTAATTATTATTTAATATAATACTTATTAATGTTTGTCGCCTTTTGAGGCAATTTTAAAGAATTAATTTTCTCCTTTAGCCATTATTGGCCATTTTTCTGTGTATGTATGGGTGATTGCACACATACTAGTTATGTTTGTAAGCGCTTATATATACAAAAAGCCCACTGATGAGTCCCTTTCAGGCCAGGGACGAAAAACGTTTCTGGGCGTTGCCTGTAAAGTAGTTTTAGGCAAAAAGGCCTACTTACAATTGTTATGGAAGTATCTTTTTATTGACACTTCTATAACAATTTTTTGCTTGCTTTTTCCGGTTTTTGTTTGTTTTTGTGTTTTTTGTGTCAATGTTTCTCATTTTTGTTTTGTTTTTATTTCTTAACTAATTCTTATATATATCGTATACCTTACGTATACCTTATCTATATATTTTCATATATATTAATTTGTTTGTATTATATATAATTATGGGAAATAGCACTAGGTTACCAGCATAGGGAAATTTGGAAGTGGGGTAATTCATTAGCTAGAGTATTGAGTAGTTTCACCGCACAATAACAACAATAGTAATGATGTACAACAATAACAAACAATATATGATAATAATAATTTATTTATTAAACCAAAAAAATAATAACAATAATAGTAATGATAATAAACACAATAATAATAATGACAATAATAATAATCCCACCACAACATACACAAAATCAGGGCAATGGGACGATCGGTTCACTTCACGAACCAAACACAATACGAACAAAAAACGAGTCATCACTTTTTACCACAACAAACTTAATTTTCACAAAGCTGTAAGTAGTCAGATTTTGGTACAGACAATCATGAGTGCGGGGGAGAGGTGTAGGCTGCTCACCTGCCAACCGACACAATAATTGATTTTCAGCTCTGCACATTAGGGTCCATCTACGCCAGTGTGTAACTTATATATATTCTTATATACATTCTTCCAGTTCTTATGCATCTAATTTCGCATTAATATCACTAATTTAACACAAGCAGACATTCTGCACCTTCCATACTCTTCCAGTTTTTATGCATCTAACTTCGCATTAATATTCTCAATAAAAAAACATTTGCAGATATTCTGCACCAAAAAAGGAAAATATTTTCCATCAATTGGCGTTACACACAACAGATAGGGACAAAAACATATATAATCTTTTCTGCCGCTTTAGATCATAGCTTAGGTAGGTCAGAAATCCATTGGGAATTCTAGATGACAAATTACACAATGGACTTAACGGGGGAACCCCGATTTGAAAAAACCCGACCTACGGGGAACGTTTCTAAAACACACATCCACGGAGAAAAAAGCGGACAATAGAATAGGCAACACTACACGAACATAATATTATACAACACTACACGAACATAATATTATACAACACTCACACAACATCAACATAACAAGCATTCAAGTAACACATTTATCATGCATGCAACGTTAATTAAGGCTTATCTCCCTCTCCAGTCTCGTAAGTTTTATATCTCCCTCGCGTATAGGATTCACATGCACACAAAAAAATGTAGATTCAGAACCGGGACATAAAAAACCTAGCCTGAGTAGGTTCCCGCACTTAGCTGAGCACCACTGATGTCCACTGGGCAAAGAGTGCTCACACCTGCGGGAGGGCATCCTCGTGCTCCTATAGGTAGCCAAAACCAAAGCGACTACGCTAGGTCATATGCTCAACGAGGTGATACGTTTACTATTACATGTACCTTTTTCCGGGGCCAAGCATTATGTCTTGACCTGATTGGTGACGAAGGCCATGCATAACGCGAATCACTTCGGGGGGCGGGCTGAACGTCCGAACACGGCAAGGCGCCTCATGGGGCGAAGGGGACTGCGTCCTCGGGGGAGGACTGGTGCCAAAAAAATGGTCATTATAATAATTTTTCAGCCAAAACAGGGCCCCCCCCTTGCCATATGGGATGCCATGCACGCCCAAAAAAAGGGGGTATCACACCAAAAATCGGGGCCAGTCCACTCCTGTTGTTACATACTTAAGACAGTCGACCTATATAATAATACAATTTCATAGTATGAGTATATAACGCTAGGACAACACACACAAAACACAACAACTAACAATTATTTCGCTTTCATCTCTTCCATCCTTTTTCCTGTGCTTCTTCTCTAACCAGCAGCCTAGGTTATATGATGACCAGGGTCCCTGCTTCGGCTAAGGCCACGAATGAGGGCAGTCAGGTATACCCAACGGTCATCCGATCTAGAATCTTTCATAACTAAGTTTCAATCCTAAAAACTCCCTAGTAGCGTAGAATAGAAAAACACTATAAACCACACACACAAAAAACGCCAACCCATTCACACTACACCCCCCTCCCCATAATCCACACCAAAATAAAAATCACGAACAAATAATTAACAAAAAGATAACAACAATGAAACTAATGATAAAAATAAAGATAACAATGAAACTAATAATAAAAAATAAAAATAAAAATAATAATAATAATTATTTTAGTAAGTGACCCTTTTTAATTGCTAGAAAGCCCCCAGAACTGCCATTTTTCAGGGTTTGAGATCGACCCTCCCCTATATAAAAAATACGCATCACCCATATTTATGGGTATACAATAGAGGTGAACACATCAGTTAGTATGTGTTCAACTCTCGTCGCGTGTGGTCGCTGCCTTCCTGAGGAATGGTAAGTGGTTTTTTCGATTTTTCCTCTTTCTTCTCCCTAATTATATGTATTATATTATATTTAATGAATTTTTATATTCTATGTATTTATTATATCTAATATTGTTATTATTTAATCTTTTAATTTTGGATTTTTAATTCAATTAATGTAATACACTTAATGTAATTATAGATTTCATCTTGAAGATTTAAATTTTAACTTTAGGGATTTAAGTTTTCTTTAAATTTTACAATTTTTCCCCCTCCCCATCCTAATAATTGCTAAAAAACCCCCAGAATTGCCATTTTTCAGGTTTTGAGATCGACCCTCCCCTATATGAAAAATTTTGCATCACCCATATTTATGGGTATGCAACAGAGGTGAATACATCAGTTAGTATGTGTTCAACTCCCGTCGCGTGTGGTCGCTGTCTTCCTGAGGAATGGTAGGTGGTTTTTTCGATTTTTTCCTTTTTCTTCTCCCTATTTATATGTATTATATTATATTTAATGAATTTTTATATTCTATGTATTTATTATATCTAATATTGTTATTATTTAATCTTTTAATTTTGGATTTTAATTCAATTAATTTAATACACTCAACGTAATTATAGGTTTCATTTTAAAGATTTAAATTTTATGTTTAGGGGTTAAGTTCCTTTAAATTTTATAATTTTCCCCTCCCCATCCTAATAATTGCTAAAAAGCCTCCAGAATTGCCATTTTTCAGGTTTTGAGTTTGACCCTCCCCTATATAAAAAAATTTTGCATCACCCATATTTATGGGTATGCAATAGAGGTGAACACATCAGTTAGTATGTGTTCAACTCTCGTCGCGTGTGGTCGCTGTCTTCCTGAGGAATGGTAAGTGGTTTTTAATTTTTTCTCCTATTTATTTTATATTATATTATATCATTATATATTATATTATATTATTATCATCAAGCAATTATTATATTATTACCATCTAATAATTATTATATTAATTAATTATTATTTAATATAATACTTATTAATGTTTGTCGCCTTTTGAGGCAATTTTAAAGAATTAATTTTCTCCTTTAGCCATTATTGGCCATTTTTCTGTGTATGTATGGGTGATTGCACACATACTAGTTATGTTTGTAAGCGCTTATATATACAAAAAGCCCACTGATGAGTCCCTTTCAGGCCAGGGACGAAAAACGTTTCTGGGCGTTGCCTGTAAAGTAGTTTTAGGCAAAAAGGCCTACTTACAATTGTTATGGAAGTATCTTTTTATTGACACTTCTATAACAATTTTTTGCTTGCTTTTTCCGGTTTTTGTTTGTTTTTGTGTTTTTTGTGTCAATGTTTCTCATTTTTGTTTTGTTTTTATTTCTTAACTAATTCTTATATATATCGTATACCTTACGTATACCTTATCTATATATTTTCATATATATTAATTTGTTTGTATTATATATAATTATGGGAAATAGCACTAGGTTACCAGCATAGGGAAATTTGGAAGTGGGGTAATTCATTAGCTAGAGTATTGAGTAGTTTCACCGCACAATAACAACAATAGTAATGATGTACAACAATAACAAACAATATATGATAATAATAATTTATTTATTAAACCAAAAAAATAATAACAATAATAGTAATGATAATAAACACAATAATAATAATGACAATAATAATAATCCCACCACAACATACACAAAATCAGGGCAATGGGACGATCGGTTCACTTCACGAACCAAACACAATACGAACAAAAAACGAGTCATCACTTTTTACCACAACAAACTTAATTTTCACAAAGCTGTAAGTAGTCAGATTTTGGTACAGACAATCATGAGTGCGGGGGAGAGGTGTAGGCTGCTCACCTGCCAACCGACACAATAATTGATTTTCAGCTCTGCACATTAGGGTCCATCTACGCCAGTGTGTAACTTATATATATTCTTATATACATTCTTCCAGTTCTTATGCATCTAATTTCGCATTAATATCACTAATTTAACACAAGCAGACATTCTGCACCTTCCATACTCTTCCAGTTTTTATGCATCTAACTTCGCATTAATATTCTCAATAAAAAAACATTTGCAGATATTCTGCACCAAAAAAGGAAAATATTTTCCATCAATTGGCGTTACACACAACAGATAGGGACAAAAACATATATAATCTTTTCTGCCGCTTTAGATCATAGCTTAGGTAGGTCAGAAATCCATTGGGAATTCTAGATGACAAATTACACAATGGACTTAACGGGGGAACCCCGATTTGAAAAAACCCGACCTACGGGGAACGTTTCTAAAACACACATCCACGGAGAAAAAAGCGGACAATAGAATAGGCAACACTACACGAACATAATATTATACAACACTACACGAACATAATATTATACAACACTCACACAACATCAACATAACAAGCATTCAAGTAACACATTTATCATGCATGCAACGTTAATTAAGGCTTATCTCCCTCTCCAGTCTCGTAAGTTTTATATCTCCCTCGCGTATAGGATTCACATGCACACAAAAAAATGTAGATTCAGAACCGGGACATAAAAAACCTAGCCTGAGTAGGTTCCCGCACTTAGCTGAGCACCACTGATGTCCACTGGGCAAAGAGTGCTCACACCTGCGGGAGGGCATCCTCGTGCTCCTATAGGTAGCCAAAACCAAAGCGACTACGCTAGGTCATATGCTCAACGAGGTGATACGTTTACTATTACATGTACCTTTTTCCGGGGCCAAGCATTATGTCTTGACCTGATTGGTGACGAAGGCCATGCATAACGCGAATCACTTCGGGGGGCGGGCTGAACGTCCGAACACGGCAAGGCGCCTCATGGGGCGAAGGGGACTGCGTCCTCGGGGGAGGACTGGTGCCAAAAAAATGGTCATTATAATAATTTTTCAGCCAAAACAGGGCCCCCCCCTTGCCATATGGGATGCCATGCACGCCCAAAAAAAGGGGGTATCACACGAAAATCGGGGCCAGTCCACTCCTGTTGTTACATACTTAAGACAGTCGACCTATATAATAATACAATTTCATAGTATGAGTATATAACGCTAGGACAACACACACAAAACACAACAACTAACAATTATTTCGCTTTCATCTCTTCCATCCTTTTTCCTGTGCTTCTTCTCTAACCAGCAGCCTAGGTTATATGATGACCAGGGTCCCTGCTTCGGCTAAGGCCACGAATGAGGGCAGTCAGGTATACCCAACGGTCATCCGATCTAGAATCTTTCATAACTAAGTTTCAATCCTAAAAACTCCCTAGTAGCGTAGAATAGAAAAACACTATAAACCACACACACAAAAAACGCCAACCCATTCACACTACACCCCCCTCCCCATAATCCACACCAAAATAAAAATCACGAACAAATAATTAACAAAAAGATAACAACAATGAAACTAATGATAAAAATAAAGATAACAATGAAACTAATAATAAAAAATAAAAATAAAAATAATAATAATAATTATTTTAGTAAGTGACCCTTTTTAATTGCTAGAAAGCCCCCAGAACTGCCATTTTTCAGGGTTTGAGATCGACCCTCCCCTATATAAAAAATACGCATCACCCATATTTATGGGTATACAATAGAGGTGAACACATCAGTTAGTATGTGTTCAACTCTCGTCGCGTGTGGTCGCTGCCTTCCTGAGGAATGGTAAGTGGTTTTTTCGATTTTTCCTCTTTCTTCTCCCTAATTATATGTATTATATTATATTTAATGAATTTTTATATTCTATGTATTTATTATATCTAATATTGTTATTATTTAATCTTTTAATTTTGGATTTTTAATTCAATTAATGTAATACACTTAATGTAATTATAGATTTCATCTTGAAGATTTAAATTTTAACTTTAGGGATTTAAGTTTTCTTTAAATTTTACAATTTTTCCCCCTCCCCATCCTAATAATTGCTAAAAAACCCCCAGAATTGCCATTTTTCAGGTTTTGAGATCGACCCTCCCCTATATGAAAAATTTTGCATCACCCATATTTATGGGTATGCAACAGAGGTGAATACATCAGTTAGTATGTGTTCAACTCCCGTCGCGTGTGGTCGCTGTCTTCCTGAGGAATGGTAGGTGGTTTTTTCGATTTTTTCCTTTTTCTTCTCCCTATTTATATGTATTATATTATATTTAATGAATTTTTATATTCTATGTATTTATTATATCTAATATTGTTATTATTTAATCTTTTAATTTTGGATTTTAATTCAATTAATTTAATACACTCAACGTAATTATAGGTTTCATTTTAAAGATTTAAATTTTATGTTTAGGGGTTAAGTTCCTTTAAATTTTATAATTTTCCCCTCCCCATCCTAATAATTGCTAAAAAGCCTCCAGAATTGCCATTTTTCAGGTTTTGAGTTTGACCCTCCCCTATATAAAAAAATTTTGCATCACCCATATTTATGGGTATGCAATAGAGGTGAACACATCAGTTAGTATGTGTTCAACTCTCGTCGCGTGTGGTCGCTGTCTTCCTGAGGAATGGTAAGTGGTTTTTAATTTTTTCTCCTATTTATTTTATATTATATTATATCATTATATATTATATTATATTATTATCATCAAGCAATTATTATATTATTACCATCTAATAATTATTATATTAATTAATTATTATTTAATATAATACTTATTAATGTTTGTCGCCTTTTGAGGCAATTTTAAAGAATTAATTTTCTCCTTTAGCCATTATTGGCCATTTTTCTGTGTATGTATGGGTGATTGCACACATACTAGTTATGTTTGTAAGCGCTTATATATACAAAAAGCCCACTGATGAGTCCCTTTCAGGCCAGGGACGAAAAACGTTTCTGGGCGTTGCCTGTAAAGTAGTTTTAGGCAAAAAGGCCTACTTACAATTGTTATGGAAGTATCTTTTTATTGACACTTCTATAACAATTTTTTGCTTGCTTTTTCCGGTTTTTGTTTGTTTTTGTGTTTTTTGTGTCAATGTTTCTCATTTTTGTTTTGTTTTTATTTCTTAACTAATTCTTATATATATCGTATACCTTACGTATACCTTATCTATATATTTTCATATATATTAATTTGTTTGTATTATATATAATTATGGGAAATAGCACTAGGTTACCAGCATAGGGAAATTTGGAAGTGGGGTAATTCATTAGCTAGAGTATTGAGTAGTTTCACCGCACAATAACAACAATAGTAATGATGTACAACAATAACAAACAATATATGATAATAATAATTTATTTATTAAACCAAAAAAATAATAACAATAATAGTAATGATAATAAACACAATAATAATAATGACAATAATAATAATCCCACCACAACATACACAAAATCAGGGCAATGGGACGATCGGTTCACTTCACGAACCAAACACAATACGAACAAAAAACGAGTCATCACTTTTTACCACAACAAACTTAATTTTCACAAAGCTGTAAGTAGTCAGATTTTGGTACAGACAATCATGAGTGCGGGGGAGAGGTGTAGGCTGCTCACCTGCCAACCGACACAATAATTGATTTTCAGCTCTGCACATTAGGGTCCATCTACGCCAGTGTGTAACTTATATATATTCTTATATACATTCTTCCAGTTCTTATGCATCTAATTTCGCATTAATATCACTAATTTAACACAAGCAGACATTCTGCACCTTCCATACTCTTCCAGTTTTTATGCATCTAACTTCGCATTAATATTCTCAATAAAAAAACATTTGCAGATATTCTGCACCAAAAAAGGAAAATATTTTCCATCAATTGGCGTTACACACAACAGATAGGGACAAAAACATATATAATCATTTTTCTTGGCATTTCTTTCTGATATATGGGTGATTGCACGCACATTAGTTGTGTGTAAGCACTTATATATAGTAAAAAACCCACTGATGAGTCCCCTTCAGGCGGGGGACGAAAAACGTTTATGGGTGTCTGCCTGTAGAGTAGTTTGGGCATAAAGGCCATTATTTTGACTGTTATGGGAGGTTCCTTTTCTGGAATCTTTTATAACAGTTTTGCTTGTTTGTTTTCGGTTTTTGTTGGTTTTTTGTTTTTTGTTTAATGGCTTTTCGTTTTTGTTTTGTTTGTTCTTTCTCATTTTTTGTGGTTTTTTTGGTTGTGATACTCTTAGTATCACTTCTACTATAATTATTATATTTTATTAATTTATTATTTATATATTTTTTATTAAACATATACTATTTTGCAGCTAGAACAGGTAGCACCAGGGTTTCTGATGTAAGGGAGTAGCTAGCTAGTTCACCGTAAGTATTTTACATGCCTCCGTTAGCGGTAGGTACAATCACGGGCATGACAGGGATGTTAGGGTAGAACATGATAGTTTTTCTTCTAGATGTTTGATGGGGTAATAGGTAGATAGTTACGCATAATTGTCATGCGTTTTGCGGGTTAATTCCTTAGCTAGTGTATATTGTATAATCTCTTAATTTGTCTGACACAATCGTTTATGAGGTATAGTGGATGGGCTCTTTTTTCTGGGGTATAGGCAGTCTGTCATTCAGAATGATTTGGCTGTAGGTGGCCTAGGACCCTGAGTGGGACCACCCTAGTCCTCCCTGCCCGTAGACTTTATGGCCCTGTATGCCACACGCGTACATACACGTTATGTATATGCGCGTGTGCTTACACTATATATTATTATCAATTTATCTATATAAAAAAATGTTCGGCAATATTATATCAGCTAGTCTAGGTATCATAGGCCCATGTCTTGCTGGAACTGTGTTGGAACCTTTCGCCGGTAATGGCACACTCTTGATAGTGGAGTCGGCCCGCTTGGATTCCCCATAACTCAGTCGAAATTCCAGTTGCATATCGATCGGTATGTTGTTATTGTTAGATTGGGATCTGTCGTTGTGTACGCGGAGTGTCGTAGGGGTTGGGTTTCACAATTGCAGCGGTTGGGTAAGCTCCAGTGTTCGGGATAGCCGTTCAGTCTTGGAATAGTAAACCCCTAAACCATTTAACCGCAGTGTGGAGCTTGGTCGCCTTCAGCCTTCCAACGTATATTTCGGCTCCCCTCTCTGACTCATACCCATATCATATGACAGCTTAATGAATGGATCTGTTATATGATCCAGGAGTTATGCTTACTTTAAGTTAGTCCCCCTAATATAGTTGTGTAGATTCGATGTAAATGCCTAGGTGTCGCTGTTCCTGGGGTATCCGCCGCCCATCTGGTAACAAGTATGGGGATAGCTCATCGCCATGGATGCTAGCAGTGGATGGTCAAGGTCCTAGCGTCATCTATCAGCATCAGATTATATAGCGTAGGGCTACCGTATGGGGGAGTTTTGTAATGGGTGTGTGAATGACCGGGGTCATGCATTTGGAGTTCTCGATCTTCTCTTAGGCTGGTCTGGTATTAAGATCCAGGATAGCTGGGCGCCATTGTACATAAGCTAGAGCGGATGGGGTTCGCCAGGTCATGTCTTCCACATTTGCCGTTTGAGTAGGTTAGTTAAGGTGTTAGGAGAAGGGTGTGTGATTGACTGGGGTCATGCCCTTGAAGTTCTCAATCCTCTCTTAGGCTGGTCTGGTGTTAAGATCCAGGATAGCTGGGCGCCATTGTACACAAGCTAGAGTTGATGGGGTGCTCCGGGTCGTGGCTTCCGCATTCGCCATTTTGACAGGATAGTTAGGAAAAATCAGCATCATCCAGCTTAATAGCTTTAGAGATATATATAGACATATTATAAGCAAAAATTGTAAATTTAGTTAAGTTTATATATATAAATTTTAAATTTGTAGTTTCCTTATCTCCTCCTCCCGCCACCCCTTACTTCTCTACCTATATTTAAATTCATTTCAATCGGGTTTAAAAGTCAAAAATAAAATCCTCAATTTAAATTCTACCCCTTTTGAACAAAACCAAAATTAATTTAATTCCTCAATTTCAATTGGTTTTTTAAAAAAATGTTGTGAATAAATTAATTTCATTAACTTAATTCCTTAATTTATTCCTTAACTCAATTTATTCTATTTAATAAATTATTCTTAAAATAACTTAATAATTCAATTTGTATTACCAAAAAAATTTTTTAATAATTTAAATAATTTTTTACCTTTGCCCTCCTGTAATTTTTATTTATTTATTATTTCCCCTCTCATATATATCTCTCCCTCCCCCCTTCTTCCACTCCTAATCCTAAAAATTAAACCATTTGTTTTGCCATTTCTCCGGTTTTATGTCGACCCACCCCTGTATTTTATAAACTGCATCACTCATACTTATGAGTATGCAGCTGAGGTGAACACATAAGTTAGTATGTGCTCAACTCTCGTCGCGTGTGGTCGGTGTCTTCCGGAGGATTGGTAAGTGGTTTGTTCCTTTAATTTATTTATTTTTTCCCAACTCACTTATTAATTATATTTAATTATTTATTATATTTTTTCAATTATATCATTAATCATTTTATTTGTTTGTTGCCTCTATGAGGTAACATATTATGTAGCACGTGGTGGAATGGACAGCACATGGGTGCAATACATTCCACGTACGTGTTATATATATTCTCTTTCCTTTTACGCACTTGCATTTTGTGTTGGTGTGTGGCTTGTTGCACACAGCACTTCTAGTGGTTTCTGTTTTTGCCATTTTTCTTGGCATTTCTTTCTGATATATGGGTGATTGCACGCACATTAGTTGTGTGTAAGCACTTATATATAGTAAAAAACCCACTGATGAGTCCCCTTCAGGCGGGGGACGAAAAACGTTTATGGGTGTCTGCCTGTAGAGTAGTTTGGGCATAAAGGCCATTATTTTGACTGTTATGGGAGGTTCCTTTTCTGGAATCTTTTATAACAGTTTTGCTTGTTTGTTTTCGGTTTTTGTTGGTTTTTTGTTTTTTGTTTAATGGCTTTTCGTTTTTGTTTTGTTTGTTCTTTCTCATTTTTTGTGGTTTTTTTGGTTGTGATACTCTTAGTATCACTTCTACTATAATTATTATATTTTATTAATTTATTATTTATATATTTTTTATTAAACATATACTATTTTGCAGCTAGAACAGGTAGCACCAGGGTTTCTGATGTAAGGGAGTAGCTAGCTAGTTCACCGTAAGTATTTTACATGCCTCCGTTAGCGGTAGGTACAATCACGGGCATGACAGGGATGTTAGGGTAGAACATGATAGTTTTTCTTCTAGATGTTTGATGGGGTAATAGGTAGATAGTTACGCATAATTGTCATGCGTTTTGCGGGTTAATTCCTTAGCTAGTGTATATTGTATAATCTCTTAATTTGTCTGACACAATCGTTTATGAGGTATAGTGGATGGGCTCTTTTTTCTGGGGTATAGGCAGTCTGTCATTCAGAATGATTTGGCTGTAGGTGGCCTAGGACCCTGAGTGGGACCACCCTAGTCCTCCCTGCCCGTAGACTTTATGGCCCTGTATGCCACACGCGTACATACACGTTATGTATATGCGCGTGTGCTTACACTATATATTATTATCAATTTATCTATATAAAAAAATGTTCGGCAATATTATATCAGCTAGTCTAGGTATCATAGGCCCATGTCTTGCTGGAACTGTGTTGGAACCTTTCGCCGGTAATGGCACACTCTTGATAGTGGAGTCGGCCCGCTTGGATTCCCCATAACTCAGTCGAAATTCCAGTTGCATATCGATCGGTATGTTGTTATTGTTAGATTGGGATCTGTCGTTGTGTACGCGGAGTGTCGTAGGGGTTGGGTTTCACAATTGCAGCGGTTGGGTAAGCTCCAGTGTTCGGGATAGCCGTTCAGTCTTGGAATAGTAAACCCCTAAACCATTTAACCGCAGTGTGGAGCTTGGTCGCCTTCAGCCTTCCAACGTATATTTCGGCTCCCCTCTCTGACTCATACCCATATCATATGACAGCTTAATGAATGGATCTGTTATATGATCCAGGAGTTATGCTTACTTTAAGTTAGTCCCCCTAATATAGTTGTGTAGATTCGATGTAAATGCCTAGGTGTCGCTGTTCCTGGGGTATCCGCCGCCCATCTGGTAACAAGTATGGGGATAGCTCATCGCCATGGATGCTAGCAGTGGATGGTCAAGGTCCTAGCGTCATCTATCAGCATCAGATTATATAGCGTAGGGCTACCGTATGGGGGAGTTTTGTAATGGGTGTGTGAATGACCGGGGTCATGCATTTGGAGTTCTCGATCTTCTCTTAGGCTGGTCTGGTATTAAGATCCAGGATAGCTGGGCGCCATTGTACATAAGCTAGAGCGGATGGGGTTCGCCAGGTCATGTCTTCCACATTTGCCGTTTGAGTAGGTTAGTTAAGGTGTTAGGAGAAGGGTGTGTGATTGACTGGGGTCATGCCCTTGAAGTTCTCAATCCTCTCTTAGGCTGGTCTGGTGTTAAGATCCAGGATAGCTGGGCGCCATTGTACACAAGCTAGAGTTGATGGGGTGCTCCGGGTCGTGGCTTCCGCATTCGCCATTTTGACAGGATAGTTAGGAAAAATCAGCATCATCCAGCTTAATAGCTTTAGAGATATATATAGACATATTATAAGCAAAAATTGTAAATTTAGTTAAGTTTATATATATAAATTTTAAATTTGTAGTTTCCTTATCTCCTCCTCCCGCCACCCCTTACTTCTCTACCTATATTTAAATTCATTTCAATCGGGTTTAAAAGTCAAAAATAAAATCCTCAATTTAAATTCTACCCCTTTTGAACAAAACCAAAATTAATTTAATTCCTCAATTTCAATTGGTTTTTTAAAAAAATGTTGTGAATAAATTAATTTCATTAACTTAATTCCTTAATTTATTCCTTAACTCAATTTATTCTATTTAATAAATTATTCTTAAAATAACTTAATAATTCAATTTGTATTACCAAAAAAATTTTTTAATAATTTAAATAATTTTTTACCTTTGCCCTCCTGTAATTTTTATTTATTTATTATTTCCCCTCTCATATATATCTCTCCCTCCCCCCTTCTTCCACTCCTAATCCTAAAAATTAAACCATTTGTTTTGCCATTTCTCCGGTTTTATGTCGACCCACCCCTGTATTTTATAAACTGCATCACTCATACTTATGAGTATGCAGCTGAGGTGAACACATAAGTTAGTATGTGCTCAACTCTCGTCGCGTGTGGTCGGTGTCTTCCGGAGGATTGGTAAGTGGTTTGTTCCTTTAATTTATTTATTTTTTCCCAACTCACTTATTAATTATATTTAATTATTTATTATATTTTTTCAATTATATCATTAATCATTTTATTTGTTTGTTGCCTCTATGAGGTAACATATTATGTAGCACGTGGTGGAATGGACAGCACATGGGTGCAATACATTCCACGTACGTGTTATATATATTCTCTTTCCTTTTACGCACTTGCATTTTGTGTTGGTGTGTGGCTTGTTGCACACAGCACTTCTAGTGGTTTCTGTTTTTGCCATTTTTCTTGGCATTTCTTTCTGATATATGGGTGATTGCACGCACATTAGTTGTGTGTAAGCACTTATATATAGTAAAAAACCCACTGATGAGTCCCCTTCAGGCGGGGGACGAAAAACGTTTATGGGTGTCTGCCTGTAGAGTAGTTTGGGCATAAAGGCCATTATTTTGACTGTTATGGGAGGTTCCTTTTCTGGAATCTTTTATAACAGTTTTGCTTGTTTGTTTTCGGTTTTTGTTGGTTTTTTGTTTTTTGTTTAATGGCTTTTCGTTTTTGTTTTGTTTGTTCTTTCTCATTTTTTGTGGTTTTTTTGGTTGTGATACTCTTAGTATCACTTCTACTATAATTATTATATTTTATTAATTTATTATTTATATATTTTTTATTAAACATATACTATTTTGCAGCTAGAACAGGTAGCACCAGGGTTTCTGATGTAAGGGAGTAGCTAGCTAGTTCACCGTAAGTATTTTACATGCCTCCGTTAGCGGTAGGTACAATCACGGGCATGACAGGGATGTTAGGGTAGAACATGATAGTTTTTCTTCTAGATGTTTGATGGGGTAATAGGTAGATAGTTACGCATAATTGTCATGCGTTTTGCGGGTTAATTCCTTAGCTAGTGTATATTGTATAATCTCTTAATTTGTCTGACACAATCGTTTATGAGGTATAGTGGATGGGCTCTTTTTTCTGGGGTATAGGCAGTCTGTCATTCAGAATGATTTGGCTGTAGGTGGCCTAGGACCCTGAGTGGGACCACCCTAGTCCTCCCTGCCCGTAGACTTTATGGCCCTGTATGCCACACGCGTACATACACGTTATGTATATGCGCGTGTGCTTACACTATATATTATTATCAATTTATCTATATAAAAAAATGTTCGGCAATATTATATCAGCTAGTCTAGGTATCATAGGCCCATGTCTTGCTGGAACTGTGTTGGAACCTTTCGCCGGTAATGGCACACTCTTGATAGTGGAGTCGGCCCGCTTGGATTCCCCATAACTCAGTCGAAATTCCAGTTGCATATCGATCGGTATGTTGTTATTGTTAGATTGGGATCTGTCGTTGTGTACGCGGAGTGTCGTAGGGGTTGGGTTTCACAATTGCAGCGGTTGGGTAAGCTCCAGTGTTCGGGATAGCCGTTCAGTCTTGGAATAGTAAACCCCTAAACCATTTAACCGCAGTGTGGAGCTTGGTCGCCTTCAGCCTTCCAACGTATATTTCGGCTCCCCTCTCTGACTCATACCCATATCATATGACAGCTTAATGAATGGATCTGTTATATGATCCAGGAGTTATGCTTACTTTAAGTTAGTCCCCCTAATATAGTTGTGTAGATTCGATGTAAATGCCTAGGTGTCGCTGTTCCTGGGGTATCCGCCGCCCATCTGGTAACAAGTATGGGGATAGCTCATCGCCATGGATGCTAGCAGTGGATGGTCAAGGTCCTAGCGTCATCTATCAGCATCAGATTATATAGCGTAGGGCTACCGTATGGGGGAGTTTTGTAATGGGTGTGTGAATGACCGGGGTCATGCATTTGGAGTTCTCGATCTTCTCTTAGGCTGGTCTGGTATTAAGATCCAGGATAGCTGGGCGCCATTGTACATAAGCTAGAGCGGATGGGGTTCGCCAGGTCATGTCTTCCACATTTGCCGTTTGAGTAGGTTAGTTAAGGTGTTAGGAGAAGGGTGTGTGATTGACTGGGGTCATGCCCTTGAAGTTCTCAATCCTCTCTTAGGCTGGTCTGGTGTTAAGATCCAGGATAGCTGGGCGCCATTGTACACAAGCTAGAGTTGATGGGGTGCTCCGGGTCGTGGCTTCCGCATTCGCCATTTTGACAGGATAGTTAGGAAAAATCAGCATCATCCAGCTTAATAGCTTTAGAGATATATATAGACATATTATAAGCAAAAATTGTAAATTTAGTTAAGTTTATATATATAAATTTTAAATTTGTAGTTTCCTTATCTCCTCCTCCCGCCACCCCTTACTTCTCTACCTATATTTAAATTCATTTCAATCGGGTTTAAAAGTCAAAAATAAAATCCTCAATTTAAATTCTACCCCTTTTGAACAAAACCAAAATTAATTTAATTCCTCAATTTCAATTGGTTTTTTAAAAAAATGTTGTGAATAAATTAATTTCATTAACTTAATTCCTTAATTTATTCCTTAACTCAATTTATTCTATTTAATAAATTATTCTTAAAATAACTTAATAATTCAATTTGTATTACCAAAAAAATTTTTTAATAATTTAAATAATTTTTTACCTTTGCCCTCCTGTAATTTTTATTTATTTATTATTTCCCCTCTCATATATATCTCTCCCTCCCCCCTTCTTCCACTCCTAATCCTAAAAATTAAACCATTTGTTTTGCCATTTCTCCGGTTTTATGTCGACCCACCCCTGTATTTTATAAACTGCATCACTCATACTTATGAGTATGCAGCTGAGGTGAACACATAAGTTAGTATGTGCTCAACTCTCGTCGCGTGTGGTCGGTGTCTTCCGGAGGATTGGTAAGTGGTTTGTTCCTTTAATTTATTTATTTTTTCCCAACTCACTTATTAATTATATTTAATTATTTATTATATTTTTTCAATTATATCATTAATCATTTTATTTGTTTGTTGCCTCTATGAGGTAACATATTATGTAGCACGTGGTGGAATGGACAGCACATGGGTGCAATACATTCCACGTACGTGTTATATATATTCTCTTTCCTTTTACGCACTTGCATTTTGTGTTGGTGTGTGGCTTGTTGCACACAGCACTTCTAGTGGTTTCTGTTTTTGCCATTTTTCTTGGCATTTCTTTCTGATATATGGGTGATTGCACGCACATTAGTTGTGTGTAAGCACTTATATATAGTAAAAAACCCACTGATGAGTCCCCTTCAGGCGGGGGACGAAAAACGTTTATGGGTGTCTGCCTGTAGAGTAGTTTGGGCATAAAGGCCATTATTTTGACTGTTATGGGAGGTTCCTTTTCTGGAATCTTTTATAACAGTTTTGCTTGTTTGTTTTCGGTTTTTGTTGGTTTTTTGTTTTTTGTTTAATGGCTTTTCGTTTTTGTTTTGTTTGTTCTTTCTCATTTTTTGTGGTTTTTTTGGTTGTGATACTCTTAGTATCACTTCTACTATAATTATTATATTTTATTAATTTATTATTTATATATTTTTTATTAAACATATACTATTTTGCAGCTAGAACAGGTAGCACCAGGGTTTCTGATGTAAGGGAGTAGCTAGCTAGTTCACCGTAAGTATTTTACATGCCTCCGTTAGCGGTAGGTACAATCACGGGCATGACAGGGATGTTAGGGTAGAACATGATAGTTTTTCTTCTAGATGTTTGATGGGGTAATAGGTAGATAGTTACGCATAATTGTCATGCGTTTTGCGGGTTAATTCCTTAGCTAGTGTATATTGTATAATCTCTTAATTTGTCTGACACAATCGTTTATGAGGTATAGTGGATGGGCTCTTTTTTCTGGGGTATAGGCAGTCTGTCATTCAGAATGATTTGGCTGTAGGTGGCCTAGGACCCTGAGTGGGACCACCCTAGTCCTCCCTGCCCGTAGACTTTATGGCCCTGTATGCCACACGCGTACATACACGTTATGTATATGCGCGTGTGCTTACACTATATATTATTATCAATTTATCTATATAAAAAAATGTTCGGCAATATTATATCAGCTAGTCTAGGTATCATAGGCCCATGTCTTGCTGGAACTGTGTTGGAACCTTTCGCCGGTAATGGCACACTCTTGATAGTGGAGTCGGCCCGCTTGGATTCCCCATAACTCAGTCGAAATTCCAGTTGCATATCGATCGGTATGTTGTTATTGTTAGATTGGGATCTGTCGTTGTGTACGCGGAGTGTCGTAGGGGTTGGGTTTCACAATTGCAGCGGTTGGGTAAGCTCCAGTGTTCGGGATAGCCGTTCAGTCTTGGAATAGTAAACCCCTAAACCATTTAACCGCAGTGTGGAGCTTGGTCGCCTTCAGCCTTCCAACGTATATTTCGGCTCCCCTCTCTGACTCATACCCATATCATATGACAGCTTAATGAATGGATCTGTTATATGATCCAGGAGTTATGCTTACTTTAAGTTAGTCCCCCTAATATAGTTGTGTAGATTCGATGTAAATGCCTAGGTGTCGCTGTTCCTGGGGTATCCGCCGCCCATCTGGTAACAAGTATGGGGATAGCTCATCGCCATGGATGCTAGCAGTGGATGGTCAAGGTCCTAGCGTCATCTATCAGCATCAGATTATATAGCGTAGGGCTACCGTATGGGGGAGTTTTGTAATGGGTGTGTGAATGACCGGGGTCATGCATTTGGAGTTCTCGATCTTCTCTTAGGCTGGTCTGGTATTAAGATCCAGGATAGCTGGGCGCCATTGTACATAAGCTAGAGCGGATGGGGTTCGCCAGGTCATGTCTTCCACATTTGCCGTTTGAGTAGGTTAGTTAAGGTGTTAGGAGAAGGGTGTGTGATTGACTGGGGTCATGCCCTTGAAGTTCTCAATCCTCTCTTAGGCTGGTCTGGTGTTAAGATCCAGGATAGCTGGGCGCCATTGTACACAAGCTAGAGTTGATGGGGTGCTCCGGGTCGTGGCTTCCGCATTCGCCATTTTGACAGGATAGTTAGGAAAAATCAGCATCATCCAGCTTAATAGCTTTAGAGATATATATAGACATATTATAAGCAAAAATTGTAAATTTAGTTAAGTTTATATATATAAATTTTAAATTTGTAGTTTCCTTATCTCCTCCTCCCGCCACCCCTTACTTCTCTACCTATATTTAAATTCATTTCAATCGGGTTTAAAAGTCAAAAATAAAATCCTCAATTTAAATTCTACCCCTTTTGAACAAAACCAAAATTAATTTAATTCCTCAATTTCAATTGGTTTTTTAAAAAAATGTTGTGAATAAATTAATTTCATTAACTTAATTCCTTAATTTATTCCTTAACTCAATTTATTCTATTTAATAAATTATTCTTAAAATAACTTAATAATTCAATTTGTATTACCAAAAAAATTTTTTAATAATTTAAATAATTTTTTACCTTTGCCCTCCTGTAATTTTTATTTATTTATTATTTCCCCTCTCATATATATCTCTCCCTCCCCCCTTCTTCCACTCCTAATCCTAAAAATTAAACCATTTGTTTTGCCATTTCTCCGGTTTTATGTCGACCCACCCCTGTATTTTATAAACTGCATCACTCATACTTATGAGTATGCAGCTGAGGTGAACACATAAGTTAGTATGTGCTCAACTCTCGTCGCGTGTGGTCGGTGTCTTCCGGAGGATTGGTAAGTGGTTTGTTCCTTTAATTTATTTATTTTTTCCCAACTCACTTATTAATTATATTTAATTATTTATTATATTTTTTCAATTATATCATTAATCATTTTATTTGTTTGTTGCCTCTATGAGGTAACATATTATGTAGCACGTGGTGGAATGGACAGCACATGGGTGCAATACATTCCACGTACGTGTTATATATATTCTCTTTCCTTTTACGCACTTGCATTTTGTGTTGGTGTGTGGCTTGTTGCACACAGCACTTCTAGTGGTTTCTGTTTTTGCCATTTTTCTTGGCATTTCTTTCTGATATATGGGTGATTGCACGCACATTAGTTGTGTGTAAGCACTTATATATAGTAAAAAACCCACTGATGAGTCCCCTTCAGGCGGGGGACGAAAAACGTTTATGGGTGTCTGCCTGTAGAGTAGTTTGGGCATAAAGGCCATTATTTTGACTGTTATGGGAGGTTCCTTTTCTGGAATCTTTTATAACAGTTTTGCTTGTTTGTTTTCGGTTTTTGTTGGTTTTTTGTTTTTTGTTTAATGGCTTTTCGTTTTTGTTTTGTTTGTTCTTTCTCATTTTTTGTGGTTTTTTTGGTTGTGATACTCTTAGTATCACTTCTACTATAATTATTATATTTTATTAATTTATTATTTATATATTTTTTATTAAACATATACTATTTTGCAGCTAGAACAGGTAGCACCAGGGTTTCTGATGTAAGGGAGTAGCTAGCTAGTTCACCGTAAGTATTTTACATGCCTCCGTTAGCGGTAGGTACAATCACGGGCATGACAGGGATGTTAGGGTAGAACATGATAGTTTTTCTTCTAGATGTTTGATGGGGTAATAGGTAGATAGTTACGCATAATTGTCATGCGTTTTGCGGGTTAATTCCTTAGCTAGTGTATATTGTATAATCTCTTAATTTGTCTGACACAATCGTTTATGAGGTATAGTGGATGGGCTCTTTTTTCTGGGGTATAGGCAGTCTGTCATTCAGAATGATTTGGCTGTAGGTGGCCTAGGACCCTGAGTGGGACCACCCTAGTCCTCCCTGCCCGTAGACTTTATGGCCCTGTATGCCACACGCGTACATACACGTTATGTATATGCGCGTGTGCTTACACTATATATTATTATCAATTTATCTATATAAAAAAATGTTCGGCAATATTATATCAGCTAGTCTAGGTATCATAGGCCCATGTCTTGCTGGAACTGTGTTGGAACCTTTCGCCGGTAATGGCACACTCTTGATAGTGGAGTCGGCCCGCTTGGATTCCCCATAACTCAGTCGAAATTCCAGTTGCATATCGATCGGTATGTTGTTATTGTTAGATTGGGATCTGTCGTTGTGTACGCGGAGTGTCGTAGGGGTTGGGTTTCACAATTGCAGCGGTTGGGTAAGCTCCAGTGTTCGGGATAGCCGTTCAGTCTTGGAATAGTAAACCCCTAAACCATTTAACCGCAGTGTGGAGCTTGGTCGCCTTCAGCCTTCCAACGTATATTTCGGCTCCCCTCTCTGACTCATACCCATATCATATGACAGCTTAATGAATGGATCTGTTATATGATCCAGGAGTTATGCTTACTTTAAGTTAGTCCCCCTAATATAGTTGTGTAGATTCGATGTAAATGCCTAGGTGTCGCTGTTCCTGGGGTATCCGCCGCCCATCTGGTAACAAGTATGGGGATAGCTCATCGCCATGGATGCTAGCAGTGGATGGTCAAGGTCCTAGCGTCATCTATCAGCATCAGATTATATAGCGTAGGGCTACCGTATGGGGGAGTTTTGTAATGGGTGTGTGAATGACCGGGGTCATGCATTTGGAGTTCTCGATCTTCTCTTAGGCTGGTCTGGTATTAAGATCCAGGATAGCTGGGCGCCATTGTACATAAGCTAGAGCGGATGGGGTTCGCCAGGTCATGTCTTCCACATTTGCCGTTTGAGTAGGTTAGTTAAGGTGTTAGGAGAAGGGTGTGTGATTGACTGGGGTCATGCCCTTGAAGTTCTCAATCCTCTCTTAGGCTGGTCTGGTGTTAAGATCCAGGATAGCTGGGCGCCATTGTACACAAGCTAGAGTTGATGGGGTGCTCCGGGTCGTGGCTTCCGCATTCGCCATTTTGACAGGATAGTTAGGAAAAATCAGCATCATCCAGCTTAATAGCTTTAGAGATATATATAGACATATTATAAGCAAAAATTGTAAATTTAGTTAAGTTTATATATATAAATTTTAAATTTGTAGTTTCCTTATCTCCTCCTCCCGCCACCCCTTACTTCTCTACCTATATTTAAATTCATTTCAATCGGGTTTAAAAGTCAAAAATAAAATCCTCAATTTAAATTCTACCCCTTTTGAACAAAACCAAAATTAATTTAATTCCTCAATTTCAATTGGTTTTTTAAAAAAATGTTGTGAATAAATTAATTTCATTAACTTAATTCCTTAATTTATTCCTTAACTCAATTTATTCTATTTAATAAATTATTCTTAAAATAACTTAATAATTCAATTTGTATTACCAAAAAAATTTTTTAATAATTTAAATAATTTTTTACCTTTGCCCTCCTGTAATTTTTATTTATTTATTATTTCCCCTCTCATATATATCTCTCCCTCCCCCCTTCTTCCACTCCTAATCCTAAAAATTAAACCATTTGTTTTGCCATTTCTCCGGTTTTATGTCGACCCACCCCTGTATTTTATAAACTGCATCACTCATACTTATGAGTATGCAGCTGAGGTGAACACATAAGTTAGTATGTGCTCAACTCTCGTCGCGTGTGGTCGGTGTCTTCCGGAGGATTGGTAAGTGGTTTGTTCCTTTAATTTATTTATTTTTTCCCAACTCACTTATTAATTATATTTAATTATTTATTATATTTTTTCAATTATATCATTAATCATTTTATTTGTTTGTTGCCTCTATGAGGTAACATATTATGTAGCACGTGGTGGAATGGACAGCACATGGGTGCAATACATTCCACGTACGTGTTATATATATTCTCTTTCCTTTTACGCACTTGCATTTTGTGTTGGTGTGTGGCTTGTTGCACACAGCACTTCTAGTGGTTTCTGTTTTTGCCATTTTTCTTGGCATTTCTTTCTGATATATGGGTGATTGCACGCACATTAGTTGTGTGTAAGCACTTATATATAGTAAAAAACCCACTGATGAGTCCCCTTCAGGCGGGGGACGAAAAACGTTTATGGGTGTCTGCCTGTAGAGTAGTTTGGGCATAAAGGCCATTATTTTGACTGTTATGGGAGGTTCCTTTTCTGGAATCTTTTATAACAGTTTTGCTTGTTTGTTTTCGGTTTTTGTTGGTTTTTTGTTTTTTGTTTAATGGCTTTTCGTTTTTGTTTTGTTTGTTCTTTCTCATTTTTTGTGGTTTTTTTGGTTGTGATACTCTTAGTATCACTTCTACTATAATTATTATATTTTATTAATTTATTATTTATATATTTTTTATTAAACATATACTATTTTGCAGCTAGAACAGGTAGCACCAGGGTTTCTGATGTAAGGGAGTAGCTAGCTAGTTCACCGTAAGTATTTTACATGCCTCCGTTAGCGGTAGGTACAATCACGGGCATGACAGGGATGTTAGGGTAGAACATGATAGTTTTTCTTCTAGATGTTTGATGGGGTAATAGGTAGATAGTTACGCATAATTGTCATGCGTTTTGCGGGTTAATTCCTTAGCTAGTGTATATTGTATAATCTACACAAGGTATAGAGGTATAGTGGATGGGCTCTTTTTTCTGGGGTATAGGCAGTCTGTCATTCAGAATGATTTGGCTGTAGGTGGCCTAGGACCCTGAGTGGGACCACCCTAGTCCTCCCTGCCCGTAGACTTTATGGCCCTGTATGCCACACGCGTACATACACGTTATGTATATGCGCGTGTGCTTACACTATATATTATTATCAATTTATCTATATAAAAAAATGTTCGGCAATATTATATCAGCTAGTCTAGGTATCATAGGCCCATGTCTTGCTGGAACTGTGTTGGAACCTTTCGCCGGTAATGGCACACTCTTGATAGTGGAGTCGGCCCGCTTGGATTCCCCATAACTCAGTCGAAATTCCAGTTGCATATCGATCGGTATGTTGTTATTGTTAGATTGGGATCTGTCGTTGTGTACGCGGAGTGTCGTAGGGGTTGGGTTTCACAATTGCAGCGGTTGGGTAAGCTCCAGTGTTCGGGATAGCCGTTCAGTCTTGGAATAGTAAACCCCTAAACCATTTAACCGCAGTGTGGAGCTTGGTCGCCTTCAGCCTTCCAACGTATATTTCGGCTCCCCTCTCTGACTCATACCCATATCATATGACAGCTTAATGAATGGATCTGTTATATGATCCAGGAGTTATGCTTACTTTAAGTTAGTCCCCCTAATATAGTTGTGTAGATTCGATGTAAATGCCTAGGTGTCGCTGTTCCTGGGGTATCCGCCGCCCATCTGGTAACAAGTATGGGGATAGCTCATCGCCATGGATGCTAGCAGTGGATGGTCAAGGTCCTAGCGTCATCTATCAGCATCAGATTATATAGCGTAGGGCTACCGTATGGGGGAGTTTTGTAATGGGTGTGTGAATGACCGGGGTCATGCATTTGGAGTTCTCGATCTTCTCTTAGGCTGGTCTGGTATTAAGATCCAGGATAGCTGGGCGCCATTGTACATAAGCTAGAGCGGATGGGGTTCGCCAGGTCATGTCTTCCACATTTGCCGTTTGAGTAGGTTAGTTAAGGTGTTAGGAGAAGGGTGTGTGATTGACTGGGGTCATGCCCTTGAAGTTCTCAATCCTCTCTTAGGCTGGTCTGGTGTTAAGATCCAGGATAGCTGGGCGCCATTGTACACAAGCTAGAGTTGATGGGGTGCTCCGGGTCGTGGCTTCCGCATTCGCCATTTTGACAGGATAGTTAGGAAAAATCAGCATCATCCAGCTTAATAGCTTTAGAGATATATATAGACATATTATAAGCAAAAATTGTAAATTTAGTTAAGTTTATATATATAAATTTTAAATTTGTAGTTTCCTTATCTCCTCCTCCCGCCACCCCTTACTTCTCTACCTATATTTAAATTCATTTCAATCGGGTTTAAAAGTCAAAAATAAAATCCTCAATTTAAATTCTACCCCTTTTGAACAAAACCAAAATTAATTTAATTCCTCAATTTCAATTGGTTTTTTAAAAAAATGTTGTGAATAAATTAATTTCATTAACTTAATTCCTTAATTTATTCCTTAACTCAATTTATTCTATTTAATAAATTATTCTTAAAATAACTTAATAATTCAATTTGTATTACCAAAAAAATTTTTTAATAATTTAAATAATTTTTTACCTTTGCCCTCCTGTAATTTTTATTTATTTATTATTTCCCCTCTCATATATATCTCTCCCTCCCCCCTTCTTCCACTCCTAATCCTAAAAATTAAACCATTTGTTTTGCCATTTCTCCGGTTTTATGTCGACCCACCCCTGTATTTTATAAACTGCATCACTCATACTTATGAGTATGCAGCTGAGGTGAACACATAAGTTAGTATGTGCTCAACTCTCGTCGCGTGTGGTCGGTGTCTTCCGGAGGATTGGTAAGTGGTTTGTTCCTTTAATTTATTTATTTTTTCCCAACTCACTTATTAATTATATTTAATTATTTATTATATTTTTTCAATTATATCATTAATCATTTTATTTGTTTGTTGCCTCTATGAGGTAACATATTATGTAGCACGTGGTGGAATGGACAGCACATGGGTGCAATACATTCCACGTACGTGTTATATATATTCTCTTTCCTTTTACGCACTTGCATTTTGTGTTGGTGTGTGGCTTGTTGCACACAGCACTTCTAGTGGTTTCTGTTTTTGCCATTTTTCTTGGCATTTCTTTCTGATATATGGGTGATTGCACGCACATTAGTTGTGTGTAAGCACTTATATATAGTAAAAAACCCACTGATGAGTCCCCTTCAGGCGGGGGACGAAAAACGTTTATGGGTGTCTGCCTGTAGAGTAGTTTGGGCATAAAGGCCATTATTTTGACTGTTATGGGAGGTTCCTTTTCTGGAATCTTTTATAACAGTTTTGCTTGTTTGTTTTCGGTTTTTGTTGGTTTTTTGTTTTTTGTTTAATGGCTTTTCGTTTTTGTTTTGTTTGTTCTTTCTCATTTTTTGTGGTTTTTTTGGTTGTGATACTCTTAGTATCACTTCTACTATAATTATTATATTTTATTAATTTATTATTTATATATTTTTTATTAAACATATACTATTTTGCAGCTAGAACAGGTAGCACCAGGGTTTCTGATGTAAGGGAGTAGCTAGCTAGTTCACCGTAAGTATTTTACATGCCTCCGTTAGCGGTAGGTACAATCACGGGCATGACAGGGATGTTAGGGTAGAACATGATAGTTTTTCTTCTAGATGTTTGATGGGGTAATAGGTAGATAGTTACGCATAATTGTCATGCGTTTTGCGGGTTAATTCCTTAGCTAGTGTATATTGTATAATCTCTTAAAGTGGTGGAATGGACAGCACATGGGTGCAATACATTCCACGTACGTGTTATATATATTCTCTTCCCTTTACGCACTTGCATTTTGTGTTGGTGTGTGGCTTGTTGCACACAGCACTTCTAGTGGTTTCTGTTTTTGCCATTTTTCTTGGCATTTCTTTCTGATATATGGGTGATTGCACGCACATTAGTTGTGTGTAAGCACTTATATATAGTAAAAACCCACTGATGAGTCCCCTTCAGGCGGGGGACGAAAAACGTTTATGGGTGTCTGCCTGTAGAGTAGTTTGGGCATAAAGGCCATTATTTTGACTGTTATGGGAGGTTCCTTTTCTGGAATCTTTTATAACAGTTTTGCTTGTTTGTTTTCGGTTTTTGTTGGTTTTTTGTTTTTTGTTTAATGGTTTTTCGTTTTTGTTTTGTTTGTTCTTTCTCATTTTTTGTGGTTTTTTTTGGTTGTGATACTCTTAGTATCACTTCTACTATAATTATTATATTTTATTAATTTATTATTTATTAAACATATACTATTTTACAGCTAGAACAGGTAGCACCAGGGTTTCTGATGTAAGGGAGTAGCTAGCTAGTTCACCGTAAGTATTTTACATGCCTCCGTTAGCGGTAGGTACAATCACGGGCATGACAGGGATGTTAGGGTAGAACATGATAGTTTTTCTTCTAGATGTTTGATGGGGTAATAGGTAGATAGTTACGCATAATTGTCATGCGTTTTGCGGGTTAATTCCTTAGCTAGTGTATATTGTATAATCTCTTAATTTGTCTGACACAATCGTTTATGAGGTATAGTGGATGGGCTCTTTTTTCTGGGGTATAGGCAGTCTGTCATTCAGAATGATTTGGCTGTAGGTGGCCTAGGACCCTGAGTGGGACCACCCTAGTCCTCCCTGCCCGTAGACTTTATGGCCCTGTATGCCACACGCGTACATACACGTTATGTATATGCGCGTGTGCTTACACTATATATTATTATCAATTTATCTATATAAAAAAATGTTCGGCAATATTATATCAGCTAGTCTAGGTATCATAGGCCCATGTCTTGCTGGAACTGTGTTGGAACCTTTCGCCGGTAATGGCACACTCTTGATAGTGGAGTCGGCCCGCTTGGATTCCCCATAACTCAGTCGAAATTCCAGTTGCATATCGATCGGTATGTTGTTATTGTTAGATTGGGATCTGTCGTTGTGTACGCGGAGTGTCGTAGGGGTTGGGTTTCACAATTGCAGCGGTTGGGTAAGCTCCAGTGTTCGGGATAGCCGTTCAGTCTTGGAATAGTAAACCCCTAAACCATTTAACCGCAGTGTGGAGCTTGGTCGCCTTCAGCCTTCCAACGTATATTTCGGCTCCCCTCTCTGACTCATACCCATATCATATGACAGCTTAATGAATGGATCTGTTATATGATCCAGGAGTTATGCTTACTTTAAGTTAGTCCCCCTAATATAGTTGTGTAGATTCGATGTAAATGCCTAGGTGTCGCTGTTCCTGGGGTATCCGCCGCCCATCTGGTAACAAGTATGGGGATAGCTCATCGCCATGGATGCTAGCAGTGGATGGTCAAGGTCCTAGCGTCATCTATCAGCATCAGATTATATAGCGTAGGGCTACCGTATGGGGGAGTTTTGTAATGGGTGTGTGAATGACCGGGGTCATGCATTTGGAGTTCTCGATCTTCTCTTAGGCTGGTCTGGTATTAAGATCCAGGATAGCTGGGCGCCATTGTACATAAGCTAGAGCGGATGGGGTTCGCCAGGTCATGTCTTCCACATTTGCCGTTTGAGTAGGTTAGTTAAGGTGTTAGGAGAAGGGTGTGTGATTGACTGGGGTCATGCCCTTGAAGTCCTCAATCCTCTCTTAGGCTGGTCTGGTGTTAAGATCCAGGATAGCTGGGCGCCATTGTACACAAGCTAGAGTTGATGGGGTGCTCCGGGTCGTGGCTTCCGCATTCGCCATTTTGACAGGATAGTTAGGAAAAATCAGCATCATCCAGCTTAATAGCTTTAGAGATATATATAGACATATTATAAGCAAAAATTGTAAATTTAGTTAAGTTTATATATATAAATTTTAAATTTGTAGTTTCCTTATCTCCTCCTCCCGCCACCCCTTACTTCTCTACCTATATTTAAATTCATTTCAATCGGGTTTAAAAGTCAAAAATAAAATCCTCAATTTAAATTCTACCCCTTTTGAACAAAACCAAAATTAATTTAATTCCTCAATTTCAATTGGTTTTTTAAAAAAATGTTGTGAATAAATTAATTTCATTAACTTAATTCCTTAATTTATTCCTTAACTCAATTTATTCTATTTAATAAATTATTCTTAAAATAACTTAATAATTCAATTTGTATTACCAAAAAAATTTTTTAATAATTTAAATAATTTTTTACCTTTGCCCTCCTGTAATTTTTATTTATTTATTATTTCCCCTCTCATATATATCTCTCCCTCCCCCCTTCTTCCACTCCTAATCCTAAAAATTAAACCATTTGTTTTGCCATTTCTCCGGTTTTATGTCGACCCACCCCTGTATTTTATAAACTGCATCACTCATACTTATGAGTATGCAGCTGAGGTGAACACATAAGTTAGTATGTGCTCAACTCTCGTCGCGTGTGGTCGGTGTCTTCCGGAGGATTGGTAAGTGGTTTGTTCCTTTAATTTATTTATTTTTCCCAACTCACTTATTAATTATATTTAATTATTTATTATATTTTTTCAATTATATCATTAATCATTTATTTGTTTGTTGCCTCTATGAGGTAACATATTATGTAGCACGTGGTGGAATGGACAGCACATGGGTGCAATACATTCCACGTACGTGTTATATATATTCTCTTCCCTTTACGCACTTGCATTTTGTGTTGGTGTGTGGCTTGTTGCACACAGCACTTCTAGTGGTTTCTGTTTTTGCCATTTTTCTTGGCATTTCTTTCTGATATATGGGTGATTGCACGCACATTAGTTGTGTGTAAGCACTTATATATAGTAAAAACCCACTGATGAGTCCCCTTCAGGCGGGGGACGAAAAACGTTTATGGGTGTCTGCCTGTAGAGTAGTTTGGGCATAAAGGCCATTATTTTGACTGTTATGGGAGGTTCCTTTTCTGGAATCTTTTATAACAGTTTTGCTTGTTTGTTTTCGGTTTTTGTTGGTTTTTTGTTTTTTGTTTAATGGTTTTTCGTTTTTGTTTTGTTTGTTCTTTCTCATTTTTTGTGGTTTTTTTTGGTTGTGATACTCTTAGTATCACTTCTACTATAATTATTATATTTTATTAATTTATTATTTATTAAACATATACTATTTTACAGCTAGAACAGGTAGCACCAGGGTTTCTGATGTAAGGGAGTAGCTAGCTAGTTCACCGTAAGTATTTTACATGCCTCCGTTAGCGGTAGGTACAATCACGGGCATGACAGGGATGTTAGGGTAGAACATGATAGTTTTTCTTCTAGATGTTTGATGGGGTAATAGGTAGATAGTTACGCATAATTGTCATGCGTTTTGCGGGTTAATTCCTTAGCTAGTGTATATTGTATAATCTCTTAATTTGTCTGACACAATCGTTTATGAGGTATAGTGGATGGGCTCTTTTTTCTGGGGTATAGGCAGTCTGTCATTCAGAATGATTTGGCTGTAGGTGGCCTAGGACCCTGAGTGGGACCACCCTAGTCCTCCCTGCCCGTAGACTTTATGGCCCTGTATGCCACACGCGTACATACACGTTATGTATATGCGCGTGTGCTTACACTATATATTATTATCAATTTATCTATATAAAAAAATGTTCGGCAATATTATATCAGCTAGTCTAGGTATCATAGGCCCATGTCTTGCTGGAACTGTGTTGGAACCTTTCGCCGGTAATGGCACACTCTTGATAGTGGAGTCGGCCCGCTTGGATTCCCCATAACTCAGTCGAAATTCCAGTTGCATATCGATCGGTATGTTGTTATTGTTAGATTGGGATCTGTCGTTGTGTACGCGGAGTGTCGTAGGGGTTGGGTTTCACAATTGCAGCGGTTGGGTAAGCTCCAGTGTTCGGGATAGCCGTTCAGTCTTGGAATAGTAAACCCCTAAACCATTTAACCGCAGTGTGGAGCTTGGTCGCCTTCAGCCTTCCAACGTATATTTCGGCTCCCCTCTCTGACTCATACCCATATCATATGACAGCTTAATGAATGGATCTGTTATATGATCCAGGAGTTATGCTTACTTTAAGTTAGTCCCCCTAATATAGTTGTGTAGATTCGATGTAAATGCCTAGGTGTCGCTGTTCCTGGGGTATCCGCCGCCCATCTGGTAACAAGTATGGGGATAGCTCATCGCCATGGATGCTAGCAGTGGATGGTCAAGGTCCTAGCGTCATCTATCAGCATCAGATTATATAGCGTAGGGCTACCGTATGGGGGAGTTTTGTAATGGGTGTGTGAATGACCGGGGTCATGCATTTGGAGTTCTCGATCTTCTCTTAGGCTGGTCTGGTATTAAGATCCAGGATAGCTGGGCGCCATTGTACATAAGCTAGAGCGGATGGGGTTCGCCAGGTCATGTCTTCCACATTTGCCGTTTGAGTAGGTTAGTTAAGGTGTTAGGAGAAGGGTGTGTGATTGACTGGGGTCATGCCCTTGAAGTCCTCAATCCTCTCTTAGGCTGGTCTGGTGTTAAGATCCAGGATAGCTGGGCGCCATTGTACACAAGCTAGAGTTGATGGGGTGCTCCGGGTCGTGGCTTCCGCATTCGCCATTTTGACAGGATAGTTAGGAAAAATCAGCATCATCCAGCTTAATAGCTTTAGAGATATATATAGACATATTATAAGCAAAAATTGTAAATTTAGTTAAGTTTATATATATAAATTTTAAATTTGTAGTTTCCTTATCTCCTCCTCCCGCCACCCCTTACTTCTCTACCTATATTTAAATTCATTTCAATCGGGTTTAAAAGTCAAAAATAAAATCCTCAATTTAAATTCTACCCCTTTTGAACAAAACCAAAATTAATTTAATTCCTCAATTTCAATTGGTTTTTTAAAAAAATGTTGTGAATAAATTAATTTCATTAACTTAATTCCTTAATTTATTCCTTAACTCAATTTATTCTATTTAATAAATTATTCTTAAAATAACTTAATAATTCAATTTGTATTACCAAAAAAATTTTTTAATAATTTAAATAATTTTTTACCTTTGCCCTCCTGTAATTTTTATTTATTTATTATTTCCCCTCTCATATATATCTCTCCCTCCCCCCTTCTTCCACTCCTAATCCTAAAAATTAAACCATTTGTTTTGCCATTTCTCCGGTTTTATGTCGACCCACCCCTGTATTTTATAAACTGCATCACTCATACTTATGAGTATGCAGCTGAGGTGAACACATAAGTTAGTATGTGCTCAACTCTCGTCGCGTGTGGTCGGTGTCTTCCGGAGGATTGGTAAGTGGTTTGTTCCTTTAATTTATTTATTTTTCCCAACTCACTTATTAATTATATTTAATTATTTATTATATTTTTTCAATTATATCATTAATCATTTATTTGTTTGTTGCCTCTATGAGGTAACATATTATGTAGCACGTGGTGGAATGGACAGCACATGGGTGCAATACATTCCACGTACGTGTTATATATATTCTCTTCCCTTTACGCACTTGCATTTTGTGTTGGTGTGTGGCTTGTTGCACACAGCACTTCTAGTGGTTTCTGTTTTTGCCATTTTTCTTGGCATTTCTTTCTGATATATGGGTGATTGCACGCACATTAGTTGTGTGTAAGCACTTATATATAGTAAAAACCCACTGATGAGTCCCCTTCAGGCGGGGGACGAAAAACGTTTATGGGTGTCTGCCTGTAGAGTAGTTTGGGCATAAAGGCCATTATTTTGACTGTTATGGGAGGTTCCTTTTCTGGAATCTTTTATAACAGTTTTGCTTGTTTGTTTTCGGTTTTTGTTGGTTTTTTGTTTTTTGTTTAATGGTTTTTCGTTTTTGTTTTGTTTGTTCTTTCTCATTTTTTGTGGTTTTTTTTGGTTGTGATACTCTTAGTATCACTTCTACTATAATTATTATATTTTATTAATTTATTATTTATTAAACATATACTATTTTACAGCTAGAACAGGTAGCACCAGGGTTTCTGATGTAAGGGAGTAGCTAGCTAGTTCACCGTAAGTATTTTACATGCCTCCGTTAGCGGTAGGTACAATCACGGGCATGACAGGGATGTTAGGGTAGAACATGATAGTTTTTCTTCTAGATGTTTGATGGGGTAATAGGTAGATAGTTACGCATAATTGTCATGCGTTTTGCGGGTTAATTCCTTAGCTAGTGTATATTGTATAATCTCTTAAAAACGCCAGTGTGTAACTTATATATATTCTTATATACATTCTTCCAGTTCTTATGCATCTAATTTCGCATTAATATCACTAATTTAACACAAGCAGACACTCTGCACCTTCCAGTTTTTATGCATCTAACTTCGCATTAACATTCTCTATGGGAAAAAAACATTTGCAGATACTCTGCATCAAAAAAGGAAAATATTTTCCATCAATGGCGTTACACACAACAGGTAGGGACAAAAACATATGTAATCATTTCTGCCGCTTTAGCTCATAGCTTAGGTAGGTCAGAAATCCATTGGGAATTCTAGATGACAAATTACACAATGGACTTAACGGGGGAACCCCGATTTGAAAAAACCCGGCCTACGGGGAACGTTTCCAAAACCACACATCCACCGAAAAAAGTAGACAATAAAATAGGCAACACTACACGAACATAATATTATACAACAATCACACAACATCAACATAACAAGCATTCAAGTAGCACATTTATCATGCATGCAACGTTAATTAAGGCTTATCTCCCTCTCCAGTCTCGTATGTTTTATATCTCCCTCGCGTATAGGGTTTACATGCACACATAAAATGTAGATTCAGAACCGGGACATAAAAAACCTAGCCTGAGTAGGTTCCCGCACTTAGCTGAGCACCACTGATGTCCACTGGGCAAAGAGTGCTCACACCTGCGGGAGGGCATCCTCGTGCTCCTATAGGTAGCCAAACCAAAGAGACTACGCTAGGCCATTGCTCAACGAGGTGATACGTTTACCATTACATGTACCTTTTTCCGGGGCCAAGCATTATGTCTTGACCTGATTGGGGACGAAGGCCATGCATAACGCGAATCACTTCGGGGGGTGGGCTGAACGTCCGAACACGGCAAGGCGCCTCATGGGGCGAAGGGGACTGCGTCCTCGGGGGAGGACTGGTGCCAAAAAATGGTAATTACAATAATTTTTCAGCCAAAACAGGGCCCCCCTTGCCATATGGGATGCTATGCACGCCCAAAAAAAGGGGATATCACACCAAAATCGGGGCCAGTCCACTCCTGTTGTTACATACTTAAGACAGTCGACCTATATAATAATACAATTTCATAGTATGAGTATATAACGCTAGGACAACACACACAAAACACAACAACTAACAATTATTTCGCTTTCATCTCTTCCATCTTTTTTCCTCTGCTTCTTCTCTAACCAGCAGCCTAGGTTATATGATGACCAGGGTCCCTGCTTCGGCTAAGGCCACGAATGAGGGCAGACAGGTATACCCAACGGTCATCCGATCTAGAATCTTTCATAACTAAATTTTCAATCCTAAAAACTTTCTAGTAGTGTAGAATACAAAAACGCTATAAACCACAAACACAAAAAACGCCAACCCATTCACACCACACCCCCCCTCCCCATAATCCACACCAAAATAAAAATCACGAACAAATAATTCACAAAAAGATAACAACAATAAAACTAATGATAAAAATAAAGATAACAATGAAACTAATAATAAAAAATAAAAATAATAATAAAAATAATAATTTATTTAGTAAGTCACCCTTATTAATTGCTAGAAAGCCCCCAGAACTGCCAATTTTCAGGGTTTGAGGTCGACCCTCTCCTATATAAAAAATTCGCATCACCCATATTTATGGGTATACAATAGAGGTGAACACATCAGTTAGTATGTGTTCAACTCTCGTCGCGTGTGGTCGCTGCCTCCTGAGGAATGGTAAGGGGTTTTTTCGATATTTTTAAAAAAATTTTTCCTCTTTTTTCCCCCCCCATTTATATGTATTATATTACAATTAATGAATTTTTACATTCTATGTATTTATTAATTTAATACTATTATTATTTAATCCTTAAATTTGGATTTTTAATTCAATTAATTTAATACACCCAATGTAATTATAGGTTTCATTTTAAAGATTTAATTTTAAATTTTTAATTTAATTTTAGGGGTTTAAGTTCCGTAAAATTTTACAAAATTTCCCCTCCCCATCCCAATAAATGCAAAAAAGCATCCAGAATTGCCATTTTTCAGGTTTTGAGATTGACCCACCCCTATATGAAAAAATTTGCATCACCCATATTTACGGGTATGCAATAGAGGTGAACACATCAGTTAGTATGTGTTCAACTCTCGTCGCGTGTGGTCGCTGTCTTCCTGAGGAATGGTAAGTGGTTTTTTCGATTTTTTCCATTTTCTTCTCCCTATTTATATGTATTATATCACATTTAATGAATATTTATATTCAAAGTATTTATCATATTTAATATAGTTATTATTTAATCTATTAATTTTGGATTTTAATTTTAATTCATTTAATACACTCAATGTAATTATAGGTTTCATTTTAAAGATTTAAATTTTAATTTTAGGGTTTTAAATTCCTTTAAAAATTTTATAATTTCCCCTCCCCATCCTAATAAATGCTAAAAAGCATCCAGAATTGCCATTTTTCGGGTTTTGAGATTGACCCACCCCTATATGAAAAAATTTTGCATCACCCATATTTATGGGTATACAATAGAGGTGAACACATCAGTTAGTATGTGTTCAACTCCCGTCGCGTGTGGTCGCTGTCTTCCTGAAGAATGGTAAGTGGTTTTTAATTTTCCCCTATTTATATTATATTATAACATTATATATTATATTATATTACTATCATCTAACAATTATTATATCATTATTATCTAATAATTATTATATTAATTAATTATTATTTAATATAATACTTATTAATGTTTGTCGCCTTTTGAGGCAATTTTAAAGAATCAATTTTCTCCTTTAGCCATTATTGGCCATTTTCTGTGTATATATGGGTGATTTCACACATACCAGTTATGTTTGTAAGCATTTATATATACAAAAAGCCCACTGATGAGTCCCTTTCAGGCCAGGGACGAAAAACGTTTCTGGGCGTTGCCTGTAAAGTAGTTTTAGGCAAAAAGGCCTACTTACAATTGTTATGGAAGTATCTTTTTATTGACACTTCTATAACAATTTTTTGCTTGCTTCTTCCGGTTTTTGTTTGTTTTTGTGTTTTTTGTGTCAATGTTTCTCATTTTTGTTTTGTTTTTATTTCTTAACTAATTCTTATATATATCGTATACCTTACGTATACCTTATCTATATATTTTCATATATATTAATTTGTTTATATTATATATAATTATGGGAAATAGCACTAGGTTACCAGCATAGGGAAATTTGGAAGCGGGGTAATTCATTAGCTAGAGTATTGAGTAGTTTCACCGCACAATAACAACAATAGTAATGATGACAACAATAACAAACAATATATGATAATAATAATTTATTTATTAAACCAAAAAAATAATAACAATAATAGTAATGATAATAAACACAATAATAATAATGACAATAATAATAATCCCACCACAACATACACAAAATCAGGGCAATGGGACGATCGGTTCACCTCACGAACCAAACACAATACGAACAAAAAACGAGTCATCACTTTTTACCACAACAAACTTAATTTTCACAAAGCTGTAAGTAGTCAGATTTTGGTACAGACAATCATGAGTGCGGGGGAGAGGTGTAGGCTGCTCACCTGCCAACCGACACAATAATTGATTTTCAGCTCTGCACATTAGGGTCCATCTACGCCAGTGTGTAACTTATATATATTCTTATATACATTCTTCCAGTTCTTATGCATCTAATTTCGCATTAATATCACTAATTTAACACAAGCAGACACTCTGCACCTTCCAGTTTTTATGCATCTAACTTCGCATTAACATTCTCTATGGGAAAAAAACATTTGCAGATACTCTGCATCAAAAAAGGAAAATATTTTCCATCAATGGCGTTACACACAACAGGTAGGGACAAAAACATATGTAACCATTATTTTGACTGTTATGGGAGGTTCCTTTTCTGGAATCTTTTATAACAGTTTTGCTTGTTTGTTTTCGGTTTTTGTTGGTTTTTTGTTTTTTGTTTAATGGTTTTTCGTTTTTGTTTTGTTTGTTCTTTCTCATTTTTGTGGTTTTTTTGGTTGTGATACTCTTAGTATCACTTCTACTATAATTATTATATTTTATTAATTTATTATTTATATATTTTTTATTAAACATATACTAATTTGCAGCTAGAACAGGTAGCACTAGGGTTTCTGATGTAAGGGAGTAGCTAGCTAGTTCACCGTAAGTATTTTACATGCCTCCGTTAGCGGTAGGTACAATCACGGGCATGACAGGGATGTTAGGGTAGAACATGATAGTTTTTCTTCTAGATGTTTGATGGGGTAATAGGTAGATAGTTACGCATAATTGTCATGCGTTTTGCGGGTTAATTCCTTAGCTAGTGTATATTGTATAATCTCTTAATTTGTCTGACACAATCGTTTATGAGGTATAGTGGATGGGCTCTTTTTTCTGGGGTATAGGCAGTCTGTCATTCAGAATGATTTGGCTGTAGGTGGCCTAGGACCCTGAGTGGGACCACCCTAGCCCCCCCTGCCCGTAGACTTTATGGCCCTGTATGCCACACGCGTACATACACGTTATGTATATGCGCGTGTGCTTACACTATATATTATTATCAATTTATCTATATAAAAAAATGTTCGGCAATATTATATCAGCTAGTCTAGGTATCATAGGCCCATGTCTTGCTGGAACTGTGTTGGAACCTTTCGCCGGTAATGGCACACTCTTGATAGTGGAGTCGGCCCGCTTGGATTCCCCATAACTCAGTCGAAATTCCAGTTGCATATCGATCGGTATGTTGTTATTGCTAGATTGGGATCTGTCGTTGTGTACGCGGAGTGTCGTAGGGGTTGGGTTTCACAATTGCGGCGGTTGGGTAAGCTCCAGTGTTCGGGATAGCCGTTCAGTCTTGGAATAGTAAACCCCTAAACCATTTAACCGCAGTGTGGAGCTTGGTCGCCTTCAGCCTTCCAACGTATATTTCGGCTCCCCTCTCTGACTCATACCCATATCATATGACAGCTTAATGAATGGATCTGTTATATGATCCAGGAGTTATGCTTACTTTAAGTTAGTCCCCCTAATATAGTTGTGTAGATTCGATGTAAATGCCTAGGTGTCGCTGTTCCTGGGGTATCCGCCGCCCATCTGGTAACAAGTATGGGGATAGCTCATCGCCATGGATGCTAGCGGTGGATGGTCAAGGCCCTAGCGTCATCTATCAGCATCAGATTATATAGCGTAGGGCTACCGTATGGGGGAGTTTTGTAATGGGTGTGTGAATGACCGGGGTCATGCACTTGGAGTTCTCGATCTTCTCTTAGGCTGGTCTGGTATTAAGATCCAGGATAGCTGGGCGCCATTGTACATAAGCTAGAGCGGATGGGGTTCGCCAGGTCATGTCTTCCACATTTGCCGTTTGAGTAGGTTAGTTAAGGTGTTAGGAGAAGGGTGTGTGATTGACTGAGGTCATGCCCTTGAAGTTCTCAATCCTCTCTTAGGCTGGTCTGGTGTTAAGATCCAGGATAGCTGGGCGCCATTGTACACAAGCTAGAGTTGATGGGGTGCTCCGGGTCGTGGCTTCCGCATTCGCCATTTTGACAGGATAGTTAGGAAAAATCAGCACCATCTAGCTTAACAGCTTTAGAGATATATATAGACATATTATAAGCAAAAATTGTAAATTTAGTTAAGTTTATATATATAAATTTTAAATTTGTAGTTTCCTTATCTCCTCCTCCCGCCACCCCTTACCTTTCTACCTATATTTAAATTCATTCAATCGGGTTTAAAAGTCAAAAATAGAATCTTCAATTTAAATTCTACCCCTTTGAACAAAACCAAAATTAATTTAATTCCTCAATTTCAATTGGTTTTTTAAAAAAATGTTGTGAATAAATTAATTTCATTAACTTAATTCCTTAATTTATTCCTTAACTCAATTTTATTCTATTTAATAAATAATTCTTAAAATAACTTAATAATTCAATTTGTAAATACCAAAAAAAAAAATTTTTTAATAATTTAAATAATTTTTTACCTTTGCCCTCCTGTAAATTTTATTTATTTATTATTTCCTCTCTCATATATATCTCTCCCTCCCCCCTTCTTCCACTCCTAATCCTAAAAATTAAACCATTTGTTTTGCCATTTCTCCGGTTTTATGTCGACCCACCCCTGTATTTTATAAACTGCATCACTCATACTTATGAGTATGCAGCTGAGGTGAACACATAAGTTAGTATGTGCTCAACTCTCGTCGCGTGTGGTCGGTGTCTTCCGGAGGATTGGTAAGTGGTTTGTTCCTTTAATTTATTTATTTCCCAACTCACTTATTAATTATATTTAATTATTTATTATATTTTTTCAATTATATCATTAATCATTTTATTTGTCTGTTGCCTCTATGAGGTAACATATTATGTAGCACGTGGTGGAATGGACAGCACATGGGTGCAATACATTCCACGTACGTGTTATATATATTCTCTTTTCTTTTTACGCACTTGCATTTTGTGTTGGTGTGTGGCTTGTTGCACACAGCACTTCTAGTGGTTTCTGTTTGCCATTTTTCTTGGCATTTCTTTCTGATATATGGGTGATTGCACGCACATTAGTTGTGTGTAAGCACTTATATATAGTAAAAACCCACTGATGAGTCCCCTTCAGGCGGGGGACGAAAAACGTTTATGGGTGTCTGCCTGTAGAGTAGTTTGGGCATAAAGGCCATTATTTTGACTGTTATGGGAGGTTCCTTTTCTGGAATCTTTTATAACAGTTTTTGCTTGTTTGTTTTCGGTTTTTGTTGGTTTTTTGTTTTTTGTTTAATGGGTTTTCGTTTTTGTTTTGTTTGTTCTTTCTCATTTTTGTGGTTTTTTTGGTTGTGATACTCTTAGTATCACTTCTACTATAATTATTATATTTTATTAATTTATTATTTATATATTTTTTATTAAACATATACTAATTTGCAGCTAGAACAGGTAGCACTAGGGTTTCTGATGTAAGGGAGTAGCTAGCTAGTTCACCGTAAGTATTTTACATGCCTCCGTTAGCGGTAGGTACAATCACGGGCATGACAGGGATGTTAGGGTAGAACATGATAGTTTTTCTTCTAGATGTTTGATGGGGTAATAGGTAGATAGTTACGCATAATTGTCATGCGTTTTGCGGGTTAATTCCTTAGCTAGTGTATATTGTATAATCTCTTAATAACTCAGTCGAAATTCCAGTTGCATATCGATCGGTATGTTGTTATTGTTAGATTGGGATCTGTCGTTGTGTACGCGGAGTGTCGTAGGGGTTGGGTTTCACAATTGCGGCGGTTGGGTAAGCTCCAGTGTTCGGGATAGCCGTTCAGTCTTGGAATAGTAAACCCCTAAACCATTTAACCGCAGTGTGGAGCTTGGTCGCCTTCAGCCTTCCAACGTATATTTCGGCTCCCCTCTCTGACTCATACCCATATCATATGACAGCTTAATGAATGGATCTGTTATATGATCCAGGAGTTATGCTTACTTTAAGTTAGTCCCCCTAATATAGTTGTGTAGATTCGATGTAAATGCCTAGGTGTCGCTGTTCCTGGGGTATCCGCCGCCCATCTGGTAACAAGTATGGGGATAGCTCATCGCCATGGATGCTAGCGGTGGATGGTCAAGGTCCTAGCGTCATCTATCAGCATCAGATTATATAGCGTAGGGCTACCGTATGGGGGAGTTTTGTAATGGGTGTGTGAATGACCGGGGTCATGCACTTGGAGTTCTCGATCTTCTCTTAGGCTGGTCTGGTATTAAGATCCAGGATAGCTGGGCGCCATTGTACATAAGCTAGAGCGGATGGGGTTCGCCAGGTCATGTCTTCCACATTTGCCGTTTGAGTAGGTTAGTTAAGGTGTTAGGAGAAGGGTGTGTGATTGACTGAGGTCATGCCCTTGAAGTTCTCAATCCTCTCTTAGGCTGGTCTGGTGTTAAGATCCAGGATAGCTGGGCGCCATTGTACACAAGCTAGAGTTGATGGGGTGCTCCGGGTCGTGGCTTCCGCATTCGCCATTTTGACAGGATAGTTAGGAAAAATCAGCATCATCTAGCTTAATAGCTTTAGAGATATATATAGACATATTATAAGCAAAAATTGTAAATTTAGTTAAGTTTATATATATAAATTTTGAATTTGTAGTTTCCTTATCTGCTCCTCCCGCCACCCCTTACCTTTCTACCTATATTTAAATTCATTTCAATCGGGTTAAAAAGTCAAAAATAGAATCTTCAATTTAAATTCTACCCCTTTTGAACAAAACCAAAATTAATTTAATTCCTCAATTTCAATTGATTTTTTAAAAAAATGTTGTGAATAAATTAATTTCATTAACTTAATTCCTTAATTTATTCCTTAACTCAATTTTATTCTATTTAATAAATAATTCTTAAAATAACTTAATAATTCAATTTGTAAATACCAAAAAAAGTTTTCAATAATTTAAATAATTTTTTACCTTTGCCCTCCTGTAATTTTTATTTATTTATTATTTCCTCTCTCATATATATCTCTCCCTCCCCCCTTCTTCCACTCCTAATCCTAAAAATTAAACCATTTGGTTTGCCATTTCTCCGGTTTTATGTCGACCCACCCCTGTATTTTATAAACTGCATCACTCATACTTATGAGTATGCAGCTGAGGTGAACACATAAGTTAGTATGTGCTCAACTCTCGTCGCGTGTGGTCGGTGTCTGCCGGAGGATTGGTAAGTGGTTTTGTTCCTTTAATTTATTTATTTTTCCCAACTCACTTATTATTTATATTTAATTATTTATTATATTTTTTCAATTATATCATTAATCATCTTATTTGTTTGTTGCCTCTATGAGGTAGCATATTATGTAGCACGTGGTGGAATGGACAGCACATGGGTGCAATACATTCCACGTACGTGTTATATATATTCTCTTTCCTTTTACGCACTTGCATTTGTGTTGGTGTGTGGCTTGTTACACACAGCACTTCTAGTGGTTTCTGTTTTTTGCCATTTTTTCTTGGCATTTCTTTCTGATATATGGGTGATTGCACGCACATTAGTTGTGTGTAAGCACTTATATATAGTAAAAACCCACTGATGAGTCCCCTTCAGGCGGGGGACGAAAAACGTTTATGGGTGTCTGCCTGTAGAGTAGTTTGGGCATAAAGGCCATTATTTTGACTGTTATGGGAGGTTCCTTTTCTGGAATCTTTTATAACAGTTTTTGCTTGTTTGGTTTCGGTTTTTGTTGGTTTTTTGTTTTTTGTTTAATGGTGTTTCGTTTTTGTTTTGTTTGTTCTTTCTCATTTTTTGTGGTTTTTTTTGGTTGTGATACTCTTAGTATCACTTCTACTATAATTATTATATTTTATTAATTTATTATTTATATATATTTTTTATTAAACATATACTATTTTGCAGCTAGAACAGGTAGCACCAGGGTTTCTGATGTAAGGGAGTAGCTAGCTAGTTCACCGTAAGTATTTTACATGCCTCCGTTAGCGGTAGGTACAATCACGGGCATGACAGGGATGTTAGGGTAGAACATGATAGTTTTTCTTCTAGATGTTTGATGGGGTAATAGGTAGATAGTTACGCATAATTGTCATGCGTTTTGCGGGTTAATTCCTTAGCTAGTGTATATTGTATAATCTCTTAATTTGTCTGACACAATCGTTTATGAGGTATAGTGGATGGGCTCTTTTTTCTGGGGTATAGGCAGTCTGTCATTCAGAATGATTTGGCTGTAGGTGGCCTAGGACCCTGAGTGGGACCACCCTAGTCCCCCCTGCCCGTAGACCTTATGGCCCTGTATGCCACACGCGTACATACACGTTATGTATATGCGCGTGTGCTTACACTATATATTATTATTAATTATCTATAAAAAATGTTCGGCAATGTTATATCAGCTAGTCTAGGTATCATAGGCCCATGTCTTGCTGGAACTGTGTTGGAACCTTTCGCCGGTAATGGCACACTCTTGATAGTGGAGTCGGCCCGCTTGGATTCCCCATAACTCAGTCGAAATTCCAGTTGCATATCGATCGGTATGTTGTTATTGTTAGATTGGGATCTGTCGTTGTGTACGCGGAGTGTCGTAGGGGTTGGGTTTCACAATTGCGGCGGTTGGGTAAGCTCCAGTGTTCGGGATAGCCGTTCAGTCTTGGAATAGTAAACCCCTAAACCATTTAACCGCAGTGTGGAGCTTGGTCGCCTTCAGCCTTCCAACGTATATTTCGGCTCCCCTCTCTGACTCATACCCATATCATATGACAGCTTAATGAATGGATCTGTTATATGATCCAGGAGTTATGCTTACTTTAAGTTAGTCCCCCTAATATAGTTGTGTAGATTCGATGTAAATGCCTAGGTGTCGCTGTTCCTGGGGTATCCGCCGCCCATCTGGTAACAAGTATGGGGATAGCTCATCGCCATGGATGCTAGCGGTGGATGGTCAAGGTCCTAGCGTCATCTATCAGCATCAGATTATATAGCGTAGGGCTACCGTATGGGGGAGTTTTGTAATGGGTGTGTGAATGACCGGGGTCATGCACTTGGAGTTCTCGATCTTCTCTTAGGCTGGTCTGGTATTAAGATCCAGGATAGCTGGGCGCCATTGTACATAAGCTAGAGCGGATGGGGTTCGCCAGGTCATGTCTTCCACATTTGCCGTTTGAGTAGGTTAGTTAAGGTGTTAGGAGAAGGGTGTGTGATTGACTGAGGTCATGCCCTTGAAGTTCTCAATCCTCTCTTAGGCTGGTCTGGTGTTAAGATCCAGGATAGCTGGGCGCCATTGTACACAAGCTAGAGTTGATGGGGTGCTCCGGGTCGTGGCTTCCGCATTCGCCATTTTGACAGGATAGTTAGGAAAAATCAGCATCATCTAGCTTAATAGCTTTAGAGATATATATAGACATATTATAAGCAAAAATTGTAAATTTAGTTAAGTTTATATATATAAATTTTGAATTTGTAGTTTCCTTATCTGCTCCTCCCGCCACCCCTTACCTTTCTACCTATATTTAAATTCATTTCAATCGGGTTAAAAAGTCAAAAATAGAATCTTCAATTTAAATTCTACCCCTTTTGAACAAAACCAAAATTAATTTAATTCCTCAATTTCAATTGATTTTTTAAAAAAATGTTGTGAATAAATTAATTTCATTAACTTAATTCCTTAATTTATTCCTTAACTCAATTTTATTCTATTTAATAAATAATTCTTAAAATAACTTAATAATTCAATTTGTAAATACCAAAAAAAGTTTTCAATAATTTAAATAATTTTTTACCTTTGCCCTCCTGTAATTTTTATTTATTTATTATTTCCTCTCTCATATATATCTCTCCCTCCCCCCTTCTTCCACTCCTAATCCTAAAAATTAAACCATTTGGTTTGCCATTTCTCCGGTTTTATGTCGACCCACCCCTGTATTTTATAAACTGCATCACTCATACTTATGAGTATGCAGCTGAGGTGAACACATAAGTTAGTATGTGCTCAACTCTCGTCGCGTGTGGTCGGTGTCTGCCGGAGGATTGGTAAGTGGTTTTGTTCCTTTAATTTATTTATTTTTCCCAACTCACTTATTATTTATATTTAATTATTTATTATATTTTTTCAATTATATCATTAATCATCTTATTTGTTTGTTGCCTCTATGAGGTAGCATATTATGTAGCACGTGGTGGAATGGACAGCACATGGGTGCAATACATTCCACGTACGTGTTATATATATTCTCTTTCCTTTTACGCACTTGCATTTGTGTTGGTGTGTGGCTTGTTACACACAGCACTTCTAGTGGTTTCTGTTTTTTGCCATTTTTTCTTGGCATTTCTTTCTGATATATGGGTGATTGCACGCACATTAGTTGTGTGTAAGCACTTATATATAGTAAAAACCCACTGATGAGTCCCCTTCAGGCGGGGGACGAAAAACGTTTATGGGTGTCTGCCTGTAGAGTAGTTTGGGCATAAAGGCCATTATTTTGACTGTTATGGGAGGTTCCTTTTCTGGAATCTTTTATAACAGTTTTTGCTTGTTTGGTTTCGGTTTTTGTTGGTTTTTTGTTTTTTGTTTAATGGTGTTTCGTTTTTGTTTTGTTTGTTCTTTCTCATTTTTTGTGGTTTTTTTTGGTTGTGATACTCTTAGTATCACTTCTACTATAATTATTATATTTTATTAATTTATTATTTATATATATTTTTTATTAAACATATACTATTTTGCAGCTAGAACAGGTAGCACCAGGGTTTCTGATGTAAGGGAGTAGCTAGCTAGTTCACCGTAAGTATTTTACATGCCTCCGTTAGCGGTAGGTACAATCACGGGCATGACAGGGATGTTAGGGTAGAACATGATAGTTTTTCTTCTAGATGTTTGATGGGGTAATAGGTAGATAGTTACGCATAATTGTCATGCGTTTTGCGGGTTAATTCCTTAGCTAGTGTATATTGTATAATCTCTTAATTTGTCTGACACAATCGTTTATGAGGTATAGTGGATGGGCTCTTTTTTCTGGGGTATAGGCAGTCTGTCATTCAGAATGATTTGGCTGTAGGTGGCCTAGGACCCTGAGTGGGACCACCCTAGTCCCCCCTGCCCGTAGACCTTATGGCCCTGTATGCCACACGCGTACATACACGTTATGTATATGCGCGTGTGCTTACACTATATATTATTATTAATTATCTATAAAAAATGTTCGGCAATGTTATATCAGCTAGTCTAGGTATCATAGGCCCATGTCTTGCTGGAACTGTGTTGGAACCTTTCGCCGGTAATGGCACACTCTTGATAGTGGAGTCGGCCCGCTTGGATTCCCCATAACTCAGTCGAAATTCCAGTTGCATATCGATCGGTATGTTGTTATTGTTAGATTGGGATCTGTCGTTGTGTACGCGGAGTGTCGTAGGGGTTGGGTTTCACAATTGCGGCGGTTGGGTAAGCTCCAGTGTTCGGGATAGCCGTTCAGTCTTGGAATAGTAAACCCCTAAACCATTTAACCGCAGTGTGGAGCTTGGTCGCCTTCAGCCTTCCAACGTATATTTCGGCTCCCCTCTCTGACTCATACCCATATCATATGACAGCTTAATGAATGGATCTGTTATATGATCCAGGAGTTATGCTTACTTTAAGTTAGTCCCCCTAATATAGTTGTGTAGATTCGATGTAAATGCCTAGGTGTCGCTGTTCCTGGGGTATCCGCCGCCCATCTGGTAACAAGTATGGGGATAGCTCATCGCCATGGATGCTAGCGGTGGATGGTCAAGGTCCTAGCGTCATCTATCAGCATCAGATTATATAGCGTAGGGCTACCGTATGGGGGAGTTTTGTAATGGGTGTGTGAATGACCGGGGTCATGCACTTGGAGTTCTCGATCTTCTCTTAGGCTGGTCTGGTATTAAGATCCAGGATAGCTGGGCGCCATTGTACATAAGCTAGAGCGGATGGGGTTCGCCAGGTCATGTCTTCCACATTTGCCGTTTGAGTAGGTTAGTTAAGGTGTTAGGAGAAGGGTGTGTGATTGACTGAGGTCATGCCCTTGAAGTTCTCAATCCTCTCTTAGGCTGGTCTGGTGTTAAGATCCAGGATAGCTGGGCGCCATTGTACACAAGCTAGAGTTGATGGGGTGCTCCGGGTCGTGGCTTCCGCATTCGCCATTTTGACAGGATAGTTAGGAAAAATCAGCATCATCTAGCTTAATAGCTTTAGAGATATATATAGACATATTATAAGCAAAAATTGTAAATTTAGTTAAGTTTATATATATAAATTTTGAATTTGTAGTTTCCTTATCTGCTCCTCCCGCCACCCCTTACCTTTCTACCTATATTTAAATTCATTTCAATCGGGTTAAAAAGTCAAAAATAGAATCTTCAATTTAAATTCTACCCCTTTTGAACAAAACCAAAATTAATTTAATTCCTCAATTTCAATTGATTTTTTAAAAAAATGTTGTGAATAAATTAATTTCATTAACTTAATTCCTTAATTTATTCCTTAACTCAATTTTATTCTATTTAATAAATAATTCTTAAAATAACTTAATAATTCAATTTGTAAATACCAAAAAAAGTTTTCAATAATTTAAATAATTTTTTACCTTTGCCCTCCTGTAATTTTTATTTATTTATTATTTCCTCTCTCATATATATCTCTCCCTCCCCCCTTCTTCCACTCCTAATCCTAAAAATTAAACCATTTGGTTTGCCATTTCTCCGGTTTTATGTCGACCCACCCCTGTATTTTATAAACTGCATCACTCATACTTATGAGTATGCAGCTGAGGTGAACACATAAGTTAGTATGTGCTCAACTCTCGTCGCGTGTGGTCGGTGTCTGCTGGAGGATTGGTAAGTGGTTTTGTTCCTTTAATTTATTTATTTTTCCCAACTCACTTATTATTTATATTTAATTATTTATTATATTTTTTCAATTATATCATTAATCATCTTATTTGTTTGTTGCCTCTATGAGGTAGCATATTATGTAGCACGTGGTGGAATGGACAGCACATGGGTGCAATACATTCCACGTACGTGTTATATATATTCTCTTTCCTTTTACGCACTTGCATTTGTGTTGGTGTGTGGCTTGTTACACACAGCACTTCTAGTGGTTTCTGTTTTTTGCCATTTTTTCTTGGCATTTCTTTCTGATATATGGGTGATTGCACGCACATTAGTTGTGTGTAAGCACTTATATATAGTAAAAACCCACTGATGAGTCCCCTTCAGGCGGGGGACGAAAAACGTTTATGGGTGTCTGCCTGTAGAGTAGTTTGGGCATAAAGGCCATTATTTTGACTGTTATGGGAGGTTCCTTTTCTGGAATCTTTTATAACAGTTTTTGCTTGTTTGGTTTCGGTTTTTGTTGGTTTTTTGTTTTTTGTTTAATGGTGTTTCGTTTTTGTTTTGTTTGTTCTTTCTCATTTTTTGTGGTTTTTTTTGGTTGTGATACTCTTAGTATCACTTCTACTATAATTATTATATTTTATTAATTTATTATTTATATATATTTTTTATTAAACATATACTATTTTGCAGCTAGAACAGGTAGCACCAGGGTTTCTGATGTAAGGGAGTAGCTAGCTAGTTCACCGTAAGTATTTTACATGCCTCCGTTAGCGGTAGGTACAATCACGGGCATGACAGGGATGTTAGGGTAGAACATGATAGTTTTTCTTCTAGATGTTTGATGGGGTAATAGGTAGATAGTTACGCATAATTGTCATGCGTTTTGCGGGTTAATTCCTTAGCTAGTGTATATTGTATAATCTCTTAATTTGTCTGACACAATCGTTTATGAGGTATAGTGGATGGGCTCTTTTTTCTGGGGTATAGGCAGTCTGTCATTCAGAATGATTTGGCTGTAGGTGGCCTAGGACCCTGAGTGGGACCACCCTAGTCCCCCCTGCCCGTAGACCTTATGGCCCTGTATGCCACACGCGTACATACACGTTATGTATATGCGCGTGTGCTTACACTATATATTATTATTAATTATCTATAAAAAATGTTCGGCAATGTTATATCAGCTAGTCTAGGTATCATAGGCCCATGTCTTGCTGGAACTGTGTTGGAACCTTTCGCCGGTAATGGCACACTCTTGATAGTGGAGTCGGCCCGCTTGGATTCCCCATAACTCAGTCGAAATTCCAGTTGCATATCGATCGGTATGTTGTTATTGTTAGATTGGGATCTGTCGTTGTGTACGCGGAGTGTCGTAGGGGTTGGGTTTCACAATTGCGGCGGTTGGGTAAGCTCCAGTGTTCGGGATAGCCGTTCAGTCTTGGAATAGTAAACCCCTAAACCATTTAACCGCAGTGTGGAGCTTGGTCGCCTTCAGCCTTCCAACGTATATTTCGGCTCCCCTCTCTGACTCATACCCATATCATATGACAGCTTAATGAATGGATCTGTTATATGATCCAGGAGTTATGCTTACTTTAAGTTAGTCCCCCTAATATAGTTGTGTAGATTCGATGTAAATGCCTAGGTGTCGCTGTTCCTGGGGTATCCGCCGCCCATCTGGTAACAAGTATGGGGATAGCTCATCGCCATGGATGCTAGCGGTGGATGGTCAAGGTCCTAGCGTCATCTATCAGCATCAGATTATATAGCGTAGGGCTACCGTATGGGGGAGTTTTGTAATGGGTGTGTGAATGACCGGGGTCATGCACTTGGAGTTCTCGATCTTCTCTTAGGCTGGTCTGGTATTAAGATCCAGGATAGCTGGGCGCCATTGTACATAAGCTAGAGCGGATGGGGTTCGCCAGGTCATGTCTTCCACATTTGCCGTTTGAGTAGGTTAGTTAAGGTGTTAGGAGAAGGGTGTGTGATTGACTGAGGTCATGCCCTTGAAGTTCTCAATCCTCTCTTAGGCTGGTCTGGTGTTAAGATCCAGGATAGCTGGGCGCCATTGTACACAAGCTAGAGTTGATGGGGTGCTCCGGGTCGTGGCTTCCGCATTCGCCATTTTGACAGGATAGTTAGGAAAAATCAGCATCATCTAGCTTAATAGCTTTAGAGATATATATAGACATATTATAAGCAAAAATTGTAAATTTAGTTAAGTTTATATATATAAATTTTGAATTTGTAGTTTCCTTATCTGCTCCTCCCGCCACCCCTTACCTTTCTACCTATATTTAAATTCATTTCAATCGGGTTAAAAAGTCAAAAATAGAATCTTCAATTTAAATTCTACCCCTTTTGAACAAAACCAAAATTAATTTAATTCCTCAATTTCAATTGATTTTTTAAAAAAATGTTGTGAATAAATTAATTTCATTAACTTAATTCCTTAATTTATTCCTTAACTCAATTTTATTCTATTTAATAAATAATTCTTAAAATAACTTAATAATTCAATTTGTAAATACCAAAAAAAGTTTTCAATAATTTAAATAATTTTTTACCTTTGCCCTCCTGTAATTTTTATTTATTTATTATTTCCTCTCTCATATATATCTCTCCCTCCCCCCTTCTTCCACTCCTAATCCTAAAAATTAAACCATTTGGTTTGCCATTTCTCCGGTTTTATGTCGACCCACCCCTGTATTTTATAAACTGCATCACTCATACTTATGAGTATGCAGCTGAGGTGAACACATAAGTTAGTATGTGCTCAACTCTCGTCGCGTGTGGTCGGTGTCTTCCGGAGGATTGGTAAGTGGTTTGTTCCTTTAATTTATTTATTTTTCCCAACTCACTTATTAATTATATTTAATTATTTATTATATTTTTTCAATTATATCATTAATCATTTATTTGTTTGTTGCCTCTATGAGGTAACATATTATGTAGCACGTGGTGGAATGGACAGCACATGGGTGCAATACATTCCACGTACGTGTTATATATATTCTCTTTCCTTTTACGCACTTGCATTTTGTGTTGGTGTGTGGCTTGTTGCACACAGCACTTCTAGTGGTTTCTGTTTTTGCCATTTTTCTTGGCATTTCTTTCTGATATATGGGTGATTGCACGCACATTAGTTGTGTGTAAGCACTTATATATAGTAAAAACCCACTGATGAGTCCCCTTCAGGCGGGGGACGAAAAACGTTTATGGGTGTCTGCCTGTAGAGTAGTTTGGGCATAAAGGCCATTATTTTGACTGTTATGGGAGGTTCCTTTTCTGGAATCTTTTATAACAGTTTTTGCTTGTTTGGTTTCGGTTTTTGTTGGTTTTTTGTTTTTTGTTTAATGGTGTTTCGTTTTTGTTTTGTTTGTTCTTTCTCATTTTTTGTGGTTTTTTTTGGTTGTGATACTCTTAGTATCACTTCTACTATAATTATTATATTTTATTAATTTATTATTTATATATATTTTTTATTAAACATATACTATTTTGCAGCTAGAACAGGTAGCACCAGGGTTTCTGATGTAAGGGAGTAGCTAGCTAGTTCACCGTAAGTATTTTACATGCCTCCGTTAGCGGTAGGTACAATCACGGGCATGACAGGGATGTTAGGGTAGAACATGATAGTTTTTCTTCTAGATGTTTGATGGGGTAATAGGTAGATAGTTACGCATAATTGTCATGCGTTTTGCGGGTTAATTCCTTAGCTAGTGTATATTGTATAATCTCTTAATTTGTCTGACACAATCGTTTATGAGGTATAGTGGATGGGCTCTTTTTTCTGGGGTATAGGCAGTCTGTCATTCAGAATGATTTGGCTGTAGGTGGCCTAGGACCCTGAGTGGGACCACCCTAGTCCCCCCTGCCCGTAGACCTTATGGCCCTGTATGCCACACGCGTACATACACGTTATGTATATGCGCGTGTGCTTACACTATATATTATTATTAATTATCTATAAAAAATGTTCGGCAATGTTATATCAGCTAGTCTAGGTATCATAGGCCCATGTCTTGCTGGAACTGTGTTGGAACCTTTCGCCGGTAATGGCACACTCTTGATAGTGGAGTCGGCCCGCTTGGATTCCCCATAACTCAGTCGAAATTCCAGTTGCATATCGATCGGTATGTTGTTATTGTTAGATTGGGATCTGTCGTTGTGTACGCGGAGTGTCGTAGGGGTTGGGTTTCACAATTGCGGCGGTTGGGTAAGCTCCAGTGTTCGGGATAGCCGTTCAGTCTTGGAATAGTAAACCCCTAAACCATTTAACCGCAGTGTGGAGCTTGGTCGCCTTCAGCCTTCCAACGTATATTTCGGCTCCCCTCTCTGACTCATACCCATATCATATGACAGCTTAATGAATGGATCTGTTATATGATCCAGGAGTTATGCTTACTTTAAGTTAGTCCCCCTAATATAGTTGTGTAGATTCGATGTAAATGCCTAGGTGTCGCTGTTCCTGGGGTATCCGCCGCCCATCTGGTAACAAGTATGGGGATAGCTCATCGCCATGGATGCTAGCGGTGGATGGTCAAGGTCCTAGCGTCATCTATCAGCATCAGATTATATAGCGTAGGGCTACCGTATGGGGGAGTTTTGTAATGGGTGTGTGAATGACCGGGGTCATGCACTTGGAGTTCTCGATCTTCTCTTAGGCTGGTCTGGTATTAAGATCCAGGATAGCTGGGCGCCATTGTACATAAGCTAGAGCGGATGGGGTTCGCCAGGTCATGTCTTCCACATTTGCCGTTTGAGTAGGTTAGTTAAGGTGTTAGGAGAAGGGTGTGTGATTGACTGAGGTCATGCCCTTGAAGTTCTCAATCCTCTCTTAGGCTGGTCTGGTGTTAAGATCCAGGATAGCTGGGCGCCATTGTACACAAGCTAGAGTTGATGGGGTGCTCCGGGTCGTGGCTTCCGCATTCGCCATTTTGACAGGATAGTTAGGAAAAATCAGCATCATCTAGCTTAATAGCTTTAGAGATATATATAGACATATTATAAGCAAAAATTGTAAATTTAGTTAAGTTTATATATATAAATTTTGAATTTGTAGTTTCCTTATCTGCTCCTCCCGCCACCCCTTACCTTTCTACCTATATTTAAATTCATTTCAATCGGGTTAAAAAGTCAAAAATAGAATCTTCAATTTAAATTCTACCCCTTTTGAACAAAACCAAAATTAATTTAATTCCTCAATTTCAATTGATTTTTTAAAAAAATGTTGTGAATAAATTAATTTCATTAACTTAATTCCTTAATTTATTCCTTAACTCAATTTTATTCTATTTAATAAATAATTCTTAAAATAACTTAATAATTCAATTTGTAAATACCAAAAAAAGTTTTCAATAATTTAAATAATTTTTTACCTTTGCCCTCCTGTAATTTTTATTTATTTATTATTTCCTCTCTCATATATATCTCTCCCTCCCCCCTTCTTCCACTCCTAATCCTAAAAATTAAACCATTTGGTTTGCCATTTCTCCGGTTTTATGTCGACCCACCCCTGTATTTTATAAACTGCATCACTCATACTTATGAGTATGCAGCTGAGGTGAACACATAAGTTAGTATGTGCTCAACTCTCGTCGCGTGTGGTCGGTGTCTGCCGGAGGATTGGTAAGTGGTTTTGTTCCTTTAATTTATTTATTTTTCCCAACTCACTTATTATTTATATTTAATTATTTATTATATTTTTTCAATTATATCATTAATCATCTTATTTGTTTGTTGCCTCTATGAGGTAGCATATTATGTAGCACGTGGTGGAATGGACAGCACATGGGTGCAATACATTCCACGTACGTGTTATATATATTCTCTTTCCTTTTACGCACTTGCATTTGTGTTGGTGTGTGGCTTGTTACACACAGCACTTCTAGTGGTTTCTGTTTTTTGCCATTTTTTCTTGGCATTTCTTTCTGATATATGGGTGATTGCACGCACATTAGTTGTGTGTAAGCACTTATATATAGTAAAAACCCACTGATGAGTCCCCTTCAGGCGGGGGACGAAAAACGTTTATGGGTGTCTGCCTGTAGAGTAGTTTGGGCATAAAGGCCATTAATTTGACTGTTATGGGAGGTTCCTTTTCTGGAATCTTTTATAACAGTTTTTGCTTGTTTGGTTTCGGTTTTTGTTGGTTTTTTGTTTTTTGTTTAATGGTGTTTCGTTTTTGTTTTGTTTGTTCTTTCTCATTTTTTGTGGTTTTTTTTGGTTGTGATACTCTTAGTATCACTTCTACTATAATTATTATATTTTATTAATTTATTATTTATATATATTTTTTATTAAACATATACTATTTTGCAGCTAGAACAGGTAGCACCAGGGTTTCTGATGTAAGGGAGTAGCTAGCTAGTTCACCGTAAGTATTTTACATGCCTCCGTTAGCGGTAGGTACAATCACGGGCATGACAGGGATGTTAGGGTAGAACATGATAGTTTTTCTTCTAGATGTTTGATGGGGTAATAGGTAGATAGTTACGCATAATTGTCATGCGTTTTGCGGGTTAATTCCTTAGCTAGTGTATATTGTATAATCTCTTAATTCGCCATTTTGACAGGATAGTTAGGAAAAATCAGCATCATCTAGCTTAATAGCTTTAGAGATATATATAGACATATTATAAGCAAAAATTGTAAATTTAGTTAAGTTTATATATATAAATTTTGAATTTGTAGTTTCCTTATCTCCTCCTCCCGCCACCCCTTACCTTTCTACCTATATTTAAATTCATTTCAATCGGGTTTAAAAGTCAAAAATAGAATCTTCAATTTAAATTCTACCCCTTTTGAACAAAACCAAAATTAATTTAATTCCTCAATTTCAATTGATTTTTTAAAAAAATGTTGTGAATAAATTAATTTCATTAACTTAATTCCTTAATTTATTCCTTAACTCAATTTTATTCTATTTAATAAATAATTCTTAAAATAACTTAATAATTCAATTTGTAAATACCAAAAAAAGTTTTTAATAATTTAAATAATTTTTTACCTTTGCCCTCCTGTAATTTTTTATTTATTTATTATTTCCTCTCTCATATATATCTCTCCCTCCCCCCTTCTTCCACTCCTAATCCTAAAAATTAAACCATTTGGTTTGCCATTTCTCCGGTTTTATGTCGACCCACCCCTGTATTTTATAAACTGCATCACTCATACTTATGAGTATGCAGCTGAGGTGAACACATAAGTTAGTATGTGCTCAACTCTCGTCGCGTGTGGTCGGTGTCTGCCGGAGGATTGGTAAGTGGTTTTGTTCCTTTAATTTATTTATTTTTCCCAACTCACTTATTATTTATATTTAATTATTTATTATATTTTTTCAATTATATCATTAATCATCTTATTTGTTTGTTGCCTCTATGAGGTAGCATATTATGTAGCACGTGGTGGAATGGACAGCACATGGGTGCAATACATTCCACGTACGTGTTATATATATTCTCTTTCCTTTTACGCACTTGCATTTGTGTTGGTGTGTGGCTTGTTACACACAGCACTTCTAGTGGTTTCTGTTTTTTGCCATTTTTCTTGGCATCTCTTTCTGATATATGGGTGATTGCACGCACATTAGTTGTGTGTAAGCACTTATATATAGTAAAAACCCACTGATGAGTCCCCTTCAGGCGGGGGACGAAAAACGTTTATGGGTGTCTGCCTGTAGAGTAGTTTGGGCATAAAGGCCATTATTTTGACTGTTATGGGAGGTTCCTTTTCTGGAATCTTTTATAACAGTTTTTGCTTGTTTGGTTTCGGTTTTTGTTGGTTTTTTGTTTTTTGTTTAATGGTTTTTCGTTTTTGTTTTGTTTGTTCTTTCTCATTTTTTGTGGTTTTTTTGGTTGTGATACTCTTAGTATCACTTCTACTATAATTATTATATTTTATTAATTTATTATTTATATATATTTTTTATTAAACATATACTATTTTGCAGCTAGAACAGGTAGCACCAGGGTTTCTGATGTAAGGGAGTAGCTAGCTAGTTCACCGTAAGTATTTTACATGCCTCCGTTAGCGGTAGGTACAATCACGGGCATGACAGGGATGTTAGGGTAGAACATGATAGTTTTTCTTCTAGATGTTTGATGGGGTAATAGGTAGATAGTTACGCATAATTGTCATGCGTTTTGCGGGTTAATTCCTTAGCTAGTGTATATTGTATAATCTCTTAATTTGACTCATACCCATATCATATGACAGCCTAACGAATGGATCTGTTATATGATCCAGGAGTTACGCTTACTTTAAGTTAGTCCCCCTAATATAGTTGTGTAGATTTGATGTGAATGCCTAGGTGTTGCTGTTCCTTGGGTATCTGCCGCCCATCTGGTAACAAGTATGGGGATAGCTCATCGCCATGGATGCTAGCGGTGGATAGTCGGGGTCCTAGTGTCATCTATCAGCATCAGATTATTTAGCGTAGAGCTACCGTATGGGGGAGTTTTGTAATGGGAGTGTGAATGACTGGGGTCATGCACTTGGCGTTCTTGATCTTCTCTTAGGCTGGTCTGGTATTAAGATCCAGGATAGCTGGGCGCCATTGTACACAAGCTAGAGTGGATGGAGTTCTCCAGGTCATGCCTTCCACATTTGCCGTCTGAGTAGGTTAGTTAAGGTGTTAGGAGATGGGTGTGTGATTGACTGGGGTCACGCCCTTGAGATTCTCAATCATCTCTTAGGCTGGTCTGGTATTAAGATCCAGGATAGCTGGACGCCATTGTACATTAGCTAGAGTTGGTGGGGTTCTCCGGGTCGTGCCTTCCACATTCACCTTTTTTCTGTGTAGGTTTTTTTGTTAGATAATTACTAATACTTGGAAATAGTTCATGATAAATACATGTGATAGTAAAGAAATATATATGTAAGTAAAAATTGTAACGTTAATAAGTGATGATTGTCACCTCAAATTAAGTTCTTCCCAAATTTCCTGTTCCTTCCCTATCTCTCTAAATTTCTTGTTCCTTTTTCTAAAAAAATTTTAAAATAAAATTCAATTTACACTCCTTTAGGTTAATCGAGTTAGTGAGGTTTCATTGAAGAATCATTACACCACCACTATACATCACCCTTCCATTACACCGCCATTACACCCCCACTATTACATCATCCCTTCGTTAATATAATCTTTCAGTTTAGGTAATATCCAGCATCTCGACATACATACTAATATAAATTCTCAAACATCATCAGTTGCCATCATCGCCTCATCGCTATTACTAGAAACTTATCTTTCATCATCACTAATAACATTACAACTATTACTAACTTCCCAAAAAATCCCCATCACACATTATTACTATCACGCACACAAAATGCATTGCCACTCACTTCAAAATCACTAAGTTCCAAAAAGTATCACTATCACCAGTACTAAAAATATTGTTACCTCTGTCATTAGTATCATCATTATTGCTACTAGAACCAATTATACTAACATTTACTATTCCTTACAACTCATTACTGCCTTTGGTTATCACTATCCAGCCACAACACCCATCTTCACCATCATTATAATTATTAGTTCCAGTTAGGATTTAATAAAATTATCAATATTAACATTGACCACTATTATAACATTACATTCATTATCATGGTTATTAACATTAAGGCACCTTTCCATCCAATGTTAGGTGAGTTGCATTGACGATATATCTATCTAATTCCCCCCTCGAATTCCCAAATAATTCATGTAGTTCTGGAGAAATCACGCGTACCACAGTTTGCAGTCATACATGCACACCCTAACCAGACACACCGTAACTAATGACATAATATAGCAATTGACACAGAATAGGGAATGCTAGTCTCATACCAAAAGCACCTTTCATATCCACCGTAGTTAATATTTATTATATTATTATTATACTATATTACTATCATAATCTTCACAGCATCTTCATCAGTATGTGTATATCAATTTAATTTATTACCAATACCAATCATCCCTATCACTCTCAGTAATAATTACATGTTAGCAGTTTTTACTATTAGCACTACAGTTTTAGAGACGTATGAACATTTAAGCACATCGGAGTTTAACGTTAGTCAATATATTTTTAGTTCCATATCCTGAGCATGTAAACACTACAATCACAGCAGGGTTCTTCACTCCATATAACTACTATTTCCCATCAACATCTCGTATTCCAACACAATATCTATTATCATAAAAAAATTTTAACAAAAAAATTTTACTACTAAAAATTATTTACCATTATACATCAGCATTACACCCTATTCGCCACTACTAACAATATGAGTACACCTGCTGCCATAGACATTAACCTAAAAATATCAATCCCATATCATAAAGCATTTGCAATCAAAATAGATCACTACACCATTATAATTATCACCTCCCTTCATCACACATATATATACACTAAAAAAAATAATTCTACAATTACAATTTATTTACCACTACACATCACTCTCATCCAGCACATACACACCAATATAACATCTACAATTATTACTAAAAATTTCAAATCTACCACTTACATCAGTACACTTGAGTATCGATACAATGTAATATATTAAAAATCCACATCTCCAAACATTTGTAACCAAAGAATATATACCATGACATATAAGCTACTACTATCATCCCCACCCTCTATTATTATATATCAGCACTTACATACTACCCATCATCACCGTCTATAACCTACAGGTAATACCCACTATCATTGTATTTACATATCCACACTCACCTACAAGCTCAAAATTAACTCATAGTTTTTAGAATTAATTGAGTACACAAAAACAAACGACACAGTATAAAAATACACGAACTCCATATCATAAAACACTGTAATTATAGTTGTAGTAATTATATATTATTGTCACCTCCATCAACATTCTATACATCATCATAATACTCTACCAACATCATTACTACCATTATCAACATACAGACGCTTATTATTAACATCATTGATGTTAGTGATCCACAAAAAAATTTTTTTGGAACACATAAAAATAGGAATAGACGCATTAAAATTCTAACACATTAATTATTTAACCTTTGCAAGATGTAATCTATTACACTATAATCATCCACCTTCACAAACATATGCGTGTCAACATAATAGCTACCATCATTTACTACTAGTTTTATAGTACAGTACATTCAGTACTTACTTGCTATTACCTACTGGTCTACTTTGATTTATGAACAACTCGAGTACATTGAACAATTGACATTAATTCTAAAAACATAAATTCTTATCATCAAACATTCATTATCATCAAAACATTATATGTTTGTGAATTCTTTCTGAACACACATATTGAATAAACATGTTAAATTAAAAACACTCGAATTCATCTTGTTAAGCAATTTGGAAAAATTTTTCAGTATACTATAATCCTCTATCAATAGTTAGCTGCCATTAGTTACTACTATATTATATCATTATACATCAGCGCTTACTTACTATCGTCACTACAGTTCTATGTTTCGACCCATGAACAACTCGAGTGCATGCTAAAAATAATCACAACCTCAACTCTAAACACATAACTCCATTATATAAAACATTCCCATTTTCGTCTGTAAATAGCTGCACCATACAATTCATCCCATATACATCAACATAACATTACCATAATTTTTTACAGTTATATTATCTATATATTGGCACCTTCCATCAACAATTTTCTTGTACATTTCTTTATACATCAACATAATATTCTGCCAGCATCATTACTACCATTATCAACATACAGGCGCTTACTATTAACATTATCGATGGTTTGATTTACTAACCTTTAATAAATATAAAAAATTTTTTTGGAAACATAAAAATAGAAGCGTTAAATTTAACACAATTCTAATACATAAAAATCCACCTCATCAATTGAGACATTAAGTCTAAAAACATAATCTTATATCATCGAATAATTTGTATGGTGTTGGGAAACACTTTTGAATACATTACTGAATATAATTTGAACACATTACTGAATAAACACGTTAACTTAGTACACTCAGATTCATCTCGTTAAACATTTTCTCGCAAATGTAATTCATTATACTATAATAAACACCTCCATCAATATATGCCTCAATATAATTAGTTACCATTAGTTACTAACATATTATATATCATTATACATCAGCGCTTACTTACTATCTCACTACAGCCCTGTTTTTGTTCGGACTCATGAATAACTTTGAGTGCATTCTATAAACAATCGACACATTTTAACTCTAAACACATAATTCCATAATATTATACATTTTAATTCCAAACACATAATTCCACAATATTATACATTCCCATTGCAATTATAATAGTACCTTGCACATATACATCGACATAACATCCACCATCATTTACTAAATTTACTTATCCACCAAATACCCATCGGCATGTACCTACTATCAGCATCTCGTTTTTTAGAGATATTTTAGCGACTTATACATTTAGCAAGACATTTTTTGTCCCTTTCTGGTTCAAATCTACACAACAGCAGTGCACGGTGGACAAATGGAAATGTAGGCACTGATGGAAATGGATAGAATTTGTTGAATGCCCCGGAATCAATCCCACCAAGTGTAGTGATTAACCACTACAACATATGTCCCTGTAAGATTAACATGCACACATACATGATAGTCGCCTGAGTTGCAGTTTTTCTCCCCAGTGGTTTTTTCTTTCTGTTGCACCCTCGTTGTTAAATACTTATGTTCTTTAAGCTCTGACAATGGCTATCAGGTCCCTGGAGTTACAATAATCTGAAAATAAAAGCCTCAGTTTTTCTCAATATCACACTCCAACACACAATTACCATTTTTTTGGTAGTCCATGAACACACGAACTAAAACACCGGATAACAAGGAGAGTCATAACAATCTTTCTGTATCTCTGCCAAGATGTTGCGCCGCCACATCCGGCCTTGGTTTCTTACACATCATGGGAACACCTACAACGGTACATTTTTTTACAGACATACTTTCACACACGGATTATTATAAGTAAAATAAGCAAATGATTATGTTATGAAGCAATAAACTAATATAAACAATGAATACTAGCCAATCTGATTAAGCATAATATATAGGAAAGAAATATATAGGAAAGAAATATGATAACGCGAACATAGCAATGGCCAGTATGTGGCGTAACGGAAGGATAATACAAATTCTACTGTATACAATGGTTATAGTAACTCATACATACCCACATTCTTCACCCCACCAACTGCTTTCAGCCTCTCTAAACAAACCTCCATGGTTCTCTGTATGTATACTGGTATATGACTGACCACATGATCCATCTCGCACTGCACCCCCAGCGCTTCATATATACCTCGATATAGGACCATACGGATCTCGGTACTCATCCAACCCACAGTGGGTAACTGTTGCATCCGGGGCTGTACACAATGTCCGTACACCTTTTGATGTCGTGATGGCATGGAGTCTGGATCGGACATGGCGCAATCCAACATATCCACAGAGGAGCTTGTTCCGGAAAACAGAAATAACATGGAACAGTCTTGACAACCCAACATATACACTGAAACCCTGGAAGGACCATTGACTGGTAATACAGTGCCACCTGGCTGATGAGACCGTCCAGCCAAAGACATGTTCAGACGGAAAAACAATGTTTCTGCTTTCGTATAGACTGGCACTCCTAAAGAATGTTCCCGGAACAGTTTATTCACCAAACCCACCAACTCCTCACAGCAGTACCGGATCCCGCGGTTATATACTGGCATGGGTTCTGCAGCAATGTCCTCCGTACGATTATCGACCCCCCTATGGACACTCAAAGACGAACCACATAATGCTCGCTGAGACATTCTCTGTTCTTTACGAACAATATGCGTCCGCATTTTTCTCCGACTGACCCGTGCATACCAATTCATGGTATCATCAGTTAAACAACAATAGATATCCTGATATCGGTCCATGAATTGAATAATTATGGTTATACGTTCGCATAGGCCATCCCTACCTACATACTTCGCCTCCACACATGGCTGCTGTAGGAGCTCAAAAAACGTCATTGCCACTAGGCACCGTGGATACATATTTTCATGGAATTTTTGTTCTAACGCACACAGATCAGCATACAAATATTGGTTACTTGTTCGCACCAATATTCGATCCACATAAGTTTTTAAAGTGCCTTTTTTCCATGCAAACCTATCCCGTGAAAGAAAATGAATCATACGCATCGATGACATGGGTTTGTTGTAGACGGAGAAGCTAACAGCCGACGAAGTACGATGGATTAACAAATCTAAAAATGAAATAATACGTTCATCACCCTGACCCTCTTCCCTTTCAATGGTGAGGTCTAGATGTGTCATTCGTTCGAACTGACTTTTGAAACTATTAATATTATCCGTTGGTATATATACTAAAACGTCATCCATGTACTTCCAGAAATATACTACTCCGTTACTGTCAAACAACACTCCCTTGTGTTGTTGCAATTGGAAATCCAAAAGGAGTGTAGCCAGGAATCCAGAATCGCAGGCACCTTGTGGCAACCCCCTGACTTGCCTATAGATGTCACTCTCGTAAGAACAATAGTTTGCTATTTCAAAACAGAAATGCACACAGGAAAGCAACAGCCCTGGCCCTACCACACTATTCTCCGTGTAAGTCCTTGAATGCACCAACATATCTAGGCATGCGTAGATCCGACTCCTACTCATACGAGTATACATGTCAATGACATCGAACTTCACGAATTCGTAGCCAACACAGATTGGCATGTTCGATAACTCCCGTACGACGTCCTCCATTCGCCTAACGTTTTGAGGCAATAAATTATCTTGGAACACCTGCTGGAGACACTGCACTACGACTTTCTGCAACGGGAATGTATACCATGAGCGAGTGCCACAGATGGGGCGACATGGTGCATCCAGTTTATGGTCCTTTATGAGTCCATAAAGATACGGCAATCGGACGCCACCATTATTTTGCAAACACTGCAATAATTTTGCCACTGCACGTGGGAACGGTTTTCGCTCGACTGGGGCAGACCTGTACACTGCACTCAACCTCTTAGCCAATATACAAAATTCCTGATGGATTTTCACCTGTTCTACTGCAAAATCGCCACCGAGGTACGGTTGATAATAGCCCTTAGCTATACACGCACCTATCCAGTACTGCATTTTCCTCGCATACTGAGCCTTCGACATCAGTATAACTTTCTTGCCCTTGTCGGACTGTACGAGTATCACTCCGGGGTTGGTTCTTAGGAAGGATAAGGTCTCGTCCAACATAGACCCGAGCAAGCGATCCATATATTGTGCCCCAAACTCCCCGCTACGCTGACCTGGTTGAATCACCTTCACGTACTCCTCACGTACCTGAGACATACACTCTTGTAAGTAAATTTCAGGGTTCTTCCCCCATGCAAGGAAACTATCGTGAATATAATAGGCAGTTTCCATCACGTCCATCACTCCTATCGCAGCAGGCACAGCAAAGCGAGGCCCATAACTTAATAAGGTACTCACAACCCGAGGTACGTCTAAGTCTGTCATATTCATGAACCCCCCAGCAATGGGAGCTGGACAGCACAATGGTGAAAAAGGGACCAAATTAGATGGACCCAATTCAGCTACACCCAACAGATTTAGTGGTACTAAACCTGATCGTGATAAACGCCTCAATGAGACATAATCAGGCTTCTTAGTCCACCCCACAGACCGCATAAGGTAGGCGTCAACCAACTACGAATGGTGTACTGAAAACAAATAGATATTATACTAGATATGATGACAAATGGACGGTTGTATCCTATGAATACAATGGGGTGACCAAGGGAGTCGATCTATGTGCATGCATATGAACGTACTTCACCCTCACCATACAGATTGGTCTCTATTTTTCCACCTTTTATACATGGACTGGTGCATCTAGAGCTCTGTGTGATTTTTAAAAAAATAACTTTGTTGTTAACTTCAGTTTTTCACCCTCTTATGAGCTACCCTCATATGAAGTCACCAGTTCCTGTGTTGGTCGCACACAAACAATATCCATCCAAACGTAATAGTTTACATAATTCCACACAGTTTCTTACCTGCGTGCACACTCTACGGGTGATCTGATTACTAACATACATGCGTGCACGCTCTACGGGTGATCTGATTACTACCATACACACGCACACATACGCTCGCAGAGGAAACACACCACCTAACTTCGCGACTTGGAAATAGCAGCTACCATTTTTACCCAAAAATCCCTTAAACAGAGATCTTCATTTACCAATCACACAAGGGCTGAAACACCCGCATGACACACACAGACACACCTAACCCATTTCGAGAAAGAGTTTTCTCTCCCTTACCATGAAGAACTAAACACTGCATTTTCCTTTGAACTGATTATACGTACTCATAACAACAACTGTACACACTATTTGAAGAACCAAACACTGCCCTTTGTACTGATTATATGTACTTATAACAACAAACAGTACACACTATTTTTGAACTGCCTTGAATTACATAAAAATCAAAAATCAAATAATAGACACCATCAACTACAGTAAATATTACAATTCAAGAACTTCTAGACCTTTCTCGGCCTTAGTTATGCACCTCACAAAAAGCGACTTATGTTTATCTGCTCTCACATTAACACCCTGATAACCCGCAGGTTTTCTTATCCCTTATAACTCCTAACATAGCCATAACCATACCAAAAGACCCTCACTTGAGACTCACATCACAGCCATACCCAAAGAACCCTCACACGAAACTTACATCACTACTGAATACTGTGATAGTTAAACTAGAATAATTTGCCATGTTCCGAGCGCACATACATAATGAACATTTCTCCTCAAATTTTACAACATTGACATCGTATGCCTATACACATTTTTCAACTAGAAGCTAACCACAAATAACACAGGCCACCCAGAACTCTCAGTGTCACCAGCAAAAAATATGACAAAAAAAAGGGAATACACCTCACTGAACTAAAATAGATAATTATTGTTACAGGATTCTCATTAACCTTGAATACAATGGAGTTTTTACAACAATAACTAGGGTTTATAATATTTACAATCATTGAACATACTCACACTATATACTGATGGCTGATACGGTATTGATAACTTGATGGATCTCTTCACTCCGACTGCAGTAGTTAGTATTACAGCACTGGACTCTGTGGAACACGACACAATCTTAGTTAAATAAAATAAAATAATATACATTCACGCATACTCACTTCAATGCAAAAACGGCTGGAGAACGAGATCCTTTCCTGTTTTTTATAATGAGCACAAGATTCCCCTTGATTTATATAAAAAGCACCCTTCCAGTCTGGAAAAATGACCACGAGATGGAGTTCCCTGAATGACAAAAACCTAGTAACAGACAATGAATTAACTAAATCATACACACAATCATACACTTGCAATATAAACAAAAACACTTTACACATTTTATACACACCAGACTAAACTCAAACAAACCACAAACCTTTTGAATATATCAATGATTTTAAAACAAAATTGGCTACTGCAGCAAAAATAACCAGAATGATATCTACGCCAATAGTTCGACCAAAATACGTTACAAATCACGAAACCACAAAACTACATAAGAACGAGCCCACACACATAGCCAGAGCCACCACAAGGTACGGGTTACGCAACACTCACCTTACAGCATAGTTATGCACATATAATAAAATATGCCTATAAAGCAGATGCATGCAGTATACACACTAATAAAATAATAATTTATAAACAATATACTAGTATTAATTATTACCATTTAAGACACAACATAAAGGAACAAAAGATACAATGAATTACAGTATACATTTTAATAACAAAATTAGTAACACTACTATTACAAACAGATTTTCAACTAATCATAAATACAATTTTTCCTTTAGACAAAATAAAATAAAAACCATAATAACCAAATAAAATATCATTAATGCATCAATACATGGCACAAAAAAATATATGCACACAATAGGTAACACATATATACAAATACACCAATGCTACTATCAATATGCACATAGCAAACACAACGATTTGGAGGAAAAGAATAATGAAGAAAAAATATATGCACACATTAAGTAACATATATATAAAATACCCTAATGCTACTATCAATATGCAGATAGAAAATACAATGATTGGAGGAAAAGAATGAAAGGAAGAAGAAAGAAAAGAAAGAAAGAAAAGAAGAAAGAAATAAGAAAATAAAATAGAGAATAAAATACCCACGCATAATAGAATAAAATACCCACGCATAATAGAACAACAAACCACTGCAGAAAAAGGAATGCAAATGAATCGACCGTAATAAAAATCCTACCAAATAAAATTCAACCCTGCCTCACTGATACCAACAATTAGGAAAAACGCTAAAAACACTTCTCTACAAATCAACACATGCAATCGCACAAGAAATTATAGAATTAGTGTACATATAAATTTCTAGAATATAATAGAATGTTTCTTCACAACAAAACCAAGGATAACGAAAGTCGACATTTCAAGAATGAGAAAATGAATTATCTAAGCTATACCGAAACTAGAGCAAAACACAGCATAAAGATTCCATAGCACCAAAACAAGAAAATGGATTACTGAAGTTGTACCAAAAACTTGAACACATAAAAAAATGAATTACCTAAGCTATACTGAAACTAGAGCAAAACACAACATAAAGATTCCATAACAAAAACAATAAAAAGGAATTTACTGAAGTTATACCAAAAACTTGAACACAACATTAACACAAGACGCCAAGAATGTTACGATAGAGGCAATTAGAACTGTTCTACCAATAGACAATACAGATGGGTCTCATTCACATACATACTTAAATAAAACAGGGAAATACATAACAATAAATGGAAAACAAAACGGTGAATATCACATGATGGACAACTAGATTTTTTCTCGCTCGATATATCATAGGAACTCTGGAATATAATTGTAAGTAATACATTAACATATGTGTCAAGGTTATTTTTTCATCAACCAAAAATAAAAATAAAATAAAGACAAAAGCATAATTTTCCACACACACCATGGAGCATAAGTATAATGTAATAGATAAAAGGGATTAATGTTCATGGTTTTCACTGATCTTACATCCCCCTAACCAAAATAGCTAAAATATAAAAAAACCATTATATACACATATCTTGCAACCAAAGCCTTTCATACACTATTCAGTAAAAAATAAAACAAAGTATATCTAATAAAATTCTACTGATACTTCTTATAACTCATAAACCAAAATAATAAAATAATACAAAAATCCACCATCCTGCAAACCGGAGTTTTCTCTTTTACTATGAAACTACTATGAAACTACTACGAACAACAAAATATTATATAATGTATCTCAATCTACTGATACTTCTTATAACTCAGAAACCAATATAAAATTTACTGATACCTCCTATAACTCACATACTAAAAATAATAATATAAAAATTTCACTAGTCCGGAATCCATTTTCTCAATAGTTTACAAATCTTCTCCGCCGTACTATCCGAGCAAACCAAGTTATACTTATTGCCATACATAAAACAACTAACATTAAGTACACATTAGTGTAAAAGCTGCTACATTTCTTCTTGCATTAGTTTCTTAATTATACAAACTCACGGTTTCTAGTAATTTTTCATCTCTAATATTAGAGATTTTTTTCTCAGATTGAAAACAATCTGCTACTAGAAACAATTGTTAGGGGTTCCCATATGGAACACAAAAGCCCACTGATGAGTCCATGGTAGGCAATGGACGAAAAACGTTTATGGGCGTTGCCTAGTTGAACAATCCTATACGTAGGATTCTTTTCTTGCCTATGATGAATGCATGTGATTACCTGTACGGTTACATACAATCATCCAATTAGCTCATTTTTTTTGGTTTTGTTTAATAGGTGTCTCTCAATATATTACATTTTGAATCCATTATTTTGACACTAAGTGGCAAAATAAAAAGCATAACTAACAATTACAAATACATAGGAACACTACCTTTACCATTAATCTCAAATTATAATTCTACAGGAGCATCCATCTTCTCTAATTACACAGATTCTTTTTCTAGAATGGGCAGCACAGCTGACTAAAAAGCACTACCAAGGCTGGAAAGCTGTGTGGAACTTACACATTGCTGCAGGCCCAATGAAAAGTAAGGAACGTCTCGATCGCCTACTTACTTGTCGTACGACGATACGCATTGGATTCTATAATGCTCACCTACAAACATACAATGTATATATACTATAAAAATGGAATAACAATAACAATATAGAATAGAATAACAATAAAGAATAGAATAACAATAAAGAGATGAGAACAACATTACTGACTTACGTATAAGAATCCCTTGGTTTCATTTTATACCAAAATAGAACAAAATAAAGACTTATGAACTACGTACTAATTTGTAATTATGGACTCAATCTTGGAATAACATTCTATCATGCAAACGAACAAATGGAATTCATTACATTCAACACCACTATAACAGGATCGTGCTGGACAATATATAGGCTATATATCATCCCATGAGAGATGGGCTCATATGGAGATATGGACCCAGCACATGGACTGCCACTCTATAGCAAGGATGGCTACTCTGTAACTTGACAGACCAGGATAGCCATATCGACACCTTTTGACCAGTTTACATTTTGACTGCGGCTTCTTGGCTTGCACTAACATACAACACACAGAAGAAAACAGAAAGATAGCAAGAGTAGAAAATGCAATACGTTTGTCTCCATTAATGATAATAGGAACGAAAAATAATAATTCGTTATTGACTATGATGTTGCTGACTGGCTTACACGGTACAATTATTGTCGTCCTTAATCTTTGTCCACATGTAATCCTACACATCCTTGCCTACACTATATATACTATCACTGTAATCTTCCTTATCTATATACTAGTTTGATAGTTTTCATACTGAAAACCAAGCCTACGTCGTGGATTTTTTCCTTTGGCCGATAGATCCATCCTCTCCTATAAAACACACCCAGCAACCATTTTTTAACTATTACTACTAACCCATGTGACATCTAGGCTTCTACACATATCATCAGCCTACCATTTTTTTTTTTGTGCTACCACTAACACTATATCCTTTTTTCCCAATTTTTTAACCTGGTTTGAATCAATTAACTCTATCTCCAATAATCCTCATTACAAGTTATTAACACTACAACTTTGATCATCATAGTCACCATTATTTTCAGAAGTTCCCACGTACATTCACTCCAAACAATCACGCCCCCAAGGTTCACTACCAAAACGTTTTCATCCATCAATTATACCAATCTATGTTCACATTACTTAATTTCTCATCACTAGGCTACAATACGTAACAAAATTTACATTTCGTTCTACAGTTCCTTAGTTCCCTATCTATCTTTTCCTTACTTCTCCTTTCACTTTCTCCTTTTTCTATTATTATCATTAGAAAACACTTATAGACACATTCTATTTTCTCTTATATTTGGTTCTTGTTTTCCCTTCACTCATTTTTAGAAAATTTACCATCGGTATCTCAGCTAGGCTGGGTGGTAATAACTCACACTACTAATACAAAGGTTGTGATCACCAACATTACTAATACAAAGGAACAGACAAACCAGCCCACCCTAGGTTAGAACTTCCACATGTACCCGTCAGCTGATAGGCACAAATACAGACATAACAATGAATGGGTTTCTAGTATATGACAGACTTTCCATTCTCGAGACAAGACAGCAGGTAGATAGTCAGGCACAATTGATGTGTTTGTGGGGTAAAAGAATTTCAGTGTCAACGTCGGGTTCCATATTAAACAGGCGTTTCTTTTTCCTTTTTCCCTCCTTCTCTCCTTATATTTATATATACATATTTTTCCTTCTCCTTTGTTGTAGTCTCTAGTCCTTTTTGGGCCTAGCCTTCGTTATATGTTTTTTGATTGTCCAATGGTTCTTGGTTTTTGGTTGTGGTTGTGGATTTCTAGTGGCTTGTTCTTATTCTGAAATGCCCTCAGCATCATTGTCGTTACTAAAAATTTATTATATAGTATTATATATTTTATTGACATTTAAATTCACAGCTAGAATAGGTAGCATTGTTAGGGATCTGATGCTAGGGATTCGCTAGCTAGTTGACTGTAATAAAATTACAAGTCCCTGTTAGTGTTAGGTACAATCACGGGCAAGACAGGGATGTTAGGGTAGAATATGACAGGCTTCTCGTTCAGATGTTAATGGGGTACAGGTAGATAGTTACGCACATCCCTTCTCATATGTGCTTTTTATGGGTTAATGGCTAGCTAGTGTATACTGTAGAATCATTTAATTTGATTAGTTTCTAATTAAGTCGGGCTATACAAATTGTATAGAAGGGATTAGCAATAGAATTTCCAATATCTTAGGACCCAGTCTCCCTGGAACTTCTCTGCACCTATCCGGAAGTGGGTTTGCCCACAGGTGTGGTGGTAAGGGTAGTTCCAAAAGGGCATATGGCTAGATTGGAGTGCCGCCCGGTCGCCGATCGTATGTGGTGGAGCTGACGTTGGTTCCCCCCCTTCATAAAAACGGTGGTTCCATTTCACCGTCCGCTGATAGACCGTTTATGTGCGGCTCAGCCTTGGATATGATTTGGAATCGACTATCCGTAGTGAAGGTTAAGGCTCTCCTCCACCCGATCCACCCCTACCTCGGTTGCCTGTCGGGGCTTCTCTCCGGACTATATGACAGGCACCAACAGGAGTGGCGGCACACAGTGTGCTGCAATTTTGTCTCTCCTGTGGTGTACTTATCGGCTAAGTTAGGTCACATGTTATAGTTGTGTAGATTCGATGTACATGTAGGGGTTACCAGGTGCCATTCCTTCTCTTAGCAGGTACGGTTTTTAAAAAAGCTTTGGGGTTATGCTCAACCACCGTTCTCCGCGAGGAGGGTCGGGACCTGTTGACTCCTGACATTTAGTTTATCGTAGCTCATTTTTTTACGTATAGTATTAGTATTTCAGGGACAATCTAGGATTCTTAAAATTATTTTTACATTATATTTAATATATATAGTTATATTTATATATTTATATATTTTATTGTATATTTATATATAAAAACATAAGCAGACTAACTGTAAATATTGAATGACCGGTTTACCGCTATTAGGATGTATACGGTTTAAGATCTGGGTGTGCCCAGACGCCGTGTAGCCCTGGTAGTATGGGGGCTGGTTAGATCGATATCTAGGCTTTTAATCTATTTTATTATTAATATCCCAACTCTGTTAACCCTTACCTACTTATTATTATTATTATATATTATTATTATATTTAATTATCTACATTATATATATATATATATATGTATATTCTTTTAATATACATATTTATATAGGAAAGTATATATATATATATAAAAAAAACATAAGTAGATGTATTGTAAATATTGAATGACCGGTTTACCGCTGTCAGGTAGTGCATGGTTTAAGATCTGGGTGTGCCCAGACGCCGTGTAGCCCTGGTAGTATGGGGGCTGTGTTAGCTCAATATCTAGGTCCTTACTATATCATAATAAAAACATCCCAACTTTGTCAACCCTTCCAATTATTATTACTATATTATTATTATACTGTATATATATTGTATATATATTGCATTTATATTTATAGGAAAAGTATATGTATAAAAAAACCTAAGCAGATTCAATGTAAATATTGAATGACCGGTTTACCGCTAGTAGGATGTATACGGTTTAAGATCTGGGTGTGCCCAGACGCCGTGTAGCCCTGGTAGTATGGGGGCTGTGTTAGCTCAATATCTAGGCCTGTATCATTATATAACATCCCAATTTTGTCAACCCTTCCCTAATTAATATATACTATTTTATAAAATTATTAAATTAAATTATTTATTATTCATTATTTAATTAATTATTTATTAATTATTTATTATATCTCCTTCCCCACCCCCTTAATCTCCCACCTTCCCCCTTCCCTATTCCATTAATTTTTCATACCCCTCCCCCACTGACTTGCCGTTGTTCCGGTTGACATCGACCCATCCCTAAATTCGAAAATTGCATCACCCATGCTATTGGAGTATGCAATTGAGGTGAACACATCAGCTAGTATGTGTTCAACTCTCGTCGCGTGTGGTCGCTGTCTTCCTGAGGAATGGTAAGTGCTTTTTGATTTTTTCCCATATATTATATTATATTATTATATTATATTATATTACTATATATTATATTATATTATTATTATCTAACAATTGTCAACTAAATTATCAATTGATAGTTGTTATTTAATATATTATTTATTAATGTTTGTCGCCTCTTGAGGCAATCTAAATAATCAATTCTCCTCTTTTAGCCATTCTTGGCCAATTTTTGTAGATATGTATATGGGTGATTGCACACATACTAGTTGTGTGTGTAGGCACTTATATATATATAAAATAAGCCCACTGATGAGTCCCCTTCAGGCGAGGGACGAAAAACGTTTATGGGCGTTGCCTGTAAAGTAGTTTTAGGCAAAAAGGCCTACTCATAATTGTTATGGGAGTGTCTGTTATGACACTTCTATAACAGTTTTTGCTTGTATTTCGGTTTTTGTTTGTTTTTGTGTTTTTTGTTTCAATGTTTTCATTTTTGTTTTGTTTTTAAATCTCTCATTTTTCTTGTATATAGTGTATACTTACACGTATACCTTATTTATATAATTTATATATTTTATATATTTATAAAAATTATTTGAAATAGACTCTAGGTTGTCAGCATAGGCTAGATTGGACAGGTAGTAGTAACTGCCCATTAATTAAGTTAGGGTTTTATACGACTGTCTTGTCCGTTTACGTACCTGTCCATTTTTGTGTCCAATTCTCTCGTTGACTGTTACTTAGGCACGGTTTCCTGAGTGTTTACCACTCAATAATCCTACAGAGACCGGCCAGGATACACCAAGTTACGGTGCTATCCTCCGAGTCAAAAATACGTGACGAGGACCAGACAGGTCATTCATGATAGTGTAGGCAATAGCACAGGTTAGATAAGATATAGCGAACACACATCGGTTGAAAAAGAACCATGTGATAGGGAATTAGGAACCAGTTAGTTAATGTAATTTCATTGTAATAGTTAGCATAGCTAGTACAGGCTGTAACCAGATAGGTGTCATATGACCTATCTCTGAGCCCAACTCGGATCATTTCCGATGGTTACAGAAATAAAAAACTTCACATTTTTCCTAATTTCCAAATCTCTGAAGATTCCAATCCTCCAGAGAATTTTCGGTCCGCCAAACAATTTTTGGTTAACAATCGTCAGACAATTTCAGATTAATTTATAATTAATCTGAATGTTTAGGTTAGGCACAATCATGAGGTGATGGCAAATGATTGTATAGCAGAAACAAAGGTAACCAGGCAGGAAAAAATTTAATTTACTATTCGTTAGGAATTGTATCTTGTCGCCATCAATCAGCTAGAAATTTTCCTCCGTTAGGTGCGAATGACCATAAGGGGAGAGGAGGGAAACTTAAGAACTGGCCTAGGACCCTCAGAGGGACCACCCTACCTGGTGGATTAGTTTCTAATTAAGTCGGGCTATACAAATTGTATAGAAGGGATTAGCAATAGAATTTCCAATATCTTAGGACCCAGTCTCCCTGGAACTTCTCTGCACCTATCCGGAAGTGGGTTTGCCCACAGGTGTGGTGGTAAGGGTAGTTCCAAAAGGGCATATGGCTAGATTGGAGTGCCGCCCGGTCGCCGATCGTATGTGGTGGAGCTGACGTTGGTTCCCCCCCTTCATAAAAACGGTGGTTCCATTTCACCGTCCGCTGATAGACCGTTTATGTGCGGCTCAGCCTTGGATATGATTTGGAATCGACTATCCGTAGTGAAGGTTAAGGCTCTCCTCCACCCGATCCACCCCTACCTCGGTTGCCTGTCGGGGCTTCTCTCCGGACTATATGACAGGCACCAACAGGAGTGGCGGCACACAGTGTGCTGCAATTTTGTCTCTCCTGTGGTGTACTTATCGGCTAAGTTAGGTCACATGTTATAGTTGTGTAGATTCGATGTACATGTAGGGGTTACCAGGTGCCATTCCTTCTCTTAGCAGGTACGGTTTTTAAAAAAGCTTTGGGGTTATGCTCAACCACCGTTCTCCGCGAGGAGGGTCGGGACCTGTTGACTCCTGACATTTAGTTTATCGTAGCTCATTTTTTTACGTATAGTATTAGTATTTCAGGGACAATCTAGGATTCTTAAAATTATTTTTACATTATATTTGATATATATAGTTATATTTATATATTTATATATTTTATTGTATATTTATATATAAAAACATAAGCAGACTAACTGTAAATATTGAATGACCGGTTTACCGCTATTAGGATGTATACGGTTTAAGATCTGGGTGTGCCCAGACGCCGTGTAGCCCTGGTAGTATGGGGGCTGGTTAGATCGATATCTAGGCTTTTAATCTATTTTATTATTAATATCCCAACTCTGTTAACCCTTACCTACTTATTATTATTATTATATATTATTATTATATTTAATTATCTACATTATATATATATATATATATGTATATTCTTTTAATATACATATTTATATAGGAAAGTATATATATATATATAAAAAAAACATAAGTAGATGTATTGTAAATATTGAATGACCGGTTTACCGCTGTCAGGTAGTGCATGGTTTAAGATCTGGGTGTGCCCAGACGCCGTGTAGCCCTGGTAGTATGGGGGCTGTGTTAGCTCAATATCTAGGTCCTTACTATATCATAATAAAAACATCCCAACTTTGTCAACCCTTCCAATTATTATTACTATATTATTATTATACTGTATATATATTGTATATATATTGCATTTATATTTATAGGAAAAGTATATGTATAAAAAAACCTAAGCAGATTCAATGTAAATATTGAATGACCGGTTTACCGCTAGTAGGATGTATACGGTTTAAGATCTGGGTGTGCCCAGACGCCGTGTAGCCCTGGTAGTATGGGGGCTGTGTTAGCTCAATATCTAGGCCTGTATCATTATATAACATCCCAATTTTGTCAACCCTTCCCTAATTAATATATACTATTTTATAAAATTATTAAATTAAATTATTTATTATTCATTATTTAATTAATTATTTATTAATTATTTATTATATCTCCTTCCCCACCCCCTTAATCTCCCACCTTCCCCCTTCCCTATTCCATTAATTTTTCATACCCCTCCCCCACTGACTTGCCGTTGTTCCGGTTGACATCGACCCATCCCTAAATTCGAAAATTGCATCACCCATGCTATTGGAGTATGCAATTGAGGTGAACACATCAGCTAGTATGTGTTCAACTCTCGTCGCGTGTGGTCGCTGTCTTCCTGAGGAATGGTAAGTGCTTTTTGATTTTTTCCCATATATTATATTATATTATTATATTATATTATATTACTATATATTATATTATATTATTATTATCTAACAATTGTCAACTAAATTATCAATTGATAGTTGTTATTTAATATATTATTTATTAATGTTTGTCGCCTCTTGAGGCAATCTAAATAATCAATTCTCCTCTTTTAGCCATTCTTGGCCAATTTTTGTAGATATGTATATGGGTGATTGCACACATACTAGTTGTGTGTGTAGGCACTTATATATATATAAAATAAGCCCACTGATGAGTCCCCTTCAGGCGAGGGACGAAAAACGTTTATGGGCGTTGCCTGTAAAGTAGTTTTAGGCAAAAAGGCCTACTCATAATTGTTATGGGAGTGTCTGTTATGACACTTCTATAACAGTTTTTGCTTGTATTTCGGTTTTTGTTTGTTTTTGTGTTTTTTGTTTCAATGTTTTCATTTTTGTTTTGTTTTTAAATCTCTCATTTTTCTTGTATATAGTGTATACTTACACGTATACCTTATTTATATAATTTATATATTTTATATATTTATAAAAATTATTTGAAATAGACTCTAGGTTGTCAGCATAGGCTAGATTGGACAGGTAGTAGTAACTGCCCATTAATTAAGTTAGGGTTTTATACGACTGTCTTGTCCGTTTACGTACCTGTCCATTTTTGTGTCCAATTCTCTCGTTGACTGTTACTTAGGCACGGTTTCCTGAGTGTTTACCACTCAATAATCCTACAGAGACCGGCCAGGATACACCAAGTTACGGTGCTATCCTCCGAGTCAAAAATACGTGACGAGGACCAGACAGGTCATTCATGATAGTGTAGGCAATAGCACAGGTTAGATAAGATATAGCGAACACACATCGGTTGAAAAAGAACCATGTGATAGGGAATTAGGAACCAGTTAGTTAATGTAATTTCATTGTAATAGTTAGCATAGCTAGTACAGGCTGTAACCAGATAGGTGTCATATGACCTATCTCTGAGCCCAACTCGGATCATTTCCGATGGTTACAGAAATAAAAAACTTCACATTTTTCCTAATTTCCAAATCTCTGAAGATTCCAATCCTCCAGAGAATTGTCGGTCCGCCAAACAATTTTTGGTTAACAATCGTCAGACAATTTCAGATTAATTTATAATTAATCTGAATGTTTAGGTTAGGCACAATCATGAGGTGATGGCAAATGATTGTATAGCAGAAACAAAGGTAACCAGGCAGGAAAAAATTTAATTTACATGCCTCCGTTAGCGGTAGGTACAATCACGGGCATGACAGGGATGTTAGGGTAGAACATGATAGTTTTTCTTCTAGATGTTTTGATGGGGTAATAGGTAGATAGTTACGCATAATTGTCATGCGTTTTGCGGGTTAATTCCTTAGCTAATGTATATTGTATAATCTCTTAATTTGCTTGTTTGTTTTTCGGTTTTTGTTGGTTTTTTGTTTTTTGTTTAATGGTTTTTCGTTTTTGTTTTGTTTGTTCTTTCTCATTTTTTGTGGTTTTTTTGGTTGTGATACTCTTAGTATCACTTCTACTATAATTATTATATTTTATTAATTTATTATTTATATATTTTTTATTAAACATATACTATTTTGCAGCTAGAACAGGTAGCACCAGGGTTTCTGATGTAAGGGAGTAGCTAGCTAGTTCACCGTAAGTATTTTACATGCCTCCGTTAGCGGTAGGTACAATCACGGGCATGACAGGGATGTTAGGGTAGAACATGATAGTTTTTCTTCTAGATGTTTTGATGGGGTAATAGGTAGATAGTTACGCATAATTGTCATGCGTTTTGCGGGTTAATTCCTTAGCTAATGTATATTGTATAATCTCTTAATTTGTCTGACACAATCGTTTATGAGGTATAGTGGATGGGCTCTTTTTTCTGGGGTATAGGCAGTCTGTCATTCAGAATGATTTGGCTGTAGGTGGCCTAGGACCCTGAGTGGGACCACCCTAGTCCTCCCTGCCCGTAGACTTTATGGCCCTGTATGCCACACGCGTACATACACGTTATGTATATGCGCGTGTGCTTACACTATATATTATTATCAATTTATCTATATAAAAAAATGTTCGGCAATATTATATCAGCTAGTCTAGGTATCATAGGCCCATGTCTTGCTGGAACTGTGTTGGAACCTTTCGCCGGTAATGGCACACTCTTGATAGTGGAGTCGGCCCGCTTGGATTCCCCATAACTCAGTCGAAATTCCAGTTGCATATCGATCGGTATGTTGTTATTGTTAGATTGGGATCTGTCGTTGTGTACGCGGAGTGTCGTAGGGGTTGGGTTTCACAATTGCAGCGGTTGGGTAAGCTCCAGTGTTCGGGATAGCCGTTCAGTCTTGGAATAGTAAACCCCTAAACCATTTAACCGCAGTGTGGAGCTTGGTCGCCTTCAGCCTTCCAACGTATATTTCGGCTCCCCTCTCTGACTCATACCCATATCATATGACAGCTTAATGAATGGATCTGTTATATGATCCAGGAGTTATGCTTACTTTAAGTTAGTCCCCCTAATATAGTTGTGTAGATTCGATGTAAATGCCTAGGTGTCGTTGTTCCTGGGGTATCCGCCGCCCATCTGGTAACAAGTATGGGGATAGCTCATCGCCATGGATGCTAGCGGTGGATGGTCAAGGTCCTAGCGTCATCTATCAGCATCAGATTATATAGCGTAGGGCTACCGTATGGGGGAGTTTTGTAATGGGTGTGTGAATGACCGGGGTCATGCATTTGGAGTTCTCGATCTTCTCTTAGGCTGGTCTGGTATTAAGATCCAGGATAGCTGGGCGCCATTGTACATAAGCTAGAGCGGATGGGGTTCGCCAGGTCATGTCTTCCACATTTGCCGTTTGAGTAGGTTAGTTAAGGTGTTAGGAGAAGGGTGTGTGATTGACTGGGGTCATGCCCTTGAAGTTCTCAATCCTCTCTTAGGCTGGTCTGGTGTTAAGATCCAGGATAGCTGGGCGCCATTGTACACAAGCTAGAGTTGATGGGGTGCTCCGGGTCGTGGCTTCCGCATTCGCCATTTTGACAGGATAGTTAGGAAAAATCAGCATCATCTAGCTTAATAGCTTTAGAGATATATATAGACATATTATAAGCAAAAATTGTAAATTTAGTTAAGTTTATATATATAAATTTTAAATTTGTAGTTTCCTTATCTCCTCCTCCCGCCACCCCTTACTTTTCTACCTATATTTAAATTCATTTCAATCGGGTTTAAAAGTCAAAAATAAAATCCTCAATTTAAATTCTACCCCTTTTGAACAAAACCAAAATTAATTTAATTCCTCAATTTCAATTGGTTTTTTAAAAAAATGTTGTGAATAAATTAATTTCATTAACTTAATTCCTTAATTTATTCCTTAACTCAATTTTATTCTATTTAATAAATTATTCTTAAAATAACTTAATAATTCAATTTGTATTACCAAAAAAATTTTTTAATAATTTAAATAATTTTTTACCTTTGCCCTCCTGTAATTTTTATTTATTTATTATTTCCCCTCTCATATATATCTCTCCCTCCCCCCTTCTTCCACTCCTAATCCTAAAAATTAAACCATTTGTTTTGCCATTTCTCCGGTTTTATGTCGACCCACCCCTGTATTTTATAAACTGCATCACTCATACTTATGAGTATGCAGCTGAGGTGAACACATAAGTTAGTATGTGCTCAACTCTCGTCGCGTGTGGTCGGTGTCTTCCGGAGGATTGGTAAGTGGTTTGTTCCTTTAATTTATTTATTTTTCCCAACTCACTTATTAATTATATTTAATTATTTATTATATTTTTTCAATTATATCATTAATCATTTTATTTGTTTGTTGCCTCTATGAGGTAACATATTATGTAGCACGTGGTGGAATGGACAGCACATGGGTGCAATACATTCCACGTACGTGTTATATATATTCTCTTTCCTTTTACGCACTTGCATTTTGTGTTGGTGTGTGGCTTGTTTGCACACAGCACTTCTAGTGGTTTCTGTTTTTGCCATTTTTCTTGGCATTTCTTTCTGATATATGGGTGATTGCACGCACATTAGTTGTGTGTAAGCACTTATATATAGTAAAAACCCACTGATGAGTCCCCTTCAGGCGGGGGACGAAAAACGTTTATGGGTGTCTGCCTGTAGAGTAGTTTGGGCATAAAGGCCATTATTTTGACTGTTATGGGAGGTTCCTTTTCTGGAATCTTTTATAACAGTTTTGCTTGTTTGTTTTTCGGTTTTTGTTGGTTTTTTGTTTTTTGTTTAATGGTTTTTCGTTTTGTTTTGTTTGTTCTTTCTCATTTTTTGTGGTTTTTTTGGTTGTGATACTCTTAGTATCACTTCTACTATAATTATTATATTTTATTAATTTATTATTTATATATTTTTTATTAAACATATACTATTTTGCAGCTAGAACAGGTAGCACCAGGGTTTCTGATGTAAGGGAGTAGCTAGCTAGTTCACCGTAAGTATTTTACATGCCTCCGTTAGCGGTAGGTACAATCACGGGCATGACAGGGATGTTAGGGTAGAACATGATAGTTTTTCTTCTAGATGTTTTGATGGGGTAATAGGTAGATAGTTACGCATAATTGTCATGCGTTTTGCGGGTTAATTCCTTAGCTAATGTATATTGTATAATCTCTTAATTTGCTTGTTTGTTTTTCGGTTTTTGTTGGTTTTTTGTTTTTTGTTTAATGGTTTTTCGTTTTTGTTTTGTTTGTTCTTTCTCATTTTTTGTGGTTTTTTTGGTTGTGATACTCTTAGTATCACTTCTACTATAATTATTATATTTTATTAATTTATTATTTATATATTTTTTATTAAACATATACTATTTTGCAGCTAGAACAGGTAGCACCAGGGTTTCTGATGTAAGGGAGTAGCTAGCTAGTTCACCGTAAGTATTTTACATGCCTCCGTTAGCGGTAGGTACAATCACGGGCATGACAGGGATGTTAGGGTAGAACATGATAGTTTTTCTTCTAGATGTTTTGATGGGGTAATAGGTAGATAGTTACGCATAATTGTCATGCGTTTTGCGGGTTAATTCCTTAGCTAATGTATATTGTATAATCTCTTAATTTGTCTGACACAATCGTTTATGAGGTATAGTGGATGGGCTCTTTTTTCTGGGGTATAGGCAGTCTGTCATTCAGAATGATTTGGCTGTAGGTGGCCTAGGACCCTGAGTGGGACCACCCTAGTCCTCCCTGCCCGTAGACTTTATGGCCCTGTATGCCACACGCGTACATACACGTTATGTATATGCGCGTGTGCTTACACTATATATTATTATCAATTTATCTATATAAAAAAATGTTCGGCAATATTATATCAGCTAGTCTAGGTATCATAGGCCCATGTCTTGCTGGAACTGTGTTGGAACCTTTCGCCGGTAATGGCACACTCTTGATAGTGGAGTCGGCCCGCTTGGATTCCCCATAACTCAGTCGAAATTCCAGTTGCATATCGATCGGTATGTTGTTATTGTTAGATTGGGATCTGTCGTTGTGTACGCGGAGTGTCGTAGGGGTTGGGTTTCACAATTGCAGCGGTTGGGTAAGCTCCAGTGTTCGGGATAGCCGTTCAGTCTTGGAATAGTAAACCCCTAAACCATTTAACCGCAGTGTGGAGCTTGGTCGCCTTCAGCCTTCCAACGTATATTTCGGCTCCCCTCTCTGACTCATACCCATATCATATGACAGCTTAATGAATGGATCTGTTATATGATCCAGGAGTTATGCTTACTTTAAGTTAGTCCCCCTAATATAGTTGTGTAGATTCGATGTAAATGCCTAGGTGTCGTTGTTCCTGGGGTATCCGCCGCCCATCTGGTAACAAGTATGGGGATAGCTCATCGCCATGGATGCTAGCGGTGGATGGTCAAGGTCCTAGCGTCATCTATCAGCATCAGATTATATAGCGTAGGGCTACCGTATGGGGGAGTTTTGTAATGGGTGTGTGAATGACCGGGGTCATGCATTTGGAGTTCTCGATCTTCTCTTAGGCTGGTCTGGTATTAAGATCCAGGATAGCTGGGCGCCATTGTACATAAGCTAGAGCGGATGGGGTTCGCCAGGTCATGTCTTCCACATTTGCCGTTTGAGTAGGTTAGTTAAGGTGTTAGGAGAAGGGTGTGTGATTGACTGGGGTCATGCCCTTGAAGTTCTCAATCCTCTCTTAGGCTGGTCTGGTGTTAAGATCCAGGATAGCTGGGCGCCATTGTACACAAGCTAGAGTTGATGGGGTGCTCCGGGTCGTGGCTTCCGCATTCGCCATTTTGACAGGATAGTTAGGAAAAATCAGCATCATCTAGCTTAATAGCTTTAGAGATATATATAGACATATTATAAGCAAAAATTGTAAATTTAGTTAAGTTTATATATATAAATTTTAAATTTGTAGTTTCCTTATCTCCTCCTCCCGCCACCCCTTACTTTTCTACCTATATTTAAATTCATTTCAATCGGGTTTAAAAGTCAAAAATAAAATCCTCAATTTAAATTCTACCCCTTTTGAACAAAACCAAAATTAATTTAATTCCTCAATTTCAATTGGTTTTTTAAAAAAATGTTGTGAATAAATTAATTTCATTAACTTAATTCCTTAATTTATTCCTTAACTCAATTTTATTCTATTTAATAAATTATTCTTAAAATAACTTAATAATTCAATTTGTATTACCAAAAAAATTTTTTAATAATTTAAATAATTTTTTACCTTTGCCCTCCTGTAATTTTTATTTATTTATTATTTCCCCTCTCATATATATCTCTCCCTCCCCCCTTCTTCCACTCCTAATCCTAAAAATTAAACCATTTGTTTTGCCATTTCTCCGGTTTTATGTCGACCCACCCCTGTATTTTATAAACTGCATCACTCATACTTATGAGTATGCAGCTGAGGTGAACACATAAGTTAGTATGTGCTCAACTCTCGTCGCGTGTGGTCGGTGTCTTCCGGAGGATTGGTAAGTGGTTTGTTCCTTTAATTTATTTATTTTTCCCAACTCACTTATTAATTATATTTAATTATTTATTATATTTTTTCAATTATATCATTAATCATTTTATTTGTTTGTTGCCTCTATGAGGTAACATATTATGTAGCACGTGGTGGAATGGACAGCACATGGGTGCAATACATTCCATGTACGTGTTATATATATTCTCTTTCCTTTTACGCACTTGCATTTTGTGTTGGTGTGTGGCTTGTTTGCACACAGCACTTCTAGTGGTTTCTGTTTTTGCCATTTTTCTTGGCATTTCTTTCTGATATATGGGTGATTGCACGCACATTAGTTGTGTGTAAGCACTTATATATAGTAAAAACCCACTGATGAGTCCCCTTCAGGCGGGGGACGAAAAACGTTTATGGGTGTCTGCCTGTAGAGTAGTTTGGGCATAAAGGCCATTATTTTGACTGTTATGGGAGGTTCCTTTTCTGGAATCTTTTATAACAGTTTTGCTTGTTTGTTTTTCGGTTTTTGTTGGTTTTTTGTTTTTTGTTTAATGGTTTTTCGTTTTGTTTTGTTTGTTCTTTCTCATTTTTTGTGGTTTTTTTGGTTGTGATACTCTTAGTATCACTTCTACTATAATTATTATATTTTATTAATTTATTATTTATATATTTTTTATTAAACATATACTATTTTGCAGCTAGAACAGGTAGCACCAGGGTTTCTGATGTAAGGGAGTAGCTAGCTAGTTCACCGTAAGTATTTTACATGCCTCCGTTAGCGGTAGGTACAATCACGGGCATGACAGGGATGTTAGGGTAGAACATGATAGTTTTTCTTCTAGATGTTTTGATGGGGTAATAGGTAGATAGTTACGCATAATTGTCATGCGTTTTGCGGGTTAATTCCTTAGCTAATGTATATTGTATAATCTCTTAATTTGCTTGTTTGTTTTTCGGTTTTTGTTGGTTTTTTGTTTTTTGTTTAATGGTTTTTCGTTTTTGTTTTGTTTGTTCTTTCTCATTTTTTGTGGTTTTTTTGGTTGTGATACTCTTAGTATCACTTCTACTATAATTATTATATTTTATTAATTTATTATTTATATATTTTTTATTAAACATATACTATTTTGCAGCTAGAACAGGTAGCACCAGGGTTTCTGATGTAAGGGAGTAGCTAGCTAGTTCACCGTAAGTATTTTACATGCCTCCGTTAGCGGTAGGTACAATCACGGGCATGACAGGGATGTTAGGGTAGAACATGATAGTTTTTCTTCTAGATGTTTTGATGGGGTAATAGGTAGATAGTTACGCATAATTGTCATGCGTTTTGCGGGTTAATTCCTTAGCTAATGTATATTGTATAATCTCTTAATTTGTCTGACACAATCGTTTATGAGGTATAGTGGATGGGCTCTTTTTTCTGGGGTATAGGCAGTCTGTCATTCAGAATGATTTGGCTGTAGGTGGCCTAGGACCCTGAGTGGGACCACCCTAGTCCTCCCTGCCCGTAGACTTTATGGCCCTGTATGCCACACGCGTACATACACGTTATGTATATGCGCGTGTGCTTACACTATATATTATTATCAATTTATCTATATAAAAAAATGTTCGGCAATATTATATCAGCTAGTCTAGGTATCATAGGCCCATGTCTTGCTGGAACTGTGTTGGAACCTTTCGCCGGTAATGGCACACTCTTGATAGTGGAGTCGGCCCGCTTGGATTCCCCATAACTCAGTCGAAATTCCAGTTGCATATCGATCGGTATGTTGTTATTGTTAGATTGGGATCTGTCGTTGTGTACGCGGAGTGTCGTAGGGGTTGGGTTTCACAATTGCAGCGGTTGGGTAAGCTCCAGTGTTCGGGATAGCCGTTCAGTCTTGGAATAGTAAACCCCTAAACCATTTAACCGCAGTGTGGAGCTTGGTCGCCTTCAGCCTTCCAACGTATATTTCGGCTCCCCTCTCTGACTCATACCCATATCATATGACAGCTTAATGAATGGATCTGTTATATGATCCAGGAGTTATGCTTACTTTAAGTTAGTCCCCCTAATATAGTTGTGTAGATTCGATGTAAATGCCTAGGTGTCGTTGTTCCTGGGGTATCCGCCGCCCATCTGGTAACAAGTATGGGGATAGCTCATCGCCATGGATGCTAGCGGTGGATGGTCAAGGTCCTAGCGTCATCTATCAGCATCAGATTATATAGCGTAGGGCTACCGTATGGGGGAGTTTTGTAATGGGTGTGTGAATGACCGGGGTCATGCATTTGGAGTTCTCGATCTTCTCTTAGGCTGGTCTGGTATTAAGATCCAGGATAGCTGGGCGCCATTGTACATAAGCTAGAGCGGATGGGGTTCGCCAGGTCATGTCTTCCACATTTGCCGTTTGAGTAGGTTAGTTAAGGTGTTAGGAGAAGGGTGTGTGATTGACTGGGGTCATGCCCTTGAAGTTCTCAATCCTCTCTTAGGCTGGTCTGGTGTTAAGATCCAGGATAGCTGGGCGCCATTGTACACAAGCTAGAGTTGATGGGGTGCTCCGGGTCGTGGCTTCCGCATTCGCCATTTTGACAGGATAGTTAGGAAAAATCATCATCATCTAGCTTAATAGCTTTAGAGATATATATAGACATATTATAAGCAAAAATTGTAAATTTAGTTAAGTTTATATATATAAATTTTAAATTTGTAGTTTCCTTATCTCCTCCTCCCGCCACCCCTTACTTTTCTACCTATATTTAAATTCATTTCAATCGGGTTTAAAAGTCAAAAATAAAATCCTCAATTTAAATTCTACCCCTTTTGAACAAAACCAAAATTAATTTAATTCCTCAATTTCAATTGGTTTTTTAAAAAAATGTTGTGAATAAATTAATTTCATTAACTTAATTCCTTAATTTATTCCTTAACTCAATTTTATTCTATTTAATAAATTATTCTTAAAATAACTTAATAATTCAATTTGTATTACCAAAAAAATTTTTTAATAATTTAAATAATTTTTTACCTTTGCCCTCCTGTAATTTTTATTTATTTATTATTTCCCCTCTCATATATATCTCTCCCTCCCCCCTTCTTCCACTCCTAATCCTAAAAATTAAACCATTTGTTTTGCCATTTCTCCGGTTTTATGTCGACCCACCCCTGTATTTTATAAACTGCATCACTCATACTTATGAGTATGCAGCTGAGGTGAACACATAAGTTAGTATGTGCTCAACTCTCGTCGCGTGTGGTCGGTGTCTTCCGGAGGATTGGTAAGTGGTTTGTTCCTTTAATTTATTTATTTTTCCCAACTCACTTATTAATTATATTTAATTATTTATTATATTTTTTCAATTATATCATTAATCATTTTATTTGTTTGTTGCCTCTATGAGGTAACATATTATGTAGCACGTGGTGGAATGGACAGCACATGGGTGCAATACATTCCACGTACGTGTTATATATATTCTCTTTCCTTTTACGCACTTGCATTTTGTGTTGGTGTGTGGCTTGTTTGCACACAGCACTTCTAGTGGTTTCTGTTTTTGCCATTTTTCTTGGCATTTCTTTCTGATATATGGGTGATTGCACGCACATTAGTTGTGTGTAAGCACTTATATATAGTAAAAACCCACTGATGAGTCCCCTTCAGGCGGGGGACGAAAAACGTTTATGGGTGTCTGCCTGTAGAGTAGTTTGGGCATAAAGGCCATTATTTTGACTGTTATGGGAGGTTCCTTTTCTGGAATCTTTTATAACAGTTTTGCTTGTTTGTTTTTCGGTTTTTGTTGGTTTTTTGTTTTTTGTTTAATGGTTTTTCGTTTTGTTTTGTTTGTTCTTTCTCATTTTTTGTGGTTTTTTTGGTTGTGATACTCTTAGTATCACTTCTACTATAATTATTATATTTTATTAATTTATTATTTATATATTTTTTATTAAACATATACTATTTTGCAGCTAGAACAGGTAGCACCAGGGTTTCTGATGTAAGGGAGTAGCTAGCTAGTTCACCGTAAGTATTTTACATGCCTCCGTTAGCGGTAGGTACAATCACGGGCATGACAGGGATGTTAGGGTAGAACATGATAGTTTTTCTTCTAGATGTTTTGATGGGGTAATAGGTAGATAGTTACGCATAATTGTCATGCGTTTTGCGGGTTAATTCCTTAGCTAATGTATATTGTATAATCTCTTAATTTGCTTGTTTGTTTTTCGGTTTTTGTTGGTTTTTTGTTTTTTGTTTAATGGTTTTTCGTTTTTGTTTTGTTTGTTCTTTCTCATTTTTTGTGGTTTTTTTGGTTGTGATACTCTTAGTATCACTTCTACTATAATTATTATATTTTATTAATTTATTATTTATATATTTTTTATTAAACATATACTATTTTGCAGCTAGAACAGGTAGCACCAGGGTTTCTGATGTAAGGGAGTAGCTAGCTAGTTCACCGTAAGTATTTTACATGCCTCCGTTAGCGGTAGGTACAATCACGGGCATGACAGGGATGTTAGGGTAGAACATGATAGTTTTTCTTCTAGATGTTTTGATGGGGTAATAGGTAGATAGTTACGCATAATTGTCATGCGTTTTGCGGGTTAATTCCTTAGCTAATGTATATTGTATAATCTCTTAATTTGTCTGACACAATCGTTTATGAGGTATAGTGGATGGGCTCTTTTTTCTGGGGTATAGGCAGTCTGTCATTCAGAATGATTTGGCTGTAGGTGGCCTAGGACCCTGAGTGGGACCACCCTAGTCCTCCCTGCCCGTAGACTTTATGGCCCTGTATGCCACACGCGTACATACACGTTATGTATATGCGCGTGTGCTTACACTATATATTATTATCAATTTATCTATATAAAAAAATGTTCGGCAATATTATATCAGCTAGTCTAGGTATCATAGGCCCATGTCTTGCTGGAACTGTGTTGGAACCTTTCGCCGGTAATGGCACACTCTTGATAGTGGAGTCGGCCCGCTTGGATTCCCCATAACTCAGTCGAAATTCCAGTTGCATATCGATCGGTATGTTGTTATTGTTAGATTGGGATCTGTCGTTGTGTACGCGGAGTGTCGTAGGGGTTGGGTTTCACAATTGCAGCGGTTGGGTAAGCTCCAGTGTTCGGGATAGCCGTTCAGTCTTGGAATAGTAAACCCCTAAACCATTTAACCGCAGTGTGGAGCTTGGTCGCCTTCAGCCTTCCAACGTATATTTCGGCTCCCCTCTCTGACTCATACCCATATCATATGACAGCTTAATGAATGGATCTGTTATATGATCCAGGAGTTATGCTTACTTTAAGTTAGTCCCCCTAATATAGTTGTGTAGATTCGATGTAAATGCCTAGGTGTCGTTGTTCCTGGGGTATCCGCCGCCCATCTGGTAACAAGTATGGGGATAGCTCATCGCCATGGATGCTAGCGGTGGATGGTCAAGGTCCTAGCGTCATCTATCAGCATCAGATTATATAGCGTAGGGCTACCGTATGGGGGAGTTTTGTAATGGGTGTGTGAATGACCGGGGTCATGCATTTGGAGTTCTCGATCTTCTCTTAGGCTGGTCTGGTATTAAGATCCAGGATAGCTGGGCGCCATTGTACATAAGCTAGAGCGGATGGGGTTCGCCAGGTCATGTCTTCCACATTTGCCGTTTGAGTAGGTTAGTTAAGGTGTTAGGAGAAGGGTGTGTGATTGACTGGGGTCATGCCCTTGAAGTTCTCAATCCTCTCTTAGGCTGGTCTGGTGTTAAGATCCAGGATAGCTGGGCGCCATTGTACACAAGCTAGAGTTGATGGGGTGCTCCGGGTCGTGGCTTCCGCATTCGCCATTTTGACAGGATAGTTAGGAAAAATCATCATCATCTAGCTTAATAGCTTTAGAGATATATATAGACATATTATAAGCAAAAATTGTAAATTTAGTTAAGTTTATATATATAAATTTTAAATTTGTAGTTTCCTTATCTCCTCCTCCCGCCACCCCTTACTTTTCTACCTATATTTAAATTCATTTCAATCGGGTTTAAAAGTCAAAAATAAAATCCTCAATTTAAATTCTACCCCTTTTGAACAAAACCAAAATTAATTTAATTCCTCAATTTCAATTGGTTTTTTAAAAAAATGTTGTGAATAAATTAATTTCATTAACTTAATTCCTTAATTTATTCCTTAACTCAATTTTATTCTATTTAATAAATTATTCTTAAAATAACTTAATAATTCAATTTGTATTACCAAAAAAATTTTTTAATAATTTAAATAATTTTTTACCTTTGCCCTCCTGTAATTTTTATTTATTTATTATTTCCCCTCTCATATATATCTCTCCCTCCCCCCTTCTTCCACTCCTAATCCTAAAAATTAAACCATTTGTTTTGCCATTTCTCCGGTTTTATGTCGACCCACCCCTGTATTTTATAAACTGCATCACTCATACTTATGAGTATGCAGCTGAGGTGAACACATAAGTTAGTATGTGCTCAACTCTCGTCGCGTGTGGTCGGTGTCTTCCGGAGGATTGGTAAGTGGTTTGTTCCTTTAATTTATTTATTTTTCCCAACTCACTTATTAATTATATTTAATTATTTATTATATTTTTTCAATTATATCATTAATCATTTTATTTGTTTGTTGCCTCTATGAGGTAACATATTATGTAGCACGTGGTGGAATGGACAGCACATGGGTGCAATACATTCCACGTACGTGTTATTGTATATATTCTCTTTCCTTTTACGCACTTGCATTTTGTGTTGGTGTGTGGCTTGTTTGCACACAGCACTTCTAGTGGTTTCTGTTTTTGCCATTTTTCTTGGCATTTCTTTCTGATATATGGGTGATTGCACGCACATTAGTTGTGTGTAAGCACTTATATATAGTAAAAACCCACTGATGAGTCCCCTTCAGGCGGGGGACGAAAAACGTTTATGGGTGTCTGCCTGTAGAGTAGTTTGGGCATAAAGGCCATTATTTTGACTGTTATGGGAGGTTCCTTTTCTGGAATCTTTTATAACAGTTTTTGCTTGTTTGTTTTTCGGTTTTTGTTGGTTTTTTGTTTTTTGTTTAATGGTTTTTCGTTTTGTTTTGTTTGTTCTTTCTCATTTTTTGTGGTTTTTTTGGTTGTGATACTCTTAGTATCACTTCTACTATAATTATTATATTTTATTAATTTATTATTTATATATTTTTTATTAAACATATACTATTTTGCAGCTAGAACAGGTAGCACCAGGGTTTCTGATGTAAGGGAGTAGCTAGCTAGTTCACCGTAAGTATTTTACATGCCTCCGTTAGCGGTAGGTACAATCACGGGCATGACAGGGATGTTAGGGTAGAACATGATAGTTTTTCTTCTAGATGTTTTGATGGGGTAATAGGTAGATAGTTACGCATAATTGTCATGCGTTTTGCGGGTTAATTCCTTAGCTAATGTATATTGTATAATCTCTTAATTTGCTTGTTTGTTTTTCGGTTTTTGTTGGTTTTTTGTTTTTTGTTTAATGGTTTTTCGTTTTTGTTTTGTTTGTTCTTTCTCATTTTTTGTGGTTTTTTTGGTTGTGATACTCTTAGTATCACTTCTACTATAATTATTATATTTTATTAATTTATTATTTATATATTTTTTATTAAACATATACTATTTTGCAGCTAGAACAGGTAGCACCAGGGTTTCTGATGTAAGGGAGTAGCTAGCTAGTTCACCGTAAGTATTTTACATGCCTCCGTTAGCGGTAGGTACAATCACGGGCATGACAGGGATGTTAGGGTAGAACATGATAGTTTTTCTTCTAGATGTTTTGATGGGGTAATAGGTAGATAGTTACGCATAATTGTCATGCGTTTTGCGGGTTAATTCCTTAGCTAATGTATATTGTATAATCTCTTAATTTGTCTGACACAATCGTTTATGAGGTATAGTGGATGGGCTCTTTTTTCTGGGGTATAGGCAGTCTGTCATTCAGAATGATTTGGCTGTAGGTGGCCTAGGACCCTGAGTGGGACCACCCTAGTCCTCCCTGCCCGTAGACTTTATGGCCCTGTATGCCACACGCGTACATACACGTTATGTATATGCGCGTGTGCTTACACTATATATTATTATCAATTTATCTATATAAAAAAATGTTCGGCAATATTATATCAGCTAGTCTAGGTATCATAGGCCCATGTCTTGCTGGAACTGTGTTGGAACCTTTCGCCGGTAATGGCACACTCTTGATAGTGGAGTCGGCCCGCTTGGATTCCCCATAACTCAGTCGAAATTCCAGTTGCATATCGATCGGTATGTTGTTATTGTTAGATTGGGATCTGTCGTTGTGTACGCGGAGTGTCGTAGGGGTTGGGTTTCACAATTGCAGCGGTTGGGTAAGCTCCAGTGTTCGGGATAGCCGTTCAGTCTTGGAATAGTAAACCCCTAAACCATTTAACCGCAGTGTGGAGCTTGGTCGCCTTCAGCCTTCCAACGTATATTTCGGCTCCCCTCTCTGACTCATACCCATATCATATGACAGCTTAATGAATGGATCTGTTATATGATCCAGGAGTTATGCTTACTTTAAGTTAGTCCCCCTAATATAGTTGTGTAGATTCGATGTAAATGCCTAGGTGTCGTTGTTCCTGGGGTATCCGCCGCCCATCTGGTAACAAGTATGGGGATAGCTCATCGCCATGGATGCTAGCGGTGGATGGTCAAGGTCCTAGCGTCATCTATCAGCATCAGATTATATAGCGTAGGGCTACCGTATGGGGGAGTTTTGTAATGGGTGTGTGAATGACCGGGGTCATGCATTTGGAGTTCTCGATCTTCTCTTAGGCTGGTCTGGTATTAAGATCCAGGATAGCTGGGCGCCATTGTACATAAGCTAGAGCGGATGGGGTTCGCCAGGTCATGTCTTCCACATTTGCCGTTTGAGTAGGTTAGTTAAGGTGTTAGGAGAAGGGTGTGTGATTGACTGGGGTCATGCCCTTGAAGTTCTCAATCCTCTCTTAGGCTGGTCTGGTGTTAAGATCCAGGATAGCTGGGCGCCATTGTACACAAGCTAGAGTTGATGGGGTGCTCCGGGTCGTGGCTTCCGCATTCGCCATTTTGACAGGATAGTTAGGAAAAATCAGCATCATCTAGCTTAATAGCTTTAGAGATATATATAGACATATTATAAGCAAAAATTGTAAATTTAGTTAAGTTTATATATATAAATTTTAAATTTGTAGTTTCCTTATCTCCTCCTCCCGCCACCCCTTACTTTTCTACCTATATTTAAATTCATTTCAATCGGGTTTAAAAGTCAAAAATAAAATCCTCAATTTAAATTCTACCCCTTTTGAACAAAACCAAAATTAATTTAATTCCTCAATTTCAATTGGTTTTTTAAAAAAATGTTGTGAATAAATTAATTTCATTAACTTAATTCCTTAATTTATTCCTTAACTCAATTTTATTCTATTTAATAAATTATTCTTAAAATAACTTAATAATTCAATTTGTATTACCAAAAAAATTTTTTAATAATTTAAATAATTTTTTACCTTTGCCCTCCTGTAATTTTTATTTATTTATTATTTCCCCTCTCATATATATCTCTCCCTCCCCCCTTCTTCCACTCCTAATCCTAAAAATTAAACCATTTGTTTTGCCATTTCTCCGGTTTTATGTCGACCCACCCCTGTATTTTATAAACTGCATCACTCATACTTATGAGTATGCAGCTGAGGTGAACACATAAGTTAGTATGTGCTCAACTCTCGTCGCGTGTGGTCGGTGTCTTCCGGAGGATTGGTAAGTGGTTTGTTCCTTTAATTTATTTATTTTTCCCAACTCACTTATTAATTATATTTAATTATTTATTATATTTTTTCAATTATATCATTAATCATTTTATTTGTTTGTTGCCTCTATGAGGTAACATATTATGTAGCACGTGGTGGAATGGACAGCACATGGGTGCAATACATTCCACGTACGTGTTATTGTATATATTCTCTTTCCTTTTACGCACTTGCATTTTGTGTTGGTGTGTGGCTTGTTTGCACACAGCACTTCTAGTGGTTTCTGTTTTTGCCATTTTTCTTGGCATTTCTTTCTGATATATGGGTGATTGCACGCACATTAGTTGTGTGTAAGCACTTATATATAGTAAAAACCCACTGATGAGTCCCCTTCAGGCGGGGGACGAAAAACGTTTATGGGTGTCTGCCTGTAGAGTAGTTTGGGCATAAAGGCCATTATTTTGACTGTTATGGGAGGTTCCTTTTCTGGAATCTTTTATAACAGTTTTTGCTTGTTTGTTTTTCGGTTTTTGTTGGTTTTTTGTTTTTTGTTTAATGGTTTTTCGTTTTGTTTTGTTTGTTCTTTCTCATTTTTTGTGGTTTTTTTGGTTGTGATACTCTTAGTATCACTTCTACTATAATTATTATATTTTATTAATTTATTATTTATATATTTTTTATTAAACATATACTATTTTGCAGCTAGAACAGGTAGCACCAGGGTTTCTGATGTAAGGGAGTAGCTAGCTAGTTCACCGTAAGTATTTTACATGCCTCCGTTAGCGGTAGGTACAATCACGGGCATGACAGGGATGTTAGGGTAGAACATGATAGTTTTTCTTCTAGATGTTTTGATGGGGTAATAGGTAGATAGTTACGCATAATTGTCATGCGTTTTGCGGGTTAATTCCTTAGCTAATGTATATTGTATAATCTCTTAATTTGCTTGTTTGTTTTTCGGTTTTTGTTGGTTTTTTGTTTTTTGTTTAATGGTTTTTCGTTTTTGTTTTGTTTGTTCTTTCTCATTTTTTGTGGTTTTTTTGGTTGTGATACTCTTAGTATCACTTCTACTATAATTATTATATTTTATTAATTTATTATTTATATATTTTTTATTAAACATATACTATTTTGCAGCTAGAACAGGTAGCACCAGGGTTTCTGATGTAAGGGAGTAGCTAGCTAGTTCACCGTAAGTATTTTACATGCCTCCGTTAGCGGTAGGTACAATCACGGGCATGACAGGGATGTTAGGGTAGAACATGATAGTTTTTCTTCTAGATGTTTTGATGGGGTAATAGGTAGATAGTTACGCATAATTGTCATGCGTTTTGCGGGTTAATTCCTTAGCTAATGTATATTGTATAATCTCTTAATTTGTCTGACACAATCGTTTATGAGGTATAGTGGATGGGCTCTTTTTTCTGGGGTATAGGCAGTCTGTCATTCAGAATGATTTGGCTGTAGGTGGCCTAGGACCCTGAGTGGGACCACCCTAGTCCTCCCTGCCCGTAGACTTTATGGCCCTGTATGCCACACGCGTACATACACGTTATGTATATGCGCGTGTGCTTACACTATATATTATTATCAATTTATCTATATAAAAAAATGTTCGGCAATATTATATCAGCTAGTCTAGGTATCATAGGCCCATGTCTTGCTGGAACTGTGTTGGAACCTTTCGCCGGTAATGGCACACTCTTGATAGTGGAGTCGGCCCGCTTGGATTCCCCATAACTCAGTCGAAATTCCAGTTGCATATCGATCGGTATGTTGTTATTGTTAGATTGGGATCTGTCGTTGTGTACGCGGAGTGTCGTAGGGGTTGGGTTTCACAATTGCAGCGGTTGGGTAAGCTCCAGTGTTCGGGATAGCCGTTCAGTCTTGGAATAGTAAACCCCTAAACCATTTAACCGCAGTGTGGAGCTTGGTCGCCTTCAGCCTTCCAACGTATATTTCGGCTCCCCTCTCTGACTCATACCCATATCATATGACAGCTTAATGAATGGATCTGTTATATGATCCAGGAGTTATGCTTACTTTAAGTTAGTCCCCCTAATATAGTTGTGTAGATTCGATGTAAATGCCTAGGTGTCGTTGTTCCTGGGGTATCCGCCGCCCATCTGGTAACAAGTATGGGGATAGCTCATCGCCATGGATGCTAGCGGTGGATGGTCAAGGTCCTAGCGTCATCTATCAGCATCAGATTATATAGCGTAGGGCTACCGTATGGGGGAGTTTTGTAATGGGTGTGTGAATGACCGGGGTCATGCATTTGGAGTTCTCGATCTTCTCTTAGGCTGGTCTGGTATTAAGATCCAGGATAGCTGGGCGCCATTGTACATAAGCTAGAGCGGATGGGGTTCGCCAGGTCATGTCTTCCACATTTGCCGTTTGAGTAGGTTAGTTAAGGTGTTAGGAGAAGGGTGTGTGATTGACTGGGGTCATGCCCTTGAAGTTCTCAATCCTCTCTTAGGCTGGTCTGGTGTTAAGATCCAGGATAGCTGGGCGCCATTGTACACAAGCTAGAGTTGATGGGGTGCTCCGGGTCGTGGCTTCCGCATTCGCCATTTTGACAGGATAGTTAGGAAAAATCAGCATCATCTAGCTTAATAGCTTTAGAGATATATATAGACATATTATAAGCAAAAATTGTAAATTTAGTTAAGTTTATATATATAAATTTTAAATTTGTAGTTTCCTTATCTCCTCCTCCCGCCACCCCTTACTTTTCTACCTATATTTAAATTCATTTCAATCGGGTTTAAAAGTCAAAAATAAAATCCTCAATTTAAATTCTACCCCTTTTGAACAAAACCAAAATTAATTTAATTCCTCAATTTCAATTGGTTTTTTAAAAAAATGTTGTGAATAAATTAATTTCATTAACTTAATTCCTTAATTTATTCCTTAACTCAATTTTATTCTATTTAATAAATTATTCTTAAAATAACTTAATAATTCAATTTGTATTACCAAAAAAATTTTTTAATAATTTAAATAATTTTTTACCTTTGCCCTCCTGTAATTTTTATTTATTTATTATTTCCCCTCTCATATATATCTCTCCCTCCCCCCTTCTTCCACTCCTAATCCTAAAAATTAAACCATTTGTTTTGCCATTTCTCCGGTTTTATGTCGACCCACCCCTGTATTTTATAAACTGCATCACTCATACTTATGAGTATGCAGCTGAGGTGAACACATAAGTTAGTATGTGCTCAACTCTCGTCGCGTGTGGTCGGTGTCTTCCGGAGGATTGGTAAGTGGTTTGTTCCTTTAATTTATTTATTTTTCCCAACTCACTTATTAATTATATTTAATTATTTATTATATTTTTTCAATTATATCATTAATCATTTTATTTGTTTGTTGCCTCTATGAGGTAACATATTATGTAGCACGTGGTGGAATGGACAGCACATGGGTGCAATACATTCCACGTACGTGTTATATATATTCTCTTTCCTTTTACGCACTTGCATTTTGTGTTGGTGTGTGGCTTGTTTGCACACAGCACTTCTAGTGGTTTCTGTTTTTGCCATTTTTCTTGGCATTTCTTTCTGATATATGGGTGATTGCACGCACATTAGTTGTGTGTAAGCACTTATATATAGTAAAAACCCACTGATGAGTCCCCTTCAGGCGGGGGACGAAAAACGTTTATGGGTGTCTGCCTGTAGAGTAGTTTGGGCATAAAGGCCATTATTTTGACTGTTATGGGAGGTTCCTTTTCTGGAATCTTTTATAACAGTTTTGCTTGTTTGTTTTTCGGTTTTTGTTGGTTTTTTGTTTTTTGTTTAATGGTTTTTCGTTTTGTTTTGTTTGTTCTTTCTCATTTTTTGTGGTTTTTTTGGTTGTGATACTCTTAGTATCACTTCTACTATAATTATTATATTTTATTAATTTATTATTTATATATTTTTTATTAAACATATACTATTTTGCAGCTAGAACAGGTAGCACCAGGGTTTCTGATGTAAGGGAGTAGCTAGCTAGTTCACCGTAAGTATTTTACATGCCTCCGTTAGCGGTAGGTACAATCACGGGCATGACAGGGATGTTAGGGTAGAACATGATAGTTTTTCTTCTAGATGTTTTGATGGGGTAATAGGTAGATAGTTACGCATAATTGTCATGCGTTTTGCGGGTTAATTCCTTAGCTAATGTATATTGTATAATCTCTTAATTTGCTTGTTTGTTTTTCGGTTTTTGTTGGTTTTTTGTTTTTTGTTTAATGGTTTTTCGTTTTTGTTTTGTTTGTTCTTTCTCATTTTTTGTGGTTTTTTTGGTTGTGATACTCTTAGTATCACTTCTACTATAATTATTATATTTTATTAATTTATTATTTATATATTTTTTATTAAACATATACTATTTTGCAGCTAGAACAGGTAGCACCAGGGTTTCTGATGTAAGGGAGTAGCTAGCTAGTTCACCGTAAGTATTTTACATGCCTCCGTTAGCGGTAGGTACAATCACGGGCATGACAGGGATGTTAGGGTAGAACATGATAGTTTTTCTTCTAGATGTTTTGATGGGGTAATAGGTAGATAGTTACGCATAATTGTCATGCGTTTTGCGGGTTAATTCCTTAGCTAATGTATATTGTATAATCTCTTAATTTAGCTAATGTATATTGTATAATCTCTTAATTTGTCTGACACAATCGTTTATGAGGTATAGTGGATGGGCTCTTTTTTCTGGGGTATAGGCAGTCTGTCATTCAGAATGATTTGGCTGTAGGTGGCCTAGGACCCTGAGTGGGACCACCCTAGTCCTCCCTGCCCGTAGACTTTATGGCCCTGTATGCCACACGCGTACATACACGTTATGTATATGCGCGTGTGCTTACACTATATATTATTATCAATTTATCTATATAAAAAAATGTTCGGCAATATTATATCAGCTAGTCTAGGTATCATAGGCCCATGTCTTGCTGGAACTGTGTTGGAACCTTTCGCCGGTAATGGCACACTCTTGATAGTGGAGTCGGCCCGCTTGGATTCCCCATAACTCAGTCGAAATTCCAGTTGCATATCGATCGGTATGTTGTTATTGTTAGATTGGGATCTGTCGTTGTGTACGCGGAGTGTCGTAGGGGTTGGGTTTCACAATTGCAGCGGTTGCGTAAGCTCCAGTGTTCGGGATAGCCGTTCAGTCTTGGAATAGTAAACCCCTAAACCATTTAACCGCAGTGTGGAGCTTGGTCGCCTTCAGCCTTCCAACGTATATTTCGGCTCCCCTCTCTGACTCATACCCATATCATATGACAGCTTAATGAATGGATCTGTTATATGATCCAGGAGTTATGCTTACTTTAAGTTAGTCCCCCTAATATAGTTGTGTAGATTCGATGTAAATGCCTAGGTGTCGCTGTTCCTGGGGTATCCGCCGCCCATCTGGTAACAAGTATGGGGATAGCTCATCGCCATGGATGCTAGCGGTGGATGGTCAAGGTCCTAGCGTCATCTATCAGCATCAGATTATATAGCGTAGGGCTACCGTATGGGGGAGTTTTGTAATGGGTGTGTGAATGACCGGGGTCATGCATTTGGAGTTCTCGATCTTCTCTTAGGCTGGTCTGGTATTAAGATCCAGGATAGCTGGGCGCCATTGTACATAAGCTAGAGCGGATGGGGTTCGCCAGGTCATGTCTTCCACATTTGCCGTTTGAGTAGGTTAGTTAAGGTGTTAGGAGAAGGGTGTGTGATTGACTGGGGTCATGCCCTTGAAGTTCTCAATCCTCTCTTAGGCTGGTCTGGTGTTAAGATCCAGGATAGCTGGGCGCCATTGTACACAAGCTAGAGTTGATGGGGTGCTCCGGGTCGTGGCTTCCGCATTCGCCATTTTGACAGGATAGTTAGGAAAAATCAGCATCATCTAGCTTAATAGCTTTAGAGATATATATAGACATATTATAAGCAAAAATTGTATTTAGTTAAGTTTATATATATAAATTTTAAATTTGTAGTTTCCTTATCTCCTCCTCCCGCCACCCCTTACTTTTCTACCTATATTTAAATTCATTTCAATCGGGTTTAAAAGTCAAAAATAAAATCCTCAATTTAAATTCTACCCCTTTTGAACAAAACCAAAATTAATTTAATTCCTCAATTTCAATTGGTTTTTAAAAAAAAAAAAAAAAATGTTGTGAATAAATTAATTTCATTAACTTAATTCCTTAATTTATTCCTTAACTCAATTTTATTCTATTTAATAAATTATTCTTAAAATAACTTAATAATTCAATTTGTATTACCAAAAAAATTTTTTAATAATTTAAATAATTTTTTACCTTTGCCCTCCTGTAATTTTTATTTATTTATTATTTCCCCTCTCATATATATCTCTCCCTCCCCCCTTCTTCCACTCCTAATCCTAAAAATTAAACCATTTGTTTTGCCATTTCTCCGGTTTTATGTCGACCCACCCCTGTATTTTATAAACTGCATTACTCATACTTATGAGTATGCAGCTGAGGTGAACACATAAGTTAGTATGTGCTCAACTCTCGTCGCGTGTGGTCGGTGTCTTCCGGAGGATTGGTAAGTGGTTTGTTCCTTTAATTTATTTATTTTTCCCAACTCACTTATTAATTATATTTAATTATTTATTATATTTTTTCAATTATATCATTAATCATTTTATTTGTTTGTTGCCCCTATGAGGTAACATATTATGTAGCACGTGGTGGAATGGACAGCACATGGGTGCAATACATTCCACGTACGTGTTATATATATTCTCTTTCCTTTTACGCACTTGCATTTTGTGTTGGTGTGTGGCTTGTTGCACACAGCACTTCTAGTGGTTTCTGTTTTTGCCATTTTTCTTGGCATTTTCTTTCTGATATATGGGTGATTGCACGCACATTAGTTGTGTGTAAGCACTTATATATAGTAAAAACCCACTGATGAGTCCCCTTCAGGCGGGGGACGAAAAACGTTTATGGGTGTCTGCCTGTAGAGTAGTTTGGGCATAAAGGCCATTATTTTGACTGTTATGGGAGGTTCCTTTTCTGGAATCTTTTATAACAGTTTTTGCTTGTTTGTTTTCGGTTTTTGTTGGTTTTTTGTTTTTTGTTTAATGGTTTTTCGTTTTTGTTTTGTTTGTTCTTTCTCATTTTTTGTGGTTTTTTTGGTTGTGATACTCTTAGTATCACTTCTACTATAATTATTATATTTTATTAATTTATTATTTATATATTTTTTATTAAACATATACTATTTTGCAGCTAGAACAGGTAGCACCAGGGTTTCTGATGTAAGGGAGTAGCTAGCTAGTTCACCGTAAGTATTTTACATGCCTCCGTTAGCGGTAGGTACAATCACGGGCATGACAGGGATGTTAGGGTAGAACATGATAGTTTTTCTTCTAGATGTTTGATGGGGTAATAGGTAGATAGTTACGCATAATTGTCATGCGTTTTGCGGGTTAATTCCTTAGCTAATGTATATTGTATAATCTCTTAATTTGTCTGACACAATCGTTTATGAGGTATAGTGGATGGGCTCTTTTTTCTGGGGTATAGGCAGTCTGTCATTCAGAATGATTTGGCTGTAGGTGGCCTAGGACCCTGAGTGGGACCACCCTAGTCCTCCCTGCCCGTAGACTTTATGGCCCTGTATGCCACACGCGTACATACACGTTATGTATATGCGCGTGTGCTTACACTATATATTATTATCAATTTATCTATATAAAAAAATGTTCGGCAATATTATATCAGCTAGTCTAGGTATCATAGGCCCATGTCTTGCTGGAACTGTGTTGGAACCTTTCGCCGGTAATGGCACACTCTTGATAGTGGAGTCGGCCCGCTTGGATTCCCCATAACTCAGTCGAAATTCCAGTTGCATATCGATCGGTATGTTGTTATTGTTAGATTGGGATCTGTCGTTGTGTACGCGGAGTGTCGTAGGGGTTGGGTTTCACAATTGCAGCGGTTGGGTAAGCTCCAGTGTTCGGGATAGCCGTTCAGTCTTGGAATAGTAAACCCCTAAACCATTTAACCGCAGTGTGGAGCTTGGTCGCCTTCAGCCTTCCAACGTATATTTCGGCTCCCCTCTCTGACTCATACCCATATCATATGACAGCTTAATGAATGGATCTGTTATATGATCCAGGAGTTATGCTTACTTTAAGTTAGTCCCCCTAATATAGTTGTGTAGATTCGATGTAAATGCCTAGGTGTCGCTGTTCCTGGGGTATCCGCCGCCCATCTGGTAACAAGTATGGGGATAGCTCATCGCCATGGATGCTAGCGGTGGATGGTCAAGGTCCTAGCGTCATCTATCAGCATCAGATTATATAGCGTAGGGCTACCGTATGGGGGAGTTTTGTAATGGGTGTGTGAATGACCGGGGTCATGCATTTGGAGTTCTCGATCTTCTCTTAGGCTGGTCTGGTATTAAGATCCAGGATAGCTGGGCGCCATTGTACATAAGCTAGAGCGGATGGGGTTCGCCAGGTCATGTCTTCCACATTTGCCGTTTGAGTAGGTTAGTTAAGGTGTTAGGAGAAGGGTGTGTGATTGACTGGGGTCATGCCCTTGAAGTTCTCAATCCTCTCTTAGGCTGGTCTGGTGTTAAGATCCAGGATAGCTGGGCGCCATTGTACACAAGCTAGAGTTGATGGGGTGCTCCGGGTCGTGGCTTCCGCATTCGCCATTTTGACAGGATAGTTAGGAAAAATCAGCATCATCTAGCTTAATAGCTTTAGAGATATATATAGACATATTATAAGCAAAAATTGTATTTAGTTAAGTTTATATATATAAATTTTAAATTTGTAGTTTCCTTATCTCCTCCTCCCGCCACCCCTTACTTTTCTACCTATATTTAAATTCATTTCAATCGGGTTTAAAAGTCAAAAATAAAATCCTCAATTTAAATTCTACCCCTTTTGAACAAAACCAAAATTAATTTAATTCCTCAATTTCAATTGGTTTTTTAAAAAAAAAAAAAAAATGTTGTGAATAAATTAATTTCATTAACTTAATTCCTTAATTTATTCCTTAACTCAATTTTATTCTATTTAATAAATTATTCTTAAAATAACTTAATAATTCAATTTGTATTACCAAAAAAATTTTTTAATAATTTAAATAATTTTTTACCTTTGCCCTCCTGTAATTTTTATTTATTTATTATTTCCCCTCTCATATATATCTCTCCCTCCCCCCTTCTTCCACTCCTAATCCTAAAAATTAAACCATTTGTTTTGCCATTTCTCCGGTTTTATGTCGACCCACCCCTGTATTTTATAAACTGCATTACTCATACTTATGAGTATGCAGCTGAGGTGAACACATAAGTTAGTATGTGCTCAACTCTCGTCGCGTGTGGTCGGTGTCTTCCGGAGGATTGGTAAGTGGTTTGTTCCTTTAATTTATTTATTTTTCCCAACTCACTTATTAATTATATTTAATTATTTATTATATTTTTTCAATTATATCATTAATCATTTTATTTGTTTGTTGCCCCTATGAGGTAACATATTATGTAGCACGTGGTGGAATGGACAGCACATGGGTGCAATACATTCCACGTACGTGTTATATATATTCTCTTTCCTTTTACGCACTTGCATTTTGTGTTGGTGTGTGGCTTGTTGCACACAGCACTTCTAGTGGTTTCTGTTTTTGCCATTTTTCTTGGCATTTTCTTTCTGATATATGGGTGATTGCACGCACATTAGTTGTGTGTAAGCACTTATATATAGTAAAAACCCACTGATGAGTCCCCTTCAGGCGGGGGACGAAAAACGTTTATGGGTGTCTGCCTGTAGAGTAGTTTGGGCATAAAGGCCATTATTTTGACTGTTATGGGAGGTTCCTTTTCTGGAATCTTTTATAACAGTTTTTGCTTGTTTGTTTTCGGTTTTTGTTGGTTTTTTGTTTTTTGTTTAATGGTTTTTCGTTTTTGTTTTGTTTGTTCTTTCTCATTTTTTGTGGTTTTTTTGGTTGTGATACTCTTAGTATCACTTCTACTATAATTATTATATTTTATTAATTTATTATTTATATATTTTTTATTAAACATATACTATTTTGCAGCTAGAACAGGTAGCACCAGGGTTTCTGATGTAAGGGAGTAGCTAGCTAGTTCACCGTAAGTATTTTACATGCCTCCGTTAGCGGTAGGTACAATCACGGGCATGACAGGGATGTTAGGGTAGAACATGATAGTTTTTCTTCTAGATGTTTGATGGGGTAATAGGTAGATAGTTACGCATAATTGTCATGCGTTTTGCGGGTTAATTCCTTAGCTAATGTATATTGTATAATCTCTTAATTTGTCTGACACAATCGTTTATGAGGTATAGTGGATGGGCTCTTTTTTCTGGGGTATAGGCAGTCTGTCATTCAGAATGATTTGGCTGTAGGTGGCCTAGGACCCTGAGTGGGACCACCCTAGTCCTCCCTGCCCGTAGACTTTATGACCCTGTATGCCACACGCGTACATACACGTTATGTATATGCGCGTGTGCTTACACTATATATTATTATCAATTTATCTATATAAAAAAATGTTCGGCAATATTATATCAGCTAGTCTAGGTATCATAGGCCCATGTCTTGCTGGAACTGTGTTGGAACCTTTCGCCGGTAATGGCACACTCTTGATAGTGGAGTCGGCCCGCTTGGATTCCCCATAACTCAGTCGAAATTCCAGTTGCATATCGATCGGTATGTTGTTATTGTTAGATTGGGATCTGTCGTTGTGTACGCGGAGTGTCGTAGGGGTTGGGTTTCACAATTGCAGCGGTTGGGTAAGCTCCAGTGTTCGGGATAGCCGTTCAGTCTTGGAATAGTAAACCCCTAAACCATTTAACCGCAGTGTGGAGCTTGGTCGCCTTCAGCCTTCCAACGTATATTTCGGCTCCCCTCTCTGACTCATACCCATATCATATGACAGCTTAATGAATGGATCTGTTATATGATCCAGGAGTTATGCTTACTTTAAGTTAGTCCCCCTAATATAGTTGTGTAGATTCGATGTAAATGCCTAGGTGTCGCTGTTCCTGGGGTATCCGCCGCCCATCTGGTAACAAGTATGGGGATAGCTCATCGCCATGGATGCTAGCGGTGGATGGTCAAGGTCCTAGCGTCATCTATCAGCATCAGATTATATAGCGTAGGGCTACCGTATGGGGGAGTTTTGTAATGGGTGTGTGAATGACCGGGGTCATGCATTTGGAGTTCTCGATCTTCTCTTAGGCTGGTCTGGTATTAAGATCCAGGATAGCTGGGCGCCATTGTACATAAGCTAGAGCGGATGGGGTTCGCCAGGTCATGTCTTCCACATTTGCCGTTTGAGTAGGTTAGTTAAGGTGTTAGGAGAAGGGTGTGTGATTGACTGGGGTCATGCCCTTGAAGTTCTCAATCCTCTCTTAGGCTGGTCTGGTGTTAAGATCCAGGATAGCTGGGCGCCATTGTACACAAGCTAGAGTTGATGGGGTGCTCCGGGTCGTGGCTTCCGCATTCGCCATTTTGACAGGATAGTTAGGAAAAATCAGCATCATCTAGCTTAATAGCTTTAGAGATATATATAGACATATTATAAGCAAAAATTGTATTTAGTTAAGTTTATATATATAAATTTTAAATTTGTAGTTTCCTTATCTCCTCCTCCCGCCACCCCTTACTTTTCTACCTATATTTAAATTCATTTCAATCGGGTTTAAAAGTCAAAAATAAAATCCTCAATTTAAATTCTACCCCTTTTGAACAAAACCAAAATTAATTTAATTCCTCAATTTCAATTGGTTTTTTAAAAAAAAAAAAAAAAATGTTGTGAATAAATTAATTTCATTAACTTAATTCCTTAATTTATTCCTTAACTCAATTTTATTCTATTTAATAAATTATTCTTAAAATAACTTAATAATTCAATTTGTATTACCAAAAAAATTTTTTAATAATTTAAATAATTTTTTACCTTTGCCCTCCTGTAATTTTTATTTATTTATTATTTCCCCTCTCATATATATCTCTCCCTCCCCCCTTCTTCCACTCCTAATCCTAAAAATTAAACCATTTGTTTTGCCATTTCTCCGGTTTTATGTCGACCCACCCCTGTATTTTATAAACTGCATTACTCATACTTATGAGTATGCAGCTGAGGTGAACACATAAGTTAGTATGTGCTCAACTCTCGTCGCGTGTGGTCGGTGTCTTCCGGAGGATTGGTAAGTGGTTTGTTCCTTTAATTTATTTATTTTTCCCAACTCACTTATTAATTATATTTAATTATTTATTATATTTTTTCAATTATATCATTAATCATTTTATTTGTTTGTTGCCCCTATGAGGTAACATATTATGTAGCACGTGGTGGAATGGACAGCACATGGGTGCAATACATTCCACGTACGTGTTATATATATTCTCTTTCCTTTTACGCACTTGCATTTTGTGTTGGTGTGTGGCTTGTTGCACACAGCACTTCTAGTGGTTTCTGTTTTTGCCATTTTTCTTGGCATTTTCTTTCTGATATATGGGTGATTGCACGCACATTAGTTGTGTGTAAGCACTTATATATAGTAAAAACCCACTGATGAGTCCCCTTCAGGCGGGGGACGAAAAACGTTTATGGGTGTCTGCCTGTAGAGTAGTTTGGGCATAAAGGCCATTATTTTGACTGTTATGGGAGGTTCCTTTTCTGGAATCTTTTATAACAGTTTTTGCTTGTTTGTTTTCGGTTTTTGTTGGTTTTTTGTTTTTTGTTTAATGGTTTTTCGTTTTTGTTTTGTTTGTTCTTTCTCATTTTTTGTGGTTTTTTTGGTTGTGATACTCTTAGTATCACTTCTACTATAATTATTATATTTTATTAATTTATTATTTATATATTTTTTATTAAACATATACTATTTTGCAGCTAGAACAGGTAGCACCAGGGTTTCTGATGTAAGGGAGTAGCTAGCTAGTTCACCGTAAGTATTTTACATGCCTCCGTTAGCGGTAGGTACAATCACGGGCATGACAGGGATGTTAGGGTAGAACATGATAGTTTTTCTTCTAGATGTTTGATGGGGTAATAGGTAGATAGTTACGCATAATTGTCATGCGTTTTGCGGGTTAATTCCTTAGCTAATGTATATTGTATAATCTCTTAATTTGTCTGACACAATCGTTTATGAGGTATAGTGGATGGGCTCTTTTTTCTGGGGTATAGGCAGTCTGTCATTCAGAATGATTTGGCTGTAGGTGGCCTAGGACCCTGAGTGGGACCACCCTAGTCCTCCCTGCCCGTAGACTTTATGGCCCTGTATGCCACACGCGTACATACACGTTATGTATATGCGCGTGTGCTTACACTATATATTATTATCAATTTATCTATATAAAAAAATGTTCGGCAATATTATATCAGCTAGTCTAGGTATCATAGGCCCATGTCTTGCTGGAACTGTGTTGGAACCTTTCGCCGGTAATGGCACACTCTTGATAGTGGAGTCGGCCCGCTTGGATTCCCCATAACTCAGTCGAAATTCCAGTTGCATATCGATCGGTATGTTGTTATTGTTAGATTGGGATCTGTCGTTGTGTACGCGGAGTGTCGTAGGGGTTGGGTTTCACAATTGCAGCGGTTGGGTAAGCTCCAGTGTTCGGGATAGCCGTTCAGTCTTGGAATAGTAAACCCCTAAACCATTTAACCGCAGTGTGGAGCTTGGTCGCCTTCAGCCTTCCAACGTATATTTCGGCTCCCCTCTCTGACTCATACCCATATCATATGACAGCTTAATGAATGGATCTGTTATATGATCCAGGAGTTATGCTTACTTTAAGTTAGTCCCCCTAATATAGTTGTGTAGATTCGATGTAAATGCCTAGGTGTCGCTGTTCCTGGGGTATCCGCCGCCCATCTGGTAACAAGTATGGGGATAGCTCATCGCCATGGATGCTAGCGGTGGATGGTCAAGGTCCTAGCGTCATCTATCAGCATCAGATTATATAGCGTAGGGCTACCGTATGGGGGAGTTTTGTAATGGGTGTGTGAATGACCGGGGTCATGCATTTGGAGTTCTCGATCTTCTCTTAGGCTGGTCTGGTATTAAGATCCAGGATAGCTGGGCGCCATTGTACATAAGCTAGAGCGGATGGGGTTCGCCAGGTCATGTCTTCCACATTTGCCGTTTGAGTAGGTTAGTTAAGGTGTTAGGAGAAGGGTGTGTGATTGACTGGGGTCATGCCCTTGAAGTTCTCAATCCTCTCTTAGGCTGGTCTGGTGTTAAGATCCAGGATAGCTGGGCGCCATTGTACACAAGCTAGAGTTGATGGGGTGCTCCGGGTCGTGGCTTCCGCATTCGCCATTTTGACAGGATAGTTAGGAAAAATCAGCATCATCTAGCTTAATAGCTTTAGAGATATATATAGACATATTATAAGCAAAAATTGTATTTAGTTAAGTTTATATATATAAATTTTAAATTTGTAGTTTCCTTATCTCCTCCTCCCGCCACCCCTTACTTTTCTACCTATATTTAAATTCATTTCAATCGGGTTTAAAAGTCAAAAATAAAATCCTCAATTTAAATTCTACCCCTTTTGAACAAAACCAAAATTAATTTAATTCCTCAATTTCAATTGGTTTTTTAAAAAAAAAAAAAAAAAATGTTGTGAATAAATTAATTTCATTAACTTAATTCCTTAATTTATTCCTTAACTCAATTTTATTCTATTTAATAAATTATTCTTAAAATAACTTAATAATTCAATTTGTATTACCAAAAAAATTTTTTAATAATTTAAATAATTTTTTACCTTTGCCCTCCTGTAATTTTTATTTATTTATTATTTCCCCTCTCATATATATCTCTCCCTCCCCCCTTCTTCCACTCCTAATCCTAAAAATTAAACCATTTGTTTTGCCATTTCTCCGGTTTTATGTCGACCCACCCCTGTATTTTATAAACTGCATTACTCATACTTATGAGTATGCAGCTGAGGTGAACACATAAGTTAGTATGTGCTCAACTCTCGTCGCGTGTGGTCGGTGTCTTCCGGAGGATTGGTAAGTGGTTTGTTCCTTTAATTTATTTATTTTTCCCAACTCACTTATTAATTATATTTAATTATTTATTATATTTTTTCAATTATATCATTAATCATTTTATTTGTTTGTTGCCCCTATGAGGTAACATATTATGTAGCACGTGGTGGAATGGACAGCACATGGGTGCAATACATTCCACGTACGTGTTATATATATTCTCTTTCCTTTTACGCACTTGCATTTTGTGTTGGTGTGTGGCTTGTTGCACACAGCACTTCTAGTGGTTTCTGTTTTTGCCATTTTTCTTGGCATTTTCTTTCTGATATATGGGTGATTGCACGCACATTAGTTGTGTGTAAGCACTTATATATAGTAAAAACCCACTGATGAGTCCCCTTCAGGCGGGGGACGAAAAACGTTTATGGGTGTCTGCCTGTAGAGTAGTTTGGGCATAAAGGCCATTATTTTGACTGTTATGGGAGGTTCCTTTTCTGGAATCTTTTATAACAGTTTTTGCTTGTTTGTTTTCGGTTTTTGTTGGTTTTTTGTTTTTTGTTTAATGGTTTTTCGTTTTTGTTTTGTTTGTTCTTTCTCATTTTTTGTGGTTTTTTTGGTTGTGATACTCTTAGTATCACTTCTACTATAATTATTATATTTTATTAATTTATTATTTATATATTTTTTATTAAACATATACTATTTTGCAGCTAGAACAGGTAGCACCAGGGTTTCTGATGTAAGGGAGTAGCTAGCTAGTTCACCGTAAGTATTTTACATGCCTCCGTTAGCGGTAGGTACAATCACGGGCATGACAGGGATGTTAGGGTAGAACATGATAGTTTTTCTTCTAGATGTTTGATGGGGTAATAGGTAGATAGTTACGCATAATTGTCATGCGTTTTGCGGGTTAATTCCTTAGCTAATGTATATTGTATAATCTCTTAATTTGTCTGACACAATCGTTTATGAGGTATAGTGGATGGGCTCTTTTTTCTGGGGTATAGGCAGTCTGTCATTCAGAATGATTTGGCTGTAGGTGGCCTAGGACCCTGAGTGGGACCACCCTAGTCCTCCCTGCCCGTAGACTTTATGGCCCTGTATGCCACACGCGTACATACACGTTATGTATATGCGCGTGTGCTTACACTATATATTATTATCAATTTATCTATATAAAAAAATGTTCGGCAATATTATATCAGCTAGTCTAGGTATCATAGGCCCATGTCTTGCTGGAACTGTGTTGGAACCTTTCGCCGGTAATGGCACACTCTTGATAGTGGAGTCGGCCCGCTTGGATTCCCCATAACTCAGTCGAAATTCCAGTTGCATATCGATCGGTATGTTGTTATTGTTAGATTGGGATCTGTCGTTGTGTACGCGGAGTGTCGTAGGGGTTGGGTTTCACAATTGCAGCGGTTGGGTAAGCTCCAGTGTTCGGGATAGCCGTTCAGTCTTGGAATAGTAAACCCCTAAACCATTTAACCGCAGTGTGGAGCTTGGTCGCCTTCAGCCTTCCAACGTATATTTCGGCTCCCCTCTCTGACTCATACCCATATCATATGACAGCTTAATGAATGGATCTGTTATATGATCCAGGAGTTATGCTTACTTTAAGTTAGTCCCCCTAATATAGTTGTGTAGATTCGATGTAAATGCCTAGGTGTCGCTGTTCCTGGGGTATCCGCCGCCCATCTGGTAACAAGTATGGGGATAGCTCATCGCCATGGATGCTAGCGGTGGATGGTCAAGGTCCTAGCGTCATCTATCAGCATCAGATTATATAGCGTAGGGCTACCGTATGGGGGAGTTTTGTAATGGGTGTGTGAATGACCGGGGTCATGCATTTGGAGTTCTCGATCTTCTCTTAGGCTGGTCTGGTATTAAGATCCAGGATAGCTGGGCGCCATTGTACATAAGCTAGAGCGGATGGGGTTCGCCAGGTCATGTCTTCCACATTTGCCGTTTGAGTAGGTTAGTTAAGGTGTTAGGAGAAGGGTGTGTGATTGACTGGGGTCATGCCCTTGAAGTTCTCAATCCTCTCTTAGGCTGGTCTGGTGTTAAGATCCAGGATAGCTGGGCGCCATTGTACACAAGCTAGAGTTGATGGGGTGCTCCGGGTCGTGGCTTCCGCATTCGCCATTTTGACAGGATAGTTAGGAAAAATCAGCATCATCTAGCTTAATAGCTTTAGAGATATATATAGACATATTATAAGCAAAAATTGTATTTAGTTAAGTTTATATATATAAATTTTAAATTTGTAGTTTCCTTATCTCCTCCTCCCGCCACCCCTTACTTTTCTACCTATATTTAAATTCATTTCAATCGGGTTTAAAAGTCAAAAATAAAATCCTCAATTTAAATTCTACCCCTTTTGAACAAAACCAAAATTAATTTAATTCCTCAATTTCAATTGGTTTTTTAAAAAAAAAAAAAAAAAAAAAAAAAATGTTGTGAATAAATTAATTTCATTAACTTAATTCCTTAATTTATTCCTTAACTCAATTTTATTCTATTTAATAAATTATTCTTAAAATAACTTAATAATTCAATTTGTATTACCAAAAAAATTTTTTAATAATTTAAATAATTTTTTACCTTTGCCCTCCTGTAATTTTTATTTATTTATTATTTCCCCTCTCATATATATCTCTCCCTCCCCCCTTCTTCCACTCCTAATCCTAAAAATTAAACCATTTGTTTTGCCATTTCTCCGGTTTTATGTCGACCCACCCCTGTATTTTATAAACTGCATTACTCATACTTATGAGTATGCAGCTGAGGTGAACACATAAGTTAGTATGTGCTCAACTCTCGTCGCGTGTGGTCGGTGTCTTCCGGAGGATTGGTAAGTGGTTTGTTCCTTTAATTTATTTATTTTTCCCAACTCACTTATTAATTATATTTAATTATTTATTATATTTTTTCAATTATATCATTAATCATTTTATTTGTTTGTTGCCCCTATGAGGTAACATATTATGTAGCACGTGGTGGAATGGACAGCACATGGGTGCAATACATTCCACGTACGTGTTATATATATTCTCTTTCCTTTTACGCACTTGCATTTTGTGTTGGTGTGTGGCTTGTTGCACACAGCACTTCTAGTGGTTTCTGTTTTTGCCATTTTTCTTGGCATTTTCTTTCTGATATATGGGTGATTGCACGCACATTAGTTGTGTGTAAGCTCTTATATATAGTAAAAACCCACTGATGAGTCCCCTTCAGGCGGGGGACGAAAAACGTTTATGGGTGTCTGCCTGTAGAGTAGTTTGGGCATAAAGGCCATTATTTTGACTGTTATGGGAGGTTCCTTTTCTGGAATCTTTTATAACAGTTTTTGCTTGTTTGTTTTCGGTTTTTGTTGGTTTTTTGTTTTTTGTTTAATGGTTTTTCGTTTTTGTTTTGTTTGTTCTTTCTCATTTTTTGTGGTTTTTTTGGTTGTGATACTCTTAGTATCACTTCTACTATAATTATTATATTTTATTAATTTATTATTTATATATTTTTTATTAAACATATACTATTTTGCAGCTAGAACAGGTAGCACCAGGGTTTCTGATGTAAGGGAGTAGCTAGCTAGTTCACCGTAAGTATTTTACATGCCTCCGTTAGCGGTAGGTACAATCACGGGCATGACAGGGATGTTAGGGTAGAACATGATAGTTTTTCTTCTAGATGTTTGATGGGGTAATAGGTAGATAGTTACGCATAATTGTCATGCGTTTTGCGGGTTAATTCCTTAGCTAATGTATATTGTATAATCTCTTAATTTGTCTGACACAATCGTTTATGAGGTATAGTGGATGGGCTCTTTTTTCTGGGGTATAGGCAGTCTGTCATTCAGAATGATTTGGCTGTAGGTGGCCTAGGACCCTGAGTGGGACCACCCTAGTCCTCCCTGCCCGTAGACTTTATGGCCCTGTATGCCACACGCGTACATACACGTTATGTATATGCGCGTGTGCTTACACTATATATTATTATCAATTTATCTATATAAAAAAATGTTCGGCAATATTATATCAGCTAGTCTAGGTATCATAGGCCCATGTCTTGCTGGAACTGTGTTGGAACCTTTCGCCGGTAATGGCACACTCTTGATAGTGGAGTCGGCCCGCTTGGATTCCCCATAACTCAGTCGAAATTCCAGTTGCATATCGATCGGTATGTTGTTATTGTTAGATTGGGATCTGTCGTTGTGTACGCGGAGTGTCGTAGGGGTTGGGTTTCACAATTGCAGCGGTTGGGTAAGCTCCAGTGTTCGGGATAGCCGTTCAGTCTTGGAATAGTAAACCCCTAAACCATTTAACCGCAGTGTGGAGCTTGGTCGCCTTCAGCCTTCCAACGTATATTTCGGCTCCCCTCTCTGACTCATACCCATATCATATGACAGCTTAATGAATGGATCTGTTATATGATCCAGGAGTTATGCTTACTTTAAGTTAGTCCCCCTAATATAGTTGTGTAGATTCGATGTAAATGCCTAGGTGTCGCTGTTCCTGGGGTATCCGCCGCCCATCTGGTAACAAGTATGGGGATAGCTCATCGCCATGGATGCTAGCGGTGGATGGTCAAGGTCCTAGCGTCATCTATCAGCATCAGATTATATAGCGTAGGGCTACCGTATGGGGGAGTTTTGTAATGGGTGTGTGAATGACCGGGGTCATGCATTTGGAGTTCTCGATCTTCTCTTAGGCTGGTCTGGTATTAAGATCCAGGATAGCTGGGCGCCATTGTACATAAGCTAGAGCGGATGGGGTTCGCCAGGTCATGTCTTCCACATTTGCCGTTTGAGTAGGTTAGTTAAGGTGTTAGGAGAAGGGTGTGTGATTGACTGGGGTCATGCCCTTGAAGTTCTCAATCCTCTCTTAGGCTGGTCTGGTGTTAAGATCCAGGATAGCTGGGCGCCATTGTACACAAGCTAGAGTTGATGGGGTGCTCCGGGTCGTGGCTTCCGCATTCGCCATTTTGACAGGATAGTTAGGAAAAATCAGCATCATCTAGCTTAATAGCTTTAGAGATATATATAGACATATTATAAGCAAAAATTGTATTTAGTTAAGTTTATATATATAAATTTTAAATTTGTAGTTTCCTTATCTCCTCCTCCCGCCACCCCTTACTTTTCTACCTATATTTAAATTCATTTCAATCGGGTTTAAAAGTCAAAAATAAAATCCTCAATTTAAATTCTACCCCTTTTGAACAAAACCAAAATTAATTTAATTCCTCAATTTCAATTGGTTTTTTAAAAAAAAAAAAAAAAAAAAAAAAAATGTTGTGAATAAATTAATTTCATTAACTTAATTCCTTAATTTATTCCTTAACTCAATTTTATTCTATTTAATAAATTATTCTTAAAATAACTTAATAATTCAATTTGTATTACCAAAAAAATTTTTTAATAATTTAAATAATTTTTTACCTTTGCCCTCCTGTAATTTTTATTTATTTATTATTTCCCCTCTCATATATATCTCTCCCTCCCCCCTTCTTCCACTCCTAATCCTAAAAATTAAACCATTTGTTTTGCCATTTCTCCGGTTTTATGTCGACCCACCCCTGTATTTTATAAACTGCATTACTCATACTTATGAGTATGCAGCTGAGGTGAACACATAAGTTAGTATGTGCTCAACTCTCGTCGCGTGTGGTCGGTGTCTTCCGGAGGATTGGTAAGTGGTTTGTTCCTTTAATTTATTTATTTTTCCCAACTCACTTATTAATTATATTTAATTATTTATTATATTTTTTCAATTATATCATTAATCATTTTATTTGTTTGTTGCCCCTATGAGGTAACATATTATGTAGCACGTGGTGGAATGGACAGCACATGGGTGCAATACATTCCACGTACGTGTTATATATATTCTCTTTCCTTTTACGCACTTGCATTTTGTGTTGGTGTGTGGCTTGTTGCACACAGCACTTCTAGTGGTTTCTGTTTTTGCCATTTTTCTTGGCATTTTCTTTCTGATATATGGGTGATTGCACGCACATTAGTTGTGTGTAAGCTCTTATATATAGTAAAAACCCACTGATGAGTCCCCTTCAGGCGGGGGACGAAAAACGTTTATGGGTGTCTGCCTGTAGAGTAGTTTGGGCATAAAGGCCATTATTTTGACTGTTATGGGAGGTTCCTTTTCTGGAATCTTTTATAACAGTTTTTGCTTGTTTGTTTTCGGTTTTTGTTGGTTTTTTGTTTTTTGTTTAATGGTTTTTCGTTTTTGTTTTGTTTGTTCTTTCTCATTTTTTGTGGTTTTTTTGGTTGTGATACTCTTAGTATCACTTCTACTATAATTATTATATTTTATTAATTTATTATTTATATATTTTTTATTAAACATATACTATTTTGCAGCTAGAACAGGTAGCACCAGGGTTTCTGATGTAAGGGAGTAGCTAGCTAGTTCACCGTAAGTATTTTACATGCCTCCGTTAGCGGTAGGTACAATCACGGGCATGACAGGGATGTTAGGGTAGAACATGATAGTTTTTCTTCTAGATGTTTGATGGGGTAATAGGTAGATAGTTACGCATAATTGTCATGCGTTTTGCGGGTTAATTCCTTAGCTAATGTATATTGTATAATCTCTTAAATTGCTCCGGGTCGTGGCTTCCGCATTCGCCATTTTGACAGGATAGTTAGGAAAAATCAGCATCATCTAGCTTAATAGCTTTAGAGATATATATAGACATATTATAAGCAAAAATTGTAAATTTAGTTAAGTTTATATATATAAATTTTAAATTTGTAGTTTCCTTATCTCCTCCTCCCGCCACCCCTTACCTTTCTACCTATATTTAAATTCATTTCAATCGGGTTTAAAAGTCAAAAATAGAATCTTCAATTTAAATTCTACCCCTTTTGAACAAAACCAAAATTAATTTATTTCCTCAATTTCAATTGATTTTTTAAAAAAATGTTGTGAATAAATTAATTTCATTAACTTAATTCCTTAATTTATTCCTTAACTCAATTTTATTCTATTTAATAAATAATTCTTAAAATAACTTAATAATTCAATTTGTAAATACCAAAAAAAGTTTTTAATAATTTAAATAATTTTTTACCTTTGCCCTCCTGTAATTTTTATTTATTATTTCCTCTCTCATATATATCTCTCCCTCCCCCCTTCTTCCACTCCTAATCCTAAAAATTAAACCATTTGTTTTGCCATTTCTTCGGTTTTATGTCGACCCACCCCTGTAATTTATAAACTGCATCACTCATACTTATGAGTATGCAGCTGAGGTGAACACATAAGTTAGTATGTGCTCAACTCTCGTCGCGTGTGGTCGGTGTCTGCCGGAGGATTGGTAAGTGGTTTGTTCCTTTAATTTATTTATTTTTCCCAACTCACTTATTATTTATATTTAATTATTTATTATATTTTTTCAATTATATCATTAATCATCTTATTTGTTTGTTGCCTCTATGAGGTAGCATATTATGTAGCACGTGGTGGAATGGACAGCACATGGGTGCAATACATTCCACGTACGTGTTATATATATTATCTTTCCTTTTACGCACTTGCATTTGTGTTGGTGTGTGGCTTGTTACACACAGCACTTCTAGTGGTTTCTGTTTTTTGCCATTTTTCTTGGCATTTCTTTCTGATATATGGGTGATTGCACGCACATTAGTTGTGTGTAAGCACTTATATATAGTAAAAACCCACTGATGAGTCCCCTTCAGGCGGGGGATGAAAAACGTTTATGGGTGTCTGCCTGTAGAGTAGTTTGGGCATAAAGGCCATTATTTTGACTGTTATGGGAGGTTCTTTTTCTGGAATCTTTTATAACAGTTTTTGCTTGTTTGGTTTCGGTTTTTGTTGGTTTTTTGTTTTTTGTTTAATGGTTTTTCGTTTTTTGTTTTGTTTGTTCTTTCTCATTTTTTGTGGTTTTTTTGGTTGTGATACTCTTAGTATCACTTCTACTATAATTATTATATTTTATTAATTTATTATTTATATATATTTTTTATTAAACATATACTATTTTGCAGCTAGAACAGGTAGCACCAGGGTTTCTGATGTAAGGGAGTAGCTAGCTAGTTCACCGTAAGTATTTTACATGCCTCCGTTAGCGGTAGGTACAATCACGGGCATGACAGGGATGTTAGGGTAGAACATGATAGTTTTTCTTCTAGATGTTTGATGGGGTAATAGGTAGATAGTTACGCATAATTGTCATGCGTTTTTGCGGGTTAATTCCTTAGCTAGTGTATATTGTATAATCTCTTAATTTGTCTGACACAATCGTTTATGAGGTATAGTGGATGGGCTCTTTTTTCTGGGGTATAGGCAGTCTGTCATTCAGAATGATTTGGCTGTAGGTGGCCTAGGACCCTGAGTGGGACCACCCTAGTCCCCCCTGCCCGTAGACCTTATGGCCCTGTATGCCACACGCGTACATACACGTTATGTATATGCGCGTGTGCTTACACTATATATTATTATTAATTATCTATATAAAAAATGTTCGGCAATGTTATATCAGCTAGTCTAGGTATCATAGGCCCATGTCTTGCTGGAACTGTGTTGGAACCTTTCGCCGGTAATGGCACACTCTTGATAGTGGAGTCGGCCCGCTTGGATTCCCCATAACTCAGTCGAAATTCCAGTTGCATATCGATCGGTATGTTGTTATTGTTAGATTGGGATCTGTCGTTGTGTACGCGGAGTGTCGTAGGGGTTGGGTTTCACAATTGCGGCGGTTGGGTAAGCTCCAGTGTTCGGGATAGCCGTTCAGTCTTGGAATAGTAAACCCCTAAACCATTTAACCGCAGTGTGGAGCTTGGTCGCCTTCAGCCTTCCAACGTATATTTCGGCTCCCCTCTCTGACTCATACCCATATCATATGACAGCTTAATGAATGGATCTGTTATATGATCCAGGAGTTATGCTTACTTTAAGTTAGTCCCCCTAATATAGTTGTGTAGATTCGATGTAAATGCCTAGGTGTCGCTGTTCCTGGGGTATCCGCCGCCCATCTGGTAACAAGTATGGGGATAGCTCATCGCCATGGATGCTAGCGGTGGATGGTCAAGGTCCTAGCGTCATCTATCAGCATCAGATTATGTAGCGTAGGGCTACCGTATGGGGGAGTTTTGTAATGGGTGTGTGAATGACCGGGGTCATGCACTTGGAGTTCTCGATCTTCTCTTAGGCTGGTCTGGTATTAAGATCCAGGATAGCTGGGCGCCATTGTACATAAGCTAGAGCGGATGGGGTTCGCCAGGTCATGTCTTCCACATTTGCCGTTTGAGTAGGTTAGTTAAGGTGTTAGGAGAAGGGTGTGTGATTGACTGAGGTCATGCCCTTGAAGTTCTCAATCCTCTCTTAGGCTGGTCTGGTGTTAAGATCCAGGATAGCTGGGCGCCATTGTACACAAGCTAGAGTTGATGGGGTGCTCCGGGTCGTGGCTTCCGCATTCGCCATTTTGACAGGATAGTTAGGAAAAATCAGCATCATCTAGCTTAATAGCTTTAGAGATATATATAGACATATTATAAGCAAAAATTGTAAATTTAGTTAAGTTTATATATATAAATTTTAAATTTGTAGTTTCCTTATCTCCTCCTCCCGCCACCCCTTACCTTTCTACCTATATTTAAATTCATTTCAATCGGGTTTAAAAGTCAAAAATAGAATCTTCAATTTAAATTCTACCCCTTTTGAACAAAACCAAAATTAATTTATTTCCTCAATTTCAATTGATTTTTTAAAAAAATGTTGTGAATAAATTAATTTCATTAACTTAATTCCTTAATTTATTCCTTAACTCAATTTTATTCTATTTAATAAATAATTCTTAAAATAACTTAATAATTCAATTTGTAAATACCAAAAAAAGTTTTTAATAATTTAAATAATTTTTTACCTTTGCCCTCCTGTAATTTTTATTTATTATTTCCTCTCTCATATATATCTCTCCCTCCCCCCTTCTTCCACTCCTAATCCTAAAAATTAAACCATTTGTTTTGCCATTTCTTCGGTTTTATGTCGACCCACCCCTGTAATTTATAAACTGCATCACTCATACTTATGAGTATGCAGCTGAGGTGAACACATAAGTTAGTATGTGCTCAACTCTCGTCGCGTGTGGTCGGTGTCTGCCGGAGGATTGGTAAGTGGTTTGTTCCTTTAATTTATTTATTTTTCCCAACTCACTTATTATTTATATTTAATTATTTATTATATTTTTTCAATTATATCATTAATCATCTTATTTGTTTGTTGCCTCTATGAGGTAGCATATTATGTAGCACGTGGTGGAATGGACAGCACATGGGTGCAATACATTCCACGTACGTGTTATATATATTATCTTTCCTTTTACGCACTTGCATTTGTGTTGGTGTGTGGCTTGTTACACACAGCACTTCTAGTGGTTTCTGTTTTTTGCCATTTTTCTTGGCATTTCTTTCTGATATATGGGTGATTGCACGCACATTAGTTGTGTGTAAGCACTTATATATAGTAAAAACCCACTGATGAGTCCCCTTCAGGCGGGGGATGAAAAACGTTTATGGGTGTCTGCCTGTAGAGTAGTTTGGGCATAAAGGCCATTATTTTGACTGTTATGGGAGGTTCTTTTTCTGGAATCTTTTATAACAGTTTTTGCTTGTTTGGTTTCGGTTTTTGTTGGTTTTTTGTTTTTTGTTTAATGGTTTTTCGTTTTTTGTTTTGTTTGTTCTTTCTCATTTTTTGTGGTTTTTTTGGTTGTGATACTCTTAGTATCACTTCTACTATAATTATTATATTTTATTAATTTATTATTTATATATATTTTTTATTAAACATATACTATTTTGCAGCTAGAACAGGTAGCACCAGGGTTTCTGATGTAAGGGAGTAGCTAGCTAGTTCACCGTAAGTATTTTACATGCCTCCGTTAGCGGTAGGTACAATCACGGGCATGACAGGGATGTTAGGGTAGAACATGATAGTTTTTCTTCTAGATGTTTGATGGGGTAATAGGTAGATAGTTACGCATAATTGTCATGCGTTTTTGCGGGTTAATTCCTTAGCTAGTGTATATTGTATAATCTCTTAATAAATCCAGCTTAATAGCTTTAGAGATATATATAGACATATTATAAGCAAAAATTGTAAATTTAGTTAAGTTTATATATATAAATTTTTAAATTTGTAGTTTCCTTATCTCCTCCTCCCGCCACCCCTTACTTCTCTACCTATATTTAAATTCATTTCAATCGGGTTAAAAAGTCAAAAATAAAATCCTCAATTTAAATTCTACCCCTTTTGAACAAAACCAAAATTAATTTAATTCCTCAATTTCAATTGGTTTTTTAAAAAAATGTTGTGAATAAATTAATTTCATTAACTTAATTCCTTAATTTATTCCTTAACTCAATTTATTCTATTTAATAAATTATTCTTAAAATAACTTAATAATTCAATTTGTATTACCAAAAAAATTTTTTAATAATTTAAATAATTTTTTACCTTTGCCCTCCTGTAATTTTTATTTATTTATTATTTCCCCTCTCATATATATCTCTCCCTCCCCCCTTCTTCCACTCCTAATCCTAAAAATTATACCATTTGTTTGCCATTTCTCCGGTTTTATGTCGACCCACCCCTGTATTTTATAAACTGCATCACTCATACTTATGAGTATGCAGCTGAGGTGAACACATAAGTTAGTATGTGCTCAACTCTCGTCGCGTGTGGTCGGTGTCTTCCGGAGGATTGGTAAGTGGTTTGTTCCTTAAATTATTTATTTTTCCCAACTCACTTATTAATTATATTTAATTATTTATTATATTTTTTCAATTATATCATTAATCATTTTATTTGTTTGTTGCCTCTATGAGGTAACATATTATGTAGCACGTGGTGGAATGGACAGCACATGGGTGCAATACATTCCACGTACGTGTTATATATATTCTCTTTCCTTTTACGCACTTGCATTTTGTGTTGGTGTGTGGCTTGTTGCACACAGCACTTCTAGTGGTTTCTGTTTTTGCCATTTTTCTTGGCATTTCTTTCTGATATATGGGTGATTGCACGCACATTAGTTGTGTGTAAGCACTTATATATAGTAAAAACCCACTGATGAGTCCCCTTCAGGCGGGGGACGAAAAACGTTTATGGGTGTCTGCCTGTAGAGTAGTTTGGGCATAAAGGCCATTATTTTGACTGTTATGGGAGGTTCCCTTTCTGGAATCTTTTATAACAGTTTTGCTTGTTTGTTTTCGGTTTTTGTTGGTTTTTTGTTTTTTGTTTAATGGTTTTTCGTTTTTGTTTTGTTTGTTCTTTCTCATTTTTTGTGGTTTTTTTGGTTGTGATACTCTTAGTATCACTTCTACTATAATTATTATATTTTATTAATTTATTATTTATATATTTTTTATTAAACATATACTATTTTGCAGCTAGAACAGGTAGCACCAGGGTTTCTGATGTAAGGGAGTAGCTAGCTAGTTCACCGTAAGTATTTTACATGCCTCCGTTAGCGGTAGGTACAATCACGGGCATGACAGGGATGTTAGGGTAGAACATGATAGTTTTTCTTCTAGATGTTTGATGGGGTAATAGGTAGATAGTTACGCATAATTGTCATGCGTTTTGCGGGTTAATTCCTTAGCTAGTGTATATTGTATAATCTCTTAATTTGTCTGACACAATCGTTTATGAGGTATAGTGGATGGGCTCTTTTTTCTGGGGTATAGGCAGTCTGTCATTCAGAATGATTTGGCTGTAGGTGGCCTAGGACCCTGAGTGGGACCACCCTAGTCCTCCCTGCCCGTAGACTTTATGGCCCTGTATGCCACACGCGTACATACACGTTATGTATATGCGCGTGTGCTTACACTATATATTATTATCAATTTATCTATAAAAAAATGTTCGGCAATATTATATCAGCTAGTCTAGGTATCATAGGCCCATGTCTTGCTGGAACTGTGTTGGAACCTTTCGCCGGTAATGGCACACTCTTGATAGTGGAGTCGGCCCGCTTGGATTCCCCATAACTCAGTCGAAATTCCAGTTGCATATCGATCGGTATGTTGTTATTGTTAGATTGGGATCTGTCGTTGTGTACGCGGAGTGTCGTAGGGGTTGGGTTTCACAATTGCAGCGGTTGGGTAAGCTCCAGTGTTCGGGATAGCCGTTCAGTCTTGGAATAGTAAACCCCTAAACCATTTAACCGCAGTGTGGAGCTTGGTCGCCTTCAGCCTTCCAACGTATATTTCGGCTCCCCTCTCTGACTCATACCCATATCATATGACAGCTTAATGAATGGATCTGTTATATGATCCAGGAGTTATGCTTACTTTAAGTTAGTCCCCCTAATATAGTTGTGTAGATTCGATGTAAATGCCTAGGTGTCGCTGTTCCTGGGGTATCCGCCGCCCATCTGGTAACAAGTATGGGGATAGCTCATCGCCATGGATGCTAGCAGTGGATGGTCAAGGTCCTAGCGTCATCTATCAGCATCAGATTATATAGCGTAGGGCTACCGTATGGGGGAGTTTTGTAATGGGTGTGTGAATGACCGGGGTCATGCATTTGGAGTTCTCGATCTTCTCTTAGGCTGGTCTGGTATTAAGATCCAGGATAGCTGGGCGCCATTGTACATAAGCTAGAGCGGATGGGGTTCGCCAGGTCATGTCTTCCACATTTGCCGTTTGAGTAGGTTAGTTAAGGTGTTAGGAGAAGGGTGTGTGATTGACTGGGGTCATGCCCTTGAAGTTCTCAATCCTCTCTTAGGCTGGTCTGGTGTTAAGATCCAGGATAGCTGGGCGCCATTGTACACAAGCTAGAGTTGATGGGGTGCTCCGGGTCGTGGCTTCCGCATTCGCCATTTTGACAGGATAGTTAGGAAAAATCAGCATCATCCAGCTTAATAGCTTTAGAGATATATATAGACATATTATAAGCAAAAATTGTAAATTTAGTTAAGTTTATATATATAAATTTTTAAATTTGTAGTTTCCTTATCTCCTCCTCCCGCCACCCCTTACTTCTCTACCTATATTTAAATTCATTTCAATCGGGTTAAAAAGTCAAAAATAAAATCCTCAATTTAAATTCTACCCCTTTTGAACAAAACCAAAATTAATTTAATTCCTCAATTTCAATTGGTTTTTTAAAAAAATGTTGTGAATAAATTAATTTCATTAACTTAATTCCTTAATTTATTCCTTAACTCAATTTATTCTATTTAATAAATTATTCTTAAAATAACTTAATAATTCAATTTGTATTACCAAAAAAATTTTTTAATAATTTAAATAATTTTTTACCTTTGCCCTCCTGTAATTTTTATTTATTTATTATTTATTATTTCCCCTCTCATATATATCTCTCCCTCCCCCCTTCTTCCACTCCTAATCCTAAAAATTATACCATTTGTTTGCCATTTCTCCGGTTTTATGTCGACCCACCCCTGTATTTTATAAACTGCATCACTCATACTTATGAGTATGCAGCTGAGGTGAACACATAAGTTAGTATGTGCTCAACTCTCGTCGCGTGTGGTCGGTGTCTTCCGGAGGATTGGTAAGTGGTTTGTTCCTTAAATTATTTATTTTTCCCAACTCACTTATTAATTATATTTAATTATTTATTATATTTTTTCAATTATATCATTAATCATTTTATTTGTTTGTTGCCTCTATGAGGTAACATATTATGTAGCACGTGGTGGAATGGACAGCACATGGGTGCAATACATTCCACGTACGTGTTATATATATTCTCTTTCCTTTTACGCACTTGCATTTTGTGTTGGTGTGTGGCTTGTTGCACACAGCACTTCTAGTGGTTTCTGTTTTTGCCATTTTTCTTGGCATTTCTTTCTGATATATGGGTGATTGCACGCACATTAGTTGTGTGTAAGCACTTATATATAGTAAAAACCCACTGATGAGTCCCCTTCAGGCGGGGGACGAAAAACGTTTATGGGTGTCTGCCTGTAGAGTAGTTTGGGCATAAAGGCCATTATTTTGACTGTTATGGGAGGTTCCCTTTCTGGAATCTTTTATAACAGTTTTGCTTGTTTGTTTTCGGTTTTTGTTGGTTTTTTGTTTTTTGTTTAATGGTTTTTCGTTTTTGTTTTGTTTGTTCTTTCTCATTTTTTGTGGTTTTTTTTGGTTGTGATACTCTTAGTATCACTTCTACTATAATTATTATATTTTATTAATTTATTATTTATATATTTTTTATTAAACATATACTATTTTGCAGCTAGAACAGGTAGCACCAGGGTTTCTGATGTAAGGGAGTAGCTAGCTAGTTCACCGTAAGTATTTTACATGCCTCCGTTAGCGGTAGGTACAATCACGGGCATGACAGGGATGTTAGGGTAGAACATGATAGTTTTTCTTCTAGATGTTTGATGGGGTAATAGGTAGATAGTTACGCATAATTGTCATGCGTTTTGCGGGTTAATTCCTTAGCTAGTGTATATTGTATAATCTCTTAATTTGTCTGACACAATCGTTTATGAGGTATAGTGGATGGGCTCTTTTTTCTGGGGTATAGGCAGTCTGTCATTCAGAATGATTTGGCTGTAGGTGGCCTAGGACCCTGAGTGGGACCACCCTAGTCCTCCCTGCCCGTAGACTTTATGGCCCTGTATGCCACACGCGTACATACACGTTATGTATATGCGCGTGTGCTTACACTATATATTATTATCAATTTATCTATAAAAAAATGTTCGGCAATATTATATCAGCTAGTCTAGGTATCATAGGCCCATGTCTTGCTGGAACTGTGTTGGAACCTTTCGCCGGTAATGGCACACTCTTGATAGTGGAGTCGGCCCGCTTGGATTCCCCATAACTCAGTCGAAATTCCAGTTGCATATCGATCGGTATGTTGTTATTGTTAGATTGGGATCTGTCGTTGTGTACGCGGAGTGTCGTAGGGGTTGGGTTTCACAATTGCAGCGGTTGGGTAAGCTCCAGTGTTCGGGATAGCCGTTCAGTCTTGGAATAGTAAACCCCTAAACCATTTAACCGCAGTGTGGAGCTTGGTCGCCTTCAGCCTTCCAACGTATATTTCGGCTCCCCTCTCTGACTCATACCCATATCATATGACAGCTTAATGAATGGATCTGTTATATGATCCAGGAGTTATGCTTACTTTAAGTTAGTCCCCCTAATATAGTTGTGTAGATTCGATGTAAATGCCTAGGTGTCGCTGTTCCTGGGGTATCCGCCGCCCATCTGGTAACAAGTATGGGGATAGCTCATCGCCATGGATGCTAGCAGTGGATGGTCAAGGTCCTAGCGTCATCTATCAGCATCAGATTATATAGCGTAGGGCTACCGTATGGGGGAGTTTTGTAATGGGTGTGTGAATGACCGGGGTCATGCATTTGGAGTTCTCGATCTTCTCTTAGGCTGGTCTGGTATTAAGATCCAGGATAGCTGGGCGCCATTGTACATAAGCTAGAGCGGATGGGGTTCGCCAGGTCATGTCTTCCACATTTGCCGTTTGAGTAGGTTAGTTAAGGTGTTAGGAGAAGGGTGTGTGATTGACTGGGGTCATGCCCTTGAAGTTCTCAATCCTCTCTTAGGCTGGTCTGGTGTTAAGATCCAGGATAGCTGGGCGCCATTGTACACAAGCTAGAGTTGATGGGGTGCTCCGGGTCGTGGCTTCCGCATTCGCCATTTTGACAGGATAGTTAGGAAAAATCAGCATCATCCAGCTTAATAGCTTTAGAGATATATATAGACATATTATAAGCAAAAATTGTAAATTTAGTTAAGTTTATATATATAAATTTTTAAATTTGTAGTTTCCTTATCTCCTCCTCCCGCCACCCCTTACTTCTCTACCTATATTTAAATTCATTTCAATCGGGTTAAAAAGTCAAAAATAAAATCCTCAATTTAAATTCTACCCCTTTTGAACAAAACCAAAATTAATTTAATTCCTCAATTTCAATTGGTTTTTTAAAAAAATGTTGTGAATAAATTAATTTCATTAACTTAATTCCTTAATTTATTCCTTAACTCAATTTATTCTATTTAATAAATTATTCTTAAAATAACTTAATAATTCAATTTGTATTACCAAAAAAATTTTTTAATAATTTAAATAATTTTTTACCTTTGCCCTCCTGTAATTTTTATTTATTTATTATTTCCCCTCTCATATATATCTCTCCCTCCCCCCTTCTTCCACTCCTAATCCTAAAAATTATACCATTTGTTTGCCATTTCTCCGGTTTTATGTCGACCCACCCCTGTATTTTATAAACTGCATCACTCATACTTATGAGTATGCAGCTGAGGTGAACACATAAGTTAGTATGTGCTCAACTCTCGTCGCGTGTGGTCGGTGTCTTCCGGAGGATTGGTAAGTGGTTTGTTCCTTAAATTATTTATTTTTCCCAACTCACTTATTAATTATATTTAATTATTTATTATATTTTTTCAATTATATCATTAATCATTTTATTTGTTTGTTGCCTCTATGAGGTAACATATTATGTAGCACGTGGTGGAATGGACAGCACATGGGTGCAATACATTCCACGTACGTGTTATATATATTCTCTTTCCTTTTACGCACTTGCATTTTGTGTTGGTGTGTGGCTTGTTGCACACAGCACTTCTAGTGGTTTCTGTTTTTGCCATTTTTCTTGGCATTTCTTTCTGATATATGGGTGATTGCACGCACATTAGTTGTGTGTAAGCACTTATATATAGTAAAAACCCACTGATGAGTCCCCTTCAGGCGGGGGACGAAAAACGTTTATGGGTGTCTGCCTGTAGAGTAGTTTGGGCATAAAGGCCATTATTTTGACTGTTATGGGAGGTTCCCTTTCTGGAATCTTTTATAACAGTTTTGCTTGTTTGTTTTCGGTTTTTGTTGGTTTTTTGTTTTTTGTTTAATGGTTTTTCGTTTTTGTTTTGTTTGTTCTTTCTCATTTTTTGTGGTTTTTTTGGTTGTGATACTCTTAGTATCACTTCTACTATAATTATTATATTTTATTAATTTATTATTTATATATTTTTTATTAAACATATACTATTTTGCAGCTAGAACAGGTAGCACCAGGGTTTCTGATGTAAGGGAGTAGCTAGCTAGTTCACCGTAAGTATTTTACATGCCTCCGTTAGCGGTAGGTACAATCACGGGCATGACAGGGATGTTAGGGTAGAACATGATAGTTTTTCTTCTAGATGTTTGATGGGGTAATAGGTAGATAGTTACGCATAATTGTCATGCGTTTTGCGGGTTAATTCCTTAGCTAGTGTATATTGTATAATCTCTTAATTAAAACCGAGTCAAAAATACGTGACGAGGACCAGACAGGTCATTCATGATAGTGTAGGCAATAGCACAGGTTAGATAAGATATAGCGAACACACATCGGTTGAAAAAGAACCATGTGATAGGGAATTAGGAACCAGTTAGTTAATGTAATTTCATTGTAATAGTTAGCATAGCTAGTACAGGCTGTAACCAGATAGGTGTCATATGACCTATCTCTGAGCCCAACTCGGATCATTTCCGATGGTTACAGAAATAGAAAACTTCACATTTTTTCCTAATTTCCAAATCTCTGAAGATTCCAATCCTCCAGAGAATTGTCGGTCCGCCAAACAATTTTTTGGTTAACAATCGTCAGACAATTTTCAGATTAATTTATAATTAATCTGAATGTTTAGGTTAGGCACAATCATGAGGTGATGGCAAATGATTGTATAGCAGAAACAAAGGTAACCAGGCAGGAAAAAATTTAATTTACTATTCATTAGGAATTGTATCTTGTCGCCATCAATCAGCTAGAAATTTTCCTCCGTTAGGTGCGAATGACCATAAGGGGAGAGGAGGGAAACTTAAGAACTGGCCTAGGACCCTCAGAGGGACCACCCTACCTGGTGGATTAGTTTCTAATTAAGTCGGGCTATACAAATTGTATAGAAGGGATTAGCAATAGAATTTCCAATATCTTAGGACCCAGTCTCCCTGGAACTTCTCTGCACCTATCCGGAAGTGGGTTTGCCCACAGGTGTGGTGGTAAGGGTAGTTCCAAAAGGGCATATGGCTAGATTGGAGTGCCGCCCGGTCGCCGATCGTATGTGGTGGAGCTGACGTTGGTTCCCCCCCTTCATAAAAACGGTGGTTCCATTTCACCGTCCGCTGATAGACCGTTTATGTGCGGCTCAGCCTTGGATATGATTTGGAATCGACCATCCGTAGTGAAGGTTAAGGCTCTCCTCCACCCGATCCACCCCTACCTCGGTTGCCTGCCGGGGCTTCTCTCCGGACTATATGACAGGCACCAACAGGAGTGGCGGCACACAGTGTGCTGCAATTTTGTCTCTCCTGTGGTGTACTTATCGGCTAAGTTAGGTCACATGTTATAGTTGTGTAGATTCGATGTACATGTAGGGGGTTACCAGGTGCCATTCCGTCTTTTAGCAGGTACGGTTTTTAAAAAAGCTTTGGGGTTATGCTCAACCACCGTTCTCCGCGAGGAGGGTCAGGACCTGTTGACTCCTGACATTTAGTTTATCGTAGCTCATTTTTTTACGTATAGTATTAGTATTTCAGGGACAATCTAGGATTCTTAAAATTTTTTTTAAATTATATTTAATATATATAGTTATATTTATATATTTATATATTTTATTGTATATTTATATATAAAAACATAAGCAGACTAACTGTAAATATTGAATGACCGGTTTACCGCTATTAGGATGTATACGGTTTAAGATCTGGGTGTGCCCAGACGCCGTGTAGCCCTGGTAGTATGGGGGCTGGTTAGATCGATATCTAGGCTTTTAATCTATTTTATTATTAATATCCCAACTCTGTTAACCCTTACCTACTTATTATTATTATTATATATTATTATTATATTTAATTATCTACATTATATATATGTATATTCTTTTAACATACATATTTATATAGGAAAGTATATATATATATATAAAAAAACATAAGTAGATGTATTGTAAATATTGAATGACCGGTTTACCGCTGTCAGGTAGTGCATGGTTTAAGATCTGGGTGTGCCCAGACGCCGTGTAGCCCTGGTAGTATGGGGGCTGTGTTAGCTCAATATCTAGGTCCTTACTATATCATAATAAAAACATCCCAACTTTGTCAACCCTTCCAATTATTATTACTATATTATTATTATATTGTATATATATTGTATATATATTGCATTTATATTTATAGGAAAAGTATATGTATAAAAAAACCTAAGCAGATTCAATGTAAATATTGAATGACCGGTTTACCGCTAGTAGGATGTATACGGTTTAAGATCTGGGTGTGCCCAGACGCCGTGTAGCCCTGGTAGTATGGGGGCTGTGTTAGCTCAATATCTAGGCCTGTATCATTATATAACATCCCAATTTTGTCAACCCTTCCCTAATTAATATATACTATTTTATAAAATTATTAAATTAAATTATTTATTATTCATTATTTATTTAATTATTTATTATATCTCCTTCCCCACCCCCTTAATCTCCCACCTTCCCCCTTCCCTATTCCATTAATTTTTCATACCCCTCCCCCACTGACTTGCCGTTGTTCCGGTTGACATCGACCCATCCCTAAATTCGAAAATTGCATCACCCATGCTATTGGAGTATGCAATTGAGGTGAACACATCAGCTAGTATGTGTTCAACTCTCGTCGCGTGTGGTCGCTGTCTTCCTGAGGAATGGTAAGTGCTTTTTGATTTTTTCCCATATATTATATTATATTATTATATTATATTATATTACTATATATTATATTATATTATTATTATCTAACAATTGTCAACTAAATTATCAATTGATAGTTGTTATTTAATATATTATTTATTAATGTTTGTCGCCTCTTGAGGCAATCTAAATAATCAATTCTCCTCTTTTAGCCATTCTTGGCCAATTTTTGTAGATATGTATATGGGTGATTGCACACATACTAGTTGTGTGTGTAGGCACTTATATATATATAAAATAAGCCCACTGATGAGTCCCCTTCAGGCGAGGGACGAAAAACGTTTATGGGCGTTGCCTGTAAAGTAGTTTTAGGCAAAAAGGCCTACTCATAATTGTTATGGGAGTGTCTGTTATGACACTTCTATAACAGTTTTTGCTTGTATTTCGGTTTTTGTTTGTTTTTGTGTTTTTTGTTTCAATGTTTTCATTTTTGTTTTGTTTTTAAATCTCTCATTTTTCTTGTATATAGTGTATACTTACACGTATACCTTATTTATATAATTTATATATTTTATATATTTATAAAAATTATTTGAAATAGACTCTAGGTTGTCAGCATAGGCTAGATTGGACAGGTAGTAGTAACTGCCCATTAATTAAGTTAGGGTTTTATACGACTGTCTTGTCCGTTTACGTACCTGTCCATTTTTGTGTCCAATTCTCTCGTTGACTGTTACTTAGGCACGGTTTCCTGAGTGTTTACCACTCAATAATCCTACAGAGACCGGCCAGGATACACCAAGTTACGGTGCTATCCTCCGAGTCAAAAATACGTGACGAGGACCAGACAGGTCATTCATGATAGTGTAGGCAATAGCACAGGTTAGATAAGATATAGCGAACACACATCGGTTGAAAAAGAACCATGTGATAGGGAATTAGGAACCAGTTAGTTAATGTAATTTCATTGTAATAGTTAGCATAGCTAGTACAGGCTGTAACCAGATAGGTGTCATATGACCTATCTCTGAGCCCAACTCGGATCATTTCCGATGGTTACAGAAATAGAAAACTTCACATTTTTTCCTAATTTCCAAATCTCTGAAGATTCCAATCCTCCAGAGAATTGTCGGTCCGCCAAACAATTTTTTGGTTAACAATCGTCAGACAATTTTCAGATTAATTTATAATTAATCTGAATGTTTAGGTTAGGCACAATCATGAGGTGATGGCAAATGATTGTATAGCAGAAACAAAGGTAACCAGGCAGGAAAAAATTTAATCTCCCTCCCCCCTTCTTCCACTCCTAATCCTAAAAATTAAACCATTTGGTTTGCCATTTCTCCGGTTTTATGTCGACCCACCCCTGTATTTTATAAACTGCATTACTCATACTTATGAGTATGCAGCTGAGGTGAACACATAAGTTAGTATGTGCTCAACTCTCGTCGCGTGTGGTCGGTGTCTGCCGGAGGATTGGTAAGTGGTTTTGTTCCTTTAATTTATTTATTTTTCCCAACTCACTTATTATTTATATTTAATTATTTATTATATTTTTTCAATTATATCATTAATCATCTTATTTGTTTGTTGCCTCTATGAGGTAGCATATTATGTAGCACGTGGTGGAATGGACAGCACATGGGTGCAATACATTCCACGTACGTGTTATATATATTCTCTTCCCTTTACACACTTGCATTTGTGTTGGTGTGTGGCTTGTTACACACAGCACTTCTAGTGGTTTCTGTTTTTTGCCATTTTTCTTGGCATTTCTTTCTGATATATGGGTGATTGCACGCACATTAGTTGTGTGTAAGCACTTATATATAGTAAAAACCCACTGATGAGTCCCCTTCAGGCGGGGGACGAAAAACGTTTATGGGTGTCTGCCTGTAGAGTAGTTTGGGCATAAAGGCCATTATTTTGACTGTTATGGGAGGTTCCTTTTCTGGAATCTTTTATAACAGTTTTTGCTTGTTTGGTTTCGGTTTTTGTTGGTTTTTTGTTTTTTGTTTAATGGTTTTTCGTTTTGTTTTGTTTGTTCTTTCTCATTTTTTGTGGTTTTTTTTGGTTGTGATACTCTTAGTATCACTTCTACTATAATTATTATATTTTATTAATTTATTATTTATATATATTTTTTATTAAACATATACTATTTTGCAGCTAGAACAGGTAGCACCAGGGTTTCTGATGTAAGGGAGTAGCTAGCTAGTTCACCGTAAGTATTTTACATGCCTCCGTTAGCGGTAGGTACAATCACGGGCATGACAGGGATGTTAGGGTAGAACATGATAGTTTTTCTTCTAGATGTTTGATGGGGTAATAGGTAGATAGTTACGCATAATTGTCATGCGTTTTGCGGGTTAATTCCTTAGCTAGTGTATATTGTATAATCTCTTAATTTGTCTGACACAATCGTTTATGAGGTATAGTGGATGGGCTCTTTTTTCTGGGGTATAGGCAGTCTGTCATTCAGAATGATTTGGCTGTAGGTGGCCTAGGACCCTGAGTGGGACCACCCTAGTCCCCCCTGCCCGTAGACCTTATGGCCCTGTATGCCACACGCGTACATACACGTTATGTATATGCGCGTGTGCTTACACTATATATTATTATTAATTATCTATATAAAAAATGTTCGGCAATGTTATATCAGCTAGTCTAGGTATCATAGGCCCATGTCTTGCTGGAACTGTGTTGGAACCTTTCGCCGGTAATGGCACACTCTTGATAGTGGAGTCGGCCCGCTTGGATTCCCCATAACTCAGTCGAAATTCCAGTTGCATATCGATCGGTATGTTGTTATTGTTAGATTGGGATCTGTCGTTGTGTACGCGGAGTGTCGTAGGGGTTGGGTTTCACAATTGCGGCGGTTGGGTAAGCTCCAGTGTTCGGGATAGCCGTTCAGTCTTGGAATAGTAAACCCCTAAACCATTTAACCGCAGTGTGGAGCTTGGTCGCCTTCAGCCTTCCAACGTATATTTCGGCTCCCCTCTCTGACTCATACCCATATCATATGACAGCTTAATGAATGGATCTGTTATATGATCCAGGAGTTATGCTTACTTTAAGTTAGTCCCCCTAATATAGTTGTGTAGATTCGATGTAAATGCCTAGGTGTCGCTGTTCCTGGGGTATCCGCCGCCCATCTGGTAACAAGTATGGGGATAGCTCATCGCCATGGATGCTAGCGGTGGATGGTCAAGGTCCTAGCGTCATCTATCAGCATCAGATTATATAGCGTAGGGCTACCGTATGGGGGAGTTTTGTAATGGGTGTGTGAATGACCGGGGTCATGCACTTGGAGTTCTCGATCTTCTCTTAGGCTGGTCTGGTATTAAGATCCAGGATAGCTGGGCGCCATTGTACATAAGCTAGAGCGGATGGGGTTCGCCAGGTCATGTCTTCCACATTTGCCGTTTGAGTAGGTTAGTTAAGGTGTTAGGAGAAGGGTGTGTGATTGACTGAAGTCATGCCCTTGAAGTTCTCAATCCTCTCTTAGGCTGGTCTGGTGTAAAGATCCAGGATAGCTGGGCGCCATTGTACACAAGCTAGAGTTGATGGGGTGCTCCGGGTCGTGGCTTCCGCATTCGCCATTTGACAGGATAGTTAGGAAAAATCAGCATCATCTAGCTTAATAGCTTTAGAGATATATATAGACATATTATAAGCAAAAATTGTAAATTTAGTTAAGTTTATATATATAAATTTTGAATTTGTAGTTTCCTTATCTCCTCCTCCCGCCACCCCTTACCTTTCTACCTATATTTAAATTCATTTCAATCGGGTTTAAAAGTCAAAAATAGAATCTTCAATTTAAATTCTACCCCTTTTGAACAAAACCAAAATTAATTTAATTCCTCAATTTCAATTGATTTTTTAAAAAAATGTTGTGAATAAATTAATTTCATTAACTTAATTCCTTAATTTATTCCTTAACTCAATTTTATTCTATTTAATAAATAATTCTTAAAATAACTTAATAATTCAATTTGTAAATACCAAAAAAAAGTTTTTAATAATTTAAATAATTTTTTACCTTTGCCCTCCTGTAATTTTTATTTATTTATTATTTCCTCTCTCATATATATCTCTCCCTCCCCCCTTCTTCCACTCCTAATCCTAAAAATTAAACCATTTGGTTTGCCATTTCTCCGGTTTTATGTCGACCCACCCCTGTATTTTATAAACTGCATCACTCATACTTATGAGTATGCAGCTGAGGTGAACACATAAGTTAGTATGTGCTCAACTCTCGTCGCGTGTGGTCGGTGTCTGCCGGAGGATTGGTAAGTGGTTTTGTTCCTTTAATTTATTTATTTTTCCCAACTCACTTATTATTTATATTTAATTATTTATTATATTTTTTCAATTATATCATTAATCATCTTATTTGTTTGTTGCCTCTATGAGGTAGCATATTATGTAGCACGTGGTGGAATGGACAGCACATGGGTGCAATACATTCCACGTACGTGTTATATATATTCTCTTCCCTTTACACACTTGCATTTGTGTTGGTGTGTGGCTTGTTACACACAGCACTTCTAGTGGTTTCTGTTTTTTGCCATTTTTCTTGGCATTTCTTTCTGATATATGGGTGATTGCACGCACATTAGTTGTGTGTAAGCACTTATATATAGTAAAAACCCACTGATGAGTCCCCTTCAGGCGGGGGACGAAAAACGTTTATGGGTGTCTGCCTGTAGAGTAGTTTGGGCATAAAGGCCATTATTTTGACTGTTATAGGAGGTTCCTTTTCTGGAATCTTTTATAACAGTTTTTGCTTGTTTGGTTTCGGTTTTTGTTGGTTTTTTGTTTTTTGTTTAATGGTTTTTCGTTTTGTTTTGTTTGTTCTTTCTCATTTTTTGTGGTTTTTTTTGGTTGTGATACTCTTAGTATCACTTCTACTATAATTATTATATTTTATTAATTTATTATTTATATATATTTTTTATTAAACATATACTATTTTGCAGCTAGAACAGGTAGCACCAGGGTTTCTGATGTAAGGGAGTAGCTAGCTAGTTCACCGTAAGTATTTTACATGCCTCCGTTAGCGGTAGGTACAATCACGGGCATGACAGGGATGTTAGGGTAGAACATGATAGTTTTTCTTCTAGATGTTTGATGGGGTAATAGGTAGATAGTTACGCATAATTGTCATGCGTTTTGCGGGTTAATTCCTTAGCTAGTGTATATTGTATAATCTCTTAATTTGTCTGACACAATCGTTTATGAGGTATAGTGGATGGGCTCTTTTTTCTGGGGTATAGGCAGTCTGTCATTCAGAATGATTTGGCTGTAGGTGGCCTAGGACCCTGAGTGGGACCACCCTAGTCCCCCCTGCCCGTAGACCTTATGGCCCTGTATGCCACACGCGTACATACACGTTATGTATATGCGCGTGTGCTTACACTATATATTATTATTAATTATCTATATAAAAAATGTTCGGCAATGTTATATCAGCTAGTCTAGGTATCATAGGCCCATGTCTTGCTGGAACTGTGTTGGAACCTTTCGCCGGTAATGGCACACTCTTGATAGTGGAGTCGGCCCGCTTGGATTCCCCATAACTCAGTCGAAATTCCAGTTGCATATCGATCGGTATGTTGTTATTGTTAGATTGGGATCTGTCGTTGTGTACGCGGAGTGTCGTAGGGGTTGGGTTTCACAATTGCGGCGGTTGGGTAAGCTCCAGTGTTCGGGATAGCCGTTCAGTCTTGGAATAGTAAACCCCTAAACCATTTAACCGCAGTGTGGAGCTTGGTCGCCTTCAGCCTTCCAACGTATATTTCGGCTCCCCTCTCTGACTCATACCCATATCATATGACAGCTTAATGAATGGATCTGTTATATGATCCAGGAGTTATGCTTACTTTAAGTTAGTCCCCCTAATATAGTTGTGTAGATTCGATGTAAATGCCTAGGTGTCGCTGTTCCTGGGGTATCCGCCGCCCATCTGGTAACAAGTATGGGGATAGCTCATCGCCATGGATGCTAGCGGTGGATGGTCAAGGTCCTAGCGTCATCTATCAGCATCAGATTATATAGCGTAGGGCTACCGTATGGGGGAGTTTTGTAATGGGTGTGTGAATGACCGGGGTCATGCACTTGGAGTTCTCGATCTTCTCTTAGGCTGGTCTGGTATTAAGATCCAGGATAGCTGGGCGCCATTGTACATAAGCTAGAGCGGATGGGGTTCGCCAGGTCATGTCTTCCACATTTGCCGTTTGAGTAGGTTAGTTAAGGTGTTAGGAGAAGGGTGTGTGATTGACTGAAGTCATGCCCTTGAAGTTCTCAATCCTCTCTTAGGCTGGTCTGGTGTAAAGATCCAGGATAGCTGGGCGCCATTGTACACAAGCTAGAGTTGATGGGGTGCTCCGGGTCGTGGCTTCCGCATTCGCCATTTGACAGGATAGTTAGGAAAAATCAGCATCATCTAGCTTAATAGCTTTAGAGATATATATAGACATATTATAAGCAAAAATTGTAAATTTAGTTAAGTTTATATATATAAATTTTGAATTTGTAGTTTCCTTATCTCCTCCTCCCGCCACCCCTTACCTTTCTACCTATATTTAAATTCATTTCAATCGGGTTTAAAAGTCAAAAATAGAATCTTCAATTTAAATTCTACCCCTTTTGAACAAAACCAAAATTAATTTAATTCCTCAATTTCAATTGATTTTTTAAAAAAATGTTGTGAATAAATTAATTTCATTAACTTAATTCCTTAATTTATTCCTTAACTCAATTTTATTCTATTTAATAAATAATTCTTAAAATAACTTAATAATTCAATTTGTAAATACCAAAAAAAAGTTTTTAATAATTTAAATAATTTTTTACCTTTGCCCTCCTGTAATTTTTATTTATTTATTATTTCCTCTCTCATATATATCTCTCCCTCCCCCCTTCTTCCACTCCTAATCCTAAAAATTAAACCATTTGGTTTGCCATTTCTCCGGTTTTATGTCGACCCACCCCTGTATTTTATAAACTGCATCACTCATACTTATGAGTATGCAGCTGAGGTGAACACATAAGTTAGTATGTGCTCAACTCTCGTCGCGTGTGGTCGGTGTCTGCCGGAGGATTGGTAAGTGGTTTTGTTCCTTTAATTTATTTATTTTTCCCAACTCACTTATTATTTATATTTAATTATTTATTATATTTTTTCAATTATATCATTAATCATCTTATTTGTTTGTTGCCTCTATGAGGTAGCATATTATGTAGCACGTGGTGGAATGGACAGCACATGGGTGCAATACATTCCACGTACGTGTTATATATATTCTCTTCCCTTTACACACTTGCATTTGTGTTGGTGTGTGGCTTGTTACACACAGCACTTCTAGTGGTTTCTGTTTTTTGCCATTTTTCTTGGCATTTCTTTCTGATATATGGGTGATTGCACGCACATTAGTTGTGTGTAAGCACTTATATATAGTAAAAACCCACTGATGAGTCCCCTTCAGGCGGGGGACGAAAAACGTTTATGGGTGTCTGCCTGTAGAGTAGTTTGGGCATAAAGGCCATTATTTTGACTGTTATGGGAGGTTCCTTTTCTGGAATCTTTTATAACAGTTTTTGCTTGTTTGGTTTCGGTTTTTGTTGGTTTTTTGTTTTTTGTTTAATGGTTTTTCGTTTTGTTTTGTTTGTTCTTTCTCATTTTTTGTGGTTTTTTTTGGTTGTGATACTCTTAGTATCACTTCTACTATAATTATTATATTTTATTAATTTATTATTTATATATATTTTTTATTAAACATATACTATTTTGCAGCTAGAACAGGTAGCACCAGGGTTTCTGATGTAAGGGAGTAGCTAGCTAGTTCACCGTAAGTATTTTACATGCCTCCGTTAGCGGTAGGTACAATCACGGGCATGACAGGGATGTTAGGGTAGAACATGATAGTTTTTCTTCTAGATGTTTGATGGGGTAATAGGTAGATAGTTACGCATAATTGTCATGCGTTTTGCGGGTTAATTCCTTAGCTAGTGTATATTGTATAATCTCTTAAAATAGCCAAACCAAAGCGACTACGCTAGGCCATTGCTCAACGAGGTGATACGTTTACCATTACATGTACCTTTTTCCGGGGCCAAGCATTATGTCTTGACCTGATTGGGGACGAAGGCCATGCATAACGCGAATCACTTCGGGGGGTGGGCTGAACGTCCGAACACGGCAAGGCGCCTCATGGGGCGAAGGGGACTGCGTCCTCGGGGGAGGACTGGTGCCAAAAAATGGTAATTACAATAATTTTTCAGCCAAAACAGGCCCCCCTTGCCATATGGGATGCTATGCACGCCCAAAAAAAGGGGATATCACACCAAAATCGGGGCCAGTCCACTCCTGTTGTTACATACTTAAGACAGTCGACCTATATAATAATACAATTTCATAACATGAGTATATAACGCTAGGACAACACACACAAAACACAACAACTAACAATTATTTCGCTTTCATCTCTTCCATCCTTTTTCCTCTGCTTCTTCTCTAACCAGCAGCCTAGGTTATATGATGACCAGGGTCCCTGCTTCGGCTAAGGCCACGAATGAGGGCAGTCAGGTATACCCAACGGTCATCCGATCTAGAATCTTTCATAACTAAATTTTCAATCCTAAAAACTTTCTAGTAGTGTAGAATACAAAAACGCTATAAACCACACACACAAAAAACGCCAACCCATTCACACCACACCCCCCCCTCCCCATAATCCACACCAAAATAAAAATCACGAACAAATAATTCACAAAAAGATAACAACAATAAAACTAATGATAAAAATAAAGATAACAATGAAACTAATAATAAAAAATAAAAATAATAATAAAAATAATAATAATTTAGTAAGTCACCCTTATTAATTGCTAGAAAGCCCCCAGAACTGCCAATTTTCAGGGTTTGAGGTCGCCCCTCTCCTATATAAAAAATCCGCATCACCCATTTTTATGGGTATACAATAGAGGTGAACACATCAGTTAGTATGTGTTCAACTCTCGACGCGTGTGGTCGCTGCCTCCTGAGGAATGGTAAGGGGTTTTTTCGATATTTTTAAAATTTTTCCTCTTTTTCCCCCCATTTATATGTATTATATTACAATTAATCAACTTTTACATTCTATGTATTTATTAATTTAATACTATTATTATTTAATCCTTAAATTTGGATTTTTAATTCAATTAATTTAATACACCCAATGTAATTATAGGTTTCATTTTAAAGATTTAATTTTAAATTTTTAATTTAATTTTAGGGGTTTAAGTTCCGTAAAATTTTACAAAATTTCCCCTCCCCATCCCAATAAATGCAAAAAAGCATCCAGAATTGCCATTTTTCAGGTTTTGAGATTGACCCACCCCTATATGAAAAAATTTGCATCACCCATATTTACGGATATGCAATAGAGGTGAACACATCAGTTAGTATGTGTTCAACTCTCGTCGCGTGTGGTCGCTGTCTTCCTGAGGAATGGTAAGTGGTTTTTCGATTTTTTTCCTTTTTCTTCTCCCTAGTTATATGTATTATATCACATTTAATGAATATTTATATTCAAAGTATTTATCATATTTAATATAGTTATTATTTAATCTTTTAATTTTGGATTTTAATTTTAATTCATTTAATACACTCAATGTAATTATAGCTTTCATTTTAAAGAATTAAATTTTAATTTTAGGGTTTTAAATTCCTTTAAAAATTTTATAATTTCCCCTCCCCATCCTAATAAATGCTAAAAAGCATCCAGAATTGCCATTTTTCGGGTTTTGAGATTGACCCACCCCTATATGAAAAAATTTTGCATCACCCATATTTATGGGTATACAATAGAGGTGAACACATCAGTTAGTATGTGTTCAACTCCCGTCGCGTGTGGTCGCTGTCTTCCTGAAGAATGGTAAGTGGTTTTTTAATTTTCCCCTATTTATGTATATTATATTATATCATTATATATTATATTATATTACTATCATCTAACAATTATTATATCATTATTATCTAATAATTATTATATTAATTAATTATTATTTAATATAATACTTATTAATGTTTGTCGCCTTTTGAGGCAATTTTAAAGAATCAATTTCTCCTTTAGCCATTATTGGCCATTTTCTGTGTATATATGGGTGATTTCACACATACCAGTTATGTTTGTAAGCACTTATATATACAAAAAGCCCACTGATGAGTCCCTTTCAGGCCAGGGACGAAAAACGTTTCTGGGCGTTGCCTGTAAAGTAGTTTTAGGCAAAAAGGCCTACTTACAATTGTTATGGAAGTATCTTTTTATTGACACTTCTATAACAAATTTTTGCTTGCTTTTTCGGTTTTTGTTTGTTTTTGTGTTTTTTGTGTCAATGTTTCTCATTTTTGTTTTGTTTTTATTTCTTAACTAATTCTTATATATATCGTATACCTTACGTATACCTTATCTATATATTTTCATATATATTAATTTGTTTATATTATATATAATTATGGGAAATAGCACTAGGTTACCAGCATAGGGAAATTTGGAAGTGGGGTAATTCATTAGCTAGAGTATTGAGTAGTTTCACCGCACAATAACAACAATAGTAATGATGACAACAATAACGAACAATATATGATAATAATAATTTATTTATTAAACCAAAAAAATAATAACAATAATAGTAATGATAATAAACACAATAATAATAATGACAATAATAATAATCCCACCACAACATACACAAAATCAGGGCAATGGGACGATCGGTTCACCTCACGAACCAAACACAATACGAACAAAAAACGAGTCATCACTTTTTACCACAACAAACTTAATTTTCACAAAGCTGTAAGTAGTCAGATTTTGGTACAGACAATCATGAGTGCGGGGGAGAGGTGTAGGCTGCTCACCTGCCAACCGACACAATAATTGATTTTCAGCTCTGCACATTAGGGTCCATCTACGCCAATGTGTAACTTATATATATTCTTATATACATTCTTCCAGTTCTTATGCATCTAATTTCGCATTAATATCACTAATTTAACACAAGCAGACACTCTGCACCTTCCAGTTTTTATGCATCTAACTTCGCATTAACATTCTCTAAAGAAAAAAACATTTGCAGATACTCTGCACCAAAAAAGGAAAATATTTTCCATCAATGGCGTTACACACAACAGGTAGGGACAAAAACACATGTAGCCAAAAAATGGTAATTACAATAATTTTTCAGCCAAAACAGGCCCCCCTTGCCATATGGGATGCTATGCACGCCCAAAAAAAGGGGATATCACACCAAAATCGGGGCCAGTCCACTCCTGTTGTTACATACTTAAGACAGTCGACCTATATAATAATACAATTTCATAACATGAGTATATAACGCTAGGACAACACACACAAAACACAACAACTAACAATTATTTCGCTTTCATCTCTTCCATCCTTTTTCCTCTGCTTCTTCTCTAACCAGCAGCCTAGGTTATATGATGACCAGGGTCCCTGCTTCGGCTAAGGCCACGAATGAGGGCAGTCAGGTATACCCAACGGTCATCCGATCTAGAATCTTTCATAACTAAATTTTCAATCCTAAAAACTTTCTAGTAGTGTAGAATACAAAAACGCTATAAACCACACACACAAAAAACGCCAACCCATTCACACCACACCCCCCCTCCCCATAATCCACACCAAAATAAAAATCACGAACAAATAATTCACAAAAAGATAACAACAATAAAACTAATGATAAAAATAAAGATAACAATGAAACTAATAATAAAAAATAAAAATAATAATAAAAATAATAATAAAAATAATAATAATTTAGTAAGTCACCCTTATTAATTGCTAGAAAGCCCCCAGAACTGCCAATTTTCAGGGTTTGAGGTCGCCCCTCTCCTATATAAAAAATCCGCATCACCCATTTTTATGGGTATACAATAGAGGTGAACACATCAGTTAGTATGTGTTCAACTCTCGACGCGTGTGGTCGCTGCCTCCTGAGGAATGGTAAGGGGTTTTTTCGATATATTTAAAATTTTTCTTCTTTTTCCCCCCATTTATATGTATTATATTACAATTAATGAATTTTTACATTCTATGTATTTATTAATTTAATACTATTATTATTTAATCCTTAAATTTGGATTTTTAATTCAATTAATTTAATACACCCAATGTAATTATAGGTTTCATTTTAAAGATTTAATTTTAAATTTTTAATTTAATTTTAGGGGTTTAAGTTCCGTAAAATTTTACAAAATTTCCCCTCCCCATCCCAATAAATGCAAAAAAGCATCCAGAATTGCCATTTTTCAGGTTTTGAGATTGACCCACCCCTATATGAAAAAATTTGCATCACCCATATTTACGGATATGCAATAGAGGTGAACACATCAGTTAGTATGTGTTCAACTCTCGTCGCGTGTGGTCGCTGTCTTCCTGAGGAATGGTAAGTGGTTTTTCGATTTTTTTCCTTTTTCTTCTCCCTAGTTATATGTATTATATCACATTTAATGAATTTTTATATTCAAAGTATTTATCATATTTAATATAGTTATTATTTAATCTTTTAATTTTGGATTTTAATTTTAATTCATTTAATACACTCAATGCAATTATAGCTTTCATTTTAAAGAATTAAATTTTAATTTTAGGGTTTTAAAATCCCTTTAAAAATTTTATAATTTCCCCTCCCCATCCTAATAAATGCTAAAAAGCATCCAGAATTGCCATTTTTCGGGTTTTGAGATTGACCCACCCCTATATGAAAAAATTTTGCATCACCCATATTTATGGGTATACAATAGAGGTGAACACATCAGTTAGTATGTGTTCAACTCCCGTCGCGTGTGGTCGCTGTCTTCCTGAAGAATGGTAAGTGGTTTTTTAATTTTCCCCTATTTATGTATATTATATTATATCATTATATATTATATTATATTACTATCATCTAACAATTATTATATCATTATTATCTAATAATTATTATATTAATTAATTATTATTTAATATAATACTTATTAATGTTTGTCGCCTTTTGAGGCAATTTTAAAGAATCAATTTCTCCTTTAGCCATTATTGGCCATTTTCTCTGTATATATGGGTGATTTCACACATACCAGTTATGTTTGTAAGCACTTATATATACAAAAAGCCCACTGATGAGTCCCTTTCAGGCCAGGGACGAAAAACGTTTCTGGGCGTTGCCTGTAAAGTAGTTTTAGGCAAAAAGGCCTACTTACAATTGTTATGGAAGTATCTTTTTATTGACACTTCTATAACAAATTTTTGCTTGCTTTTTCGGTTTTTGTTTGTTTTTGTGTTTTTTGTGTCATTGTTTCTCATTTTTGTTTTGTTTTTATTTCTTAACTAATTCTTATATATATCGTATACCTTACGTATACCTTATCTATATATTTTCATATATATTAATTTGTTTATATTATATATAATTATGGGAAATAGCACTAGGTTACCAGCATAGGGAAATTTGGAAGTGGGGTAATTCATTAGCTAGAGTATTGAGTAGTTTCACCGCACAATAACAACAATAGTAATGATGACAACAATAACGAACAATATATGATAATAATAATTTATTTATTAAACCAAAAAAATAATAACAATAATAGTAATGATAATAAACACAATAATAATAATGACAATAATAATAATCCCACCACAACATACACAAAATCAGGGCAATGGGACGATCGGTTCACCTCACGAACCAAACACAATACGAACAAAAAACGAGTCATCACTTTTTACCACAACAAACTTAATTTTCACAAAGCTGTAAGTAGTCAGATTTTGGTACAGACAATCATGAGTGCGGGGGAGAGGTGTAGGCTGCTCACCTGCCAACCGACACAATAATTGATTTTCAGCTCTGCACATTAGGGTCCATCTACGCCAATGTGTAACTTATATATATTCTTATATACATTCTTCCAGTTCTTATGCATCTAATTTCGCATTAATATCACTAATTTAACGCAAGCAGACACTCTGCACCTTCCAGTTTTTATGCATCTAACTTCGCATTAACATTCTCTAAAGAAAAAAACATTTGCAGATACTCTGCACCAAAAAAGGAAAATATTTTCCATCAATGGCGTTACACACAACAGGTAGGGACAAAAACACATGTAATCATTTCTGCCGCTTTAGCTCATAGCTTAGGTAGGTCAGAAATCCATTGGGAATTCTAGATGACAAATTACACAATGGACTTAACGGGGGAACCCCGATTTGAAAAAACCTGGCCTACGGGGAACGTTTCCAAAAAAACACACATCCACCGAAAAAAGTAGACAATAAAATAGGCAACACTACACGAACATAATATTATACAACAATCACACAACATCAACATAACAAGCATTCAAGTAGCACATTTATCATGCATGCAACGTTAATTAAGGCTTATCTCCCTCTCCAGTCTCGTATGTTTTATATCTCCCTCGCGTATAGGGTTCACATGCACACATAAAATGTAGATTCAGAACCGGGACATAAAAAACCTAGCCTGAGTAGGTTCCCGCACTTAGCTGAGCACCACTGATGTCCACTGGGCAAAGAGTGCTCACACCTGCGGGAGGGCATCCTCGTGCTCCTATAGGTAGCCAAACCAAAGCGACTACGCTAGGCCATTGCTCAACGAGGTGATACGTTTACCATTACATGTACCTTTTTCCGGGGCCAAGCATTATGTCTTGACCTGATTGGGGACGAAGGCCATGCATAACGCGAATCACTTCGGGGGGTGGGCTGAACGTCCGAACACGGCAAGGCGCCTCATGGGGCGAAGGGGACTGCGTCCTCGGGGGAGGACTGGTGCCAAAAAATGGTAATTACAATAATTTTTCAGCCAAAACAGGCCCCCCTTGCCATATGGGATGCTATGCACGCCCAAAAAAAGGGGATATCACACCAAAATCGGGGCCAGTCCACTCCTGTTGTTACATACTTAAGACAGTCGACCTATATAATAATACAATTTCATAACATGAGTATATAACGCTAGGACAACACACACAAAACACAACAACTAACAATTATTTCGCTTTCATCTCTTCCATCCTTTTTCCTCTGCTTCTTCTCTAACCAGCAGCCTAGGTTATATGATGACCAGGGTCCCTGCTTCGGCTAAGGCCACGAATGAGGGCAGTCAGGTATACCCAACGGTCATCCGATCTAGAATCTTTCATAACTAAATTTTCAATCCTAAAAACTTTCTAGTAGTGTAGAATACAAAAACGCTATAAACCACACACACAAAAAACGCCAACCCATTCACACCACACCCCCCCTCCCCATAATCCACACCAAAATAAAAATCACGAACAAATAATTCACAAAAAGATAACAACAATAAAACTAATGATAAAAATAAAGATAACAATGAAACTAATAATAAAAAATAAAAATAATAATAAAAATAATAATAAAAATAATAATAATTTAGTAAGTCACCCTTATTAATTGCTAGAAAGCCCCCAGAACTGCCAATTTTCAGGGTTTGAGGTCGCCCCTCTCCTATATAAAAAATCCGCATCACCCATTTTTATGGGTATACAATAGAGGTGAACACATCAGTTAGTATGTGTTCAACTCTCGACGCGTGTGGTCGCTGCCTCCTGAGGAATGGTAAGGGGTTTTTTCGATATTTTTAAAATTTTTCCTCTTTTTCCCCCCATTTATATGTATTATATTACAATTAATGAATTTTTACATTCTATGTATTTATTAATTTAATACTATTATTATTTAATCCTTAAATTTGGATTTTTAATTCAATTAATTTAATACACCCAATGTAATTATAGGTTTCATTTTAAAGATTTAATTTTAAATTTTTAATTTAATTTTAGGGGTTTAAGTTCCGTAAAATTTTACAAAATTTCCCCTCCCCATCCCAATAAATGCAAAAAAGCATCCAGAATTGCCATTTTTCAGGTTTTGAGATTGACCCACCCCTATATGAAAAAATTTGCATCACCCATATTTACGGATATGCAATAGAGGTGAACACATCAGTTAGTATGTGTTCAACTCTCGTCGCGTGTGGTCGCTGTCTTCCTGAGGAATGGTAAGTGGTTTTTCGATTTTTTTCCTTTTTCTTCTCCCTAGTTATATGTATTATATCACATTTAATGAATTTTTATATTCAAAGTATTTATCATATTTAATATAGTTATTATTTAATCTTTTAATTTTGGATTTTAATTTTAATTCATTTAATACACTCAATGCAATTATAGCTTTCATTTTAAAGAATTAAATTTTAATTTTAGGGTTTTAAAATCCCTTTAAAAATTTTATAATTTCCCCTCCCCATCCTAATAAATGCTAAAAAGCATCCAGAATTGCCATTTTTCGGGTTTTGAGATTGACCCACCCCTATATGAAAAAATTTTGCATCACCCATATTTATGGGTATACAATAGAGGTGAACACATCAGTTAGTATGTGTTCAACTCCCGTCGCGTGTGGTCGCTGTCTTCCTGAAGAATGGTAAGTGGTTTTTTAATTTTCCCCTATTTATGTATATTATATTATATCATTATATATTATATTATATTACTATCATCTAACAATTATTATATCATTATTATCTAATAATTATTATATTAATTAATTATTATTTAATATAATACTTATTAATGTTTGTCGCCTTTTGAGGCAATTTTAAAGAATCAATTTCTCCTTTAGCCATTATTGGCCATTTTCTGTGTATATATGGGTGATTTCACACATACCAGTTATGTTTGTAAGCACTTATATATACAAAAAGCCCACTGATGAGTCCCTTTCAGGCCAGGGACGAAAAACGTTTCTGGGCGTTGCCTGTAAAGTAGTTTTAGGCAAAAAGGCCTACTTACAATTGTTATGGAAGTATCTTTTTATTGACACTTCTATAACAAATTTTTGCTTGCTTTTTCGGTTTTTGTTTGTTTTTGTGTTTTTTGTGTCATTGTTTCTCATTTTTGTTTTGTTTTTATTTCTTAACTAATTCTTATATATATCGTATACCTTACGTATACCTTATCTATATATTTTCATATATATTAATTTGTTTATATTATATATAATTATGGGAAATAGCACTAGGTTACCAGCATAGGGAAATTTGGAAGTGGGGTAATTCATTAGCTAGAGTATTGAGTAGTTTCACCGCACAATAACAACAATAGTAATGATGACAACAATAACGAACAATATATGATAATAATAATTTATTTATTAAACCAAAAAAATAATAACAATAATAGTAATGATAATAAACACAATAATAATAATGACAATAATAATAATCCCACCACAACATACACAAAATCAGGGCAATGGGACGATCGGTTCACCTCACGAACCAAACACAATACGAACAAAAAACGAGTCATCACTTTTTACCACAACAAACTTAATTTTCACAAAGCTGTAAGTAGTCAGATTTTGGTACAGACAATCATGAGTGCGGGGGAGAGGTGTAGGCTGCTCACCTGCCAACCGACACAATAATTGATTTTCAGCTCTGCACATTAGGGTCCATCTACGCCAATGTGTAACTTATATATATTCTTATATACATTCTTCCAGTTCTTATGCATCTAATTTCGCATTAATATCACTAATTTAACACAAGCAGACACTCTGCACCTTCCAGTTTTTATGCATCTAACTTCGCATTAACATTCTCTAAAGAAAAAAACATTTGCAGATACTCTGCACCAAAAAAGGAAAATATTTTCCATCAATGGCGTTACACACAACAGGTAGGGACAAAAACACATGTAATCATTTCTGCCGCTTTAGCTCATAGCTTAGGTAGGTCAGAAATCCATTGGGAATTCTAGATGACAAATTACACAATGGACTTAACGGGGGAACCCCGATTTGAAAAAACCTGGCCTACGGGGAACGTTTCCAAAAAAACACACATCCACCGAAAAAAGTAGACAATAAAATAGGCAACACTACACGAACATAATATTATACAACAATCACACAACATCAACATAACAAGCATTCAAGTAGCACATTTATCATGCATGCAACGTTAATTAAGGCTTATCTCCCTCTCCAGTCTCGTATGTTTTATATCTCCCTCGCGTATAGGGTTCACATGCACACATAAAATGTAGATTCAGAACCGGGACATAAAAAACCTAGCCTGAGTAGGTTCCCGCACTTAGCTGAGCACCACTGATGTCCACTGGGCAAAGAGTGCTCACACCTGCGGGAGGGCATCCTCGTGCTCCTATAGGTAGCCAAACCAAAGCGACTACGCTAGGCCATTGCTCAACGAGGTGATACGTTTACCATTACATGTACCTTTTTCCGGGGCCAAGCATTATGTCTTGACCTGATTGGGGACGAAGGCCATGCATAACGCGAATCACTTCGGGGGGTGGGCTGAACGTCCGAACACGGCAAGGCGCCTCATGGGGCGAAGGGGACTGCGTCCTCGGGGGAGGACTGGTGCCAAAAAATGGTAATTACAATAATTTTTCAGCCAAAACAGGCCCCCCTTGCCATATGGGATGCTATGCACGCCCAAAAAAAGGGGATATCACACCAAAATCGGGGCCAGTCCACTCCTGTTGTTACATACTTAAGACAGTCGACCTATATAATAATACAATTTCATAACATGAGTATATAACGCTAGGACAACACACACAAAACACAACAACTAACAATTATTTCGCTTTCATCTCTTCCATCCTTTTTCCTCTGCTTCTTCTCTAACCAGCAGCCTAGGTTATATGATGACCAGGGTCCCTGCTTCGGCTAAGGCCACGAATGAGGGCAGTCAGGTATACCCAACGGTCATCCGATCTAGAATCTTTCATAACTAAATTTTCAATCCTAAAAACTTTCTAGTAGTGTAGAATACAAAAACGCTATAAACCACACACACAAAAAACGCCAACCCATTCACACCACACCCCCCCTCCCCATAATCCACACCAAAATAAAAATCACGAACAAATAATTCACAAAAAGATAACAACAATAAAACTAATGATAAAAATAAAGATAACAATGAAACTAATAATAAAAAATAAAAATAATAATAAAAATAATAATAAAAATAATAATAATTTAGTAAGTCACCCTTATTAATTGCTAGAAAGCCCCCAGAACTGCCAATTTTCAGGGTTTGAGGTCGCCCCTCTCCTATATAAAAAATCCGCATCACCCATTTTTATGGGTATACAATAGAGGTGAACACATCAGTTAGTATGTGTTCAACTCTCGACGCGTGTGGTCGCTGCCTCCTGAGGAATGGTAAGGGGTTTTTTCGATATTTTTAAAATTTTTCCTCTTTTTCCCCCCATTTATATGTATTATATTACAATTAATGAATTTTTACATTCTATGTATTTATTAATTTAATACTATTATTATTTAATCCTTAAATTTGGATTTTTAATTCAATTAATTTAATACACCCAATGTAATTATAGGTTTCATTTTAAAGATTTAATTTTAAATTTTTAATTTAATTTTAGGGGTTTAAGTTCCGTAAAATTTTACAAAATTTCCCCTCCCCATCCCAATAAATGCAAAAAAGCATCCAGAATTGCCATTTTTCAGGTTTTGAGATTGACCCACCCCTATATGAAAAAATTTGCATCACCCATATTTACGGATATGCAATAGAGGTGAACACATCAGTTAGTATGTGTTCAACTCTCGTCGCGTGTGGTCGCTGTCTTCCTGAGGAATGGTAAGTGGTTTTTCGATTTTTTTCCTTTTTCTTCTCCCTAGTTATATGTATTATATCACATTTAATGAATTTTTATATTCAAAGTATTTATCATATTTAATATAGTTATTATTTAATCTTTTAATTTTGGATTTTAATTTTAATTCATTTAATACACTCAATGCAATTATAGCTTTCATTTTAAAGAATTAAATTTTAATTTTAGGGTTTTAAAATCCCTTTAAAAATTTTATAATTTCCCCTCCCCATCCTAATAAATGCTAAAAAGCATCCAGAATTGCCATTTTTCGGGTTTTGAGATTGACCCACCCCTATATGAAAAAATTTTGCATCACCCATATTTATGGGTATACAATAGAGGTGAACACATCAGTTAGTATGTGTTCAACTCCCGTCGCGTGTGGTCGCTGTCTTCCTGAAGAATGGTAAGTGGTTTTTTAATTTTCCCCTATTTATGTATATTATATTATATCATTATATATTATATTATATTACTATCATCTAACAATTATTATATCATTATTATCTAATAATTATTATATTAATTAATTATTATTTAATATAATACTTATTAATGTTTGTCGCCTTTTGAGGCAATTTTAAAGAATCAATTTCTCCTTTAGCCATTATTGGCCATTTTCTGTGTATATATGGGTGATTTCACACATACCAGTTATGTTTGTAAGCACTTATATATACAAAAAGCCCACTGATGAGTCCCTTTCAGGCCAGGGACGAAAAACGTTTCTGGGCGTTGCCTGTAAAGTAGTTTTAGGCAAAAAGGCCTACTTACAATTGTTATGGAAGTATCTTTTTATTGACACTTCTATAACAAATTTTTGCTTGCTTTTTCGGTTTTTGTTTGTTTTTGTGTTTTTTGTGTCATTGTTTCTCATTTTTGTTTTGTTTTTATTTCTTAACTAATTCTTATATATATCGTATACCTTACGTATACCTTATCTATATATTTTCATATATATTAATTTGTTTATATTATATATAATTATGGGAAATAGCACTAGGTTACCAGCATAGGGAAATTTGGAAGTGGGGTAATTCATTAGCTAGAGTATTGAGTAGTTTCACCGCACAATAACAACAATAGTAATGATGACAACAATAACGAACAATATATGATAATAATAATTTATTTATTAAACCAAAAAAATAATAACAATAATAGTAATGATAATAAACACAATAATAATAATGACAATAATAATAATCCCACCACAACATACACAAAATCAGGGCAATGGGACGATCGGTTCACCTCACGAACCAAACACAATACGAACAAAAAACGAGTCATCACTTTTTACCACAACAAACTTAATTTTCACAAAGCTGTAAGTAGTCAGATTTTGGTACAGACAATCATGAGTGCGGGGGAGAGGTGTAGGCTGCTCACCTGCCAACCGACACAATAATTGATTTTCAGCTCTGCACATTAGGGTCCATCTACGCCAATGTGTAACTTATATATATTCTTATATACATTCTTCCAGTTCTTATGCATCTAATTTCGCATTAATATCACTAATTTAACACAAGCAGACACTCTGCACCTTCCAGTTTTTATGCATCTAACTTCGCATTAACATTCTCTAAAGAAAAAAACATTTGCAGATACTCTGCACCAAAAAAGGAAAATATTTTCCATCAATGGCGTTACACACAACAGGTAGGGACAAAAACACATGTAATCGCGTCCTCGGGGGAGGACTGGTGCCAAAAAATGGTAATTACAATAATTTTTCAGCCAAAACAGGGCCCCCCTTGCCATATGGGATGCTATGCACGCCCAAAAAAAGGGGATATCACACCAAAATCGGGGCCAGTCCACTCCTGTTGTTACATACTTAAGACAGTCGACCTATATAATAATACAATTTCATAGTATGAGTATATAACGCTAGGACAACACACACAAAACACAACAACTAACAATTATTTCGCTTTCATCTCTTCCATCTTTTTTCCTCTGCTTCTTCTCTAACCAGCAGCCTAGGTTATATGATGACCAGGGTCCCTGCTTCGGCTAAGGCCACGAATGAGGGCAGTCAGGTATACCCAACGGTCATCCGATCTAGAATCTTTCATAACTAAATTTTCAATCCTAAAAACTTTCTAGTAGTGTAGAATACAAAAACGCTATAAACCACACACACAAAAAACGCCAACCCATTCACACCACACCCCCCCTCCCCATAATCCACACCAAAATAAAAATCACGAACAAATAATTCACAAAAAGATAACAACAATAAAACTAATGATAAAAATAAAGATAACAATGAAACTAATAATAAAAAATAAAAATAATAATAAAAATAATAATTTATTTAGTAAGTCACCCTTATTAATTGCTAGAAAGCCCCCAGAACTGCCAATTTTCAGGGTTTGAGGTCGACCCTCTCCTATATAAAAAATTCGCATCACCCATATTTATGGGTATACAATAGAGGTGAACACATCAGTTAGTATGTGTTCAACTCTCGTCGCGTGTGGTCGCTGCCTCCTGAGGAATGGTAAGTGGTTTTTCGATTTTTTCCTTTTTCTTCTCCCTATTTATATGTATTATATCACATTTAATGAATATTTATATTCAAAGTATTTATCATATTTAATATAGTTATTATTTAATCTTTTAATTTTGGATTTTAATTTTAATTCATTTAATACACTCAATGTAATTATAGGTTTCATTTTAAAGATTTAAATTTTAATTTTAGGGTTTTAAATTCCTTTAAAAATTTTATAATTTCCCCTCCCCATCCTAATAAATGCTAAAAAGTATCCAGAATTGCCATTTTTCGGGTTTTGAGATTGACCCACCCCTATATGAAAAAATTTTGCATCACCCATATTTATGGGTATACAATAGAGGTGAACACATCAGTTAGTATGTGTTCAACTCCCGTCGCGTGTGGTCGCTGTCTTCCTGAAGAATGGTAAGTGGTTTTTAATTTTCCCCTATTTATATTATATTATATCATTATATATTATATTATATTACTATCATCTAACAATTATTATAACATTATTATCTAATAATTATTATATTAATTAATTATTATTTAATATAATACTTATTAATGTTTGTCGCCTTTTGAGGCAATTTTAAAGAATCAATTTTCTCCTTTAGCCATTATTGGCCATTTTCTGTGTATATATGGGTGATTTCACACATACCAGTTATGTTTGTAAGCATTTATATATACAAAAAGCCCACTGATGAGTCCCTTTCAGGCCAGGGACGAAAAACGTTTCTGGGCGTTGCCTGTAAAGTAGTTTTAGGCAAAAAGGCCTACTTACAATTGTTATGGAAGTATCTTTTTATTGACACTTCTATAACAATTTTTTGCTTGCTTTTTCCGGTTTTTGTTTGTTTTTGTGTTTTTTGTGTCAATGTTTCTCATTTTTGTTTTGTTTTTATTTCTTAACTAATTCTTATATATATCGTATACCTTACGTATACCTTATCTATATATTTTCATATATATTAATTTGTTTATATTATATATAATTATGGGAAATAGCACTAGGTTACCAGCATAGGGAAATTTGGAAGTGGGGTAATTCATTAGCTAGAGTATTGAGTAGTTTCACCGCACAATAACAACAATAGTAATGATGACAACAATAACAAACAATATATGATAATAATAATTTATTTATTAAACCAAAAAAATAATAACAATAATAGTAATGATAATAAACACAATAATAATAATGACAATAATAATAATCCCACCACAACATACACAATATCAGGGCAATGGGACGATCGGTTCACTTCACGAACCAAACACAATACGAACAAAAAACGAGTCATCACTTTTTACCACAACAAACTTAATTTTCACAAAGCTGTAAGTAGTCAGATTTTGGTACAGACAATCATGAGTGCGGGGGAGAGGTGTAGGCTGCTCACCTGCCAACCGACACAATAATTGATTTTCAGCTCTGCACATTAGGGTCCATCTACGCCAGTGTGTAACTTATATATATTCTTATATACATTCTTCCAGTTCTTATGCATCTAATTTCGCATTAATATCACTAATTTAACACAAGCAGACACTCTGCACCTTCCAGTTTTTATGCATCTAACTTCGCATTAACATTCTCTATGGGAAAAAAACATTTGCAGATACTCTGCACCAAAAAAGGAAAATATTTTCCATCAAAGGCGTTACACACAACAGGTAGGGACAAAAACATATGTAATCATTTCTGCCGCTTTAGCTCATAGCTTAGGTAGGTCAGAAATCCATTGGGAATTCCAGATGACAAATTACACAATGGACTTAACGGGGGAACCCCGATTTGAAAAAACCCGGCCTACGGGGAACGTTTCCAAAAACACACATCCACCGAAAAAAGTAGACAATAAAATAGGCAACACTACACGAACATAATATTATACAACAATCACACAACATCAACATAACAAGCATTCAAGTAGCACATTTATCATGCATGCAACGTTAATTAAGGCTTATCTCCCTCTCCAGTCTCGTATGTTTTATATCTCCCTCGCGTATAGGGTTCACATGCACACATAAAATGTAGATTCAGAACCGGGACATAAAAAACCCAGCCTGAGTAGGTTCCCGCACTTAGCTGAGCACCACTGATGTCCACTGGGCAAAGAGTGCTCACACCTGCGGGAGGGCATCCTCGTGCTCCTATAGGTAGCCAAACCAAAGAGACTACGCTAGGCCATTGCTCAACGAGGTGATACGTTTACCATTACATGTACCTTTTTCCGGGGCCAAGCATTATGTCTTGACCTGATTGGGGACGAAGGCCATGCATAACGCGAATCACTTCGGGGGGTGGGCTGAACGTCCGAACACGGCAAGGCGCCTCATGGGGCGAAGGGGACTGCGTCCTCGGGGGAGGACTGGTGCCAAAAAATGGTAATTACAATAATTTTTCAGCCAAAACAGGGCCCCCCTTGCCATATGGGATGCTATGCACGCCCAAAAAAAGGGGATATCACACCAAAATCGGGGCCAGTCCACTCCTGTTGTTACATACTTAAGACAGTCGACCTATATAATAATACAATTTCATAGTATGAGTATATAACGCTAGGACAACACACACAAAACACAACAACTAACAATTATTTCGCTTTCATCTCTTCCATCTTTTTTCCTCTGCTTCTTCTCTAACCAGCAGCCTAGGTTATATGATGACCAGGGTCCCTGCTTCGGCTAAGGCCACGAATGAGGGCAGTCAGGTATACCCAACGGTCATCCGATCTAGAATCTTTCATAACTAAATTTTCAATCCTAAAAACTTTCTAGTAGTGTAGAATACAAAAACGCTATAAACCACACACACAAAAAACGCCAACCCATTCACACCACACCCCCCCTCCCCATAATCCACACCAAAATAAAAATCACGAACAAATAATTCACAAAAAGATAACAACAATAAAACTAATGATAAAAATAAAGATAACAATGAAACTAATAATAAAAAATAAAAATAATAATAAAAATAATAATTTATTTAGTAAGTCACCCTTATTAATTGCTAGAAAGCCCCCAGAACTGCCAATTTTCAGGGTTTGAGGTCGACCCTCTCCTATATAAAAAATTCGCATCACCCATATTTATGGGTATACAATAGAGGTGAACACATCAGTTAGTATGTGTTCAACTCTCGTCGCGTGTGGTCGCTGCCTCCTGAGGAATGGTAAGTGGTTTTTCGATTTTTTCCTTTTTCTTCTCCCTATTTATATGTATTATATCACATTTAATGAATATTTATATTCAAAGTATTTATCATATTTAATATAGTTATTATTTAATCTTTTAATTTTGGATTTTAATTTTAATTCATTTAATACACTCAATGTAATTATAGGTTTCATTTTAAAGATTTAAATTTTAATTTTAGGGTTTTAAATTCCTTTAAAAATTTTATAATTTCCCCTCCCCATCCTAATAAATGCTAAAAAGTATCCAGAATTGCCATTTTTCGGGTTTTGAGATTGACCCACCCCTATATGAAAAAATTTTGCATCACCCATATTTATGGGTATACAATAGAGGTGAACACATCAGTTAGTATGTGTTCAACTCCCGTCGCGTGTGGTCGCTGTCTTCCTGAAGAATGGTAAGTGGTTTTTAATTTTCCCCTATTTATATTATATTATATCATTATATATTATATTATATTACTATCATCTAACAATTATTATAACATTATTATCTAATAATTATTATATTAATTAATTATTATTTAATATAATACTTATTAATGTTTGTCGCCTTTTGAGGCAATTTTAAAGAATCAATTTTCTCCTTTAGCCATTATTGGCCATTTTCTGTGTATATATGGGTGATTTCACACATACCAGTTATGTTTGTAAGCATTTATATATACAAAAAGCCCACTGATGAGTCCCTTTCAGGCCAGGGACGAAAAACGTTTCTGGGCGTTGCCTGTAAAGTAGTTTTAGGCAAAAAGGCCTACTTACAATTGTTATGGAAGTATCTTTTTATTGACACTTCTATAACAATTTTTTGCTTGCTTTTTCCGGTTTTTGTTTGTTTTTGTGTTTTTTGTGTCAATGTTTCTCATTTTTGTTTTGTTTTTATTTCTTAACTAATTCTTATATATATCGTATACCTTACGTATACCTTATCTATATATTTTCATATATATTAATTTGTTTATATTATATATAATTATGGGAAATAGCACTAGGTTACCAGCATAGGGAAATTTGGAAGTGGGGTAATTCATTAGCTAGAGTATTGAGTAGTTTCACCGCACAATAACAACAATAGTAATGATGACAACAATAACAAACAATATATGATAATAATAATTTATTTATTAAACCAAAAAAATAATAACAATAATAGTAATGATAATAAACACAATAATAATAATGACAATAATAATAATCCCACCACAACATACACAATATCAGGGCAATGGGACGATCGGTTCACTTCACGAACCAAACACAATACGAACAAAAAACGAGTCATCACTTTTTACCACAACAAACTTAATTTTCACAAAGCTGTAAGTAGTCAGATTTTGGTACAGACAATCATGAGTGCGGGGGAGAGGTGTAGGCTGCTCACCTGCCAACCGACACAATAATTGATTTTCAGCTCTGCACATTAGGGTCCATCTACGCCAGTGTGTAACTTATATATATTCTTATATACATTCTTCCAGTTCTTATGCATCTAATTTCGCATTAATATCACTAATTTAACACAAGCAGACACTCTGCACCTTCCAGTTTTTATGCATCTAACTTCGCATTAACATTCTCTATGGGAAAAAAACATTTGCAGATACTCTGCACCAAAAAAGGAAAATATTTTCCATCAAAGGCGTTACACACAACAGGTAGGGACAAAAACATATGTAATCATTTCTGCCGCTTTAGCTCATAGCTTAGGTAGGTCAGAAATCCATTGGGAATTCCAGATGACAAATTACACAATGGACTTAACGGGGGAACCCCGATTTGAAAAAACCCGGCCTACGGGGAACGTTTCCAAAAACACACATCCACCGAAAAAAGTAGACAATAAAATAGGCAACACTACACGAACATAATATTATACAACAATCACACAACATCAACATAACAAGCATTCAAGTAGCACATTTATCATGCATGCAACGTTAATTAAGGCTTATCTCCCTCTCCAGTCTCGTATGTTTTATATCTCCCTCGCGTATAGGGTTCACATGCACACATAAAATGTAGATTCAGAACCGGGACATAAAAAACCTAGCCTGAGTAGGTTCCCGCACTTAGCTGAGCACCACTGATGTCCACTGGGCAAAGAGTGCTCACACCTGCGGGAGGGCATCCTCGTGCTCCTATAGGTAGCCAAACCAAAGAGACTACGCTAGGCCATTGCTCAACGAGGTGATACGTTTACCATTACATGTACCTTTTTCCGGGGCCAAGCATTATGTCTTGACCTGATTGGGGACGAAGGCCATGCATAACGCGAATCACTTCGGGGGGTGGGCTGAACGTCCGAACACGGCAAGGCGCCTCATGGGGCGAAGGGGACTGCGTCCTCGGGGGAGGACTGGTGCCAAAAAATGGTAATTACAATAATTTTTCAGCCAAAACAGGGCCCCCCTTGCCATATGGGATGCTATGCACGCCCAAAAAAAGGGGATATCACACCAAAATCGGGGCCAGTCCACTCCTGTTGTTACATACTTAAGACAGTCGACCTATATAATAATACAATTTCATAGTATGAGTATATAACGCTAGGACAACACACACAAAACACAACAACTAACAATTATTTCGCTTTCATCTCTTCCATCTTTTTTCCTCTGCTTCTTCTCTAACCAGCAGCCTAGGTTATATGATGACCAGGGTCCCTGCTTCGGCTAAGGCCACGAATGAGGGCAGTCAGGTATACCCAACGGTCATCCGATCTAGAATCTTTCATAACTAAATTTTCAATCCTAAAAACTTTCTAGTAGTGTAGAATACAAAAACGCTATAAACCACACACACAAAAAACGCCAACCCATTCACACCACACCCCCCCTCCCCATAATCCACACCAAAATAAAAATCACGAACAAATAATTCACAAAAAGATAACAACAATAAAACTAATGATAAAAATAAAGATAACAATGAAACTAATAATAAAAAATAAAAATAATAATAAAAATAATAATTTATTTAGTAAGTCACCCTTATTAATTGCTAGAAAGCCCCCAGAACTGCCAATTTTCAGGGTTTGAGGTCGACCCTCTCCTATATAAAAAATTCGCATCACCCATATTTATGGGTATACAATAGAGGTGAACACATCAGTTAGTATGTGTTCAACTCTCGTCGCGTGTGGTCGCTGCCTCCTGAGGAATGGTAAGTGGTTTTTCGATTTTTTCCTTTTTCTTCTCCCTATTTATATGTATTATATCACATTTAATGAATATTTATATTCAAAGTATTTATCATATTTAATATAGTTATTATTTAATCTTTTAATTTTGGATTTTAATTTTAATTCATTTAATACACTCAATGTAATTATAGGTTTCATTTTAAAGATTTAAATTTTAATTTTAGGGTTTTAAATTCCTTTAAAAATTTTATAATTTCCCCTCCCCATCCTAATAAATGCTAAAAAGTATCCAGAATTGCCATTTTTCGGGTTTTGAGATTGACCCACCCCTATATGAAAAAATTTTGCATCACCCATATTTATGGGTATACAATAGAGGTGAACACATCAGTTAGTATGTGTTCAACTCCCGTCGCGTGTGGTCGCTGTCTTCCTGAAGAATGGTAAGTGGTTTTTAATTTTCCCCTATTTATATTATATTATATCATTATATATTATATTATATTACTATCATCTAACAATTATTATAACATTATTATCTAATAATTATTATATTAATTAATTATTATTTAATATAATACTTATTAATGTTTGTCGCCTTTTGAGGCAATTTTAAAGAATCAATTTTCTCCTTTAGCCATTATTGGCCATTTTCTGTGTATATATGGGTGATTTCACACATACCAGTTATGTTTGTAAGCATTTATATATACAAAAAGCCCACTGATGAGTCCCTTTCAGGCCAGGGACGAAAAACGTTTCTGGGCGTTGCCTGTAAAGTAGTTTTAGGCAAAAAGGCCTACTTACAATTGTTATGGAAGTATCTTTTTATTGACACTTCTATAACAATTTTTTGCTTGCTTTTTCCGGTTTTTGTTTGTTTTTGTGTTTTTTGTGTCAATGTTTCTCATTTTTGTTTTGTTTTTATTTCTTAACTAATTCTTATATATATCGTATACCTTACGTATACCTTATCTATATATTTTCATATATATTAATTTGTTTATATTATATATAATTATGGGAAATAGCACTAGGTTACCAGCATAGGGAAATTTGGAAGTGGGGTAATTCATTAGCTAGAGTATTGAGTAGTTTCACCGCACAATAACAACAATAGTAATGATGACAACAATAACAAACAATATATGATAATAATAATTTATTTATTAAACCAAAAAAATAATAACAATAATAGTAATGATAATAAACACAATAATAATAATGACAATAATAATAATCCCACCACAACATACACAATATCAGGGCAATGGGACGATCGGTTCACTTCACGAACCAAACACAATACGAACAAAAAACGAGTCATCACTTTTTACCACAACAAACTTAATTTTCACAAAGCTGTAAGTAGTCAGATTTTGGTACAAACAATCATGAGTGCGGGGGAGAGGTGTAGGCTGCTCACCTGCCAACCGACACAATAATTGATTTTCAGCTCTGCACATTAGGGTCCATCTACGCCAGTGTGTAACTTATATATATTCTTATATACATTCTTCCAGTTCTTATGCATCTAATTTCGCATTAATATCACTAATTTAACACAAGCAGACACTCTGCACCTTCCAGTTTTTATGCATCTAACTTCGCATTAACATTCTCTATGGGAAAAAAACATTTGCAGATACTCTGCACCAAAAAAGGAAAATATTTTCCATCAAAGGCGTTACACACAACAGGTAGGGACAAAAACATATGTAATTATTTTTCCCAACTCACTTATTAATTATATTTAATTATTTATTATATTTTTTCAATTATATCATTAATCATTTTATTTGTTTGTTGCCTCTATGAGGTAACATATTATGTAGCACGTGGTGGAATGGACAGCACATGGGTGCAATACATTCCACGTACGTGTTATATATATTCTCTTTCCTTTTACGCACTTGCATTTTGTGTTGGTGTGTGGCTTGTTGCACACAGCACTTCTAGTGGTTTCTGTTTTTGCCATTTTTCTTGGCATTTCTTTCTGATATATGGGTGATTGCACGCACATTAGTTGTGTGTAAGCACTTATATATAGTAAAAACCCACTGATGAGTCCCCTTCAGGCGGGGGACGAAAAACGTTTATGGGTGTCTGCCTGTAGAGTAGTTTGGGCATAAAGGCCATTATTTTGACTGTTATGGGAGGTTCCTTTTCTGGAATCTTTTATAACAGTTTTGCTTGTTTGTTTCGGTTTTTGTTGGTTTTTTGTTTTTTGTTTAATGGTTTTTCGTTTTTGTTTTGTTTGTTCTTTCTCATTTTTTGTGGTTTTTTTTGGTTGTGATACTCTTAGTATCACTTCTACTATAATTATTATATTTTATTAATTTATTATTTATATATTTTTTATTAAACATATACTATTTTGCAGCTAGAACAGGTAGCACCAGGGTTTCTGATGTAAGGGAGTAGTTAGCTAGTTCACCGTAAGTATTTTACATGCCTCCGTTAGCGGTAGGTACAATCACGGGCATGACAGGGATGTTAGGGTAGAACATGATAGTTTTTCTTCTAGATGTTTGATGGGGTAATAGGTAGATAGTTACGCATAATTGTCATGCGTTTTGCGGGTTAATTCCTTAGCTAGTGTATATTGTATAATCTCTTAATTTGTCTGACACAATCGTTTATGAGGTATAGTGGATGGGCTCTTTTTTCTGGGGTATAGGCAGTCTGTCATTCAGAATGATTTGGCTGTAGGTGGCCTAGGACCCTGAGTGGGACCACCCTAGTCCTCCCTGCCCGTAGACTTTATGGCCCTGTATGCCACACGCGTACATACACGTTATGTATATGCGCGTGTGCTTACACTATATATTATTATCAATTTATCTATATAAAAAAATGTTCGGCAATATTATATCAGCTAGTCTAGGTATCATAGGCCCATGTCTTGCTGGAACTGTGTTGGAACCTTTCGCCGGTAATGGCACACTCTTGATAGTGGAGTCGGCCCGCTTGGATTCCCCATAACTCAGTCGAAATTCCAGTTGCATATCGATCGGTATGTTGTTATTGTTAGATTGGGATCTGTCGTTGTGTACGCGGAGTGTCGTAGGGGTTGGGTTTCACAATTGCAGCGGTTGGGTAAGCTCCAGTGTTCGGGATAGCCGTTCAGTCTTGGAATAGTAAACCCCTAAACCATTTAACCGCAGTGTGGAGCTTGGTCGCCTTCAGCCTTCCAACGTATATTTCGGCTCCCCTCTCTGACTCATACCCATATCATATGACAGCTTAATGAATGGATCTGTTATATGATCCAGGAGTTATGCTTACTTTAAGTTAGTCCCCCTAATATAGTTGTGTAGATTCGATGTAAATGCCTAGGTGTCGCTGTTCCTGGGGTATCCGCCGCCCATCTGGTAACAAGTATGGGGATAGCTCATCGCCATGGATGCTAGCAGTGGATGGTCAAGGTCCTAGCGTCATCTATCAGCATCAGATTATATAGCGTAGGGCTACCGTATGGGGGAGTTTTGTAATGGGTGTGTGAATGACCGGGGTCATGCATTTGGAGTTCTCGATCTTCTCTTAGGCTGGTCTGGTATTAAGATCCAGGATAGCTGGGCGCCATTGTACATAAGCTAGAGCGGATGGGGTTCGCCAGGTCATGTCTTCCACATTTGCCGTTTGAGTAGGTTAGTTAAGGTGTTAGGAGAAGGGTGTGTGATTGACTGGGGTCATGCCCTTGAAGTTCTCAATCCTCTCTTAGGCTGGTCTGGTGTTAAGATCCAGGATAGCTGGGCGCCATTGTACACAAGCTAGAGTTGATGGGGTGCTCCGGGTCGTGGCTTCCGCATTCGCCATTTTGACAGGATAGTTAGGAAAAATCAGCATCATCCAGCTTAATAGCTTTAGAGATATATATAGACATATTATAAGCAAAAATTGTAAATTTAGTTAAGTTTATATATATAAATTTTTAAATTTGTAGTTTCCTTATCTCCTCCTCCCGCCACCCCTTACTTCTCTACCTATATTTAAATTCATTTCAATCGGGTTTAAAAGTCAAAAATAAAATCCTCAATTTAAATTCTACCCCTTTTGAACAAAACCAAAATTAATTTAATTCCTCAATTTCAATTGGTTTTTTAAAAAAATGTTGTGAATAAATTAATTTCATTAACTTAATTCCTTAATTTATTCCTTAACTCAATTTATTCTATTTAATAAATTATTCTTAAAATAACTTAATAATTCAATTTGTATTACCAAAAAAATTTTTTAATAATTTAAATAATTTTTTACCTTTGCCCTCCTGTAATTTTTATTTATTTATTATTTCCCCTCTCCCCCCCCCCTTCTTCCACTCCTAATCCTAAAAATTATACCATTTGTTTGCCATTTCTCCGGTTTTATGTCGACCCACCCCTGTATTTTATAAACTGCATCACTCATACTTATGAGTATGCAGCTGAGGTGAACACATAAGTTAGTATGTGCTCAACTCTCGTCGCGTGTGGTCGGTGTCTTCCGGAGGATTGGTAAGTGGTTTGTTCCTTAAATTATTTATTTTTCCCAACTCACTTATTAATTATATTTAATTATTTATTATATTTTTTCAATTATATCATTAATCATTTTATTTGTTTGTTGCCTCTATGAGGTAACATATTATGTAGCACGTGGTGGAATGGACAGCACATGGGTGCAATACATTCCACGTACGTGTTATATATATTCTCTTTCCTTTTACGCACTTGCATTTTGTGTTGGTGTGTGGCTTGTTGCACACAGCACTTCTAGTGGTTTCTGTTTTTGCCATTTTTCTTGGCATTTCTTTCTGATATATGGGTGATTGCACGCACATTAGTTGTGTGTAAGCACTTATATATAGTAAAAACCCACTGATGAGTCCCCTTCAGGCGGGGGACGAAAAACGTTTATGGGTGTCTGCCTGTAGAGTAGTTTGGGCATAAAGGCCATTATTTTGACTGTTATGGGAGGTTCCTTTTCTGGAATCTTTTATAACAGTTTTGCTTGTTTGTTTCGGTTTTTTTTGGTTTTTTGTTTTTTGTTTAATGGTTTTTCGTTTTTGTTTTGTTTGTTCTTTCTCATTTTTTGTGGTTTTTTTTGGTTGTGATACTCTTAGTATCACTTCTACTATAATTATTATATTTTATTAATTTATTATTTATATATTTTTTATTAAACATATACTATTTTGCAGCTAGAACAGGTAGCACCAGGGTTTCTGATGTAAGGGAGTAGCTAGCTAGTTCACCGTAAGTATTTTACATGCCTCCGTTAGCGGTAGGTACAATCACGGGCATGACAGGGATGTTAGGGTAGAACATGATAGTTTTTCTTCTAGATGTTTGATGGGGTAATAGGTAGATAGTTACGCATAATTGTCATGCGTTTTGCGGGTTAATTCCTTAGCTAGTGTATATTGTATAATCTCTTAATTTGTCTAAATAAAAAAATTAATAAAAACAGATAGAAAATCAAACTTAACTTCACTTACCAATTACAAGCCAACACAATATATGAAAATGCCAATGACAGACAAAAAACGTTAAAACTAATTGAACTACAAAACCACAGAACACGCGGGCCAAGGCACATAATCACAGATATCACATTGTGAACAGTGCTGAAAACGCACCATATAATACAATGTAATAAAAATACTATACACATTTAGGCGAACAAAAACCCTCTGAAAAACCAGACACAAGTAATATACAATAATAACAATATAAGAAACATAATAATAAAAAAGAAGAAAAGAAGAATGAAAAAGAAAATTAAATAAAAAAACAAAAAACATGACAACATAATATTAACAATAATATAATAATAAGAATATTGCCAATAACATAATAATAGAAAAAGATAAAAAAACACCACCATAATAACAACAAGAATAATAATAATAATAACAAAAAGAACAACAATAAGGACAATCAAAAACAGACGAATACCTACCAGAAAAAATAATCTATAATATAATAAAAACGATATCAACTAATAATAATAATAGAAAAACATCACAAAAAACCATAAAACATTAGAGAAAAAACAGAAAATACAAAATAGGTAATATAAATTACCATATGAAATAAATAATTACGTACAAATTCAGCACAAAAATATACACACAAAAATATGCACACTAAAAATATACACACAAAAATATGCACACTGGAAACAAAAACTGCACACTGGACCAGCAGACTATCAAAAATTAAGGAAACACAAAGTAAGAACTAAAAGGAAAGAAACAACAAAAGAAAAAACAGAAAAATACTAACGGAAAATATCAACAAAAACTATAGGACAAAAGAACAGGAAAAACCACCGCACCAAAAGAGGGCCAAAATTAATCCCACAAAAAGAAATAACAAGATAAAAAAGCAACCCTGAATTATGTATATAAAACAATAAAGAAACACATCTCTAAGAAACAATAAAAGAACACATCTCTAGAAAATAAGCCTAAAGTTACAAGGAAACAAACTAAGAATGGAAATATTGATCAACCACATATATCAACATATAAAACAAAAAGCACCAAAAGAAGGGAATCGCGAACTAAAACTATGGAAGTTAAGGAATTAAGGAAAGGAAAAATGCTAAAATCGCCAACCTTACTAAACAAAAGATCAACAAAACACACACAAATATACAAACATATGAAAATGGGGCGGAAAATGCCAGGAAATTACAAAACAGACAAAGGGACGCCATAAGAAGGAAACTAAGGAAAGAACAACAAACGATAATACAAACAATTAAGCACAAAAACAAGAAGTAAGAAAGACAGAAGAAGGTAGGTGAGTTACATTGCCACAGAGCAATACATTGTACATGTTCGTATCGTTCCGGATCTTATAAAACTAAAAATAAAAATATCAAATAAAAACACTACATAAATATCGTGCCATATCCCATAAACCAACAAAATAAAAACAAACCATAACCATACTCCCGCACAACAACAACCAACGTACAAATAATCCCTCACCACATATAATAACACAATATAATATCACAAAAATTTAGACAAAACATTTTGTTACATTGTTCTAGGCTAAAATCAGGGGGGTATAGTGCCAGTCACTATGAAACAAAGCAAAAATTCGTTCTAGTAAATTTCATCGTTTCTGGTAAAAATTTTATCTCTAAAATTAGAGAAACTCAGATAAAAGATCTGCTACCAGAAACAAATTTCAGTTCCCATAAGGAAATAAAAGCCCACTGATGAGTCCATTGGGAATGGATGAAAAACGTTTATGGGCGATACCCAATAAAACAATCCTATACGTAGGACAAAGTTATCAACGATTGTATACAAAAACCTACACGGTTATATACAATTCGTTACACTATCTCAACTAAAAACCAACAATTTTTGTTTTGTTTGTTTGATAGGCGTCACACTATATGCAAAAATGCATAAACAAATACAAGTCGATCCAATTATTCTTTTAGATTTTAAACAAGAATAATTGAAAACATAAAATAAAAATACATTACTTACTGTAGCCAAACTTAAACAAAAACATAAAAACTTAAAACTATTAATGCTAACTATATATACAAAACATAAAATATTTTTAGATTAGGTACAACACAACCAAAACAACAAAAACCAAAAAGAAAAAGGAAATTCACACACCGCTGGAACCAAAAAAAGCAACATACAATCTCCAACGAAAACACAGCAAAAAGCCCACCTGAAAATAAAATAAAATGTGAAAATATAATTATCATCATTTGTTACATCTAATATAAAATAAAATAAAGGAAAATAGCAAAAAAATCACACTAAAATATGGAGTTTATGGATTACTAAAAAGAAAAGCACACATTAAACAGACATACACGAAGACAAACATACAACCCAAGTAACCATCAACACACCACTTACCACAACACATTAAACCATCAACACAATTAGCACACACAATTAATAAAATAAAACACAAGGACGGAACAGAAAAGATTAGACGTAGCTTAGGTTAGCCGGGACAGTATATATAAAAAAACGCAGCGAATAAAGAACAATAAGAGTAACATAAAATAAAAAAGGAACTGACTGTCATGTCCGCAAAACACTAACATACATCCGTCTTCAAAAAATAATCACATTGACTGTAAAACACAAATTTACAGCTACAAGACTATAGGCACAGAATATTCTTCATATAATCCTCACAAAACAAAAGCGTAATTCAGAGTATAGAGTTAATTATACATCTGAATGTATTGACGCCCAAACAAACAACACGCTATTAGAGCACCCTGACAGGTCATTCATTGTAGTTAGAAAGAATATTCACCTCCATGCTGACATGTAAGAATAGAACAGTTACATGGGCTCCCATGTACCATGATAACTTAGGAAAGGAAACAGAATGGATATATAACATATCCACTAGCCAAATATTGCAGATAACAACTCACAAAAGGCCATAATAATTGAAACTAATTAACCTAATAAGTATTAGGTATATAAACCAATTATTCACAGTGGAACCAATACACTTCACGTCAGTTGTACGCAACTAGGAATGTGGAAGACAATATAATATAAATACATCTGCACAAAACTCTTCAACCACATACATAACCACAAAATAGTTTAGCCAGATTGCAGCCATCTTTCACAAAACCACACCTACTTCCACATTCAGATCCCATTATGATTGATATCAGGTACACTGATATCGGCTACACACAGTGAGAATACACAACGTCTAACATTAGTTAGTCTCCAAGGAGAATACCAGATACACAGCAAATCTGAAGCTACCTGACACACACAGTAGTTAGGCACAACCATAAAAATGGCGATGGATGTGTAGAGAACAAGGTAGAAAAGGCAGGGGAATTTAACCCTCCCCCCTTCTTCCACTCCTAATCCTAAAAATTAAACCATTTGTTTTGCCATTTCTCCGGTTTTATGTCGACCCACCCCTGTATTTTATAAACTGCATCACTCATACTTATGAGTATGCAGCTGAGGTGAACACATAAGTTAGTATGTGCTCAACTCTCGTCGCGTGTGGTCGGTGTCTTCCGGAGGATTGGTAAGTGGTTTGTTCCTTTAATTTATTTATTTTTCCCAACTCACTTATTAATTATATTTAATTATTTATTATATTTTTTCAATTATATCATTAATCATTTATTTGTTTGTTGCCTCTATGAGGTAACATATTATGTAGCACGTGGTGGAATGGACAGCACATGGGTGCAATACATTCCACGTACGTGTTATATATATTCTCTTTCCTTTTACGCACTTGCATTTTGTGTTGGTGTGTGGCTTGTTGCACACAGCACTTCTAGTGGTTTCTGTTTTTGCCATTTTTCTTGGCATTTCTTTCTGATATATGGGTGATTGCACGCACATTAGTTGTGTGTAAGCACTTATATATAGTAAAAACCCACTGATGAGTCCCCTTCAGGCGGGGGACGAAAAACGTTTATGGGTGTCTGCCTGTAGAGTAGTTTGGGCATAAAGGCCATTATTTTGACTGTTATGGGAGGTTCCTTTTCTGGAATCTTTTATAACAGTTTTGCTTGTTTGTTTTCGGTTTTTGTTGGTTTTTTGTTTTTTGTTTAATGGTTTTTCGTTTTTGTTTTGTTTGTTCTTTCTCATTTTTTGTGGTTTTTTTTGGTTGTGATACTCTTAGTATCACTTCTACTATAATTATTATATTTTATTAATTTATTATTTATTAAACATATACTATTTTACAGCTAGAACAGGTAGCACCAGGGTTTCTGATGTAAGGGAGTAGCTAGCTAGTTCACCGTAAGTATTTTACATGCCTCCGTTAGCGGTAGGTACAATCACGGGCATGACAGGGATGTTAGGGTAGAACATGATAGTTTTTCTTCTAGATGTTTGATGGGGTAATAGGTAGATAGTTACGCATAATTGTCATGCGTTTTGCGGGTTAATTCCTTAGCTAGTGTATATTGTATAATCTCTTAATTTAATACACTCAATGTAATTATAGGTTTCATTTTAAAGATTTAAATTTTAATTTTAGGGTTTTAAATTCCTTTAAAAATTTAATAATTGCCCCTCCCCATCCTAATAAATGCTAAAAAGCATCCAGAATTGCCATTTTTCGGGTTTTGAGATTGACCCACCCCTATATGAAAAAATTTTGCATCACCCATATTTATGGGTATACAATAGAGGTGAACACATCAGTTAGTATGTGTTCAACTCCCGTCGCGTGTGGTCGCTGTCTTCCTGAAGAATGGTAAGTGGTTTTTAATTTTCCCCTATTTATATTATATTATAACATTATATATTATATTATATTACTATCATCTAACAATTATTATATCATTATTATCTAATAATTATTATATTAATTAATTATTATTTAATATAATACTTATTAATGTTTGTCGCCTTTTGAGGCAATTTTAAAGAATCAATTTTCTCCTTTAGCCATTATTGGCCATTTTCTGTGTATATATGGGTGATTTCACACATACCAGTTATGTTTGTAAGCATTTATATATACAAAAAGCCCACTGATGAGTCCCTTTCAGGCCAGGGACGAAAAACGTTTCTGGGCGTTGCCTGTAAAGTAGTTTTAGGCAAAAAGGCCTACTTACAATTGTTATGGAAGTGTCTTTTTATTGACACTTCTATAACAATTTTTTGCTTGCTTCTTCCGGTTTTTGTTTGTTTTTGTGTTTTTTGTGTCAATGTTTCTCATTTTTGTTTTGTTTTTATTTCTTAACTAATTCTTATATATATCGTATACCTTACGTATACCTTATCTATATATTTTCATATATATTAATTTGTTTATATTATATATAATTATGGGAAATAGCACTAGGTTACCAGCATAGGGAAATTTGGAAGTGGGGTAATTCATTAGCTAGAGTATTGAGTAGTTTCACCGCACAATAACAACAATAGTAATGATGACAACAATAACAAACAATATATGATAATAATAATTTATTTATTAAACCAAAAAAATAATAACAATAATAGTAATGATAATAAACACAATAATAATAATGACAATAATAATAATCCCACCACAACATACACAAAATCAGGGCAATGGGACGATCGGTTCACCCCACGAACCAAACACAATACGAACAAAAAACGAGTCATCACTTTTTACCACAACAAACTTAATTTTCACAAAGCTGTAAGTAGTCAGATTTTGGTACAGACAATCATGAGTGCGGGGGAGAGGTGTAGGCTGCTCACCTGCCAACCGACACAATAATTGATTTTCAGCTCTGCACATTAGGGTCCATCTACGCCAGTGTGTAACTTATATATATTCTTATATACATTCTTCCAGTTCTTATGCATCTAATTTCGCATTAATATCACTAATTTAACACAAGCAGACACTCTGCACCTTCCAGTTTTTATGCATCTAACTTCGCATTAACATTCTCTATGGGAAAAAAACATTTGCAGATACTCTGCACCAAAAAAGGAAAATATTTTCCATCAATGGCGTTACACACAACAGGTAGGGACAAAAACATATGTAATCATCCCTTCCCCCTCTTCCCCTCTCCCAATCCTAAAAATTACCATTTCTCCGGTTTTGTATCGACCCACCCCTGTAATTTTAAATTGCATTACTCATGCTTATGAGTATGCAGCTGAGGTGAACACATAATTCAGTATGTGTTCAACTCTCGTCGCGTGTGGTCGGTGTCTTCCTGAGGAATGGTAAGTGATTTTTGTGTTTTCCCATATATTATTATATTATCTTATATTATTATTATCTAACAATTGTCAGTTTAAATTATTAACTGTTAGTTGTTATTTAATATATTATTTATTAATGTTTGTCGCCTCTTGAGGCAATCTAAAATACTCAATTTTTCTTCTTTTTTTAGCCATTCTTGGCCATTTTTTGTAGATATGTATATGGGTGATTGCACACATACTAGTTGTGTGTGTAAGCACTTATATATATATAAAATAAGCCCACTGATGAGTCCCCTTCAGGCGAGGGACGAAAAACGTTTATGGGTGTTGCCTGTAAAGTAGTTCTAGGCAAAAAAGCCTACTCATAATTGTTATGGGAGTGTCTGTTATGACACTTCTATAACAGTTTTTTGCTTGTTTTTCGGTTTTTGTTTGTTTTTGTGTTTTTTGTTTAAATGTTCTCATTTTTGTTTTGTTTTTAATTTCTCAATATATTCTTATATATCGTATACCTTATGTATACCTTATTTTATATATATTTTGTCTATATTTATATAATTAATAGGAAATAGTGCCAGGTTAGCAGCTGAGGGCAATTTTGAAAATGGGGTAATTGATTAGTTAGGGTATTGTGTATCTTCACCGTATTTGATGGGGTAATAGGTAGATAGTTACGCATGTCCTTATGCGTTTGCGGGTTAATTGTTAGCTAGAGTATATTGTAGAATCACTTAATAAGAAATAGAGATTTGGAGCATAGTCTTGAGCTAGCGTAAAAAACTACATAATCTTTAGGTTCAACTGGACAGTTAGTTTTATAAAGACTCAACCTTTGTTCTACGGTAGTCTTGGCTATTTCCAACATCGTTTCTTAGACAGTCCTGTCCGTCCACAATACTGACTATCCTATTCCTCTTAAACCTCCACCCGGAGTATGTCCTTCCGCCTCGACAACCACGTATAGATGACTGTTCCAAAAATGTGCTCTAATTAGGCACACTGACACTAACTCTAGTATGGCTGGTCGACATCACATCCGACTTCAGGTTGGGCCATTTGGGGTTCCCCATCTCGTGTCCATGGTCGCCGGATGGTCGCCATTCATACGACAAGTTACTAATACTTACTGCGGACAAAATGACGGTCATTCACGCCATCACCCAATTTTTTCTACCGAAGTAGTTAGGGACATTCTTCTTCGTACAGGCTAGGCTAGGTAAGCAAGGCTATAACATTTTAATACTTTTTATCAACAATATGTTGATAATTTTTATAATTTTCTGCTTCCTCCCTTTGCTGCCTGCTGCCTAAGAATCAGGGTTTGTTTTTGTCTGTTGTTAAAAAATCAACAGATTATTAGGGACAAAGGAATAGATTTAAATTAATTTAATAAACAATCCTTCATTTTCATTTTCCTCAATTCTACTAGAATTTTTTGGACATTCTGGATGTCCGTTAAAAAACTTAAAAAAATTTTTTTAAACACATTAGGAGCAACTATTTATGATGGCATAGTTGCTTAGCTAGATTAGATAGTCAGGGTCCATAAACCGTTTTTATCCTTTTTTATCACGAATTTTCTTTAGATCTAAATTAGAATTGATTGCGGTTTACACTAGGCAACAAAAACAACATCAGCTCCAACATAAAAGGAACTAAGAGTAAACATGACAAAATTTGTGATCAACACCTGCAAGAGGCTGTGTTTCTTTGATTTTCTTAGCTGCCTTTTCATCTTTTTAAGTCTATCCATTCCACTATCTTCTATTTTCCTCTCTACCTCCGTCTCACTCCATCTTTCTCTCCTCAACTCGCCCTGTATCACTCCCCCTCGCTCATTCTTCCTTGCTGCCTTTGGCCACAGTGAGATTTGTAAATAATTCTTCAACCGCTTTTAATGTTACTCCTGGTTCTTGGCTTCCGTTTGAACTTTTCACCTTTTTACCACTCCACTGTTTGCATCCAACGTTCAATGTCGTTGCCACACAAATTGTAGGAATCTTTAATAAAATATTTATCTACCACAGAGCTGGCTTCTTGTTGTGGGCTGCCTTTCGAGTTCAAGTTTACAAATTGGAAAATATTTCCGTCTTCCATTCTGATGCATGAGGGGCTGTTCACGATTCGTGCTTCAGTCGTTGGTTTATTTGTTTCTCTGCATGTGTATGTGTCTGAGAACTTGTGTTTGTGTGGATGGCATTCAAATATTTTTTGATTGGTTTTTATGAGGATTTATATGGATTTTCCCAAAGGCCGTTAAGTAATTGTTATTGTAGCCATGTTGCCGTTGCTCTTATTGCTGTTACTTTTGTTGTTGTCGCTGAGTCTGAAAACTCTGAAATAATATTTTGCTTTATTTCTGGCATCATAAGCAACAGCATTGCTCCATAAAGTAAAATACCACTCTTGATAGTTGCATGGTTCTAAAAGGTATTTTTATGGAGCAAGGATATTTATAGTAAATACGCGAGGATCACACGAAAAAGCCCTACAGAGAAACCTGAAAGTTAAATGTATCTGTGCATGAATATATTTTATTACATTATATGCGTGATGTAAATACATACACCACCATATTTTTCCGGCTTCAGCGTTTTTCACTTGCAATGGGATTTGAACTCGCAACCTGACAAGATCGTATAGCTATTTCGGAACATGCCAACGTTCCTCATCAGCGATCCTTTTGTCGGTGTTTATTTTTGTACAACATTCGTTGGAACATATATAAGCTTCGTTGTTTTGCAATTAATAGCTTGATACGAATTACAAACTAGAAGAGACTTGGAAGCAAATAATTGTACACACCACAAGTTGTTTTTGTCAAATCCATTGCATCCAGTGCATCCCTTTGCTTTATTTAAGAATTTATAGTTCTTTAACCCTGAATTGCTTGTAGATATTGTGTTTGTAGATACTGTATATATATATACTGTCCATAAAATTATCGCGATAAAATTTAGTGATTAAAATTTAAACTTAAATTGCATAAAATAGAAAAACAAATCAATCATGTTACCCAAAAAAGTAGGAGGTGGGGGTAGAAGGCTGAAATATACTTTACGACCTATTCTCATATTTACCAAATACACATAGAAAATTTCATAAAAATCACCTTGAGGACGGTGGTTCCAATCCCCATGCGCATGGATGTTTAAATTGTGTTTGTTATCTTTCTCTCTCTCTACCTATCTATCCCCTCTATACCCTTATCAGTCGATGGCCTTAGTTGCCAGTACTGGCCTTATTGTGTAGTAATTAAGTACTGCATAATAATAATAATAATTATAATAATAATTCATAAAAATCGGCTGAGCAGTTTGCGAGGAGTTCGAACACAAACACCGTGACACCAGATTTTTATATATATAGATGTGGAAATTTGTATTTGGATATATTGTACTATAAATTAATACGTAAAAAATTAGTAAGTTACCCAACATTTTTACCATACACAATGTATAAGAGTTTCTTTTACGTACAATGTAATAACAATTATTTTGGTTTTGTAAAAATGAAAATTGAAAAATTTTCAAAGCAGATTCTTCTTTGAAGTAAAAATTGTGCATCAGATTTCTCCGCGTAAGAATATAAAAATCAACTGTTGGATAAATCAAATCAAAACGGCGTCTTGCAGTACATTTAAGGTTCTCTCTTTGTAAGCAACAAAGACCTGCATTTTCTGAACTCGCAATTCTTGTCTCACAAATGAAGTACAATTTTTCTCCACCTGAATGAAACTGCGAATACAGCTAAATTGCAGAATAAAGAAACCGCTAAGAAAGCAACATCAGCAGCAAATCAAAGCAATTGAGCAGAATGAATGGCGAATGTAGCTGAGTGTGAGAAAAATATAGATGACGGGCTAAAAATAGACCAGAAATAACCGCAGCGCAAATACAGAAGAATAACTCTCTGGGGGAGCAGGAAAAGAGCAAAGTGTCCAAAGCCTTCAAAGTCCATTGATGCTGGCTGCGAGTTTTAGTGTGAAGCAACACGTCGTATGAGCAATAATAATAATAATCCACTGCAACGAATTCGATTGGATGGAGAGAAAAGGTTACTAAAAGGTGTGTGACTCTATGATTCGGAAGCATAAGCTTAGAAAATAAGCTCCCTACACACATACTTCAAATGTGTTCAATGGCGGGGATAAAACTGGTGCTGCAATAATGATCAGCGTTCGAGCAAAACAAACCAACTGCTCATTCTCATTAAATACTGCATTCAAAATCGATTCATCGATTGCATTCTCTACGTAGTAGCTTAATTTGCATAAAAAGAAATCCGCCTCTGGCTTCATACATATTATAGCATTGATTGTACTGATACCGACGGAGGGACCCACAACTGATATTAATATATCGAGTAATTAGTGGAGCATACAAAATTGTATTCCGTTTAATTAAACCAATGTTCAAGTTTTTAGATTAATTACCATGTAAATTGAAAGGAAATGAGATCCTAATCCATATATATTTATTTCGAGATAGGTAATGCGTGCGAGTACCAATATCAACAACGAAAAAGTACTAAAACCTATAGACAGAACGGCTAACCTTTTACACGCTCTCTGCATCAATATTTATATATCTAAATTTGAGACATATTAATGAATACCTAAGATATATTGCAAAAGATACCATATGGAAAAATATTCATAGAGACATAGAGAATATTTATATAACTTTTTATATAGAGTGTAAGTTCACGGTTAATTAGGTACAATTGATCGGGGCTAAACTTTCTGTTTTATTGTTACATTAGGTTCTCTTTAGATTTGACTGTTTCATAATTTTTTCTTTTTTTTTACATTGCGATTTTTAATGCAGGATACTTTTTCCTTTGTATTAATCGGTTTCCTATTTTTCACACTCTAAGGAGAGTGAATATAATCGATGAAATACTTAATACTCATTGCTTCTTGTATTCCAAGCAACTGAAAATGGATTTTCAATTACCATCTGAATACAAATCAGAAATCTCTTGCTAAATGCATTTCTTTGTTTTCACTCTGGTTGCCAACAACAGGCAAGATCAGGCACAATATGAACCTCGGCAAGGTCATTATGCTAATTCGAAGTTCCGTCGTTGTCGACACCTTTTTGTGGGAACAGAATGCAAACGAACCGCATTAAGCTTTGCTTGCAAGTGTGGCAAGGTACCATTACTTACAGAGGACTCACACTAATGCACAACAACCGACATACAACGACTTACTAAAACAATGATTGCACGAATTGAGGTAGCTTTCTGTGTGCAAACTCGATTCGAAGTGAGCCAGTATTCTGGCGCGTACCTCAACAAATGTATTCGGGGTGTCTTCAATGGCTTCATGTATTCGGCTTATTTGTGGTACGGGTAAAAGTAGTCGTTATATTTCTTACCCTCTCTCTCTATCGTTGTGCTCTTTCTTATAGCACTATCCAGTTCGCATAAATAAATTGCATTTTACAATATTAATCTTTACTCCAAAGGAAAATGAATTACATCGAGCGTACTTCCGTTGCTGACGCTGTACCAAGTTTTTTAGAACATTTTTATACGCCGTTTTCGACAATGAAATTGAAAAAGTTTTCACCCATTTAGATTGAAACTGCTGCTGTTGTAAGTGTGATTGCTTTTATTTTTTTGTAGGTTTTCAGGCCTAAAGGCATGAACATAAAGAATTCCTATTCGGTACGCCTTCCATAACGTAGATGAAGGTGTTTTGTTCCTTGCAAACTCACTTAAATTAAAGCCAAATGCAATCACATTTCATGCCTTTCATCAACATATAAAACAAGATTTCTAATAAAAAACGCACCAAGAAAAACCGGATGCCTAGAGTTTGTATTTGTTTTCCGTACATATTTTTAGTAGGTATATAAAATTCTTTGAAAATGTTTACACCAACAACACTTTTGATATTCTGATATGTAGTCTCTTATATCATAGAGATTATAATACATAGCTACAGTTCGAACGCAGAGTAAATTTTTGTCCACGATTTTCGATTGATTCGGTCGTACTACGTCCAAGTATCTAAATATTGTATATAAACATATGTTACTAAGCCCAAAACGGAATCCAAGAGCAAAACTTTGTTCCTGAGCTTCTTCATGTTCTTCATATGAAGATCGTCTTCGGAGTGTGAAAAGGTTTGAACGCATTGTTGTTGATGGGAATACATTGTCTTTTTGCATTTCTTTGTCGTGGCTTATTGCTACTGTTTTTTTTGTGTTGTTTTGGTTTTGTTTATAAATGGTTATAAGCCTGGTCTTTCTGTAGCCTGGGCCCCATAACATTTCTTACTCTCATTTTCTTTTTACAAGGGCAATTGTTCATGCTTAACCACTGCTACGGACGGTCGGTTTTCTCGTTCCTTCACATATTTGCTCGTGCTCGTTTATTTGCGTTTATCATTGCATATCCGATTCATGCTTAATTTGCATGGTTGTGTATGGCCTATGACCTAAGCCGCACTTGTCGTTCCCATGCGTGCATGACTCATTTGCTGATTCCTCGCAATTGACATGTGCTAATCCATCAGCGTGAGTGATGCACGCTTCGTTATGATCCGTCTGACGCTGTCCTATACGAGATTCGTGATTCTTTAGTAAGGTTTTTGCAATTATTGCATTGATCACGTAATCAAAGCAAATCAAAGCAAAAACAAAGCATTCAGAAATGTTCTTCTCTTTCCCTAGCATTTCAGCGACAAAACTATCGTTTTCTTTGGAATGGTTATCGGCTCCATCAACATATGCCTCTGAACATGAAGAAGGGAACAAAAGCTTTATGTTCTGATACATTTCTGCCCTCTGCAAACTTTTTTGTATAAAATGTTTATAAGAATTTGGCAAAAGAGTGTCGAAAATAACATGTATGGCGTGTGAACTCTATTATAAATCTATGCTTATACAGTCATTAATATTTTTTAAATCCCTCATACTAAGTAATAAATTTTTGTCCCATGTATCTCGTTGTTGCAATTATTATTTTTACAATAATTTGTATACAACTTAAAGGAACACAGTTAATTTAACTATATAAAATTTCCTTTGCTATTTATATTACTGGACTCGATTAATAACCAAATTGAATTAATATATTCCATACCCGGAGGATTAATTAATGATCTCTTTGTCTACATAATTCTATTCAAAATTAAAGTAATGCAGAAAGATTTTTAATCGTTTTAAGGTTTTCAATACTAAGGCAAATTATACTCCTAGGAATATATACTAAGGAAACCATACTCCTCACTTCATAGTTGTGCATTAAAACCGCAAACACTTATTTACAATAATATTTCCGAAATATTTCAGAAAACAACAGAAAGAGCAACATCGAAATATTTTACAACCTGCTGAGCGTATTTTCACATTATATCTGATATCCATACTAATATATAAATGCGCAATAAAAGTCTGTCTGTCGGTCTATCTGTTACTTTATCACAGCTAAACCGCTGCACCGATTTTGACGAAATTTTACATGGAGACACCTTGAGCCACGGGGATGGACATAGGCTATTTTATAAAAAGTCGACATCTAAATGATTGAAATGACCGTGGCAATGATTTTATAAAAAAACTTCACACAAAACCAACCATTTTAATCTCAGTAGGAGCTGCTTTTAAAGCTTTTGATCAAAATTTAGTCAATCTAAGGATATTGGAAATCAACGAGGAGTTGGATTGGAAATCAACGAGGTAACTACTCTACCACGCGCACGAAGTCGCGGGTAACCAGCTAGTATGATATATCATTATATAACATTCTCATATATAATCTGGTGTACTGAAGCCGTAACGGCAGAAAATTTAACAGAAAATTTAACTATTGATATCCTTTGAGCAACATTTTGGCCAACGACATATAAAGGGAAAATATCTCATATTAGTGCAAGGTTTCCACATGCAAAGCAAAGACTGAGCATTTAAGCTGACTTCAATAATAACTTATTTATTTACTAACTATAAGCAAGATGAGTGTATTTCTAGCTGATTGACACCGGTCAACAATTTATTTTTTGATGCTTTGAATAGCTGATGTCTACCGAATCTTTTAATGAGATCCGGATGATTTATACACACCTTTAAACTTCTTTCTCTGCCGTGTATTGCTAGCATACATGATTAAATTTTGCTGACACGGATTGCTAATGATTGGTAAAGATGATTTATTTATTCATATGGTTGATGTTTAAATAGCGATCCTGTTTCGGGCTGAATAATTAATGACGTCGGGGTGAATAATTAATGAATAAATAATGACGTTTTTATCTTACATGCAAATACAATAAAATTTGCCATCATACAACACGGTCATCAGAAATGTCATAGATGCAGAATTGTTTGGGACGTATTCGTTCTGCTCTGATCAGCCTTTTGCATGGTTCAATGCTGCTAAAAGTATTTCGGCTGTAAATGAAAGGATGAAGGGAAAAGGGTAGAAAGGAAGAAAAGATGGCAAAAAGGTAAATAGGTTGAATGGAAAAAAAACAACAGCAGAAAATTGGTCCCGGAGGACTGTTTAACACATGTCTTTATTTTGTCTCTTCCCTCTCTTTTTATACAATATGAAGACGAGATTGTCATACAGTACGAGGCTTTAATAAACCAGTTTTTTAAGAAATTAATTAGTATGATTTATTGTATAACTTGACCAAATTTATTACAAATTTATTTACTTATTTTTTTTTATTTTTTATTATTTTTATTTATTTATTATTTATTTTATTGTATAACTTGACCAAATTTATTACAAATTTATTTACAGTTTTCAATACAGGAATAAACACTTATAATATAGAGTGAAAAATAGAAACACTTTAGTTATATCTATAAATCATTGTCATTGTTTCGTCGCTTTTATTATTTGTATATCGCGCTGCACATTAAATCGAAATTAATTCGTCTACTTCGATTATATTTTCCCCAATAACTTCGTTCGTTTGTGTATTTGTCTTCACATTCCTGTCCTCGTTGTTGTTGTTGTTGTTGTAAATAGTGCCCAACAACTGCTGAACGTAGCAAAGGTTGGCCATTATTTGTTTCTGATTTAAGCCGTATTTTATGCAATATTCGAACATTTTTTAAACAGCATTATATTTGTATTTCTTTACTGAGTATTTGACGTTATATTTATAATTGTTACAATCGAGGCAGGCTGAGGTCAACTTCATTATATGTGCAGCTGAAGTCTTTGAAACATATAAGTATATCTATGTATTTTTTAAAATTACTATTTTATTGAGAAAAATAAGGAAAATATACATAACCACATCTTGTTCTTAAGGGCGGTTCGCCATTAATTAAATTTTCATTTTAATGAAATCAAATTAAATTTTTTGTAATAAAAGAATTTTTATTCTACATAAACTCATTTGTTTTGGTTTGAGTCTGTACATATGTGATTGCATTTGGTTGTGTTGCTTTGTCTGGTTAAAGGGGAAAACAACTATAAATTAATTAAGTTGGAATAAAATAAAATGCGACTATATAGAAAAAGCAAATTACAGTTATTAGCACCTTCACAAATACAAATTCGAACGGATCCAGCAAATTGAAATTGCATACTATAGAAGAAAACTAAGAATGAAACTAAAACTCTTATAGTTTTAATTCTAGCAATAGACTAATCTGTACTTTTTTAAATAAATATATTTCTCTAAATCCGGAAATGGTGGGTGATTAATTCATATTAATATAGCTGTAGCTTCTGGAGCACATAAATATCCTCATCGGAAGGAACGTGTCGAGTAGATTATGGTAATTAAAATAGTTTCCATTCTGACACGTTGAGTCAATGAATACAATTATACGAACGCCGAGAAACAAGCTTCAACAAACCGAGTTTTACTCTTCGCTTCACACATCTACAATTACACTCCGTATTCATTCACAAGGCGATTCGCAATTATTCTGTAGTTGTTCTTGTTGAGTTTAATGTTTTTGTTATTAGCTGTAGTGTGGTTTTGTGAGCAGTATGGTTTCTGATTATAGACTATAGTATACATAGACGAGAGTATACACATGTGTCCAAATTCTACAACACCACATCGAGAAAACTTTTCTTGTCGTGTTCTCCGTGGACTTTTTGAACTTTTATCACTTTATAGAGCGCAGTTTAGAGTTTATTATATTCCAGATGGTGATGGTGATGGTCTCAAATCGGAATTTTAAATTATTTTCTACTTCAAAGACTTCTTTCTTTTGAGAAATATTCAAACTTTTTTTTATATATTTGTTTCTAAACTTTTATATAAATACTTTTAACATGGGTCGCTTTGATTTCATTTTTATATTTCTTAAAGCGCAATGATAATGTAAAAGATTGTAACTCTCTGAATTAATTTTTGGTGCAAAGCCGATAGCCTAGCCGCTAGTGCTACTTAAATATTTATTTTAATTTAAATTACAATAAATGTATAATACTACTACTACTACTTAAAGCGCAATGAAACATGATATTTAAGCTCAGAGCTTATCACAACCAACAGCCTCAAATAAGCTTTCAAACCAAACATTCGGTTTCTAGCCGAATATATGTATACTGAGTCATAGCTAATTCGCCGCTACTAACGCACAGATGGCGCTATGCACGGTTCTGTGTAATAATACTAATACAACATGTTTGAATGAAGCTTTCATGAAGCTTCAGTAATCATTGTTAGTCAAATGATATTTATGTTGTTGGTATTTATCCATTGACAAAATTAATCTATTCACGTAATAATTAATCGTTATTATTAAAGATAAGATTTGAAAGCCATAATTAAAGATATTGAAAAATAATTGAAATATTAGAAATACTAATTTAATAATAACTTAATTCAGTACAAATTTGTTAAAAAACTTAATTTTATAAATATATAAAGAAATATTTTTATTTTCTTTATATTTCTTTATAATGTTCCAACTTTCCCCTTTTCCCGACTTTGCTGGGCCTCCTTCTGTTTATCGCGTTCCCTTACACCATTCCCATCTTCCCTCTTTTAAATGTTTTAGCAAAGAAAATTCCTAAAATACTGCATTATTTTCTTTACTTTTTTTTATGTAATAAAATGATTGCCTTAAAAAATTACGCTCCCTAGCCCATGTAGTTTTAAAATTGTAATTTTTGCCATGCCATTTATGGGAGTAATTTTCCGATCCACAATGCGATTCTAGTGTACCTTTGCAGTGCACGACTAATAACCATGTAAAATTTCAATTTCCTAGTCCTCATAGCTTCCAAATCTTGCCACGCCTATTTCGGGGGGCAGATTTTTCCAAAATCCGTTCCTAGTGTACCTCTGCATTACAACACTAACCTCCCTGTCAAATTTCAACTTCCTATTCCTCATAGCTTCGAAACTATGGCCATTTGAAGTCTTGCCACCCCCATTTCGGGCACTTAGGGGCAGCTTTTTCCAAAATCTGTTCCTAGTGTATCTATGTTCTATAAGGCACGCGTAACGTCCGCGTCAGCAACATAATTCAAATCGTTTTAGTTGAAATACGAATGTTAAACTAAAATCGTGATTAACTAATGGTAGGGTGAGGGTAGGAGGGTAAAATATACTTTACGACCTATTCTCACACCTATTAGACATACACAAAAAAAAAATTTCATTAAAATCGGTCAAGACGTTTCGGAGGAGTTCGACCACACACACCGTGACACGAGATTTTTATATATGTATGTATATAGATAATAAAGGAAAATGTAAAAAACAAAAGGGGTGCGCTTATTAAATATTTTCACATGATTAATACACAAAGAATATTCATACGGTCGGCGTTTTAGTTGATAACTTAAAAGGAGTGAAATGCCATCATAATAGCATCGACGGTAAAAGAAGAGCTTTTAACACCTCAAATAACAATTTAAAAACTGTATAGAACTATATAGAAAAATCTATAAAACAAAATTAAAAGCCAGTAAGTGTGCTATATTCGGCTGGCCTACACTAGAGGAAATATGTGGTTATAAGGAAAGCTACCTTATAATCACATTTAATCACAGACGGGCAATTATAAGCTCTCAGACAAACTTTAAAAATTCAACTTTTAGTAAAGTAATAGAAGGCTAGACTCCATCTCATAAACTATTAATACGGATACTCTTCCTTTTTTTAAGTTCGCTCTTCCTCTGTCTGAGTCATTCATCAGCGACACGTTGGTACGCGATGGTGATGATGTTGGCGCTGATGAAGCGAATGAAAAGAGCCTGTCAACGCCAAAAAGCCACCATCTGAATCTAGCTCATTATTTCTTAGTCTCTGGTGGCATCATCTTAACTGTTGTGACTTTCGCTTTGCTTCCCTTTCAACTGCTTTTCGCTGCAAGTGTCTTTAAAACAATACTTGTTCAGTTTTTTGTGTTTGAGAAGGCTTTCTTTTGTTATGCGTGAGATGGTTGCGCTCGCTATTTATCGTCGTGCCCCGTCTCTCTGCCTACTTTTCTTGCTCTTTTGTGGAATCTAACACCGGAATCTAATAGCAAACACCGGAGTGACAGAAGAGTGAAGAGTGCTGCGACTGGGGCACCTTATTTTGGATGTCATGGACATGGATGAGGTCAGGTTTTAATCAACCTCATACTAAAAATTAAATGTTTATACTTCAAAGAATATGAGCAACGTGATAATGGCTTAGATACCATATAGTATAGCATCCTATCCACTTGTATGGTTTTTAAATTGGATAAACCAACGGAGTTCTTTGTATACAAAGATGGTCCAAAGATGATGTATAATCGTATATTTAAATTTGGAGGCTCTCTAAAAAAAGCTGAATAATTTTTCATAGTTTATCTATATATATATTTTTATAGTTTATCTAACTTGATATGAATACCAGTGTACCAGTAATAAATTAAATACTAGACGGTGTCATAGAGAGAGGAGAGATTTGATCCATTGTAAGTTATTTTAGGTATTATTGCATTAAGGATGCGTTAAGAGATTGCTTAATTGTGGGTAGATTATTAAAACCTTGCATTTATGCAACTCTGCCTGCATTTTTCAAAGTAAATCTTCTCTTGAGTGTTAAGTACGCAAGTAGCACGTATTTAAAATGCTGCTCGTTAACTTTTAATTAAAATTTATGTGCGCAAGCTTTTAGCGTAACTTCCGTGAATGATATGTATTGTAATACGCAAGGAACTGAAAGAATGGTGAAATAAAAAGTAAATTTAATGCAGCAGCGTATAGCTTTTGTTGCAGCATACCGTTTTTATTCCTTATCCACCATCAGTTGCTACTTTATGTGTGCTTAATTTAGTTGTTATTATGTTTTATTTATGAAGAGTAATCGGAAAATCCTGTGGGTTTTGCTTAAGTGCTTTTAATATGACTTTAATTATAATATTTAGTTATACATTCGGCTTTTGTAATCGAAATGAAAGGATTACATGTTGTAAGATGAGATGTTGAGATGGTGAAAAGAATGATACAATTTGGTATTCAGTTCTTATTTAAAAGTGTTTCTGCGTGCGGCTGATTCGTAACAATTTTACTGACATTTGATGATGCAAAATTTGCTATGGAATGCGATGTGGAACATTTATTAGTAGTACACACCGATGCTGTCAGAAATGCTGGCATTTCGTTTTTCGGTTCTTTTCCGTTAAACTTCTGCTAGGCTTTTGAAGCTTTGCGTGCCTGGAAACACGCATCGCTTGAAGCAGACATGTAAAAGTCATTTGATTTGATGCAAATGCAATTCACTTCAAGAAGCTGCATATAAACACCGTGTCTGCTTCACTCACACGAAAGTGTTAAATTAATATGATGCATGCAGATAAAACATCAGCACGATGATGTGCACATCAACCAAATGCATCCATCTATCAAAGACACAACGATGTCAATTTACATAACGTAGAGTGCGTGCAAAATTGAAGGTAATTTGATTAGAAATGCTTTTGCCGCTAGTTTGCCAGTTCAGCTGCTATCAGGGTCGCTACTTTTGCCGCTGTTGCTATTATTTACCTCTTTAACCCTTTCGACCCTCTAGGGACACTGGTGTCCCGCGCTATATTCACAAAGTTCTGCATTCTTTAATTTTCATGTAAAATTATAAAAAGCGCCCAATCAGTACTTCTAAGCATAGTGTATGAAGTACCGTTGTTCTCCTTGCACTGCTTTATTGTAAGTACGTGTACTTGTGATAATGGTATGAAAAAAGTTTCTTTTGTCAAGGTGATGCTGTTAGATGCTACTCGTAGGACTTTCCTGCTGATATCCATCAGCACAGACAACTTCGTAGAAGCCATTTTAAATAAAATTAGTTGGTTGAATTGAAAGGGAGGTAACAGTTGAAAATTATAAAGAATTCCAACTAAAGGAAAAAATTAAATCGTCGCGTTTGAAGAAGGAAACCACTTACATGAGACGGAAAACACTAGAAGAAGAGGAAAAGGAAACACTTTTAAGACTATCATCAGTTCGACTTTACTCCTCCCCCTCTTATCGATTGCCTTCCATTTGCCCTTAGAAACCTGTTCAGATGCCAAAGCTTCGTGTCGTGAGAGCACGGTGTTGTCTCGCTTGTTAAGGTGATCACGATAATGTTTTTACAGAAACGTGTTATGTTTTTAGAGATGGCTCAAGACAGAAGACATCCTGCTGTAAGTTGTTTTATTTTTGTTTGTTTATTTGCTGTGTTTTATTGTTCCTTTTTCTTCTCTTCGGTACTGGAATGTTTTCATTTGATTTTCACTTTGCTAAAAATTAATGTTTCCATTTGCTATACCTTGTAAGGAAAAGCACTTTGAAACGATGTCGTTATCCTCGTGTCTAAGTTGAGAACCTCCTTAAATTAAATATTCTATTAAATTACATTATTAAATAGTATCTCATAAACAGTAATAAATCCATGACTTTTGAAATACATCGCTGTACAAATAGTAGAGTTTGGTTTAAAACACAACGGCGTATACATATATAAATTCACATCTGCTGGCCTTTCGTAAATGTTGCCAGATAGAAATGCAAAAATGCAAAAAAAGCACAGAAATAAGATACGAATACAAACACAATAAATAAATGTTTTTATTTGCCATTCATTGCACATCGCTGCCAAGAAGTTATTTTTTTAACATTTTCAGCTCTATTTTATTTTTTCGTCATCATTATTATTTGCGACAATTATTTTGGGATTTTATGGACAGTTCAGTTTTAGTGCCAAATAAATACAGCGTAAAGTATGCATACCATAAAAATGGTAAAAAATAACCGGCTTGGATGAAAAACTAGATTTAGAGCATAGGAGTTTTTTAACTATAAAAAGATAAACTAGAAACATTCGTTTAATTTATGATGCAACTCTAAATCTACTTATCGTTAAATCCCTTGTTTTTACACGGCTTTTAAATCTCTTAAATAATTACTTATAATTTAATTATGGTTTTCCCTTAAATTCCAATGATAAAAGGCTTTTGTTTTCTAGGATTCTCCAATTTCAATTAAAGACACTCGAAGATTTCGTAAAATCGCCGATTCGTTAGATGTTCTTCCTATAAAAGTCAAATCGATTTTTATTGCCCTTAAGTTTTCTCTGTATTTTTATTTGATCTGCTTGCGTTGGCTTAATGTGGTCTTTTTTCAATTCCAACTTTGATGATTTTCGAAAATAATTATTAGACTTTCGATTTTTTTTCGTTTCCTTAAAGGAAGCGACAAATCTTTATAAGAAACACATAGAAAAAAGAACCCAAGTGAATAAATCCGATAGTGATCGGCAATACTTACACAAATTCTAAAGCAAAGTAAACTCTAATTTGAAGTTTTAGATTTAGATGCAATTAAATGCATCTAATAGTCTAAGTGAAGGAAACTTAAGGACATGATTTCATATCTTTCAATTAAGTTGAACAGTCGCCATTTATCTTCAAAAAGTTAATTAGCACAGCTTCTTCCTGCGGCATCCAGTTCTTTGGCGGTGATTTACGAATTCTTTTCTTTATTTCATCCATCTGAAAAACCTGTATTCAACCAAAACGAAGAAAGACAGCAATCGCAAGAACAGATGATTTGATTACAACTTTTCTAATTCTGCGAGTGTTGTAATTGTGCTAACATGGATTTTCGTACAAACCAAGAACAAATTTTCTTATGACAGTCATAAATTGGCGACTTATGGCGACTTATGAGCATAAGTGTGAATTGCTTTAATATTTATATAATCGTGACAAATTTACAAAGTTTTGGAAAAAGGCTTTCCTCGACTTGATTTGATCCTCCTCAACTTAATTGATCCCTATAAATTATTGATGTTTAATTGTGAAGCCATGCTTTGAGTCACGAATTTCAATAATATACTCGTAGTTCCGACAAAACCACGAATCGTCTGGAATTGAAATCGCTTCATTCATTCAATCCGAGTACGCTTCCTACTAATAACTAAGTTATTTTTTACTCGAGAGATTCGCTACTTTTCTGGGGGTTTATGATGCAAACAGATATTAATGCAGCTTCGAAGGGGTGTGAATTCCGAATCGAGGATGTTAAACTTCGAGTACCCACAACAGCCAAAGGCAGCAAACTGAAGATTCGACAATAGCTCAAAAACTCTGCATAAAACAAAGGCTCGTGGAAGTTTTACATGCAACTAATTATGTTAAGTTTGGTCACTTTGTGCGCTTAATTGACAGAAAGTAGTTACATTTCAAAAATGTTTGCATATGTGTTTACATTAATGTGAACAGAGTTCAAGGTTCAAAACCTGTTCAGCTGGTAACACAGGAGAATGACGGAAACGAGTACTTCACAGGTATTCAACCAGAAAACTAAGAAGAAAGTGAAATTCAAACTTTTGACTCACCTTCATTCAACGCCACTGATTTCCTTTAGGCTACGAATCTTTGGGAACAAAGAAGTTAGTTTGCAAGCATTCGAATTTTCTTTACTTAATCAAACGAAATTACTTTCTACGAATGAAATATAAATATTTTTAATGGTTACTCTAATATTCACTACAAATAACCTTCTAATACAAAATATAAATATTGAATTGAAATAAAACAAACAATTGATTCCGCTCTTCCACTTTTCGGTTTAGCTTTTAAATATTAAATACAAGTTTTATTATACTTAAAATAAAAGAAAATGTAATAAATCAGCGATTCTAATGTAAAGTTTTAAAATGAAAATTTGTATTTATATTCTTTTTAATAAATAAATATAATAAATAAACTTAGCGTTTCAAATAAATAACAAAGCGAGACTCTTATAATTTATTATTCACGTTTCTCTTATGAAATATTGCATCCCTAACGAATAGTAAATATTTACAAATTTTCGTGTTTTTCTTTTATAATTATTGGATGTGGTTTAGAAACGCAGTTCTCAAAAGCTACAAAACAAGCTTTATAATATATAAGTAATATAAACGATGTATTAACAATATATTTAACGTATGTATTAACAATAACGATGTATTAACAATATATTTGAACAAATGGGGTGTGAGTAAATGGGGTTGTGTAAAACATTTGTTTATTAATTCTCAGTTGTTCCGAATTTTATACGGTGGCCCTTCACAGTTTGTTTCAAGCTTTCGTACTGCGTCAACTGTCATAACGAAATTAACAAAAATTGCTGCAATAGGTTTTTGAGTTTTGCTGTGATAAATAAGGGTTGTTTGGCTTTCATTAGTTTCCATGGTTTTCTATTTAGAATGTTTTTGTTTTGCTCGGTTGCATTCCGAAAATCCACCTGATGCAAAACCGCAAAAGAACATACGGCCAACAGTTTAACTGAAGTTAAATAAAGAGGGCTGAAAAAGAAACTGCAAATCAAATCTGTTTTTTTAATTATTGTAGGTTTTCCAAAAGCTATACAAACTTTATAGAAACGTTTTAATTATAATTAGAATGAATTGTTTGGTTCCAACTTCTGAAATTAGGTAATCCTACGGTTCTTCTCGAGTGTCTCTTTCGACATATTCAAGGATCTATTAGAAGTTAAAGGTTTTTGTTGAAAACAAGTAATTTATTGACAAGCGTAACTTCTAACAATGTATTAATGCATATTCAAATTTTAGAACCATTTTCCGCGATTGGAGCTGAATTTCGATGATCTCAAAATTTCAATTGAATAATGTTTATATATATAAGACTTGTGTATTTTAAAAAGAATTGTTTTCATATCCTTAAATTTTAATTAATTTAGTGTTTTATTTTCATTATGTGTACATTTTTAGTTAATAGTATTTTATCGAAAATTGTGTGCTCAAATCAACAATGCTTTAGAACAGAAGAATCATTATTCTTCATTCTTTATTATTGTATCCACTGCTGTCAAATTTCATAAACTATAAACATAAACTTGATTAAATCCACCCTCCGATCGCCTGCTACACAAACGAATGCCTCACAGAAATGCTTTCAAATCTTTATGCCGCAGACACTTAAAATCCCTAAAGAGACAAATGGGCAGAGTGATCGATTTGTAACTTTTATCTGAAGTTTCCGATGATATTAAAGTAGATTTTTATGTTTGATTTTGAAACAGTGAAAAGCTTTTGTCTCAGATAATAAGCGAACTAACGAAAGTAAATCGTGAATATAATTGAAGTCTGCCAGAGCATAAAGTCGAATAAAACTATAGCGATTTCTCTGAAGTTCTGCGATTGCTTAAATAACCACAAAGCATATAAACAACAGCTCCTTCGAAAGCGCAGACTCTCCTCATATTTACTATGTGCACATATATTTGATGTTGATAAAGAAGGCTTTCGCATAAATATTTGCCAAAAGGCAGAGAAAGGAAAAGTTTTAATGTGTTTCTCATTTCCCTTTTCGCATTTTCACTTCCGGCGCACAGTGGCCGGTTTTTCAACTTAGCGGCCAAAAGTAATTTTTTTCAATGTCACCGATTTCAAAATGGGTTAGGTCATATGAAAGTAGAAACCTGAGAACCTACGGAGTCAAAAAATTACAGCTTTATCTTGATTATTTCATTAGTAACTATGCAATAAAAGACAGCACTTTTTATTTTCAACTAAAATAAACACATTTTTTGAACTTTTCACAGATTTAGATATCCATATCTCTGTCAATATTTCAGATATTAAGTTCTGATATTAAGTAAGTTAATTCCAAGAGAGTCAAAAGACTCTGACTCTGGTTTCATTTCGCCAAAAGAAAGTAACTGTCGCCTATACACATACGTATATATGTATACTGCATACATATACATATGTACTATATATTCGAACATACATATCTATACGGACTAATTTTAAATAATCGCGTGAAGACGGAAAATCATTGGCATGTATGTTGTATTTAAAGGTTTTGCAGTGAAACTAATTTTATTGTCTGGTTCGATGTTTTCATTTTAAAGTTAAAGGAAAAAATATTCCTTGAAACTCCGCAGATTTCTCATGTTTCTTTGTGTGCTTCACCTTGCCCTATGGTTGGACTATATTTCTGTACAGTAGTCTCGAGTGCAAATGATTGAAGAAAGAACATAAAAGATGCGTTGAAAGGTTTCAATAACTTACAATTTATTTACAAAAAACCAAAGTTACAGGAACAGAATTAAAGGAGAGAGTGAAATTTGGGAAGGGGGAGAGTAGTGTATGAAAATAAGGATTTTAAGTTAAGAAAAGAAGTTTTCATGTGGTTTGAAAGAAGGCTGTTCGTTTATAGAAGTTCCTCATTCAGTGAATTAAAAGATGTCTCTTCTAATACTTCCATGAAGTTCAATTAAATAAGAGATCAAGAGGACACTTAATCATTCAACTTATAAAAGTAAGTAAAAGTTTTAAGTACAATCTCAAAAAGATTTTCTGGTAAAATTGGGGAAAAATCAAGTCGCATTAGAAAACCTTTTCTTTACTTACAAGTACTTAAAAAACAAGCCTTTATTTATAGGCGAATCAAGAAGAAATCAATTTGAGAGAAATTTTCAAAGAAAGAGGTCAATTTGATAGATCTGCGATATTTTCTGCCCACCCAAGTTAAAAACTGCTAATCCACCCCCACAACAATGAACCGGCATTGATTGAAAAACAAGCCTTTATTTATAGGCGAATCAAGAAGAAATCAATTTGAGAGAAATTTTCAAAGAAAGAGGTCAATTTGATAGATCTGCGATATTTTCTGCCCACCCAAGTTAAAAACTGCTAATCCACCCCCACAACAATGAACCGGCATTGATTATTCGGGATACAACACTGAAAAATGGAAATCATAGCAATCCTTATCTGTTAGAAACAAGATGTGGAAAAATATGAAACACAACAACAAGTGGTCAGAAACAAGTTATCTGTATATGAGGCGTTTAATCGATGTTTCTGTTGTTTTTCTTTGCACCGACACATTCGATTTGTGCGCCTTAGAACAATGTACGTGCAAAACTTGTTTATAATTCATATAATATACTAACAACAAGATAACGGATTGAAAAGTGGTGGCTTTGCAAAAAAGTGGAAGAAAATGTTTATAAAGAGATAGGCTCTTTATAAGGAGAGATGATGAGGTGAAACTTGTTTTAAGTTTTTAAGTAAGTTTTTAGTGTTTAATAAGGACTACATCGCAAATGGATTCAGTTGAATTATGTGGACTGTTATCAACTTAAAAAATTACAGTCATTACTTAAGTGTGGCTATTGCAGTGTTTTATGAGAAACGAGTTTTTAATTAACAACATGTTTCCATAAAGTAAAAGTGCCCCATACAATTTTAATCATGCGATAGCCTCTGCAGCAGATTATTCTAATATCATAATGCATGTTTGTCATGCGGATATGATGTCATGTGATAACAGTGTAGTAGCTGCTCTCTTCTTAGTACGTATCTATTCTATTCATTGTAGCTTTTTGCTTATTCTTCATCTTCTCGAAGCCAGTCGCTGCTACAAATCTAACTGCAGCAGACGGCATCTATTTTGTGCTCGTTTCTTATGCGCCATTTTTTGCTATTATCTCCAATGAAATCCATGTGCAGTGCACGTGCTCGGAAATTGTACGCTATTACGTCAACCTACGAACGAGTTAGAGTGACACACAGCCTTGCAAAAGTGAAAAGAAGAAAGCTTAACAAGGCAGCATGATCATCATCATCATCAGTGCCATCATGAAGATATGCATCATGTGCAGCACTAAAACAGAGTTGAAAGTTAAATTAGAAGAACACTACGTCTTGGTCTAAGTTTTTCTGGCAGTGTAAAATTTGAAGCGTGTTAAAAATGCTCCAGTTATATTTGACTCTAACTTGTAGAATTTTTCCAGCCTCTTGAATACGCATTGCTTCTGGTCCATCATCAGATGCTTTCCTGAATATTAAATCTATTATCATATCCACTATTCAATCATTTCTTCAACCGTTTTGAAGAACAAATTTATTCCTGTCTGATTTGTGTAGATACCAACCTTTATTTCTCAAACACAGAGACAACATTCTCTAAATATATTATTCTTAACTTATTTTTACACCTATCATTCCGTTTTTACTACATATTAAAAAAAAAAAAAAATTTCATTTAAATACTTGTGAACAAAGCGTCATCGAAATATCTTTTCAAGATAAAAGATAAAACCTCGAATCAATGCCGTTTTTGATTTGATGAACTGCCACAAAATACACCAAATTATACACCAATCGAATGTCAACAAGAACATGAGAATGGACGTGGGTGATCACATCATATTTCCACGTGTGGAAATATAAATTACTAGCTTTGCCCCGGTGCGCTTGGCTGACCCACAAAATAAATTTAATTAGCGAAGAGACACTATTTGGTGTAAATTTCTCGATTTCTAATATCTTGTAACACACAGAAAAACACATATACTATATATTTATTAGATTTGCCGCATTTGGTTCAGTTAGTTCACTGAGCTAAATTTATTATTCATATGAACGACAGCAGATAGAGAGACAGGCGAAAAGAGGATATAATAAACTTCTTTTATTCCAATCACCCAATTGGAGAGATTGCCTCAGTAGATTAGACAGATTTCAGCCTAAGGTTTCTTATCACAAATTTCGTAGATTCGTCCTTTGAATTATAATCAAATATTACATACTATTCACCTATTCTATTCTATACTATTCAAATATTACTTACTATAGACCTTCAATTGTCTAGGTATTTACTAAGTGAAGAAGCGAAATGAATCAGTTATTCTAAGTAGACTGGCAGAAAATTACTCCCAACACCATCCACTCTGTGTGAATCTAATCTAGATGGTTCTTAGTTCCATGCATTTACGAAGCACAAAGAGCGCGTGACTAAAAATACTTTGATTTGAAGTTTATTTAAACATTCATGGTATGCGATATCACGTCGAAGAGATGTTCCCAGCTTTAGCACCAGCTTCCTCAGACAATCATGTGAGCACAGATACGAGTATTCCACTCGATTTAAAATCATGTCATTCTCTTGCCTTAACTTAATTGAATTTGAATTTCCGTTTGAATTTACTTAAAGAAGAGCAGATTACATTCATACTAAGTGACTGTTTTATGAACGATCTAAATCAAAGTGTTTGATTTTAAGGTTTTCAAGATACGTGTTAAAGTTTTATATTTTAACGTCCTTTCAAAACAGAAACCGTGGCATTGGCATAAATGTACACAAGATTTTCGAAAATATAATCTGATTTAATCCAAAATGTGTGTAAATTTCACCCAAATACAATTGGCAATCCAGAAGTTTTAAGAAACTAGTTTTTCATCTATCAGACAAAGAAATATAATCGAAATGGTTTTTAGTGATAGTGATCTGATAAGATGTTCCTCAATTTCTTGGGAAAGGTTCGGAACATTTCCGATAGATATTGAAATAAAGTTAGAACTATCATACCCCAAATTAAGTGACTGTTTTTATGTTAAAGAAAGAAAGAACGATATAGAAAACAAAAACAAACAAACAAACAAAACAAAACAACAGAATTCCATTCCCCAAATGTTACCTGCGATTACGGATATGTAGTTGAATAAAGTAATGAATGAATGTTGAATGAAGTAACGTAAATACTATTATGAAAGCTTACATTGTTCATGGCTTGTTTTTATATTTACACATGAGATTAGATCACAGGATCAGAAACAGCATCATCAGAATACTAGCTTGTTCTAATAACATCTAATAACACCATCGAAAGCGAAGTTAGTTTTCGTTTCAATTTCTACCCCTTTGAATTGGTTAACGTTGACATCTGTGGTTTTATTATTACGCCACAAACAGCATTAAATATATTCCTATTGTTTAGTTCTTCATAAGCTGCAAACATCAAATAGGTGTCAGTATCAGTCATGTACAACATCTATATTTTATAGTATGCTGCAGCAGCTGTAAAGATAACAAAAGCATCCACATCAGCAACGTTTACACCATCAACTGGTAGCCATCGTTCACTCCCCCGATTTCGACATAATCATCATCATCATCTTAATCATGATTATCATCATCATAACAATCACTATCATCATCATCAGATGCTGTTGCTCACATGACGTCGGTGTCAACAGCAAAAATCATTTGCATTTTAGAGCAACGATATTCGGAAGTAATAAGCAACGCCAACGTCGAAACCCATGCTGAATTTTTTTATGACGTCGTAGGTTCATATTTAACAATCCATTGAGTTCGAGAAAGTTTCGTATAAGAATAATGGACGCGAGGATAAGGGCACAAAAGGTACGAAAGAATGGAAGGAAGTGAAGCGGATTTGGATTTATTAAATCCAATATAAACAGAGGTCAGAAAAAACGACGTATGCATAATAAACATCTGGATAACAGTTTTGTGTATCAGCTATACTATATAATTGCTCTACCTTGTTAATTCAGATCAGGTGGTTTTCAATGTAGAAAATTATTCAATAATCAAACACGGGTTCACTTCTACGAAAAAGTTTAAAAAGAGAAATCTTAAACAGACATTTCAATCTTAGTTTCTTAATTTGACTTCATTGATATTCTGGTATATGGTACATATCTAAAAACATATACTTATACACAGAACAAAACATTTTGACTGACTTATTTTTATTATTATTACTTACTTATTTTTATTGTAGAGTTATTGGATGTGAAGCAAAGTGAGGAAGACTTCAGAGAATAATAATAGAACGAATTTCTAGAATACCCGAGTTTAGTGAATATAAATTGAAAGCAAATGTCACACAAAAACAATTTTTCCCACAATTGCGGTCTTCCAGTCGATCGAATATTCTGGTCATCTCTCATTTCACTCCCTTCATCGTTAAATTTCATATCTAGAATTGTTATGAATATTTTATATGGAAATATATCGTATACATTTTTGGAGAATTTTGTAAGCTAACCTCATATTTTCGTCGATTGTTTTCATTTCATTGTGTATTTTTGATAGTTGCATGGATTAAATCACTTGAACATTTTATCTGCTCTCTGTTCGCTTGAAGAAATCACTGCTTACACATATTTTGTTCCATCAGCTTGAATTTTCTTGACTTGTTCACTCCAATGTTTTGTGTGTGGTTTATTTGGTATCTACGACTACTCTAACAATCTGGATAAATATTTTATATTCTTTGTTATGTTTTTCAATTCTTTCTTCAAGAACTCTCTTGAGTGCCCGGTTTAGGGGAAGGCTCAAACTACTGACGGACTGAGAATAGATTCTTATTTTATTCCAAAGGAAATACTTGTGTACTTAAAGTACTTAATTTCTTCTGTGTTTTAATTAAAACATATTGAAACATATTAAAACTTGTCTTCCCAAACATATTGAAATGAAATGAAATCTTTAAGTGAGGCTTGCGCTTATTCTTCAAAATTCTTTGTATATTCTTTAATACTTCAGCTTATAAAATTAACTGCAATTTGAACATTTTCTTTTCTTTAGTAAAATATTCTGTTGTCAGTAAAGTCCTTTGCTGTTCTTTGATTTCTGCTTCCTTTACAGTTTGCAGTTTTTCCCCCTTTGAAGATTCTTTTGTTCTAATTGCTTGCTGTTTCAATTTCTAGGTGTTTGAATCTCTGCCATATTTCTTATTTTCTGATTCTCTGATTCTCTGATGTTTTGATTACATATTTGAAAGTTTAAAAATAAGTTTATTTTAATAATTTTCATCATTTAAAATTTCTTATTCTTCTTTAATTATCATATCTTTATCTCTTTATTGGTTTTGGACCTCGATTTGGAGATTCGAGTTTTATATTAATTTCTGTATAAACTTCTGTCCAACCTTGTTAATGTCCCGTATTATTTAATTGTCATTATGCTCTTAAGCCCAATTTTTTTTCGATTAACGATTCTACATATAATTCTAATCAGTGTTAGTAACGTGTTTAATGTGGAAAACCACGAGTTCCCAACTCTGCTACGAATTTGTTTGTTTGTTTGTTTGTTTGTTAAGCATTCCGAATCACATCTACATCCACTCTGACCCACACTTGTTTGCGCACAAGGATTCGTATGAATCTCTGCATTTGTGTGCGAATGTGACCTACATTGAGTTGGCCTGCATAAATGACTTGATTACAGAGTGCGAAATGCGTTGCTTTGAACCCACTTCGCTGGTGGTTAGCGGAAGATTAGCACGGAAGATTAGCGGTTGGCAAATGATGTGTGCTGGCGATGGAATGAAACTCCTGCATAGCGAATCTTTGTAACTGAGATTCTGATAAAGCGTTGCTTGTGGTTTGAGTCAGCAAATGTGCGAATAGTAAGAAGAAGCAGAGATCTCTGAGAATTGTGAAAATATTTGTTCAAGTAAAGTTGTCTTTAGAATGTCCTTCTCATTGCCGTGCTTTTCTAATACCTACTTTTCATTAAGCAAACAAATACATATAAACAATAAATAACAGAGCAAAAACAGCGTTGTAATTCTTCTCCGATTTATTTCTCTTAAAATACAATGTCGTTTCTTTTTCCATACGATTAAATGCTGCTTTAGTACAAATAGAATCAGTTAATCAGCGTGTCTTTGTTTTTACGTTCGTCAATCTTGTCTAACGTTCACAATGTAAATATAGTATTATATTATTTCCCGAAGAATGATGTGATAATTAAATGTTAGATGAGAGACGGAAGATTTGTTGCAAATGAAATCGTTTGTCACAGAGCACTAAAGTTTTCTGTAATTAAGTAATCATTTCTCATTATCAACGACATGATTATTTTTCCTTGTGAAATCGGAGTTGGAAGAGTGATTTGGTGACTTTTAATTTCTAGTTAGGCATCATCACATTACACATATTATATATAAACATTATACATATTAACTGAAGTATGCAAGCTCTATTAAGTTAAAATTTGCACAGAGCTTTTAACAGATAATTTGCTGAAGCCACAATCTGAATGTTTATATTTTTTGCCTGATGCTTTAACACGCAATCGATTCGGAATGTAATCAGAACCTTAGTAAAGGTATGAAGACATACTTTAAGGGCTTTTTCCAAAAAATAGCCTTTTTGATAAAATTAAGAATTCCAACTTGAATTTGTTATATTGATTTAGATTTAAACAAAGCTTTAGTTAATTAGTTATTAATAATCAATAAATATTGACCATGATTATGATAGTAACTTTATGATTTCATGATGAGCCTCCAAATAAAATAAGACTGTGAATTTAATTATAATGCGAGGGAGTTATTATGAAAATGACCAACTAATAATATTATAAACCAAGAATTCCAGTTAAGCTGCAACTGACCACAACTTTTATTCAATCAACTTAATTTTGCTGTGCAGGAAAACTTTGACATCAAACACTGCATAAAATATTAATGGAAAAAGTGTCAAGAGGGTGTTTAGGTAAATTTTCGTTCGCATTCACGCTATTGTAGAACGTGAATGCATTAAATTTGAATCTCTACATTTATCGTGTTTCAACATTTCACTACTAAAATAAACTGTACTCAAATATTATGAAAGCACCTTTTTTGTAAGTTGTTGAGGGTGGTTGCAAAAGTGTAAAATTTTTAAAAACACAAAAAGTTATGAAGTAACAAAATTGGGGCTCAAACAAACAACAGTACAATACAAATTCGCATAGCTGCGAAAGAGAGCCGCTGTCAAACGACATGGGCGTGGCAAAGGGAAATGTGTGAATTTATTACATGGCGATAAATCATAGAGTAGGTGAATAAATTTATTATATTGTGCGAAGGATAGAAGAGTTGGCAACACTCTTTCTTGTTGATGGAGGATCTTATCCCACGAAGCTCGAACGTCAAATTACAAGAAAAAAACTAATATTTTCATCTGTGTTCAAAGCTTAATTTTCCTGTCCTGTCGTCCTGTCGAAAAAAGTGGTCCTGTCGAAAACGCCTAAATTTTTAAGTCACAAGCAGAAGAAGCTTGACGAGGTGTTGCACGTTTTTAACTTTAATCGATCAACAACGTGAAGCGAATAGAAAATGGAGGTGGGCTTAAATATCATGGGGTTATTTTAATTCTGGAAAAGGAAATTCTGTTTCGAATAAAAAAACGTCAAAAATTCAAATTAAGCGGCTAAATCTTGATGGAATGAATGAGTTGAAATAAAACCCAGAAAAAGGTCAATAATATGTTAATATATAACATGTCAATGTTTATAACTTCTTATGTAAGATGATTTCATTTCTTTTTAATTATTTGATGTTGATTAATAGTATATATGATTAATATCACCGAGTCTCAATATCGCATGTGATAATAAAAACAACAATAACAGAAAGAAAAGGCGTAAAACGAAAGGAACTATATTTAGATTCGTATTGGGTCGAAAATGGGACATAATTTTTATATTAATATTTACATTATTGTGGAGAAACTGAAAGAACGACCCTTTCTACAGAATGACCTAAAACGGTGGACACGAAATATAATATGCTTCATTATTTTCTCATTCCTCTACTGTTTTTCTTCTTTTGATAGTTCAGATATTCAGAAAATAGTTTTCCCCAGCATATTCCACATTCAATCACAACAGCCTAATATATTCGAAGTCCACAACACAACAACATATCCAGCGTTCACATCCTCCAAATAGAGTCAATTAAATGGGGTATCCAAGACAAGTGCAAACTCCAATCGATTCAAGCATAAAATTCCATGAGCAAAACTAAAAGTATATTATTACGAATCGAAACTCAAAAAGCATCGTTTATCAGCTCTGGATTTAAGCTATTTTTTTCGTATTACTTCTGTGAAACTGAGGGTTATTTTCGATAGAAAAAATGCTGGGACAGCATAAATAAGGATAAATACCTAAACATTTACTATATAATAACACTGTACTATGTACGATTATAAACCTTTGCTATATACGATTATAAACCTTTACTGTATACGATTATAGGATATATACATTTGCATTCTAATTTAAATTGCAAACTCACATTTTAAACTCTATAAAAACTAATCTATTTATTACTTCAACTATAAATGACCATCTACATTATTATGTTGCTTCTTTCCTCATGTTTTTGCTGCAGAACCCACATAAAAATGAAACTATTAAATAGAGCAAAGAAAATAAAAGGCTTAAGACTAAAATGTTATCTGAAAGAGTTATCTTCCAGTTGGCAAGTACCCTGAAATCTATAAATTAAAAATTTATTAGGCGGCAAGCCAAATTTTCCGAAGCTATTTGTTTAAAAGAAAGACGAGAAAGAAACCATAATTAAGACTCAAGTTATTAAGCCTCAATAATATTGAGTTTCAATAGTTAACCTATAAATTGAAGACCTGTAACCTGTAAGTCAATACATTATGTTTCATTATTTATGTATTCATTTTGAATATTTTGTCAATGATTTTATTCCAATTTGTATTTGCTACTGCCGTTCTGAATTGAAAAACTCCTTCTTCTTTTTGCTATTAATTCTTACAAGTATATTTGTTCAACATTCTCTTTGCAAATCGATGCTACCAACTTAAAACTTCATATATACAGAGTTGCATAAAATAAAAATCACAATTAAAACTTAAAGAAAAGTAGTCAGAAAAAAAATAGTATCATAAACAGAGTAATAAAAATTGACATCATGAACATTCCGGCCTCCTTTGAAAGCATCCGCTTTCAAATGTCCAAGAATAAAGGGCACAACTTGACAATTGGGCGTTTGTAGATTCCTTTGGAAGTTTTTATGGTTACGACTCTAACCGCACCGTCAGGACCAGGATGTGTTTCTTCAATTTTTCCGATAGCCCACTGAGTAGGAGGTAGATGATCTTCCTTTATGATAACGACGTCGTTGATTTTAAGATTATTTAGTTTTTGTGTCCATTTTGGTCGTCGCTGCAATTGCATGAGGTATTCCCTTGACCACTTGCGCCAAAACTCGTCGACTAGTCGTTGTAGATATTGCCAGCGGCTCAAGCAATTTTCCTTTCGATGAGCGGTGTCGTCATTAGGAATGGCCATCATCGGTCTCATGATCAGGAAATGTGCAGGCGTGAGAGGATCAGTGTCTCCTTCAAATCGTAAGCATAATGGACGTGAGTTTAAACAACCTTCAATTTGGCATAGTGTGGTATATAGTGTGGTTCTTCATATGTCACTGATGTGGTGGCCAATACTCTGCGTAAATGATATTTGGTGGATTTGACACCAGCCTCCCAGATGCCACCGAAGTGTGGTCCAGATGGTGGTGTAAAGTGCCATTTAATTTCTTGTGTTGTTAACTCGAGATTAATTGCATCTTGTGTTGACCGTTTATTTAATAGTTGATACAATTCGCGCAAGTATTGGTTACAAACAACAAAATTGGTTGCGTTGTCACTGTAGATGTTTGCTGGCTTGCCTCTTCTAGCTATAAATCTACGAAGCGTTGCTACAAAGGCTGCTGATGATAGTTCGGTAACAAGATCCAAATGGATGGCCTTGGTAACCAAACACACAAATAAGGAAATCCAGCATTTATATAATTTCGGACCTCGTCCTTTCCATGATTTTACTTGTATTGGTCCCGCAAAGTCTATTCCAACACTCGTAAAGGCCGTTGCTGGTTGAAGTCTGCAATGTGGTAAATTCCCCATTTGTTGTTCGTATGACTTGTGACGAAATCGCATGCACTTAGTGCACTTATATACACATTGTTTAATGGCGTAAATTACACCTGGTATCCAGTATTTCAGTCCGAGAAGATATTGTAGTTGTCGAGATCCTGCATGCAAGTAGCGTTGATGATAGTCACAAATGATGAGTTGCGTTAAGTGATGATGTTTGTTGAGTATAATTGGATGCTTCTGGTTGTAACTAACAAGAGAATTTTCAATTCTCCCCCCAACTCGTATGATGCCGTCTGGATCGATGAATGGTAGTAGTGCTGCTAACTTATGTGAGTTTGGTAGTTGGTTTTTCGATGATAATATTTCAATTTCTCGAGGGTATGAAGTTATTTGTGCCAATTTTATCAGTATGTTGTGAGCTGTCTGCAATTCATCTGTATTCAAGCATCCTATACGATTTTCTATACGCAATTTCTTTGCCAAACAATTGCCTTTGAATCTTAGCAACATTGCTGTAAGCCTAACGAGTTTATTATAATTCGAAGAACGGTGAATAAATTCTTCTTCCGGACAAACAATTGTGTGAGTGAAGAACTCCTTTCGTTCTTCCATGTCTACCTCCTCATCAATAGGAGCCAACGGTGGAATTGACGACATTGTTTCTTTTAAGATTTCTGGTCCATGCCACCATAATCGATCATTGAGGATTTCAATGGGGTGAACACCTCTCGTGGCGAGGTCGGCTGGATTTTGCTGGGATTGAATATGACGCCAACGATCAGCTGGAATAATTTCTATAATGTATGAAGTTCTGTTCGCGATGAAGGTTTTCCATCGGCGAGGATGATCTGCTAACCATGCTAATACGATTGTAGAGTCTGACCATCCAAAAAAGTAAAACGTTCTCTAATGCTAAAGCAGACTGAACCTTTTTTATGAGCTTCGCCATTAGTTGTGCAGCGCATAGTTCTAGTCGAGGCAATGTTACTTGTTTTACCGGCGCCACTCTCGATTTTGCTGCCACCAAGTAAGTCTCAATTGAAGCGTCGTCATATTGCAATTTTATATATATTGCTGCTGAGTAGGCCAGTTCCGAAGCATCGGAAAACCCGTGCAACTCTACATGCTGCCCCCTTTGATACTTCATCCATCGTGGAATGTGCAGATTTGTTATATCGTTGATACTCGTATGCAATTTAAGCCATTGATTTGCAAGATCGTCAGGCACTTGCTGATCCCATTCGATTCGCCTTAACCATAATTTTTGCAAAAAGATTTTAAATGAAATCACCACAGGAGCCAACCAACCAATCGGATCAAAGATTTTTGAAATTTCAGATAAAATTAAGCGTTTTGTAATAGTGGCAGGCATAGTTGCGAGAGATACTCTGTATTTGAAAAGGTCTTGTGTTGTATCCCAGAAAAGACCTAATGTTTTTACTGTTTGCGTATCGTCGATAATTGTATTTTCACACGCTTCTCTGTCTTCAGTCTTAATGGTATCCATGAATTCCAGTGAATTCGATGCCCATTTGCGTAAATGAAAACCTGCTTGTGAAAGTATGGAACACATTTCATTCTTTATTGTAATCGCTTCTCCTACGGTTGGACTACATGCCATAAAATCATCGACATAGAAATTATTTTTAATGGCGTCTGATGTATCAGGGAATTCAATTGCATTATCCAATGCAACCTGATGGAGAGTTCGTATAGCTAGGTATGGCGCCGCAGACGTTCCATATGTAACAGTCTTCAACTGGTACTGCTTTATGGGCTCTGTGTTTGAATCGCGCCAAACGATACTCTGATACGACCGATCGTCGGGGTGAATAAGTATCTGGCGATACATTTTTTCGATGTCGCTGCACATACCAATCTGGTATTTTCGGAATCGTAGAAGCAATGTAAAGATATCATTTTGCAATGTAGGTCCTAGAAGTAGCTGATCGTTAAGAGAAACTCCGTTGGTTGTTTTGCACGAACCGTCAAAGACTACACGCAACTTAGTTGTGCTACTAGTTGGCTTAATGATAGCATGATGAGGCATAAAAAATGTTCTTTTTTCCGGAGACTCTATTGCTAACTCCATATGACCCAGCTCAATGTATTCATCGATAAACCTTTTATATTGATCGTGCAAATAAACGTTTTGACAAAAACGCCTCTCTAATCCATTCAGCCGTTTTATCGCTGTTGATTTCGACTCACCGAATTCAGTAAATGATTGTTTGAATGGCAGTCTTACCATATATCTCCCATCTATATTGCGTTGAAATGTCTTCACGAAGTGAGCTTCAGCTTCTTCTTCATCTGATGTGCGTTTAATCACAACGTTGGGCACTTCTTCCATCTCCCAAAACGTTTGGAGTTGTTTGCTGAGATCTACGCATACATGCGCAGCAGTCGCACAGTTAGTTTTATCACCACCTACGTTGCCAATTATCACCCATCCAAAAATTGTATTAAGTGCTGTTGGGGTCCCAGTGGGATGAACTATTTTCTCTCCCACTAAGATATCGGTAAAAATATCTGCACCCATTATTATATCAATACCGCCAGGCTTATCAAATTGGGTATCTGCCAGTTTCAAATTTTCAAAAAATTTTAATTTATTGCTACGGATTTCTTGTCCAGGTAAATTCTGTGTAAGCCTCGGTAAACAGTACGCCTCTGTCGATAAATATTTATTTTTTGAATGCGATGTGATTTTTAGCAACATCTTGCCTCTTGTGTAGTTTGGAGCGCATGCTCCAACACCATGCATCAAAATTTTATCATGGTGTCTTTTTAAACGTAGACGTTGAGCACATGCTTCTGTTATCAATGTAGCTTGTGCACCAGAATCCAATAAGGCTCTACAAGGTTGCCAAACATTATGCGAGTCAGCAATCATTATTATTGCAGTCGGCAGTAAAATAACTGAATGTTGGTATTGATGAGTTGAGTTGATGCAAATGGACGCCGAGTGGCTGTCTTGCGGTTGTTGGCTCGGCTGCTTGATAACTCTAGTTTCACTTTGTGTCTTGTGTAACAAAGTGTTGTGCCTCTTGTTACAATGTTTGCAGGTAGATCTTGTACACTCTGGTGCTCGATGACCAGTGTGCAGACAATTAAAGCAAATGTTGTTGTTGCGTAAAACTTTGTATCGACCGTCAACGTCAAGACCTTTAAATTCATTGCAATTGTACAAGAAATGATTTTCTGTGCAAATTGGACATGCCTGTATCGCCGACGCATATGCTTGTGAATTTCGGTTTCGTCCTGTGAAACCCTGTTGATTAAAAGTCTTTGTAGGTTTTATTGTCGCCACCGTGTTGTGTTTTGATACATTTTCAAGTTCGAAAACGCGCTTTTCGAGAAAATTCAATAATGATTTAAATGTATGCTGTTCTTTGTATTTCTTTTCTCTGTACCAGAGTGTATGTGTTTCACTGTCCAATTTTTTCTCAACATGAAAGAGAAGTATTGAGTCCCATTGCTCAACTGGCTCATTTAATGCCTTCAGAGCATTGATGACCTCATTGCTGCTACTATAAATACGTTTAACCTCTGCAACAGTGGATAATTTCATAGGTAGTTGCTCAAAAATTAATTCAAAATATGCCTTTTTTACTTGTTCTGAATTTTCGTATTTGTTTTTCAAGATTTCCCAAGCTATTGAGTAATTATCGTTTGAAGGCTTTAAATGTTTAACTAACGAGAGAGCGTCTCCTTTTAATTTTGATTGCAAATATTCAAGTTTTTCGATACCTGCTAAGTTTTGTCGTGTGTGAATTAGTGTTTCAAAGAGGTCTCTAAATCTTATCCAATTTGTATATGTTCCGTCAAATTCTGGCAGTTGGATTTGTGGTAACCGAACTTCATGCTGTTGATATTGATTACTAGAGCCGATGTTGGAATTAGGCGAATTAGCTCCAAAGCTTGCATTTGTTGTCATTTGTTCAATGAGTTGGCTCATTGCAGTTTGATGTTCTACCAGAGTATGTATGGCAGTTGATAAATTATTGTTCGACGAACCTGCATCAATCACTGTTCGATCAGTGTCATCCTCACGTGACCGTACCAGATATACCGCCTTAAGTGAATAATATAAACTTTCCAACTCACTGCGATATAATTCTTCTTCTTCTATCTTTTCTGCTTTTGCGTCGATTTCATCCTGAATAGACTCATATTCCTTGAATATAAGCTCCAATTTATCAAGCCGTACCCTATACTCTTCCACCGATGCATTAGTGTTATTATTTACAAAATTTTGCAAACGCGTGATCGAACCCTTATGCGATTGTCTTTTTCTTTTTAATTGCTCCATTTTATTCTTATCTTTATGACTTTGCTTGCTAAAGTCCACAGATGTCGTTAAATGTCCACTCTAATAATATCTGCCTACTGCCATAAATTGACTACTAGCTGCTTAATTTTTAGGTTATGTATGCTTCGCACGTTGCACGCTAGTCTGTGTGAATGTACTGATGTCTTTTCTTCTTGTTGTTTTTGTGTCAGGGTGCTCCGCTGGACACTGCCGTTGCTGTTGCTGCACGCTAATCTGTGCAATGTATTAATGTCCTCTTGATGTTGTTTTTTGTGTCCGGGTGCTCCGCTAGACACTGCTGTCGCTGATGCTCTTGATTTGGCTCGATAGGACCATGAATATTTTGTCAATGATTTTATTCCAATTTGTATTTGCTACTGCCGTTCTGAATTGAAAAACTCCTTCTTCTTTTTGCTATTAATTCTTACAAGTATATTTGTTCAACATTCTCTTTGCAAATCGATGCTACCAACTTAAAACTTCATATATACAGAGTTGCATAAAATAAAAATCACAATTAAAACTTAAAGAAAAGTAGTCAGAAAAAAAATAGTATCATAAACAGAGTAATAAAAATTGACATCATGAACACATTTTATTGTGTAAATATACAATAGATCTCGCCCCATTCATCCTCCTATTTATAATATTTTTCTTAAAGATAAACATTAATTTATGCTGCCTTTATAATCCTCTTAGTGTCTCTCTTTCCTTTAATCCATCCCTTCAGTTACCGTTTTAGCAAGACATCCGTTTTTACATTTCCTTTCTTTCGTTAAGCCAAATTTTCATCATTTATTCAGCTTTATACTATCATTTATAGTTTCCCAACATTTAATCCTTTCTTTTCGCACCTTCGTTTCGCATATTCAGGGAGATTATATAAGGTTATTCCAGAAGATCCCAACATTGGTTTATTTTACTGTTATATTATAATTAAATACTTTCAAATAATTTCAAAACAATTTTTAACTGAAGGACATTTTAATGAATTCATTTCAAGGAAATGTTTCACGGAATTCGTAATGTTAATTTAAGGAGAATGAAATTTATTTCACATTTTGTGTACGAAAATTAAACTCAACAAGAAAGTACTATCACAATAATCTAGATTCTGCAAACATTTCAAATTTTCCACCAGAGCATCAGGTACACTGAAGCATATAAAAAAAGCTTTCCTTACTTGTCATCGTACTGATTTAATCAAATTTTATTCATATGTAGAACACATAAAATCGAAACTAAATCGTCTGTTCCACGGGCAGAGATGACAAAACTTTGCATGTAAAATTAATTCTGCAAGGAAAGCCCAGGAAATGAAATGTCAAATGGTGCGGGTGAAGGCGCGGAAGAGCAGAGCACGTACCCTGTTTCGTATCAAATTTGTTGCTACTAAACAAGTCAACAACCAGTGTAGCGTAGAAAAGCTGCCTGGGGTTTCTTGTTTTTTCATTTTTAAGCAACAACAATGAAATGTTTGTAACAACAAGAACAACCGTCTTCTTTACAGTACAAAAGAGAGCAACTCGGTAGCTGGATATGAGCACCTCTAGCGGAAACCTCACGGAATTCTAATGAAGACGTCCGCTTCCTTAGCGTTTTCCTCAAGACGTTTCACTACAATTAGTGTAGCTGTTGTTGAAGCTGCTTAGTGGTGCACCTTAGCGAAGGGGCAAGACGCGTCCGTTTCCTTGAGTGCCATAAAATGCTGCTGAAGGGAAGAAATTTAAGGGAATAAGAATTCCCTGTTTAGGGATGGTAAATAATTTATTATTTAAAAATATTCCAAACATTTAAAAGAGTTTATTTATCAAACATTCTCATAGAACAGGGACCAAAAAAGAATTATTAACTGTTTATTTTCAGAATGCTGGCAGGAATAAAAGTTAGTCGATTTACGTAGTACTTACTTTTTTATTGATGTCTTTCGTTTCGCTTAAAATGAGATTTGTAATAAGAATTTCACAACTAATATGACCAATTCAGGCGCAGATGAAAAGGAAAGGTTAAGGATGCAGGTTAACGCCGTGGACATAAGAACCGAAGTTTATTGTGGATGGGTGTGTTCCATTGATCTATGCACCTTGCAACGGCCTTGCCCACAAGAAAAAAACCACACAGGGCGATTGGCGTGGACACTAACATTTCCTCAATACTTTCTTCCTATCTGTTGAACCTATCTGTTGAAGGTTTTTCAAAACTTTGATTTGACTGAAGTTTTTTCTTTCAGCTCAATCATAAATCATATAATTTGGCAACAGTCTTTCCAACTCGATATTAATAACTCTACAGCAGCTTAAAATAAAACAAAGCAGGACAAGAAAAACCTTCGATATATCACACAAAAAATTGTGATATATCACAAATTATTAAGAATACCGCAATGATGTAAGAAGCTCGGATCAACTGGCGTGATGACTTCGTACCAAGTGAACTTTATTTACGTTCATAAATCACAACTGTACTTGAAGGCTGGAAGTGTTTGTAAATGAAAAGCTGTAACTACCAAAATATTGTAAAATATTCCGATTAAATTTATTAATCTGATGGTGACTATGATATTTATATATGTATGTAATATCAAATGTGAAGAATAACGATTATAACCTAACATTGACACATCAAAGAATATAACCTAAGATTATTGTTTTCTTCTTTTGTTTTTCATGAAGGCTACTAAAACATATTTTTAAAATTCATACATATATAAATAGAATACATACTATGTATGCATATTTTATATTATATATACATACAATTTATATACATGAAGCCACAATGAAAAATTGCGGAACTATATATTATATAAAAGCTCATTTGCAGTCGAATATCTTTCTCATCGTCCTGCTCAGATATTTATATAGTATTATGTCAATAATCGCTGTCGAATACAAACTTAACTGACATGAGATGCTCCACAGAACGGTTGGTTTTTATTTGTACCTTTCATTTGGATTGATTTGCATTTTCCGACCAATTCAAGCATTTGTCTCGCTCGTTCATTCATTCATCATTGTTATAGATAGATATAGATAGATAAGAGAAAGAGAAATCAATAAATCGATATCAATTTGTGTTCAATGCGAATTCATAGATATTCATGTGGCGCTGCATAATGATGAAGGAAGAACAGCAATAGAGTGTTCCTTAGTTCTCGAAAGAAATGATTGAAATAAAGTTTGCTATAAATTAAATTGTGAATTTTATCCCGTCACTCACTACTTAAAGATGTTTGAATTCTATGTTAGAAACGGAGAGAGAGAAACGGAAACTAAATTCAGATTTAAACCAGACAACAACAAAAAACGGATGTAATATTGCAGATGTAATAATTTTTAGTATTTAAAGTGTTTGATAATTGTAAACCAGAGATAATAACCAGAGATAATTAACCAGAGATTGGTTGCTAATGACTTATTTAAGCTTGTGTGTGATATGTCTGTGTGTGGGTAAATGCATGTGATGGCGAGTAAAATCTACTCTTGCTTGTTTAATAAAACGTCTGCAGTAATAAAAGTTATGGCGAATGCAGATAAAATACCTCATCACATTTTAATTTTATGGTTTCCTTGTAAAACCTAAAAGTTGCTAAATAATAATAAAGTATAAAAGGAAATGTTTTTCCTGAAAGAAAGAGATAGCAAAGTTTCAAGATAAAAAGTGTTCTTAAATACATTCTCCCAAGAAAAATATTTATGTCTAATAAATTCTCCATGATACGTAATTTAAAACAACATTTAATTCGAGTTAATTAAATTAATTCGAAATACAGTCACTATTCAAATACTATTACATGAAATATTACAATACTTTGTAATAAGTTTATAAATTTATATTAGAATATGCCTTTGATAGTACAGAGACTTGTATACATATAGGATGACCATTGATGGGGTTTTAAGTGAAACGATCGTTTTTAGAAATCTTAAACTTTATTATGCGTATCGGTGTTTTTCCGAAATCAGTGTACATACAAAGTAAGTAGTTGTTCGTTAATTATTTATTTGTACTCGTTATTAGTGATGGTAAAAAATGTTCGTTCGTAATTGAGTTGAGGCGTTGCCACCTGTCTAGTTTAGTCTGTCTGTTACTTTCCCACATTCGGCCATTCTGCGTTTCCATCCGACCCGGATGGCTTCCATGGCTTCATGAACTCAGCAACGGTGGTAGTGCGGTTTGGCCCCTCATGGTCACCAATCTTCGAAACCTCGTACCTCCCGTGGTTCATAATGCGAATGATGCGATAAGGACCGAGAAATTTAGGCTTCAACTTCATCGCTGTACCATACTGAGTGCGCTTGATGGCGACCAATTCGTCAATAAGGTATGGTCGGTCATGTTTGCGTTTAGCGTTAAAACAGCTTCGGTTTTCTCGTTGGATTTTTTCTATATTCCCTCTTGCTAACTTCCGAGCTTCTTCTCGTTCATCATCGAGCTCGTCAAAGGTTAGTTCCCCTAGCCGCTCACGCAGCTCGGGCATGTCGGGTGTACGCATCTCTAGGCCAGTCAAAATCCTAAACGGTGACAATTTCGTGCTCCTTGGTGGGGTGCTGTTTAATGTTCGTTGAACTTGCTCCACGAATGTATACCAGTTTTTCGGGTTCTCATGACACAGCTTGGTGAGCATAGGAATTACGACTCGGTGGACTTGCTCCACTTGCCCGTTACCTCTTGCAACTCCGGTGGCTATTGTTAGATGCTGAATGGATTCATTTCTGCAGTATTCCTCAAATAATCTCGACGTAAACGCAGAGCCTCTATCGGAGATGATTCTCTTTGGGTTTCCAAAAACCGCTGCTTGCTTCTTGAGTCGGTCCAATACTGCTTCAGCGCCAGTATTTCGCACCGGGTACAGCCACACGAACTTACTAAATCCGTCGCTTACCACGAAAAGGTGATTGTATCCTTTGCCTGACGCTGCCATAGGTCCAAGGTGGTCAACATGGTAAGTTGAAAGTGGTTGATCGGCTTTATCGATTGGAACTAAGAATCCCTCCTTTTTCCCAGACTTACGTTCAGCAACCATGCATTCTATGCAGCTTCGAGCGATTCTCGCTGCTTTCGGTCCTAACTTCGGGACATAGGAGGACTTTTCGACGGCTTCTTGCGTTTTCTGTGCCGAAAAGTGTCCTTTTCGATGGGCCATTCTAATTATTTCGTCCTCCATTAGGCTCGGTACTACAACTAGTTCCTTGACGGGATCCTTGAACAGTATGTCCCTCTTGACATAATAATCTTCATAATCACTACTTTCCAGCACCTTTATTACAGCCCTAACCCAATCGTCGTCACGCTGTGCCTGCTTGAGTCGGTGACTCAGCTCGTCCTCCAAAGCCAGACAGTAGACTCGACTCAGAGCGTCTAGGTGTTTCATCTTCGAACCGCTACGATGTTCTATTTCATAGTTGAAGTCTTGAAGAAACATTGCCCATCTTGAGACCCTTAATGGAACATCTTTCTTCTTCAGCGTCATCGTGAAAGCGTTGCAATCGGTCACGATCTTAAATTCGATGCCCAATAGATGTATCCTCCATTTCTTCAACGCTTCTATTACTGCCAAAACTTCTAGTTCGTATCCGGTCCATTAAAGAATCCATTAGTCAGGTCGAGCGTCGTGAATACTCTAAAACCTTGCAATTGTTCGATCACGTCGTCGATAAGTGGCATAGGAAAATTATCCCTGACGATCTTTGCATTTAGGCACCTGTAATCACAACAAAGCCATGCTTCCATCCTTTTTGGATACGAGGACCACTGGCGAAGCATATTCTGAGACGCTTGGACGAATTATCCCTTCTCGTAGCCACTTCGTAACCTGCTCGTCAACTATTTTCTTATCAGCATGTGAAATACGCCTCGGCCTTTCGTACACTGGAACATCATCTAATTTTCATCTCGACGAGAGGCTTTAAATCGTTGGATGGTTTGTATGTCTCAACCATCTTCTGCACTTCATCGGCTTGGTTGGCATTTAGGTGAGATAGATCCATTTCGATGTGTTCGGATCGCTCTTTAAAATCTGTTTCTGCCATTAGCCATAGTTCAGCAAACTCTTGGCTTAACTCGTCCTTTCCAATCTTAACTGTTTCGCTCATTACTGGTATCTGCGGCTCATTTCCATGTGCTTCCACTTTTTCGATATCTTCGACAATTTTTGGACTAAACAATTCGTCGCCCTGTATGGTTGCCTTCAATTTGAACTGAATCTCGCTCTGCGTTCTTGTCAAATCAACAAATTCCAAAATACTGTTCCCGATTACGACTGCATAGTTTATGTCCCTTTCTCTGACCACGTGGAACGTCAAATTGAGGTTCGCGCCTCCGACTTTAGCATGTGTCTTGAAACTTTCGAGTGTAAGCAGCTTGCTTCCGCCAACGCCTAACAAACGCCTTTTATCATCGCTCAACTCTATGTCGTAATCATTACCATAATGTCATAACGAATCAGACATAAGTCACATCCGGTATCTATTAATGCGGAAAAGGTTAAGTCCTTAAAACTGATGTCCTTGAAAATTAGCCCAACTTTGCCTCTGCCTTCAAGACGTTTCATCGTCGACATCATATTCGCATTATTCCTCTCGGCCTTCACTTGGTTAGCGCTATGGCCACATTCCGATGCGAATCTTGACCGCACTTGAAACATTTGATGCGTTTTCGTGGGCAGTTTTTAGCCAGATGTGAGTGGTCGCCACAACTAAAGCAAGCCCTATTTGAAACTGTTACTCCCGCTTGTTTGTCCGACACCTTGTTTAACGACGAAGGTTGTGGTAAGCTTGGATTCGGAATTGGCTTACTTTTTATTTTCTCATATACAGAAATTTGCGCCTCCAACTCCTTGACTGTCTTTGCCTGATACAGATTGGCCTTGTTTAGTCTGCTGTCGGCGATGCCCTCGATGAAGTACTCTATGAGACTTGCATCGTCGAGACTAACTGGTTTAGCAATCTCCATTAGACAGTAGAGATATTCTCGAAAATCTTCGCCTTGACGCTTACGGCGATTACGCAATAGGCGGTGCACGTCTAACGCTGACAGCTCGGTTCTGAATTCGGACTGTAGGGCTGACTTCAACCGGCTCCAACTACTTATACCATTTTGACTGCGTATAAACAGCCTCGCCGCACCTTTTAGCAGCTGCTTAGCATATATAAAACGCTGAAGATCATTCCATTCGACTGCATTCGACGTTTGTTTCAAAATCCTCTATCCATCGTTCAACACTCGGCTGGCCCGATCCCGAAAACGAGGGCACCGAATCCTCAATATCACAGAGTGTGAAGAGTGACCGTTCTGTGCGCACGATCTGTTGGTGCGGATCTGCGCTTGGCTGGCTGGCTACGTCCTCGTAGTCGGAGTCCTCTCCGTCTTCTGCAGTCAAGCCGAAGTGTTCCAGTAACCTGTCTTGTAACGTTGATTTTCGTCCTGTCACTGTTAGTCCCAGTCTATTCAGCTCCTCCTTTAAGGAAGCTACACGCATTTCTAAAATGCTGTCTCTGTCCATCACTACTACAAATTAAAAGAATATAATGATAGTTTAAAAATTAAAAATTAACAAAATTCAAGTTTGCTAAGTTAACCTTAAAACCTCACGAACAAAAATGAATACAATGAATACATACAAATGCACTTAATTCTAAGAATTTACAAATTCTCGGCCTCCGCCTTACGCTCTTCAGCAAAAATTCTCGGCCACTGCTTGTCGCTCTTCCTTAGCAAGATTCTCGGCCACCGCCTTACGATTTCCACAAAAATTTTAAGTATTCGCGCGGATCAGGATTACACAACAATTTAAAACACAACATTTTGGCGCAGCAGGATTTTCGAGCCGAGGATCGCTCGAAGGGAAAAAGTAAGTAACAATAAAATACGGAAATTAAAAATAAGAATAGCAGCTTAAATTACTTAAAAGAGAAGTGAAAATACGAAAGTGAGAAAATAAATAAGTGCAATACGAAAATTAAAAATAGCAGTTTAAATTACTTAAAAGATAAGTGATATAACAAATATTAGTAGCTTAGGAAAAAGCAGGAAGTGAAAAGGAAAAGTCATAAGTTATAAGCTATTTAAAATTACAAGTTAAGAGCAAGTGATCGTATATGCGGAAAAAAAAAAACTTTAAGAAAAAAAAAGGGAAGGAAAATTGGCAAAAAAGTGAAAAAGTGAAGTTCGTTCGTAATTGCGTTGAGGCGTTGCCACCTGTCTAGTTTAGTCTGTCTGTTACTTTCCCACATACATGACATCTAATAACTTAAGGATTTCTGAAATAATTTAATAATGAAATACAGAAATTTAAGTCAGTATTATCCTTTCTTCATTAAATGAATTCCATAAATAATAAATACTATGCTATCGATTGAATGGTGCCTCGAAGTAATTAGTTATTCAATTCTTTTTCATATAATAATTTTGTTTTCATATTATTGAAATGAAATATCAAAAGAGAAAAGATTTCATCGCTTTCATTCGCAGGTAATTAAAATTTTACAATGTAAGGAATCAGCAGCATTGATTCAACTAATTAAAAATTCTTTAAGCCCATTTATTGACGATTAAATCATTAGTACGCTTTTAGAGTCGGAATGTGAACCGTTATTTAAAATGTTATTTAAAAGCAACAAATTACTTTGCACACAACAAGTATCGAGGGACCATGATACCGACCCGATCGAACGATTGAACTTTATGCATCAAAGATGCATTTATTCTCTCCTTTCTTTCCTTTTCCTTTAAATCCTTTTTGATCACGAGTTGCCTTTTCTAAACAGTTTAAAAAATTCAGAAAGTAATTTAATTACGTTTGCAGGAAACTTCACCAATTCACTAAAGTTTCTAAACTGACCGCAGCTCTCACTCATGCAACTTTATGGTCGCAATAAATAATACCAAAACAAAGAGGGAAAATAGAGAAAGTTTCTGGTCGCTGATTTTCGTTCTAGATTCCATCGCAGCATTATCGTTTTTTCATATTTTTCCGTTTACTTTTTCCACGAAGCGGCAATTTCGTAAATTAAATTTTTGTTAAATTATAGCCCAAGGACAGTCAGGACAGGACCAGGACTTGGGAGGCCGTGCGCATTCCGAAGGCTGTGCTGCAGACCAAAGTTTAGCAGAAAAACCAAAGTTATGCAGAATATCCAGTTTTGGAGAAACTTTTAAACGTCAGAAAATGTGTCAGCTGGAGACCAACTGGAAGGGAATGTGACGCCTATAAAAATCTAACAGCGAGTTGTGCGATGAAATAAAATGACGAAGCGATTACTGATGGTCCAGGTTGCTTAACCCTTCTGCCAATAGCTATTTTAAAACCCTCCTATCAATGGATTCGTATGAAAATAGCCAGAAGGGAATAGTAAAATAAGTGAAGGTGTACAATTTTGATTATGATAAAACTTTAGCAAGTCTTTTATATTTTATAGTTTATTATTATTTATAGTAACTTATTGATTGAAACATTCAGTACATTTAAATAGTTTAGTATGTAAGCAAAGAGGATCCCCGCAAACATTGCAGGAAAATTGATTGTTGTGGTTTACTCTACATTACTCTACGATTCTGCACGTCATTTTCGAGTCCGCTGCGATACTATTGGTGCTCCCAAGAAGCATTCGATACCATTTCTAATGGAGAATAGTCCAATTATCCTTGGATTGTTTATCGACACTTTGGTCTGAGGTGGCACCTTAATCGGAGAGGATTTTGTTGTAATTTACGTTTTCATAAGTTATGTATGATGCCAATGCGTCTAACATATTGCAGAAAAACGCTACTGGCCATCTGTTGGTGTTTCGTTTACAGGTGTATTCTCCTAACATCTGGTCCATGGCGTCATGTTCTTCTTTATATTTACGAGTATTGTAAAGTAGATTAGCTTGTGCTTTTGTTTGAAACGTTGAGAGTAAGATCGCTGCTTTAGATTTCCCAGGTACGTAGGACACAGCTGGGACATGTTTCTTAAACCCAGTTGTGTGTATACTTCTGTCATTCTGCGCGAGTCCTCCTTACCTCTACCTTATAATATTCGTCTGATAATTCTTCTTGTGACTTTTAGTTTACACAACAGATTTACTTTTTCTATTGGGGAAATAGAAGAGATGCTGAGCAACGATGCTAATTACGACGAAAAATATTGTCTTTAATTATATGAATTATGAATAAATATGAATTATTTTCCGTTTTCCCAAGTGATATGTAGGAAAGTGCCGCAAGCTCTGATCTTGGTAAGCACTTTCTTCTTAAGTTTATTTTTCACACCTAATCATACCGAAAATGTACAAAACAAAGTAAGAAAGTTTCGTCAATCTAGTTAGGATATTAATATTTAAAAACTTGTTGAAAATGGAAATTGTCTGGCTAGACGTAGTAATTGACAGAAGGGTTAATAAGACGTTCAATCACTTTGAATTCAGTTTCTATCACAAAAACGCGTTGTTGTTTCATAAGGTTCAAAAGGTTAATTAAATACTTCTACAAAACAGGTCAAAGCAACTGAGTATTAGTTGTAGAGTGGCTGAAATCTTGTTTAGTGATTAGTTATGCTTAATTGGTTCCATCTTATGACACATAAAAAGCCATCTTCACCCGTCAATAGTTCTAGAAAATTCTACTTAATTATCAATAATTCTAAAACATTGTGTTATTTTTAAGAGATTTGAACTTTAGTATACATTCTGTATTATTGGGTTATTTCTATATTTTTAATGTATACCTATGTTTTTCAAACATTTCTTAAATAATTCCGAAAGTCATTATAAATAATACGAATTAATACCTTATAAGCTATTCTATATACTAGTCAAATAAAATACCTTATTAACAGAGGGACCACTATAAAGAAAGTCATCCTGGCCTGCATTCAACACCCAAGAAAACGAAATTGAAAACCAAGAGGTTTGAATATAATTACGTTCAGCAGAAACTTTGCTAACCTCGAGTACTTCTTTGCCTCAAGAAAAGAGGGGGAAAAATGCCGAAACTTTCAAATTAAGTCTTGGAAAGTTTTCCAAACTATCACAGTCGTCTTTAGGAGGAGATTTTTACATTTCAACGACATCTAAAATCTATGCGTTTTAGTTCTCGCAGTTTGTAAGTGAAATGGTCGCTGTATAAACTGTTGAATCTGGAGAAAACAGGTCTCAGACTACGAGTCTCTATTCTCCAGTAACTTTGGCGACTACTAAAAAGAAAACTTCCTTATTCGAGGTTCCAAATGCTTCGTAAAATTCGTAAAAATGGCATAAAACTTTTAGCAGTCGCTGCTATTGAGAGAACCACTTTACAATATGTTGCAATGACTTCAAACAAAAGAGAAATACAAAAAGTTCCAGGTGGAATGAAAAAAAGATCGAAAACAAGCTCCAACATCGGTTAAAGTCTAAAAATAAAAGATTAAAAAAGCTAAACTTTTACCAACTGAGACAATCTAATAGCCCCCCTTCTGCTGGTTTCTTTGCTGCCTGTCTGCAGTAACCACGACATCGTCGTTTGTTAAAGCTAACGATAAGCATCCATCGAAATCATGCTGTGGCTAACAGCAGCACGGCAAAAGAAGCATCGTGGAGTTGCACACATCTTCACGCACATGGAAAAGGACGCGAACAAATTATCGAACAGCAAACAACCTCTCGGCGACCTTCGAAAGGTGGCTGATAAGAAATAATTTATTTGCTCAAGGAGAATAAGTAGTGTCAGTTTCGTGGTGGGAGATTGAGTCAGGTGGATGAACAGCTACAGGAAATTTTTCCGGCGATGTTTTAATAAAGTTTTAAATATCCCTTTCTTATGAATTTCCTCTTTGAATACAATTCATCTCAGTCAGGACAACATGCAGTCAGACTTCACAGCAAAAACAATTAAAAATTTAATTATTTGCAGACCATTCGAATGCTTTGAAAGCGTTAACGCAGCCACAGCGAGCGGACGTTGCAGTTTTGAATAAAGTCAAGTGTATCTGGTAACGATCTTCTTTTCCTCCTTATTTATAAATAAAAGAAACAAATTAAATTGAAAATTGTAATGTTAGGGTAATATCAATATAGTCAAATCCCATAAAAACATCTTTTTGCGAGTAATAAGTATAATGTCTTTTATTTAGCATATTCAATATTGGTTATCGTTGAGGGTGTCCTTAAGAGTATGGCTTCATTGCATAGACATGGATTTCAACTGCCACATTATTATCGTGTTATACAAAAGTAAAATTTACAACATGTGTTTAAATTGACAATCATATCAGGGCTTTCTATTTCCAGGGTAGTAAAAATTGTAATTTATTTACTAAATTCGTGGCAAGAGTATGCTTTCCTTCTTGCTACAAATCGGACCTATTTTGCTTACTTAACTTCGTTGGTTGCAGTTTTTCTTCGCTGTTGTTTCAGTTGAAGCAGCTTACTGTGCTTAGGTTTCGTCTAAATTAATTTAATTAATCCTGCGGGTGTTCAGACTACACTTCATACTCATCGCTGCACTCAGATGAATAACTTTTCTTCTCTTCCGTGGATTTCTTCTATTAGCGAGCAGATGTGCGAAGATTTTCTTAGTGTTCTTTGGGATCAGCATTTCATGGTTTCTTTAATTTTATTTTTTCTTTCTTTATTTCGTTGTTGGAAATAGTTTAATGAAGTGATAATTTGTGAACTTTAACTGCTTCGTAATTGTTGCTTAAAGCGTCGATCAATTTTTTTAGAGCTCATTTGAAATTTTGTTTCTAGAAAAATTGTATAAAATCTTCCGGTACTCGTTAACCATTGCACTGACTTAACTGGAGACCCACAAGGAAGAAGACACTTTTAATTGCAGGAGCTGTAGGATTGTTGAGATTGTTTAATGAATTTAGGATCAGTCGAGAAACTCGAGATCTCTCGCTGAATTTATGTTTACCTTGAAACAGTTACGTTATACAAACGTTATACATTATACGTTATAAGTTAACGTTATACTTTACGTTATACACCTAATTTTGTATGCACCTAATTCTCAGAGGAAAGCCTGGTTTATAGTATAAAGCGTATTATAGCATGGTTTAGAGAGACATGCTTAATTTTAGAGCGCTAATCAGGGCGCTAAACGTTAAGCATGAAATAAATGTAAGATCAGCAGATGCAAATTAAGCTATTCACTTGTGTTGTAGGTAAATAAGCAGCAGCTTGTACTCCAGCATCCAAAGGCATTCTAAACGCATTAACGTAATTAATTACATCACCGTCGCTGTCTGGTTCACTGCTGTTGCTTCTGATGCTGTGTGTGCCGCATCCTGGGCTTTAATTCTCGCCTGTGCTCGCATGACGTCCATCACGTGAGGGTCTCGTGGGTGTCGGCGCTACTGACGGCGTGTGACAGGCAACAAGCAAGCAACATTAGTAAATCCATGCGCTACGTTCCACCCGATCCGTATTTCCAGAACCAAGCATGGCTTTCATTTGAGTGTTCATATACATATATTCACGGAATCCTTTCTGGCACATGCACATGCATCGTGTTGTAATTATATGAGACACACCTACATTTGCACTACCTTGATTTGTGTTCATGAGGCGTTCAGTGCTTTAAAGTTTAAACACATCGCTCCTTCTTAGAGTTGTATTAACGAAAAATAGCTACGAAACTCATGCTGATTATTTATAATAGTATTTCGATTAATGATCTGGGATACTTTTGCGCTCATCGTTACATCACACACGGCTTTGATTGATGGAGTATGTTTCGGTGTTTACTAAATTAGAATGATGTGCACTCATTTCCCAGTGCTGATGAATATATCAACAGACAACACCGAAGATGCGTGGATTTAGTGTAAAGATTGACATTTGCGTAGGACTGGGATAGGCGTTTGTGAACACGTAAATCTTTAAAGGGAAAATATGAGCTATAAACCTAAGACATGAGAAATAAATCAGTTGTACACTTGAGAAGAGGCGGACATTAATATTTTCCAAATACATATATCTCTTTCTTCGCAGTTATATCTATAATAAAATGGTGCTTGATCTATATACATATGTATGTATAATATTATACAACTTGCTTGGTTGCAGTTTCAGTCATTTAACGCATTCTTCGATTTGCGGTCTTGCATACAGCATGTTTTACATATTCATAAAGTTTTATAGTTTGCATTCATGTGAATAGAGTATAGACAGAATACTTTGTGAATATCTGTGGGAATCCTTGACATATTTCCGTGAATGGATTGTCTTAAATGAGCTACTAGAAGGGGAAGAATGGAATCCTATTGTGTCTATACTGTTCAGTGGATAGTTCATGCATTCATGTGAATAGAGTATAGACAGAATACTTTGTGAATATCTGTGGGAATCCTTGACATATTTCCGTGAATGGATTGTCTTAAATGAGCTACTAGAAGGGGAAGAATGGAATCCTATTGTGTCTATACTGTTCAGTGGATAGTATCGTCTGTGATTTGACTGTCTTAAATCACTTTCTTATAGTTACCTTTAATCTAAAGTAGTTTGCACAACGACTCGCATTACGAGTAGATGCATGAAGCAGCTAGTTGCTTCCATTGTGAGCAGCATAAGAAGGTGGTAACTACTCAGCCTTTTGAGTTTAGCACAATTTCATAGTCGTCTATCTCAGCTGTGATTGACGACTGTGATTGTTCGATGGCAAAATGATTATCCAGAATTATTTGAGATGAGAGGAGATAAAGGGACGATATGTCCCAGTCTCTGCAAATGAAAATGGAACATAAGCGCTGCCTATCTACGATAACAAATTACGAGAACCTCATTTAATCTAATCTCAGTGATGCTAGGTTTAGAGTTGAGAACGATTTTGTTCTTACTGCTGTCCTTACAAGAGTCCTTCTCCTTGCCGCCCTTGCGCTCAGCTTCCTCTAACTTGTTATTTCTAACTTTATGACTCCGTGGCCAAGGCAATAAACAATAACAAATAAACGTAGTCAAGGCAAATAAACCTTCATAACCCTTATCAATAGCATGCAGATAAGCAGGGTGCGTCCGTGACAGTATATCAACAACGACGCGGAGTGATTCAACACGTGCATAAATCTGATGATAAGAGATGTAAAACTGCGATCGTGAACGTCATCTGACGATGCCATACACTCCACGCTGAAGCTATGCTAAGTCAAAGCTTACTACTTCTGAACATATTTAACGATTTGTGTTTTCAGGCAGAGTTTCTGTTGTGAATCGTGCAGCGAAAATGGAGATGCATGTAAATTTTCCTATCTTTCCTAATTTGGTTGCTGTGCTTTTTTGTGTGAAAATTTCTGTTATTTATGAAATGAAGTGGTTCATGCGCGTATATATAATAGCTCAGTTGTTTATAAGAAAAAACATTCCATCGAAATCTCAAATCAAACCAATATTAATTTTTCTTATCACTTTTGAAAGAATTTTCGAACAATTGCTGAAGAAAAATAATTCTGTGAAAAAACACGAAATATATAATATTTAAAACAATTACTCTGTAGCATAAAAGAATCCAAAAATTTACAGCAAAGAACGAAATTCGTATTGCATCGAAAGATGACAAAATAATGCTCGGAAAATCCATTGGCTTGGTTTACACTGCAGCGGATGCGTTGAATGCCTCCCCCGTTCGACCGACCTCGAAGTTTCGTGAACCGACCATAATTTATGAGGACTCTGTGCTGCTCTGCTGTGACGCAAATATTTCCTGTCATCTCGAAAAATAACACAAAGAAAGAATTTTTAATTATTATAATAAATAATCACTTTTCTACTTTTCTTTAATGTAAGCTAAAAGTTCTGAACGCGATTCACTAAGTAAAATCATTCAGCTTCATTATTCTAATTAAATTCAAACGGCTCAAACGGTGGTTCATTATCATACAATTTTAATTACGTTGTGGCCAGCAAACGTGCCACAGAATTAACTTCACGATTTCATTAATTTGTATTGTATATGATGCAGAATGATGAATTAAGGACCAATTTCACATACATCAGTACGACGCTCCTCTGTAACAATGCTGACTGTTCCTTGTAGGACTCAAATAACATCTGCTTAATTGAGAGAATAATGTCCTCCAGCGTGTTCAGTCATTTCTGTTACGATCGATCACGAATGCGAATCATTTATGTTCGAACCAATTCAATCATTTGTAATAATAACATTCTTCTGCAGCATAAATACTCAATTTAGTATCGCAGTATTCAATGGAGAAATACGGAAATTGGGTGTCACTGAGAAACGGGCACTGTTTACGTCTAATTGTACAACGAAGCCACAACATGACTGAGTATGACAAAAGTAATTTAGGTTCAAAAATGCTTTACTCCTTTAATTCGAATATAGCATATTTTTTCCTCTAACTTGTAACTTTTCGTTAACCTTCCAACGGCTGCCGTTAAAAATGGAAATGCGAATTGCTGAATTGTTTGCCAGCCACTTTACACCATACAAAAGAGCACAATGTAAGTAAACAATGAACTTTGTTTTTTTTCATATTTCATTCAGTGGTTGAGTTCCAGATCGAGAAATCGAGTTTCCAGAGAAAATCCAGATCGAAATCTCGGCATCATGGTTCGGTTTCGGTGATTTTCGTTTCTTTTTTGTACTCAATCTCAACATATAACCCAGTTACAATAGCAATGGTGCCAAATGAACAGGCAACGCGATTTTGGTTGCCTCTGTTACTTTCAATATTGGAGCCGATCACATTGAGATGAAATTCAATAGATTTAAGGGTATTTAACAGAAAATCTCTGCCATTTTTATAATTTTAAATCAGCGTTGGCCACACATTGTACCATGCTGTTTTATGAATGCACTGCGCAAAATGTATAATAAGGAACTGGGGAAATCAGTTTCTTTTGATTTGACACCAACGACTCAAAAAGCAGTTTGATTTCTTGTGATCAATATTACCCACAATATCATTGCTGTACAAAATCTAGTTTAGGCCCAGAAGTACAAAGTCTTGTTGTTGTTTTTCATGGAGACCACAACAACAATACCAGTTTTATCTACAAAGAATTACACAAAAAGGCAATCCATAGGAACATAACAACAAAACTTTTATGAATGAGTTACTACTTAAAGAACCACTTAAAGAGCTACTACAGCTGACATATGTAACCGATTCGATTACAACTAAGATTAAATTAAAGAGGAAGGATGCACGCATATTTTTTGCTAACATTAGTTTGAAAACCGAAAAATAGTTTAAAAGCTTTTGCTGAAATCGTAACTTGAAAAGAGGAATTTTTTAAGAAAAAAGACAAAAAACTGCTAGATATCTGTATGTAAAAATATGTTCCAGAAACTTTTTTACCATTTTTATTTTGTATATCGATAGGTTGGACATTTGCGCGAATTTTAAGCCTAATATCAAAAAAAACTGTGTGAGTTTGTACTTGATACAGTGTGCGTTTGTTTGTGAACAATGTTTTTGGACTTTCCGCGATCGTCATTTCCTAGAAACCCATTTAAATCGGCTTTACTTGGATCCTATTCCCTATGCATGTACTTCATCCTTTTACCGCTATTAGCTCCGAGCAGGTACTTCCACTTCCAGTTTCTGGAACATATTTTTACATACAGATATCTAGCAGTTTTTTGTATTTTTTCTTAAAAAATTCCTCTTTTACAGGTTACGATTTCAGCAAAAGCTTTTAAACTATTTTTCGGATTTCAAACTAATGTTAGCAAAAAATATGCGTGCATCCATCCTCTTTAATTTAATCTTAGTTGTAATCGAAACGGTTACATATGTCAGCTGTAGTAGCTCTTCAAGTGGATGGACCTTAACGTAAAGTGGCCAAAAATTTCAAAAACGATTATCTCGAAAACGGCTCGTTTCATTTTTTTTATTTTATTATTTTTGGAATCAGCGGACCAAAGTCCTTTAGAATATGTGGTCAAACAGCCCTTTACAAAATGGCTGTCGGCCAGTGTAATTGATACCTTTTTGTACCTCCTTTGAAAAGATTACAAAAATTATGTATGCCAAAATGTGTTTGCGAAGAGCCGAGAAATAAATCATAAATCTAAAGCATTGCATAGGATTAAAAATTCAAACGAAATGCGAAGGAAAAACTTGAACTAGCAGCGTTGAGGTCAGTTTCCTGAATCACTTTGAGGAACTTTATGCAAACGAACAGTCATCAAATTGGTAGAAGTAATGAAGTTTCTGGGAATTCTTTAAATGGAGTCGAATTTGGGGTTTAATTCAGCACAATAATGGTTCTTTTGCCACTCAGGGCGACACAGCTGCCGTAGCTTCTGAACGACTTCTGATAAAACACAAATTGCTATTGATGCTTGGTACCTGATGTCGCTATTCCTGTTCCTTCTCAAAATCTGTAGGCCAGAAGTTCAGACCTTCGAAATTGACCCCCGTATACTCATGTCTCTACTCAACCTATACGCCCTAGTCTTTTGTCCCCTTTTAAGCACCCTTACCACCCTTATCAAGTAAGCAAATCTCGATATTTAATGGCTCTGAGGTGATGCTTTTCCAGTTACGTGGTGTACTTTTGTGCAGTAACTAAGAAGCTACACCCTAAAAATTTTTATCTGTTGGTCCTTGTTCCTACTTATTAAGGATTGGAATAATAAGGAAGTACTTATTATTATTATTCTTGAACTTAAACTTTCGTGGTCTTTCTGGACCTGTTTTTCAACACCAATAAAAGCTCAGTTTTTATGCTGTATGTTTACAGTATACTTATATGCAAACCCATTTGAAATTTTCTTTCCTTTATTTCTTCATTCTACTTAATGTTTTCAATTAACACTGCCACGAGGACCTCCCTCTTCCGAACGTGATCCGTTGAATTTCAGTAATTTAAGTATCTTCCTTCTACCGAATTCGGGGCGATAAAACGCCACTCTTCTGTTGGCCCTATAATTAATTATTTCACATCTCCTTACTTCGCAACAGCCGCTGGCATTCGTTCACGCCATTCCCACCGTTACTCCTTGATGATGATGATGTTGGCCTCATTGTGTTTTCTTGTTGCATCACCAGAGCTCCTTGATGCCATTGAGAAGCTTGAACTCATTAAGCAGTGACTGTGTTTTTCGGTTTATTTCTTCCCACTTCGTTTTTGAGTCCTTGTTAACTTTGATGTTCTGTTTTACACTTCCTTAAAAGTGAAATCCAAACGAATATAGAAAGCAAAGTTTATGCAAAATGGTAAGTCGATATTATATGCTGTTTAGAGGAGTAGAGAGTATTTACATTTTAATAGACTTGAAATATATTTGCGGAAGAGTTTTAAATGTACAATGAAATACATTGTACATTGTATTGTTGCTTAATAGACTTGAAATATATTTGCGGAAGAGTTTTAAAAGTACAATGAAATACATTGTACATTGTATTGTTGCTACACAGGGCCCCAAAATGGACCAACAAAAAATTGGTACAGGTTTTGCTAGATTGGCTCTGGTTCTGAGATACTGGTTTTCAGTTTACCGTTATTACATGATGTTTCATGTATAATGAGCCAAGCTCGGCACCTTTGAAAAGGTCTTTCTGTATTGTATTGAGTTTTTAGAAGAATACTAAGATCTTAATATCATTTAAAATATATTTGACCTGCGTCCGTGCGTAATAATTTAATTTGCATTTCAAAGTTGTGGATACGATTGAAATCGCACTGGATAAAAGTTGTCAGAATTGGCAAAAGTAACGTTTTGAATGGCTTTCAGTGAACGAATCAGTTGCCTATGACAACAGTGATTTATCAACTACAATATATTTGGGCACGATTTAACCAAATTCAAATATAATTCTTTTCTGCATCAAACAAAAAAATGAACAAATTATTTTGAAGTAAGAGAAAAGCAAGAAAAATGAAAAAAAAGGTTTCGGCTGTTTTGCTGTTGACATTTGAATTTCTGTTCGGTACTCAGTCATGCATTAAAATTCACACATTAATTGTTGTCGCATCCGCTCGTGCACAACAATTTTACGCACACACACACACATACACACACACACACATCGACATATATGCAACACAACTGCTGTTAATGCATTCGTCATCGATTTTTGTGTTGTCTTTGCTTTTGCTGTGCGAGCCAAAACAAAGCCTGCATTAAGAGAATAAATGAATTCGCAAACAGTTTCAAAAACAGGTTAGGTGTAGTTATCTACAGTAGGTAAACATAGACGTAGAACAAGCCCCTGGTTGGAAATTATAAGCGAATATTAGGTAAAATTTACTCTGTTTAATCAGTCAATCGTTCTTAGAACTTAGTGTTAGTTAAATATTTCTAAGCTTCTGAGTCTTTTCACGCAGCTTCTAATGACGAAAATTTACAGAATTATTTTACGGAACATTGCTTAAAATTATTCATTCACAGAAATCGCTCGAGTGTTGGCGCTCACATAGCAGGTAGGGATTTATTTGCATTCTAATTAAACTGTAGACAGATGCAAGCACACACACAGCCATACCAACACACACATTATATACTCACATACTGATATAGCTGCATGCGTTTCTGCACCAACGTTTTGCTACTATTTTAATTGAAGTAGCTTTTTAACTATTTTGTATCCATTAAGCAACTACACAGTCCAACTTTTATAAAACTAAGTCAAACTTGGGGAAACCTTGTTGCAAATGAAGTTACATTTTATTTGTTGTTGTGGTTGTGGGAGTAGTTGAGATGTTGTTCATAGTAGTTTTTGTTTATTGTCGAGGATATAATGTATATACATCAATTACAAATACAACGATTTAACGATTTAATACCCAGATCTTTACACGAAATGAAAATCAATAAAAGTCAGTTTGCTTTTATTTACACACTTCTTTTTTAATGGAAAACTTCAAATCGCAGGCAGATTCAATATCCTATTTCGGGGATCTTCAACTTTCAAGGCAGTTGAAATAGTAATTTAATTGCTTAATAATTAAATGTGGGCTGAAAATATAGGTTAATAGTTTAGTAAATAACACAAATACTTTTTGAAGTATAATATTAGTAATTTCTGAACGAAATGCTTAAAAAAATCATAAATTATTTCCGTCTTGTCTGGTTTTCCGGAAACTCGATCTGAAACAAGGTAAAATTTTAAACGTTTATAACTCCGTAATGGAGCGTCGTAGACCCATAAAACTTTGTAAAATGAAAATCCGTAAAAATAATTCTAGAACCATGAAACTTCGCTCTATTCTAATTCTACGTGCTACCATCTACCCAAAATTGAATTGAATTGTTTGTTAATGACTTACGCTCTGGTTACGAGTTGTAACACGTGGCTTATTGTGCTTTTGAACGCAAAGCAAGCCGGAAACCGTTTCGGACACATTTGTCTTTACTGAGGGTGGGTTAGATTAGCTCACTATGATTTAATTGACTCTAGTTACAAGGTCCCTTTTGAAGTTCTTATGGACATAATAAATTTGTGTTCTTTGGGTCTCAGTTTGTGCATGATCAAAAATACTGTCCTTATAAATCCCATCCACGAGTATAAATAAATTTCATAATCAACACCAACTTCATTATGATTTCACAGACGTGAGCACAGAACAAGTAGTTAGTGGAGGGTGAATGAAGTAAGAGTTAGTTAGTTGCTTAATTTAAAATATTCTCAACAGCCCACCCGAGACCCATGTGACATGAATTAAAGTGCGTGACTTCACGCAAGAGAAAGGAGGAAAGACAGCAGAGCCTTGAGATTGAGGAACGACTGCTGACAGATGATTAACGCAAATCCCTCTTGGCCAATACTCGATGTTGCACGATGCTGGGAGGAGATGTCAGACGTTTTTTCCTGTTTTTTCCTGTTTTTCAAAATTCAGAAAAGAGCTGTCGAAATATTTAAAAGTCTCATAAAAGTTTCAATTTAAGACATGAATCATTAAATACTTTGTATTTGAAGAGAAGTAATTTTTTTTTATAATTTGAAATGTGAATTTAAAACAAAATCAGTATAAAGCTAATGATTTAAATAAACTAGAATAAACTCGACATTAGTATAGCTTTATTAACAAATATATAGTTTAAGGGCTCAACATGGCTTACAAAAACGGGTGCAAAGTACATCATATATTTAAAAAGATGAGAATCTAAATCCTGGAAGTGGAGTTATGATGTATTAAGAAAATGCGTTGTATTGGAAAGCGTGAAAGAGAAAAACCCGTGAAAGACGATACGAATAAAGTCGGTAATGAATTCCTACTACCAAACTACTAAATAGTTTGAAGCTTTAAAAAACTGAATCCACGAAACGACAACACTAAATTCTTCATATTTTTTACTATTTGTAAAAAAAAATCCATTAATTCGAATATTTTATTCAGCACAGAAAAAAACCAATGAGTATTTTTAGGCTTGTTTGATTCCATCGTTTGCCATTTTTTGTTCGCTGATTGAGCGGCAATCAACATGTTGGCAACACATCAACTCTTCACAAAAACAAAAAAGATTAAAAATAGTCACCTATTAAAATCTGTTGTTCGGATACGAAATCAATAAATGTGAAAATTGCGGTCAACAGGAAACAACAGATGGAAGCAAAAATCCAGCATTTTCATGGTGTTTGTTTCCCCGGAGTAATGTATATAGTTTTTATCAACATCACAAATGTGGCATATGTATGTGTGTATGTGTGTATCTTTGCTCTTTATTTACTTACTCATAAATGAAATAAAAAGTGAAAACCTCAGCTGCATTTTACAATAACAGAAACTGACGGACTGGATCACTGTCACCGGACAGTAAATTGGGGAATTTACTACATTTTTAATGGAAAATTGAATTATTAAAAACACGTATGTGTTTTTATTCTATTTATTCTCTATTTCATTATTAAAAGACTCTAGAAATTTTAATGTATTATGGAACACGTAGCATTTGATATGCAACAAATAAATATATATTTTTTTACATCATTATACTGGTTTTGCTTATAAAAGTGCTAAAAGGAGTTGAATTATATCCTGAGTGTATCGGTTCATCTTGTGCATGCGAGAGGATTCGTTTAATGAAGCTTTAAAACTCCTCTGTATAGTAATTCGTTTTAATAATTAATAATTTGCACACTCCACAGGCCGCTGGAATTTTTTCTCCAAACACCATTAAAGCCATTAAAGGATCGCATCATAATTAAAATGGTCATGTGCGTAATTGTGGCAGGTTTGTAATACAAAGTAAAACTGTAATCAAATTTCATTATGAAAACTGAATTTCCTTTAAAAAAAGAACATAAAATGTATGCTCACACAGTCGATAGTATGAACGCATTCAATGGCCGCATGCAACGCGATGTGACGCACTCTTAATTTCATATAAAATTCAAAGCCTTCAGCTTTTCAACGTGAAGGAAAAGTATTTTTTAATAAGGGAAAGATTATGTCTCATTTCCCGTAAGTAAGCATAAAAAACTAATTAATCATGGCTATATAATAATATTTATACATTTATCCTTAACAGTTTTCTTTTTCTGGATACTCAATATTTTGTCGCTGGTGTGGAGTTACTCGTAATTGTATGCGTTTCTTGCTTGGTCCAAGACTAATTCAAATGTCATTCGTTTTTAACTGAAATTATTATTTTAATGCAGACCCAAAACTATGTATCTTAAAAAATTCTCTTCAGTTCCTCCCTAGCTTTTCATTTAGATCCATTCAGTATTAATTAATTCTTCAGTCTTGTTGATTTTTCTGCGATTTACGTAAATGAGAAGAAACTATAGGAGATTAAAATGTATTAATATTGAATTTCAAGGACTTCTTCGCTTTTGCCGTTGCTTCTATAATGAAAGCAGATAATTTTTCTGTCGTTGGCGAACACTTCGTATAAATCCGGGGCACGAATAGAAATGTAAACCGCTTCTGGAAAAAAAACAGCATTTCCTTTTGCTGTAGAGGGTAATTCTCTGTATAGAAAAGTGTTTCATTAGTCTGAATTCACAATGTGTGCATCGATAATTACGATAACAACGATTGAGGGAAAGTTCATTACTTGCATAATGTTGTACTCTTTTTGTATTAAGGTAACAATTGTCTATATTATAATAGAACATAATTATTATCTATACCGTTGTTCGAAACCATTAAGAACTAGATGAAGAAGTTAAAGAGTAATATTATTCATACAAAATGTATTATAATTATTACGCATTTGCTATTAAACATACGTATACAACATATACTACATATAGTATAATGAACCGTCAAAATTATAACAGGTACTCACCTAAACAACGGCTGACGACATTTATTTTCGGGTTATAAACGAAAGTTTCTGTAGATAACCCAACCTGACTCCAATCCGGTTAATAAATCTTCAATCCCAGGATGCAAACGGTCATTAACTGCAACACTCTGTATGGTCATTAAGCTAAATCGCTGGAGACTGCACGGCAGAGAATCAGTGTTTCAATTAGTTGTGCGCGTAGCACGATATCAGAAAAGGGAAGGAAAACATATACAGATGCTAGACAGACACATCGTTCGTCAGAGGAAGTTTTTGTTCATTTTCTAACTCCAGTTCAAGTTTGATTCACTTAATGACCTTTGTTTAAGTGCAGATTATCATTACATCGAGTAGAAGCCACGATCAATAGTCATGTTTTTGAATATAAAGCTACAATATGTTGCATGTTACTAGTGTTGCAAATCACATTCAAAGTTACGAGTAATTGATGAGCTCGAAATGGAGTGGTTTCAAGTGAGGTTGTAATTTAGTTTCAACAAAGATTTTGATCTATCAAGCATCAAAAGCGGAGGAGGCGAGAGGAGTCCTTTGAAATATCTGCATGAATATAAACTTCGTTGAGTGCGATGCAGTACTTGTTTAGGTATTTTTGTTGAAGTCGAACTGTAAATCATCATCATCTGCTTTTCTTTTGACTGTAATCATTAAATTCATGCATTAATATATTAAATACAAAGATGTGTTTATGTAAACTGATATCCAGCACTATTTTCGAATGGGATTTCGGTGATTAGTAGCAATAATTATACTTGATTTTAGGGATTGAAAGATATGCTTTCAAATCATTCGATATTTATTTGTATAAATAATGATTTCCCGAAAATTCAACAGTATTCCAGTCCTTGTATATGGCACCCGGTTCCTAAAAATATACCTCATTTTGAATTTTCGAAGAACTCCCGATTCAACAACAAAATAGCAAAACTTCTTACCTATTTATTTATTAAAATTTCTCCGCACTAAATTTAATAATGTTTATGAGCCAAATAAAAGTTAAGCTGATATTCACAACTTTTGCAGGACATAAAGAAACACTGAACTTTCATGAAAATCAGATGAAATCGTACTGCGTCTGCAAGCAGACTAGAGCTCTAAGCAAGAACAAAAACTTAAAATAAATATAATGCCAAAGAAGCCCCACACATAAAAGGAGGGCCACAGCGACAAAAATCGTAATTTATCACAGCGAACATTCTTTGGAATTCGGATTCGGTCTTCGTGGACTTACTAGCTTCCTCTGGGAGTAGACTTCAAGCAGGATTTTTTTACCACGACTTTTGGTACGAATGAATGTAAAATAAGAATGACTTTAAAATAGATGGCGGCCAATATATAGCTTTGTAGTACCTTTTAGTGCCTCTCACTTCTCAAATCGAAGACCCTTTTAGAACCAACCCAAATTCTCTGTTCTGCCGAATTTATCGATAAAAGTAGTTAAGAGAGCAATTTCAATGCTCAACTTGAAATCTTATTTCATTGACATGTTTCAGTACATTTGGGCATTATACGTATTTCAGCCCAAATTATACAATACAATGCAAACATTTATTCTCGCTGAATTTCTCCCGAAACAATAATCTTTTGCTGTGATACTATTTTTCCCTCTATCTTTTGTCCAAGACATCCAATCAATTTTTTGGCAAAAGTATTTTATTACAGACTAAAAAAGGTTGGACATAAAAAAATACACAAAAACTTACACTGAAACCGAAAATGATTGATGACCATCTCCATCCGGTTGACAGGAAATCGTTATTTCAAATTATTCGTGTTCTATTTTGAGCTTGAGTTGAACAGAAGCTATTTTAATCTTAACGAAAGCAACATCATCCACAACAACTTTCACATAACAACAATTATTTTTTTATTTATTTTAATAAAAGCACATTAAAAGGAAAAAATATTCCGGAAACCTGCAAATGTCTTCTCGAATGTCATATCGAAATCAAAATTATTAGCTATATTCTTCAAAAATAGGAGTAAATCATTTAAGACTTAAAGTCGAAAGGAAGCTGAATACGATTCTCTTTAGAAACGCTCTAGGAACCAATCCTACCTCAATTAAAGCAGTTATGATTTTCTTAATGATGCAATTATTGAGCAACTTTAGCAAGTCAGAAACAGTTTGCTTTCTCTCTCATAACAATTTTAAAGCGCTACGAACTTCAAAACATCGAGTGCCAAACGATGCTGGAACGTTTTCGAGCCACGAACAGTCGAAAACACACCATAAACACGTTGCAACCATCCAGTTACCAAACTCTGCGCTGCTCTGTGCGATACACACTGATGGTGGAGAAACGCTGCACGTGGCCACCATCCGCTGCGCCCCCCTCCCACTCGCTGCACCTTTAACGTTGTATGGGATGGTTTTGAACACATAAACCGCAGCATCTAAAGCAGGATATTTTGTTGTTTAAACTATATACTCGCTAGCTTAAAGTGCTTGTAGCAAGTTGGACATTTTACGGGGGGCAGTACAGAAACCACATACACACACAGATTCACGCCCACAGACTATTCGCAACGATTCATTAGATGTTACAGTTGCGGCAGGTGTGTTCGTTGTTGTTGTTGGCCATGCTGCTGTATCTATGTTTCTATGTGACTCTTTGTTTCGCTAACTTTGGCTACGTTTTCAAAATCGCTGCGTTGCCTGTTGTTGGTGATCATAAAACAAAAACAAAATTGTATCGTTCAGCAATTTGTATCAGTTGCACCCAACGAAGGCGCAAGGCGAGGAAACGGGGTCAAAGCGGATCCTTGTTCGACTATAATGAATGAATAATTTAATTTAGCATCCAAACTTATTTTACTATTATAGTTTTTTATTTGGTTAATTTTCTCCTATATAAAATTCATATATACTAAGAAAGGAAAATTGCCAAGTTTCTATACAAACTCTCTTATACGAGATCTCTAGTTTACTGAATTTAATTACATGAATTATTTATATCGTTCTTTATGATTTAGTAAAGGATAATTTTATGCTTTACAGTTTCTAGGCATTTATAATTATTTATGTCGTGCCGACGAATTGTAAGATCTACAATTCAACTGAAACTAACAATGAAAGAACTCCTGAAACTCCTTGAAAAAGGAAGAATTTGAAAGTAACAACCAAATACAGAGAATGAAAAGTCCGCTCAAATTTCGCTAAACAAACATGGACGTAATTCAAAATACTGATTTCCCAGGTTTCAATAAACTTTTTCAACTGTTTTGAAGCGAAAATGAATGTAAAGTAAATAAGAGAGCTATGCAAACCTAAGAACCATAAAACCATTGATATAGAAAGGATAAGAATGTCCTTTTATCATTCTTCCATAAAAAGAAGAAAAAAAAACAAGACAAGAAGTTAAGTTAGCCTCAATTGAATTTCTATCTAAATCTATTTTAGATTTATTTAGCGGCTGCCCTCAAACGGACTCCCTCCCTCCCGCGCTTCCCTTTCTCGTTCAATGGTGGCTTCTATTATAAGCACTCACTTTTTTCTAAAATTATTTCGTTTTCAAATAAATTATAAACAACTGAGGCTTACTTCTGTTTTATTGCGCTTTAGGCAGTGTTGCTGTGCTTTTCATGTTATTACTTACGAAGTACTTTTTTGTTCACTGTTGGCTATACAGCAAAGTTAAAGTGCTATACAAAGCAACTTGCTATAATTGAAGCGCTTATCAGAGCGAGGCATCATAAAGTATGTACAATAAAAGGAAAATAAAAAATAAACAACAGAAAAAAGATGTCGAGGGAAGCAAATAAATCTAAACACGAGCACAAGAGAGAAGAGGAGAGAGAGGAAGAGGAGGCAGATACTCTTCGCTCTACAGTTGGAGAGGATAATGTTTTCAACAAGCTACTTAATGTTTATTTATTTGAACATTAAAAGCAGAGGCTAACATTATAGGGGCTGGACGAAGGACGCGGTAATAAAACGGAAGTTGAAGGACAAAAAACAGCCTAAGAGAGGAAAAAATATGATGCAGTAAAACGTTCACGTAGTGGTTAAAATTTCTAAAATCCTCAGCTCTTTAAAGAACAAATCTTCTTCAAATCTTTCTGATTTGATAAAAGTTTTACTCGCTAGAACTAAAGGTTTTGAACACTAATTCAATAGAAGATTTTTCATGTTATCATGGAGGAACACAGAATAGTAAATGAGTGCAAAACCTTTGTCACGAACTTTTGCTTGAAAGCTTATTTTTTGTTCTATGACAAATATATCTTTATATCTTTTTTATTTTGCTCTTAATCATTATATCCACAGAGAGACAGACAGACAGATGGACATACGAACAGTGCTCAATCGACTGAGCAGGAGATGCGGATCAAAAATATATACTTTCCGCCCACGCCTCTTTCATTAGAAACAGAAGGCAAAACCTAATAAACCCTTTCACATCCACGTGATGGATTAAGAGATGAAGGCATTATTCAAAATTTTCAATGACGTTTCACGGTAAGAGTCTCAATTTTATTGTCATCACTGGACAAAATATTACACGAGCTAAACCCCTACTCAAACAGGTCTCACTTTCTCCATAAGTTTTGAAATACTTTGAGGGCGTATTTCAAGGATTATTATGCAGAGCAGATCTCCGCAAAAATTTTGACAGACAACTTTATGTCGCAGAGAGGAGAAACTCTGACGTACGAAAGGACATTCTACAGAGTTTCGAAAAGGAAAGCAAATGGTTGCTTATGCTTATTTTCTCCAAAAAGTCTTCTTAGTAGAAACCTTAGTATCTGTGAAAGGTTGCTGATGATGGTTACACAACAAAGCGTAGACACGGCGAAGAGCATTTTCCGGGTTTTTTACCAACGATAAAAGCGACTACAACAACATCGTTCAGCCACCACATTTCGACTTCTACTCAACTTTGTCGAAAACGCAGTGTAGCGTGAAACTAAAACGTGCAGCGATTTCCAAAGAAGGACTCCTCAAGAACCGATGATGATAAGTTCATGAAATTTTTAGAGGCGCAAAAAACAGCAACAGAAGAAAATGAAAGAAATGTGGAAGGAGGAGAGCCCCATCGCCATTGACATTGCGTCCGGTTTCCATCGCTCAAAATAGAAATTCATTTCTGTGCGGAAAGGAACGAATAATTTATCTTCTGCTTGGAGCGGCTGCGGATGCATGTTTGCGACACGTACGCGGCAGCTCATGCGTTTGCGGGGGAGACGGAAGGGACTGAAGGATATCGGAGCAGCGTGGGGTCGAGAGGAATCCGTCGTAGCTCTTCATAATGGTAATGACGACGATAGAAATGCGCATGACTTTGACCATTTTATCAAAAAAAAAAGGAAACGAAAGGATGCTAGATGCGCTCTTAGTTATACACTTAATTTCCGCTTTTATTCCCTAGCAATTTTTCCAATTTAATGGAATTCTTTTACTTCTTTGTATACAAGAAATCGAATGCATTAATGATTTTTTTCTTCATTACAAAGCTAACAAAGAAATTGTTTGCGAATGCCCAGTGTAACGAATGCTGGTTTATCGTTTATCGTTCCGCAATTGATTGTGGAAAAACGGAAGAATTGGCCATCATTTTTACAGTGCATAAAATATCCAACTAAAAAAAAAAGTTGCCAGATTTCGTTTCTAGGCAACGATATGGAAGAAGTGCCAGAGTCAATTCTATGAGAGTCAGAACCCACATGGTCCAGGTTCGCTTGCGCTTTTTTCTTTGCATAGACGAAGCACAATACAATGCATTCCAGGAGCAAGCTTATGTTGTCATCACTCACTTTTTGCTCAGAAACGGAGATCTGCATTCTTCTGGGACAGCGGCATTTCAGTATGATACGAATCGAAAAAAGTAGTAAAAAACTGTCAAATGCTGGAGGCGCTGCATGTTTGCTAGAGTGAAGTTTTGATAGAGTTTGTATTCTTTTTATTCAGAAAACCGTTCTGCATTTTTAAGCTTGGAAGTCCGCAAAACTTGTGAAGCTTTTTCAAATATTTGTGTGCATTCCGCCGAAGAGCTTCTAGAAAAATATGTTCAATTTTTGCAGGAAAGCCTTTTTATAAAATACACAGACCTTTTCTGCATCCTGAAGCTTTAAAACTTACATTAATTGCGCAATTGGAAGTAATTCTTGTGCAGCAGCACGTACGTACAGCTCTGGTTATTCAAGTGCTTTTGATTGCTGCTAAAAGCGCTCATCAGCCACTTAAATTACAAAAACAAGATATGTAGCTTAGCTGGATTGACGTGTACACTTTACGCGGCTCAGCTTTGCGCCATGTGCTTCGCTTAACCCCAGAGATGCAACCTTAATGTCGGCCTCTCTTACCACGTTATAAACAAGGACGGCGAAGTAAAGCAAAGTGAGAAGAAATATTCTTCAATTTAACAAGAAATTTAAGAATAATTTCTGAAGGCGCTCTTATACCAGTCTTAAGGGAAGAGCATCCCTAAATGGTGGGCGCTAGGGTTTGTATTCTTAACAATTATTAAATTAAATTAAACTTTCCAGATTGAAGATGTGCGATTCAGTCAAATTTCGAACCAGTTTTGCTGAGTTCTATTGTTTGTGCTGATATTTCGAATCTAAATGGAATATCTTGGAAACTTGCTGTAGTACTTGAGCATTACTTCGTTTGTAATCGCATTCTAAGCAAGGTGGAGTAGCTGTAGCATCGAATTTTTTAATGATGACAAGTGGCACAAAGCATGCTCGAACCCCAATAAAGTTATGGGCTCTGCGATCTGCAACGTACTTCACTTCTAAATTAATGAAATTGACTTAGTTGGAAGTACTTCACTCTCTGCTTTATGGGTCTTCAGCAAACACGTTCGTAATCAAATTTCTATCAACAGATGTACACTGAATAGAAACCAGTGAAGCTCGGTGGTTTCAGCTTCTGTGATTGAGTCTATGATAGTAAATCATTCATACATACGCGGCAACTTTAATTTTTTGTGTAACAATAGTGATTAAAATATCGAGGCTAATGAACCAAAGGTCACTTATCGGTGTAACGGGACGTATGAGTGATATTTACTAATTCTAAAGAAAAACCAGAAAGGCCTGGCCGAAGTTCATTTACCCTACACACTTGTATTTAGAAATTAGGGTGGCAATGGTCTAATTTTTTTCCTTTTCAATCCTGTGATGACAGAGTATATTCGTGCCAAATTTGATGAAAATATCTCTATTCGTTCTCCTGTAATCGAATTTTATTTAATTAGTGGGCGGACCACGCCCATTTGTGGTAATCTTTTTTGATTTTTTGGACAAAATTTCAACCGCAAATTCATTATACAAGCTGAGAAATTGAGCTATAAGCATGGATGAATTTATATTCACTATAAAAAGTAGGCGTAGTAATGGATATGGAATATTATTTGTAATAATAGTAATAGTGATTAAATTATCGAGAATGAAATTTAATACGTACATACACGTAACATACACATACGTAATACACCTTTTAAAAGTACGCTTTTCGCACATACATTCCTATATATTTTATAAGCAGAGTTTTAAGAATAATCAATTCTGGACGCATTGTGTTAGTGACATTCATTAAACAATGTTTAATCAGTTAAACAGCAGTCTATGTTTCGGCTAAATTTTTGCACATATTATTTGTGACTATTTTTTCGTTATGTCTATTTAGTCGTATAATGACATTAATGTTTCCAGCTCTCACGTCGTTGTGTGTCCCTCGCTTCCATGCGTTGTTCGTCCGCCGATGCTGTCATTGCATTTCGACGGACTCTTAATTTGTCCACCTTAATTAGTTTACTCATTATTTGCTCTGAAGATGCGTTTGCCGAACAATGTATGCCACGCTCAACAATAATTTTCAATTCAAAATATCAATGGATCGAATTAGTTGACTTGCGAGTATGTCACATGAAAACATCTGTTGTTGTTGTATAGATGGAAATTGTATGAGATGTTAGGCCGTTCAATTCAAACGAACTCCTTGTTTATGCTGCTTCATATGTCACGCTAGATTTCCATGCGGATTCCGATGTTAACATTGATTTGGTGAGCGGACGACATGAAATGCATGAATGCCACGTTCCCAAATGTCACTCAGGTGTACGTACAATACGTACGTACGTACTGCCATACCAATATTGGATCTATTGTACATATCAATTCCACAAGGAGGTCTTGTTACTTAGAACTTGACGTGGTCATGTTCAATGAGATGTCAAAATTTAGTGAGATGTTTGAAACGCAATACAAGGTTCGCCCTCTGAAGTCGCTTCCATTATTATTATGTATATTTATTTTGTATCCACTTAAAAATACATGCTCACTTTGAATAAATGCTTTAAGCTGTTTACACACCCTACGGGTGGATTCTACGGTCACAAATGAAAGAATAAAGGATAAACTGTGATGCGAATATGAAAGATGTAATTAAAAACTATTTTCTCACATTAATGCGAAAAGAAAAGAAATGTTTTTGTATCTGCAACTAAAAATTGCGACTCTAAATCAACATTAAAATAATTGCAAAACGCTCTTAGCTTTTTCTGTCCCCTTCTTTCCCCTTTGACTATGGGACTGGTTCCTGGTCATTCGGTGCTGTGGTCCTTCACCGACGCCCTGAAAAACCCAGAGCATCAACTGGCAGATTTTCAACGTTTTTTCTTCGCTATTTTTAAGCTCGTAGCGGAAAAAAGAAGTCGAAATAAAAAACTTTATTGTGTAGTGTCTGGTTGTGATTTTAAGAGTAGCAGGTTGGTTGCTTCCACTGGTTGTTGCCGAGGCCCGTTGCTGGAAACGGGGAGAAAGGGTGTAGAGCTGCATAAATGAAGTCATAAATTTCCAGCTGCTATAGTTTGTGTGTGTCTGCTCGCTGCTGACAGCTGCAACACAACAACTCGTTGGCTGCGATTTTATTATCTTTTCGTTAGCATTTGTAACCCACGTAAGCCGCACGCTTTTATTTCAATTTAGCCGGGTCCGTGGTATATGTACGAGTATATGTGTGTGTGTTCATTTCTCAAAGAGTTGTTGGTGCAAACGAAAGCAAGTTTCTATGAAAAACTGCACCATTTTCAAGTGTTGCCAACGTCCATTGCGAGTTGAATGCTGGACGTCCCTTTTTATTTTAGAATCCAGTTGCCAGCGTTTCTTCGTTTTTTATTTCGTTTCGTTTGCAGCCCCTTCAAAGAATTATGACCATCGTTGTTTTTGTTATTCGCTGCAGCTGCTGGTGTTCAGTTGGCGCCAATTTAGTCGACGCAAGCGTATACTTCATGACATTGTTTGCAGTGAGTGCGAGAGCAATTGAAACAGTAACGCAGACTCGACCGGGCACTCGCAGGACGCACCGCGTGACTGGAAAATTTTCTGAGCAGGGCTCAAGTGATTCTGCCTCTGAATTCATTCTGTGTGGCGTTTTGCATTACATTCCGATGTTGGAAGAAGTCGCCATAATTGCAGAACTTCACTTAAATTTACTAGTTTACAGATTATTAATTCTAGTGCTCTCGATATTTCAACATATTTTTTGAATCATGGGAAAAATGGGAATTACAATGAATCCATCCGCGAAATAAATGGGGCAACTGAGAGAGAAACCATACATTTTTATAGAAGAAGGGACCAGCATTATTTATTCTGCTTCAAACCTCGAAGTGCAGCTGAAACTTATTTGTTGTGCGCCCTCGCTTCATTTTTCACCACAAACACCCGGTAGAAGCGTGTGCTTATTATAAACCGCCGCATTCGGAAGTTCACAAATTTGCTTTCCTTTGTGCTCTTCATTTAATGGGTTCATGAATATTCATTAGAAGGATTGCAGTGCGAAGTGCGAAGCATGGGAAGAAGTCCGAAGACTTGAAAGGAGTCCGCTTGTGAAACAAAAGAACAGATGGACGCGTTGTCTGAACGGTTTTCTGGACACACTCGAGCAGGAGAGCAGATACGTGGTGTTCTTGGAGCAGCGTAGATTCACACAAAACAATACTGCGTTGGCAAAATGCTCCGACAATTTTAAACAATCGAATCTGGCAACGTCGAGCAGTACAAAAAAGTTGCACTTGAATGCAATTTAATAACTGTAAATATGCAAATGTGGCGGGTGCACAAAAGCGACTGCAAGGGTGCATACGGCAACACTCGCCACTCGACGGAAGTGCTTTTGTAAATTTGTTAATTGCAACAAAGCAGGCATCAGTGAAGGGGGGCGGGGGGTGGTGGGGGTTGGGGTGGAATTGTTTCACCACGTCGTGCAGCGCTGGAAACAGAGACTGATTTTAACCGAACGGGTTCTGAGATGCCAGCGTCGCGAATATCGAAACAACACAGTGTCGAAAATTGTGTATGATTTGGAAAAAACCGTTCCTAGTGCTGAATGGAAGCACATCAGATGACTGAATAAATAAAACCTAACGTTTCGCTTTGCTAATTATACTTTGGGCTGCCTCTCACACTAATCAGGAAATTGGATTTGTTTTGTTAGAGTGTATAAAATAATTTCATTTCGATTGTAGCCGCAGGCGACCTGAAATTAACACTGAAATTGAGTCGCAGTGAGTGAAGGACCCACTCTTCGAAGTCTAAATTCACTTAATTTCCTGTATATGACACTCCAACTACAAATTTTTGTAGGAAAGGAAAACAATTATTAAATATAAATCCAGAGAACCCAAAAGCTCGTTCATATCTGCAGAATTTATTATATAATCAAGCATTTTCATATTTTCGTATGATTCATTATCAATCAAATATTAAGTTCAGTCTCTAAAGGATAAAACAGAAGAATTCTTAGAAATTTCTGAGATAAATCCAGAAACCGACACATGTATTCCGATAAATTCAAAATATTTAAAGAGAAATTAAATGAGACAATATTCTTAACGTCAAATTAGTTGCGGTAATTCTGATTCGGATTAAAAAGGTTTGTTAATTAATTAAGGTCTATAATTTGTTGTATTATATGTATACAACAAATTATTTGAAATATTTATTGCATATGTCAGCTTAAGTTTTTGGAACAGGTTTTTAATTCCTAATTGTAATTATTATTTATATAATTATAGTAAAAGGTGAAAAATATTTTTAACTCTTGCGTTTTGTGTATCAATTTCTTGATACAGGTTTTTAATTCCTAATTGTAATTATTATTTATATAATTATAGTAAAAGGTGAAAAATATTTTTAACTCTTGCGTTTTGTGTATCAATTTCTATTGAAGTTTGTTTTTATAAGTAGAAATAGTTGCCGTTATAGCTGGCAACTCCAAAGAAATGCCACTTACAACAGTTACCTGGCGTGACTACTTCCGTTGTTTTGTTGTTGCAGCTGTGATTCTGCCAACCATCAGGGGCTTGACTTGGCAAAACAATAAGTTTGCGAGTCGTTCTGAAGAATAACAGACTCAAGACAACGCTCTCTGAATCTTGAAACGAAATGAAAACCGTGCATGTGGTTCTTCCAGAGTAATCACACGGCGAAAAAAGTGTACCGTAAAAATGAGGTGTTGCCACTTTATTCATAGTGTAACTTTGTTCATAGTGTTTATTCATAGTGTATTCATAGGTAACTCAACTACCCACTAGTATGGATGATGGATGACGTGAATGTAAATGAAGACTGAAATGCTGAGCTTGAAACTCAAATGGAAAATGATGCAAACGAGGCCGAAGGAGACTAGAAGTGAAAGAGGGAAAATCTGCAAGTCTTTAAAGTCTGAGGAAGGTGACAAGAATCCCTGATTAGATAAAAGAAAGTCAGTCGTGCATTTAAGCATCTCATAGGCGATAATTTTTAGGTATCAATGTGTAACAGGATATATTTTTTAATGTGTGTTCATTTCAATATGGTAGAAAAACTTTTGGAAGTTGCTCACAAGAGCTTGCAGAATGAAAATAACTGCGAAGAGCAGTCGAGAAATGAAAAGGAAGCGTTTAAATTAGTGCCTTAAAGCGATTGAAAACGAAAGCAAGAAAAACGAAATCACTCAAAAAAGCATAATATGCATAAATGCAAAAATGGTCAAATAGCCAATAGAATTCTAAAGCCTTCTTTTCACTTCGTATCGTCCAGAAGCTCTGGGTCTTAAGAAAGGCTTAAAAGAGGCATTCATCGGGCTGATTGCTTGCTTCGTAAAGTCTTCCTTTTCTGCCTTCATACGAACACCACGATGAATGGGAAATCAATGGGAAAAACCACAACGAAAAACCGACCCATCGTGAATGCTTCGTTATCCCAAGTCCCTGTAATCGCCTTTGTTCGAAATAAGAGTCATTACGTTCACACTTCGGAGGGTTCTTCAGTAGAAAGTGAACCCTCCAACAGGTTAGATACAAACAATAAAGCAGAGGAATATAAAAGATTTCTGGTTCAACGGTGCTGGTACATCCCTCGTGGTGAAGACTCGTGGCTCCTCTGCATTAAAAAAGTGGCGTAAAAGGGAAACACTCACCGGAGTAGTTTATGTGTTTTAAATAAGCTATGAAATCAAATCGATTTCAGGTCGATCGAAGTGGGTTGCTTCTGAGAAGCGTGGCGTTGAACTTATTTCTTCATGGTTAAGTTTTAAAATGTCCATGGAATAGATTTGTACGAAAAATAGAGAATATAAAAAAATTCTTTAGTCTTGCCTTCTATTTATAACATTTAATAGCTTACCTTCTAGCCATTAAAAAGCAATAAAACGCAGTTTAGATTTTAATGACATAGTATCGATTAAAAATCGATTTTCCACATATTATCGCCCAACGTGGTACTGCCTTCTTCCAAGATTAGCTTCTCGAAGGCTGCTGGGAGTAATTTAGACTTAATTGAATCTTAAATTAAACGTTTTCTATATAAAAGCATTTGTATTTAAGTGTTTTATAATTCAAACCCCATTCAGTCGAAGGCTTTAGTTCTTGTATTTAGTAGAGTTCGCTTTCATACTCAAATTCCATGAGCAATCATCTCTTAATAAGGCAACGAAATATAATACGCGTTGCTTAGTTTCATTTTACTCTAGCAGTGACTCTTCCCCACTCTCTCCCTCCTTCTTCTGACATTCTTCTCGATTGTCGGTTGCTTTTGTTTCACTGCAGAATCCAGTTGCTCTAGAAGATGAATTTAATTGGCTGAAACCTGAAACCTGAAACCTGAAACGTGAAACCTAAGCAGCCAGTAAAGCGTTGAGCAGCGCTTTCATGACGATAAAAGTACGGAGCTGCTATTCACTCAACCGCGTTGCACTATGAAATTTAGCGGAATAATAATGTATTCGGTGGAAAGGAGCAGCGGAAAGCATGAAAGCAGGTACACTTCGTCACATGATACACTCTGCGAAGCATTGAAATTGTCGCGAGTGGCTGACTGAAGATGCTGAATACAGAACGACGGGATGATAACAGATACTTACAGATATGCGTTTATAATGGACACATAATAAGCTACCTTCTGAAAGTAGAACAGCGGAAGATGACTTTTTTAAATGTGCCCCAAATATTTTAAATAATTAATGGTTGTCAACTGAAAAAATGCACATGCTACAATTACAAAATCAGGTCAGTGCATCAGTTCGAGCCAAGGAGTTGGCCCCTGAAGAACCCTGCGTCAGTTAGTATAGAGCTATCCGCAAACACTTCTATAATACTATAGAAATATCTGGATGAAGTGGAATGGTGTCGCTGTATTTAACTCTTTACTCTTTGCTGTTTCCAATGGATTGTTCCCAAACATATTTGCCCCTCCTTTTTGTGTACTGAACTACAATCAATCATTCAATCAATCTCAGTGCTAATTCTAGCGGTAGCGCTTTCTTCGAACTCACTTTCTTCTTTAGTCACATTAATTCTACCCGCGATGAATAAACTGATAATCCTGGCCGTGAGACGCTCTATTCGACTTACAGCTCTGGCAGCCAAAAGTTAGCTGGTTAGCTAAGTTAGTTCCTGTGTTCTCGGCCACTTTCGCCAAAAGCGAACCAAACTAGTTTCATTTTCACGATAAAAACTGCATACACTCTGAGGTAGAAACGAAATTTACGAGCTACATTCTGTTCAGCTGCCAGATCGACAGACAGACGGACAAACCAGCGCAGTCCAACTCTTACATGTGTGCTTTATGTGTTCGGTGGGCAAAACGTGGTACTGTGCCATACTTTGTGCCCTCGAGTAGCGGGAATCCCAGAAAAGAAACAAGTTTCCAATAAAGATTTATGTAGAAAGGACTGATCATAAAAATGCAATTTTATTGCTGTTTCGGTACCCGAATACCAAGTTTAACATTTATTCCAGGGTGTATAAAGCTGCATTCCGAATGCAGGTGGATATCCTCAAATCTATATACTGGAAAATCGTTCGATATTTGATAGTGAATAAATTCGAAATCCTTCAAGACTTCTATGTTATCTCCATTCAGAGAACGAAAAAGGTTTACTTCTGTGTATAGCTGCGTACTTGAATATCTCTCAAAGTATGCATAAAACAACTTTAAGCTCGTCTTTTTTAATTTAAATAATAATTTAATATTTACATAAGATTTAGAACATTTAATGTATGTAGTACAACAAGACACATCTAAATCTCTTGGAAATCTTGGTATCCATCGATTTCATGTCGGTTGCTTGAAGTGTTAAACTATATTATCTGAGAATTTAAAATTAAAAGACAATCCCCAGTTTAAAAAGCATCCAGTTCATGTGCATATTGGAAACCTGCACAATTGAGTGAATGAATATTGAATAATTGAGGTATGATTAAATATTGCAGTAAGGTTAAATTAAAACAACTGAGCCACAAAAGAAGTCATTTCGTAGTTTACAAGAATCATGTCTGGCTAAGTGACTTCCTTGCCCTATTTCTATCCCCCCTCCCCTCTAGCTCTCTCCTTCTCCTAACATACCGGCATAAAATATAAATTGTACGACGTCTCTTAGCACTTGCATTTAACCTGAACCTGAAAGAGAAATAATGGCCAATGAGTTCTAAGATCGAATGATGCCTTAACAGACCTGCATAAATACTGTGCGAATGTTTGCAACATTTTAAAATGCAAACATAGAACAGATGAGATGAAAGCGAAAGACAAATTTGTATATAATTTAATCACGTCAATGCGAATAAAGCACCGCTTCTCAAAAAGGTTTAATGTACACAATGAATAAAGTTCATTTAAATTTAAGAGTACATTAAACAAAAATTAAATAAAATTTTGAATATGATTTACTATTTAAAATCATTTGCATGAAGAATCCTTTAAGTTAAATAAATACTATCGCTCTAGAAAATTAAGAAGAAATTCACTCAAACCGGCACAAATATTTAAACAGATTTCATTGTAGCTGCAATCAGCTAGCAACTCAGCTGGAAACCGCTCAAAGTTTCAAAGGCGTAGCTGAATAACTTGAGTGCATTCGTCGTTCCTTATTTTCTAGCGCTTAACTCTTAAACCTCTTCGTAAAACACATCCACAGACACAGACACAGACACACATCCATATACACCCAGCTAAGCTATGCATAAACTGTGGGAACCCTGTGAGGCAAACAAAACTTTAAGACTTGAACTCTGCCAGGGTTACCAGTGTTGTTTCTGATGCCGTCTTTGCTGCTGCTGAGTGACTTTCGCTACACAGATAATGATAGAAAAATGCACACCAAAAAAAGAAAAAAGTGCACACAAAACGAAACCAACACATAAATAGAAAATCTGAGCGAGATAGATATATTAAAGGAGTACACTAGAGAAAGGAATGCGACATAAAGTATGTTTCCACTAAAGCTAAGAATGTGACTTTTAGCACCAGCTTCTGGTGATGCTGCGCTGGCTACATCTGTATGTGCAGATGCGAGTGATGTGTGTAGATGAGAACGATGTGCGTGGATGTGTTTAGCTGGTGGCAAAACATAAAAAAGGAAGTGCTTCTTGGTACGAGCTCACATTATGCTGAGTGGTACTCACTGCATTTACGGAGCCATTATAACAAATGGCTAAGAAACTCTCGGCGAAAAGTGAACCCGGAGTTGCTGTAAACTAAGTCAGTTCGAGAGAAGCTGGAGGGAGCTTCTTGCCGGCTGCCCCTGGCGGGAGAAAACAAAAGAAACAGGAGCAAAGCAGAATCGGAATAGAAGAATCTCGTTGATTAGAGGGCATTAATTAAGGGAGAGCCTGTTATGGGGAAAGAGAGGAAGAGCATAACACCCAATGGAGGATGAAGGGGTGTTGAGGCGGGATTCGATCACACCAGTTTTGCTTTCCAATCTGCTTTCTTATCTGCTTAAGAGAAGAAAGAATTTTAATGAATCAAGAAAGGGTACAATTCTCAAACTTCTTTTTTTCTTTTTTTCCGTTGAAAGTCATACGAAATGTGTTTGATTGCATAAACATACATTCACTTCGTCAGCTGTTATCTCAGCTGTTTTATGCTGTTCTCTATACTGTTCTCATTCCTTTATTGATGGAAAATTTGTCCTGCGAGAGCGTGATGAGGGATGGATAAACAACCATGGCATGGGTATTACCATTAAATCCTTTGATTTATCTAAAGGACGATTCATCCATGCACATGCTCATCTGAGAAGAGAAGTAATTTAATATATGTACATATGTCAATTAATGTAATATTGTATAGAAACTTTCGGGTTACGCACGCACTCGGCTAATTTTCCATTAACATAACATAATTAGCTAATGCAAAAACACCTTAATGAGAAAAATATTCACTTTATCATCCCAATTAATAAGTTGCCCAAAACGATGCACCGATGATGATAAAAGATTATGTAATTTAAGCGTAAGGGGAGGGTGAAAGATGAATCCTTGCACATTTGCTCATGACTTTGGTAACAATTGATATGCCTACGTAATTTATATGATTCATTATGAATGAATAATAGTTTATAAAGAAGAATATCTAGAAGATAATATAAATAAACTACAAAGTTATAACAAATTATAAAGCTTTGTTTGAAGCTTGAGTCCTCCTTTCTATAAATATAACTACACGTCTTTGGTTCCTCCATATATTTTTATTTCTCCTTCTTATTTTTTCTTTATTGTGTAGCCAAAAACTTGCCTGGAAGTCTGAAGTACTCCAAAGCAATTCAAGTTGCCTTTATCTTTCTTTGTATACCTTGTGAACTCCATGCGAATGCTTTGCGGTCGACATTGCTTTTTCTGTGGCTTTTGGATTTTCGTCTGCTCACGATTAAGTGCCGAAGTTTGTTCGCATACCACATAAATTCCATTCCATTCCCGTATTTTCGCTTTTTATGGCTTCCAAAGCTTATCTCGGCTGTGGATGGCGTCGCTCCAATCGATTTGAGAATATCGAAAACTTCGTTGCTTATTGCTGTAATTCCAAGATAATCGAAAATTTATTTAGTGATGATTGGGTAGATTTCGAGGAGCGGGCAAGAGAAACAGTGACTAGAGGCTCGATTGCGTTGGTTCTGGCAGAGATCCAGGGAAGAAAGGAATCTTTGTTGAAGAAATTAATCTTGAAAAGAAGTGAAATCATGAAGCGAAATCATTTACGGAAGCGGCGAAATCAGAAAGAATTTAATACGAATTCATTAAACGAACTTACTTAAAGAACTTGAAAATGACTTCAACAGAATATAATTGCTACTCCCTCTTTAATGCGGACGATTTTTGATAGTGAATAAATTCGAAATCCTTCAAGACTTCTATGTTATCTCCATTCAGAGAACGAAAAAGGTTTACTTCTGTGTATAGCTGCGTACTTGAATATCTCTCAAAGTATGCATAAAACAACTTTAAGCTCGTCTTTTTTAATTTAAATAATAATTTAATATTTACATAAGATTTAGAACATTTAATGTATGTAGTACAACAAGACACATCTAAATCTCTTGGAAATCTTGGTATCCATCGATTTCATGTCGGTTGCTTGAAGTGTTAAACTATATTATCTGAGAATTTAAAATTAAAAGACAATCCCCAGTTTAAAAAGCATCCAGTTCATGTGCATATTGGAAACCTGCACAATTGAGTGAATGAATATTGAATAATTGAGGTATGATTAAATATTGCAGTAAGGTTAAATTAAAACAACTGAGCCACAAAAGAAGTCATTTCGTAGTTTACAAGAATCATGTCTGGCTAAGTGACTTCCTTGCCCTATTTCTATCCCCCCTCCCCTCTAGCTCTCTCCTTCTCCTAACATACCGGCATAAAATATAAATTGTACGACGTCTCTTAGCACTTGCATTTAACCTGAACCTGAAAGAGAAATAATGGCCAATGAGTTCTAAGATCGAATGATGCCTTAACAGACCTGCATAAATACTGTGCGAATGTTTGCAACATTTTAAAATGCAAACATAGAACAGATGAGATGAAAGCGAAAGACAAATTTGTATATAATTTAATCACGTCAATGCGAATAAAGCACCGCTTCTCAAAAAGGTTTAATGTACACAATGAATAAAGTTCATTTAAATTTAAGAGTACATTAAACAAAAATTAAATAAAATTTTGAATATGATTTACTATTTAAAATCATTTGCATGAAGAATCCTTTAAGTTAAATAAATACTATCGCTCTAGAAAATTAAGAAGAAATTCACTCAAACCGGCACAAATATTTAAACAGATTTCATTGTAGCTGCAATCAGCTAGCAACTCAGCTGGAAACCGCTCAAAGTTTCAAAGGCGTAGCTGAATAACTTGAGTGCATTCGTCGTTCCTTATTTTCTAGCGCTTAACTCTTAAACCTCTTCGTAAAACACATCCACAGACACAGACACAGACACACATCCATATACACCCAGCTAAGCTATGCATAAACTGTGGGAACCCTGTGAGGCAAACAAAACTTTAAGACTTGAACTCTGCCAGGGTTACCAGTGTTGTTTCTGATGCCGTCTTTGCTGCTGCTGAGTGACTTTCGCTACACAGATAATGATAGAAAAATGCACACCAAAAAAAGAAAAAAGTGCACACAAAACGAAACCAACACATAAATAGAAAATCTGAGCGAGATAGATATATTAAAGGAGTACACTAGAGAAAGGAATGCGACATAAAGTATGTTTCCACTAAAGCTAAGAATGTGACTTTTAGCACCAGCTTCTGGTGATGCTGCGCTGGCTACATCTGTATGTGCAGATGCGAGTGATGTGTGTAGATGAGAACGATGTGCGTGGATGTGTTTAGCTGGTGGCAAAACATAAAAAAGGAAGTGCTTCTTGGTACGAGCTCACATTATGCTGAGTGGTACTCACTGCATTTACGGAGCCATTATAACAAATGGCTAAGAAACTCTCGGCGAAAAGTGAACCCGGAGTTGCTGTAAACTAAGTCAGTTCGAGAGAAGCTGGAGGGAGCTTCTTGCCGGCTGCCCCTGGCGGGAGAAAACAAAAGAAACAGGAGCAAAGCAGAATCGGAATAGAAGAATCTCGTTGATTAGAGGGCATTAATTAAGGGAGAGCCTGTTATGGGGAAAGAGAGGAAGAGCATAACACCCAATGGAGGATGAAGGGGTGTTGAGGCGGGATTCGATCACACCAGTTTTGCTTTCCAATCTGCTTTCTTATCTGCTTAAGAGAAGAAAGAATTTTAATGAATCAAGAAAGGGTACAATTCTCAAACTTCTTTTTTTCTTTTTTTCCGTTGAAAGTCATACGAAATGTGTTTGATTGCATAAACATACATTCACTTCGTCAGCTGTTATCTCAGCTGTTTTATGCTGTTCTCTATACTGTTCTCATTCCTTTATTGATGGAAAATTTGTCCTGCGAGAGCGTGATGAGGGATGGATAAACAACCATGGCATGGGTATTACCATTAAATCCTTTGATTTATCTAAAGGACGATTCATCCATGCACATGCTCATCTGAGAAGAGAAGTAATTTAATATATGTACATATGTCAATTAATGTAATATTGTATAGAAACTTTCGGGTTACGCACGCACTCGGCTAATTTTCCATTAACATAACATAATTAGCTAATGCAAAAACACCTTAATGAGAAAAATATTCACTTTATCATCCCAATTAATAAGTTGCCCAAAACGATGCACCGATGATGATAAAAGATTATGTAATTTAAGCGTAAGGGGAGGGTGAAAGATGAATCCTTGCACATTTGCTCATGACTTTGGTAACAATTGATATGCCTACGTAATTTATATGATTCATTATGAATGAATAATAGTTTATAAAGAAGAATATCTAGAAGATAATATAAATAAACTACAAAGTTATAACAAATTATAAAGCTTTGTTTGAAGCTTGAGTCCTCCTTTCTATAAATATAACTACACGTCTTTGGTTCCTCCATATATTTTTATTTCTCCTTCTTATTTTTTCTTTATTGTGTAGCCAAAAACTTGCCTGGAAGTCTGAAGTACTCCAAAGCAATTCAAGTTGCCTTTATCTTTCTTTGTATACCTTGTGAACTCCATGCGAATGCTTTGCGGTCGACATTGCTTTTTCTGTGGCTTTTGGATTTTCGTCTGCTCACGATTAAGTGCCGAAGTTTGTTCGCATACCACATAAATTCCATTCCATTCCCGTATTTTCGCTTTTTATGGCTTCCAAAGCTTATCTCGGCTGTGGATGGCGTCGCTCCAATCGATTTGAGAATATCGAAAACTTCGTTGCTTATTGCTGTAATTCCAAGATAATCGAAAATTTATTTAGTGATGATTGGGTAGATTTCGAGGAGCGGGCAAGAGAAACAGTGACTAGAGGCTCGATTGCGTTGGTTCTGGCAGAGATCCAGGGAAGAAAGGAATCTTTGTTGAAGAAATTAATCTTGAAAAGAAGTGAAATCATGAAGCGAAATCATTTACGGAAGCGGCGAAATCAGAAAGAATTTAATACGAATTCATTAAACGAACTTACTTAAAGAACTTGAAAATGACTTCAACAGAATATAATTGCTACTCCCTCTTTAATGCGGACATAACGTTTTTGTTGTTGTTGCTTGTCTTCAATCCACACGCTTACATTTTTATTGTAGCGACGCACAGAAGCCGTTGATGGTCAATTTTTATTTGCTGCTGAAATTCACATGCTTAAAATGCGATTAATTAAAATATAAGTTGAAAATTTAATTTAATTTTCTGCTCCAAATGATAGTTTGGCAACACTTGATTATCTTGGCGGCACCGGAACGAATGAAGTGACAATTGAAGTTGAATTCTTTTGAATCTCTTCCATGATTTCGCGGATTAATTACAAATTAATTCATATACATTTTTAATACAAATTTTGTATCGTTGATAATAACATTTAATTCGAAAAATAAAATGTGTATTAAATATGGAGCAAAACTTAAATTAAATTTAATATTATACAGAAATGAAGATTAGCATAAAGTTCGTTAAAAGTATTAATGGAATTAAAGCGAAGGTTATTTTACTGAGGAGTTTATATTGTAATAGTAATATATTGACTCACAATAATTTTAAACTTTATCTCTAAACAAACACATTTGTTTATTAATGACAATAATTTCGCTATTGATAACAATAATCTACAGTGATTCAATAGTTTCGTGTGAATGATATTAATTTTATGTCATCATCTTTCAGTGGCACGCCTAACAAAGCATCAACAGACTGTCAACTTTTATTGAACCAACCGCTTCCGGTGCTAAAGAAGCAGTCAAAAAGGGACGAATATTTTTACTGACTTCAAGGATTAGCAACAGTAACATACTTACCGATGTATACACCTACTTAGTGTAATTTAATTGTTACCTTAGTAGAAGTATTCAAATGAACTTGTTTTTCAATTTCCGCTCTAAAAAGACTAGCAGCTTGTTCCAGTTCCATTTGATTGCCCAGCAACACTTAAATTGGATTGCCATCAGATGCAACAAACCTGCATACTGCATCCACTTGAAGTGGCAATAAAACCTTCAAAGTGTCGCACCAAAAACTTGTCGCACTAAAAAAGTGCCCAAAGCTGAGTCCCACATAAAAACTGAGCCTTTATGAGTCCCAACAAACTATTTATCAGAAAACAGCAACACTTTTCATTGAGCAACGGGAAGTATTTTTATGCATTCTGTAGGTAATTTAAAATAATCGTTCAGTGTTCCAATCAAGTCAATATTATGGCCACTTCAATTCTTAAATTTTTGTTTTCAATGTATTTTTCGGAATTTATGTCCTTTTTGCTGAAACAACATAGTCAATTATTAGATTTAAGTGTTCGCAATCAAGTGAATGCATCACATACAACTTTGTGGAACGTAAACCAGGTTGAGTACCCAATTCCCATGAAGCACCTAACGATTTCTTGATTATCCGAATATTATTTTTATAGGCTGGCTAAGAATGTCAGTGCAAAGACTGATGAAGGTGCTTCCGGGTTTGAGTACGTTTAAAGTACTTGTATGTGTCTGTGTGTGCATTGTCTTCGTCTCTGGTGTCATTTTCTTTCTATGATCTTGATTTCTTCTTTGTGTAAACCTACATTTTGCTGTCATAAAATGCTTTCCTTTCTGCTTCCTTTCCGCTTGTATGGTCGCCTTCACTTCTCGCCCCTTTCTTCAAACGACTTCCTCTACTCCGCTGGTAGGGAAAAATACCCAAAATTTCAAAACCACAAACAAAGAAACGGAACTCTTCGTTATGCATTTCGAAATCGTGGGCATGTGTCGCAGTCGTGCTACGTTGTGTGAGTGTGTGTCTACTTGGATGGGTGGTACGTGTGTGTGTGTGTGTGTGTGTAAATCTGATGGCAATCTGGCGGCATTCTTCTCTGAGCTGAGCTGGTCGACTTATCGCAGCAGGCGGCGCTGATTTACATAGATTCCTTTTTCTGTCCGAAGCAACAGACTAGCAGCAACCACATCAATGTCTGTGTATGTGTGTGGGCCGGGTAGGGCTCTGTTAGGTTAGTGTGTGCTTTTATGTGCTGAAATATAAGCAATTTAAGTATCTGAAGCATGCACGAAAACGTTGCAAATCCTTATGAAAAATTACACGGTTTTCTTTTCCACGCGAGTGATTGTGCGTGACTTCGATAGTAATGCCAGTGAACCAGTGGTGATGTATGCGAGTGTGTGCGTGTACAGATATAGACAGATATTTACAGATGCATATAATCGATCCATCTTCCGTTGTTGACATTGACTTCATGCGTCGCCTGCATAGTAAATCTTATAACCTTAGATTATATATTCTCTCTCACTCTCTCATCGTCTTTTCATTTTTGGGACACCCTCACGACAGACACTCGAGAAATTCCGTTAACGTGGCAATCGAAACATGTTCCATTCCACCGAGAGGAAGGAAGAACAAATTTTATAGACTCAAATACATATGTTGCCTCCAGACACAAACCTCTCAAAATGTATCGAAGCTAAGTTCCACGTCAACTTGATGTCGTCAAAATGCCTCTGGTTGCGAAACATTCTAGAAAAACACTCAATTCTTTTGCCTCCATTGACGTATTTCAGCCCAAGAGCAACATTGCTAAGTTCCAAAAGACAACATGTAGCCATAAACATCCTTAGTATTTTAATAGCAGCATGTAGGAAATGAAACATTCTCCGCTATCGACATGTTTACATCTTCAATAGCAGCATGTAGCAAATGAAACATTCTCCGCTATCGACATGTTAACCTCTTCACTAGCAGCATGTAGCAAATGAAACATTCTCCGCTATCGTCATGTTTACATCTTCAATAGCAGCATGTAGCAAATGAAACATTCTCCGCTATCGACATGTTAACCTCTTCACTAGCAGCATGTAGCAAATGAAACATTCTCCGCTATCGACATGTTTACATCTTCACTAGCAGCATGTAGCAAATGAAACATTCTCCGCTATCGACATGTTTACATCTTCAATAGCAGCATGTAGCAAATGAAACATTCTCCGCTATCGACATGTTTACATCTTCACTAGCAGCATGTAGCAAATGAAACATTCTCCGCTATCGACATGTTTACATCTTCACTAGCAGCATGTAGCAAATGAAACATTCTCCGCTATCGACATGTTAACCTCTTCACTAGCAGCAAGTAGCAAATGAAACATTCTCCGCTATCGACATGTTTACATCTTCATCTTCACTTCAAAAATCGACATGTTTACATCTTCAATAGCAGCATGTAGCAAATGAAACATTCTCCGCTATCGACATGTTTACATCTTCACTAGCAGCATGTAGCAAATGAAACATTCTCCGCTATCGACATGTTTACATCTTCACTAGCAGCATGTAGCAAATGAAACATTCTCCGCTATCGACATGTTAACCTCTTCACTAGCAGCAAAAGTATTAGTTCAAAAGTTGTCCTTAAAAAGTTCCTTATTATTTGTAAGTATCCTTAGAATTTTGCATTCTCACTTTCTACCTTTTTTGGATGTTATAACTATAAAGAGCACTAATGTTAGAGTGGCTCTGGAGGTCGCTGTTACTTTAACGCTTGTGTAATTTAACGTGCAGACGCTGTCCTCAGAGATGATGTTTACAGACATATTTTGTGTTAACAGCAGCAGTCTGTTAAACAAAATGCATGCAATGACCACAAACTCGTTACTAGGTCAAAAGTAATGAAGCACGGCTGCCGCTCTCTCTCACACTTGAAAATGTTTCTCTTTTATCTCAGATTCACCTATTCTCTATATCGTTCTCTTTTATTATCTCTGAACTGCGAATGAGCTGTACTAAATTTTAAGATAATGCGGCTCTCGAAAACATTTATCAACGTCTCACTACAAATACATTCTCTTTGTTATTCTTTTGGTTTTGCTTCTCTTCTGGATTCCTATATCCTGTTTTAGTCCTTAGCATTTTACGAGATGATGCGCTGTCTTTGAGATACATTCGGTGAAGGATGTTATGTTACTCGTGTTTTTTCTCCTCTCTTTGTGATTCTGCTCTTAACTAAAAATGTTGCACTTCCTGTTGTGCATGCTATCGGCACTCGGTTTCTCTGATAACAGTACGATGTACTGATGTAACGCCAAACAGTAGTCGAAGGTTGTCCATCGAGTCGCAACGGCAGCGAGTGGAGCGCTTGTAATTTTAAATCAGCGTAAAGTAGAATTTGGATAAGAAGAGAGAGAGACGACGGATGGGCAGCAGGAGGTTGATGCTGCAGCTCGGTGCTGCTGCTGATGTTGTTGACGCTGCTGGTCGGCCGTTACGATGACTGGCGACCACATTTGCTACAACACAACAACGACAGCGACAGCGACAGCGCAGGCTTTGTTGTTTGGGGTGCAAGCATCGATGTGATGCTGAGATACTTTTAGTACTTATTAGAACGCGCACTGAAACGGTCGGGATACGGATGCCAGCGAGGGCATGCGAGTGCCACACTCAGCCATCAGCAGCAGCAGCAGTACAGAGATTTTTATTCAGTTGTTCGGTGCAGATGTCAAGTCTTCCTTCGCGTGCGTTGTTTTTGTAATCAAGTCGGAGTGTCACTTCAATATTGGATAGAAAATAATGTTGCGAGTCGTAAATTAAAAGGACGTTCATATAGAAAATAAAATAGTAAATCTTAGTTCTTGTTCAGAGGTACAAAATCCAATTTCCCGTTGCAAGGATATTCGGCTCGGTTTTGCGTTCGGAAGCTGCGGTCGATGGATATGGATGAACAGCTGAATGGCCAAGGAAGTGTGTAAGGAAGGCCGAAGAAATGACAACAGCAAAAACTCGCCGAAGAAGTCTCTGATCCTGTTGTTGTGTGAGTGCGTCGTCCCCACGAAAGACTAACAGAGAGAAGTTCTTAAAAAATTGGCCGCAAATAAATCTTTAAAATAACAATAACAACAACGACAAAGACAAAAGCAGGATAACGTGCAGAAAACATAACAAAATAACTACGATTTATTGCCAATTGGGAAAGTTACGCATTTGTACTAAATAGAAAGTGTAGACCGTCAAGCGGACACGAGTGAACGTGATGCAAGTGAACGGAGCGTGAACGGAGCGTGAACGGAAGTGCAAGTGCCTGCGTCAAATGAGCGTCATTTCTCGAAGAACTCCGCGATGAGGATCCGTGTGTAACTCCACGTAATTCAGTAACGCTTCAAGCAGAATATAGTTTCTTTTGCTTGAGTCGGTTCACTCTACAGACTCTGAACCGAGTCACTTCAAGTGTTTTTAACCGAGTCACTTCAATTTATTTAACACTGCTGCGTGACATCTTTGCAGGACATTTTTTTTTTTATTGTAAAAACGGAAAATTACTAGTTCCTGCTCCTCAGAAATGCTTACTTTAGAAGCGAAACGGAAGCAAAAATTAAGTGCATGTGAAAATACGTTTCAAATGCCGCCGTTTCGAAATAATTTGAAATTTTCAAGCCGCTACAGATTGCAGTTATGAATACTTAGTCAAAGATTATTTACTATGCTTCAGATTGCCTTGTAATAAAATAATATGAGATGTCTGGACAACTTTTAATTACTTAACTCAGACACGCTTAAATATGCATGAAATCATTTTTGTGTGTTCTAAGAAACACTACTTTTTCGATCATTTTCCCCCACTGCAGTCAAATAAACTTAAGTTTTCTAACCAACTAATTTTTTTTGATAACTCGACCAACCAACTTTCTGCAATAAATTCGATTTGAATGGTTATTCGATAATTTTTATCATGTGTAAATCTCCAAAAAACCTGGATTATTTACTCTATATTTGGACTGTAAATATTTAAGTCTAATAACTTATACAATTTCCAGTGCTTCTTGTGGATAACTTTTTTTTATGACGTATTCAGGCGTTTTTCGAAGCACTGCCGAAGCGCTCTTCTGTCTTCAGGAGGCTGCCACTAAAAACCAACCCTCCGGAAGTCAGTTTTTTTCAGCGGAAGCTCCATTTACTTGGAGTTCATTGTAATTTAATCAAGAGCAAGAGTTCCATTAATTATTGCTTCTTTGTTAGAAAAGCTTCTATAACAGTGTGACTTGGTTTTTCATCTGGCAATAATTGTGTGAAAATAATAAGGATTTAAACCCATAATTGTGAAAAATTTATAAATAATGGTGGAAAGTGTAAACGTTTTAAAACCAAAAGTTTTCGAGATCCGAATCCTCTTTTAAGCTAAACTAATTTAAAGTATACTTTAACTGCAACGATATCTAAGAATTATACCAAAAAAAATATAATATAATATAACAAATTAAGGATTTCCTCTTTGTGATGATTTTTCTTTAGGTGTCTGTGATTATCATAGATCACAATAGATCACAATCTTTTGTGTTCAATCAATTTAATGAAATATTTAACTATCTCCTAAGTGATTATTTGGCTACACTATTTTCAGGTTATTGAATGAAGAATCGAAAATAAACAATTCTCTAAAAAATTACAGAGAATAGGAAATAAAGGACTAAAGTGAATAATATTATTTTTAAAAAACATAAAGAAATCAAAAGAAAAAGTGGGACAGTGGAAAAACGGAAGGCTTCGGAATAACAACGTGTTGAAAAAGAGGAGTTTAAAGAAAATAAAATGGACTTTGTTGTAAAATTAAGAGCCGTGCAACAGAAATCGTTTAACAATTCCGAAAGCTCAAAAGATCTTTAGTTCAGAAGTGAAACCGGCTTCAACCCGAATTATGCAAACACACATACACTAAAAAATACACACGTCATTAGCATGAAATCGAATATAATAAAATGTCAACAACGGCTGCAAATTCTAAAATACGAAACAAACTAAAAACAACAATCAACGCAACAGCAACAACCATTACAACAATAGCAACTAATGCGAGGCTGATGGGGTCCATTTTGCGACCGACGAAAGGATTTTAATAATTAACGAGCGACTGGAAGCGCGAACGTGGACATCGCATCAGGGACCTCAACCCACAGCAAGAAATAACTGCAAAGCGTAGACTACAACAGCAACGACAACAACCGCCAGAAGCCCAACAACAACCAGAACCAGGATAACGACAAACGTGTGCATAATTAAAGTAGTTAACACAGCTGCCGCGTGTGCCTCTCTGACACCGCTCACGTCTAGTAGCGACGTGACGTCAGTTTGTGGGTGTGTTTGTGTTGATGAACATGTGTGTGTGCTTGTGTGTGTCGCATGCATGTGTGACAGAGGTGTCCCAGGGCGAACGAGTTCAGTCGGGCGGAAGCAGCAAGTCGGCGCTGTGAAGTCAACGAAATGAAAATAAATAGCATCTGATAAAGAAAAACGCCGACGAAACACAGACACACTAAAAACATAAATAAAAGAAACAACTAACAAGGGGTAATACGATTGTGTATAACGTGAAAGTGTAGAAAGCTAGAAAAAGTAAACAGCAGAGCGTAAAAGCACCGGAAACCATCAGCAGAACTTCAAAAAAAGTGTGAAATGTGAAATAAAATTGAAAGTGATTTCAATTCACGTACAGAGAATTCCTTAAAAAATCCTCAAAGGAAAAGAAAGAAAAATCATTTAAAAACTAATATTTAAGCAAATTAAACTCATATTTAAATGTTGTAATTACATAAAACAAAATCTAAACAATCTAAAACATTCTAAAGTATTAAACGCAAAAACAAAATCTACTAACGATCAAGCAGCAATAATTACTAAAGCGATGATTGACAGTGGCTGAAATTATAAACCACTTAAACACATAAAGTGGTGTGTTTCTAGGAAAAATGCCGGAAAAATGAATGTTTTCAGTCGAAAAAATATGAAGAAATTGCTCTGCTTCCAACTTTGAGTCCATTAGAGTCCAACATAAACTGTGCTCTAGAAAGTGTCCAACAACACAAAACTGAAGTGTTGAAGTGTTATTAAAAGTGCGACTAAGTAGTTCATTAGTAGAACTAAAAGAAACCCAGCAACAGGACTGTTTTTCGTCCCTTCACCGCCATGCGGAGTGCTCGCTGAGGTACAAAAAGAAGTTTCCGCTAAAACAAAGAAGGTTTTTAGGACTTGAAATGAATTCATCTGCGGCAGCTGTGGTGAAAACGTAAAACTAATTTAGAACGTTTACCAACACTGCCAGCAGTAATCCACGCAGTGCCGCAAACTAAACTAATTCAAAAGAAACAATAACTAAGCTAAGAAAATTACAAAGAAGAAGCATAAAACATTACCAGGCAAAATTAAAACATTAACAACAGCAACAGCTCAAGAACTCGCTTCAGCTACAGCTTCAACGACAGCATCATCCGCATCATCACCAACGTCCTTGTCGCAGCAGAAGAAGCTGCAAAAAGCGCATTTGAAATGTTTTTTGGATTAAAGTTTTGTGCCTTTTTATGGCTCACACATGCAGTAGTTTGTATAAATTATAGCGCGGCGCAATCGTCATTAACCGAGAAAATTCCGCTGGGTGAGTGAGGTTTCCCGCCGTTGGTGGCTTTCCCCGCCACCTCTTTTATTGTTGTAGCTTTCTGTTTGTTCTTTTTGCTTTTTCTGCATCGAGAGGTTTTTAGAAGGTATTCGTTAGCATTTATGCTAGAGAAAACGCGAACATAAAATGTTGAACTTACTCGGCGCCAATGCGAGCGCAAACATACACACGCAAGCACACACATACAAACACAAGCCGCTTATGTTCGTATCCGTGTCATTGTTGGTTGCTGCATCAACGCCCCGCAGCAGGGACGGGCCGTCAGATCGGCAAACCGACCCCATTCCGGGAATAGTGCTGGGACAGGATGATCTCATGTGTGTCAACGTGTGTTATTGCCGCTGCAGTATTAGACCAACGCATGTTTGACGCTTTATTGTCGCTTTGTTGTCGCGTAGCGTTGCATTTATTTTACTTCGCTTCCATTTAAGATAGCGCTTTTAATTACTAATGAAAGATGTAAGTGTATCTGTGTGCATGCTCTCGTGTGTGTATTCTAAACGCCACAAACATCCACACCAAACAAGCGTTGTCTGTCTTCTTTAAGCGCTAAAATAATTATGTGCCTCTTCCCGCTTCCTGTTTAGCGCTTGAGTGTCCAAACAGTATTTTGAACTAAACATTCGGGCGCCCTCTCGTTAAGCTCGTAATTAAAATAAATACTAGCTATTGTATGCTATTTTAATACCCTATTTTCACGTTCTTATTGTTCCGTATCATTGCTCTTAATTTGCATCAATGCAGTGTTTTCTTACCAGCGTCCCATTTTGTATGCAATGAATACTTAAACAATTGTCAATATACTCAACTCAAATAACTACAGACTAGCTGCTGTTGCTGCGTAAAACGCTGCAGCGCGAGTTTCGTGGTGTTGGAGACGCGAACAGCATCACTTTGATGTGGTTACTGCAGCTGGCTTTGTTTGTAGGGACACCGCTTTCTAGAATAACTTTTGATTTTAATTTACTGGTCATGAAATGTCTCGTCTTTCATGTTAGTTTAAAATTTAACAATTTTATTGGTTCTTACGATTTCGTATTCAACTTCAGTGTTCAGTGTTTTTCTCAGTGTAGTTATAAGTTATTATACACTCCCTTACAGTACAAAACTTAGTTAATTTTCAAATTCAAACCAGAAGCACTCTTTTGCACTCTTCTTTCCAATCACTCGAAGTTGATTACCAAATACCTAAAACAACAACAACGCAGTCCGGTTGATCGAGAAAAAAGGAGGGAATCAAACAACCATGCATATTTTTCATAAAGTCCAAAGTTGATCGTCATAAAAACGCTGCGCTGCCGAAGCGCTTCACCCGCATGGCGCGTGGCTGATTTACTTTGCAGCGGAAATGAACACTAAAAGAAAAAACGAATAACTCTGCCTCACCAGCAGCAGCGGGAGCAACAATCGCGGAGGACGTAAAAATTTAGGACGTAAAAAAATAACTCGTGAAAAATATACTCAACTTTAGTTTCATAGTTTTCGCTGCTGTCCTCTGTTGCTCTGGTTTGCTGAACTTCGGCGCTGAAGTAAGTCGTACTTCTAACTCTTTTATTTCTGTTATAGAAACTAAAAAACGCGCTTCAGCGTTTACAAAACAACTCAGTTTATGTAATAAAGGTTAATAAATAAAAATAAGGTTTTTCAAGTCCCCAAAAACAAAGCCAACAGCGAACAACAACAACTGAGATGATTGAAAACGTGAAAACAATTCAAAACACGTGGCCAAAGCAACCAATAACTCTGTTGCACTGAACTGATTTCAGTGAACTCTGTGAGTTTTCCAAATCACAGCAAATTAAAAACGAATCACTAAAATTAGTTTTATTAAATAGTTAGTTTCTTCCCGCCCTCTTTTCTGAGTTAGCAGTGATCGTAGTTTTGTGTATTCTCTAATTAACCTGGTTTTATTTGGGAAAAGTTTATTCTTGTACGATTTCAACATTTTTGACACAACTCAACTTAATTTTCTCTCTCTCTCACTCTTTCGATTGCAGGAGCCATCTTCGAGCAGGGAACCGATGAGGTGCAGTCAGCCTTTAAATATGCAATGCTTAACCACAATCTGAACATTTCCTCGCGTCGCTTCGAGCTGCAAGCCTACGTGGACGTCATCAATACAGCGGATGCCTTCAAATTGTCGCGCTTAAGTGAGTTAACCGAAATGCCTACAAAACTAGCAGCAAGAACTTTAAAGTTCAGCGATTAGTTGCGCCCTAGTTTGAGTTTTAGTAATGTTTGCTCTACCCATTTTTGCTCTTTTATATTCAGTATGCAATCAATTCTCTCGCGGAGTCTACTCGATGATGGGCGCCGTTTCGCCTGACTCATTCGACACGCTGCACTCCTACAGCAACACATTTCAAATGCCGTTTGTGACGCCATGGTTCCCGGAGAAAGTAAGTGTGACGTAGAGGGTAGAAAGGGGTAAACATTTCTGGCATAAATTACTGAGTAGGAACGAAACGAATCGAAGCTGGTATACAAGTCTATCAAATCAACCTCATTTGAGGGCGTTCAAAATCGAATTAAATAAAAATAAACCCAACAGAATATACTTCATACAATTAGTAAGCGTTTGAGAGACATCTGAGATAACTAATTTGCAAATCAACTAAATTTACACCACCTTTGAGAGACTACAACGGAATCTTATTTAAGTACGGGAAAAGTTTGGTTTAGCGGTTTTTGCCCCGATTTTTTTGTTACCTTTTTTACCGTTATTTGGGACCATTATAACGGTAAATAGCCGCCCACTTTTTGGGGCTTGGCATTAGTTTGGGTGTTATCGGTGTTTGAAGGTCGCGAAAGGTCAGTTCTTTAAAGGTTTATTTTCCGAAATTAGGTAAGGTACATTAATGATCGAGGTGTCAAAAGGTATTGCCACGCCCCTCATTTCCCTTGTACACCATTTTACAGCCCAGGTTACGGTTTGGAAGATATTTTAGCTTTAAGAAAAAAATGGTGGACGTGCCATTATAAAACCTCACCCCTCCCTCCTATATGACAATTAAGGTATATATTAAAAACACTATTTATAAAGCCTACAATTTTCTCGTTTTAGCAATATATAATATGTCATACTTACCGTTAGAGTTGGTAAATTGCAGAAGGAATGATTATTTATGTGTATTTCATGATGTGTTTTTTTTTATTAATGATTATTTATTTATTAAGTAGGAATTTATGGTACAATTTCATAGTCCTCGTCGTTGTCGTCTCCGTCCGTTTCGTGATCTGTCCCCTCACGAGAGGGGAATTATAACACTCAGAGTGTCAAACACCGGCTACGCAACAGAATAGTGTTTTGTGGCCAATTTTAGGGCGTGTATGCGTCCTACGCTGTGTATGCGCTTTTTGATTATAACCCTTAGTATGTCCAATGGCGGCTACGCAGTAAAATAGTATTTTTATGGCAATATTCGTTTTATGGCAAACGTTTCAATCTCCTACGAAACGGTAGGAGATACCCCAACATATTATATACCGTTGAAAAGGGGAAATTATGGGCTATAAGTCCACTGATTTTAATGTATACCTTAATTACGATTTAAGTTGAGAAAAAACTTTTTTTTTGATACAACTGCCACAATTTTTCCTTAAAACTAATTTATTTCCATAACTATTCAAAAAACCAAAAACAGGATTAAGACTTAAAAAATAGATATTAAAATCACCTTGCAAACGGTACCCCGCTTACACCGGTACACCTAATAGTTTGGAAGATATCGCACATAAAAGTTTTGACGTTTAAACGCCCATAAATCCTAAACCAAAGCCATGGCCCAAAAAATATTAACGGAGCTATATTCAGGAAGTCGGAGACAAGCAAGCTGCGCCAAACCTCTAAACCAAACTTATGCCCTAAGTACACCATCGCGTATGAGAAACTTTTGGGTGCTTTAGTCTTGCGTTCAGTTCAGGAATTTTACGCTATACAAAAGACCAGCATGGAATTCTTATTAAGTACTAAAGACACGCCATCAGCAATTAATAATAAAACCTAACCGGGGTCGAAATGTGCCATCGCTCCTTATGATTGCAAATCAGGGTGTGAAGAATATGGTTCGGATTTCGAAGGAATATGGTGATGATTTCGTACTGCAGCTCATCAACTGCCGGATAACGAAACCTAAATATTTACAAATATATACACTACACTCGGTCTCTGGTATCCCGTAATAATAAATCACAACCATAAATCCTCTTCTGTCCCATGACACTGGCACTAAGTAATTCACATTTTTATGATTCCTCTTCTTTGTTACACAAAAACAACCTATGTTTATCTCCAATCAATATATGATTACAATGATCCAAGTATCGCTGTCTGTGTCTGTAGGTACTCACTCCGTCATCCGGTTTCCTGGACTTCGCCATCAGCATGCGCCCGGACTATCATCAGGCGATCATTGATACAATACAGTTTTACGGCTGGCGTAAAATAATTTATCTCTACGATTCGCATGACGGTGAGTAGCAAACTGATTTTGTTTTCAGCTGTCCCTAAAAGATTACTAAAGGAAAGCATTTGTGTTTAAAAATATGGCGAAATATTTGCCTATCGCGTTTCGTTTCTTGTAAACTCGCCTCTTTTGCTCCTCCTCTCCGTTTTTGTTCTTGTCTCCTCACAACTTGGTATGAAATCGAGCCTCAGCTGGTGACATAAAAAGTAATTGTCTTTTACGATTTAGCAATAAAAGATGTTGTGAGAAAAAGAACGTGTACACCGATATTCGAAGTCGACATTTGACCCTAACAAAAGTTGAATATAATAAAAAGGCGATGAACAATGAATTGGAACCCACGGACAAGTAAATAAACGAGAGCGCTAAATTATGAAGCAGTGCTGTTAGTGGGCTTCTTCTGTGGGAGTGTCCGAGAATGTGTTCCACTGCGCACGGGAGTGTGTTCAGAAGATGTGTTATTTTCGACTCCCGCAGAGGCTGTGTTATTAAAGCTCTACATAAAACATTATTAGCAACATTAATAACGACATTATTAGAATATTATTAACATTATTTCGAATAATCTCTTTGTTGTGTTTCTTTTTTTTCGTATTTTTAATGCGAATGCAGCATATTTTCATTTTCTCCACATTTTTATTCGAGGGATTCTTCTTGCTCCTAATTTTAATTTGACGCTTTTCATGGAATTTGAAAATGTTGCTCCAGTGCTAAGGGTGCGTTTTTACAGCAATCCTGGGGGCTGAATTTTTACTGCATCGTAATATTTTCCGCTCATATAAAATGCATAAATTTGGTTTTTGGTTTTCTGTTTTTATACCCAGCATGAATAAGTAATCCAATCCATGGCCTAATTAAAGCATTCGAAAGTCCTTTCGGAATCTTTAAAGTTCTCTCACAGAAGAGCCGCACAATAAAAGCATGCATGTGCAATTCTCGACATCAATGCGCTTGAGATGAACAATTAGTTTGTTGTATTGTGTTTGTTCCAATTTGCTTAGAGTAAATAATTAATGACGCTGCATTGTGTGTCCATCTTAGTTACGAAAATAATTACTTAGTTACGAATAAAGGCCGCAAGAGCAGGAATTATATGGTAATGTATGAGGTGCAGGTGGTGCCTGTATTTCCTGCGAGAAGCGAATTCGCATCAGTTACCAACACTGACGAGGAAGCAGTTATTCGTTGAGATGGCTACAATGAAGTTTACCTGTGATAATTACCAATTTATTTTCACTTAAGCAAACAGCAAGACGCATAAACCGGCATATTTGACTAAATGGAAACAACACAGATCAAAGTGAGGCAAGGACAGAAACAAGAACGAAACAGACAACTGAACACACACACGAACGTTCATACAAGCATAAAATGGAAGAAACAAATGAAAATTAACTCGTAATAAAATACGTAACGTTTACTTAACAATATGGGACAAGAATAAACACGCACGTACACACACTCATTCTTTCCAAGATGGTCGCTAAGCAAATCATGGAATGCGACTTTAGTAGTGTATTAAAATGTAGACAGAGGCGTATCTCTGCGGCCCGTCGACGGTCACCATCCTCCCCTTCCCCGCGAAGAGTGCAACATGTTCTAACGAAACTTGCACCCAAAAGGTTTCCCACATAGAAAACTAGGCACATCACTGGCAGGTGGAACGTAGAAAACACCGAAAGTAACGTCAGACTTGAAAATTACAGATTTACTCGTATTTCTTGGGATTATTAAGGAAAGCAGGATTGGTCAATAACTACATGTGTTTATGTGGATACTCGTATGTGTGTATTCAAGCATCACACACTACACCGTTATAAACACCATCATCAACACATTAAGAATAACAACAAAAACCGTTTATATTCTGTAAAAATATTATAACTTCAATCGAAAAGGGTTCCAATAACGAACGCTACGTTAAGCTGAGTTGCTTCATTGCCATGAAACTTTGCACATGAATTATGTAGAGTCTACTAGAAGCTGTTGTTGTTGTACATACATATATGTACATATGCTGGCGTTGTTGTTGCTACTGAAATTTCAGTCGACTTCAACAGTAAAGTCGAAGATTTTGTTGTTTCTGTTTCTCGTGCCGTTGTTTTTATTTATCTGCTGCACTTCTCGTTCTTCTTCTTCTTTGTTCAAAGAAAAAGATGCAAATATTGCTGCTGTTGTTGCTTTTGTAGGAAGTCTTGATATGACCTGAAACACTCAAGCTTACAGAAACTGTGATGTGAGGCAACTTTTGCTTCGTCTTTTTCAATTCGTAACTGAAACTTTTGTATTTCTTTTTAAGTAAAATTGAAGGCATCCACAACTCGGCCAGGCACCCGCCTTCTTCGCCAACAACAACATTTCATATCTAGCATTATACCCCAGCTTTTACGCCCCTCCACACCCTTCAAATGCTTCCGATTTCCAGCTCATCTCTTCATAGCTTTAGCTTCAGTTGCAATCGCTTTCGTCTCCTTCGCCAGCAGATCTCGTTATAACAAAATGCGCTGAAATAAACTGAAGACGCCAGAATGAAAAATTGTGAAGCTGAGGAGCACTGGGGACGTTTATGTGTGTGTATGGCGATTAGTGGTGATGGTGTGGGGCACACTACATGTGTGCTTGTGCTCATTTTAGTATGGAGTGGACAGAATTTATAAATGGACCGACGTTTAAAATACATCCTGCTTCCACTCTCAATAGAAAGGGACTCACTTCAAGATGAAGAAACGCGCTAAGTTTTCCTCTCAGACGCTCCTACGATGTTCCTTCTTCTGCTCGACTCTTTACCCGATTAATATAACAATCAATTCCTTTATATGGATGTCTCAACGTATAGAACATAATGTCTATACATCTGTAGAAATTTGCCTAAAAATTTTGTGAATTTATGTTTTATATTGAGATAAAGCTAAGAATTGAGGAAGAACATATTTTTTACAATGTTTGCAATGTTTTTACAATGCAAATTAATTTTAGAAATCAGAAAAGAGCCACATCATGTGGCAAAGATATTGCGATGTGTCAACTGTCAAGTGATGTGAAAATGTAAACTGACAGAGTAGTGAAAAAGGAGCGCAGTGGTGTAAATATTTAGGGCACGTAACATCCTTAGAAACCGAACAGAAGTGTAACCAGAGTTTCCAGTAATAAAATGAAGGAGCAACAGAGAACGAAAGCAAAGAGCAAAACACAAAGCATCTGAAAAATGCCCCCAACAAATGAGTGCAAATGACTCCATGTACACAAGATGGCGTGTGTGCAAGGGTGCATGTGTCTTTGTGTGTGTTTGATGATATGATTATGCAACAGTGTGTGTTACGACGAAGTCCTCAGCCTTCTTCCGCTTCAACTGGCTGCTTGTATTCAGAGTTGCTTGCAATAGTGTATGTTTGAAAATGAAACAAAAACACCCTCCACAACAATAACAACAAAGAGGGAAAACCTAACTACAACCACATAACCATAGCATAATCTCGTAATTCCAGGAACCAGATTCGAGAAGCAAACCGACATCAAAACTCGAGACTTAAGGAGGTTTCTATTCCATCGAAAATAGTCTCTCTCTGGGAATCAATAGAAAAATTTGGCTAAAGACCCTCACTAATAATAATCTATCTAATTTCAGAACTAGATACCAATCTATAGTGTTTGTATATCCTACGAGTATATACATTTATTTGTGTAAGTCGTTGAATGCGTTCAAAATCTCTTTATTTCAAATTATTTTAAGTCGTTTCGTTGCAGTTCGTCGTTAACACTTGCTCCTTGTAGAAAGAATTCATATACATACGTATGTGTCTATATACGTCTGTGTGTGTGCGTGTGTGTGTGTCTGTGTGACTTTGCGAATAGCACCTACGCTTAGTAGAGATGACATCGATAGTGTACTGCGTTTGCACTCTATGCTAACGTTTCAAGTCAATTCTATCCTAAGTGATCACTGTATTAAGAAGGTCAGGCAGGTGTGGATGTATGTGTGCATGTCTGTGTGTGTATACATTCGGATGCATTTGCATCTTAATAGCCTCCATTTCGGTTCTATTACGTGCGGAGTGTCTCTTTGTGTCTGCGTATTTCACAGGAGTCTTTATTTTTCTGACGTGTGAATTTTATATCGGATTCCGCAGTACTTTTTATTCCAAAGTATCCAATTTTTGACACATGCCAGCGATATAAAAATTCGCGAGTGTACACGGGCAAGAAGTCTTTTAGTCAGGATCTGGATGTCTGACAAACGAAAAGAGAAATAGAAATCCATTCGAATTTCCAACGCGAAACGAGCCAAAGAAATAATGCAGAAGCACATTCCGCCACACACCGACATGCACACTCTCATGAATACTCATACATTTGCGTCTCGTGTTACACAGTAAATTTGCACTTGGCAGAGTGAAGGCTGAAGGCTGCATCCTGAGCAGCTGAAGCAGGGATCTACTCGGCAAGCATCTACTACTTCAAGCTTCCAATGAAACTTGAAACAAGTAACAAGCGTAGAAAGATACATGAAGTGTGTTTTCTCGGTGCTCGGCAGGATTCTACTTGCGAACTCGCACTCAAGTTGTCAGTCTCAATTATGGCGTAAATTGATGAGTGTTTGGATGTGCCACTGTGTGCAGGAGAGGATGCACGGATGGATGTGGATGTGTGCGTGAGTGTTTGTATATGCGTTAGTTTCTACGTTAGTGAAAATTAATACTTATTATAGTATTTAATGTCTTTGATGCTGTTATGAGACGTTCTGAATAAAGTTAAGCTGTTTTCAGGTAGCTGTTGATGGTATTAGTCTTATTTGCGCTTCTGCGAGAGATGCAAATAATCAAAAAACATTCGATAATTGCTCATCACTCATGCGTCATGTCTTTACTTAAAACAAACAACTTTAATAACTGGAAAACCAAAACGACTTTATATCGGATAGCTGCAGAATATTCGTGGTTTCAATCGACTTTATATAAAGTGCTATAATATTTGGCGTGTAGTAAAAACGACCATGAAAACGAGGCAATACAATTATGAAAAATGCAGCGCGGCAGAGAAACCAATTTAACGCGAATAAATTCCAAACGTAGCTGAACCAATTACAAGAACCTACGTGCCCAAACAAGCACACGCACGCAAACTATTTCGCAGTCGCGTTTTCATTCCAGCATTTTCTATGTATACACAGAAGCACGTGCAAATAATGCAATTAACAGTCAATCATAAAATAAGAAGTGTTTTTATCCTAACAAAATAACAGCGAAATAAAACGCACACAGAAATCGTGCCGCTTGATCGATGGGGGAAGCAGTAACAAACGAACTAGTGTACAAATAAGTTTATTCGCACACCGGAAAAACTGCGGATTCGCAGAATATCCTGCAGTACGTTTTCCCTCTGCCCCCGTTTGCTCCTCTCTCCACATCACCGTGTGTCGCCTTCTTGTGGGTGCTTTGAACAGCATCGTCGCCTGTCGAAGCTGCGCCAAATTTCCAGCAAAGAAAAACATTTAAGGCAATAACAATTATTGCTTCCTGTAGCAGATTGGCGCAGGTGTAGGGGGCGTGGCAACGTTGAAAACACAATGTTACTCCGCTGGGTTTGGATCTCGTCGGGCAAGATCTGGTCCTTGTTTGGCTATGTTTTCTATGGGAGAGGTTCCCATATCGCACAGTCACTTCAAAGTGACACAACCGAACATTTTGCATTTTCGAGTTTATGTGTTAAAACTCTTCGCAGTGCACTCGTCTACCTACAACTTGTCTTCATCCTATGTAGATACTAGGCTGCAATCCCAAAATTGCGATTGTGAAGAATGGCAAATTTTGAGTTTTATCACTTTTGAAGTGAGTGGAGATTTGAAATCAACTCTCGGTATTGCTTCTTTCTACGTCATGGTTTTACGACTTCGTCATTCTTCCAGTTTAGCCAGGGCAGTTCTTATTTTAGTGTTGCGAAGTTTTTCATCCATTGATTGCACTTATCATTGCAACAATGGTGGCTGAAAACACTGCCTCCATTCGCTAAAATGCTAAGTGCTTGTCTTCTTAAACTAACCACAGCAAATAAGTTTTCAATCAGTGACTAAGTAAAGAAGTCAACACTTCTACTTCGTGTTTGAAGCCGATTTCCAGTACAATACTGTTAAATATCTGGTGACTTTTCTTCGCCATCCTTGGCGCCATTCACACCCACTCCATCGCCCACTCCATCAACAAACCTCACTCAGGCGACGAATCATTAAACTCTGCCAAATGGAAATGAAAAAAATAACAAAGCCGAAAACAGTATGCACCCATATAAAGCCATCACATGATATATCACCGAATCCGCTGCTACACCAACGCAACCCGTCACACCCACCACTTCAAGAGAATAACATCCGCACACGCTTGACTGAAGGACCCGATGTTCCATACCCAAAGCGAGAAAGTGAAAAGGAAGAGAGAAGGCAGAAGTAGTGGATGGCGGGGGGGGGGGGGGGGCGGAAGGAGAAAACTAATATAAACAAACCATAAAAGCATTTAAGAAAGAGTGGAAAAGCCGCCCGTTCTTGGAAAATCAAATCGCGATTTCTTTTAAGGAATCAAATCATTTACATATGCACACGCACACACACACACACAAGACCTTAGGCCATCAATTTCTTCTCAGTGCGGGCAAAATACAAGATTTTGGCATCGAACATTTATTGAAATGTATCGGCTTGTAGTCGAGTGTGTGTGTGCGCCTGTGTGTGTGTGCGTGCTTGTATTTGAGGTATTTGCATGTGTAGTTATGAGCTTCCGATCCGTGGCAGCAACGACGACTTCGACGCATTTGCATTGGCAACAAAACAAGCGAATCTCCCGTCGGGTTTTTGGCACCAGCCGCTAGAGCAGCAAGAACAACAACGAAAAGCAAAGGACAACAACAGAAGAGGACACGTTGATATTCCATGAAATAGGATTTCATAGATATTCGCGTTTATGCAACCACGTTTATGTAGTTACTCGTTTTATCATTATTGCTGCAAACTTGTGGCAATAAATTTGAAAGGCGTATAAATTCGAATCCCGCAAAATTATTCAAAATTAGGCTGCATCTTCTCAACAGCGGAACAACACAAGAATTGCTGTAAAAATAATACTGCAGCCCGTTAGGCTGTTGGGCGTGTTTACAGTACACTGTAATGATTTCTACCGTGCAATATATAACAATACCTACAAACACATTCACAAACACACACACACAAAATTGATATTCAACTTAAATTTTCATTTTGCCTGGAATTTCTCTTTCTCTTTTTCCGATATAAAGTGCATTCTACTGTGCAAAACAGCAGTACAACAGGTGTGGAAGTGAGGCTGATAAGTGTGATAACGATGGGTGTGACTCGCAGTTCTCTTTTTTCTGCCGAGCGGCTCCTGTTTGCTTTATTTAATCTGAAAGCAGAAGCATACATTAACAGAAGCGTCATACTTCATTTTGGAATGAAAAACTTTATCTTAAGTCTGGGCTGAGTCTCAGTAAACTGGTGCAATTTCCCAAGGATTTTTCGCAGGACTGCATTAATTCATTCATTCGTCATTCAGTTAAGTTTTTCTCTGCTGATTCTACTATATAATCCCAAACTTCATTCAGGCAATCATTCGTCCCATTACTACGACGAACAGAAAGTTTATATTTTCGTGTATAATTCAATGAAATGGGGCACAATAAAAATAAAAGATAAACAAAAAAACTACGACTGAACTTACATTCGTATATCTGTACCAATTACTCAAACACACACACATACATAGACACTCAACATGTTCAAATGTTCTGTACAGCGCCGTTGATCTCTTCAATTACCGAGAATCGTTTGAAGTTTTTCCTTTTACTCAATTATTGCAAATTGAGTCAAAATAAAGTTTGAACTAAAAAAGGAACGTCCAGCATCCAGGAAAATCCAGCATAAAAAACGACGAGAAAAACAAATCAAATAAAGTTGGGGCTGGAAAAACCTAATTTGTTACAAATGCTTCATTCGGTTAAGGGGGGGGGAGGGGTAACGTTGCTCAATTGCTACAGAAATTCATCATAAAGAAGGAGGACAGCGCAAAACTTTTTACTTGCTCTACAATACATCGTATCAGCAAATTAAATTAATAAAAGCACAAAAGTTTTTACAAGATTTTTGCCTTAAAATAAAAAAGGAAGAAACATTATCAAAGTATTCCAAAAGAACAGAAACCTTTTAGTTTAATTGGCGGCACAGGAAAGAAGTGGAAATATAAAAAGAAGAAATTCTTAACTATACTTTATATTGATCAGAATTTGTGGAATCGTTAGTTAATTCTTGGAAACTTCAGCTTTCAGATTATCTTTCAGATGAATGAGAAGGTTTTCTTACTTGTGGTTAAATTTTAAGACTTGGTTAAAATTAAAAAAACAAAAGATGCGTTCGTAATGCGTTATTTTGACTTTTCTGCAACAGTTTTCAGTAAAACTACTTTTAATTATTTTTATTTACAATAAATTTGATTTTCATTTTTGAGTACTCCTCTATTTCTTTAAATGAGCTTTCGTTCCTTACTTTAAGTTAAATATTTGGCTTTCATGGTTGCTGGAATCAATATTAATTTATTTTACTAACTTACTGGCGTGATAATGATGACGAATGGGTGTTTCGCACTCCCTAACAGAGCCTATGTGGGCCCTCAACATAGCTTTTCGTTTTTCTTCCTTCTCGCTATAGAAATAATTTCGTATAAATATTTGCTCGTACGCATCTGCTTTCAATTTTCATTTGTATTCTGTTGGCTAACAGTTATTAGAATGAAGGATGGGTGTAAGGAGAGTGGAGGATGTGTGGTGATTCTATTTTCTTGTTTTATGTTTAAAAATCTGTTTCTGTTTCTGGAAGAAATTGAGTCCAAGATAAAGAAACTAGTGGCCGGCACGAACTGAACTAACAACAACTGAACTAAGACAACAAAGCCGGGGTTGTGTTTGCAAGCAACACAGAATTTATATACGAGTACACAGCTACGAATATTTGGTGGACGGACGACGGCCAAAAATTGTATTACTTCAAAGTCAAACAATGCAGCAAAATGTTATTATTAAGTGAATGTTGTTTTTGGCCTTGCTTGTTTTGTATTCCTCGGCTTGGTTTGGTTCCGATTTGTCTTGCGATCTCTTCTAATTATAGAAAATTCATTATTATTATAGAAATTTTTATAGAGCAGCAAGTAAGCAAAATCGGATCCATTCTTCTATAATTTAAAATAGGGTCTTTTTGTCGTTTACTGTATAGTTTTTCTTTGGACTGAATAATTTTGTGGACCGAATATACTGAATATTAATATGGCTTAAGTGGCTCTTAACCTTTGAAAATGTCTAATCGTTGTAAAAAACAGAAATAGAGTGGCTGAGTGACTTAGAAAGTTGCTCTGACTACGGAGGTAATTTCAATCATTTTAATATTCACTCTACGCTACATTGACCGTGAAATTTAATCATCTTTTTGTCCCAACTGGTAAATTATTAATTTATACACCTTGCCGTAACGATTACATTTTGTCAAATACAATATAAATTCGTGAAATGAATACATTTTCCAAATAAATCTGTCGAAAACTAGATCAAATTAGAAATTAAATCCACAACATATCCTTGAAACTAGTATTAAACACAAAACACACACACACACACTCACATACATATTTAAATATATATTATATATATATCTATATTATATATATATTATATATTATATATCTATACATATGTATATGTATATATATATGCAGATATACATACATCTACTGAGTTGTGCACCACAATCGTTGTGTATAACTTCAATTACGCTTTCATTTTCACAAATCCGTTTGAATCCGAATAAATGCAAAATCCTTCACAACGCAAAATCGGGAACACAAACTGAAAGCACAGAGGGCCACGCCCACAAGGCACCAACTAAGTATTACGAAAACAATAAAAAATATAACAAAGGATTCGAACAACGCTGCATAACATCGGAAACAAGGATATCAAATAAACAAAAAATAACAACAAAACAAACAAACCCAAAATCAATTCAAAAGCATTTTACACTAAATCCAACAACAACAGCGACCCTGAGAGTGAAAAATAGTAAACTAAAAAATTCAATTCAGAAGTGAGTTCCAGAAATATTTTGTTATTCGGTGGCTGTGGACGGCCGAAAGGATTTATTTCGAAATGGTTTGGAAATTGTTTAAGCTGCATGGTTCTTTAAACCGATTTCAAAGAATCACTTTACAAAAGCATTGAAAGTGGCCTTTATTTACTTTTATAGATTGAACTCAAGATTTTGTAATGGAAGATATTCTATTAAAAACAGTGAGAACTTGAACGACCTTAATAAGACTTAAAGAATGAGTCCACAATTTAAAGAATTTCATTTATCAACCTCGCCAGACGTCAACAATTATTGACCAAACATTTCAACTATTATTATTATTATTATAACGCAATAGAAATACCCTGCAGCCAGCGTGTATTCGACAACCCAAAAGGCATTTAAAATTGAAAATAAAGTGAAGAACCAGGAAACGAAAGGAAAGGATCACATATTATTTTGCGCTCTCGAATGAGTCCGAATGTTTCAACATGTACGAGTATTCGTCTATGATAGAGTGGGGAAGTATGTATATTTGATGTGTGTGTGTGTGTGTGTTCTCTAACCTCACAACCATACAACAAGATACGATATACATAACTCAATAAGCTGAGCTGTAAATTCAAATCAAATTCGAAATCAAAATCATTCACATCCTCTGCTGAGAAGGAAACGAAATACAGAATGATTTTGTGTGTCAGAGTCGAATCAACAAGCTTGACAACACAATCATAAGCAGAAAGGAAGAAGAATGGGAGAAAAGAGAAGCAGCACCAACACCAACCACAAAGCCTGAAATTGGAAAACTTCCCCATCAGATTTCCTTGAACTGAGTCACTTGGGTTGTTAAAAACACTGAATTTTGCCGTTGATGAAGTTGTTGCTACTGTAACAATATATCACATCAGTACGAATACCAAATGTAACTGTTGTTGTTACCATTCTGCTAGTCATCCATCCATCCATTCAGCAAGCACCCGCTGCTTGCACCACTCGAACTGTTGATGATAATTCGGAGCCTCGTAGGTCTCATTTGTTGTCGTCCCTATCGGCCGCTTTTGTTGGACACGATGTTGATGGTCGTGATGATTTTAATGTTGTTGCTCTTCACAGTCATGTGTTTTCTTGTATGTTCTCAACAATGTGTTGGAATATTTTTAACCCATTCTAAATGCAGTTTCATTTCTCTCCCCTCTCTACACAAAACAGGGTTGCTGCGTTTGCAACAAATATATCAAGGTTTGCGGCCTGGCAACGAATCCTTTCAAGTGGAGATGGTCAAACGCATTGCCAACGTAACGATGGCCATCGATTTCCTGCACACTCTGGAGGTTTTGGGCCGCTTTGCCAATAAGTACATCGTGCTTGATTGCCCCACGGAGATGGCGAAGGAGATCCTTATAACGCATGTGCGGGATGTGACGCTCGGGCGGCGCACTTATCACTATCTATTGAGTGGCTTGGTAAGTAGCAAGTAGTTGGTGGGGCGACAGTAGGCCCCGAGTCGGTTACAACAGCTGCAACCACAGCGACAGGAACAGTAACAAGAGCAATAAGCACTCTGCTCTTCAGCGATCTTAATTAAGTGCTTTTGTTGCTGTCTCTGGCAGAGTGGCGCTTTGATACGTACATACATACTATATGTATTTGAGGACCCATTATTTCCGCATCGTGAAATCTTATTTGGAGGAAGGGAAGTGAAGGTTTTATGTACTTCAATGTGAAGTACTTAAACCTGATCCGAGCATTAGTAATCCCTCTGGTTATCTCAGAGGGGTGGTTCAACCTTCCTTTGACCCGGCCCTGGAAAAGACTTCATTGCTTCTTTCATCTCGCGCAGGTTATGGACGATCGCTGGGAGAGCGAAGTCATCGAATTCGGTGCTGTTAATATAACCGGATTCCGCATCGTCGACACTAATCGGCGTCTTGTACGTGAGTTCTACGAGAGCTGGAAGCGTTTGGATCCGGCAACATCCGTAGGCGCCGGAAGAGAATCCATTTCGGTAATGTACAAACATTAAGCGGAAAACGCAAACACACACACACACACACACACACACACACACACACACACACACACGGAAAAACATCACACACTGACTCATGCATGTTCGTGTTGTTGTTGTTGTTCTTGCAGTCTTTAATCTAGGCTCGTGTTTACGTTTGCTTTCGCTACAGTAATCGTGGACTTTAGGAAATGGGTTTATCGCGCACCATGGATAAAATTGATACAGTTTTAGGCAAAAAGATCTTTGGGCTAAAGCTAAGGAAAGAGACTGAAATGCGAATAGATTAACAACGATACATTTGTTAGTATCCGCAAAAAGCCCACTGTTTCGATGGTAAGAATCTTATGTATGTGTATCTGGCCCAAATTCGCTCATAAGGACCATAAGCAATCACACATGCATACACACACATACTCACTCCGTACACACATCAGCAGCATCTCGGGGAACGAGAACTACCACAACAAAAACAATAACAACAAGTGTTATAATCATATTCGGCACGTTTAGCAATCCACTAAAGACACACTTTAGTTTTGCCCGTAATTCGGAGAGAATTTAACCAAAAAAAGTTTCAAACTTTTCACTATATAAGGTGAAGTACCAACATTTGCCCCCCTTTTTACACTTGCCCAACTCTATGTACAAATTCTGTAACGACACAACAACAGCAGGAGCAACATATACCTCTGCTACTATTATTATTATAAAAGCGAGCATTAAAACAACAACAACTACATCTTCCCATCAGGCTCAAGCAGCACTCATGTATGACGCCGTCTTCGTGCTCGTGGAAGCTTTCAACAAAATTCTTCGCAAGAAACCCGATCAATTCCGCAATAATATCCAGCGACGAGGTCAAACGTTGATGGCAGCCGCCTCGACCTTGCCCAATGGCACCGCTTTGCCGTCCGGAGGTAGCAGCGGCATGGGTGGCAGCAGCGGCGGCGGTGGCAGTGGCAGCGGAGGTGGCAACACAGCACGCGCCCTGGACTGTAACACGTCCAAGGGTTGGGTGAATCCCTGGGAGCACGGCGACAAGATTTCACGGTATCTACGGAAGGTAAGAAAGAAAATAACAAAGAGCACCGTTCTGCAAACAGAATGAATGAAGGAATATAAAGTTTGCTGCCCGAAATCGGACGTGGTAGGAAATGTGAAAAGGAATCCTCTAACGGCAGCAAAAGTCTGGTGTGTAATGGTTTCATTGCTCCGTTCGCTTTGAGGCAGTGGAAAACCGATTGCGTTCGAAGTCGTAGAAGTGGTGCTCTGTCCAAAATTCTTTATATGACGCTTTTGTACTTCATACATATTTATAAATTATTAATTTCCATTTAAACCATTCTCATGTCCTACTCGTATTACTCAAAGGTCGAAATCGAGGGTCTCACAGGCGACATCAAATTCAACGACGATGGCCGCCGTCAGAACTACACCCTGCACATCGTCGAAATGACCGTCAACAGCGCCATGGTGAAGGTGGCCGAGTGGAGCGACGAGTCCGGCCTGCAGCCGCAGTCGGCGAAGTACGTGCGCCTGAGACCGCCCATCGAGATCGAGAAGAACCGCACCTACGTCGTGACCACTCTGCTGGAGGAACCGTACATCATGCTGAGGCGGCCGGCGACGGGCGAACAGCTGGAGGGCAACAACCGCTTCGAAGGCTACTGCAAGGATTTGGCCGAGCTGCTATCGAAAAAATTGGGCATAAACTGTAAGTAACTTCGGAAGAACACGGAATGTGTAACGACTGAGGGAGGGTGCGAGTGTGCATGAGTAACACGAGAAGTGAATTAATTCTTGGGCGAAAAGAAATCGAAGACTCGCTCTTTCTTAACACGTGCTTTCTTCCTTCTCTTTGCTATTCTACGAACTCCGACAGATGAAATGCGGCTGGTCAAAGACGGTGGCTACGGCGCGGAGAATCTGAATGTGCGAGGGGGCTGGGACGGGATGGTGGGGGAGCTGGTGCGGAGGGTAAGTTGCGTAGCAGGAGTTCTTGCTGCTTGATTAATGCCTGAATACGTTTCATGGTCTCTCTTCTTTACTATTTCATCGTCTGCCTTTCACTCCTCACAGGAAGCGGATATTGCAATCGCCGCCATGACTATTACCGCCGAACGCGAACGCGTCATTGATTTTAGCAAGCCATTCATGTCGCTCGGCATTTCGATCATGATTAAGAAGCCAGTCAAGCAAACGCCGGGCGTGTTCAGCTTCATGAATCCTTTATCGCAGGAAATTTGGGTGAGTGCCGTTGTTGGCAATTTTGCTCGCGACATCGGTGACGATGCTGCTGCAGATGCGGCAATCAAAGCTGTTGTTGATGTAGCAATCGATGCCGATGTCGATGTGGTTGTTCACAGTTGCACTGCGCATCGCTGCATGATGAGGTTCTCCCTGTGCCAATTCTTGTGCGGTGGTCGATACCACCCCACACCACACCATCCTTTCCATCCCTTTCCATCCCTTTCCACCTTTCTTGTATTTATTTAAAGTTTTCGCTTACAGTTCGCGAGTTTTAACTACGCGATGCAATTTTCTGTAAAAACTCAATGTTGCAGAAACTGCGTTGAATATAAATGAGAAAAGTTGGAAAGTTGCTCTCTTCTTCTACTTCTTCTTCTGCTTTTCTACTTCGTTCGCTACGTCGTCCTTTAATATTATTTCCAATTCTGGTCTAGAGTGTGAGCAGCACAGAACTCAATTGGGGACAAAGAAACCAAAGCAAAGTTTGATGTTGGCGAATACAAAAAACGATCCAAAACAAAGTTTTATAAGCTAAATAAAAATAAACGGGAAACTCTTTCGGTGCGGGTTTTATTGGCCCAGAAATCCGAAGCAGTTAGAATTTGTAAATCCGGCTGAAACGTGCTGCTCGAAATCATTTCCAACAGTGAGGAAAGTTTAAGTTCTGGGCACATAAACGCTACGCGGCGGCAGTCAGTTGAAAAAGTTCTGAAGTGTAAATGGATCGTGAAAATAACACAAAACAAAGTTGAAAGGCTGACTTTTGAAAGCATTTAATTAAATAAAACAACATTTTAACCAAAACAAAACAAAGTAGGTTTGTAGTAGTAAAGTTTACAAAAGTAGAAAAATGTATTATAATAACAGAACGAAACTCCGTCGTAAAAATTCAATCGTATCCAAAAATATCGAACAAATTAGAGGCTGATTTTAGTAGCACAACAAATCTAGCATCCACTGCTGCATTCAACCCTGCTGAACAAGATAACCAAGGAACAGTGGCTGAACAACACCAAGTTCGCGAACAAAATCTCTAGTACATCTCCGTTGAAATGTTGTTAGCAGCAGCTGCAACTCGGCGGCCCTTTAAAGTGACTCAGGCAGCATCAAGAACATCTGAAAATGACAGACAATGAAACCCATAGAGCAACTTTAGTGACGAAAGAATGGAGGAGAGGGGCATGTTTTGTTCTTGTTCAGCATGAAGTTTCGCTAATTCGGAATAATATGACGCAAATCTGGCTTGTTATGCAGTTTGGACGACAACGAGATGCGAACAAATTTCACATACGAATGAGTTAGAGCAACAAATTACCAACATAAACGCACACACACCCGGGCACAGGCAGACACACGCACTCATAATATACCATGTAATGAATGGTTGTTCGTTAAATTTAACATACCAATAAAAGACTCTGTAGGAGCTTCGCAAGTGAGAGAGAAAAAGTAGCTACTTAAATGACAGTTTCTAGGAAACTCTCCGTGTTTCCTGACTTCGATGGAAACTCCTCTCGTAGGTTCGTAGTCTGAGTCTAATAAAATTGGAAAAACCAAAAAGAAAACGGAGAAAATTAAACGTTTTAGCCATTTCCAGGCACGTGCAGCTTTCCAAGTCTTCAATTACCGCTAACCACACACACACACACTTGCTGATACAAATGTATGGACACACCAATGTTGTACACTTACACAAACTTACTTTAGGAGGAAGGAGTGCTTTATAACCAACAACAGACGGAAGGAACGAACGACTTGAACAGACACACACACAAACACACTCCCATACAAACACACTTAAACGTATGTTCGAAGGGATCCTTTTTTCTTGCTTTGGAAAATAAGGGAAAAAACTCTCGAGAAAAAATCACACCTTCTGGCTTTTCTTTTCATGTCTGTCTGTTTCGGCTTTGATATGCTTTTTTCCGTGTTCGCCTCTGTTCTTCCTCTTACTCGAATCGGTCTACTGTATCCTTGCGTGTCTTGTGTGCTTGGAGCGGCAGCGGGCTGCTTTCCTCGCTTTTCTGGTTCTGCTTCGCTGTCAACAGATGTCGACAGATATTTCTGGAAACGTACGCTTTAACCCATAGCAAGCCCATCTTCTAATTGAACACTCAAAATTATGTCTGAAATGCAGCACAAAGTTGGATAACATATCGCGAAATATATTTGTATTAGAAATTTAGCACAATCTTACTTTGCAATAGTAAATCTTTTAGAGACTTAACATAACATTATGTCTACATTAAATCACATTAACTAACGTTCATCTAGCAAGCAACGAACAATAACTTCCCCCAATCAGAAATCAATCTCTTCTGAAACGCTTCCAAAAACTTGACATTTGTTACAACAGAGCACATTCAAAGGTCATCGCATCTCTTCATTGTTATTATTCATTGTTAGAAGATGGATTAAATATCTGCGTACATATCAAGATGTCTATTTCTCAACTGCGTCCATTTCCACGCCATCTGTCAATTCCATCCTAAAATATTTCGCACCGATCAGCAAAAGTGGTAGTCGTCACTATCGTGTTAACGTGCTGCGGATTCTTTTTGTCGTTCTGCTTCCAACTCCATTAAAAAACATATTTCTATTTCTGTCCCCTATTTTTTGCTCATTTCTTCCCTCTGATTTTCGACCGCTTTCGTTCTTTCGTTGCAGGTGAGCGTCATCTTCAGTTACATCGGCGTCAGCATAGTGCTCTTCTTTGTGTCCCGTTTCTCGCCGTACGAGTGGCGCATTGTTCAGTATCCGGCAGGTAAGTGGGCCACAAAAGAACACTAATCTTTGTTTGATGCCGGCTTCGGAGCGAAATTAAATGGCGAAAAGGCAAAAATTAACGAAGGGCGAAGAACGAAAGAAGGGCGGCGAATCACACAGCCGCCCAAATTGATAGGGATGCCAGGACCACTTAATACATCTACGAAGAGACTCACTTGAAAGGCTCCATTTGAACTCAGCTTCACCTGAATTCGTAATGAAATTAACTCCTTCCATTTTCTGTTTTATGATTGGGTATAAAAGCATTTACACAAAACAAATAATTTTTTAAAATTTCCTTGCTAAATTCTTACTAAGAATACTAAATTTTGCAAGTGCAAGTGCAAGTGCTTTTCTGAGCCGTTGCCTTTTGAAGCAGAATTATCGCTCCGAGTGAACTGCGAGCAGCTCCATCCTCAGGCTGTCTTTCTGCTGCCGGCGCAGACGTTCGCAGATCCCACCAGAGAACCAAATGGTCGGCATGTAGCAAGCAGCAAGTGCATCATTTCACAGAGCACGCGTTTAATTTAATTTCTGTGCTCACGGCATGAATTCCTATTCCACTCATGGACGGGACGCACGGCAGACGATGGGAGACAGCAACGAAGCCGGAATCAGCAGCAGCCAAAACATTTTCATATCTGTGCCGCATTCATGTCAGCTCACTCCAACACATACACACACACACACACACACACATGCACATAGGGATACATGCTGATAGGCACTGACGAAACCACAAAGCATCTCATGTCGCTAGAACCCGATTTGCATGACATCTTCTGCAGTCCTCCGCCTTTTTCTGCCACTCACACATTCATGTCATTTGACGTTTTTATCTCTCATTGTTTTTGTCTCTCGTTTTACTTATTTTTCCACAACTCTTTCTCTTTTCCACTTACTTCCTTTTTCATTGCAGGCGCACCGCATCCACATCCGCATCCGCATCCGCATCCGCACGATCAACAGCCACCGGGCATTATCGGCGGGGTGTCCACTGGCCCGCCGATGCCAGTTGCTGCGGGCGGTGCTGGTGCACCTGGCAGTGGCCTCAGTGGCACCGCCGCACCCTCAAGCTTGGTGTCGGCCGCAGCTGTTAACGAGTTCAGCATCTTAAATTCGTTCTGGTTCGCGCTCGCGGCTTTCATGCAGCAGGGCTGCGACATATCGCCGCGATCCATCTCGGGACGCATCGTGGGCGCCGTCTGGTGGTTCTTCACCCTCATCCTGATATCCTCGTACACAGCTAATTTGGCAGCCTTCCTCACGGTGGAACGCATGGTGACCCCAATCAACTCACCCGAAGACCTGGCCACACAGACCGAGGTGCAGTACGGCACGTTGCTGCACGGTTCGACGTGGGACTTCTTCAGGGTGAGTAGAGCTCAAAAGCGAAACTAGAAAAGTGACAGGTTGAAAAACCAGGTTGAAGATATTCTCGAATGGGACGGGGAGCTTTTGTGAGTTTGCTGCATGTCAATGCAATCAACGGATGCCATGCAGCAGTCGCAGTAATGTTGGCAGCAGAGAGAAGAGTCGCCGAATGCGGGTGCGTTTGTCACTGCTCTGTGATGTGTTGACATTTGAGTGATGCGCTCGCAATTATTTTTGACAGCCTCACTTTTCGCTTGGCTCCTGTGCTGCGTCTCTCTTCTACCCACACTCAAGTGTAGCATGTCAACAACTTTGCTGAGTGACAACACGTCGTTTCATCGTCGGTATTGATTTCATCCAATTTCAGTGCTGACAGCTGCTAGATAACAACTTGAATGGTATTTTATTATTTCAATGAATTGCTGCATTTCGCGACCTGAATTCAAACTACTGGCCATGCAATGAAAAGGCACCAAAGCGACAGATGTTGATTGTTGTTTTACTGCTGTTTTTGTTAAGTGATTCAGGGAGATGCAGTAAATGTATTCATTAAAGCTCTGATGGCCACATTGGAGGAGTGAATGGCCCCTCCCCCGTCCTCCGTCCGAGCCATTGGCCCAACGAGATCAAGAATTGAATTGAATTGAACCAATTAAAATTGCATCGAGCTGCAAAAAAGTGATGCATGCGGAAAATAAAAAGCTGAAATTTAATAAAGTTTCTTAATTTAAAGGAGGACTCGCTGCTCAGTCCCTCGCCCGGCAGCAAAGTCGTTAGGTTTTCCATTTTTATTTTTCACATCATTATTTGCTCTTCTCTCCGATCCTGTGTTATATTCGGCGTCTTAGGAACTTGATAAAAATATTTGAGTTTTAATGCCTTCCGAATTTTCCGAATGCTTGAATTTGACTATAAAGACTTCAAAGCCTGCTTCAAAGATCGGAAAGAGACCAAAAAAATCCTTTATTACTTTTTCACACAGAATCACACATTTACACAAACATTCCCTAAATGGCATACAAACAAAAACACTCATACACACATAGTCACACACACACACACACACACACACACACACACAGACACATACACACAAAGTCTCCCTCACAAATCCAGATGAGGACCAAAAAGCAATCTCGAGGACCCTTTATTGCTCTGCTCTGCTGAAGCAATTTAACACACATGAAATTAATTTCACTTCCAAGCAGCCAGCAGAAGCTTTGAGCTGCCGTCTGCGCCAAGTGTTCTGGCTGCAACAAAAAGAAGCCAAGAAACCCAGCCAAACAAGAAACCCAGAAAACTTGTTTATTAAAATTCTACCAAAATGTTTGGAATGTTCTACCATCGCATTATTCGAGCCTTTCGTTTTCACCTTCGTCATCGCCTTTTGCTGCCGTTTAAACTTTAATTTAATCCCAATTGCAAATTTTCGCAAACCAAACGACGACCAACGACCGAAGAAGCAACGCAGAAGCAAAAGCGGAGCAGAGCAAAAACAGCGCCAAGCAAGACACGAGCTTCGGCTCTTTCCATTTGAGCCATTGGCTTGTGATTTTCAATTCAATTTTCGTTGTCGTTTTCATTTTCGCCGTCTCTTACGATTAACCCATTTCACTCTTTCGTCTCCGCTTCCACAGAGATCGCAAATCGGCTTACATAACAAGATGTGGGACTACATGAACTCCCGCAAGCACGTCTTCGTCAACACGTACGACGAGGGCATCCGGCGGGTGCGCACCTCGAAGGGGAAGTACGCTCTACTCGTCGAGTCGCCCAAGAATGAGTACGTGAACGCGCGAGAGCCGTGCGACACCATGAAGGTCGGCCGGAACTTGGACACGAAAGGGTTTGGCATCGCGACGCCGATTGGATCGCCTCTCAAGTGAGTAGTTAAGGAAACGAGGGAGCGTTGGGCGTTGCGGGATTTCGAACGCTTCCACGGTCCATGAGCAGCTGCACTCGTGTGCAACTCGTGAGCAATCTGAACACTCTTGAGCCCTCCTCTTTCTTCGCAGACACTCAAGCGCCTTGTGTATGATATTTTCAGTAATGCTTTTCAATTTTCATGCTTTTCTTCCCAATTATTTGTGCTTCATCTGCGCATAAATTGTTCACACTTCGTGCACCACACCAACGCAACACAACACGGACCACTTCCACCTCCAGAGACCCAATCAACCTGGCCGTGCTCTCGCTGAAGGAGAACGGGGAGCTGATAAAGTTGCGCAACAAATGGTGGTACGACAAGACCGAGTGCAACCTCAACAAGGACAACCAGGAGACCGCGCACAACGAGCTCTCGCTGAGCAACGTCGCCGGCATTTTCTACATATTGATCGGCGGCCTTTTGGTGGCGGTCATGGTGGCCATCGTTGAATTCTGCTTCAAAAGCAAGGCCTCCTCCTCGTCGTCTGCCGCTTCCATGCTGTCCACGTCGTCTGCTTCGACGGCGGCACTTCAAAGGAACTCGCTGTCGGACGCCATGCATTCCAAGGCGAAATTGACCATCCAGGCAAGCAGGGACTACGATAACGGCCGTGTTGGGGTAAGTTGGCAAGGAAGAAGAGTCCGCCCGGATCGGTTGCGGGACCGGAAGTGAAGCGAAAGCGTAAAAGTGGTTGATGATGACACTCCACCCGATCTTCTCGTCTTCAGGAAAGTGTTTCGGGGTTTGCTTTGTTTTGCGATGGCTTTGATTTATTTTGCTTGGTTTCGTTTCACTTTGTTCGGTTGGATTTCACGACCTTCTTTGTGCTGCTACGCTGGAAGTGTGGCAGTTTTAAAGGGAAAGAGTAAATGATGAATACAAAATTAAAACAAAAGGCTTGAAAACCTTTGACAATCGTAGTTTTTTACTACACTAAAGGATTATATTAAACTCCTACGCCACGATACCCCGTCTCATTAGAAAAGCATCCGTTTCATAGCAGTTTAAGAATATTCCGAAATTTAACGAAACACACTCTTAAAACTGATGCAAAATATTAGAACCTCTGAAACATATTTCTCTTTGGAGGAAGAATTAAATAAAAATAAAAAACTTATTCCTTTAAGAAAATTATTTCAATTTACTACTACTACAAATTTTTCCCCGAAATGCTAACCACAAAGAACAAAACCGAATAGTAGCACTCGAATTGTACTCAAAATGCGTCCTGAATTATAATTGTTTTGAAACTTCTAAGACTCTTAACAGTCATGCCCAAATTCTTGATGGAGCTTACCGCGTGCAGATCGACTCGACCGCACCGCAGCAGCCACGTTCCCATGCCTCCGTCTCAAATTAAAACTAATCCCGACAATTCAGACTTCGAGACTTGTAACTCGCAGCCGCTACCGGGCAGGCACCACTACAGAGTCAGGTTAACTGGGCCAAACAACGCCTTTGTTACTGCAATTTGGGTGCAGCAAACAACAACAACGCAAGCTGCAGGCGCCACAATAAACAGCTTTAATTTTTCGACTAAATCAAGTCATTTCCAGAGCAAACGCGGAGCTCTGAGTTTATCCGTGCAACGGATGCTTCGGCTGTTTCTCCAACTACTTGGCCTGATTTCGGCCTGGCACCAGCAGCAGTCGTAACAGCATCTGGCGGAATTTATTGGTGTAAATGACGTACATTTTATGAAATTGTAATGTGATCACACACACTCACACTCGCCCACACACACACATACGCGGCCCCAGTGGATTCAAGCCAAATCATCAACGTTGACTGACAGGAGCTGCTTTGCTGCGTGAGCTGCTGCATTCAAGTTGCGGCCAGGATAATTGCGAGCTGACCAATTGCAGGAGTCTGGCTTTACATTTGTTTATCGCTCTGCAACAGAAGCATCAGCAGCATCATCCTCAGCTTCACTGATTGCTGCTACAGCAAATAATGGCTATTCATGTGCTTCTCCGGGTATGTTTCTCAATGTGTGTGCATAAGTGCATGTGTGAGTGTATATGTGTGTGTATGGCTTTATGTCCATTTGTCTGAAATTGTGTGTCGGACGCTTATCCTGGCGCAAATATTGGTTTGCTTAGTTAGTGAAGAGATGGATAATAATTATGGCCGTTCAGCGGGATGATGCTGCTGCTTTGCCGCTTCCCCTCCCCCACCGAAATGCAATCGCATTTGTATTGTATTTGCAATATAACATAATCATGTGTATTGTTCTACGTAATCGACGTCAGACGCTGCTGGTCAAGCAGCTGAAATCAGGTGCCTTGACCCGACCATTTAAGTGTCGGCTCTAGAGTAAACCAACTAAAGCGAAATAAAATTAAGCCGTTTGGTCTTAGAACACTCTGTTGTTGTGTTCGAGTAACCTAAGGGCAGAAGTGTCCCCAAATCACAGCACGATTTAGTGTTGGTAAACCTGAGAAATGTCGTGTGGCTGAGAAGTCATTGGAGCAACAAGAGATAGGCAATGAAGGCATGCGATTTTGTTGTTGTTGTTGATGTTCTCCAGTCCCATCAAATCATAACAGAGTAGGAACAACACACCAGCTGAAAATCAAGCCAAACTACTGCCAAACACTGAAAGTTCAGCCGCTGCGATTGCGATGAGGAGGGATTATTTCTTTGCTATCATTTCAAGTTGTACTCGTTTCTCTACAAATCACATGAATTCGCCAGATTATTTCCTGAATCCGTGGTTATGCTAAATAACAACCCGTTCATTTTGTTAGACGTGGAAGCCAAGCCAACCCAGTCTAGCTTTTATTTTGTAAAGTAGTGCTTCTTATGAAAGAGGTTCTTGGGACCTCCAAAATGTCATCTACTCATTCGATTTCTTTCCCACCTCACCTCCCCGTCATAAACTCACCCACATATCGACCGATCGATTCTAACAATCATACAGTACCTCAATTGCTCCTCTTTGCAGTACTACCCACCGGCGCAGCTGACTACCGCCCCCGACACCGACACAATGCACATGAATGCGCATGGGCAGGTCTGACATGAGCATGCGCAGGAGTCACGCCTCTGACGCACACCCTGCGCACCCACCATTCGGCGCATCATGGCGAACAGTCGACAGGAGACCGAGAAGATTCTCAGCAACCATGAGCCGCTGCCGGGCAGCCAGAACAACACGTTGCTGCGAAACCCCGACGTGAGCCATTCGTACGCCAAATAAAGGATCAGCGTAGCAAGAACAACAACCACAGTAACAATAACAGAATCAAACACGCACATCCGCACAGAAGCACGTCGAGGCAGCTACACTCTTCGTACGGATTTAGGCATTTCGTAGGACGCTAATTACTACTAGTGGAGGAATGAGGATTGGCAAGTGCGTGTCTGGCAGCGGAAACTGTTGCTCACAGCAACACCAACCACAACAACGATAGCTTCTGATTGCCGCACAACCACTGACAACTCTTCTATTTGTTGTTGCCGTGAGTGATGACTTCTGTGAACAGCACCACTAAAAAAACCCAAAAAGCAACCATGTTACATATAAATAGCTGTAGACTAGAAATACAAACCTAGAAAAGTAAGCACTGAAGATAAACGAGACGATAGTCGTGTCTAAACTCAAGACTTTATCTAAAACTAGAGTAAATGATGAGTTAAATAAGAACAACTTAAAGCATTAGCTAAAGTATGCAGAACGCGTTGTAGAAAGTCCAAGCTGATAAACTGAGCAATAATAAGGTCGACTGGAAACTTGGAATTTACACTAACACACTAACGAAAGACACTACCAAGCAAAACACACACACACCTAAAATATCGCAGACCCTGAAATCAAAATGCTCAGAAAAACCATTCCTGTGGAGAGTCGAACCGGTTCACCGAGTTGTGCTTAACGTGTGACATGAGGATGCAAAATACTTGAATACATAACTGAGGACTAAATGCAAGCCAAGCAAGAGGAAAATAATTTAGTGATATAGTAAAATTATTGTATCAAAAAATCGAATTAAGGAAGACTGCAGGCGGAAAATTGCTGCAATCGAATGACTGATGAAAACTAAGTAAATACACGAATTCTGTATCACAGGATTATTTTTTAATTTCCTTATTTATTTGTGTTTGTTTACCCTTTTCATAAACGAGGAAGAGAGGAAGAGGAAAACACGTTTTCATTTCCATAAGCGGATTATCACAAATTCAGAATACATCAAAAATTTAGAGCATAAAACCACGAACAGTTTTTTGTTATTTCGTAATTCAATTTATTTTTTAATGGATTTATTAAGTGATGAATGGAGGTGATGAAAATAGCAGCGGAGGGTGATCGGTAAAGAGGAAGAACTTTTTACAGAAACAACGTCAACAGAAATTTGAAAAGTTCTACGTTCGCTATTAAAAATTATTTTTTATGAACAAAAAACCTTCATGTTGCTCGATTCTATTCCATATTTTCTAAAGAAATTGATTCCTTGATTTACTAATACTTTATATGGAGTCCCCTTGTGACCCAGTTTTCACTGGGGGCGACGCCTCTGCCCACAACAAATCCGCCAACATTAAATTGCTCCATATTACTTTTTAGTTAGCATTGTACATCATTTCATTAATAATGATTCGTGTTTTGCATTCGTCGCATTCTTTGTTAGTTGTCATTATTTGTTACATAATATTTTCTGTAGTGAAAAATTCAATTCTAAAGCCCTAAAATAATTTAAATATTGTAATAATTTAACTCAAAATAAGGTCAACATAAATTTCTTATCATTTTATAGAAACAAATTCAATACAATAATAAATGTTGAAACAACTTTTAACAACTAGTTTTTTATATATTATTAATTACTAAAATTATTAAACAAAACATAACATTTGAAATACAGATGAACACACGAAAGGTTACTTATATTCGTAATATAGACATACATATACATGTGTATATATATATTTACCGCAGATCGAGAAACACATTTACGATCGTTCGGTAATGTTTCGAGAAATACTTCTCTTGTCAAGCAGAACAGTTAAATTTAGTGTTACTTAGCATTTATTAGATATTACGAATGAATATTAAGACACATACTAAAAGTAGCAACATTATTGTTAAGAAAAAACAACAACATGTCGTAAACTTCCGTAATAAATTTTATAAGGACTCAACTCAAAAAAAGGTTATAAGAAATGCTAAAACTAACATAATCAATATACTAAAACATTATGCAAGAATTATTCCTTTGCTTAAGGTATAACGTTTCTAAAATGAAAACAACAACAGAATATGAAATGCATTTAAAGAGAGCCGCCCAGACAAAAGACGGTAACAACTTCTATCGTGTGTTCGGATTCAATGCGGCGACGAAAGTAGTGCAAAAATTACTGAAGCCCTACGGAGAAGTCACAGACTTCAACATCAACGGCAAACTTGAATGGCAACATAACCCTACAAATTATTAAGAAAAAAAAACACAAAACATATATTATATAAAAACAAAAACTAACGAAAAAATTTATTAAACAACAAGTAATGAATATAATACTATTACAACATAGAAAAGTATTGTAACAAAAATATTCGATGTGAAAAATCAAAAAAAAACACATGCTTAAATCATATCAATGTTCCGTTAGAGTGAATTGAACCCTAAAAAACAAACTTAACTTGAATTTCTAAAAAATACACTTGTAAAAAATATTAATTGTTCTATTCTAACCTCAAATTAGCATTAAATCGTGAATATGTTATTACAAAGTTTCCTTAGTCAAAGTTACAGTTATTTTCTGAAGCAGCATGAAGCAGCAGGAACCATTTTTTTAATGTGAATTAATGAATAAATGAATAAGCAAAAAAGAATTTTCAACAACAACAATTGTTACAATTTTAAAATCAAAAACAAAATGTGTTTAAGATCAATAGTGATACAACAACAACAATAACAATAACAACAATATTATTATTTTATTACGATTTAAAATAAATGGAAACCGGAAACGGTTCGTTTTCACTACACTAACAACAACAAAAACAACAAACAGAACTTGATAACTCAACTCAGTTACGGGGAAAATTGTAATCAAAATTTTACAAGAAAATAAAGAATAAAACTAATATTTAATGTAAAACATCAGATGGTTTTTTTGCCAACTTTTTCATCATGTTTCTGATGATGTTGATGCGTTTTGTTCTGTAACAACAATTTTTACACAGGAATACACACATAATATTGTGTTCTAGACATATACATACATACATACATACGTAGTATATACATACATACATATATAAATAAATTAATTGCATACGAGTACATTAAGTAATAAAATATTTTCTGTGAATAAAAAAGCCAAATATTTAATACTTACCTATATAAAAAACTTGAAAATGGACAAAAAAATATTGTTACGATACTAAAACATTAAATGAAAAACATGAATCAAAATCATTATAATTAATTAATACACGAAACAAAAAAAATGAGAAGAAAAACAATAAAAATTTATAAAAAAAGTAAGAGTGTGTTTTTATTAATTTCTGCTTTGGCATTTTAGTTAATCTTTCTTAGAGTTTTATTAGGATACACCTTTTACTCTGAATACGACTGAAAATTCGATGTCCGAAAGACGGGAATGGTTATAAGATTTCAACTCAAATCAAATCCAATCAACCAAAAACATTCCTGCCCTCTCACAACTCCAAGTCAGTCAAATGTCTTCAAATGCGGGCGGTTCCGAATCCTCGATACGCGTCGCGCCAAAACCGCCCATAAGAGCAGTACCAGGAGCTATGATGTTGGAGTAAGGAAAGGGGTGCGGGGAGCCCAGCTGCGAAAGATAAAAACGAATATGATCTACTCGTTCAAGTAGCTGTCAAAAAGAAGAAATGAGAAAAACCATTAAGAAAGCTATATTCGGCCTGGCCGAATCTTAGATACCCTACACCTAAAAGTTTTGAAAAAAGTGCCGAAGCTAGGGTGGGGCGGGGGTGGCGGTCCGCTGTGGGCGGCACAATGTCGGGGGCGGCAGTTGTGGAAATCAAGTAGGGACTTATTGAATTCTAGGCATTTTTGGGGCTACAAGTTGATTAACCGTCCCGGCTTCCATGAGACCTAGATATGCCTCTGTATAAATAGTAGGCGTGGTCATTACCTTTTTCAAAACAAAATAACTAGCTTAGTTGTTTTATAATTGTGTTCATTTAAACTTTATTTCCGTGGTAATAAACTTGTTTTCATACTGCTATACTGTATATGTAGTGTAAAAGTGGGCGGACAGCACCCAGTTTTGATGTAAAAATGTTTTTTGGAAAACAAGTTGTCATCTAAAGTTTTACTCAGGAAGATTATATATTTAACAATATAACCATATATCGCCTGTGTAACCTAAAAGTGGGCGGATCACGCCCATATTTGGCACATTCACGGATAATACTACTCTATACCCAGGAATGAAATTTTGTTGTAATAGCTCAAAAACGAACGCTGATATCACTTTTTTAATAAAAAATAGGCGTGGTCGTAGAGCGATTTTGCCCATTTTCAATACCAACCTGCTCACCGCAAGAAACAATGTTTATGCAAAATTTCATCACGATACCTTCACCGGTTCTCCTGTGATTGTGATTTCAACGACATGGCTAAATCGTCTCAGGAGGTCACGCTGATCAAGAATATATATACTTTTCTATACCTATCGTCTCTATTTCTAAGCGTTACACATTTCGTTACAAAGTGAATATACCCTTACCTTAAGGTGTAGGGTATGATAAGAATAAGGCAATAGAGGGAGTTACTGGTTGGGGAATTAAATGAAAATGAAACAACCCACATTAGATGGCTGAGAGAGTAGTTAGGGAGAGAAATATATGTATGTATATGTAGAAATATACAGAAATATTTAGGAAAAGCGGCATTTATTTTTTTGTATGCCAAATGAATATAAAAGTAAGAGTTTTTTTTTGTGAGACCCCTTAATATTTAATTTAGAGGTACAGCCTTTAGAAAGGATAAAAGGTGAATCATTAGCAAACTGAACTTGATCGAAGGTGATGGTGATAAAAACTATGTCCGGCGTTTGCGTGCATGGTAACCAGGTGAACTTGGATCGGTGGAAGCTTAAAAAAGGAAGGCGGTAAAAGCATTAATTTAGTAGTAGAAAATAAAGAAATTCCTTTAAAAAGGGGAGAATCTAACTGAGATCCGGGTGAAACGGGTACAAGTCCGAGGCGGGAGCGATCGTAGTAGGCAGAGTGCTGGCTGTACAATTTCAACTACATCGCATCACATCAACGAATCTCAGCGAAAAGCCTAGAGCTGGATGAATTGCGGCGCTGCTTACCACGAATCCACCAGGTCCCTTTCACCACCTGAAAGACACCACCTCGAAGATTCTACCCCAAAAATTCCATATCAAAGATTCCACCCAGTTTTACCAAGAGTGGCAAAAAGGAATACTTGACGGCGCTGCCTATTGATTTATTTTTTTTGATTTTGCTATATTATTTTTTTATGTTATATTGTCACATTATATTCCATTTGTATGCGTAAGATCATTTTGGGGGTTGTAAAGGATAATCGTGTATCCTTTACATTCGTCCACTCCAAGTGGGCCCGTAAGTATTCGCGTAACTCCAACTTCTGGGCCCAAATAATAATTCTGCCAAGGCAATATCCGCCTATTGCAACGTCTCGAGCGAAGAGGCAGGAAGTCGTATTAACCTGGCAATGCCAATGCCGACCACACTATAGGCAACGGGTTAAGTTTGATCCTACCCTAGTCGCGCGGTAATATCTGAAACATTTCTTTCTGAGGTAAGATAATGAAGTTTGCATAATAACTTTTCCCAATCCCAAGCATGCAAAATCACGTAACCGTGAACACATAATTTCTTATCATTTAGTTCAAGGTTTTGCGAGTTCACTGTATATTTTTACTCGTCAATTAAAAGCTCAACAACCGAGGTTTTCGTGTACTTCCCTTTTTAAAAAGATTTTCCTCTTCTTTGAATGTAGCCAACTTCATGCATTTCAAAAAACGTCAAAAAATAAAATTGAATAATGGTTTTGTATGTAGGCCAGAATAGTTCATTAAAGGAACGCGATTTACATTACGCCAAGTTTGAAAGACTATGCAATGAACTTGGTAGCGATTTCCAGTTTAGCGAAAATTCCCTCGTCGTTTTTTTAATGAACTAGATAGCCGGTTCTCTAAGAAACCGCAGCTACTATCGCAACCATCACTTATCTGCAACAGAAACTTGCAAGGAACGCATCATCAGAGAATAGCTTAACTAAAGCTGTTGATTTTCCTAAAAGCGGTGAAATTATGTGCTAAGAGCTTTTTCGAATGGTTCTAACACGCTGTGTCCACACAGCGTGTTTTGTTTTGGTTTGGAGCTAAACTAGTTTCCGCACCGAACACCATTGAAAAGCCAGTTGAAACTCTATTGAAGTTGTCATGAGTTTAGCTTAAAACCATAAGCTTTCTGCCTTTCGCAGTTTTCAACCCTGTTTCGCGCAGTCAAATTAAAAAGTTCGAAAGCTAGAAAATCATGAAGTAATACGAGTAATAGTACTATTTCATGTATATGACTACAAGGAGTTAAAAAAACGGCATTTTATCCTGTTAAAAAAGGTATGTCTCGAGAAACTCCTTTCTAACGTCTGATCAAAATATTTACTTCGTTGATCTTAAACCAGCTCAAAAGTCTCCAGAAAGAAGAAAGAAAACCATTAGAACATAGATATAGAAGATCGAGGAAAGTAGATTATAGGGAAGAATAGAATATAGAAGCAAATAAAAGATACATTTTCAGATTTCATTCCCGTTAGAAATATATCTTGGATCTGTATATCTTTTAACCCATTTCGCTCCACTCAGATATCACAAACTTCCTACATTTGAAACATTTCAGGATTTTCGAACATTTTCAGAGCGAATTATTGCATCAAATTGTATTGAAAACCCCCGACACTTTCCAAGCTCTGACACACGGCATAAAATGCATTGGGAAACCGCTCACAAAAGTGTCCTTCGTAAAAATAAACTGAACCAACTCACACACACGCAGATAGTCATGAATACCTCTTCAGACTAGTTACCAATAGAAAATCTCATTTCCGCTTATCACAGGTCCAAACACAGCAGCGCTATCAACAGCAGCAACAGTAGTAACATCATCCATCCGTCATCACTCCCGAGGTTCCAACAACAACAGCAAAAGCACACCGGAGAAGAAACCGGAGAAGTGTTGCATATTTAGGAAAAACAGTTAAAGACTCATTCAATCACAAAAGTTACGTATTACGTGACACACATTGAATACTTGTGCGAGTATACGGGGGTACACGGGCACCCCTACCCTCTTCCGCCCCACTTCCCCACTACCACAGTGGGGAGCATTCTCCATCTGATGAGCTAAAAATAAAAACCGCACACATTTTAATAAAGTTAACGAAAATAGCAACGTGGTAGGAACGACAGCAACAACATCAGTGCGCAACGTAATGCAAATTGAGCCGGGGCTGTAATCCTGCCTCTCAGGGGAACAACGCGTTCTCAGGAGAACTCAGGCCCTGAGTTCGCGACCCCAAAAATGTACTAAGCAAAAATGTACTACTTTGATTTGCTCTCCTGTTCGCTTTGGGTCGGTTCGGTCGTTTGGATTCGATTCAGGCCTCACTTCGAACGCCAACGTTTTTTGGCGACACCATCAACAACGACTGCGGCATGATGTAAGGCCAACAACAACAACAACAACAACAACAGCAACAACAGCAACAGCAACAGCAACGGCATTAACAGCAACATGAACAACTCTAATGTACTCGAACTGTTAGCAGGGCGTCCTTTGCACGTGTCCCTGTGTCCGTGTGTGTATGTGGGTGGTTGTGTGAACGGGTTGAATTAATAAATTTTTCATGCGCTAAATAATTGCAATTAACATGAGTTCTTAATTAAGGCGGGAGCTTTGCGACCATGTTCCTGTGAAGAAGTGTGTGTGTGTGTGTGAGTGTTAACGCGCTTGTTTCTTTAATTATATGAATCTCGTCGACTCACGTGTGCATGTGTGTGATGCTTAAATTCCTCATTAACACCTGCATTTGTCAGTGGCGAAGTGTCACGTATGAGCGACTAACAAAAAAGGTGCCGAGTAGGGAAAAGTACACCCCTTCGGTTGTGCGAGTGAAATATCTAGTTGCAGATTGAAACAATCGCTTCAGTTCGAAAATGGGTCCTCTAATCAGCACTAAATACGCATCCATTCCTCAGTTCTATTTATGAAATTTATGTCCTCTTCATACACTATACTACGATTTCCCGAAAATGCACTCGTATCGTCCCTTCTCTTCAATTTCAGTCCGTAATCTATTCTTTTATTAACTGACATTCAAGTCACTCAATAAAGAGTAAGAGATCTGAATCAATGGAGAGGCACAAAGTAATCATAAATTAAATTAATACATGTTGAGCGTGTAAATATTTAAATAACCACTAATGAACCGGAATTCGTATCCTGTGAGTGAGTGATGGCAACAACAAACACTTTACTCGGCCGCAATCAAACCAGCCAGAAGTAAGAGCAAATCATCAAATCAGCTTCTTCAACTTCAATGCTGGCGCGAACCAAACGAGTACCGAGTGCCCATCACGGAATCGGAGCGACCAAAGCAACTCACCACGCACACATAGACACAGAACCAATCCAGCGACCATCCCAGCCAAGCGTAATTGTCGACAGCAACAACAAAGTGACAGCAAATACGATGGAAAGACTGACAGGCCGCAACAGGAAGGACGCAAGCCAGCGCAAACCCAGTGAACGAATGACTGACTGACTCGGAAACACACCCACACACACACACACACACACACACACCCACACACACCGCGTAGTCCACATGCACGCGTTCACTGGCACACACACACTAGACACACACTGAACGTGGGACGAACGACGTGACGTTTCAATAAACATGAGGCGAGGTTAATGTTTCCATTGCTCCAGGGCGATGCGAGGTGGTGAAGCCGCATGAAGCGAGCACAAACAAAGCCCAACTCTGAGGACGATAACTCAGGAATACACAGCAAACGCAAACACAAACACATGAACTCATAAACTATTATAACTCAAATATAGATGATGCTTCCATTAGTTGTTGATTTTCTTCATTATATTTTGCAGATTTATTAACAGCAGCAGCATACACACACATGATAACATTCCCTTGCTTACATCTGTATGTATTCCTGAATTTGTGTGCTGTTAGTGGTGTGTGTGTGTGCGTGTGTCTGTGTGTCTGTTTAAATTGTGGAGCATTGCGAAGTCCCGAAGATACGCTGGCATTTCGAGGCACAACAACGCAGCACGGTAGAGGTTCACAATGACGTCATAACCTGCCGAGGTACAGAAGGAACAACAGCATTGGCGGAAGAAGGACAAGAAGCCGCCAATGCTGCAGCCTCTACTGCTTCTGCTCCAGAGAGTGAGCATTGAGCGCATTTTGAGAGCCACGAAAATAGACTCATTCGCTCGCAAGCCGGAGTCAGGATCAGGCTGGCTGCCGGTGGCCTCAGTGCTCAGCTTCTTTTGCAGGCGGAAGAAAGTAGCTGAGCAGCGGCTAGGAGACGAGAGAAGAGAGACGAAAGGTCAGCAGGCACACAACATCTGCATCCAGTCAACGAAAGTCTTTTCGTGCTCTACTCTGCTCTGCAGGTGCAGCTGCTGTGAAGCGTTATTATTGCCGCCGGATGAATACGATTTCGCAGCCATATGGTGCTGCACAACATGGCGCTAAATACCGCCGTCATTTGATACACAATTTCACACACATAGACTTGAGTACACTCACACAGAGAAGCGCACTTCACCTCACTTCAAATGCACAACAAAATAAACAAAGTTTGTCCAAGTGCGCTTGTGTTTGCTAGTGTGAATGTGAGTGTATGCGAATGAGTGAAGGTCTCTAAGTGTGTGTGTGTGTGTGTGTGTGTGTGTGTGTGTTTGTGCCTTTGTGTGTTCTGTGCGTGTGTGTGTGGGCCTCTTTTGAGTCTGCAAATAAATGTGAATCCGTCTGCTTCTGTTGGGTACTCTATTATTACAGATGCTTTTGTTGTTGCCCCTGTTTCTGTTTCGTTAACTTTTGTTGTTATTATTGTTGTTGTTGCTCCTGCTGAGTGTGCTCTCCAGTTGTCTGCATTTGATAAAATAGATTTATCAACAACAATTTATAGGCTGCCAGAAAAACCTTTGACGCTACGTTGTGTTGCTTGCCAAACGGCACTCCCTTGTGTGTGTATTGGTGCTTGTGTGTGTGTGCTTCGATGTGTTCGTGCAGTTGACTACGTTGTACCAGTATTTGGCACAGATTTCATTCTTAACAATTGTACCGCATTTTAAACAAAAATTATTACTTCCTTTGACATTTGACATGATAGCTAGCATTTCATTGAGTGCAGATTTCGGAAATATCCGGAAAAGTTTTCAAATAAATATAATACCCAGTACTACTGAAGCATTTTCAAATGACCGTGTTTTCGTTTAGCTGGCGGTTACTTTATTATAATTCGTGAGATTTTGGTTTATAATCTATACAAATTTCGTATAAAGCCAATGAAATCTGAACTTAAATCTACAAAATATAATAAAGTCTTCGGAGAAAACTTAATTCATTTGCAAGAGTTCACTTTACTCAGAATCCAGTTTAGATATTTATTTAAAGGGCAATTGGAAGTGAGAGAGCATGCCTTGAACTTCAGGGTCTCACTAATCTTCATATCTGCGTATTTTCATCAGGATTCGTTATTTATTCGTTATTACCGCCGACGCAACCGAGATCTGGTTAGAAGAGGTGCCATCTTTTGCCTGTTCGAGGGCTCCGAAAACGTCGCCTCGGAAAGCGTTTATGTTATGTTTCGTGTCGGGCTTCTAGTCGGAGCCCATGAATTGCATCTCAGATCACACAAACTCAGATGCAGCGAACGCGTACAATGAAAAGGACGCCGAATGTCCACACTTCATGTCGGAATTTTTTATAAAATGAAGAGCAATCTTTGATTTTCGTTTTTCTTTGTCCAAATCAAAGCTCTTCTGAACGCTGCACAATAGGCTAGAGTGAGAGTTGCGAGAGTGAGGGCGTAGGAGTGACTGAGTGAAAGGGGCGGCAGTTGAAGTGTGCAGCTCCGCTGTGCAGAAATCAATACAATGAAGTGGCGAAAGCAGTGATAGCATCAGCAGCAGATGGAGCATCGCCAGCATCATCGCAGCCAACAACAAGAAGGACAAGCACTGTACGAGCACCAACCCGCAACAACAACTCCAGTAGTGGAGCTGCACAGCGTTTTTATCAGGCAGCAGGCTGTCCTTCCACACCGCAGACAGGAGCAGCGATAGTAGAAGGCGCACACGAAGAGAGGATTGAGAGAGGGTGCAGGGTGGTTCGAGAGTTTAGATGGCACATCTACTGCACTACTGCCACAAGCGACGAAGGTGCCTCAACAGAGTTGCTGTTGCTAGAAGATGAAGCAGAAATTCCCGGGCAAACGCTTGCGCTGTTGCTGCTGCTGCTTCTGCTGCTCAAAAATTAATAAGATTCGCTGCTTTAATGTTGTTGATGTTACTTTTGTATTCTGCTTTTGTTTTTAGTGGTTTCCTCTTTTCCATACAGTTTCGAATTCATCTGTGGCAGGCTCGGAGTCATTCTTGTTCCTTCTTCCTTGCGTTATTCTGTCCTTTGCGCGGTTCATCGCATTCGCGGTGAGCTGTTGACTGTTGTTGCTATTATTGTTATTATTATCGCAGCTGCTGTAGTTGTTGTTATTCTTGTCGTCATCTTATGCTCCGCAAACTCAAAACTAATGCTTCAATTCAGAACTCAAAACTACGAACTGTTTAAATTACATATATTCGCTTCCATCGCTTTTCTTATGAGTTAAAACAACACATGCTGTAGTTGATGTTGTTGCTGGAGCATCAATACAGGACTTTGGACAGTGTTTCACAGTGGGCACAAATACCGAAAATTGATGGTGCGTTTGTCGCTGCTGCTGCTGCTGCTCTTCTCCTCTGCTTCTCTTCCTCTCTCACGCACACTCACACACACCCTTCCGCTCCCTTAAAAAGTCTCCTTTGACGCAGTAGCTGCTGCTGCTCAAGCGATGCTAAACTGCGCCTCAGGCGCAGACAAGTTTAATGATTCCTTGCTGCACGTGTTGGCAGAAGACAGCACTGCACAAGCTCAAAATGCTTCGCAAAGCATGCAAACTGAGGCCAATTATGGGTCGAGCATAAAAATAAAGAAGGGAACAAAGAAAAATGACAAAATAACGTCAGATAAACAGAAAGAACTGAAACAACAACAACAACAACAACCATAACGTAAGAGTAATCAACATTTTTGTGTTTGTTTCTAGCTGCTACTCCCACATTTTGTTGGCGCTTCTGTGCTTCTCTACGGTTTAAAGATTGAAGGCTTTTGATGAACAAACGGTGAAGAAGTTTCATAAAATTCGGCGGCACTTTGAAACTCTGTTTTATCCAATTGCATTATTTGTGCAAATAACAAAATGTTTGAAGCATTTCGTGTTCATCATACGTCGTGTGCAACGAAGCGATTTCACGTTATTCCGTTGGGAACGTATTCATAGAGCCCCCAAGAAGTGGTATTTGAGTACTCACTCACTCGCACTCGTCTTCTACATTGAATTCGTCTTATTTTCCCTTTTCTCCACTCGAAGCTGACGCAGAAGTGCCCAGAAATGTTGTCAAATTCACTATAGCTCAAGTGAACGTGGTTTGTACTGATGCCAATTCTTTGGTGGAAGGAAGTGCGTGTCCTCCGTATTGCGGCTGTGTTTTCGAGTCCTCTTCATTCTGGTAACTTCATGTGGCATTTGCACGAAGACGGACGCGCTATTAACTCCACTGTGCACATTCTATGAAACTGCGAGCAATGCGTTAAGTTCGGGAAGCGCCTCCAATAACACATCATGTTAGAATTTCAGAAGCGATCAAAAAGTGGCATCGAAAAGTGGAATAGAGCATGAAATTCTCACAGAGCTCAAGAGAAGGCTCATTTTTTTAAGAATCCGATACGAAGCGGCAAATGTATGGTAATGAAGTCCTTTTATCTTATCACTATTCCGTACATCTTCGCGGTACGAAGTGTTGCATGATGACGACTTGACTTGCTTCTGCAGCTCTGTCATTTCCATTGTCATGGCTTGTTCTTGGGTACTCATTTCCCTGCGTAGATATTCTTAGAAAAGCTTCCAATCACGCAAAAAGCCACACTTCTTTGTGTCCTGTCCCGGCCGAAGCCTTTGTCCTTTCTTCGTTGAAGTATGTGAGTAATTAAAGCGGCCGTACATAACGCTGATGATGACCCACATCCTCTCTAAAATAAATGGCAAAAGCAGCGGCCAAAAAACACGCCTAAAGATGATATGGACACAGAAAGCACGGGGTATCTGCAGGAGCTCGTGCATAATAAACTCGTAAGTTACAAAAGGCTCTAGTAACAAACAAATCTGCTCGCGCCAAAACTCAACCCTCCCCGCCACGCCGCCCCTCGGAAGCTACCACCACTTATGCTACGCACGATTCGAGGCATCCGCTTCGATTATGCAGATTAAATATTTCAAAAAGCACCCAACTGCTACAGTGTTGTAGCAAACACAACAACAGCGGCTACAGCAAGTGCACTCAAGCAGCGGAAGCGACCGCACCACACCACACCAACCGTAAAGAAGTCCAAAGCTTCGAACTCACGGGAGATTTGCAATGAGGCGAACTTGTGCCCAGCCGCTTCGGCAACGGCTCGCAGTTTCTATTAAAACGGCTGCCATGGACCCAAAGACCTCGCTCCCTGCCAGCGACCAAATAGCTGGCATTCTAAAGCGTAAGAACACTGAACCACCGACGGTGCCTCGGATGAAAGTCGATCCAACATCCAACAGAAGGATCTGTATTTGGTTCTGTGCACAGATCCGTGGGCTTTAGGAGGTCCCAGGGTGGACCGGGTTGTTGTTGTCGTAGGTGGCTGAAGCTGGTGTCTCTGAAGCAATCTGAATTCTTACTGAATTTTAGTGCGAAACATTTACAGTGGTACTTTTGCAATCACATATCTTTCGGTTCTGGCTTAATACGAATGGAAATGAATTCCGTCGTTTTTTTGTTGTTGTTTATGTTTTTGTACCCACTGAAAATGCTACAATATGTATTAAATCATGGAAACCAGTCCAACCGAACGTCTCCTATAACTTATTTCTATGTCTAATATATACTAAGAAAACTCCGGTGCGATGGGTAAAGATTTCCATCCCATCATAAAAGATATCAATTTTTGGCACGCGTGCGAAGCAAACTTCAGTTTTTCCTTTCCGCTTTTCAGGTTAGCTTCACATCCGGGAAGAAGACCGCTCTTCACACTCGTGCACGCGTCGAAACTAAAGCGACCGACCAAAATTCCCGGTATTTTTTCATTCGCCTTGCTCTACGCTGCTTTTTATTATGCTTGTGTGCCGCTGTTGGAAACATGGTCGCAAAACGCTATCCTTTCATAGGCCAACCTTTAAGAGTGGTGCTGCTTGAGCCACATAATAACGACAACAAAAACACTGCGCTGTGCAAAGCGAATACAGTTTTTTGCACTTTTTAGTTTTAAGTACCCCGAAGTGGCAGAGTCAAACTCCGCTTGTGCAGAGCTATAAATTAAATGCTTTGTTGTGTGTTTCATTTGCTTTTTCTTTTGTGCTCCCGCTGCTTTGTTCAACTCTCTCACTCGCTCTGCGCGGTGCGGGGCAGAGAGTCGACGTATTCGTTCTCGAGCTCTGCGCGTACAGAGTGTGTTTGGATGCCCCGGATTAATAGGGCATCTATTTGTGTGTGTGTGTGTATTTGTGCCAAGACCAACAAAGCGGCAAGTGACCAAATGACCGAATAGCCGATAAACGAAGCGACCAACCAACCCATCAATCGACCTACCGTCCCATCGCTTAATAAATGCACCCACGCACAGATGGTTCTCTGGTTACTCTTCGTTGCTGTAGTTTTTGTTGTTGCTGCAAGTTTCTTGCCTCCTGATAATGAGTGTGGATTGCATTCAGGATGCATTCAGTCTTTTTTGTGTGGCGCTCGTATGCTTGCGGCAGCCACGTCGATTGTGTCGCAAGAAGTTGAAAAACTGAAAACTAAAAACTAAAAACTTCTCTTAACTTTTTTTTCCATCTGCTTTAACAACAAAGTTGCAACTTAAAGTTTTCCTAACTCAACTATGGATGGTTCATTCTCCATGTCCTTTTCCCTCCTCTTCCTCTTCCTCTTCCTCTTCCTCTTCCTCTTCCTCTTCCTCTTCCTCTGCCTCTTCTTCTTCTCCTTGTTCTACGCCCCGATTAAGTGTATTTCTGTCTTTAATGTTGGCTTTATTTATGGATTTTGGTTTCTGCCACGCTGCTCTTCTTTGAATACTTGAAAGTTTCACATTTTATTTAGCTTTTCAGCTACTTTTGCTATTGTTGTTAGTCTTTTTGTTGTTACTGTTGTTGCTGTTGCTGTTGTCGTTCTTGTTGTTGTATTGTGTTGTTGAAGACGTGTATTTGTTGCAAGCGGCAGCCATGCATTGTTTCCTGTTCACGTTAGTTCAGTTGTATCCGTGTATTCCTTCGTTTTATTTTGTGTATCGCTTTTGTTGTATCTGTTGTTGGTTTGGTTTTGCGGCTGATGTTGATAGAAAAACAACTGCAACAACAGCAACATCGGAAGCACTGTTTTTCTGGCAGCTCAATATCCTTCAACGAGGTCAACGTGTGCAATTTTTACAGCGGAATTTGATGTTTGCTTGTTGTTTGCTTTTTGCTTTTCCTTCTTTTTCTATTGAAAACAAGAAACATCAAAATTAGAAGTATAAAAATGGGACGAACTTTAAAGAAGTGACTTTTCTTAGCCAGCAAATAGGAGTAAATATATTAATCAGAGTAAATATTTCACATAATTAAATATTTGAGCCACTCTTGAAAGCTTAAAGAAATAGAGAAGAAACTTAGAATACGATAAAATAAAATCACGACGCACATTTTTTCCCAGTTTAAAGATTTGTTCAGCTTTCTATAACATTAAATGTAAGAAGGTATCACACCTTTTAAAAAACCTCTGTTTGGTTCTCTCCCCTACATTCTATTCCCTTATCCTCCCTGCTCTTCTCTGCACTTCTCTGTTCCTCCTCTATTCGCTTTTCTCCTCTGCTCCGGGAAAAATTCCGCTTTTTAAAACTTTACTAATCCGTCTCTACACGGCAACCCTTGTTTTCGAACCTTACGAAGCCGACCCAGCGGCAAAAATTAGTGCTGCTTTCAGAAAAGAAGCGCCTTTATAGTGCTCCAGAAGCTCTTTTATAGTGCTCTGAACCTTCATTTATTTTCGCTAAAGTTTATACAGTGCCCGCACCTTTGCTATTGCAAAGAATTAAGAGAAATCAATGTAAACGTTTGCATTGCAACGCTTCGGAATTGCTTCGGCATTGCTTCGGCATTGCTTCGTTCAGCCGCTAGCTGGGTTGCCGAACATAGAATTGACTCACGCACCGCACTGTTTTTGTTGAGGCTCTGTGTGTATCCTGGCGATTTAGAGATTATGCTGAGAGTTGTTGTTGGTGTACTCTTTGTTGCGCTCTTCTTCTTGTTCTCGCTCTGTGTCTGATTCCGTTGTTGCCGTTGTTGTTGCTCTTCGTGTTGTTTTGTTTGGTTCTTTCTTGTTTAGATACCCATTTTATCTTCCTTGCAAAAGTTGTATTCACCAGTTTCTGAGCGGACCGCACACAAGCGGAGTGTTGAGGCTTATAGTGGTGTGTATAAACTGTGTGTGTGTGTGTATGAGTGTGCAGCAAACAGAGCAGCACCAAAACCGGAGTCGCAGTGAAGAGGTTTTCTCCTTGTTGTCCGGGTAGGCAACCCAGCGCCTGAATGAGTGGATTTGTGTGGCCAAGTGTGTGTGCCTGTGTGTATGCGTACGTGAGTGAGTGTGAGTGGTGGCTGTCGCTCAACTTCGGGGCGCTTCGGTGTCCTTTCCCGGCAGCCCGTCCTCAGCACGGGCCTCACCGCGCTCCGTTCGAGTCGGGTTGCTCGATTTTCGCACTCAACTCGATTCGCGCTGGTCGCACCCTGAATTTTCAGCTTCGTGATGTAAGAAGTTCTGGGCCAGTCGGTCTCTGCACAACACGCTGTCCTAAACGTGCGCTCCGTTCGCTCGTGCGCTCCTTCGTTCCAGTGTGAAAGCAGCAGCATTTATTTATAATATAATACATTTTTTATCAATCATCAAAAATGTAAAATATTCCTAGAAATTCGTGGTTAATTTGTTTAGAAAAATCATACATCGTAAAACGTATGCATACATGTAGACTTATTTACATATAGGTACAGTTAGTTGTGGACGCAGATATACAAACGTATATACTTGTATATAATGTATAAATGTATATGCTTATAAAAAATCGCGCTGAAGCAAATATTTCCAACTTATATGTGGATATATTATAAAAAAATTCGTCAATATCCGACTTAAATAGAACAAATCTCGATGGTTTGGAATTGAAAGGATCTGCGAAGGAGTGTCCTTAAATTAAAGAGTGAATTAGCAAAAAGTGTAAGCAAACAAGTGCTGCAAAACAACCATAAGAATGCCCATAAGAACGCCCTTTAAAGGAAGTGTAACGTGAAATAGTTGAACAAAATCAAGCAGAAGGACTGAAAACATCCATCAGATTCGCTAAGGAAATGTCTTTGGCTTGGACAAAACAAAGCCAGTGCTTTTATCGAACTCAGACCAATTAAAGCGGCCTTAAATTTTAACTTTAATTTAAACTTAGCAGCCGAAATTCCGACCCACAACCACCCAAAGTTCTGTATACTTTAAAATGTCTGCTGGACGAAGAGTGCCTCTTAGAGTTTGTTTTGCACGAATTAGCAGTGGAAGGTTTCTATTCGCTCTGCACCTTCTCCGTGACACAAAAACGCTTGAACTCGTCTCTCTGTGTGTGTGCGCTCATGTGTGTGTGCGTGTGTAAACACAGTATCCTGAACTCCACTTGTACACACAGACACGCACACAAACGCACCGAAAAGCATCAGTCGGGGTCTAAAGGTGCCTTTCGCCTCCTTTGCTGTGGACGGTCGGGTGTACGCTTGTATGTGTGTGTGTGTGTGTGTGTGTGTGTGTGTGTGTGTGTGTGTGTGTGTGTGTGTGTGTGTGTGTGTGCGTGTGTGTGTGTGTGTGTCTGTGTTATTTATTTGCCAGCAACTCAATCAGTGCCATAAACTATGAACTACGCAGCATTAGGAAAGTCCTCTTACGTCCTTTAAATATCCTCGGCCTGAAATTGAGGAAGCAGTATTGTTTGTACTTACTTTTATTGGCATTTATTTGATGGTTCTGTTTTATAGCTACTTTTAATAATGCAGTAGCGTCCAGTTCAAAATTAGTTAGCGTCAAGAGATTGAAGAGATTCACGAAGGTTTAAAGTAGCCTGTATAAAGTAGCTGTAACGTGATTATAATCTGGTCTGTAAGGTTCTTCCCATAGACTAAAATAACAGCAATTTTGTGGCTTGCGAATCAAAGGAAGCTCTTATATACAGTCCATTATCCCCATGCAGGGCATACTTTCTATTACCTTGGCAGGTTTTGTTGCTTCTCCTGCATTAGCTTCAAGTAGCAGTCCAATAACACTGATTTGAGCTCAGTGAACGTTTAGTTAACGTACAGTAACGTCCTTGATATACCTCGGCAGCTACATATACGTATAGAAATGGGTTTCAATCAAAAGCAAGGCACTCTGTAGCCTTTAAATGGTTGAAAAGTAGAATAGAATTTGGGTATTTATAGAATGATCATTCACAAGATCAGAACGACAGCTTTAATACCCCAGTTCACATGCTCTCACTTTAACTTTGTTACCGCTGTTGTTATTCACCATTTGAAATAGGAGTGGAACTTTGAAACTCTCCTTGTGTTGAAAAACACAAACCAGTAATTCTATGACCCATTCACACACATTCGAAATGGCGCCCTTTGCACCGCTCCTGCACCCACCCTGAAGTCCCCCCAGCGACGTGGTGCAGCTTTGCAGACGGGCCAACGAGAGATGCGCTCCTCTCTCTCTCTCAACGCCCTCGAATCGCGCTTTTTGCACTCTTATTCGCTCCGCTTCGGTCCTTCGCAGCCGAGAATAGAATTCGTGCGATAGACTCGCAGCTCTCAGAAAATCTTTCATCGTCGTCGGGGCGCGTCGTTGTTGCTCGTGTCGACGGAAGCATTTGATATGCATAAATAACTGCTTACCTACAGATGACTCGCCCAGGACTTTGAGGAAAACTCTGTAGACCGCGTAGTAACTCGATTTTGCCTCAACTTCGACTGTAAAAAACAATTTCTTTGTATAGAAACTTTTTTAGAACAAATGGTTAACAGATAACCGAATAACAATTACTCCAATGAATAAGTCTTTTGGGAGAAGAAAGGAGAAAAGACAACCACAAAATGAAGAAGAAGCAAAAATATTAAGCCAATGAAAACAGGAAAATTAAAAAAATAACTGAAGTCAACTGAGTTTAAAAACTGTGCACGAACCGTTTAACGAACAAACATCAAGCTTCGTTAAAGTGAACTTAAGAACCACAACAACAATAATAATAACAGGCAGCAAAGCGCTGGAATGTGAATCTGCTGGCAGCAACACGGCAAGCGACAGCAACATGACGGACTCTCAGTCACAACAACAGCGACCTGTTCGTGGAAACAACAGACCCGAGCTAAGCTTAGATTCGAGCAAGCGGTGAGATGCGTTTCATCTCAACAGCAATCGGGTGACAAAGTCGCGAAACGTAACCGAAGCAGCAGCAGCCAGAGCCACAAAGTCGCACACGCAGAACGCAGCAAACCACGAGGATATCGTCGGAAACTCTAAGGATAAAAGCAGGTAAAAAGCAACGCAACTGAAGGCTAAAGCTGGGGCAGTAGAGAGAAAAAAGCTACGGAAAACGGAGGAAGGTATTGAAGGAAACTGAACACAAATAATATTTAATGAAACACTGAAAAGAAACACTGAACTAAAATCTCTCAGGAAAAGAAGAAGAAGAAGAAGAAGAAGCAGCAGAAGGGTTGCACCTCAGCTTAAAGCCCCCTCCCCCCACACTTCAACACCCCAACACCCCAACACCACAACACCTCAACACCTCAACACCCTCTACAGCTGTCTCTCCGAAACAGACAACTTAAATCAAAAGAAGAAAATCCACAAATCAGTGAGAACGCACCACTAAAGCAACAATAACACCAACTGAACTGAACAACTGAAGTTCATTAACACAACAAAGCTTCGTTAAGTCAGTTCGAGGACGAGTAACAGTGACGCATGCCAATCGTAGCAACAACAACAACAAGAACAGCAATTCAACAGGACTCAATAAATTCGCACCTCATGTTTTTGAGTATTAAGAACTCGTTGTTCGTATAGAAGGATAAAAGGAACACAAAATTAACTGAACAAATAACACCACCAACAACAACAATAACAATAAAGTAGCTCCAATACATACGCAGCGTAAAAGTATCAAGAAAAAATACAAGAAAGCGATTGCTATTCAAATGTGCGAGTCGTTTCCTTTAGTTTTTCCTTTTTTTAGTGCTCCAAAGTGTTACAAAATTTTAATTCACAGCCACTTTATCGGCAGCAATACACGACCACTCACATAGCATCCACACTATCCATCAGTCCGTGAAACCGTGTGTCTATTGGCCATTCCTTAAAGCGGCCTTTCAACCACTCGGCCAGCTGGTCACAACCTGCCAATCAACACGGTCCACATCATGCGTCCGATTGCAGCCGCATCCTTAAGCGAAAGCCTCTCGTCGATGCTGCCTGTAGCGCGCCTGTTCACTCTATGGCTGGCATTCCACTTGGCTTCCTTGCTGCCGGAGCCCACAAAAAAACTGGCCGCAGTCGATGCAGCGTAAGTAAATCTGTAATTTATTTTATACAATTCAGTTATGTATTTTGAAATGAATTGAAATATTGAAGAATAGATTACCCAGAGGTATTCTCTGCCTGAGTGCATTTTCTAGTCCGGTCCTGCTGATTCTCTCACAGGCCTCACATGAAATACACACCCTTAATGTTCTCCCCTTCTCACATCGTCGCCATGCAAATTCAAAAGGTTCCTCGTGCTCCTTGAGTATTAAGTTACCTTCAACGACAATCAAGCGCCAACCAAGCAACGTCCACTCAACAACGCTGTAGCCAAAAACAAAGAGCGCCCGAACAGAAGAACATTAAACATTTTATGTACGTCATTAATTTGTTCAAATAAAATAACAGCCACGTTGGAAACACCTAATTAACCCAGTTAAATGTCGACATGCAGGCTGCAGTTCACCCTGAACTGTGTGCTTCAGTAGCATGTCTGTTTGTCTGTCTGTCATGTGTGCATGACGTTTATTCTGCACGGACGTATGCACAAGCGAATGTGTTGTTGCATGATGACCGAAAAAGTGGCAGTAATAAATTTTTCGGTACTCGAGTAAATTTAAATTAAAAAAGAGCTCACTTTTCCACTTGAATTCTTTATTTATATAAAATATTTACAGTTATGTGTAAAGAGTACTCGTATTTATAATTGTATGAGTGCATGTGTACGTATGTATGTATGTTTATATGACTGTGTGTGTGATCAGCCCAATGAGGCGTCATTATTCGCCACCCGTGGCATTCTCGAGGGTTTTTACTCGCAATCAGGTTACAGACATTTCCAAGTTAAAAACTCCACTGTTTTGTATTGCATTGTAATTATACCCTACACCTGAAGGTTAAGGGTATATTGTTTTTTGTGGTGTGCAGGTTGGTATTGAAAATGGGCAAAATCGGTCCACGACCACGCCTATTTTTTATTAAAATTGTGATATCAGAGTTCGTTTTTGAGTTATGACAACAAACATTCCTCGGTATAGAGTAGCATTATCCATTAATATGCCAAATATGGGCGTTATCCACCCACTTTTAGGTTACACAGACAAAAGATGGTCTTAAATGGTTATATTGTTCAATATATAGACTTCCTGCATAAAACTTTATATAACAACTCATTTTCAAATAAAATATTATAACACCAAAACTGGGCGCGGTCCGCCCACTTGTACACTACTTATACGGTATAACTCCTGAAAAAGCATATTTTTTACCACGTAAATAAAGTTTAAATTTGAACTCAATAATAAAATAACTAAACTAGTTGTTTTATTTTGAAAATAGGTAACGACCACGCCTACTATTTATACAAAGGCGTAGTAGATCAAAAATCAGTTTTGATTTCCAAAACTGCCGCCACCGAAATTGTGCGGTGTAGGGTATGTAAGATTCCGCCAGCCGAATATAGCACTCTTACTGGTTTTTGTTGTAATTTAAACTCAATGAACTCATTTAGATTCGAAAGTACTCCTGCTAAGAAATAGTAATGTTTCAAAAAGCAGCTGAAGAAAATCTCAACATCAAATGTTGGCTGTGAAACAGAATGAATTAAATGCCTTTGAAGAGCTTTTGACGGCGAAGGAAGGTTTTCTGATTTCGTATTCCACTTCTGGCTGGGAATGACCCACCACTTAACCTCACCTCACCTCACCTCACCCCACCCACCACCGCACGAAACTTCCCCTCCTCCTCTTTCTCGAGCAAGTCACCTGAAAAACTTGAACAAGTACTTTTATCAGCTAAGTTTTCGTGTCATTTGCAATTTTTTTAGGTTTTTCTTCATTTTGCTGTTTTTCCATTTTTTTTCGCTGTGGCAACATGCGATGCTCTACACTCGAATCCAATGTTTTCGTGTCCTACGTACTTAAGTGCGAGCTCGATGCATCTTCTGGCAAGCTAAACAGAAAATAATACCAACAAAAACCACAACAACAACAATCACATAAAATACTATAAGGCTCGAAAGTTGAAGTGGCTGAGACCACAACAAAAACAACAGGAGCAACAAAAACAACAGGAGCAACAAGAACAACAAGAACAACAAGAACAACAACAACAACACCAACATTAATATTGTGGATATTGCATTTGTTGGGAAAGAACCAGCGGCAATAATGTCCCTTATTTTGTCCCTTCCTTTCCTCTCTCCTCCCTCCCCCTTGCTCTCAATCTATCTCTCACTCTATCCTTTACCACCTTTCCCTCTTCATTTAACGTTCTCTCTCTATTCCTTGTGAGAGGTTAAAATATCAAGGATTCCAAGCAAGCTTTCATGACTGTAGAAAAGGCAAGCAAACCTCCCCCTTCCGTCTCCCCGCCCATCCTTGAGTAGACTCTCAGCTGGAAAAACATTGATAGATGATAACAGTGAAGCAGCATTCGCTCGTACATTTTTCCATCCAGCAGCCGGTGCTGCTCAATTTCAACGTCACCAATTTTAAGCATCATTGAAAATAATTTATTTTTGTTTTTGTTGCTTTTGCTTTTGCTGTTGAAGCTTCTTGAGGATGATGAAAATCAAAAGAGGCTGTTACTGAGTCGTTGTTTGTTTGTGTTGTTGTTGCCGTTTGTTAGTTGTTGCTGATTCCTCTATTTAATGCTGCCACAAAAAATGCTTAAATAACGTTGCTGCTGTTTAATTTAAGCTTTTCTAATTAATCGTATTTTTTATTTATTTTCACTCGCTCATTTATTCACAGTTATTTATTTGATACTGTGTTTTTGTCGCTTCAAAAAGCTTTTCGGGGTTCTAAGTTCATCTCAAGTTCATCTTAAGTCATTCAAATCTTAAAAATGTCTAAAAATTAAATTATATTAAATCCTTTTTAGGCTGTTCTCACTTCAGTTGACTTTTGACAATTTAAAAGGGACTTAATTTAAGTTAAATATAATTTAAGTGTGGCTCTTTTATTAATAAACTTCAATATGTAATAACTACATATTTTTCTATTAATTTAATTGAATGCTATTATTAGCTGCGCTTATAATTATACTACTCTATATTCTTATTAGTTAATAATAAGTGTAGAAAGTAATGAGCTTTCCTGGAATAGTCCTTATACACAAAATAGCACTAAAACTATCCGTGGCCTGGTGCGATGACATTCTCTACTATGATTTATTTTCTCCTCTCACAACTTCTCCGAACTGCAGCTGCAACATTTCTGCATAAAACGTCGATATCCTGTCTGTGTGCCTGCCACTCGGATGCCTTCTTGACAGCCGTCTTTAATCGGCAGCCGGCTTCGTCAGTCCGGTCCGCCCCATTCCAACCGGCTGCATGAATCGCAACTTATCAACTTTAGAAATACTCTTTGTAACACGCCGAGGACATTCGAGAGTATTAAAGTTGAACGCTTCAAAGTTGCGGAAAGAAAAGCCACTTCGAAGGACACCCAATGCAAATGCTCGCTCCCAAGGGCCCTCAACTCAATGGGAAGCTAATATTATTCAAGAAATAATATTATATAATGTAATATATGCAGCAGCAACATCGAGAACAAAAAAAAAAAAAAAAACAACAGAAGCAGGAGCAAAACCTGACATAAGTGGAATGAAGAGTTCTAAAGCGGTTGAAATTCATGAGTTGCAGTGGAAAAGTAGAACCTACTGAAGCACGTAAATATTTACGGACTCATAACTCGCAACTCAAAGCTCAAAATCCCACGTCCTGTTGACTTATGTTCCTTCGAAAATCCACAACCTACTGACTGTTATATGTTGGCGTCGAAACTTTTTAAAAGTAGTACAAAATGTATTGTAGTGTAGAAAAATATAGATTAAAAGCTTAAAAGCCTTTGGAAGAAACGTTGTATAAATATCAAGTAACAAGAACGCATTTTAAAAGGATCTGAATTTAAGAATTTCAAATGCTTTAAATTAAAGCAAACCCCGAAGGATAAGCACAATATAAGTTGTCTATTTCACCCATATAAGCCCAAACGTATGTACAGCACAAGTTAATGCTAATATGAGCGTAGCTCCTGGCGGAACCAGCTGAAGAGGATATCTTTAGGAGGGTCTTCTGATATGAACTCGACATTTCCACTTGAAACTTCGAGGACTTCAAACTTTAAACGTTTTCGCGTTTAGTCTACATTTAGTTTAGGTCAAGATAAACGTTATTTTTTCGTAGGTTCATTATAAAAATGGCTTAAATTGTACCTTATAGATTCTTCAGAAAATTATTCGCATCGATTGTTTCCTTTCTTTTAGCACCTGAAAAAATATTCCCTGAAAAAGGCACCGAATTCGTGCTGGAAATTTTTCAAAAGCCGAATTGTTCAAGAATTGAAAAAAAGCAATATATTAGTTAGCGCAGAGAGCCATGCGATGTGTACTCAAACCGTCATTACTAGTCAGCTTTAGTAGCCTACCTCGTAATGGTTTCCATTTGCTGACAATTCGTTCTGTTGACCCGATTTGGCCCTTCATCGTTGGTCCGACAGCTTAACGAGCGAGGACACAAACGAATCCTTGTTCGCATTTAAATAACTGAAGGCGAAGAGCGAGTAGGAGGGATGAACAGAAGAGCCGTCACATAAATAACACATCACATCAGCCTAACTTAGAAGCTGCCCAGCGTAAGCAGCACCACATCTCATTGTTCAAATGTGTTCGACGCTTTTTGTCATTTGGTTTGGTCAACGGGGTTTGCAGCTTGTGAATTTCACTGCCTTAACATTGCGTTTTTAAATGCTGAGCAAGCGTTTGTGCCTGAGTTCAATTGCTGTTTTTCGTCTCTCTGTCTCAGTGGCTGTCTGTCCGTTTCCACATCTGTTTGTCTCTCTGACAATAGAACCTGAACAAAAAGGCGACGATTGGCGAACGAACAAGATATATGAAGCAAGCGAAAAGCCCCAACCAACCCAGTTAAAGAGATGTCCTTTCGTGCTGTGAGCAGGGCGAAGAGACAAGTTGCCAAGAAATCCTACAGCCCGATCCGTTGGGCGTGGATCCATGTATTATGCAAGAGCCCAGCGAAGAAAAGCGAAACTAAAGACACAATTTTTAAATTTTTTTTCTGAAGTTGGGCCGTAAAAAACACCTGCGTCTGGTGAATATTTTCAAGGAAGGAACAACAACAATGACAGGAGCAATGAGAAGGAAGGAAGGAGCACAGAGCAGGGAAGAAAGAAAGAGGGAAGAAAGATATAGAGAGTAACCTACGCAGAGAACCTACTAAATTAACAACAAAAGCAAAAAACAACCCGAACAGAAAAGGTAGGGGGGGAAAATAGTAGTAATTCCTAAAAAAATTGCTGCCTTTTTCATGTCTGCCAAATCTTGGCATTTATTCAGTTACCAGACACATCCGTTGCAGCTAGGCGGCAAGTCTGCAAGCAAATTCTCTCTTCCTTGCAGACTCTCTCTCTGCCCTCCTGTCTCTCTTCTACTTTTGCTCTCCTTTGAATAGTGCGTGAGAGACATTTTCCAAATTTTGCACTCGCAATATATTTATAGTTGTGCCAGTTGCCAGTGAGTCGTTTTACTACTCCAATATGTTTTTGTGTCCTTAATCTTGATGTGCTTTTGTGCGCTTTCTGTGATTTGGACACACACTCACACGCACGAGGATGTAGGAATGTGACACACGCTACGTGTGTAGTGTGTCACTTTAAACAAGCGCATTAAACGTCCGCCTTGCAAAAACAGCAGTAAATAATCACACTCAAGTGATTTTCTTGCCCACTTGCTGCCCTTCGCATTGCGTTGACGTTTTCAATACGCTGTTGGCGGGGTTGTGTTGTTTTTTAATATTATTTTGTTGTTCTTCCTACTCCGGGCTTTCCAAACAGCATTCAATTAAATTTTATTTATTTTTTTATTCTTTTCTCCCGCTCCCGCTCCCGCTCTCTCTCGTTCTCTCTCTCTATTTCGTTGCTTTGTGCACTTAACCTCGCACCAGTTTGTATGACGGCAGGTCGGCGAGTCCTTGCGATTTCTTGACAAAACCATTTTTCTTTCAGGGTCTGATGGGGCTGGCCACGGTTTTCCGTGCTCTCCGGTTGAGCTCGTTGTGTGTTGTTTTGTTGTTTTCCTTTACTTAGCTGACTGTGTTTTGATTTGTGATCGCTGGGTGTAGGGAGAGGCGGTGAAGGAGGGTGAACGCGATGCACCGCCCCGTATTCAATAATTTTACATCAATTTCTTTGTCTAAATTAAACTAAAATCAAAAAAGTCTCTAAGTCATAAAAAACAACGTTTCCAAATTGCTCCTCTCTAAAGTTTCCTTTAATTAATTCTAAGAAAATTTCGGTTCAATTTATTTGGTTCATTTGACGAAAGTTATCTGTAGGACTCTGTAACAACCCCATTCTAATTCACTCTCTCTTTCTCTCCGCTCTTTCAATGCAATTTCAGGACTGGCGGCGGAAGTATGCTGGGAGATGTCAACATATCGGCCATTTTGGATTCCTTCAGTGTGAGCTACGACAAAAGAGTAAGACCCAATTATGGAGGTACGTAGTAACGGTTCTTCTTTTTCCGTGCAGTGTCCATTTCATTATTAAAAGCCTATTTTCAAACGCAAAGTGAAGACACTTCGAGTTGATAGGTTGAAATGATAAGTACCGTTAGGGACCAGTTAGGAGTAAAAGAAAACAGAGCCAATGAAATGAAGAACTGGCAAATTTGATATCTCAAGGTCAATTACATTATATTTACTCTATTATCAGCTTAAATTTTGCAGAGTACTGAATCTAAAAATTATACAATACGAATTAGTATAAACGAATTATACATTGTTTAGCACTGCTCAGTGACTGCTCTAAAAGCATTTGAATAGCATACGATTTTCATATTGTTTTTGTTTTTTCTTTTCTCTTACAATACATACTCGTATATCTTTCGCTTTCTTCTTCCGTGTTTTGCTTTTCTGCTGCTCTCCGTTATGCGTTTTGAATACTGATATCGTATCCGTGTTTCAGGACCTCCCGTTGAAGTCGGCGTCACGATGTATGTGCTGTCGATCAGCTCGCTGTCTGAAGTGAAAATGGTACAAAACACGCCCGAGTACCGAGTTCTTTTAAACTCAATCAATTTAATTGTGTTCATATCGCTACTTTAAACAGTATTTCTAGTGCCTATTTTATTACTACAATTTATTGTTATGGTTTTCCTCTGCATTTTCGGTTCGTTGTCACTTTATATTTATTTAAGAAACAATAACAAAACCAACATTAATAGCAACAAACTACTTTGAAATCTCTTTTGAACTCTTTTCACCTTCAATAACACTCGAGATTTAATTTTATCTCGTACTTTATTCTTGTTCTTTCTTAATTAAACTTTAACACTTTATCTAAAAGCATATTTTTTCTCTACAATGGAAATGGATCATGTGTTGTCCTTGTCTAACGTGTCTCTTGTTTGACAGTTTGAGTTTTTGAGTTTTTCGTGTTGGCATCATCAAACAATTGTCCAGAGTTCCCGTTAGTTTAAATCCAATTCACGTAACATTCAATCATTTTGTGGGACTGAAAACTCTTCTTTCCGAAATCCCTTTTTAAGTTATGCAAATTAGTAGTTACTTTTTCTTTCATTTTTGATCGTGGAGTTGGTACGAATTCAATTAAATTCACCATTCAGCATGCTCTCAGTGGAGGGTAAAGAGACCAACTGCCACAGTAAACACGCGCACTCATAGGAATAACTGATCATTATTTTTTTTATATTCTTTTCTCTTGTTATGTTTTGTTTCTGTCGATTTTGTTCCTCTGCTTTCATCTATTGACCATCACTGTTTTAAGCGTGTTTAGTCCTGTCCGATCGGCATTAAAATTTGTTAAAAAGCAACGCCTACAACAAACAACAAGTCATTACAGCTGCATGTTTGTAGTTATACAGTCACTCAGACGCATCCTCTACTTCACTCCACGTCATCTAATCCACTACCAACCACAACCACAACCACAACGACAACTTCTTTTGCATTCATATCCTTCATACATGACCAGTAAATTAAAACCAGTGACCTGTCCTTCGTAGTAGCTCCCAGTTATTATACAGAGATACTTAAGTCCGAAAATAAATGACCAAGGAATGTTTATCAACGTTGTTTTCATCATTCTGTTCTAAGGTCTAGTCCGAGAGTCCCGTTACGCTACTGTGACGTTACATGTTCGACTGAAGAAAATACTGACCTTCCCTCGACAATAGAAAAACCTTCCGAGCTCTTTTATTTTTTTTAATTTTGCTTGCAACAAACAAACAGCAACAAGACGAAAGAAAAAAAAGAACAAATGTCGTCAAAAATGGTGTGTTAATTCTGCTATATAATCAAATATTTTAATGAATTTATGCTTAATTAAAGACTTAGTGATTTATGTTCTTCTAATTAAGGTGGAAGAGAGAAATTATTGCAAAAACGAAACAATAAACACTTAAAATGTAGACAGGTTGATTTGGTTTTCATTCGTCGCGTCATTCATTGATTTTAGAACAATTTTGTGCTTTCTGCATCAAAGCAATACATTTTTTAAATCACAATGATTCTAGAAGATTTTGTACATTAAAAAATGTTCCTGTAATCCATTCATGGAGCTCATTCTCAGAGTTCTCTCATAAGCAAGGCTGCTCTCGCAGTTTTTACTGCCAGTAAAGTAGTTGTACGCGTATTTGTAGCATTCAGATATGGTAGAATGACTTCATACAGGGTGCTTGCTAATCGCGAGCAAACAGATATTAAAGAACCCTCAGATTACTTAAAAGGCTACCTTGAGATAGGCATTCAACCGTAGTATTTCAAATGTTGTTTAGGAGCTCAGCAGCAACTGTGGCAGAAGCGAAGCTATTAGAGGAAATGTTGACAGGTAATAGCTTTGTAATGCACACACTACTGACGGGCAATGCCTCGGTCCTCACTACTGGGCCTTTCTGTTATTTCTGTTTAACTCTTTTATGTTAAGCCTATTTTACGAAACAATGGTTTATCGTTCATCATTTAACAAGCTACAAAAACGTGTGTGTGTATATATGTTGCAGGTCCCCCCGTGGAGGTCGGCGTCACCATGTATGTCCTCAGTATCAGTTCAGTTTCGGAGGTTCTCATGGTACATACGTAACTAAACTTAAGCATTTCAAACCTTTTCTTTTCATTTTCTTTCCAAATTCAAACGCTTGATTTCTCACTTTTCAGTCGTATTAAATCTTAAATTATACTCTGTGTTCGAAGCATAACTTTGCAATTGGAAATTGATGTGGTTTAAGTGTACTTTTGGTTTCGATTAGTTTTGTTGTTTGGTATCTTGGATCGATAACGTTTATGCTTGAGTTGAGATCGCTAACAACGATCGACACATGCTACGCTTAAAGCCATCGGAAATGGTTGTTGTGACAACAGATCATGATTCGAAATTTACATCTGTCTCTATCTCTCTCTCTCTCTCTCTCTCTCTCTCTCTCTCTCTCTCTTCCTAACTTCATGTTCCAACTATTTGTCTATTAAGAATATCATGCAAATTTAATTTCTTCAGGCCTCTTTTCAAACTATTTGGTTCGATTACTGATCTAAGTTTGTTTGAGTTCGTTTATTTAAAGCGCTAACCTTAAAAGCATCTCTATGTTCATTATACATTCATTTCTACAACAACTAAATTGAGAATTAAAAAGCTAAAGTACACGATTGTTGGGGAGCTCTACTTTTTTAGCTACTTTGAAATGAATGTCTTCTGAACTCCGCAGTGAATCGGTTTCTATCATCAACGTCTATCTATCGCAAGTAAACAGGTAACGAAGTACAGAAGCACTTACAGTATGCTGCTCTAGAGGTACCTGTTTACACCCAATCTTCATTGAGCATAGTAAAATCTAAAAATCATACGATTCATTTTTATTCTTTTGTGTTGTTTCTCCTTTTTTGTGTATAGATTTCTTTCCAGAAAAATAACTGCAATGTATACTCGTACTCGTATATAAAGGTTTCCGTATTTTCTAACGTTGTAACAGTACATTAGCAGTCCCAGATACTTCGGCTGCGCGCATGCTAAGTGATTGACTCGTATTATCTTATATATAACTATATATGTAACCGTTATGTTATCATACACAGCAGAACATGTTTTCGTAGGAAAACCGACCGCAACCTCACTTCGAACACAACACTAACAACCATGTGACGATGCAATCAGAGTTTCGACTTTATCAATCCTTAAACACACTTTCAATATAGCAACCCATTGAAAATGTAGCTGGCGTTCGAGGTCCCTACAAGTGTTTCCTGTTTATGTCAGTATTCAACCACTGTAATGCACATTTTAAGAACCTCTCCATTCTTCTAAGGGGATAACAGGTTAATAAGATTCACCAGTGCCCGAGATGTAATTTCTTCATTAATTCGGTCATTGTATTATAATTAGTCATTACAATGCGCTTTAGTGATAGTGTCCTTCATGAACAGTCACTTCAAATACGTTATTGTCACTTGAAGTCGTCGATTATAAACTGATTTAAATCATTGGCATTGTACATCACCTAAATAATTATACATCAGTGTTTTGAATCCGGCGATTATTCTGTTGCCAATCGATCTGCAGGGTTTCTTAAATCCACATCGATATATGATACATACACTCAGGATGATCGTTATGTACGTTTCGGTGGCATTCATTTGGCGGCATTACTCTCAGGAAGAGCGACGAGAATGGGAGGGGAGGATACTTCGCTTTAGTTCTCCTTTGGAGTTCTTCACAAGCTTTTCAATGAGCACTCGTAGTTCAAGCAACATTTTTGCAATGCAGTTGATTCAATCAACACTTTCTTAAGCACGAAATAATCAATGCATTGCACTGTATCTAGCATTAAATGCAGCCAAGGAATAGTAAATAAAGGAAAATTGTGCCACGTGTCAAACCTGTCCATCATTCGCATCGAACAGCAAACATGAACCTCATTCAATCTCACACACACACAAACACATGCAAAGCGGCACTCGACACTTTACACTCGTTTGTTTTTTTGTACGTTTCACACACATACACAAATATCGACACCTACTCGCACCTTTCAGTCGATCAGTCAGTCAATCTGCAGTCAGTTTCTACATGTTTTAATTTCAATACATTGCCATTTGTTGTCTAAATTTTCACTCCGCCGAGTGCAGCGCGCGCGTCACTCCATGCTTCGTCATTTGAAGTCGAGCCAGCGAACAAATTGAAGCATTACTAGTTACACGTTACAACACATCAGATAGAAGTGTTGTAGGTTGGTTGTGCAGCTTACTCGTTAAGTACGTATGTGTCTCTGTGTGCGTGTGTGTATGTGTGCGCTTTTTGTATGCATTACAATCAATCAAAAAGGTAATTAAAACACGTGTTTTTCAGTTTCTACTTTAATTTGTTCGCTATTGTTTTCGTTTCCGATTATGTTATGTTTCGTTGTTCATAAATTAGAGAGCCCTCCACAGCTACAATCGGTGGCGATTGGTTTTATGTTTCAACTGAGTTCATCTTCCTTTTTTCTTTTGTTACATATCTATACCTTTTGTGTTCTAGTCTGAATTATTATTGTAATTAACAAATACTTCCTTTCGTACTACTAACATTTGTTTTGGCAAACAACCCGAGTGGAAACCAAATCAATTACTTGTATTTTTTCAATATATTTATATATGTACACATGTCTACGTATATATGTATATTATATATATTTATACGTGGATGTAAATATTGGCCATCATGCATACGAAATGGTGCAATATTCCAGAAGTATTACAAAATATTAATATAGCGATACGTAGAAAACTGCATAAAACAGCTGTAAATTACTACTACTACTACAAACGCAGTGAAATAATTGCTAACCAAGCCATGAAAAAGTCACCGAAGGACGTGACCCAAATACAACAACAACAACAACAACAACAACAACAATAATAATAATAATAAAAATAATAATAATAAAAAACACACCGACCCAGACGGGCTTCTGCCGTGCAGTTGGCCATACAAATAAATCAAAAAAATACGTTGCTCGTACTCTCATGCTTTTTAGTTTGGATTTGTTTTTTTTTAATTACTAACCCTTTAGCCTTTCTGCTCTCTAAAATCACAACAACAACTAAAAAATAGAGAAAACATGAACCGAAAGCAGAAAAAGGATAAAGAGCAAAAGACAAACACAACAACAAAAATATTTCTCATACATGTGCGAATAATAATGAAAACTAACACAAGCAACAGACTAAGTTAAACATACAGACGTATACACACACACAGACAGTAACACAGGCACTCACGAGTTGCTATGCACACATATATATTATATGTATATGTATACTATATATAAACATATGTATGCAAATAGAAAGGTGTGTTTGTATGGGCCAACAGGGCTTTGCAGCACATACATACACACCCAGCAACGATTGGGTGCGTGTGTGAATCCCTCTGATTTCGTATGTCTCTCTCTCTCTCTGGCTGCCTCTGTGTGTGTACGTGTGTTTGTGTGAAGCACATACAGCATTTCCAAAGAGTTAAAAAGTTCAGCCCAAAGAAAATGTTGCCGAGCTTTTGGACTTGATGCCAAGCATAGTAGTGATGTGAAAAATATTTTCAGTTGGGTACCCAGTAATCGGAAATGCAATCGGGAAATATTGGAAATGATACAGCATAATGAAATTCAGTAACCATCTCTAAATGATTTGACAAGCCACTCGAATCCAGATAAAATTTTAATTTATAAAAATAAATTTTTAAAATTGGAAAAAAGTCAAAATCATATCCATGAATATTAATCAATAAACCAAATAATAGAAATGCTCCCTTTAAACGTAATCAAACATAATTTTTGTCTGCATACCATATAACATCAACAACAACTATTGCTCAAAACATAATGGAAACAAGCCGATGGAAATAAGATCTTTAAATTGTGTTTCATTTTTAAAGACTATCATTATATTTTTCTTTGTCGTTAATTTGTGAGATTTGCTATTTGCTCTTCTAGAACTCAAAAGTTCAGAATGTATAATTATATGGACACAGGATTTATTATTCGTTGCTCCGGTTACTCGCTCTGTGGTCCGGTTCAACAGCGTTGCCCAGCTCACTATTTTCTACGTCACTAGCAAAAAAAACTTTCTTACTTTGTGCTCAACCGAACTCAAATGAATTGAATTCAACTCGCCTCGATTTAATTTTTGCCTGTGCCCGATTCTTGGGAGTCTTCTTTTCTTTTGTTCCTTGTCTTTTCTTTTGTTTCTCTTCTTGTGTTCTTTTCTTTATTATCCCGGATTTATTAGCTTTACAATTCAGTTACAGTTACAAATTTAATTAAGCTCAGCTGGCGAAGTCTGCACTCGAAGCTTTTGTTCGAGTTCGAGCAGAGTTCTCTACGCTTACGCTCGCAACATTGTTTTCTTCTGCTTGAACTGAATCTAACCTTTGTGAAAGAAAGCAAAATGTTTAATTAACAGCCCTATTCACAGAGTCCTGGCGACGACGATGTTTGTCGACATTGACATTTTTTAATGTCCTTGTTTTTGTAATCGACATCGTCGCCGTCGTGACTCTGGGAATAAGGCTGTGAGTTTGAGTTCTTCTTTTTCCTCCAGTCCGCCTGCCTTTCCTTCACCCTCCTGCTACCCGTTCAACCCGATCAACAAAACAATTGGCTCTTTCCACACATTCAACTCCCTTCTTAGTTCGATGTTTGCATGTATTATAACAAAAATTTAAAGCTTTCGTTGTTCCACCAAAATATTTGCACGTTTTTAATGTTGACATCTCTTGTGTTGTACAAAAAGTTTGAGATTTCGATTAGTTTCTGTTTTGTTAAAGAAAACTTTAATTAGTATTTGTTTCACTTTGTTTTTCTTCCGTTTCTGAACACTATTTTCCGTTTCTTTCTAGAGCTTCTGCTTCTACGTTTACCTTTTATCTGCTTTACCTGTTAACCATAGAATATAGTTTTACAAAAACCTATACAGAGCCTAACTTCCATTTATACTAATGCTATTTTCTTATATTTCTGCGCCTGTTCTTCTCTCTCTCTCTTGTGAAACGAAACCAAAAATTAACAACCAACAAAAAACAATATTAGGACTTTACATTGGATTTTTACTTTCGTCAATTTTGGACCGATCCTCGTTTAGCGTATAGAAAACGACCTGGTGTAGAAACACTATCTGTTGGATCCGAGTTCATAAAAAACATTTGGGTACCTGACACCTTTTTTGTAAATGAAAAACAATCATATTTTCACATAGCAACAACCAGTAACGAATTCATACGCGTTCATCACTCCGGATCGATAACAAGAAGTATTAGGTAAAAATTACGAAAAAAAGAGATATGCAATAATATAATAATTTACACCCTACACGAGTCATCGCTTAAGTTCGATTTTTAGTTCTCTAACTCTTAAAGTTTCACACATCTGACACAAGAAGAGTGAGTTCAATTGGCTTAAACAGAATAAATTTTAGCAGATCACAGTTTTGCATATTCTGTAACCCTGCATCCGTTCCTAAACTCAGAGAAACCAACTCATGCTACAGAAGCCGGTACCAAATCAATAACAGAAGCAGTGTGTTTTACACCGTAAAAAGGTTCGCCCCGTTGGGAGCAAAGCTCCGTTAACTTATTTTTCTACTACCTTAAAACAAGAATCTGTCCAAAAGCGGTCGCATCGAGTGCAAGCGGCAGCCACTCGGCGTCGGCGAAGTCGGCGAGACGTAAGTCAGTAGAGACGTAAGTACAGTTGGCTTACTAGCCAGCAACCCAACTTCACCTCCACACGAACTCCAACCGCCAAGCATCAAGCTCGCTAGAGTACATAAAACATGTCCAAAATCAGTACATAAAACATACAAGCATCCCCGCTCGCTACATCTGCCCTTCTGCAGCATCTTCCAGCCAAACACTAGAATGCATCGCTCATAGCTCTACATCCAAACTACCTACTAACATCCAATTGAACTCGCTAAGTTTACTAATATTCAACTTTTTTCTTCAAAATATACTCAATTAATATAGCAAAAGAGTGGTTCTGTAACGATCTTCAACGGCTCTTCAGCCAGAAGCGAGGCGAATGAGTTCCTCTGCAATCCTGCTGATCCTTACAGAAGCGCTCTTGCAATAAGTGTTGTTTGTCCAACTCTCAAGTCGCTCGCTTTACTAAATATATAAAATATCTCCCCAAATCGTATTCACAGATTGACCATCACCGCTTCGTGCCCTATGAATCTGCAATACTTCCCCATGGATCGACAGTTGTGTCACATAGAAATCGAGAGCTGTAAGTACCACAAACACTCAGTACAGAGTCGACACTTATGATCTTCTTCGATAATATAAAAAATAGTATTTAGACGATAATAGTGCAAAATTAGTAAGCAAAGAAAACACAATGTCAACTCATTCAAAATATATTATAATAAGGTATAAAGATAGTTATCAATATATAGAAAAACTGACAGCTAAACTAAACTGAAACAATGAACTAAGTATAACTTTTGAATATGAGTTGATCAGGTTGAGGGATACAAGAAATTGTTATTCGTCAATTGAAATTGGATTTGATCATAATTCAAGGGAATAAGGAGACGAATAAGATTATAATAATCTTACCAGATTACATAAATATTATAGAATAATAATATTATTACAGAAGCATAACAGAGTAATCAAGATGACAGAGACAACGTGTACAGAATCTGAATCTGAAGATTAGAGAAGTTCTACAAACTGCTATAACACACCAGCAAAAGGTTATCACTTAGAAATGAGCTGTTATTTTTGAAAGGGATATCCAGTACATTTTTTCATGTATCGAGATATTTAAAGGTTTGCATTTGAATTAATTTAAAAATATTGGCAAACGTTAATCAATACGAGTGATGCTTTTAACACTATACACCTTTTAAATTTTATTATGAATTAATAATTATTACAAATATTTAAAAAAATAAAGGAGTTTTTCGCTCCAAATGGACTTATACCACTTTCAAAAATAACATATTATAAGAAATAAAATCAAGAGGAAATTTAAGTCCGTATTTGTATAGACATTAGCTTCCATGAAATGGATTTTTTAATGTAAAAAATTATTATTAAAATTAAGGCAATTAAACAAATGAATTCCCAGTTTTTTAAGGATTAATTCCAGTCATATTAAAAAGACGATCTAAATAAAATGTAAATTCCTTTGTCAAGATAACTAAACATAAAAGAATGATATATGAAACTTATTTCTCCTTCACAGTTAGCATTGTGAAGTATTCAGGGTAAATAAGTGGTATGTAAGGCAGCAAACTCATTACATCGTATTTCTCTCTTGAAACATAGTAATTTTTCTGAGGTTTTTAGGTCTTCCTTGTTTTCCAAATAAAAGAATTGCTTTAAATGGACCATTTTCTTCCATACTAGTTTCGTAAAAATTTAGGTCGGTTTATCCCTTTTAAACCTCATCCAGCATATTTTTAGCCACTGTATAATTTCGCCGTCCATATGTTTTTTCATGTTTCTTCTCTTTTCATTTCATACAAACTGAAGCTATTTTTTCTACCGAGTCTTCATGGCATTATAATATGTAGTCTTGAGCAGTATATAATTGATCCTTTTTTAATGCTGTTTCCACAACTTCCAAATCTCTATAGTTTGGAAGAAATGAATGGCCGGATAATAAAATTTTGTGGTTAACAACATTTATGCTATTATCAGCTGATTGAACAATCCTTAAGCACATTAGTGCACGCTTTTTATTTCGATTCTGTCCGATATACATGTCACTGTATGCTATAATGTGGTCTTCAATTCATCAGAACAATAATACCGGTATCTTGTTAACAATGTTGCTTTTAATATACTAGCACTAGATAAGTAGATTTGCAAACGAGCAGCGTATACTGGAGTAGAAATAATCATTCATAATTGCAATAAGAAAGTTGTTTTAATTAGAATTATTAGGAATGGACTTATTCCACGTTAAAAAAAAATATTTTTGTAATGACATTTTTTTAGTCGAAATTTTTTTGACTTTATAAAAAAATCGTACTCATTGATTGTATGATTATAAATATGAAAAGAATACGTCTATATATTACTAAAATTACCATTAACTCATTTTTGAAAAACTGTACCACTTTCAAAAATAACAGCTCAAACCATATTGTACTAAAAACCTAACAGAAAGTTACCCTAATTAAACCGAACGAAACCAAATTAATTCCAAGGGAATTCCGAAAAATAAATGGAAATTATAACTAACTGGTTGTCGTGGTGTTTTCACTCTGGCCAACTCATATTCCGAATGTGACCGATTTTAATTATGTATCTCTTAAGTATTTAAGTATATTGATTAAGATTTTGGCTATATGTACGAACTTATAATTGTGCTGTTTGTTCATAATTTAATAACAAGAGATTAACACTCGCCAGACCTCTTTTAATCCAGTACAACCACCACCAGAAAGTTGGCAAAATCTGTACCGCGCTGGCTGAATGCTAAACTTCCTTAAGACTTGAAGCAAAACAAAAAAATAGACATTGTTCGGGCGGTCACTTGAACCAACTGCGAATATTTAGAAGCTTATGTTGTATACTAGACTGGCACTCAATCACAGCTTTTATATACGTCGCTCCTCCCACGATCAGGTGTAAATAAAATCCCGATTCCGAGAACATCTATTTTGATATCATTCGGAATTCATTTTTTTGTGTTCTCAAAATTGTTTCACAATTATTTTAGTTTAATTTAAAATCCTCCTTCTAACAAAGCTACGTAGTAATTCGAATAGTAGCACAAGTTTAATTATTTACTTATTATTAATATTTCTATTATTGTTGTTTTTATTGGTTGGTTCCTTTCTAACTAATGATTTCGGTTAATTAATTTTAATTTTGTGTTCCTTTCTTTGTGTTTCTTGGCAAACTTTTTCCTAAATCATCAGTTGAAGTCATCTACGACAAAGTAATGCATTCTCTTTGGCACTGCAGAGCTCATGCAGTAGGCAGCAATTGCTTTTAGTTTCCTTGGTTGGTTTTCGGTCGCCTTCTCTTTTACAGCAACCGCAGAAGGTTGATTACAAACATCGACTTGCTAGCTTTTAGTTCGTGCAAGCTATCTCAGAGATCATCAAATTATATGCTTACGTCATCAATCGTTAGTTTTTTTATGATTTATAGATACCTTTTATGCCTAGCGGGCGTTTAATTTCAAATCCCGATTTTCACAAGCTTACTTAATTAATACGTGAATTAACAAAAGATGAAGCGTAGATTGCCATCAAACATTTCAATAAACTTCCATAAACCATATTTTCGTCTCATCTTCTAAACGAGAGAAAAAACCTTATTTAATGTTCATAAAGCGGGAATTTGTAAAGGATTATCAACTATCTTTTGGGGACTCCTACCTCTTGCTGAAAGCAGAAGGTACCGTTTTGTTGATGAGCATACGAGTATCAATATTGTCCAATTTATGGCAAAAATTATCTCTCATATAATGATTTATATTCGACTTTGACAAAAGTTTAAGAGTTTCTTTTGAAAAGTATTGCATTTTTGTTAATAGAAGTACGGCTCAAACTCCACAAGCTCCAAATCAACACCAAGCTTTGTGCGTTAAGATTCCCCTATCACAAACTGTAGTTTTGGCAAATACGCACAGCCAATTCATTGAAAACTAGCCTCATAATTTTGTTTGAACAAATCTTGGGAAACCTCTGTTGAAGACAACGAAGATAAAACGTTGCTTATGGTCTGTTGGCTTCAGTTCTTTTGCCTTTTTATTGGCATTGTTGCTGTGCTCGTTGGAACTCTAAGAGTTGATAAATATGTACTTGGAGTTCTCTGTTGTTTTTATACCATACTTTGCAATGTTTCCTTCGTTACCTAAAGACAGATATTTTTTATTGCTTTTTTCTTTTGTTTTGTCTTCTTTTATTGCTTCTATTATGGTTTCCGGTTAATATTTTTTCGCCTTGCATAAATACACTGAAACAAAACTAGTTTCTAGAAATATTCATATTCTACTGTTTACAAAAACGAACTCTTGCCACTCTCGTCAGAATAGCTGAAAAGCTTGCTTCTTATCGATTCTCTTGTACCATACGTTTGTTGTAATTTTTCTTTTTATACGGCACTTAAACAAGAAGCCTCATTTGAAGCTCATTTATTAAGCCTCATGTGAGAACACAGAAACCTTACACAAAACTAAGGCAACGCAAAGAAGGCTCCACTAAGCATTTCTTAAGAACAACCGTAGCTAATCTAATGTGCTTCGTAAGACATCCATGAAGTACGTAAAAGTAGTGTGAGAAGAGAACAAACTCAGAAACTGAGCAAATCTTATGCGACAAATCAAACTCTATTACATTGTCAATCAATTTTGAATACTTGAATCAAAAATCTTACTTTACTAAACACAACAAAAAATTAAAACCAAAAACTAAACACTAACAACAAAGCCTTGCAAACAATTGGGAATGACGCCATTTTGTATATTGTTTTGGATATGGAGTCGGTTACACAATGCGAGATATCCGCTACTTCTGGAAAGATGGACTGAGTAGTGTCGGGATGAGCAGTGAGGTCGAACTACCACAGTTCCGCGTTTTGGGACACAGGCAGAGGGCGACCGAAATTAACCTAACCACAGGTACCAACTGCAACCACATTGCAAACTGTATTGTTCAAAACACAGCAATAATATTAATATTGTACAATACTCAATAATAATCAAACACACATCACCATCTTGTGTTTGTTGTTTTTGATTTCATTAGATTCATTGTTGTATTGTACTCAATTCCTGTCATGTACAATGTTTGTTTTTCGTTTCTCTATCTCGGTCTCTCTCTCTCTCTCTCTCTCTCTCTTCAGTTGTTACTAATCAGCCAGTATTTCAACTACGTTCTATGTTCGCTTTAAGTTGATTGGTTTTTCCTACAGTGTTCCTTATGTATTTCTTCTCAGTTCTTTTTCTGTATCATTTGTTTCGCACCTGATTTTCTTGCAGTGTACATGTTCATAAGTAGCTCCTAACAAAGTCAGGGTCTTTGAATTTCGGAAGTTCTCGATTTAAAGTATCAAAAGTGCCAAGTATCGAAAAAACCGAAAACTTGTAGATACGAAATGCGTTTGCTTGGTTAGGTTTGCCAGAAAGTAGCGAAAAAGAGGAGTGAACACCAAAGTAGTGAAGAATGAGCGCAAAGCTTGGCGTACTACTATTTTACTGCTTCTACTACTCTACCAATACTACTGCCAATAAGAACAAACAGTAGCCTGTAAGTTTTTTATTTTACCGCAATATTATCAAAGAAATTATAGTGCTTTTATGACCAACGTAGACACATACATACATACATTCCTACTTACGTATATATGTATATACAATAGAAAAAGAATGCTTTTTTAACCATCTCAATCAAATTTACAAACAGTGAAAAATAGTTTAACACTAAATTTAATTGAGAGGAAAACTTAAAAGAAAGAAAAGTTATTTAAATGTTCTGAATGAGACTATTAATAATTTAGGATGAACAAACATAAATAAAAGATATTGAAGTAAGATATTGAAAACGACGAAAATTACAGAGAAAGAAAGAATAGTGCACTGAAAAGGGTACATAAATGAATTAAAAAAAAAGCACAAGTACTTTCTATCATTTAAACAAAAGAGTATCTAAAATAGCAACCAGTTCCAAAGTTTGTTATACATATACCACCCCTCCTAAGGGTGGTATTAAATTTAGTGATATTTAAAGTACAATAAGAACAACCACAACCACAACAACAACAACTTCAATCAAAATAACAGCCTCGACAATGTTAATAGTCTCAACAATTTTCGTTTTGATTTTTGTTTACGCATTCGTCTTTTTGTGTCATTTATTGCAAAACTACTACCACCCTCTACTACTTCTACTACCACCACCAACACCACCACAACCACCACCACCACCACCAATAAAACATATATCAATATGTTCGCGCACCAAACTGTATGTGTAATGTATGTATGTAAAAAGTCGGCTACACCATGCGGGACATACGGTATAAGTGGAACGAGGGCCCCAACTCGGTTGGCGTCTCGAATGAGGTGTCACTGCCGCAATTTAAGGTCTTGGGTCATCGCCAGAGAGCTATGGAAATCAGTCTTACCACAGGTACCTGTAGACGGTTACCGATTTTTATTAATTGTTCATTTAAACGCTTTTGTTTTCCAAGTATTCACTTATTACTAATTCCAACTTTATTATCGACATGTTAAACTGAGTTTATTTCACTTTATAGTTGTTCATTTCGAAAGTTTTACAACTATTAACATCAAAACAAAACAAAAACATTAAATAAGCTTGAAAGGGAATTCAACACAAAAGAAGTGCTGCTCAGGCTATGAAAGGTCATGGTTTAAAAACCGAATAAATTCCGAATGCTCAGAAAAAGATTGTAGAGGAACGGAAACCTTTCCGCTGAGTATTGCTTAGCTGAGTATCAGGTTCCACAATCGTATCGAATTAAATATAACTAAACTACGAATGAATCATTGCTCAATACAAAAAAGACTCGATTGTAAAACCCGGTCTCACAAAGTCTTGAAAGCTCTAATCTTGAAACTCTAACTAAATAAAATAATTAAGTAGAGTAATAATAATAATAATAGTAATAAATATCTTCAAATACCTAAGTTCTGAACACTTGAATTTATTTCTTTACTTAAACTTAGCTACATAGAAATTATAGAAATGCTCTTGTATAGAAATAATCCTGTATACAAATATATCTAAATAATTTCGTTCTTCAGCATGTCGCAGTGCTTTGAGCATACTTTCTTGCTATTTTAATTCTAATTTACACTTACACAAGGAGTCTAAGGAGCCACTGAAAATAATGGCTCAACTCCGGTTCTTCTTTTCTACAGAATGCATGTTTACTCCAGCTAGCATTTTTCGAACAACTAAACTAGTGCAAATAAGAGAAGATTGTTTTTAGTATCTTAGATTCCATTCTTCACTTCTTTGGCCCTTGTTTCTTGCTTTTCTTTGATTTTCATGATCTCCCTCATGAGTGACACGCCTACAAAACTAGCATCGACACTATATTGAAACTATAGAAACCTAAAACTTAGAAACTGCTGCGTAGAATTGCTAATTAGTCACCTAAGAAATGCCAACAGAATTGTGTCATTAAACTACCTAAATTAATACGAAAATGACACTTGGAGTCTTATAATTGGGACACGCACAGTTGGCCAAATGAAGTCATTCAGTTATTTGTTTCTGCCTGTTCTATATACATATGTACATGTATTGTAGTTCGTAGTTACTGTAGAACTACTCTTTTAAGTTTTCCCCAATCAAGCTCTGTGCCGAACTCGCGCCGCCATTTTCAAACTTTTGCAATTTAATTAAGCCAAATTAATTAAGTAACATTTAAGTAGCACACCAAACTTTGTTTAAGTGAAAAGTGAAATGTGTACGTAATCAACAACAAAAAACGCTCTTCCAAGCATGTTCTCATCTCTCTCTCTCTCTCTTAAAAGCTTCGATTATCAATACTAAGAAACAAGTAGGCTAGTTTAGCTCATGAAAAACTGCATATTAGCATATCTATTCCTTATAACTCATTCATTGCAGAAAATAAATCAAAAAATATACTTTTCTCAAGTTTCGTTTTTCATGAAGTAACATTTTCCCAGCGTCTACTAGCAGAACTCTGTTTAGGCTGCAACTAAATTTAGTTTCTTTTTTCATTTTTACATAAAGCGCTTTTTAGTCACACTTCTTCTTTTTATTTCAAATGTTTTATCCTTTTTAACGTTTACTTTTCTTTTTGAAAGCACTTCCTTCATGATTTACTAGTCTTAAGTTTATAGAATAGCTTTTCACATCCTTTCGTGTTTATACATTATTTTCATTCATATTATATATTCGAATAGTTTGTGAAATAAATAATGACTGCAACATGATCATGGATCAAAATGTTGAAAAGTCATTTCTGCCTTTTTTGCTAAATAAGTCTCTAACCTTAATGAAAAAATAATATCTGCAAAATCAAAGTGATCCAAATATAATGGCCAAATTTTTAAATCTAATATAAAAACAAAATCGTTGAAGACATCAGAGATGCTTTACAAAACTCATTCTACAAAACCATACAGAAGCCCATCGGGGTCGAGAATTAAAACTGCAAATGTTTACGTACAGTTTGAGTATGGTTTTAAAAACCAAATGCATAATTATCAATAAATGCAATCAATCGATTTCAATGCATTTGTGTTTCAGTGCTTTTCAACATTCGATTGGGTCCAGTGAAGACCCTGAAATATCATGGTTATTTCACTCTTATTTATTTATCTTGGCTTATTTTCTTTCTTGAAATTGTAGAGGTTCTTATCTGCATACAATTCGCCAGTTTTAAGTTACTAATCAAAATGCATTCGCTTTTATTTTAGGTGTAAAGTTGTTACTTTTAATGTACACTTTAATTTGATGTTTAATTGGTTCTGTTTGTTTGTCTTTCGGTTCTGATTACTAACCCAATAAATGAATGTATGCATTTTTTATAGTGTACAATGTAAATTTAATTATAAATACTAATAAAACTATTCTCTTTTCTATCTCCCTCTCCAACTCCACCTCCATATCCATCTCGTTCACCGCAACGACGACGCCTGTTGCCCCGTTCACCCCACATTCACACAGGAAACTACTCGCGGCTGGCGTGCGAGATCCAGTTCGTGCGATCGATGGGTTACTATCTCATCCAGATCTACATCCCCTCTGGACTGATCGTTATTATATCATGGGTATCATTTTGGCTCAACCGCAACGCGACCCCCGCGCGTGTAGCGCTCGGCGTGACCACCGTCTTGACCATGACCACGCTGATGTCGTCGACGAATGCCGCTCTGCCGAAGATCTCCTACGTCAAGTCGATCGATGTGTACCTGGGTACATGCTTCGTCATGGTCTTCGCAAGTCTGCTGGGTAAAGAAAGCTTCCAACACACACACAAACACAGCAAGTTAACTTAACACACAAGTCAGAACATCAACTTGTGTTGCTCGATGGCATACATACATACATGTGTCTTCGTCTTCTGTCTGTGTGTCTTTTCTGTTGATTTTCCGTTTAGTTTAAATTTTATTCGCTTCGATTGACCTTTCGGATTCTTAATTATGTTCATTCATTTTTTTACTTGTTGTGTGTATTCAAACTATGAAGTCTAGCTTGGTTTTTTGTTACTCAGAAAAAGAACGGGAGCGAAACTTTTCCTTTTTTCTTTTTTACCATTTCTCAGTTGTTGTTCTTGTTTTACTAACGCGACAGTCATACGACAGCGAGAGCTTCTCCCAGGAGCAACCGTTCACGCAGGCGCCACGCTTAGTTTTAGTATCCTCATCTCACTAATTTTTGAACGATCAACTGCAATTCAAATTCAAATTCAAATTCAAGTTTCACTCTTTATGAACAACTCTTTCTTTCTCTCTCTTTGTGTCTGTTGCTCTAATTAATCAACAAACTACTCTAAGCTCTCTCCAGCTCACGATTTATTCTTTAGTTTTATCTTACTTAGTACGTTATTTTGTGGAACCAGAAATGGAAAATTTGTGCCGCAAGGATCAAATTATTGATAATAGCAAGCACACACAACGACCTCCAGAAACACTCGCTCAGCTCTTTACACAAGCACTCACACATACACACGTGATTCACATGTGATTCTTATCGTGCACCTGATATTACAGACAAATCTTACATCACCGATATTTTTCTTTTACACGCACACTTGAACAACAACAAAACACCAGCAACACATACACGTAATACATACATACATACGAGTACATACAATTTTTTGCCGAAGAGCAATCATTTAGATCGTTTTGCCAAACTTAATGCAGCCAAGTAAAACTTTTATTATCATCATCATAACAACAACAAAAACAACAAAAACAACAATAACACCAATAATGATAACAACAACAACCACCAAAAACATCAACCACCAACACCACCACCATCACCAGCAATACAAGCAATTACAACAACAACAAATCTCTTTTTTCGTATTTGTATGTTCTCGTTAAATTTTTCTAAGTTGAAGAAAAAAAATACTATCATTCAGAGAAAATGAATGCAGACTCATTGAGACACGTTCGAACGGTATAAAAAACTGATGAAAAACTGATGAAAACAAACATTTTATGTTTCTTCTTCGTCTTCGTCTTCGCCTTTGTCTTTGCCAACGCCTTCTTCTTCATCTGTTTGCTTATTCTCAACTCTCTCCCTCTCTCCCTCTCTCCCTCTCTCTCTGTCTGTCGTGTTCCTTATTCTTCTTTTGTTATTAGTTTTACTTGTTCTTTTTATACAAAAACCGCCCACAAAAGAGCATGCTTAGTATTGTTGCTCAAGAAAATGATACAGTAACAACAGCAACAACAACTACCAGAAACTAACGCCACCCTGAAAGAAAACCGAAATCGAAATCGGACCGAAATCGGTACTGCGACCGAAACCGAAAACGTAGCTGCAGGTTTTGTCGTGTTTGTCTCGTTCAAAAGCCAAAAGAAAGCACAACCACAAACACGCCCTAACCTAAAATGGTACCCTGATATCATAAACGCCCAGCTTCCGGTGCACACGCCACACCAACGACACACGTCCCAGCCAGGGGCGGCTCTACACACTCCACGGTATGTATGCAGGCGCGACACTCGAAAGAAGACGCTTAGTGAATGCCGCCAACCGTTCACTGCAGCGTGATTTCTTTCAGTGTAACCAACCTACTAATTGCTGGAATACAGACAATCAATATTTTTGGAAAAATCTTTTCTATGGCAAGGTTTTCAAAAATATTCAGTGTTTGAGTTCCTTTTCTTGAATGGCACTTTTTGACATAAAGTTGGTTAAAGTAGAACCAAAAATAACAACGAAACGTTATTGTAATTGTTGTTGTACAACTACTTTTAACCGACAACACGTTTATATCTCCACCCGGAGATTCGGACCTTTGGTCTACTCAGAGAATTTTCTTAACAACTCCAAAATGGGTCAAACTTCTTCGAGTTTTGCTCTTCTCTTGAAGTCTTTTTCAGATACATTCCGAACGATATGTTTGCAGATGTAGGATCAGGTTTTTGGGACAATGAGGCAGGTAAGTATTAATGGCTGCAATACGAAACCAGGATCCGGAATCCAGAATATCCGGATTGCTGCATTCATATATTTCATCAGTTTTCAGTACAATATTCATGGCAAAAGAAGGTCCTTCTTTCAGTTTAGAAAAGTATACCGACTGTGAATCTATCTATCGATATCTATTTTGCACCCACTAGATAGAATTTTATTCCCACTAGATCCAGGTAAGTAGAATTTAGACCAGTCTGGGGGATTGTCTGTTGACAGATCGACCTGATTTTGAAAGCACTGTTATTGGTGTTCCACAACACGTTTAGCTTGGCCCCCGAAGCAAAGGTTCCCCTTCAGTTTCCAATCCAAGAAGAACCGAGTGTTAACATTAAGTTTTCAACATTTTATACCGGCGTCTTTTCCGATGAATTTACATTTAAACACATACTCGATTTTCTTTCAATGATAATATTTAAAAAAATGTGTACATAATCGTTTGCTAATAAAATGCTAACAAAGTATTCATGAAATGTTCACCCGAAACGGACTACGAAAGGGTTGTCTGCAAGCAAGCCTTTCTACCTCACCTCACCTCACCACACCTCACCACAACTCAACTCAAATCGAACTTGATACCTCTGTAACACCCTACAAACAACTGCACCACACGTTTTATTTGCTCATGATTTTTGGTTTTAATAACCTCTCGCAGAACATTGAACCACCACGAAGATTGATTGCACTCCACTCACTCACGAAACACTGGAAAAGTAGTGAGAATCGATTTACGTAGATACCTTTTTTGTTTGCTGAACTTTAAATATTAGCTGAACATTTACGCTTTTGAATAAAAAACCCACCGCTTCATCCGAGAAATATTCTCGTGCAGCATTACCAAGTATGTAGTTCTTGTTTGCTTTCGATGTGATTTCTTTTTGGTTTTCTTTTTCTTACTCTAACTCTTGATCCTTGCTAACGTTTGATTTCCTGTCCCTAAACTTAAATATTCGCGGATCCGGAAGTTGTTTTGCAAGGCGAAGTGTACATAAAACACATCTGGAAACATTTTATAGAGCTTAAATTATAAGATATAATATATGTATGTATGTAGATCATCTTGTAAAATATCGAAAGTAAGTCCTTTTGTTTTTATTAAAACTAAACTTCATTACTTAAATCGAATTCTAACTTTAAAAACTACTGTTAATGATACTTCAAAACCGTGCCGAGAAACTAGCCACGTTTGAATTCATCATATCCAATAAAAGCAAGCCCTTTCAAAGGAAAGCAGGTAAAGAAAGAAAGATCTAAGATCTGTTCAAATAAACTTAAACAACCACTGAAAAATAGAAATCATGTACTCACCCTGCTTAACTCTTGGAGCACTTTGAACCACTCTTATTCTTCTTAATGCCTACGCAAAACAAGTTCCAATCCGTCTGGCATTTAGCTCAACACGTACGACATCCCCACGTCTGCTTGACACGTATCTACACTGTAGAAAATCATCCTACCTCTCAAGTCACAATCAACACTACACATTCGCCGTTTCTATTTCCTTTAATTTATCGTTCTTCACCCGTTTACGTCCTTCCAAAATGTTCTCGTCTTCTTTTCACTATTGTTTTGTCCTCGTGTTGTACTTGTATTTGAAGAGACAAATTTTAAAAACATATCGTATATTTCTTTAATTTCTTTGAAATTGATAACAAAATTCTTGACATTCTTCTTATTCTTTCTTCCTTTCTCTCTTCCTTTTTGGCTTCTTTTATTCTCTTTTCTTTGTTTCCCGCACCGAATCCACATACGAAATCAAATTCGAAATCCTAATCCGAAACTCGACATAAAAACCGCAAAACTTTCCAAAACCAAAACCAACAACAACTTCTTAAACTCGAATCCGCAACCTAACCGAAATCGCCTTCTATTCCCTCACCTCCTCAACCAAACAATCGATCGACTGTCACCCACCCACACACCACAATTTAACACGCTATATATATATATGCAACCTATATATATGTACATATATATATACATATATACGAATATAGAGTACGCCACCGTCGGTTATATGGCAAAACGAATTCAAATGCGAAAACAAAGATTTATGGCGATCCAAAAGATAGCTGAGCAAAAAAAGCAGCAACTCGACGGGGTGCAGGCCCCGCCCAACCCCAACCCCAACGTGGTCGATCACGGACATGGGCATGGCCATGGCCACAGCCATGGTCATCCTCATGCACCCAAACAAACAGTGAGTAACCGCCCAATTGGCTTTTCAAATATCCAACAAAATGTTGGTACGCGCGGTTGCTCGATAGTGGGACCCTTGTTCCAGGAGGTGAGATTCAAGGTGCACGATCCGAAGGCTCACTCGAAGGGCGGCACGCTCGAGAACACGGTGAATGGCGGACGCGGCGGCCCGCCAGGTGGACCGCCACAGATGGGCCCACCGGTCGGTGGCGGTGGCGGTGGCGCCGGAGGAGGCGGTGGAGGAGGACCGCCGGACAGTGCGGACGCCGAAGCGGCGGTACCGTCCCATTTGTTGCACCCGGGCAAGGTAAAAAAAGTAATTTCTGCCTCACACCCCCTTGCGCTCCAAACGACTGCTAACGAATGTGTGTTTCACTCTTTTCGCCCACTCTTTTTACCCATCCAACACCACGCCTTCCTCTCGCCCTCACCCACCCTCCCACCCCTCAGGACATCAACAAGCTGCTGGGCATCACGCCCTCCGACATCGATAAGTACTCGCGCATCGTGTTCCCCGTCTGCTTCGTCTGCTTCAACCTAATGTATTGGATCATCTATCTGCATGTCAGCGACGTCGTGGCCGATGACTTAGTGCTGTTGGGCGAGGAGTAAGCAGTGCAAGGAGCGGAATACTGGCGGCGACGGCGACTCTTTATATTAGTGATTATATTTATGATTACGTTTAATAAGCATAGAAAGAAAACCAAAAAACAAAAACCAAAAACCAAACGAAACGAAACAAAAAGTAAAAAGCTATAAACTAGGAATAATTTACACCATTACACTTAAAGAGCAGTCAAAAGAAGGGCAAAATAACTATACTTATCGTATATGTATTAAAAAACTAAAAACCCACGCAAAAATTATTAGCTGAAACAAAAAAAAAAGACGGTCGAAAATTACTATAAAACTATAAAACAAAGAATCAAAAACTAAGCTTGTCATATAAATGATATGTCAAAAACCAAAAACACGTTATCGCAAATCAATGTACAGTAAGAAGTGAAAAAGAGGAGACACAAAAAGTAGCAGAAGAGCAACTAAGCTAAACTACCGCTTACTAACCAACTAGAAAATAAGCAACTGACAACACATACTAAAGAAAATAGAAAAGGACGGAGGCGATGAAGTACATATAAATACATAGAGATAAAGGCAGTATAAGTAAAGGAGTAACAAAGTTTAACAGAAAAGCAAAAAACAGGCTCAACAACAAGTTAAAATAATCACAGTTAAAAGTACCCACATAAAACCAATGAATTCATTCATTAATTAGAAGAGTTAGTTTAATAAATAAATACAACAAATTAATAAAACCGATTAAACAATAATAGTAATAATAGCAGTTATTCTATTTGTAAAATCAATGAAATACAGCACTAAAGTAAAAACCAACAGTATTGAATTCCTGATTTTTTATGCCGAGATCCAGATCCACTAAGAAGAGACGTGGTGAAGTTGTTAGGATAACAGCAAAAAGAGAAAAACAACTGCAAAACCACAACCAACAAATGGTTAACATGTAACGAGTAGAACAGTAACAGTCACAACACCAACCGCATCATTGACAGCATCATGTTGAACACCATCAGCTACAACATTGGGGAGAACAGCAGCAGCAACATCGGCAACATCGGCATTATCGGCATTATCGGCAACGTCATCAACAGCGAACTCAACAGGAGTTTAACAAGTAAATTTAGCTACTTACTAAAGAAAATTTCTTTAATTTATACTAAGTTATAATATAGTACAGAAAAGTTATACAATATGTATTTAGAACTATTTTGTTTGTTTTTTTTATTCAACTCTACCATTAATTGCTAGATGCATGTGGTGGAATTTAAGCGTGAGTGATATAAAGATTGGATTTTTTTTTTAATTGTATTTAAACAAGTTTGTAAAGAAAGATGTAAAAAGCAAGAACTATTTAAACACGCTTCCCTACTAAATGAGAATAATAACAACAATAGCAACAAAAACGACAAGAACGAAATTACTACTAAGTTTTGAAACTTCAGCGCAGTCAGAAACTCAACTCAACTCAATTTAAGTGCGCACGAGCCGTGTTCAGTTTAAAGTATCGTTCTTCGCCATACACATGACCTCTACCCAGAAATAAAACTGAAAAGCAATCTTGTATGGAGACCTGAACAGTTCATTAAAAAACGCGATTAATAACACGCTACGTTTAGAGGATTATTCAATGAAGTTGGATTCGATTGAAGCTTAGCGAAATTTCGCTCCTCGCTCTTTTAACGAACAGGAAAAAAATCTCCAATTCATTAAAAGCTTTCCACACACAAAGGAAATGAGCGAAAAACACAGCGTCGAGGGCGACATGGAGAGAGAAGGGCATGAGAGAGGCACAGTTCTTTCCATGAACATTTGAAAAATAAAGAAATAACTAAAAACATAAACATTGTCTTCCGTATGGTAAGAATAAATCTTGTAGATAGTAAAGAAAGCCTTTGAAAATTTGACTTCGAAACTTCCTGCGATGGCTCCAGAACAGAATTCTGCAAAGTTGTCTGAATAAATACACACACACACACACATATGTCCTGTTAAACGACATATGCTCCTGTAGGAGCAGAACGAATTTCAACTTAAAAACTCCGAAACTCCAAAAAATCAGCTGTAATTCGAGCGATGCTTTTTCACATCAATAAAGCGAATCAGTAATAATTTTCATATGTTAATGAAAATTACTACCACCACGTTAATTACCACGTGTTTTACTAATGTTCTTAACTTCTTTCAATTCCTTCATTCAGTCTGCATTTCGGTTGTTGCCAAGTTTACTTAAAAATATTTATGGTACTTATTTTCAATGCTGAGCTAGCTTTTGTTATGAAACAAACGTTAATTCCGAACTTTGCAGAGATCTGAGCCACATTTTTCGAAACTGTGCCTTTCCTCAGCTCATTTGTTAAAAAAGAATGCATTCGTGAAAACAATGAAACACACTGAGAAAGTGTTTAAATAAGTGGTCGATGAACAAAACAACAAACAGCAACAACAGCAATTAGCTGTTCGGCTTAGAAAGATCTCAATAATTCAGGAAGTTGAACTTCAAACTGACAAAACAAAAAGGCAACAGTAAAAGATATTCAAATTTCTATAAGCACATCTACTTTCGAAGTACTACACATATTTTTCTCTAAATTCACCACACTTAGTTATGCATCATGGGAAATCAAAATCTGTAAAAAGCAAATAAAATACTTACTCTTTAAGCGCTTCCAAATCAGTTTGCCAAATCTATGTAAAAGAACTCACACACACATCACACACACACACACACTATAGCAGAACTATAGCAGAACAAAAACGAGCCACTTCTAAATGAAATGATTGATTAGTGGAAGAACGAAACAAAGTAAAAATGATTTATTTGAATGCACCCCGTAAAAAGGTCTTTTAATTCGTTCCTGCCTCGTTCCTTAAATACAAGTAACGAACGACAGTTTATTCGGTGACTGGAACGACAGCCCAACTCATAGAATAAAGTAACATGTAACTTAAACGCCATTTACGGCCATCGTAGATTAGAACCTCTTCAGTTCTTTTGTTGCTTAATTTGTTTATGAAGTTCTTTATAATGTTGTACATAAACTCTTACAGCCGTCATCTCCTTCTTCTCTACGGCCGAAGAGAAGAATCTGGATTCTAAAGAAATGAGAATTCAACTCGCACCAAAACTAAAAAATCCACTAAACTTCCTTCCTCCACACTTCAGGATCAACAAACTCACTCATTTTTCGGCCAGGTTAAAGCAAGTTTTGATCTAAATAATAACAACAACAAACCGTCAAACAATATTTCGCTCCCCGCACCACGAATTAATTAACAGTTTTAAGCAAGAGAGAAAATTCACACGAAAGAAAACAAAAATAGAATAAAATTAAACAAAATAGAATTTAATAAAGTTGTTGTTTATGAAAAATAAACATAAATATTTACACTTATACATTCTAAGTTACTTAGCTATATAAAAACTTACAAACACGTGGAGAACAAAACAACAACATAATTTAAGAAAACGAAAACAAACATAGTATATGTATGTATATTTAGGTAAACTACAAATGAAACTGCCTAAAAGAATTTTAAGATAAGCCATGTAAGTACTTGCTATGAATACTTTGTGATTAGACCAGCCACCATTTCCATCGTTGAGCCACCACAACCCCTCCACCCTCGCCACTCCCCACAGTTTCGGGCACGCAGTGTCCCGTCCCTGTTTCTGTTAGCAAAATGGTAACAGAAAACCACAGTACAGCAAATAATAATTAATAATTATAATAATGTTCACCTCCTCTCCCCCACACCACAACACTTATTTTACAAAAACCCGCTTGCAAACGACCCATTAGAGATTCTGATCCTGAAGACCTTTTATAAATATATCGACGCTACACTTCATTCTTTGCTCTTCTAGAAAGCATCGCGCATTCCACTGACAAAACATCCACTTAACTGAACCACAAAGAAACCGCTTTCCTCAATTTCGAAGCTCTTTATTTAGTCATTTAAAATTAAGTAAAACAAGTTCAATATTGAAGAATTAACCGGGTGTTCTTCGCCAAGAAAGCAGCACCGACAGCAACAACAACAACAACAACAACAACAACAACAATAACTTGAGTAGGAGCAGACTTCGCAAGATTTATCATTAAACAACAAACTATTATGATTAATTCTCATTACTCATCACGATTAGCATTATTATTCTATAGTCATCGAGGTAATCATTGCAGATACTAAGTTCGTATTTGTACGTATGCAATAAAGATAAAGTAGAACTACAACAACAACTAAGCACACTCCAAACATGAACAATAGCACTGAAATAAGCAATAATCTAAGATATAATTTTGCAGTTACACAGCAGATGGGAAAAGCGTAAAAAGCGGATGACGTTTTAATCAGTAGTCAGAGTATCTTCGTTGTTTTCTAAGAACCAATTTGAACACGAGCACGAGATGCACAAAAACGAGGGCGCTCTAAAAAGTGTTTCCTTGAGTATCACAAACAATACCAGAATTTTTCATTTTTATATACTGCACCCGAAGGGTAGAGTATGTCTACGATACTCTTTCGTTTGTAACGCCTTCTCGATCAACGTCCGTCTGTCTGCCCGTCTGTGAAAATAACGACTACAGCACAACGAATAGAAGTATCGTCAAGTATCGTTCTCTGTCATGTAGGGCCCGAAAATTTAGAAAGTCGGACCATTGTCGGCCTGCTTTTCAGCCAGTACAATGTATCCGGTTTGAGAACTCAATCTCAACTCGTAGTCCACACTGAAGTTGAAGGTCTATTCCCGGATTAAATGTGGCAATGCACACATGCCCGATGTGCGGGATCGCATTTATGATGCGAATACATCTTTTGGCACCTTCTTCGTCTTCAATGCTTAACTGAATAATCCAGATTTAATGGGCGTGGTTAGCCGCTTCTGCCTTCCGATTCGACGTCTCGCCTTACAAATCCTAAAGGATTTTCTTCATTGCATATCTGGGTAAAACATTACAGATACGAGGTCGAAATCCAATATGTGTGGGTACATAGGTATATAAGCATTGTGTCAGCAATCGGCATTTTGTGTCTATTTTCCAGAGTTCGGAATATATCCCTCAAACGAACAACTTTTTTTATATCCCTCACAAAAAAACCATCTCAAAAGATGAAAATCTGTTTTGACTCTTGAGCGATTTTTATTTTTTCATCTTAGTTCAAAAAAATACATATCGCTCACGTTCAAAATAATTTCGATCTTCCAACAAAACTATCACTTGGGATGAAAAAAATTCTTATCTTCAAGTATTTCGATCCCTCAAGTTCAAAACATTTCGTTTGTTGACGAATAGCGATCGCAGAAAATGAGAAAACTTCGGCTTTCGCACCATAACGATCTTCGGTGATGAAAAAAAGGCTGCGCAGGCAAAGAAACGATCTTTGAAGATGAAAATAATTTCGACGCTGCTTGTTTGAATACAATTACATCTGTCAGAGAGCAAAACAATATACAATAACAATAGTTTAACAATAACAATAGTTTCGTCAACAAACGAAATGTTTTGAACTTGAGAGATAGAAATACTTGAAGATAAGAATTGTTTTCATCCCAAGTGATAGTTTTGTTGGAAGATCGAAATTATTTTGAACGTGAGCGATATGTATTTTTTTGAACTAAGATGAAAAAAGATATTTATCAGTGAGGATGGAAATATTGTTATCTTCAGTGAGGGATATAAATTGAGCGATATAAAAAAGAAACGTTTTCCGAACTCTGCTATTTTCACCGTATCCTGAATACTGACGCGTTGTTTCGTTGTAACTTTTTTCGAATTTGTTACACGAACTTAGTTTTTACTGCACGAGTACCTTTTCTAGTTTTCTAGTTTTTCTACATTTACACATGTACATATACATATACTAGTGCTACATATGTACTTATGTGCTGAGCTCTTCCCGAATACATAAAAAACACAACAAAATCGTTTTATCTTCTAACTAAAGAAAATTAATAATAATTAAGATATTGAAGCCATACACATACACTCACACATATATTCTACTCACTTTAAACACAAGCGATAAAGTAAAAAAATACAAAAGATAATTTAATAGATTATAATATGGTCAGAGATAGATTATAATATAATATGGTACTCGTTTATAGTATATAGTATAATTATCGACTCTAAGGTTTACGTAGTCTATAAGAAACATGTACATACACTTATATATGTACAAATACATACATACATATATTAAAATATTTATAAAGCAAATAAATGAAATAGTGAGATTTTTAAGTAGGCACCATATAGCACCATTTTTATATAAACGTACATACATAAAGCCATTTAAATAACGAACGAGAAAAACCAAAACTTACTAAAGGCAAATTCGTTTTTAAAACATTTAAAGATAAATTCAAATAATATGGAAAACAAATAACGTGTTGTACATAAATAATAGATACGAAAATAAAAAAGAAACCATGAAAAGAACAACAAAGCAAAGATGAATGTTTAAATATAGTAAATTAGCGAAAACTTAAACAGTAAAAATCAAAGTGTTGTTGTAAAAATCGGTACTAATAATTAAGAGAATTAATGATTAATTAATTTCTTAATGAGAATTAAGAAATTGTCCCCCTTTTTAATTAGGTACTCGGTATATGCGTCAAAATATTTCAAAGAACAACAACAATAAATATTACAGCAATAATTATTGTAATAAAAACCGCATGTTTTGCACACTTCTCGCTGATGTGAACCGTTACTCGGGCCGAAATCGAACGACCGACCGATCCTGCGATGAACTCGAACAGCGAAAGAGAGGGTAGGGGGGAGGGGAAAGGTTATCGTTTCTCTGTCGGAAATATCAGATCCCTTTTTTTTGTTACTGAAGGTCATTAATTTTGTTTGCACTCACAAACAAAACACCGACTACTTTTCTACATACTCGTACATTAAACCGTGAGCTGGAGACGAGGCACGATCAAGTAAAAATAATCAATAACAACCATACTACAACTGAAATTACTTTATGAGGAATTTGGAAAGACCCTAAACTAAAAAGCAATACAACCTTTTACTATCTTTTTATAAAGTGACAGAGACAAACACAGAAAGCGAGACGAAAATGAAACAAGGAGAAACGAAACGAAAACGTAAACGGAAACGTAATCAAAAGACAGATCTCACATGCAGACACAACACACACGCATGTCATACAGGCCCACACATACACACATACACACCACACAACACAAGAGGTACAGAATGTTGATGCAAAGGATTCGAATCAACAAATTAAAAGCCCCGTTTTTTCTAATCTAAGAATGAAGAGAATTTAAGAACCAAAAATCCTAAAAGCAAATAAACACAAACAAACAAACATACACTCACACACATTCACGTACATGCGTGCACTCGTACACACGATATCAAAGTTACAATATTTTATTTTAGGGAAAAACTTAACTTTAGAAAAAATTATTAATTTTTTAATTTGGACGCGTTTAGAGTCGATGCATTTAAGATAACTAAAGAAGTAAAGAAAAAACGTATGCTTAAACTTAGTGAACAACCAACACGTTTCAAAATTTAATAACAATAGATTAAGGAAAACGTAGTATCTGCAAAAAATAGTAGAAATTTGAAGCAGAAAGTAAAACTTAAAATATGAAAATATGAAATATAAAACATGGTGATAAAGAAGTTATTTTAAATATACAACAAAAAACTAAACACAACACGAGTTAAAAGTAGCAGCAAGAAACAATTTAAATGTAGTCATGTAAAAAGCAACAACAACAACAACAAACAACCCAACAACAAAAACCCAAACACTTACTTTACCACGACGGATGGTGTCGCGGTGCCAAGGTACCCACCCACCAGGTGTCGAGGTACCGAGGTGTCCAAGCGCCGCGACGGTGTACCAAACAACCAAAACAAGAGACGCTCTCAACGGTTTCGGGGCTTTTTTCTCATTTAAAAATCAGAAAAAAAAGACGAATCAAATCAGTGTTTTCACGAACCTTTAATTTTGGATTTTACAAAATTAGAAATGATCGTGAAGATTTTCTACTGAGTACAATAACAATAATAATAATAATGATAACAACAACAAGAAGGCGTAGAACAAGCTCATAAACATGCACAAGCTACACATATGTATGTGTACACGCATAACCATAAAATACGAGTGCATCAGATGCTTAAAGTTCGTTTGTGGGGCGTTTCTAGAGTGGAGTAAATTAATACGAAATAAACACTCATTGAAAACACTCATTTTAATTTTCCATAAAAGTATACCTCGAACCTCTTCCACAATCTGTTTGATCTGAGAAATATGTACTTTTAATATGGAAGTGTAAAAATAAATAAATGAATTCTCTTAATTAAAAGCCATTTAATTAGTCTTTCGTTGAAATCAGTTCCCTTAAAATATTTATTATGTTTTCTTCCCAACGCACAAACACATTCTAAGCATTTACATATGTGTACATGTATGTATGTATTGTATATCTACCATGTATTCAGAGATAGTGAGCAAAACAAACCCAAGGAAAAGCAAAGCCTAAAATAATATAAAATATGAAAGCATGATTTGGAAAACCAACGACAACAACAAATTACTTGTTCTCCAATGATTATATGTACATACACACATAAAGTATATATATATATATAGTATATATTCCATATATATTTAATATATACATAGCTATATATAGATTACTATATGTAAAAACAAATGCAAATTCTAAAGTATTTAATAATTAGTTTGAAAAGGTACATATTTAAGTTTAGAAAGAAACACGATCAAACAAAACATTTAAAAAATGTTTTGAACGGAAAACCGAAAAGGATCGATGTAACTTAGAGGCGTGTTAATAAGAACAACAACAAAGCACACACACACACAAGTATATAACACAAGTAACAACAACAAAAGTGGTCTCCAAGAAAGAAGAAAATAAATGAAGAAATTAATTAATATTCATTTGAATTAACAGTAACTTACCATAATAATAACAATAAATAATAATAACAATAAATAAAATAATAAAAAAATTAATAATAATAAATAAAGTAAAAATAATAATAATAATGATGATTTATTTCAGAATTTATAAGAGATTTATTTCAGATTTTCTTTTCCTAACACTTAACATTTTGAAAACGTGTGTTTACAGTGATTACATGACACTTGCATAGTAAAGAGGCTTTAATCTGATGTATACCTAGATTCCTGCGAAGCCTTGAGTCTCGTCTGGGGCTTACAAAGAGTATAACATTGGGCCCAATTTCGATCCTTGTGGGACGCCAGCAGTTTATTTCACTGCTGTATACATTTCGTATTTTAAGACATGTTCTGAATCGTACCTAATCTTCCATCCAGTTTAGAGTTTTGCCACGTACCCCGTAGCTTCGTAATCTTGATATGAGTTTAACATGTGCAAGCCCATCAAATGCTTTCCTATGATCTACGAATAGCACAAGACTATACAATACACTGCTGGGGTTTTCGTTTAGCGCACTGGTAGAATATTCTAACAGCTAATTTATGCGTTTTCCTTTTTGAAAACCATCTTGTGCTTTGTAAATAATTTTTTCTTTTATTAGCTTTGTTATTATTGGTGTTAGTAAGTCTGCATGATTTCGGTAAAATAATAAAAACAATAATAAAATCAAATACAACAATTAAGAAGAATAGCAATTAGAATTATAATAATAATAATGATAATAATAATAGCAATGCTGAAGGTAATAATATTATTAAAATAATAAATGCTATAAAATTATTATTAATAAATAGTAATGTTAAGCTAATGCTCATAACAATAATAATAATAATAATAAACACACATATAATAACTATGAAATAAAAACATTTAAATGTTAAAATATCGATCCTAAATAAAATCTAAAAATTTTAGTTAAGAAAGAAACATTTCTAAACTAATCAAGTGAACACTTTAAATTAATATTAACACAAAAAAACTTAAACAACGCTACAATCGGCAGTTGAATGAAACTGTTGAATTATCACACAAAAATTATGGTTGTATGTTGCGATAATTTGTTTTTGTTGTTTTATATATACCGACATTCACATGCATACATACATATGTACTATATGTATAGCAAAATATTAACTGTACAATTTTTTATTAACGTTAAGTTTAAAAAATATTATGTTCGAGTATGTGAACAGAGAAACACAAAAAGAAATCGAAAAATTGGAGAAATGATTACTTAAACAGCAAGATTATCGTAATAATTCTAAATAAATATATTAATTAAAGAAATCTTAAAACAATTCAATTTTACTTTCATTTCGCGCGTGTGATGATTTTTGATGGAATCCGCCGCGATGCTCATAAATTGAACTATGAAAACTGTAGAATATATTAAATTCGCAAATGTTTTATAAAATTCGAACTCCAACAACAACAAAAACTGTATGCTAGAATGTGCACTAAACGTACGAATTACATTCAAGACCACACACGGAATGCTTCTATTTCTACATTGGTTAATAATAATGCATTAATTTTATATGAATACCATAAAGAACAAACTATTTTATTATTGTAGTAGCAAGGCGTTAAGTTTTAAAATCTGCAAAAAGCAGGCAAAATTCAAGGAGAACTCAATTTATTTGCATAGATTATGTTACACAAAAATCAAAAACAGCACATAATCCATCCGTTTGCCTCAAGAACGAAAGCGTAACTAAACTTTTTCTTTTACTCCAGATGAGCAGCCATTTTATTTGCTTACTTCTTCGATTCCATTGCAAAAGAGACAAAGCAAGAAACGACGGAAACACCGAGGGTCTAATTATTTGCACTGTATTATTGCATTATTTCCGTATTCGAAATCGAAAATCATTTGACTAAATCATTTGACTAGATTGGGGTAATTGACGATGGTTTAGCAAGCACCCAGTACCAAGTAACGAGTAATTCATAATCACATGAACATTCAATTCAGTCTTCAGAACTATCGAAAGAAATGATTATATGACTCATTAAATGGGCCATCGATGAATCGGCTACACTGATTACTTATTTGGCACCTTGTTTTCTTCATTTCTGTCACTGGTTTTCTTCGTTTCTATCCCTGATTTTCTTACTACTTACTACATCAATGTTTCTCCAAATCCCACTTATGTTTCTGTCCTAATATAATCCTATCATCGTAATATATTGTATTATTATTTATCCGTCCATAAGCACTTAAAGTCGCCTAAAGAATTCCTTAGATATTTAACACTAAGCGTCAAGTTCCAAATGTTAACACCGACATCTTTATTAGTTTTTACAATCTCTCGTATATAATTGGTGATAATTATGCTAGTTATGGTGCCCATCTGGATCTCTTTCTTGTCCTGAATCTTAAACCTACCTTAACAAAGGGAACAAAATGGACTGATTACCAAGTAATCGCCTCTACACGTTTCCAAAACACATTCCGGGTTTCTCTGTTCCTAAACTCAACTGTACTAGTAGAATAGATCAAGGACTACGCTTGAGACTCGTGCTGTATCAAGGATGCGGACAAAAGGATGATGAGGGTGGTACTCGTTACTTGACTAACATTCTTCCAACAGATTTATTTTTCCTCTAGTTTGTCAACGTCAACATTTCATTTAACATTCTGTTATACCGAGTGACGTAAACACGTATGGAACGATTCACGGAATGAAGAATACCAACTACCGCATTATTGAACAACACTACGTGGCACCCTTGACAGCATTTCGGATCCATTGGAACCCACTAGTTATAGTTTTACGAATATACGAGACTCGAAGTTTTATATACGAGCATATAAGAACTTGTAGATCTTTTTAATAGAAAATTTTATCTGGCACCCACATAGAAGAATAAGACGTTCGTTGAAGCTGATATCCGACAGAAGAATTACATATTTTTAGCGTAAATTTAAAGACGGCAAGACAGCTGTTTGAGATAAAGTTTTTCAAGTTTTCAATCAAGTTTTTTTTTAATACCAGCTAAGTTTCGTACCCACAAAACGCTCACACTTGGGAACATACATGAACCTTTGAAAGAGAAAACACATAACGACATCGACGTCATCTCTTTCGAAACGAACCGAACTGGACCGGACCGGACCGACTTCACCCCGACAGCAACGGAACCTCATTTAAAGTTTCTGCTTCCAAAATCTTGCGATCGTTAGACAAACATCATGGATTTCAAAGATTAAAGTGAACAATTTATTTGTATTTAACTAAAAGGAATAACCAACTAACAACATATGAGCATATGACATATGTTATATATACAAATACATATATACACGTATATATAAAACTGAAGTAAATATATACAAACATAAAAAGAACGTATGTATGTATATGAAAATATTGATCGATGATCACAATTTTTGACTGTGTTAATTCCTTTGTAAAACTTACAAAAGTATATTTATTATTAAATTAGCAAATACCACATAGAAACGCATCATGGAAAACATGATGCAAAAACAATTAAAGAAATATACTGTAATACTAAGTTAAATACAACAACTGTACGAAAGTAAAACGAGAGTAAAATCGAACAAAAAACTGAGAATGATATAAAATAATGACTAAATGACTAAAATAAATAAAACTAATGTAAAAATATTAAAAAAATATATTAAAATATATGGTGTTTTTTTGGGAGTTCTTCAAGCGGAAAAATCCGAAATAGATGTTTGTAGGAAAGCGTATAACGATTAAGAAGAAATATCGTAAGTATTTGCAAATGTTTTACGGGTAATTTAATTAACTTTAATCTTCCTTTAATCAAGTAATTAGAATACAATCTCACAGATGCCTAACTGCCACAAGAAGAAGAATCTCTTTAGATTTTATTTAAAAAGCATCTGTCAGACCAATCAAAAATGACTCTAATTCAAGAACAAAATCAATCAACGCACAGTTCAATTGACCTCAAAGTTGGTTTATGAAACGACATAGAAATAGGAGCCTAACATGTCCCGTTCGTGGACACGTCACATTGCTTCATTCACGCCCCATAACGTATTTCTCACATCTCATAATGCTTTATACAAATATATATATATACTGTTGTTGTAAAAAGGATACAATAAAATCTCTGTGATCATCTGTGAAATCATGAAAATAAACTGTAATTGTTTCTGATCGTTTTTATAGTCCTCAACGATACTTCCACAGCACTTGAAAAGATCTGATAAAATAACTAAATAAAGTTATATTATAAATTATGATTGAACATTTTAATTAAAACAATTCTCAGCAACATTTTTTCTTTTATATTTTTACTATAATAACTTTTTATTAAACACAATTTTTTTTTGCTCTTTTCTTTCATAAGTTTTACAATATTGCATTCGATTACACTTAGTTTTTGTTGAGTTTTCTGCGCATGTCTGCTTAAGTACAAATATAGTCTTAAAATAGATAACAAAAAGTGGGAAACAAAATACAAAAACCAAACAATTTGTGTGTTACACAATATATGTATTTCAGTATTTAGTTGTTTTTCATAAGCAGCTAATATTTCATCGAATTAAGCTAGTTTATATTAAAAACATTGGCTAATTGTAGGTTTTAAATTTAATTCAAGGATTCATGTATATTATGTATTATATGTATATACATACAAACAGAAGTAGTGTAGGAGTATTGTTCTTTTAAGAGGTGAAATTAGCCTGTAAAATAGTAGCGATTGTTCGCCTTTTTATTTGTCTGATACATTCAAAGAGTATTGAGCGAAAATAAAACACAAATATTTAATATTTAGTCTTCTAAAACGAAAATTTCAAAGTATTTTATATTGTTTTCAGATAGTTTTTGAGTTAATTTAGATAATATCTTTGATGAGTATAAAATGTACAGGATATACAGCTGTTTATAAATATTGTACGATGACTTGCGACATATTTTTGGTTTTCGAAAGGACCAGCTAAAGGCAGAAAGTGTGATAGTATTTAGGTATTTCTTTTATTTCAATATAGAAACATTGGTTACAGACTTGAATTCAAATTTTAAGGTTGGGAATACTTTTACAAACTTTTGTTTTTTACGAATACAAATCCAATGGTTTGTATGTCGCATGTATGAATGTATATGTATGTGTATGTATGTTTTATTCTATAAATAGTTAGTGTTTTGTTTAAACTTTCTCATTTTGGCAGCTCAACTAAGTTAAAACTAAAGAATTGACTTAACAATTTTCTCTGTTATTCGATTTCGTTACTAAACTGATGCTTGTTATATTGAGTTTAATCTTATGATATAAATATGTATGTATATGTATGTATGTATATACAATTACATATGTATGTGGGTGCTGGAGAATATTATTGAGTATCATTAGTATTTAAAGTAATGTCAATTAAATTACTATACAATAAATAAGTATTCCCTAATTTTTCAACAATTTCTAATTTTTGTGTGGTATTTGTTTGTGGGGTCTTCTTATTTTCTTTTTCAACTTTGCTGGTGCATTTAAAATAGATAATACAAAGTCTCAGTTTTTGGCCTAAACTACACAAACAATCCAGTAAAAGTTATGCTTACTCCTGGTAATCAACAAAGTAAGCCGTAGTAAGGAACACTTACACAGCCGGTTGTTTACCTGAGCATGTGCCATCCAATCTACTGATTTTACCATTCGAAGAGTGCTTTTTTAACTACATACAAGCGTTGACTAACTAACTAACAAACAAGTCAGAACGATTTTTACACTGATATAACATCTGTAATTTTATACATATATATCAGTACTAAAAACTTAATTAATATAAAGGTTAACAATGTTAACTTGAATATCGGTAAACACAGGAGTAAACATACACAATAATCGATCAGGAATAAACAAAAAACCCAACTTTGTATACGAATATTAATCTAAAATGATCATATGTCATGTCTCGTATTATAGTAAGTAAATTTAAAAGTACTCGTATCTATAATACAACACACTTCCTTAAGAAGAAAGTACTTTTTGTCATTATTGCCTAAGTTTCACATGAAGTAATTTTCATCCGATTTGTTCGTCCCATGAGAGTCTCTTTAACTCATACTATTTGAACTGTGTGAGGTCAAAAAGATAACCTCTTGAAACTTTTGACTGAATCAGTTTTGGGTTAAAAGTGGCGTATTTCATGCTCTTTAACTCATACTATTTGAACTGTGTGAGGTCAAAAAGATAACCTCTTGAAACTTTTGACTGAATCAGTTTTGGGTTAAAAGTGGCGTATTTCAAAGGTTTTCATCATTGCTTTATGCCCGAATTTGTTGAATCTTGCCAAACATTCCCCGTAGTTGAAGTAACATTCAAATTGTATTCGGACACTCAGTAAAAGTATTGTTCTTAGAGCATATATTGATTTTCCTTCTAGTGAACCGGTTACTTAGATTCTTTAATCCACAACACTGAGAAAGGCGATTGTGCTATAGTCTTACTTTCGAAAACTGAAGACTTACAATTAAGAATTTTTACTTAATACAAGAAGCGATTGAAGCCAGTTCGCTCTATCCTCTCTTATTCTCTCCTCTCCATTCGACCCTCTTCGTTTCTCCACTTAGTATTACTCACTACTCCGGCCCGCATCTGCTCTTGTTCTTTTAATCCCTTTCACTTAGGCGTTGGATTCCTTTAAACTCTGCAGTCGTGCCAACTGATTCGAATCCAGTTCCTCCGGTATGCTGGCACGCCCACCCACCACTTGCTTCGGAGCCTGCACATCGATTTCCTCGCCGGATCCGTCTACTGCTACGGCGACAGCACCTCCTGAGAAGGCATCGTCGAAATTAGCCTCGAAATTAGCTTCAAACCCGTCGGCCCCACCTCCAGCGCTTGTCTTCTCATTGAATGGGTCCTCCACATCTTGCAGTGGCTGCACCTCAGAGTCGGGTTCGTCCTCCTGGTCCGAAGAGTTGGCGTCCTCTGCAGAAGAGGCGGTTACTTTGATGGCTAGGCACTCCACACTCTTTTTCTTCTTCTTATTCTGCATACCTTCAAGATTCTCATTTTCGTCGCGGGGCGATGCCGGATTCTGAGGCGTTACCTTGTTGTCCGCTACCACCGCTACTACCGCTTCGTTGGCCCTGGCAGCACATTTAGTCGCTGTCTCACCCTCCCCGCCTCTCTCTCCTACCGGAGGGAAAGATTTATCTGTTCCGTCTTCAACCATTGGGGTTGCAGCGGTAACAATAATTTGAGCCATACCTAAATTGAGCGAATCTCCTCCCTTGCCACTCACAGCCGGTGAATGTTGGGATGGCGGCGGCTTACCATCGTCGCTGTAGTCGTCCTGTCGCGAAATTAGAAGAACAAAAACGTTAATGAAAACAAGAGTCCAAATATTTAGTATCTGTGATGGCGAAAAAATTAAATATGACGAATTATCGAAATGGTTTACCTCCAGTCCAGGTTCTTGGATGAGAACTGTTGCATTGAAAAGGAAAGAAATATCGAATAAATCTACTTGAAACCAAGCAAAGGAAGTATTTACGGTGGAAACAAATGCAAAAGCAACTCAAGTTTTCATTTTGGATTTGTACAGAATCGAATTGGTGAGTTAAAAGGTTAAAAAATTGTAACGGAACATTAAATCTGTGAAGCGAGTTTATGAAAGAGTGAACAAATCTGTGGCGGATCCAACAGATTTCCGAATTAAGGTAAATAAAATCGTATAATCATCAGGTTACAGTTGAACGCATGCAATCTCGATAAATTTTGGCCTAAAGCAAAAAGAAGGAATCTACTCGAATCTAATTAATTTATGGGCAGAAATTTCTGCAACTTTAGATTTTTATACGGTACACATGAAACATTAATAGGTTTTAGAATAATGAACATATATTAAAGTGCTTTTATTTGATGATCGCAATATTGAAACACATTGATTGAACACAGTCAAATTTAGATTCCTTTTAAAACATGATTTAAAAGGATCCAATCGTTGAAATCCTTCGAAATATCATACCAAAATTGTACTGCCATGTGGCCTGAAGTACATAAGTTTTTCTCGTGCGTAAAGTCATATGCATAAATATTGTATTTAAGGTATTGAGTAACGTTTTGAAAGGAACCTGTCTAAATATGTAATTCAGGTATCAAAACACAAAAGCAACGAACACAATCATGTAACTTAGTTAGAAAGGTTAGTGAACTACGCTTAACTAACTACAAATTGGAACTCAAAGGAGAAAAAAATTACGAGACACTCTGAGATCTGATAAATAACAGATGTGAAAAAGTAACAAGTTTTAACTCTTCATTTTTACACTTTACATTTGATTTATACTGATAACTCAGAGATTTCTTCGTTTGTATTGACTATGATAGCATACGATACGATATGTAGTATTATTCGATAGTATAAGAGGAGACAATAAAAACACTACCAAAATATGGAAAAGTAATAGAAATCAAAACATCAAGACGTCAAAATGATTACCCCTCCTCTTTGCTCTCTGTTTACCTACTCCTACCACGAGACGGAAACGAAAATAAAGCATATAGAGAATAATTTTATTACAAACGTGTATCATAAACACCAGATAACAATTGACATTGCACAATAACAGTGAGACATGAACAAATAATACACACTTGACGATGTTTGCGATTTCTTAACAACGAATGCAACGCTACGTTATAGTTCGTATTTTCGCTTTCGCAACATAGGAAATAACAAGAAATAGCGAAAATAACAGCATAACGTAGGAAAAGCGATTCGTTTGTTGTTAAGAAATGAGGCCCTAAGACACAGATTTAACACACTTAGAAATCAAACTCGTGAGAAAAGAGATTTGTTGAAGATGACGTGAAGAAGAACAAGAAGAATTATACATATTTGAATGTTGGACTCAGTAGAGAACTCTCACTTTTACCTCTAGAGTTATATGTATAGAAGCAGGAGTTTATTTTTTATCAAATTTAATCGTAAGTAAAAGGAGTCTAATTTATAGACTCACAAGAGGCTTTTATCGTACCTGGTGGAGGCATGCTCGGTGCGCCGCCGCCGTTAATAATGTAGCCGCTGTCCTCATCTGCAAAAATTTAGAGAGAGATAAAGAGAGAGTCGTGAGATCTGGTACCCGCCAACGTCCACACTATTCCACTCACCCGCCATGTCCTGCGACTCAAACATATCCTCGCTTAGCTCGTGAGCATATTCTGGTGGCAATGCCGGGGCTGGGGGAAGCGCAAAGCTAGGCGGAACCGTCGGTGATGGCGACTCATCACCTTCCTCCGTCAGAGGCTCGCCGTTTTCGTCGCACTCCTCCACAACCAGCGACGGAAAGTTGCCAAACTTGCCGCTCAGCTCACCCTCCCACCAGCCGTCGTCGACACCATGCGCCGTCTTCGTCACGATTTTTATAATCTGGCCCTCCTCGAAGGTCAGCTCGTCCTCGGCGGTGGCGTCGTAGTCGTACAGCGCGATGCAATACATAACGTCAGATTTCTTCTTCTGCGGCGCCATGATGACCGACACCTGGTCCGGTGACTGCATGGAGTCTACGGTCTGGTCTTCGTTGTCAACGGTGTAGTCGACCGATGAGAATGAGATTTGAGAGCGTAGCTGGTGACCTGAGCTGATATTGGTAGCTGCCTCGTGTTCGATGTCCAGATAGTTGTGCGGGACGTAACCCTCTTCGCCGCGGTAGTTGCGGGCGCGCAGCCAGCCGTCTCCATCACCCTCGCCAATGACCTCCAGTTGTTCGTTCTCAACAATGGAAAGCTCATCGGGGTTTTGTGCCTAATTGAGGAACGGCGGGATGAGGAGGAGGAGGAGGAGGGGATGAAGTAATGATAGCTTTCTTTAATGCGCAATACTTACCGTGTAACTGTACAAGGCGGTGCACTTGAATATCGGTTCCTTCGGCTCCGGAACAATGGGCTCTTGCTCCTTCTCGTCCTCCTCTTCGCCGCCCCAATTTACTTCCGTAGGATCTTCCCATGCAGATGTTGACGTCATTATGGGCATCGAAGCGGTGGGTTGTGGTACACGTTCCTCGGTTTCTATTGTTGAATGAGCATAAGATTTAACATTAAAAATAGGATTAATTTCATCGAAAAGTCGAGTTGAACGGTCATCTTCTTCTTGTCCTATTTACCTTCTTCACTGTCACTAAATGTGCGATCTCTCGATAGCTGCATTTCCTCCTTGAGCTTGGACGATGCTGGCTGAGCAGCAGCGGTAGCCTCTTCCTTGTCACTGTCATAAAACGAATCTGAGCTGGGATTCTCCTGCAACAAAGAAAACGAAAATCGGGCGACTATGACACTCGCTCCATTGCTTCACTTACACCCTGTCCGGAAGCATCGGTACGCATTGAAATGGAACTGGCCGACCGTGTTAGCTCCTGAACTCCCATAATTTCGGCCTCCTGCACCCATTCGTCCACATTTATGCCGCCATCCCGTAGGCACTGCAAACAAGCCTCCGCCTTGGCCTTCTCCGTCTCCGAGCGGCGTATCGAGTCCCTGAAATCTTCAATCTTCGTATCCAGATCAGGCCCGTTGGGATCATTGGGATCGTTGCGCTGGCCGGAGTCGCGCAACGATACGCATATCGCCAGCTTTTTGGCATTCTCCCGAACGCTAACATTCTCCTTCACTACACGTCCAGCCAGATTTTTGGCCTCCTTGGTCAACGTCTCCGCGGCCGATTCGTGCTCAGCGGTCACCTTGCGTACCGGGTCATTGTCGCATGGTTCGAAGTCGTACTGTATGTGCTGCTTTAGCACCGGGTAGAACAGGTAGCAACACTGAAGATTGTACTCCCGCGACAGCTGCTGCGCCTGATCGCGGATCTTGCCGAAGGAGTTCTGGGTGGCCGAACAGGTCAGCAGCTCGGTACGTCCCATTAGGGTCAGGTACTCGGCGACTCGCTCGAACACGTAGTTCTCCATGGTAGTCATAGTGGTCTGCAGATCGACGGTGAAGTAGCGATTCTGATGCGCATTTGCTGCTGCCAAACTAAGTATATAGTCATTGCGCGCCCCCGTCGACTTCTCCTCCAACAGCTCCTTGCGCGAGGTCACGCGAGCGCTGTTCTTCTGTAGCGAGGTGATCGACTGGAAGAACGAGCCTTTCTTCTTCTTCAGCTTCTCCTCGATGTCACGGGCCTTGTCGCGCACGTCGTGAGCGCAGTGTTCCTCGTCAAAGTACTGCTTCTTAGTCTTGTCCACATCACCGACGCTCAGGTGCAGCTCCTTCTGCACGTTCACAATCTGCGAGAGCGACTTCTTGGAGATGGCCAGCTTATAGTCGCGCAACACTTTCGCCTCATCTGCGATCTGCTGCTGGAACACTTCGATGGCGGCGAGACGGGCCCGTGCCAGTTTCTCGTTCTCTTCAAGCACGGTGCGCCAGACACTCCACATGTTCCTGGGGATACAGAGCAGAGAAGAAACATTGTAGCGACGACTTGGGTTACTAGACGTGAAAGGAAAAAATCCACGATCTGAGTAAAAAATACCCCAACATATTACAGTGTTAAAGCGCATTTAAATCACTTCGTACACATTTTTTAATGAACACGCTACTTAAGTAAAAGTCTTAAAAAGACCCATCATCCTTGGCATCTTATACATCCTTGACATCCTAGAAAACCAACATGATAGGCAGTTTTATCGTTCATTATATTCATCAACATCCTTCGTTGTGTTTTTGCCTTCGTTTTTGTGTTACAATCAATCAAGGTCAAACAGTACATTTGTACGCCACTGCCTGTCTCACCCACACCTGTTAAACCAAACCACCTACCAAACGTTCATACATGTATGCATATCATAACGTACCATCTCTCCTCCATGCCTTCCATTTTAATATCCGGTATGTTTGGAATCTTCTTGTTCAAATACTGCGAGGAGATTTTCAGCAACGCCTCACTGTACGACTTTTCTATGCTCGACCTTTTGATGGTGAACTGGCGGATGTCCTCCAGTAGGTCGCATTCGTGTTGGTTCTTCAGCTGCAGCTTGGCCACTTGCTCTGTGTGCAAGTTCTTCAAGAACTTCACGTAGTTACCCTGTTTGATCACGAAGAGGATTGAATTATTACTCGGACTGAATTTAAATTATTAAGCGGAAGTGCTCCATAGAAGTTGTACTCTAATAGAACTGGATTTAATCACAAATTAGATGTATCTTTCTTAAACTAATTAAAGTTTCATTGTTTGGCATTTCAATGGTTGGAATTAACAAAATACTTTCAATGATCAATGATTTTCTGAGATTACTCAAGCTCATCAACTCAACCTTTAAGTATCAGTTTAGCAGCTAAAACTTGACAGAATAACAGTTGGTAAATATATAGGCAGAAAAGAACAACCTAAGTGAAGAAAGAACAATTTTTTAAATTCCTTAAAATTCTCCTTTAACGGTTCTACTTTAAGGATGAAAAGAGTTGGTCTATTTTTTTTGGAATATTTTAAAAAGAGTTTGCAACCTCAACAATGAACAACTCAACATTTTTTTATGGTACAATTTTTCATTGCTTCAAAAATGAATTCATCAAAAGCGCATAAATTAAGCTTAATTTCAATTGAAGCCAACTTAGAAAGTACTCACATTAATTAATGATCAATTATAATAAGGTTCGTGTGTGTGTGTGTGTGTGTGTGTGTGTGTGTGTGTGTGTGTGTCTGCATGTGAAGACTTACCTTACGCGGTGGGGGCTGCATTTTTGACGCGGTTACTTAAATAAGGTCCTTATGTGTGCGCACGAATTTTAGTACAAATTTTTGTTCAACTCTAATTAGCAAACTAGTTTTTCAAAACCTTTACTATTATATAAAGTAGCGTTCAATCACAAGCGTTCATAACTTCAAAGTAATAAAATTGGAAATACAATTAATAAAATGTATGTAAATTCATTTAAATTAAGAGCAAAAATTCAAATTGCTGAATTATTTATTGCAAAGGATAACAAAACTAAAGAATACACAGATGCATTAAATTATGTAATACTTATGATCATAGAGATGAGAAAAGTAAAGCGACAGCGCAGGGAGGCGGATTTGAAATATTTTGATGATATACTCGCAACTCGTTAATTAATCATAAATAATGAACGTTCAAATGGATGGATGAATGGAATGGTTTCGATAAACAGTTGGGTTTTCTTTTCCTGGCACTGCCAAACTTTTCAAGGCTATAAAATCGGATAGAGGGTACTTTTTCTTCACATAAAGGGCTATATTTAAATCTATATCTAGTTTTTTTGTTAATAATTTAATGCAATTTATATTTTACACTTTTCTTGGACATTTCCGCGAGTGGGTTTTCCGCTTTACACCAATTTTCACTTCAATTTTCTGCAGTTTTTCCGAATTTTCACGGAGCTCAAGAAAACGTTGCGCGTCGATAGGAGAAAATTTTTGATTTTTCCTGCTTATCGATTTCGCTGTCTGTTTTTTTCGTCGGCCCTCCCTCCAACCTTCGTTGCTTGGTTGGTTGGTTGGTGAAAATCTGTTTCACTGGAAGGTTTCTCAACCTAAATGCGTGAGCGTAGCGCCTTCCATGGTAACCCACGTTCGGCCTGGCTTCCAGGGCACATGAAAGGGATGGGGCTCGGAAGTCGTTTTTACGTCGTAAATCTGTAGCGTAGTTTCTTCGTGACGATTTCTATGACGTCTTTTTTAATAATTTCATTCATGTAACAGATGGAAACCCTGTGCCTACCAGCAACTGATTCCAGGGTGTAAAGTGGTCACATGCGCCGTGGACGTGTTTTCTAATGTGGTGAAATAGCAAAAGCAGAACGTCAACGAAAAGCGACACCGAGATATAAAGTTGATAACATTGGAAAAACCCAACTGATAAGCAGTTGTTAGAACCTGAGAAACGAAAATTAAACTGGAAGGAGTACGGTTTAAAATATCAATTGTCATCACTGCAGAGGAAAATGACCTTACGACCTACTTCAGGATCGTTTCAGTTGGAAGTTCACTGCTTAGAAAAGTCTTAAAACATACAAAAGCAAAAGAAGCAAAGAGAGACCACATTTTGTTGTACAGTCGATCGGCCCTCGTTTAACGCAACTCATAGAAACCGAGGCAGTTGCAAAAATCGCGGTAGTTACCACAACCAAGTCAAATTTCTTTCTTAACGCCTCAGTCTCTGCAATTTAAACATTTCAAGAATTTAACTCTTTTGTTTGATGGCAACTATATTACACCTCCTTATAACTGGAAATAACGGTTAAAGAACGGTCAAGAGAAGTAATTTTTTTAAAAGTTGGGTTAACTGAGTCAACAATGTACATAAGTGAAGTGTTACTTTAATCGGGTTGCGTTAACCGAGGTCACACTGTACACTCGAAGCAGGTGACAGCATTTTGTAATCACGAATAACAGTTAATAAATTAATTTAAACATAAAATTTAAACATTTCAAGAATTTAACTCTTTTGTTTGATGGCAACTATATTACACCTCCTTATAACTGGAAATAACGGTTAAAGAACGGTCAAGAGAAGTAATTTTTTTAAAAGTTGGGTTAACTGAGTCAACAATGTACATAAGTGAAGTGTTACTTTAATCGGGTTGCGTTAACCGAGGTCACACTGTACACTCGAAGCAGGTGACAGCATTTTGTAATCACGAATAACAGTTAATACAATTCCGCATACAATTCATGTTTCTATTAATGGGCGTTTACATGAAGCCCTTATGTAAAATTCCGGATTTATGCTGTCTCTTTACCTGTTCATGTTTCTGCTTCATATTAAATCCACTTTAGTACTGTAATGTAAAATGTATTTTTCGGGAGATTTTTAATATCCAGCTTAACTCTTTTTTGCTTATGTTGTAAGAATTTTATTTAACATTTTACGACACCACACAAGAATGATCGAGCGATACAACTACAAAGAAGCGATTATTAAAAATGTAGCCCCCTCCAAACAACTAGGTTTCTGGCCCGCGCCACTTATTTTATCAAATCAATAGTAGTTCTAAGAAACGCATAATTAAATTGTAGAGTCAAACGAAATTTTATCATCAAACCTCAAAATAATAAAGTTAAATAAACGCAGTGCACAAAAATCAAGAGCAAATTTTTTTCATAAAATTTTAGAAACGAATCTAATGCACTTTTAATCTTAGTTATAATTTCATATTCTTAATTTAATATGATTAAATTAAATTACGTGTTCATGTAAATAATTCTTATTAAAATAAAATTTTAATAATAGATTAAGTAAACTATTTCACTTCAATAGCAGCAACCTGTATGGTTGCACGAAAGTAGGAATCCCAATAGACTGTTGCCAACTTATTCGATACGGTTCGATCTCCGATCCGAAGAATGCCTCCAGCGAACTACCCACTTTCAGTTGCTGCGCTACCGATGGGTCAACTATTATGCTCACAATATTCGGATCTTCTGCGCTCTCAGGTCGCACCGTCGCCAAGTGAACTCCAAACGACGTTTCCAATTTCAGCACAGACAGTCGGACACCAACTTGCAAGCCGAAATTCTTGTCGTGTTCCAGAAACTTACGATCGATTTTCGCCACTTCGAGTGCGTGGAGCAGTCTATACAAATATCCTCCTTTGCGGCATTTTTTTCGACACTTGGCGCTTTTCGAAGTCTTCTTATTTGCTGCTCTGGTCTCGCGTTCAATAAGCGCCACAAAGAGATCCAGTTCTGTGGGCGGCGGATTCGCGGACTGAGATGAAGTGCTGGGCGTGCGAACCGCTTGTGAACACTCTTCGTCTGCAACAGGCGACGGAGATGAGGCATACTCAATATCATCCAAGTAAGGATGAGTTTCAAGATCGCTAATGTGTGCTGCAAATTCGGAAGTACTGATTGCCCTACGACTGGATGTACATCGTAGTCTTTGAAAATCCCTTCTCACTTTCTGCCAAGGTGATGTTTTGAGACCTATTCCGGTGAGACTGTAATCTAATGTGCTGATGTCTCTCGGTGACAACACTCCAGACGTTTCAAAAGTCTTATTCTTCTTTTGTCGTCCACTTTTAAAATTCGGTTTCGCCTTCTTAGATTGCCATAGTCGCTGATGTTTACTTAGCAGTACTACGCTACGAGATTTTTGCACAGATTGAATTGGTTTCATATCCATCATGCTGTAATTAAGGGAACAGCTATTCTCATCGTTGCTGCTGTAATCTGAGATGTGCAGGGGTGAGCTTGGGTTCTCCTGCTTCAGTTCATCACTAGCACTGCTGCATTCCGATATGTTCAATTCGTCAGCCTCTGAGCCTGTTAATGAACGACATACTTCTTGGCAAGTTCCGTCAGTCATGGTCCTGAAAATACTACTAGATCCTGGAGATCGACCGTTTATCTTCGGTTGCAACACATTGGAAAGAACAATTGAATCCAAAAACTTGCCGTTTTCTAAAAAACGAAAAAAAAAACTCCGGTTTAGTACCGCAAAATGCGTTTTGTTTAACTAACAAAAGCAACTAAATCCATTTTTCTTATAAAATATTTTATTATTATAAATTAATAATAAATGTAGTCTAAAAAAATAGTACCTACAAAAAAAGGGTAATCAGGTATACTTCTTTCAAACATACCCACGCAGGCGCATTCACAACACGTTTATATTACTTTATTTGAGAATCCATACCCAAACAGCAATTTTAGCTGTGATGAATTAAAATGAATTTACTTTAATGACGCAACTTATGTTTTTGTTGGTTAAAACAACATTTTTGTTGCCGTCGTTTTTATATGGTTTCAGTGTTATGGTCCGTTGAAGTTTGATTATTTTATACTCATATCTCCTAACCTGTACAAGATAGCAATGTTGTTGGTGATTCTCCAAAAGTAATAAATAAAAGGGTTTTCAAATTCCTTTATAACGGTACCCATCCTATACGGTTATCTTTAATAGTTTATGACATATAGTGATAAGTATTTCAATTTACAACTCAAAAACTATAAGAGAGCAAAAAAGTCGTTGTTTTTTGTTGTATATGAAATATAATTCGAATACCTTTCCAACGATACCAATTGGTATATTTTGGTATATTGTGCAGATACCAGTTATCTTGTATAGTTTAGGAGATCGAAGCCTTATACAGTAAGAGCCCGCTTAACGTGTAGGCAACGTTCCATTATAGTAGAGCGTAATGCGAAGCAGCGCTACACGAGGCTATCTTTATATGTAAATACATAATGGGGTTAGGGTGAGATGGATAGAAAATTTGTTAGGTATTAAATTTAATAATTATGTTTCTTTAATAAAAATAAAACCAAAATAAATATTTCTTACAAAAATAAAAACAATATAAACGAGTAAAAACAAATAAAATTCATATCAGATCAAAAAGTCAGTCAGATCAGCGCTAAACCAAAGCAGCGCTAAGCGGGGTCTTACTGTATTTTTAATCTTCAAATAGCCATAACTCGGAAACCAGAGCAGCGACAACTTATATTATTGTTGTAGTCCCACAAACTACAAGGATTGGATCTTCGTCAGTAAAGTAAAGTTCCATTATAATCTCAAACAAGTGCCGAAAATATATCGTTCTGTAAGGCCCATATTACATTGCAAACTGTTGTTCGATCAAACAGTCACATTGTTATTGTTTTCTGTATAAAGCTGTCAACTCTCAGTTCATCCGTGAGAGAATGAAAACGGATGAACTGTTGGCACAGCAAATACTCTGTTTGCAGGCGATGCGTGCAAACTACAAACAGAACAGAGTTATTGTGTGGTGTAATAAAAAAGTATGCATGTTTTGGAGTGAAAAAGCTGCACTTATGCTGGAAAAAGCAGGATTGCGTGAAAATAATTGCACAAAGCAACTCTAATTATGTATATATACTACGGAAAGTGTTTGACTGTTTGTGTTTGCAATGTAACATAGTAAGCAAACAGATTTGACGGGAGAGTAAAATAGTTCATTGCTTTGGACTGTTTGATCGAACAACTGTTTGCAATGTAATATGGGCCTAATACACACCTCATCAAACAAACAACAAAAATTGAACCTTCGTCAGTAAAGCCCATGTAATCACTGATAAGTCACGAAAATATATCATCCTGTAAGGCCCATATTACATTGCAAACAGTTGTTCGATCAAACAGTCCAAAAAAATGAACTATTTTACTCTCCCGTCAAATCTGTTTGCTTGCTATGTTACATTGCAAACACAAACAGTCAAACACTTTCCGTAGTATATATACATAATTAGAGTTGCTTTGTGCAATTATTTTCACGCAGTCCTCCTTTTTCCGGTATAAGTTCAGCTTTTTCACTCCAAAACATGCATACTTTTTTATTACACCACACAACAACTCTGTTCTGTTTGTAGTTTGCACGCATCGCCTGCAAACAGAGTATTTGCTGTGCCAACAGTTCATCCGTTTTCATTCTCTCACGGATGAACTGAGAGTTGACAGCTTTATACAGAAAACAATAACAATGTGACTGTTTGATCGAACAACTGTTTGCAATGTAATATGGGCCTGTTTGCAATGTAATATGGGCCTAATACACACCTCATCCTATTATTCAAATTAAAAGAAATTTCGAACGCTGCTCGAAGCAGCTGTTATATGTCAAGAACTATGTACGAATTATGATGTGGAAGAACAGAACGAAAAACAAGTTTCTCCAATATTTTCTATTATGCAGATAGTTAAGCCCATGTATAAAACTTCGAACTAAATTGAGCAAAATGACACACAAGATTTGGCTAATAATTTATTCACAGAGTGCGCTAAGCTTTTTGTGTAGCAGTGGCGGAGAAACGACAAAAGTAAACGCAAAACATTGTGAAAAATCAAATCACAGTTGTCGTTGATGCTGTTTGGTTGAAGCTGACTGTAAGTGGGTTAACATCGACGCGATACATTGCTTTTAGCTGAATTGCCGAGTTTCACTTTTCTTCTTTGGTCGCATAAGAGGAAAAACGCATAATTGTGTTTCAAGAGTAAAAGTTAAAACTGAAGTTACGATGATATTGAATAAAAACGTTATACAGCTAGTGTCTACAAGGGGCAGCAGCCTTACGTTAGGCCAATTAGTCAGACTGGGAAAAAGACCCTTGCAGCATACAAAGCTACGCACAGCAACTTTCACTTTACATAAACAGCATTACTATTTAACCACGTCAACGTTTAAAGCAGACAAAGAAGATTCGTTGATAAAGCAATCTGCATCTAAACACGACTGGAATCGCGCTGTAAGTGAAGCTGAACGCATTGTGGGTTATCCCACATCCTTTCTTAGTCTGCGCTGGCTGCTGAGCGATGAGATAGCTAACGTGGCACTGCATTTGCGCAAACTCGTGGGCAGCTCACATCCACTGCTCAAGACAGCCAAGTGAGTATAAGGGCCGACCTTCAGGAATGCTTTTCTTATTATACTTTTGCTCATTTTACTTCTACTTCGTCACAGGCACTTGCTTTACAATGGCAAGAATACGATGCAAGCGTGGGGATTAATTGTTTTGCTTATTTCCAAGACCGCGGGCCATGCATCTTCCATTTCTGACTTGGAGCAGGACAAAAGCGGTGGAGTATTGCATTCACAGCGCGCTTTGGCAGAAGTCACGGAAATGATACGCATCTCGCACCTCGTGCACAATGTAAGGAAGGAATTCTGCATTTTAATTTGTCAAGTGTTCTCCTAACTCTGTGCTTGTTTATCTCCTGCAGAGCTTGGTCAACCTTCAGCGCACTTCCGAGGCTGGCAAAGACGCAGCCAACTACGAAGACATGACATTTGGCAATAAGATTGGGTTATTAATGGGGGATTATCTGCTTGGACACTCCTCTGTAGAGCTCGCTAATTTGCGCAACCAAGAAGTCAATGAGTTAATCTCGTCAGCGGTGCGCGATTTCTCCGAATCCGAGTTCATAGGCGACCGCGATGAACAAAACAATCCGTTACCCTCCAAACCAAGTGTTCATTCCCAGAACGCAAACAATGGGAAGATAGAATTCAATGAAGAAGATGTTCTTGTACCGCTAAATATAGCACAGGCGATGGGAATTCCAGAGAAGGAGTGGGAATGTCGTAACCTACTGAATGCTGGCAGCTTGCTAGGCAAAGCCTGCAAGGGCTCACTGAAACTAGCCGGAAAAAATGATGAGATCCAGCGACATGCTTATCTGTTCGGAAAGCACTTATCGTTGACTTGGCAGGCTTGCCTGGATGCGGAGCCGTTCCAAAGTAGCAGTTTGCCAGTGGGTAATAGTGGATATACTTCGGATATGAACGGAAATGTATTTCTTTCTTCCCATTCACAGATACGACCTTCAGTTTGGTAAGTGCTCCTGTTCTCTTTCATCTTGCTCACGATCCATCTGTGTACACGGAAATCGAAAAGGGAAAAGTTTCTGTAGATAATGTTGACTATGCAAAGTTACATAAAGTTATTCTTGCCGGTCCTGGTTTGCAGAAGACAAAAGAGTTGCAGCGCAAACACGCAAAATCAGCAATGGAAGTGCTTGAAAAGTTCCCACCCTCTGATGCACGCACCGCGCTTCAAAATATAATTCTAGCGATGCAAGATCTTTAGTCCATGCATGCGAGTACATTTATTGCGATATTTCGGTATATCGACCCTCCCGGTAAATGTACAAATCAGAAAACATGTTTTTATATAATCATTATTTATTTTTTTTTACATTGATTCATTATGAATGCATTCAACGCCTTCATATTGTATAAAATTTGAAGCCAGATTTATGTAATTTACATTCTATACATATACCATATCTGCTACATGTACACGTAGTACCTATTATATGCATGTTACATATTTACAAGATTTGTAATCAAAACAATATTGAATTTAATATGTATTTTTATTAACAATTTTCTACTGAATAAACACGTACTTACACTTAAATTGACCGAACTTTATTTTAAATCACGAACTTAAGAATGGCTTCTTGAAAGTGCTTCAACTGCTGGTCAGCTTAAGTAATACCAGCTGCTTGCAGCGCTCATACTCAAAGTATTGCGGAAAATCCAATGGAATATATTCGAAGTGCCATGGCTTGTCGATTGTCTGTGTCAGGAAGTACTCAAACATTGGCGCAACAGCATCACACTCAGATAGAGTGAACACGTAACGCTTTTCCAAAGCGACAAAGACTGCTTTCTTCTTCCCACTCCTCTTCTCACTTTCGAATATCACGTCGATGACCCTTATAAATGCGTCTGTCAACTCGTCATCGTAGATCACATCTGCTGCCACAATCCAATCACTTTCTTGCATAACCAGTTTTAATTCGTTGGAGTATTCTTCGGGATCCTTCATAAAATCGCATTCCAACACTTTGATATCGCAGCTCTGACAGAGTTTCCAGTTCCGCTGTACATTGTCGCGTATTAAATTCAAAATTCCGCCAATATCGACATCCGTGCAGATAACTTTGCGTGAATACATAGCCGCCGCAATGCTGGTAAGCCCCACGCCGGCCCCCAACTCAAGGACTTGTTTGTCACTCAGTTCATCACGTTTGTGGAAGAAAAAGTCGGCCAACAGCAGAGCTCCGCGCCACACCTGCAAGCCCACTAGCTTTAAAACCGTGGCCTCGGAATGTTCGATTTCGATAGCACCACCCAGAAGCTCGTTGGTGGTGTATTTTCTGCATACCAGCAAGTCACCGTCCTCATCGACTGATGCAGCATGATGGAAGAGCGACAGCCCTTCTTTTGGGGAGCGAAATTTGAATTTTGACACCACTTTGCCAGTCGTAGTGCCACTCTTCACAGGTTGGAAATTGGTTTCCTTGTAAATTTCCGAAGATACTTCATACATGATCTGTCCTTATATAACGGGCACTGCGAACTACCGTCAACGATGTAGCTAACTATAAAAATTTATTAAGAATAAATTTTACTGTAGCTTATTTCTGGTTTATTAATAGGTTGATCTTGAAATATGAAAACGAAGAATTCCCAAGCAATCAATTTATCAGACCCATTGGCTTTTCTCTCTACGCATTGTTTTTGTTTGTCAAATTTCAGAAGGAAAACAAATGCGATAGAAGCAATACAAAGAAAAGAAAATAAACATTTCTCTGGCATCTTTGTTTTGGTTTATTAATAGGTTGATCTTGAAACAAGAATGCTAGATGTTCTATCATTCTTGATCTTGAAACTTTCCAAGCAAGCAATTTATCAAGGCCAATAATAAACTTTGGCTTAAATAGGGATCCGCCGGGAAACTTCTATCGTGAATTTGCTTGTGATGCAGACCCCAAAAAGAACAAAATATCGGCCCCCGGTTCCTGAGTGAAATTAAATATTATTTGCCGTATATCTCCTTAGCCATAGAAGACATTCGATTGGTATATGTACCTTTAGAAGTGAAGAAGTGAAGCAACATTTCATCAAAAATCGCATATTTTTTGAGAAAAACCGAACTTCATATATCGATATACCGACCAGGATATACTTTATAGTTAAGGAGATATAGGTCAAATAATTTGATATTTTAAAGTGGAATAACTCAGAAATTAGCTTGTCGAGAAGTGTCATCGTTGTTCAGAATTTTAGAAGTGGGGATATTATTGCCGTGTTAACACGGGGGACATTTGGATTGTGGATCGTAGTGACATGAATGAATGTACAGCATGATTTCTTAATACATTTTGATACCATTTGCATACTCTTAGCTACTATTTAAGAATTTATAATACTTTTTGAATATAAACTTTTGCAAAACTTTATAAGCGAAAAAATAATGGAAAGTTGAGAGGAAATACAAATAGAGGAAATATAGATAATAAACTCTCTACAAACTATAGATAATTATGATATAATAAAATTTAATTAATCTTACACACTCCTATTTATGGATTATAAGCAATAATAATTTAAATTAAACTTTATAATAGATATTAATTGATTCACTGAAACCATGAATAGTTTTGCAATACTTGGTGTTGATGTATTTCATATCAATTTAAAAAAATTTCAAAAAAAAAAAATAAGAATTGCTTAAAATATAATATATACTATAATATAATTTACAAAACTGCACTATTCTTTCGCACTTATAAAAATAAATCCTATGATCACAACTTTTTTAAAAATACGGAAAATAATTCAAACCAATACTTCACACACACTTATCACATGTTTCTATTTCTTTCACACTAAGCCCCGTAATTAATTTCCTAAGTACAGCGACATACGCCACTTTCAAAATAAAGGGTTTGTTATACCGTTAATTACCAAAACTTCTCTCGAACAAATCTCAATAGTTCTCAATTTGTTGATTGCAAATTTCTTAAAAATGAAAAGATACCGTTCAATTGTATTTAGTGCTGCCATTAACTCGGTTTTCTTTTTAAAGTGACTTATGCCACTATCAAAATAAACGGCTCATATGTTGCACAGCACCAAAAAGAGCTTAACTTTAGACGACGACGAGCTTTAGGACGATCACTACAACTTTGTTTTGTCATTGTATTTTTTTATGTTGATTACAGCTTCCAGTATCTCTCGTATAATTATCGAGTTATACCCCGACAAAATTTGAAAATCTTACCTCTATATCTCCTAAGCTATTAAAAATATCCGTATAGGATACGTACCGTTTAAACAGTAATTAAGTAATTTGAAACAGCTTTTATGTTAAATAAAATTTTGTCGACAAGCCATTACTTTTGCAGAGAAACGACGTTTTACCATTTTAGTACTTTTTTCCCCATATCCCAGAAAATGAAGGATTTAGGTCCAGTTTTTCAGTGCTCGTTTAAACGGCGTTAAAACGACGTTTAGTTAAACGTCAAATAAAAATTAACTGAGATTTGGGTTTTACAGTGCGAGTTTAACTTATCTATGTTAAACGTATCTTACCTATATTTCATAGCGAGTTTGTCTAAATGCATCGAGTGCAAAATTATTAGCAGTTTTGAACAAAGGTAAAATTCTGTACTGGAAGAAACAGCTGTTTCTTTATCTATTGAAAAGATAAATTTACCGGACTGGAGTTTAATGCCTAGAACTAGAGATGAGCGTTCCAGTGATTTTTTAGGAACGGTGACAGCAGTGACTGTGACATTTCTGTCACCGTGATTTTAACCAGTGACTTTAAGTCACCGTGACTTTGGTAAAGGTAACCGATATCAGAAGTTTTAACATGTTTAAATATCGAAAAAATTAGATTTGTATATTTAATATAAAATAAAGCAACATTGTTATAAAAACCATGTTTGTGTAATTGTTTAAAAATAATATTATGAACTTTATAATATAATTTAGAAACGTATGTATTTTATTACAAGGTTTTTCTAATACCATACATTTACTGCACTGCCACTAACCACGAGAAATATAACAATGTGCTTTCTGGTAGTTCTGGTAAATACTATCCTGTATTTTTTATTTATTTACATATTATTATAATTTCAAAATAAAAGCATTTTCAAATTTTCAAGCATTTTCAATCAAACAAGTGTAAACACAGAAAAAACATTTGAAATTAAAAAATTTTTATGAAAAATCGCGCGATTTTTCATAAACATATTATATACCATTTTAAAAGTAAAAGAACAAGCTTTCCATAACTGTAATTTGTTTTATACCTTAATGTGTCCGTTTGGAAGAAATAAATTGTTGTTTCAAGGTCAACTTGTCACATTTTTATAAAAATCAATATAATTCCTTCACAGCCATGTTATGGACAAAAATGTGTATTACATAAATGAAACGCATTAAAAATACCTTTCCAACAGTACGTCGCTAGTTCCGCTAGCTCTCTTAGTTTATGAGATAAATGACTTTCATTAAACCATTAATTTGTCCTTCAAACGGTCATAAATCCAAGATGGTTGACAAAACCAGCCACAAAACCACCCGATACAAACCAGCCACTTTCGTTCCTGATGGCCCTATCTAACGGTAAAAAAAAGATGAACAAAATCTGAGCTTGGCAGCTATTCTGCATTTATGCCCTTTTTTTTCATTAATATTAAAACAAAATTTCCTTAGCGCAACATTCATAAATATGAATAATAGACAATAAACGTTAATAGAAAACAAAAGAAATTTTTTTTGTGATATTAATTACGTTCGCTCATAGGATTAGTACTTTTTCGATTGAATGATACAAAAATTATGTGTTGAGTACAAAAAATTAAGGAGAAACGTGTTGATTACTCGAAGTGTTTAGTAATTGCTATTTCTTTCCTTCCTGTGATTTTATGATGTTCGTTTGTGCCATCTCACTTGTGAGCTGTCAAATAAAGTTGCTATAAAATCCAGTTACAACTGAAACTTCGCAAAGACGTGCTTTGTGAAATTGTGATTGTGATTATCTGACGGGATTATTCGCAAAAAATTGTGGTATTTCAAAGATTTTGTACGCAGACTGTATTTTAATGGTAATAAATTAAAGATAGCACGTTTCACAACGACGGAGGTAAGTTTGTTCTGCCGTTCAGCAGCAGATTCAGAATTGTTCTGGAGGATTGATGGATAATTTGCAGACAGCTTGACTGATGACCTTTAGAAAATTCCAAACACCAACACCAGATTGCAGTTATTAAAGTGTTTTAAAGTAATTGTTAAATTGTTAGCTATTTTTTGGATGATAGAATGTCTCCTGGGAGTGGTTTGTCTGACGTTTCATCGACCTTTTATAGCACCATCTGATAAGTAAAACCCGTAAAACTTTGTGCCTATTTTTCTTTTAACTTGGATTTCAAAAAAAGTTGAAATCCAAAAGTTTCCCTATAACCTATAAGTACCATTTGTATCTCCAAAACTGTACAGTTCATTAAAAAACGCAGCTAAAATGCTAAAAATACTCCACCACGAATTGTGTCATTTTCTCTCTCAACTTGTTTGGTTTTTCTGAATGTATTAAACTAAATGTTAGGTGTGTTGCCAGGTGATATATAAATAATTACCCACACCGCGTCAAAAATTTCCCCAATTTCTGTAAGGCCGTGGTTATGCTACCGAGCAAAACTCGGTGGAAAATTTCTCTAATTTTTGTGACCGGAGTCCGTACAAAAATAGTGCATACGCTTGTGCTTGACCCACGCTTGCTTTCTTCACAAATATATATTTTTTCACCTTCAACAGCAACCCGTCTACTACACAAATGAGAAACGTATTATTTTATATGTAGTTTTCGACGCGATGGAAGACCAAATGTTTATATTAATTGAAATGTGATTGACATATATAAAGGCGTAATATTTTGGAACGATAATCAGAGGAATATAATTGATAGATTTATCAGTTTACTCCACTTTGCAATACTTTTGTGAATATTGAGAAATACGCTACTCGTTGTGCATTTACTCTTCATTTTGTGATCGAAATGCGTGCTTAAAATATGGTTACGCTTATGCTCGACCCACGCTTGCTGCTTTCAAAAATGCTCGGTAGCGTAATAACGGGCTAACAATTCCCTACTCTTAGTTTCAAGATACTACATCGCACATACCAAATAAAGTAGTTATAAACACTAAAAACTATAATTCATAAAATGATTCAATGATTTTTAAAATTTGGAATTACGGACCATTAATCGGCCCGCAGAAAATCACCCACATAATTTAAAAATTAACACAAGCTGGTATAGACTCCCTGCAATTTTGGGAATTCCCTACAACCTGTCAATCCTGGTTGGGGTATCAGACGATGGACAAGATCTACCCTGGTCCGGTGTGATTGTTGTTGTTTTTGTTGTTGTTGTTGTTCTTGTTGTTGTTCTAGGTACCCACTAAAACAAACCCCGCCCCTCGCCCCGCCCCCGTTTAGGAGTTATGAGCCTTCAAAGTTTGAAGCTTTTATGTCCTATATCTCTATAATCCCGGCACACATAGAAACGATATATACATCGTTGGAAAGGTAATTTTAATATCTTTAATTTATCGTTTTAGAGATTTTATGGAAAAGCTTTTAGTTTCCGCGCAAGTCGCATTTATTATTTTTACTACTATTTTTTATGTATTTATTAATTTTTCCCAAATAAAGTTCTTCAGAAACCTCTATAAACCTTTGCATTTTAACAAAGTAGAGTTAAGAAGCTATTTACAGGTGTTTTTTTATTGAAATCGGTTAACTATTTCGGTAAATAACGTTCTTTCTCAAAAAAGGGACAATTCTTTGTCCGTTTGTCTACATACATTATAAGTAATAACCTTATATGTAAATAAAAAAATTAGAAAACATGTAAAGTTAAATTGTTTTGTTTGAAAATTGGCGCTGCAGGCGAAAAATTTTGTTGTTGTTGTTTTTGTTGTTGAAATGAGCAATTTTTTTTTTTTTTTAAATTGCTCATTTCAACAACAAAAACAACAACTACAAAATTTAACATTTCTTGTTGAGGTATCTTAGCATTTGACAGAGTGGTTATTTTAATAAAGGGTATAATCATTAGAAAAACGTAGTTTTGGGAAATTTTTATGTTCGTTTTCTCCCGAATTAGTGAACCGATTTAAATAAAAAAAAAACACCAGTAAATAGCTTCTTAACTCTACTTTGTTAAAATGCAATCGTTTATACAGGTTTCTGTAGAACTTTATTTGGGAAAAATTAATAAATACTATAAAAAATAGTAGTAAAAATAATAAATGCGATTTGCGCGGAAACTAAAAGCTTTTCCATAAAATCTCTAAAACGATAAATTAAAGATATTAAAATTACCTTTCCAACGATGTATATATCGTTCCTATATGTGCCGGGATTATGGAGATATAGGGCATAAAAGCTTCAAACTTTGAAGGCTCATAACTCCTAAACGGGGGCGGGGCGAGGGGCGGGGTTTATTTTCGTGGGTAGCTACAACAACAACAATAACAGCAGCAACAACAAAAATAAAAACAATCACACCGGACTTACCTTGAATGTAGCCCAGACGATGATCGATGGTGGGTGTCACACTGGGCATCTATGCGCCAGACTCACACGCTCTGATTGGTTGATAGCAAAAAGTGGAACAGTTTTCGATCCACGTTCGCCTCAATGTCAGCGCTAAAATTTTGGCTGTCTCACGAGCATCAAACACTAACCCATGTATACAAACTCGAAGCACAGTCAGAAAATTTTTCTTATCTGTTGCCTTCTCATTTCTGTTTTGTTATGCGTAGTAGCCGCAGCAAGGGCTTCGCTTAAGAAAACATGCATGCCGGTAAAAAGAAAAAATGTATGGAATGGAAAAGCCGGCTGTTTTTTCTTACATTACTATTTTCGTTTAGAATTTTATTGTATTATGTAATTTTTATTATTATTATTAGCTCTAGCAACTTATTTCTTAAATATGAAAATATTTCCCATTCATATTTAAAAGAATTACTCAAAATGTTTATCGATACCCCAAAGAATATTCTGGAAAGCAAGGATACATTTCTTAGAATTATAAATAAAAAACAAGATGTATAAAAAGGTTGCAATTTCTCTTGCTGTCTTTCTGTCAACCTTTACAACATGTTTATTTTTACAAAATAGAAATTCCTCTAAGAAAGGAGGCTGGTGAACAGGTAAAAAATAGTTGAAGGTCATCACAACATTACATTACATTCGAATAATGCGAACTCATGCAGGTAGAATATATGTTAGATTAGACAGAGGTATTAATATGGTAGATTACGTAAAGTACAACATATCTGATGCTACTGACACGTCAAATCAATCACAGTGCTTTCGTTGAAATGAAAGCGCTTACAAACATATCTCAACCGCTTGCACGTACACGAGTTTGAGGACGCGCACAATTTTTTGTAGTGTGACAGGGTGCAACGTAAACAGCTTTTTCTGAGGCGGCCTCAAGTTGTCAAATGTGACACCCACCGATAAGTATACGTACTTGTTTGAAAGTTTCGGAGACAGAATTTGCTGTTGTTTCGCCGTGTTTGAAGTTCGGATGTTCGATCAATGATTCGAACAGTGTTACGTTGGTACGAAATTATCAAAAGCACACTGCAAATTAACGTTGACAAGAACGAAGAAATCTCATCTCTTAATCACTACTGGTTACATAACTTATCGATTACTTCTTTGTTATTGTTTTCTATGTTCTGAGTTAACAATTTAACTGCGTCATCGTTTGGTTATTTCGATTTATGAATTTATTAAGATTTAAATTAGGATTAGATTATATACTTTTGAGAATTTGGTAATACTATTAAATTAATATAATATACATAAAATAATATAAATGTAAAGAAAGAAAAATTACATATATTAATACTAAATATGAACTTCCTACGAGAAACGCAGGATTCGCATATTTCATTGTTTTCTATTACGCAAAAGAATAATTTGAATTAATTGGTATTTATTATTTTGAGAATAAATAGAATAAATTACATGAAACGTGACGCAGTAATAAAAGAAAAGTGCAAATATTTCGATAATACGATAATTTCAATTTTACAATTTACATTCCATTTCCAATTGCTTTGTGAATTTGTTGAAACGTGATGACAGACTGATTCCTAATACGATTTTTCATTGCCTTTCTTTCAAGTGCAACGCACTTAAACCGTTTTGCATTTGTCAAATCATATGAATTTTTGTCGGATTTGGCTCTGCATTTAGGAATTGACGTTCAAATGCGTTGTTTGGGGTCGACGCTATGTAAACATAGCATAAGGCCGATAATATCAAGCCGGACCATAATTTTGCGGTGTAAATATGCTATAAGGTACGATCAAAATAATGCGAATTTAAACGATTTAATTATTATATGATTTCCTACTTTCCCTAGGGAATTTTCTTATTTCTTGTGAAAAGTCGCTTTGCAACAGCTGGCAACCCAGAAAATCTTAGAGTTTAGCAATTTTTTTCAAAATCGCTAGTTTTTTGAAGAAGAAAAAGTCGACGCAATCGCAAAAACGCGAAAATTTATTAAACCTTTTTACTTACTACCAAAAATTACCCAAAATAATGAAAACGACGTTAAACGAATGTAATTATTAAGTAAAATTGAGAAAATTTCTGTGAAAAGTTCACAAACTATAGTTGTGGAAATCTTCTCTGCCCTCCTTTTAGTTTTTTCTATTTTTCTCCGTTTTGCATTCGCCATCAGCTATCGTAAAAGTGGTATTGTAGTAAGTGTTTTTTAGTTATAATAGCAGGGAGGGGAGAGGCACCATTTTTATTTTTAACCTTTGCTTGAGTGAATTGTAAAATATGTATAAATTTTTTTCCTTTCCTCTTGCAGTGCTTTTAGCTACTTAATATTACAATAAAAACAACAAAATCTTTGTCAACAACAGTTTTTTGTGAAGTTGTGAAAGTTGTGCGAAGAAAAGGAGTAACATGTTTTGGGACAAAGGTTACGCGCCTTCACAGAACATAGAGGCGTTGTTGGAGAAGGAGGTAAGTAATTTTCTTAAGGTAGAGGCAGGTGTACAGTGCTCCGATGGGGCAGGTGGAAATCATGCAGTGGGAACAGTGCCAATCAGGGGCCGTTGCCCCTGCCGCTATCCAAGCCGTTGCTCGAGATGTGCGAGTTGTGCAACGTTTGTTGTTGCTGCTACTGTTGCTCCTGATTTCCATTCGAGTGCACAGAATCATTTGCTATTTTCTACACTCAACTATACACTATAATTACAATCAATTAACTTCATCTAATAATGTTACAGAATGCTACAGTTGAGGAATTCTTGGACGATGAAGATATACTACAAGAGTGCAAAACGCAAAATAAGAAAATTCTTGTTAATTAGTAAGTCTTGGTTTTCTTACAAAGTAGTTTTTTATTTTGTTTTTAAATTAAGAGAGATAAGATTTTGTTCTGATTTCAATAAACCTAAATATATATTTTAAGATTAAATTTCTGAAACTAATCAAAAAATACATACACAGTATGTATTGCTATAAATAATTTTATTTGTGTATAGTTAGATGATTATTCATTCAAGAAAAAACTATGAAAATCCACCTATAATGAGATGAATTGCTATTTACTTTCCATTCCTTTTCAAAACTGAAAAATGCAATTTGAGTCATAATGTAGGCTTTAAAATAATTATTAAAGTCGTTCTAGACCGACTGTAATATTTTTAACAATCTATCAGTGTGGCATTGACTGAGAATGACTCATTATTATGAATTATATATCTGCATATATGTATATTTTGAAATAGAATATACATGTTTTCCTGATGAAAAACATTTAGTGCCTCTATTATTATTTTTAATAAAAGTTTGTCTCTCTGTGACTTCAAGTTTTTCTTCTACTATAGCTTCACTCGATCTGATGTGATCAAACGCCTTGTTGAATTGATTACAACGGAGCCGTCGAAAGAACTGCCAATGGCTCAACGCTTTCGGCACGCAAACATGGCTTGTGAAATTTTGACACTGTGAGTTCGCATACACTATTTCATTGCAAAACTTTCAATTTGCTTTATTTCTCCCCGCACGTATTTATTTCCCCGCAGAGGCTTGCCGTCCTTAGATGAAAAGATTTTGTCGGATGCTGAAACTTTGAAATCATTATATTCATATCTGGAAAAAGAACCACCGTTAAATCCTTTACTATCGTCATTTTTTAGCAAAACATTTAGCATGCTTTTTACAAAGAAGTCTGAACAAGATTGGTTTTTGTATCAACAAATGTGCCTAAAATTATTGGAATACATTAAGTCGCAACACAATTTTTTGGATTTGGTTTGTAGTCACTTCTCGACACCCGTTATACCCGATCTAATTATGCAAATGATGAAAGACGTCGAAGGTGGCTCTCTCAAGAGAAATCTATACGAAGTAAGAAGTGTTCACTTTACGTAATGCATAATTGTTTTACGTTCTGTTCGTTGCTTTTCCTTTTAGTGGCTCACTAAAGATAAACTAGTAGAGAGACTGATTGATATACTCGATAATGCTGAAGCGACCGACAAACATGCCAACGTTGCGGAATTTTTCTGTGATTTAATACAACAGGGTCGCACAATGCGGCAGAACGAATTCGAGAACGATTCCTTTGAACCGGCGTTCAATGGTTCCAATCCTATACTTAAAGTGATCGAGAGTGAGGCAACAGTTGACGCCTTGATGAACGTAATCTTAAAACCAAATGCTCAAGAGAGCGCAATTATATCAGGAATATCGGTTGTACTTACGCTTATAAAACCCGTGGTATTTGTGTAAGTATCTTGATGCAACGAGTCATATTCATTGTTGAATTATTTTCTGTTCCCTGCTTTCTGCAGAGATGAACCAAACTCGGATCGTTTAAAAATTATTCAAAATCGAGAAAGAGATACACATGAGCGTATACTTGAAACTGTGATCGGAGTAATTGCACCGCGTCTTAAAGAATTTAACGAGTTATTGAGAAAGCCGCCAATAGTGAGTTTTTTGAAGTTACACTACTCAAACGCTTTTTCAACCATTTTAAAATTTGTCCCCGAAGAAGCCGGAAATCGTTACAACTTCAGGAAAACTCACACCGCCCTTTGGAATGGTACGCTTACAAATATGCCGTCTATTCGCATTGTTGCTGCAAACACGCAGCGAGCAAGTTTCAAATGCGTAAGTATAAATACATGAGTAAAAATAAATATTCGACATGTAATATCCCAGTGGAAAAGATCCTCATGATATCATCGCTGGTGTCCTAATGAAGGGAGCGTCGAATGAGGCCTATATATTGGCTAATGATATCGGGAAAACAGAAGTGAAATACAGCCTCATTCGCTGCCCGCCTTCGCAATGCATGTGAACAGTATGCATTCTGTTCCATTTTCCACATTCGATTGTAATGTATTGTGGATAACACCTCATTCGCTTTTCTCTTCTTATGTAGCTTCCTTTGTTACAAAAATGTTCCTTATTAGAAAAAATGTGCACATTTGTACAACTTGAGTTTAATCACAGAATAAGTAGTATACCCAAGACGCATATCGACCTGCGATGCCTTCCCACATAATGGTACGCACTGAGGGGAAGATCAAGCAACGAGAGAGGAAGCTTGAACAGAGAAGCAACGAGAGAGCTGGTTTTGCGAACAAATTCTCTTTCTGAGGTACACTCAAAAGATGGCAGCACGGCCGGTGCGGCAATTAAAAAAGTTTAAACAGAAGAATAAACATTATTGGGAATGATAATGTGGTCAATATTAATCAACAAATTAGACATTAGACGCCTAAATTATTTTCAAAAAAACAGCGTGGTGTGATCCAAAGTGCTTGAAGTCTGTACGTTGACATATGAAATGGCCAACGATGGTGTAGTCTTGTCGCTACTCACGCTGCACTCTGTTGGCTGGGGTGTCAATATTGAACCCACGAAGAAACTATTTATTCTGTGGTTTAATATAATATTTATTTATGTATATTATGTACTTGCTTTATTTTTTTATATTTTTAAAGAATAGAATAATGCATACACAACTAATTTAACGAAACAATTTCACCGAAAATGGCTGTCTTTAATGGTTGGTCCATTAATAACGGCTGCTTATTATTTATTTCATCGTAGTTGATATTTCCTGTTATTAGTATTGTCACAGTCGATGAACGTTTTTTATAGGCCAGTTCGATTATTGCGATGCATTCCCTTTATCCATTTATCCTTCCTACCGTAAACCTTAAATATTTATATACAGTATGAACTCGGTTTACGCAACTAATAGAAGTTACGGCGGTTGCAATAACCGAGGTTGTTGCACTTACTGGGTCACACTTTTTTGTATAAGAAATGGTAGTCAAATGTCTATATTTCTATATAGAAAATGACAATGAAATACAAAACACATTTTTGAAACGAAAGGAAATCGTTATTGTTGAACACATTTTTATTTAATTATATATAAAAATGAATATACATACATATGTGATACATAGAGTAAAATATTATGGTTTTTTTTTTTAAGAAGTTAGATATTTTAGACTGAGTTTTTTGCGATTCATTATTTTTCAAAACTGTCCTCTCTTTTGTTTTTTGTAGAGTTAAAATGTCTTCTATTGGAATGTTGTTCTCTTCGGCCCATTGTAAACATATGTTGAAGGCTTATATGTTGTCCGGCTTATTGTTGACTTGTGCACATTATATTTTTCAGAAAGTAGCTTTACTGAAACATCCTTATCAACTTCGGATAAAATTTCACTTCTTTTTTTAATAGATAATTTAGTAATATTTCTTGTAACACCCATCCTGAACGAATTTCGCTTAGGTACTAATGAAAGTGGAACCTATCTAAGGAAACCCTTGGATGTGTAAATATATTTACAAAGAATTCTGTCTAGACCCACACGAAACTAAATTACTATAAAATAACGAAAGACGTAACCAACCAAAAGGAGAACATGCAAATAAAAAACAGATGAACAAGTTGCACTGATCGAGGTAACCTTTTTGAAAAGTTGCACTTATAGAGTCAATACGTGCTACGACTTTAGAGTTGCGAAAATCGAGGAGTTGCGCGAATCGAGAGTTGCGTTAACCGACTTCGTACTGTATATATATAACTAATGCTAATATGAATTAATTTTTCGAACAATGTTAAGTTTCGAGGAATTCTGCTTTATTTTATATTTATTTCAGTAAAAAGTAATCACACTAACACTTAGATATAAACAACAATGAAAACAAAGTCGATGAAATCCGTTTGTCAATAAAAAATCTAGCCTACGGTGATTTTCAATGAAATCACCTACTGGTGGCATAGATTGACCAGTGGAATAGATTTACCAGTGGAATATTTATGAACTGAAGATATTGAAAAGATCCGTTTTATTTCAAACGAATTTTAAAATATGTAACAAATTTTATGTCATTCATGCGTCTTCTCTTTCAGAATCTGCGAAACCGATTTCTTTGAAAATCTACTCTTCCTATTCAAGCAATATTGCTGGAACAATTTTCTACATGGTGAAGTTGAGAAGTGTCTCCAACTAGTATTTTATACAAATTTATCAAATAACTCACCGCAAGGCAGCACAATAGTCAATGATGGGTCCTTTAATAAGAACAACTCGGGAGACAATAATTTGTCAGTTCTTATTTTTGGCGGAGATATTCTTGGAAATAATGACGAGAGTTGTAAGCCTGATATCACTGCTTCTGAATGTGGTAATGAAAATGTCAACAACTACAACGATAACAGTGCTAACGGTGGTGCGGATGAAGGTAACGATGCGAATGAAGCCAATACTAATAATGAAGAGCCGAACCAAATCAACGCCGACACTGGTCCTGAAGCGGTCTCAAGCTGTGAGGAAATGCAAGAACATACAGAAAATTACGCAAAAGCGGCGGAAGCTGATCCATCTGGGTACAAAAACAATGCAGCAGACACAACTGCAGTGCCCGCCGATACTGGTCCGTCCCTTTTGCAAATTCATGTAAGCTCTCCATACTTGTTAAGTTATTCGTCTTGAAACAATCTTTTCTTTCTATAGGTTATCACTAAATGTAAAATCGTATCGAGATTGATTGACTGCTGGCAGCACAACAGAGTGATGCAGTAAGTGGGAACGAACAAGTCTTTTGAATATATATGTTTTTCTATATTCTTTTTGTGTGTAGATCTGCTGGGAAGGGTAGACGTTTGGGCTTCATGGGCCACTTAATTAAAATATTCAAACATATTACAACGTGTATATCAGAATTTGAACATATCGGTGCCTTAATCTTAACGAACCTGAGTGATGCAGCTGAACTAGAACTGTGGCAATCAATAACGAATACAAACGATGGTGAACTAACTCAAGCCTTAGCTACACAGAGTAAAATGTTGGCCAACTGTAATGCGCACGAGGCTGCTGACTACAGCCAGCATTTGCCTAAGGAATTCCTAAACGATAATCTAACATCGGACTGCAATGATGACATCCATTGGACGTAAGTTGTTGTAGCAATAACTATGGCGGTTTAAACAACCATTGTTCTTTTTTTTACAGAAACTTCTTGGAGGATGAGGTATGTTTATGACAAAAATTTATTAAGTGATCTCATTAAACCGAAAATATTTAGAAGTAATGGCATTTAAAGAAATCATCGAAAGATTTTAGTTAATGAAATTATTGAATTGAAATTATTAATTATCTTAATTTCCTTTTCTCTCATTTCGCTCTCTCTTGTTGTTGCATCTGCAATACATACCATTCCTCCCGTCAATATTAATTGCCACACAAAGTCAAATGATCAGCAGTTTCTACACGATGTATTCTTGGCCCTCGATCGGGAGATCAAAATCAACAACTTCGACTACTTGGATGAGGACGACGATGATGAGAACGCAACTACTGGCGATACCGGCAGTCATTCGCTGTTCTTCAAACCATCGGTGTCCACGTCAGCGCTGAATACATTTGGCGTCACCAGCAATCCTTGGGACACATTGGATCCTTTTAACGATCTGACCGCGAAAAGTAACGACAGCATACCTACCACGACGCCCTGGACAACAGAATTCCCGACAGACAACTTCGCCGATTTCGATTCGCACTTCAGCGCGTTTACCAGCGACCTGGGCGAGAGCTTGAGTTCCGTTTCGCTGTCCAGAGGCAAAGCCACGAATGGGGCAAACAATACAGCATCGGATGCATTCTGCAATAGAACTACCACAGAAGAATATGACAATAACGCGAATGTGGAGAAGACGGTGTCGGATTTCGGAAACTTCAATAAATTTGAGGACGACGAAAATGCGAAGAACGAGATTGTCGCAGCTGCAGCGGGCCCTTTGATGTCGGGTGACTGCGATGACGATTACGAAGACGACGACGGCATTTGGACGAAACCGGTGGGAGGAGGCCGGGACCTGGGGACAGTGGATGTGGCAAAAGAATTAAACAGTTACGGAGCGATACTAAAACCGCCCACACTTCTGAGTAACGGGCCCAGCAAACCACCAGCAAAAGACAGCAGCGTGCAATTGTAGGCGACTTTTTGTTCATTTGTTGATGTACATTTGTATTTCAGATAAACTTAATTACAAACACTCAGCAAATTCGTAAGATTTAAACGTAAACGTATCGTATTCCCCTACAGAAATATCTCGAGTGACATCATAGACGTTATGCTTACTAACGACGCTGCCGCCGAGGTCAACAGCAAATTTCCTACTGCTGCTGCAGATAAACAAAAACTAGAAATCGCCCTGAACGCTGCCTCCGCCGATTCGAAGATCACAAGTACTCTGTCCGTTGTAAATAATGTCGAAATCGCACCCGCAACGTAAATGTGCTGGCACACAAACACACACACCCATACACACCCATCTACATTGCATGCGCGCAGGTGTATTTAGCTATCACACAAACACGCACTCGGCATGTAAAAAAGCAAAGGAAAGAAATCATTGGAAGTAATGTACTCAAAGAAAACTATGAAATTAGCGTTATCTTCTACAATAATTACAACTATTAATTTTTACATTTATATATACTATATAGGCTAGTAGTAGTAACAAAAACAACAATTTGTGTATTAATGCCCCGCCCAAAACAAAAAACGAAAAAAAGAAAACAAAAGAAAGCCCTCGCTCGTATTGCCAATTTACTATAAAGCAACAAAACTCTAAAAAAAAATCAACTGAAATACCAAATTATGTATTTTAATTTCACTAGCTTAGCGATATAAGAGAAGGAACTGTTAATGCATTAAGCATAACTTACCAAACACTCAAAGAATTTTCTATAAAACCAACTAACTAACTAACTAACTAACCCGCTTAGTTGATAGTTTAAGCGTAGAAGAAAATTGTATAAATTGAAGAACGTTATTCAGCTTTAGTTACTTAGTCAACTTAAATTTACGGAGTATTTCGTTGAATGACGCCGATGAGAGCAGAGAAGAGGAGAAAAGGATGCCTATGAGAGGGACTCCGAACGGAGCAGAGAGTGTTCATTGTGTATTGTTCAATTGTAAACATTTGCAAATATTAAAAGTACAAAATCTCAATTCGCCTAAAAAATGCTTCGACCTTAACTAACACTTTATTGAACAATTTTGTCTTCGTTTGGCAATATATTTATCGAATTCAATTTATATCTACCCCTCTTCACCTCTTTTCGTTAGATACAGTATCACTGCTTCTGTATATTTTCGCTTTGCTTTTAATAACTAAAGTGCACGTGTATAGTTATAATATATAAAAGTCGATGGGCATCTCGCGGAGAATGCTTTAGAATTTATAACAACACAAACACCCTCACAGCCACAGACACAAACACACACAGACCAGAGAACTGCATGAATGCCCATATTTGAGCTTGTGAGCCACTCACGAATTTATGAATGTCTGCATGATTCACACTCACAAACTATGTATGCCAGCATGATTCACATTCACAAACTATGAATGTCTGCATGATTTACATTCACAAACTATGAATGCCTGCATGATTCACATTCACAACCAATGAATGCCAGCATGATTCACATTCACAAACTATGAATGTCTGCATGATTCACATTCAGAAACTATGAATGCCTGCATGATTCACATTCACAACCAATGAATGCCAGCATGATTCATATTCACAAACTATGAATGTCTGCATGATTCACGAGTCCCAGTTTTCAAAGTGCACTTAAAAAAAGTATGCATATGAAAGCATTTTTGTAATGAAAAACTGGAATGTTGTTTACGTGAGATTTGTGTCACATATGCTTTAAAATCTAGGGACATATATTCAATCTGCTTAAATTTTGTACTCCTTTGACTCGGTTTTAAAAATAACTAAAATCAAGTTATAGGTTTTTTATTTTTTGAAAAAAATGTAATATTTAATTACGAAAAATATTTTTTATTTATTGAAAAAACTTTTAATTTTAGTGTTTTGCTTCAAAACGACATGTTTTAATATTATAAAGGAATCCTCATTTTCTTATTAAAAGCAAATGTTAGAATCTATATTTAATTTTTCTTAGTTTTGCCAGTGTAAGATGCCATCGCAAGAGCTCGCTCATTCAAGCGCAATTGGCTCTACCACTTGAAGTTTGTGAACGTGAATCATGCTGGCATTCATAGTTTGTGAATGTGAATCATGAAGGCATTCATACTTTGTGAATGTGAATCATGCAGACATTCATAGTTTGTGAATGTGAATCATGCTGGCATTCATTGGTTGTGAATGTGAATCATGCAGGCATTCATAGTTTGTGAATGTGAATCATGCAGACATTCATAGTTTGTGAATGTGAATCATGCAGACATTCATAGTTTGTGAATGTGAATAATGCAGACATTCATAGTTTGTGAATGTGAATCATGCAGACATTCATAGTTGTGTTAAGATAGCAAGCGGCTTGGTGGAGTGAGTGCACTCATGCAGATCTCTGACACAGACAACAGCTTTATAGTTAAAATCACTGTTTAGATTCTTTAATTAAGTGCGAACTATATTTAAAGAAGATGGGTACCACATTTATTAAAATTAATTAATAAATGCAATGCTTTATCGTATTCGACATCGTCGTCGTCATCAACGAAACAAATACACACAACATTATGAAAATCCTTGTAAAAGCAATATTTAATTTTTAACATTGCACAAATTTTGTTTTCCATTTTAATGTTTAATATTTTTATAATTTCTCTTATAAAATCGTAACTATCTCTGAAAAAACTGTGATATGAAGTGGAAACAAGGAAAAAAAAACAACAAAATTAAATCATAAAAATTCCCTAAATATGTATGTAGATTTAAACCCTAAAACACACAAACACACACGCGCGCATATACAAGTACAAGTATATACGTCTGTAATTTATAAAATTGTTGTTTTAAATAACAAAGAAAGACAAAGCAATTCCACAATTCAATTCAGACACCCGCTCTTCAGAAACGAACAAAACCACACCAACTACAGAAATAATTATTTTAAACAATCGCGAATCCTATAGAGTGTTACTTATAGAGAATTACTTAATCCTACAATATAATATTTACAATAAATTAGTATATACCCTTCAAACCATTACTTGTAGTAAAAAACATTATAATTAAGCACAACAACGTAAATGGTTTTTCTTATCATTTGTTTATATAGTTTTAAGTTTAATTTTTATTAGTTTGTTATTTAGCTTTATTGCTTTAGTTACCATTTTGTATGTATATAGATAGCTTCATGAATCGTGGTTCGTTTTTCCGGAACAAAAGATATAAATGGTCTTGATATAAATATAACCAAACTTTATTTGCAAAACTTTAGTTGAGAAAAAAAGGGAGGGAGGACAGCTAAGTAATGAAATAAAATCGGTTTTAAAGTAAAAACCGAACCGAATAAAATAAGTTGTAAAGATTTAGACTCCTGATTTAAATCAACTAAATCGCAATTTTAAATAAAAGTCAAATTTCGGTTACATGCATCTCTTAAAATATTGTGGAAGGATATTAACACTGTATATAATTAATTTCTTATAGTACCTTTTTGTCTTTAAGAGATTTTATTTTAAATTTAGAACTGCGTTATATAGGATTAAGATAAAATTTCATTTCTTTAATTAATTTAATGTTTTACAAGAAACTACTTTTAAAGATCATGATTTTGTTATCTAACAAACAACGTTTTATACGACACGGTTCACGAGTCCGCGAGTTTCAAGTTTTATTTACATTTGAAAATATATGAAATAATAAAATTATATCTACATTTGAAAATTAAAATAAGAGCTTTTCAAGGATCAACGTAGTTGCTAAGTTTGTTCGATTTATTGAACCACACACAAACACACACAGGCTTACATTTCTGTTATTCGCACATTGCTACCTAATGCAAACCAAGAAGGCAACAAGAAAAATACCACAAAAGAGCAATAATGAGTGAATTTTTTTTGTTTTGTATAAAAATTCAACAATAAAATCTGCAATATGTTTGTTTTCCCATAAAAATTCATATTAAATATCTGTGAGATAAGCGATATGATGCGAAAACACCAGAAAAATAGGTACCATCTGAAAAACTCACGTAGTAAAAATAAGTATATATCGATGCGACATGATTATTAATTTAATCGAATAAATGAGATCGATTTATCATCCAACTAATAGATCCAAATGGTTTCTTATAAAAAAAATTTAATAAATAAGTCGATAAAAATAGCAACACTTAAAGCGGTTGCTAAATTTAATGAAATTCAAAGTAGCGAAACTCAAAAGCAGGAACCACCAACACAATAGGAAACAATATGAAAATCTATACAAAACATGGTGTTTCTTACACAAAACAAGTTATAAATTTAAAGCAAGTGTGGTAAAGTCTACGAATTAAAAGACAACTTCTGAGGTACTTATAATAGAGCATCATCATTCCATTAACCGAACACTTTCATTATAATTTGTTTGTTTTTTTTTTAAATTGGCCACATATCAGAATCAATCGGTTAAAATCGAAGCGTGTGTCTGCAAAACACACACGCATTCCCATTTATATGTACATAGGTACCATAATTAAACATGTCTTTTCAGTTCACATATTTGAACGAATGATTGTGATTGTGTACTTTTTGCTACATGAAGTCATTAGAAACTTAACACAAATAAGAATACAAATAAAACTAATTGTGAAGTTGAACAGTTTTTTCAAATGAGTGTACATTTCAAGGTATTAAAAATCTACGTAATGAAAGATAAGGTCCAAAACACTAACTAGCCTATAATAAAAAATATATTAAAAGCAAAAGAAAATTCATAAATATACATACATACATATATACCTACATTCTATTATATACTTACATGTACGAGTACGAGAATTTATGTATACAGTAAAAGAATATGCTTAAATTATGATTTATTTTTCTCACTTCAAGCAGAACGCACAAATCTTTGAATATTCTTGATGTATTGTAAAAGTTGGATAAAAAATCATATCGAAAAATATCAAAATGAAGAATTCTAAAAAGTCTTCCCATGCTAAAAAAGATTTCTGTTTGTTTGGTTGTTACTGTTATTAATAAGTCACATTTTTATTCTAGACACTATAAATTATACACCATAAGTTTTTTCCATCATTACTTTATTACATAGGAATCATTAGAAAAATCGAATCATCGACATCACAGAAATTGATCGAAATATCCAAACGTTACTAAAATTAAAATTGGAATCATTTTATTCGGACAACAATTCTGACTAATCATATTATATAACCAATATTATAAGGAGCTTCTGTTGTTTGTATGAGACGATAATGTTTTTTGTAATCCAGTCTAAAACTGCTCAAGGAAGTTGTACGATTTTTAGGTTTTTTGTGTTTTAATCCAAAACAAATTCAATATTTGATGGACATTAAATAACAAAGAAAACAATATGTGTGCATTAACCACGAATAGCAACAAATGTTGATAATAGTATTTTAAAAAAGCAATGAAATGAATGTAAAAAGACGAAAGCTTCAAATAATAATTATGTTGTTCAAAAGTAAAACTTGTATTTTACTGTGTGTCTTGTAATGTTTAAGTAATTAATTTTAAGCTAAACAAGAGATTTTGAGCGCAGTTTTGTGAATCACTGAATTTGCGTTAATTTGTTGAAATGTTCAAAATGTTGAGTAGTCAATAAAAGTAGTAGCATAGCTTTAAAAAATTTTTCCCACAACCACCAACTGAAATCAATCTTTGCCACTTGAAGAATGTAATGATTCTGTAAAAAAAAAACAAAACACTCACACCGACACTCACACCGACACACACACATGCCAACAACACAAACCGACATACGTCCATTTATTTGCATTAAACGTCTTCGATAAATTAAGCTAGCCTCTAACTAAAATCTAACTTTAACAACAAACTGTACAAAATTAAAAAGTGACTGTTGTTTTCTTGTATTTCACAATAATATTGTATTTACTATGATATTTTTAGTATGCTCCATTAAATGGGCACACTTTAAATAAGCGGTTGTATAACACTTCTTTGGTATTCGAAGTAAACTAAAGTGTTCTGGTTGAACTAAATGCATAGAAAAACGAAAGTATTTCAACTGAGCCAAAAATACTGAAATTAAACTAAATCTAAATTAAAGGAATAACGAATTGCGTCAAACTTACTTTACAGCGGTGATTATTCTGAAATTTTTATGCCAAAAACTAAATTCGATTGTCGAGTAGCTTTTGTTTTATTCAATAAATCTGTACCAAACTGGAACAGAGTAGTTAAGAGATTTGTTTATCGTTTATATACGAGACCGAGATGTTATGATGTTAATTTAAGTTAGTAAAGTTTTGTTTGTAAAAATGTTTGTCTGAATGAGGTAACAAATTAACTAGATGTTCAAATGATATACTTTTTAATGCATCGATTCTTCTACGAATTCAATATTCAAATGCGACCGACAAATTTTATACAGTTTCTTTCACTTTTAAAATGGATTTTTCGAATAATAAAGTCATAACCATTTCCTTCTTAAAAATAGTCCTGAAAAGTTAACTGCTTCGAAAACGAATCTATACTATTTCCAAATGGACATAATATCTTACATTGTTCTATAATTTGGATCCCGACTTTGAACTTAAGATGAAAGACGTTTGAAGGATTCGAAATCTCCTAAATTCTGTAAAAGAAAGAAAGCTGTCCTAAATTCTGTACGAAAAGTATTTTTGTCGACGCACAAGTTATAAGCCAGTCTTTGTTTTTGTTTCTATTACATGCAATGTTTTTTCTTATGCTTGGACTAACGTAATAGTAACATTAAGGAAGCGGGTGTCGTTCCTGCAAAATGCCAACAACACTTCAACGATGTCATCAAATCGAAAGCCTTTCTGTGGACTCGCGTAGGTACCGATGTACCTATTTGATGTGATCAAAATGTACGCGACTTCTAAAAAATAGCTAAAAACAGAAATTAAAAGCAAATCAAGAACTACCTTTTTGGGAGCAACAACGATTATAATAATTAAACTAAAATGAATCACATTGTTAACATATTGAATTGTTTAAAAGCAAAAAATAACTGAATAATAAAAGTAGTAGCGTTAAGAATCTTAATAAAATCAACCCAAGTGTGCTTCGAGTGGAATTTATGTTGAATTAATTAGTTGTAAGAGACAAAAAATAAAAAACAATTTTGTGAATAATATTTAATGAAGTAGCAATTTTCAGTAACCACAGATTCGCGCAGCAGAAAAAGTCAGCAATGACGAGTCAATCGAAGTGAAACAATTTGTATGTAGAATACAAATGGGTGTCTATTAAAGGACTTACACAAGAAAACACAAACACATGCATACAAACATACAAACACATGCATACATATACCAATTAGTGAATGCTTATGTATCTATCTACTATATACACTTCGTACATAGTAAGAGAAAGACACAGCAAAGGGCTTGACCGTCATTTGCAGTTTGAATGATGCCGGAGCTGGAAACTTGGTTGGAAGGCTTTCAAAAGTTTGAATAAAATTAGAAGAAAATATAATAATAACTTACATAAAAATAGCTTTAAGACATGAGCGCCTTTTCTGCAAAGAATGATAACTAAAAACAAAAAAGTGAGTGTAATTCACGCCCCCCCCACAAGCAAGAAAATGGAACGAGTGTGTTTATATAAATAATATAAATTGAATGTTAGTTACAAATAAAGTTCAATAATAGATGTATTTTCAATGTTCTCTTATGCTAAGATATGGTATAGTTATAAGATAACGGAGAACCAAAACTTAAATATATGAACTCTGAAATACGGAGACAGAGAGAGGGAGAGAGTGGTGGAGAAATGCGCTTTAATGCGATTTAGTTAGTAAGACTTGGAAATATTTTGCTATGTTAAAAATAAGGAGTAAGAAACTAAGGCTTCAGTGGGGCTTGATCCACATTAGTTCGAGTAGACACTATATACTATGGCAACTGTACCGTCGGGTTAGACATGTTTGAAGATCCTCTTATCACGTATCACTTAAGCGACAAATTTAAACTTGCAATTAGTAAAACTACAGCCTGAATCCATTTCTTGCCCTGTTTATACAGTGAATTGCAATTGACGGGGTGACAAACTTTAAACACCTGACTAAAACAGCCCACTCTGAGACTGTGTGTGCCATCCATACATCCACCATTAATACCAACAACTTCCAATACACCTGGCACACTACAAGTGCATCTGAATTCTTACATCTAGGCCTAATCTAATCTAACCAATCCATAGAAGTGCCTTATTCTGCAATGAAATGGAAACCGCAGCGAAAATTCCCACAAAACAGTTATGAAGAAAACACGAAATTCCAGACTTTATACTAAATCAAACCATAACGACCCAGCTCGTACATCAAAAGCGGCTAAATGCAATTCAGAATAAGTCACCAAATTTAAGAAACACTCGTATCTGCTACTATAGCCATCACTACTAATACTACTAGTACTAATACTATTTGACCTACAAATACAACTACTTCTTGTATTAAATATTTATTACGACTGCAATAGAGATTATGACTCCTTCGTGACCATATTTTTCTCCAGAGATACGCGTAAATGTTCTGTATTTACGTACACACACACGCGTAGCTATGTAAATTTGAAAGTTTTATTATCTTGTGCTCAATTCTTCTCTAGCTCGACTTCTAATAAGCATAAGAATTTATTTTATACTTTCCCTAGGAACAGTAAAAAAACACTAACAGTAAATTGTTGAGGAAAGTGCTTTCTTTCATACACAGAAAGGTGCAAAAAAGATTAGAAATACTAAAAATATATCTTTTAAAATATAAAACTCCAAAAACACACATGATGTTGAACCGAAAATTTTGTGATTGTTTTTCGTTTCCTTTTTAGATATTTAGTAAGAATATATACTAAAGAAGAATCTATACAGAAGAAATATCTGGTATACAATATTATAAAAAATATAATAAATATATATATATATACATATATGGACTTTGTAAAAAACGAAAAAAAAAAATATTGCAAAATACTTACGTAATGTATATCATTGAATTTATTGAATAAAATCCTAAAAAATGGCGTTTTTTTCTACTAGGGTGGGTCGTGGTCTAAATTTCGACCAATGAAAATTTCCACTTTCAATTAATTGTTTTTATCATAAAATAATATAAAATTCAACACCTCCTCTTCTCATCCCATCAACCATCCGATCTTTTCTTCGTATGTACACGAGAAATCTCAGGAAGAAAATCTTGCATTTAGATGCTTTTTCAGATGCTCTTTTAATGCAGATAAAATTTCGTCTTCATCCGTTTCTTGTGCAGTAGAGAAGAAAATACCTACCTATCTCGATGTATGTTTCACTGAAATTGAATAAACGGAACAGACGCCAGAAGGATGGAAACCTTTTTGTGACGCGTATTTATATATAGATTTTCAAAACTAAAGGAAAGTCTACTGCGTTAGCTTCGGCCTGGAGCTTACGCTCGTAAAATTAATGTATAGTTGAATTCAATGGGCTGATCATCCATTCTAGGTAGTATATTTTAGTCTGAGACCATGGCATAAGGTTTCACCTTCAAACAAATTCGCTCCAAAAGCTGCGCAATTGAGCTACAAGCATGGAGGAACTCGAATTCCCTATAAAAAGTGGACGTGGAAGTGGTCCGACTTTTCTCTTTTTTAATCCCAAACAGTGCATGATGAATGCAAGACGTTCTCCTGTAAAAAACAAAGGAACATAAAACAAAAACGATTTCTCGATCGTTTTTAAAAAATTACTGATTTCTTAATCCAGCACAACTCTTGCGCGAAATAAACGAGGGAGAAGATATTCGTATAAAAACATACAAAAAGTAACGTAATTTCTATAAAATATATTCACCTTTAATTTATTAATTCATTTGAAATAATTCAATATCCCATTTCATCATTTTGTATTACGTATGTATATCTAATATCACATTTACGATTCACAAGCCTCGATTCTCTTTCGTTTTCTTCATTGTTTATAGTCGCGCTCACTTACTTTGCGTTCTCAGCGCTGCCTGACCATGACGCGATTCCATGTGCCGCTGTAGATCGCGCCGTCGGGCCAACGTCTTGCGGCAGAACTGACACTTGTAGCACTCGTTCGTCGTGGTGGTGCTCGGATCCCCCTCATTCGCCTGCCCACCCACTCCGGCCGACATTCCCGCTTGCAAATGCAGTCGCACGTGCTTGTTGAGGTTACTGGGATCGCCGAACGGACGCAAGCAATATTTACACTTCAGGGGCTTGAACCCCGTATGGGTGCGGATGTGTATCTTCAGGCCATATTTGCGCGAGTACACTTTGCCGCAGTAGATGCAGAGGTGTCCTTGTTTGGAGGCACCCATGTTGCTGACAATAGCCTCGATTTGAGCGGCTGCGTTGAGTGGATGTGAGCTAGAGCTGCCGCCCTGCAACAGACTCAGGTGCGGCGGTAGCACTGAAGAGGCATGCATAGCATGCATGAATGCCCGAGAGGTAGAGTGCGAGTGTACGGATGCGGCGGCGGTGGTGGTGGTGTGCACTGGTGTAGGTGCTGCTGCTGTACTGTAGGCATGGGACACGGGCATGGAAGCTAATGAAATTGGTCTGAAGGCTGAAAGACGCGGCGGTGAAGGTGATGAAATCGAGATGTTTGGTAAGGTTGAGCCTACATGGTTTATGGACGCTGACTGCCTTTCATATATTGCTGTGGTTGTTGTCGTTGAGTTGCTGGAAACGAGCGAAAGTGGCGTCCCAGATGGCAACAATTGATCGAATGTCGCCGATTTTAGGCCGTAATGCAAGCGCATCCAGAGAATGTCAATGGAGTGGCGGCCGCAGCCGAGTGCCAGGTGGATTTTCAGGGGGTTCGGCGTCTCGAATATCAAGTGGCAGAGGTGACATGTGTAGCGATTATTTCCTGGAAGAAAATATAGGTCGATGTCAATTAATTGAGTAAGCAGATAAATCAAAGAAAGAAAACAAAACTCGCAGCCGGTAGGATTCGAACCTACGCTCCCAACGGGAAGCTGATTTCGAATCAGACGCACGGGGCGCGTCTGTTACTTGGAACAACTTCAAGTGTCAATTGACCCCCGACTCACCTTGAATGTTTATTGGCGTTAAAAATGGTACCGCCATTAGAAGCGTTGCTTCCTCGCCGAACCAGGCGACCAACTCTGCGTCTTGTTCAATATCGCGTGTGAGGCGCACGCGTACGTTTCCATTGTGAATCTCGAACAGGGCATTGTAGCTGTGAATATCTTCGGATAGTTTGATTCTTCGCAGAATGGATGGCGTCATGCAGAGCGTGTCATTCGAAAGGCTACAGTAAGCGGTCTGTTCGCAAAGCGTGACACTCGGTGCGCCGATCGACATGACACTCAGTGTGGAGAAGGTTTCCGAAAGAGTGTCCTTTGGCGTGAATTGAGCCACGTAAACACCGCAGCGAGCTTGAGGTCTGGATCCTTTCGTTAAAGGATTAGTGGACACTATTTGGGAACTTGTCGTCGCTGTAATATTTTTCTGGGACTGTATTAGCTCCGGCGCTATTGCTGTTGCAACAGGCAACAAATGCTCGATGCGAAAAATCATGCTCGAGCTGCGCTTGTTGCCGCTGCTATGATGACTGCTGTTTGCATCCAAGTGCACTGCGTGGGGATGTCTTCTAGTAGTTGCACTGGGCAGTAGTGGGTACATTTTCCTTAAAGTAATCGCTAACAATTGGGTTCCCGGTGTTGGCCGCGTTGTTTCGCACTTGCGATCTGACAAGAATCTGTATTCCAATTGGGAAATTCTGCATTTATATACTCGCCCGCCCGCAGACACACGGATTTCCCAACCGCGTGTTCGCAGTCAGATTTCGGAAACTCCCCTAACTGAGTATATCCGAGATATCCTTCGTACGAAGTCGGTTATCCCTGCAGTCAGTCAGTCGCTTTTATGGCGATTTGTTCCGCCTTGCAGTGTCAAAACATCAAGCGAACGAATTGCTTGTGCCGACAACAAGTGCAAGAATTCCCAGCGTTTGCGCGCACCCTGCTACAAGCACGCTGGTCCTTCGTCGCGTTGTTGCTGCTCCTGGTGCTGGCCCGCCTGGCAAGTGCAAGTGCAGCATCATGATGTCGCATTGACAGCGCTTCACGAAGCTGCTGTAGCAAGTGTTGCTTTCTTTCGTGACAGAGCCGCATTGGCCAGCTTCTCATCCATCTCGTTCTTGCACCAGCATCGGCGTATCCGACGGGTTGTCGTCCGAAGAAAGCCTTTTTGGATTTTGCTCGCACACTTTTTGTCCGAGCATAAAAGGTTTTTAATTGAAATTAAATGATCGCGCGTGGCTTTGTGTGATTTTCACCCCTAACTCTCCGCCGAATTAATACCTTAATTTCGTCATAGTTTGTGGTTTGGGGTGGATCGTGATTTTGCGGGCGGTTTGCGGGTATATCAGAAACAGGCCGTGAATTGAATTTCACTAAAATACCCTGTGGAAACTTATTTTAAAGTTGTAAGAAAATAAGGAAGTACGGTTATTTGATCTTTCTTTTATTGATGCTAGTTACCCAGCATCTGACGTGGCATCTGACTGTGTGTCATACTCATCTTCTAGTAAGTAAAAAAATTGTAAAATAAAAGAAATAAAAAAAATAAATACGGCCTAAGGTCATTCTACGGCCGCGAATCAATCCTCGGCATCTGTGGAGAAACCTCTTTTACCTGCCCCTTTCTAGAACTTGGAACATAATAACCCAGTTTATTCGAGCTTAATTATGCAGTCTGCAGCAGCTCCACAAACTCCATATACGAGTAACTCAAAGTCACTCCGCTTTTCAATTTACTTCTTTTACACACCTATCAACACTCTTCTTCCGCACTCCGCTCCTGGTTACGCAATCACTTGGCGCCTCTTTATGGCCAGCACGTTTTCATAACATGACTAATAAGTTGCTTTGCTGCTAATGTTTACATTATTTCCGCCTGCCACATTTGCAATTCAATTTTCCAACACAAGATCAACAGGATGGTGAGGCACTCACCCCTCTTGCGGGGTGCGCTGAATCGGACAGAGCTCTGTGTGCAGCCCATATCTAATCCATTGTTAAACGTCGGTAGGGCAGCGTTTATTCAAAACTGCAAATCTCGCAAAACATGTGTTCCAGGTCACACCGCACGCGCCGTATTTTGTTCGCTCAGCTCGGTCATGATCTACTCTGCAACGGGGAGGGGTGCAGCAGCGTTAAAGTGGTCTCAACTCAGAAGTTGAAACTGCTTTGTTTTGGTGTTTGCTTGTTTTAATATATGTATGTGATGAAGCCATTTAACGTCCCAACGATCCGACTGCGATTCTATTGAGAGCTTTAATAAAGTGCTTAGAGACACTTTGAATTCAGGTCTGTAAATTGTCTTGTGACATTGAATCTTTTTCAGAACCAGTGCCAAATCGATGACCGTAATTAAAGATATATATACATATAAGATTTGCTGAAGCTATTAAGAACTTCATCATCTCTGTTTCGTCTAAACAGGCATCCCATTCCAGGTCTTGCTTTTTTGCGCAGCTTTATAGTCCCCGGTTTAATTAGGAGAATGAAGTTGATAGTACATCTAAGAGTTCTGCACTTCGTTCTCTGTCTTGAGAAGCAATGCACATGTGTTTAATGTTCCAGCATATCTACCAATTAATCTGCTGAAACAATAACCTCATGATTAGAATATATATGTCTAGCGTGCGGGAAGTGAGTAACACTCAGCTAAGTGGTAATCCTAATCGTGCCAAAGTATCGCAATAACGCGTGGTACATGCAAATGTGTGTGTGGACCACGTGAATAGTTTCATGTGGAAGAGTTGTCAGTACAAATCGATGGTAATCGACAGGCAAACAAACTAAATCCTAAGGATATCGGGGCTAAGCTGCGCATATTGTGATTGTCATCGCGGAAGTGTCAGCAAGCTAATTTATCATCCCGAGCCTGTCGCTTGGTGGCCACAAGTGCAGCCTCTATTTATTCAGCGACGACTTAATTCCGAGCAGCGCACAAGCAACCCTTAGCAGGGACCGACCCCTGCCTTATCACTTGGCTTGGCTCGCTTTATAATGCGTTCGCCAGCTTTTGCATTTTTTTTGCTGCTTATTAATGCGTGATTTGCGGAATCCTGTGCAGAATATTGAAAATATTATTAGCTTACTTCGAACTGATGCGGGCTCACATCCCCTTTGTTGCCTTGCAACGAGTGCGTATCAAATTCTTTTGGCACCCACTGTTGTTGGTTTCTCGGCCGGTGCAATGGGTGCGTAGCAAGTGATTCCTTCAGAGAAGGGAGGGGAAGCAAGGATGTTGGCCCGTCAGTTGGCGGAATTCCCGCAGTTCTTAATGTGCGCTTAATAGGCTTGACATTGTTTCATCAGCAGTAGAATCACTGAAGAATCACTGAAAAACAACAAGAAGAAATTTTAAGGGAGCAATAGAATACCAGAACGAGAGGCAGAGGAGAGAGCGAGAGAGGTATACTATGTAGAGCAAGTTGGTCATTTTTAAGAGTTTGTGCCATGCTGCTGGTCACTTTGATGTACAACAAGGATATTGAATAAGTTTTTCCTACGTTTGTCTAATTGTAGATAATGTAAACGTTTCATATTCCTACATATTTCCACAATATTTTATTTAATATTTTTCAAGATATTTCAACAATATATTTCAATATATTGTTTTTTCATAACATTTGGTATTCATTTCAACCAGTTTTCGATCAACACTGTTTTTGCGAGTTTTGCGAGGAATCTCAACCCTCCTCCATGGGAATGCGTCAGCTGTGCAACGACTCAACGCACTAGGCTAAGTATGCGAACAAGTAGTACAAGCAAAAAATCCAGTGTTGTGCTGTTGTTGTTATTGTTGCTGCCAGGCGAATGCGTACGGAGAGCAGCACCGGAGCTTCTTCTAGGTCATTTAAGTCCACAAGCAACCAACCCTGCTTAGACTTAATACGCATCATTTCGCAGCTGGCAGCAGTACCAAGCGAGCCGGCCGGGTTCTGCGTGGTGCCGGCCAAAGTTAATGCTTCTGCATGGAGATTTTCGCCCTTGTAAGGAAAGTTATTTTTATTTGTAACAAGCGTGCAACACTCGATGTGCATTAGTGTTGGTTTTGCTCTGTTGTTGCGCCGATAGTTCGTTGAGTTGAGACGATGAAGTTGGTGGTTGCTTGCTTGCTTTTGCTGTAGTGTGATGTTAGTGTTGGTGTTGGTGTTGGTGCCTGTGCGGCGTTGCAGGTGTTGCCGATTGGATGCGCTGAAGCCCAAGCGTAGCCGGCACGACGGAACACTTTGAAATGATTTTTAAATGAATTTCTTTTTACTTGTGGTCTTGGCAGGTTTTGTTGCTTCAAGTGATTAGCTTCGAGCCTGGTTTAGCTGAAGGGTTGCGCGACGTTCAGTTGGTCGGGGAGGGTAGGGAAGTCGAAGGAATCGTCATCATTCACTCATTCCTCAGATTTTATCATTGTTGGAATTAAGCTTTGCAGTAGAAATTTGTGCCAATACCTTTTAAATTAATTTCTTCTGGTTTAACTGGGGGAATCAGAAAAAACGCTAATCGCAGGGAGGGATGGAGGGATTCTCAATAGAAGCAATTAAGGAACAGTACGCAATAAATTCATAAAACTAAAGAAGTCTTCAAATAAAAATGCTGAAGTTTTATTAAAGTGTATGGCATGCATGATGGACGTGTAGATGCTGAATGACAACTGACATAATCACGAGACTGTCACGCCTCGTTTTCAATACGATTCCGATTGACACAAAGAAAGACACATCCAAACTCTGTTGGTTGTGCCATTAAAATAGTTTCCTTCAGCTTTTCTTAACATTGATTACCACACGATATTGAAAAATCGTACAATAAAAGTTTCGTCATTGAAACTCATGGAAAACGAAATAAATGCGTACACTTAGCAAAAATATCATATGAATATTAAAAATAATTAACAATCATCGAGGCATATCGTACTCGAGTTATTCAATAATAAACTAACAACTTTAGGCATAATTATTTTCCAAGCTTCACGCTTTTTCTCTACAGTGTAACGACGCGAGGTTTCCTCCTTCCATTTTCCACGCGTGAACCGTGTGCATGCAGTTCACCGAATTGCAACACAACATGGTCAGCGGTCTCCAGCGGGCATCCAGAGTTTATAAAATCAAACAACGAGCGACCGAACCTGCAGTTGATTCGCAAGTTTTTCCACAGCCACTGAAGCGCCTTTGAAATGGGATCACGCAGCGTAAGTTGGCTGTCTCCGTAGTCCACTTTTATTAAAGATTCCGGTTTTACGCAGCTTTTACTGATAGTTATTTCCGGTTTCCTCTGCGCAGCTGCATGGCCTGCAGGCTATCCAAGAGGAGGCCCACCAGCGCCGCCGCCCGCACCCTCGGCAGGAAATGGCAACGGCAACGGCGACGGTTATTCGTATCCACCGCCCGGCGGTGGTGGTCCTGATGGTGGTGGCGGCAATGGCAATGGCGGAGATGGCGACGTTGGTGGCCCTGTTATACCCATCATCAAAATGGAGTCCAAAGTCAACATCGACGGCTCGTACAAGGTACCACCCACGGGTCTTTCATCTTGCGAATAGTTTGTTTCTTATCTGATTCATCTCCAGTACGAGTACGAAACGGGCAACGGCATCAACGTGGAGGAAACGGGTTATCTGAAGAATACGGGCATCGAAGGAGCCGAGGCGCAAACTGCGGAGGGCTCGTTCTCCTACACGAGTCCGGAGGGTCAGGCGATTCTGGTGACCTACATCGCGGACGAAAACGGGTTCCAGCCCCAGGGCGACCATCTGCCCACACCACCGCCCATACCAATCGGTATACAGGAGGCACTGGAAAAAATAGCAGCGGGCGGTGGACATCCGGATGATGGCAACGGTGGTGGGAATGGCGGTGGAAACGGCGGCGGCGTGAATGGAGAAGCACCTGGCGGTGGTTACTTGTACACGGGGTAGATGCGTGTGGTCCAGATAAACACGAACAGATCAGTAGTGGGAAAAAATAATATCCGTTGTTTACAGATACTAAATCTAAACTTTAAAGGTTGTCAAACATAATAAATCGATTGCAGTTTTTATGGTTTCTTTCCGATCTCGCCAACATCTCGTTTACATCGTGTTGTTGATATATTTAATATATTCTTGCACTTATTTAAGTTTCGTTTAGCTTTCGACTTCTAGATCTCAGGTAGAAGGCATCTCTTAACTGTTTACGAAGAAGATCAGAAGATCAGAAGATCTTTAATTTAGATTTTTACTACCAAATTGTGGTTTTTTATAACTTATTTAAACGATGACGCAAACCGAAATACTTTTGTCTGTTCGTCTTCAATGGAAGAAGAACTGTTCTACTGTTTGTGTTGTGCTTAAAGTTATTCGCGACTTGTTAATGGCCGAGTCAGTTTCAGATCGTCATTTAAAGAACACGTATCACAAATATTCAATTAAGAATACAGATTATACATTCGATCATGTCGAAGAGGAATGTGTTAAAAATGAAAGTGTCTGTGGTAAGCGTTTGTGGTTTCCAATTTCCAAAACTTCCGATTTGAGGCTAGCACATTTATAATAATTTTCTCCTCTTTCTTTAGTTTTTATTACTGGCCTTTATTTCGTGTTGGCGAAACAGCTGTTCAACAGCAGTATCGATGGAGCATGCCGACGTCGGCATTTTGTTACACTTTGGGTGAGATATCGTGCTGTTGTTGTGGTTGCGCTCACTTTAGTTTTAACAAAGATTGAAACAAAAGGAAATGATTTGAGAAAATAGTAAAATTGTCCTTTAGCTTTCATACAGAGAATGGTCAATATCGCAGCGAGGACATCAAATACAACCAGACGGCGAAGCATTCGAAAAAAGACACAGGAACCAAGGAATTTGAGCCAGTAGAATATCGTGGCGGTTACAGTTTCATCTCTGCCGATGGCTACGAGTACGAGGTGAAGTACAGAGCGGATAAAAATGGGTTTCAACCACAGGTGACGGCGAAGAAAATTACCGGGGAAAGTAGTACTAGTAGAAAAGCAATAAAATCTTGAAGTAAAACTTTTTCTGGAGTGGAGAATGGCTCAGCGAAAGAGCAAGTTGAGTAGAGAATAAGATCCACGATACAGCATTTTATATTCAACTCAAACATCGATTTAAATATCGATCGGATTTGCATAGAGGCATAAAATTATTAAAAACTCATAAAAATTACATAAAAACTTTTCCTTCTCTCTCGTTTCGGGATTTTCTAACAGTAAACAAACCCAGACCTGATCAACAACAATGTTTTGTATTTCTTTTCTGTTTTCTTTTTTTATGTTAATTTTAGTTAATTTATTTCCCTCTTTTACGACTCTGGTGGGTTTCCAAACATTTTGTTGGAACTTCGTGGTTGCAGTAAAGAAATCCACAAAATCATTTGTGGTAAAACTGCGACACGTATCAGTTTCATTTCGTTCGTGTTTGTCGAAAATAAATTCCGAATGAAAATTACACTCCTAAGCTTTGTAAGAGCCAATTGCTTAAGGTACGTTAAGTGAAAGCAAATGGATTTAAAATGAAATTGTTTCAGCTGATTGCGTCTATGGCCGGGCTGCTTTTGCCGGTCCTCGAAGCTGCCTACTCGGACCTACCACAGGATGTGCAGCTGCTGAGTACAGATGCACCGAAAGTGCTACTGAAAGACTTCGAATACATGCCGACGAAGGATGGCTACAGATTTAGGTCAGGTTGAGCGTGGAAACATGTCGATCCATACAGTACTTCGCATACTAAAGCTCTTTTTGTATAGTTACCAACTGGAGGATGGCACCAGGCGAGAAGAGATCGGTATCATTGGCAAGCCGGGCGATTCTATTGAGAGTCTTCTCGTTGTCGGCGACGGTGAAGGTGATGGTGATAATGATTATGATGACTCATCGACAATGACGACGGGGACAGCAGCGAGGACTGCATCGAAGCCGAAAACAACAACAGCAACAACAAGGAATCGCGACGTTAGCAAGTCGTCGGACTCACGGCGAAAGCCTCAAACGAAAACTCGCAAATTGGCGCTAAAAACACTACAATCGCTGGCCGGTTAATAGATTTATAAATAAATTTATACATAGATGAGCCTTTCTTCTTTTTGGTCGAAACTGAAATTCGGCGATCTTGTTCACTCTGTTATTATTAAAACCTTCATTTTTTTTTAAATACGTTTCGGCCTCTACTCATATTTTTATTGGAATGTTTACTGTAATTACAACGATTTATAAACGTTTTTATTACATGCAGTAAAAATTATTGTAATAAATGCATAGCATTTTCTTGATGGTGATGGTTCTCTTTTTAAAAACTTTCTCAATATAAAAATAAACACACTTTTTCTGCATCGGGCCTACTTTATTCAAATATAATCTTTGCTTGCGTTGTGCGTTTGGTTTTCTTATTTTTCTACCTGAAGTCTCTTTGATCTAAGATTGTTGCTGCTCTGAATTAATTTGAATATATTTTAAATGCCCTATGTAACAACATTTAATGAATACCTGAAAGTATGCAGGGTCTATTCAACTTTGCGTGCTGGAAATGAAAAGAAATGCTATACTAAGCGCTATTGTGAATTTAAGCGTCACTTAAGTGACTCTTCGTATCTTTTCTTAAACCTTTTGTTATCTCTTTAAAGTTGCGTTTCAAGCTTGACGCTTTTGTGACAACTTTTCAGTTAAATTTTTGAGACGCTGCTTTGATTTTTGTGTTTGTTTTTATTTTTCGCGTATTAGTTTCTGTCTATTTTTGTTTGCAGTCGAGTCGAGTTTGTTGCTTAAGTCTTTCGATTATGTTAGCTTAAATTGTGTGCGTTCTTTTTATATACACGATAAAATAACACATTGAAGATGAAGAAGAATGTTCGATAACCATTCTGTCTTCAACACACAATAGAGGGCGTGATAGATGTGAAAAAATACACTTATTATTATTGTTACTTACGTCGTGAGTACAGCTTAAAAACTGCTGTCTATCTGCATGAGAATGGTGAAATCTTCTGATAATTTATTGAAACCAAAGTGTAGTCAAGCGACGTTCAAATTACTACTCTTTCTCAATAGCCAATTAATTACAGGTAATAATAAATAATGAATGATAAAAATATGAGAAAAGCATTTGTATATTCATGTAAATCTCTCCGTTCAAAGCTAGAAACACAACGCAACCAAAGTAAGTTACGAGTAGTAGTTTACGTGAAGTACGGCATTTAAAAGGTAACTAAAACAACGTTAATGACGACGAAAGAACGTCATTAACAGCAACAAGGACTTGACGTAGTTAGGTAGACTTAGTAACGCCAGAAGTGAGACAAGCGTATGTTGAAGCATGGACTCCTAGATTCTTATTGAAGTGTTGCGAATACTTTCCACTCATTAGTTTATGGAGCGTTTGAACTGTGTTCAAATTAAGACTGCTGCTCGTCTACTGGTTCCTGTCTACAGCTTGGTGAATAAAAATCAAAAACAGAAAAAATCACTAGTTTTTCTTGACGTAACATACACGACGCTGTAGCGCATACCGCGAATTCGGAGCTCGACAGTGAAGAAGACCCTGAAATCAGTAGAAAGCAAGGAAAATGCATTCAAAATGCTGCCATCACTGCATGTTGTTTACCCACAAATTGTCGTCGCCCTTCCCCGCTTCCCAGCTGCAGATCACCCTTGCGGCCGCTCGCATGCATCGTCTTGTGTCCACTTCGTGCCCGTGCGACTTTACGTAGTTGATGCTCGCTTAACATTTGCGATTTCAAGGTCGTAGCATCGCGTGCCCCACTCCAGACAGATCGCGGCGTCGTCAGCGGCGCTGGCTTCCGTGGCAGCCCGCAAATTATTCGCGGATGATGTGCCCGAGCAAAGAAATTACTTCTACCAACACCAAGCAACCCAAACAAGTTTGCTTATTATGACATCAAGATGAGGTGGTGGTGGTGGTGGTGTTTACTGTTGCTGTTACCATTGCCGATGTCGTTGTTGTTGCTGGTTGAACCGCAGCAGTCAAACAAATTATTTTCAGGCTTCAACCGCTTCTTCGTCGACTTTGCTTCGTCCGTCCTCATTTCTTCGTTTTTCTGACTATTCATCTGTAAGGCAACATTTTTGGTTGCTGTAGGTCTCTTATTCTTTGGAATTTTCGTTGCTGTTGTTGTAATTCGTGTGACGTAATATTTGCGGTTTAGTAGTCTTTTATTTTTGTTGACATTTAGTTTTTTTAGTTAACAGAAATTCATGTTTACAAAAGTTACTTTTTAATCATACCGAAATTGGCAAGTTTTAAGATTTATTAAAACTTATAAATAAATATAAATACTAAGTGAGTGGAAAGTATTCGCAACACTTCAATAAGAATCTAGGAGTCCATGCTTCAACATAAGATAAGTCCTTGTTGCTGTTAATGACGTTCTTTCGTCGTCATAAACGTTGTTTTAGTTACCTTTTAAATGCCGTACTTAACGTAAACTACTACTCCTAACTTACTTTAATTGCGTTGTGTTTCTAGCGTTGAACGGAGAGATTTACATGAATATACAAATGTTAGGGTTCTTTCTTCGAATATTTTGAATTAATTCTAATTAACTACGAAAACTTCGCCATTTCAAGAATTTGTATAAATTTTAAATTTTAAATTACAAATAATAAATTTTCTCTTATCCAATATAATTAAAAAAAAAGCCAAACACTCGATAGATATCGCAGACTGTCCATACATACATATATATGTTAGAGATATTGTGACGAGTGTAAAATAAATTTTACTTTATATGACGAGAGAGAACACGTAATAAAAGAATACTATTCATTATTCATAATTACGTCTTTTAATTATTTATTATGTAAATGATAACTATAGTCCCCTGTTTAAGTATTTCTTTAAATTTATTATTATTATTACTATTATACATATATCATACGGTTTAATTTCTTATTAAATTTGGTAATTTTTTTAGATTCACTAAAAATTTATTGCTTTTCTATTATTGCGTTTCAAAGAATTTATAAATAGTGGTTCAACGAATTTAATTCAGAATTGGATTTCATTTAAAGTTATACAGATGAGCTTATTTGGATTTATTCTATTTCATTTCAAAGTAATTACATTCAAATTTGATTCCACTTATTATGATTTGATGATTTTATTATACTTGACTGCTTCTGTTTTTGATTTATGACCTGATCAAGGGTATATCTTCAGTTAATATGGGTTTCATTGAGAACCACACACAGATTTGCACCTCATCAGATTCAAGATTTATTAATTGGATGTGTAAAACTACAAAATTAATGCTTTGACGAGATAAATTATACATGTGTTTTTTCATTCTCTACTCAATACTCTTTCAATACTCTCTAAATGAAAACGACATCTTGCCGTTGCCCTTCAGGGGCAATCATTTATTAAGACAACAACAATGGCGACAAATAACAACTCTATATGTATATCATCAGTTATCACATAAAAGTCAAGGGTCTTGGAGACAATATTACATGAGAAAGGAAGACACACTGATGATCATCACGACTTAATACAACGAAAACAACAACACTGGATGATCGCTTTAGACGAAAATGAAAATAAAAAGGAAAAAATAAATAATTAAAACAATAAATCTTGTTTTTTAACTGAATGTCATGGGCATTTCGTTATTTTTGTAGTTGTTGCTGCTACTTGGCGCCATTCCGTCATTGAAATCAGAACACAAACAATATTAAGAATGTAAGCAATTGTATACATACCACTAAGAATGATTAAATTACTAACCGAAGACAATGCTTTGAGGAGAACGAACTAAAGCACGGGTTCTTCTGAAGCATAAAAGCAAAAGTCGACGAAGTGTCGTCGCTGCTCAAAGTTGTTGCCATCGATTTTTTATCTTCTGCTTCATGTGACTTATGGTAAAAGACAACAATAACAACAACAACACAGATGATGTTCCTGCGGTTGCCAATGTTGATCTCACAGCGTGGTGTTAGCTGTAACCTCTAGTTTATTTATTTTTATTTTCAAATTTAAACGTATTTTCTAATGAAAGGAAATCTTGCCTTCTTGCAACTTTGGACTTTCTGCTTAACAACATGATGCTGTCGAGTTGGCGATATCTGGTGATTTTTCCTTTTGGATTAATTATGTCAAATGCATTAAGTCCAAGTCATCGAAGCACTTATATGATGGAATAGCGAGCTACTTTTTCATGGCCGTAGAGTGGATGCGTTGCTCTGTTTGTGGGTTTATTTATGCTGAGGTCAGCATCAGCTGCAACCACCAGAGGCGTCGAGGGGCCATCCGATCGACTGGCTGAAATGGCTGCACAATCAGTGTTTGAATCAGATCCGTAATAGAAATGCAAATCAGCCTTAATGTCACTTGCTTGGCATTTCCGAGAATGCATTCTGCTCAAACATTACGTTCCGTGAATTTATGCAAGGAGTTTGAAGTTCGCTTGACGTTGAGGAAGTGCAACAAAGTTTGTTGCTGTTCACATAGCAAATGTGAAGTCTTCGATGGCTACACACAGAATGCATTCAAGTAAACACTTGTTAAACACACTCGCTTCGCTCAATCGTATCTTATTAATGTATTGAAAAAAATTCTTATCGTTTGCATGTTGTTGTAATTAATTTATTGATGTTTAATTTAAATTTAGAACACAGTTTACAGAAAGAATATTTTAATATATAAAGTTAAATATTAATGTATAAGTACATTTTTTTTAAATCAGAAAATAGTTCTATGCCACCAAAAGTGACTGATGTTCGAATTTTTCACTTTGATTGCAGCAGAGAAAATCTGTTTGTTGTCTTTGCTATTAGCATTGTTCTTGTAAATGTTGATGCAACGTTTGTGTGCCACCAACTGTTGAGTTGGACGTTGGGATGGACGGCACGCATTTTAACGCGCGAGCTTGCTTGATAATTTTTTGTTCAAACAGAAATAAAAACTAAAATTTGCATTTAAGTGCCATTCATCGAAGTATTTACAGCTTTAAAAAATCGTCCATAAAGTTTAATGTTCAGATTTTAAGGCTTGTAGTTTATTCTTTTCGCAACTCGATTAGTTTTTATCTCCAACAGGTTCTCCAACGAGGCGCATTCTAAGCATTGCATTGGGCAATTGTAACTCTCGATTTATTTTACATGCTTCTTGATTTGGCTATAAAAATTATGTCAAACCGACGAGCCGAAAACAACAAAAGTGGTTAACATTTTTAAGTAAAGAACAGATATTAAAATGAAGATGCAGACAAACTAACACACACACACCCACACACACGCAGATCTGCACTGAAGAAGCAAACACTATTTCTAATACTTATTAGCTAAGCGCCTCCTGAGCATGTGTTCCATCACATGGTGAGTGCGTATGTGTGAGTGGGCTTAGTGACGAGCGCCTGTTGCCATCTCTTTGCAGAGCTGTCACCGAAATCATGGTCTTCTCTTCGCGAATTGCTGCAATTTACTGCCGCTGCCGCTGCCGCTGCCGGTGCATCCGTTGTTGGTGCTGCTGCTGAAGGTTGTAGTGTGTCCACTGCTGTGGTTTCTGCTTAAATATTAGTGGTTGCAATGCTGGGTGGCTTCACTGTGCATAGCTTCCAAGTTTATTTTTAAATCAGCGACGCTTAACTAATGCAGTTGCTGCTACTTTGTCCCGTTCTCACCTTGCCGCCGGGTTTCTGTGCATCAGCACTTGAAGTGTTGGCCTTTTGCAGATTCTACGGTGCTGCAGCAGACCACGAGCTTGTATAAAAATGCCACACGCTGCAATGCAAACTTATTCTCGCCGAAGATCTTCTCGATAGCGTTGAGTTCAGTGGATTACCAGTCAACGAGCGCACGTTCAGTTTCGCTTACTTAAGGATACTTCCAACTAACCTCATTAAAATGAAACTGGTGAGAGCTTAGCGGGCTCTGAGATGGCTTTCCAGACTGCACTGCAGGACTAAATCACTCCATTTTTCAGGTTCTAGTCTTGGTTTTCAGCGCTGCCCTGGTCGCCTGCACGCACGCAGCTCCTCAAGGCTCTAAGGACGCAGAGGTGCTGGAATACATGGTGGATAACATTGGCATTGGTGGCTACAAATTCAGGTGCGGCTCGCCCAAGTTTTCACGTTTTGCTTGCTCTACTAATCAATTTGTTCTCCTGCAGCTACAAAACCAGTGACGGCGTCCAACGGTCGGAAGAAGCTACCGTCATCAATGCGGGTACCGAGAATGAGGCGCTATCAGTACGCGGTACCATCTCTTGGGTGGCTCCCGATGGGCAGACCTACACAATCAACTTTTTGGCTGACGAAAATGGCTTCCAGCCAGAGGGCGCTCATTTACCAAAATAGATGGACTGGTTACGAGACATGTTTTGGACACGAGAGGTTGTGTTTTGTTAAAGTTGTAAATATGTTCACAAAAAAGAAAATCTTTACTTTAGTAAAATAAAAAACGAGTTCTATCGATTCCAGTCAGTGAAAAAATTACTATTTTTGTGCGTTTTTAAACAAATTGAGATACAAGCTTGGGTGAGAAGGAGCAAGGGTGGAGTTTCGCGTTTTCGCTTATAAGAAAACGTATTAAACAGTCTGGTGAATGCAATTCACTTCATTTCGAGAAAATTACACAATGTGTTAAATTGATGTGAATTTATTCAGGTGCAAATTTACGAAGCAATCTAAAAACATCCATTGCTTGAGTAGGAAAAGGAAACACCTACGATAATCTCACCAACGTAGTAGTTCCCTGGCTTCGAAAGGCTTTCTATATACTGGCTGCGATTAGAAGGTATAATTGTATAATTGACATATATATATTCACTACTTCACTAGTTTTTACATTTATTTTCACAAAATTTCACACAATTTGCTCTGAGTGAATATCGCATTCTAATTCAAACAATATTGTCTCCGATTCTAATTCACGTTGAGTTTATGTTAAATTATAGACCAAAGAAATTTCGAACCTTGACGGTTCTCGACTATTAGATATTTGAACTCTTCGTAGATCCATTCCTCCCAACCTGTACAACCAATCAGAACCAAACATTTTCTAGTTTTTCCCTTCACTATTTTATTTGTAATTTTAAATTCAAATGATAACAACTTCAGGAACACATAACAGGTTCAACAATCATAAAGCATTCAGTCTTTTGACACGAATTTAAACTTCGGGTGCCACGGGCAAATGAGCACCTTGAGGCTGGAACCCATTCTCATCGGCGATGTAGTTCACGGTGTAGGTGACGCCATCATCGCCTACGAAGGAGAAGCTACCACGAACTGCGATCGCCTCCTCATCGGTGCCGATATTCTTCAACTGTCCCTCCTCGTGGTGCGAAGTACCATCGCTGGTCTCAAATCTGTTCATTAAAAAAGTTCAAAACTGAAATTTGTCCTTTCTTTTGTCCTTGTAGCGCTTCCAAACGCTTACCCGTATTTGAAGGATTCCGGACCAACATCCGATTCAGAGTGAATAGTTTCCACTTCGCCGTGGTGTGGAGGTGCGGCCAAAGCCAAAGCGAAGAGGGCAACGAAAGCGATGAGGAATTTCATGTTGGCTGTTCTGATCGTCTGAGTTGACAGAAGTTTGGATAACTAATGATTATCGCTGCGGAAACTCCGAATTTATATCAATCAGTAAATTGGATTCAGCCAACCAGTCTTTTCTTTACTTAAACGAAAAGAAGAACCAGACACGATAGCGATGTTAGCAGAAAGTAAACTGGTTATCGAGGGCTGTTTTATCATCAGTGTCAACTGGTTCAAAAGTCATTCAAAGGCCACGAAAATAGTTTAGTTACATACATACATACATATCTTCGTTTTATATGAATACTTAATAATAATTGAGTGTTACTCTCATTTATATATGTCATTTTACACCTCTGCTGCAGAATATTTCATTCAATGTAGGCTATCGTCTGCGATTGCAAAACATACAGTGGTCACACAATTTATTCGTACACCCTCAGCTCTGTATTTACTTTGCGCCAAACTTTTGGAGGTCCGTCTGGTCCGAAAACATTGAATTTTGATTCATCATGAAGATGACATTCTGCCAAAAAGAATCTGGCTCCTTTACGTAGAATTTGACAAATTCTAATCTCTTCTTTGTGTTTATATTAGATATGTATGGCTTACGGCGTGCGATAACCAGCATTATGTGGGCAATTACGAATTGTTTGTGTGCTTATTTTGTTTTTTTAAAGACTCCAGCATATCTTGACATAGTATCGTGGCGGTTATTTTCGGTTTTTAAACAATGGAAGCTATTATTTTACGCTTCTCACGCGGAGTTAAAATTTTTGGCCTTCCGGCTTTTAGGTGATTTGCTGCCAATCGACAGAAAATGCTTAGAAAAACCAATACTGGTTTTGTTGATACTTCGTTTTCAACAAGATTAGTCAAAACTCAGCTGTCGATTACCGTTATATTTGCAGCAACAGGATCATAAGAAGAGAGTGTATGAATAATTTTTTTGCAATATTTTACCATCTCTGTTTGTTTTTCATGGAACTCTTCTGTGTGAGCAGACATAACGGTTGTTTTTTGTGGCAGATCATAAAGAAAACATTATTATTATTATTATTACTTTTATGCAGTAATTAATTACTACACACATAGGACAGTACTGGCAACTAAGGCCATCGACTGATAAGGGGATAGGTAGAGAGAGAGAAAGATAACAAACACAATTTAAACATCCATGCGCATGGGGATTCGAAACACCGTCCGTTGAAAGGCAAGTAAGAAAACAACATTCTTACATTGATCCAAGAGAAATAATGGACTAATTGCAAATACTTAAAGTAAAAAACTGCATATTTGGTATGCAATGCAAGGTGTACGAATAAATTGTGTGACAACTGTATGTAAATTTAATTCATATAATTATCAAATCCATATTTCCTGAATTGCAAAGTTCAAAATTTTCAAATTCGTAATGTCTGATAACAGTTCTTTTAATAACACATTGCTTACTTTCAGAATACGGCCACTTGACCAGCCAGATTATCCCAGAGTATAACTAATGTGTCTTACAATGGTGCGGCAAACTCATTTTTAGATGATGTAAGGCAGGCTGTGAGGATGGGATATTTCAGTGAAGGGTTTTGTACTTCCTACAGGGAAAAATCCCTGTTTGGAGTGGTCATAATACCGGTGGTTTGAATATTGGATATATGTACCCACATATTTTATGTGATAAAGATACAGTGCTCTTTTCTTATAATTCAATTCACATGAGCAGTGCAACTCAGTAAAGAGTTATTGCAAATACCAAGGTTCACCGCACTAGAGACAAATTCCAGCCTAACATTACCTAAAAATAGAGGCGGAAGGATAGAGAAAGCAATAGTGTTTTTAAAAATAGGCAGTACAAATGATTTAGATGCATTGAGCTAAAGGGAATCCTTCATGGATCAATCAACAATACTTTCTAAGTCAGCATTAATCCTAGAGCTCAAAACAAAGCGAAGAAAGGCCCGAAATATTTATGGGGCGGAAATCGGATAGTCCGGTCTATCGGTAATTCCGAGCGAACCATTATTTCCCCCGAAAAAAGTTCTTCCCGTGGATTAAATTCTTAGATCGGAAACTTAAAGGGAAATATTTTCCCCCCGGAATCATATCAACCTTGAAATGGAAAAACTCGAAATTCCAAGTTACGTTCGTACAGTTGATTTGTGTTTGTGCTTGTCTGCTGAAGAAATCAACTCAACGAATTCACTTCAAATGTTAAGAAAAGCTGCAATTTGATGAGCACTGGGGGATGACCAGGATTGCTGTGAAGAAAGGACCATGCGGTGGCATTTAAGAGATCGCTCTAATCCATTGGAGCTCCGCAAGCACTTGTTGGTAATTTCCAATGGTTTATCTTATATTTTACATTATTATTATTATATTTCAGTTTTATTAAATATGTCCGAGTAAATAAAAACGCTATTGAGTCACATTCTAGAAATATTAAGTAGTTATTTGCCGCTTGCAAAGAATCCGTTTACATCTCACCAGTGTTTATGCTAAGTGCATATCTTAGTGTCTTCGCGGAAGGAGGGTACCTAGGTAAAAAATTTCGGATGCCCGGAGTAGTTGGATGCGTGGATGGAGCACATATAAAAATAAATGGAGACCTAAAGCTACATGCTTCCAAGTACCAGGATACTTTTTTCCACTCGAACTGCGATTTTATTGGAGGGCCAGCATTTAAGCCCTTTTCCAGTGTTGTCCAAAATGTGACCGCGTCTTTTTTGCTCCGCTTCGTTAGAACATCTGCAATATCGGAATATAGCGCCATAATACTAATAAGATCATCTGTTGTTTTTTGTTACTCTTGATTAAATTATTAATTCAATTATTTGTAATACATTTTATATCACAATTACCGCCAAAGCTTGTTGGCGGCCTTCACAGGCTCAAAGCTATTCAAGAATCACTTTACAATGTTGATAAAATAATTATTTTCTCGATCAATGTCAGAAAGGCGCCAAAATTGTGACCACCGACTGGGGAGCAGTTGCATTTCAAGTCGCTAGATCTATAGATTTGAAACCACGAAAGTGTTAGAAGTTGAGGAACTTTCCGTATTGAATGAAAGGCCAGACAAATACAAAATGCAAAGATTTCATAAATTTCTTAAACAAACGAAACGAAAAGGGAAAACTCAATGAATAATCTTTAAATAGATAGTACGGTTGATTGAATTTGAATATCGATGTTAATTGTTGTACAGGTATTTAAACTAGAAGTTCTTTAACAGAAGGGAGTAGTTAGGTATAGATAATTTCAGGTCAAGAGAACTAGAAATGGGAGATATTTAAGAAAACAATACAAGCAGAGTAGGGTCGGATATAACGAATACATCGATACGTCCAGTAGGCTACGAAATACATTACTGCCTAACCGATTTGGTTCAGATTTGTTCACTATAGAAAGATCAGATGTAGTATTGTAATTAGGTCAAAAATGCTTTGATTTAGCGTTAGCACACAAAAGATTCATATGAAAATCACCACATACTGCAATCAAGACATAATCTAATACGATTCATATAATACATAAAAAAGTTCAATCGTGCCCTCTCACAGATACAGACACTTCACCTTTGTATTCTCTCTCCTCACTCGTCAAACTCACCTGCCTCATACTGACCATTCTCATTCCCACCTAAGCCCACCCGAATCATCATACACGAATAGCAGTATGCATGTCACTCAGACGAGTTGCAGCCCTGAGCTGCACTTCGCTCATTCCCCTTCGCTCTTCGCCCTTTTCTGGATTCTGTCAAAGTCTCCGTTAGTTCGTCTGTCTATTCCATTGCGTCGGTACTGTCTGTCTGTCTGCCACGCCCATAAGTGTCGGTAATTCCTTTATTTGTATTGTAAACAAAGGTAAGTATTACTATGTGTCTATATATTTTAAGGCAATCATTTTATCATTATTCTTATATATATTTTTTCCTTTTTCTTCTAGCTAAGTAGGTATAAAATATTTAGCTCAGTATTATTACATTTATATTACGGTAAGTATATAAATGTATTTATTTTGCAAGGTGAGTATATTATTATATATTTTATTTTTTATACCCTACACCTTAAGATTAAGGGTATATTCACTTTGACACGAAATGCTAATATATAGGTATAGAAAAGTATATATATTCTTGATCAGCGTGACCTCCTGAGTCGATTTAGCCATGTCCGTCCGTCTGTATGTCTGCTGTCTGTCTGTTGAAATTAAGATTACAGGAGAACCGGTGAAGATATCGTGATGAAATTTTGCAGAAATATTGTTTCTTGTGGTGTACAGGTTGGTATTGAAAATGGGGAAAACCGGTCAACGACCACGCCTATTTTTTATTATAAATATGATATTAGCGTTCGTTTTTGAGTTATGACAACAATTTCATTCCTGCGTATAGAGTAGCATTATCCGTTAATATACCAAATATGGGTGTGATCCGCCCACTTTCAGGTTACACAGGCAAAAGAGGGTCTTAAATGGTCATAATGTTATATAATGTTATAATAATATAATGTTATATATATAAACTTCCTGAATAAAACTTTACATAACAACTTGTTTTCCAATAAAACATTATAACAGCAAAACTAGGCGCGGTCCGCCCACTTTTACATTATTTATACAGTATAGCTCATGAGAAGAACTTTATTACCCCGTACATAAAGTTTTAATGCTTAACACAATAATAATAAAACAACTAAGCCAGTTATTTTGTTTTGAAAACAGGTATCCATCACGCCTACTATTTATACGGAAGCGTAGGACTCATGGAGTCCAGGACGGTTAATCAACTTGCAGCTCCAAAATTCCTAGAATTCAATAAGTCAATGCTTGATTTCCAAAGCTGCCGCCCCCGAAATTGTGTCGCCCCGGGCGCATTGCCATCCACGTTTTCCCCCTAGCTACGCCACTGTATTTATACCCGTCTGTGATTAAATGTGATTTTAAGGTAGCTTTCCTTATAACCTCATATTTCCTCTAGTTTCAGTTTGTATTTAACTCTATAAAACTACTGTTCTGTACTGAGAAATCTAAATAAATTTTAATAATTAATTTATATAATAATTATTAAAACTTTTAGGTGTAGTTTCTAGTTTCAGTTTGTATTTAACTCTATAAAACTACTGTTCTGTACTGAGAAATCTAAATAAATTTTAATAATTAATTTATATAATAATTATTAAAACTTTTAGGTGTAGGGTATCTAAGATTCGGCCAGGCCGAATATAGCACTATTACTGGTTTCTGTTCAATTATACTCTTACTTGCTTTCCTTTAAGGTATAACCTACCAGGTTCTGGACACTCGAAGATGGCGCCATCCTACAGTTCCAGGCAAGTATTAGAGTAATGAAGCGAATAATAAAATATCCCTCCTTTGCTTTCGGATTCGCACGGAGGGACACCACAGAAGTCGACGCTTATGTAAGTGGTCTTCATACTTTTTCCACCACGCATATAACTCTATGTCTACATGTTCCCTATTGTCGAAGCAATCCTATTCTCCATTCTGTTTCCTAAATAAACACCTAGATTTGAACATGCCCATTTGGCGACGGGAACCATGACTGAAAGGATGGCAGAGGAGTTAAATATACTTGAATATCAACCCTTCACCAAAGAGGATGTCCATCTCTTCACATTAGCATCTAATCTGCAATTTTTAAGATCCACGTATTTCATGGAGTTTGGATGGCCAAAATTCTATAGATCTGAATAATGTATAGAAAATCTTGTTCAATTCTTCATTTTATTATTATTCTTTTCAAAAATAATCATAGCAACTTCCAGAAAAATAACAGGTTCAACGATCATAAAGCATTCAGTCTTTTGACACGAATTTAAACTTCGGGTGCCACGGGCAAATGAGCACCTTGAGGCTGGAACCCATTCTCATCGGCGATGTAGTTCACGGTGTAGGTGACGCCATCATCGCCTACGAAGGAGAAGCTACCACGAACTGCGATCGCCTCCTCATCGGTGCCGATATTCTTCAACTGTCCCTCCTCGTGGTGCGAAGTACCATCGCTGGTCTCAAATCTGTTCATTAAAAAAGTTCAAAACTGAAATTTGTCCTTTCTTTTGTCCTTGTAGCGCTTCCAAACGCTTACCCGTATTTGAAGGATTCCGGACCAACATCCGATTCAGAGTGAATAGTTTCCACTTCGCCGTGGTGTGGAGGTGCGGCCAAAGCCAAAGCGAAGAGGGCAACGAAAGCGATGAGGAATTTCATGTTGGCTGTTCTGATCGTCTGAGTTGACAGAAGTTTAGATAACTAATGATTATCGCTGCGGGAACTCCGAATTTATATCAATCAATAAATTGGATTCAGACCAATCAGACAGTCTTTTCTTTACTTAAACGAAAAGAAGAACCAGACACGATAGCGATGTTAGCAGAAAGTAAACTGGTTATCGAGGGCTGTTTTATCATCAGTGTCAACTGGTTCAAAAGTCATTCAAAGGCCACGAAAATAGTTTAGTTACATACATACATACATATATGCGTTTTATATGAATATTTAATAATAATTGAGTGTTACTCTCATTTATATATGTCATTTTACACCTCTGCTGCAGAATATGTATTTCATTCAATGTAGGCTATCGTCTGCGATTGCAAAACATAAGTATGTAAATTTAATTCATATAATTATCAAATCTATATTTCCTGAATTGCAAAGTTCAAAATTTTCAAATTCGTAATGTCTGATAACAGTTATTTTAATAACACATTGCTTACTTTCAGAATACGGCCACTTGACCAGCCAGATTATCCCAGAGTATAACTAATGTGTCTTACAATGGTGCGGCAAACTCATTTTTAGATGATTTAAGGCAGGCTGTGAAGATGCGGCCAATGGGATATTTCAGTGAAGGGTTTTGTACTTCCTACAATGATTCAGGAGATTGAGGACAAATGGACTGGATTTTGCAATGTTAGTTAGTTGGAGTTGTTTAATTTATTTCCAATATAAATGAGAACGGGGAAGATCCCTGCTTGGAGTGGTCATAATACTGGAGAGACATGTACATACATAGGCCCTGCGGAATATGATATGTTGATTACAATTTTAATTAGTGTTAGGAACTATCGAATAAAAACCATCGAGTAGTTCGATAGTTGGGAACTATTTATTTATTCAATACTTTCGCTAAGAAAGCTGAGTTACTAAAAACTTTCAAAAGATTCTGCCATGATATACTACATTTTCTATTTACTAAATAGTTTTTAGTTATTCGGAGAGCGTTCAACGAGTGAGTCACTCGATAGTTTTTTGTATAACCAAAACTATTTGGCACGTGTGAACATTTTTTATACCCTACACCTTAAGGTAAGGGTATATTCACTTTGTAACGAAATGTGTAACGCATAGAACTAGAAAAGTATATATATTCTTGATCAGCGTGACCTCCTGAGTCGATTTAGCCATGTCCGTCCGTCTGTCTGTCTGTCTGTCTGTCTGTCTGTCTGTCTGTCTGTCTGTTGAAATCACGATCACAGGAGAACCAATGAAGATATCGTGATGAAACTTTGCAGATATATTGTATTGTACTAAAAACTTTCAAAAGATTCTGCCATGATATACTACATTTTCTATTTACTAAATAGTTTTTAGTTATTCGGAGAGCGTTCAACGAGTGAGTCACTCGATAGTTTTTGGTATAACCAAAACTATTTGGCACGTGTGAACATTTTTTTATTATTTATATTATTTTGAACCCAGAGCCATTTCGATTTATAAACTTAACATTGAAACCCTTTTTTAAGCGTCCTTTGTGTCATTTATTTGCTTGATTATTATAATATAAAAATAAGAACTATATTTTCTGGAACAGCCAAAAAAGAAATATTCAATTCTTTACAACCAAAACTGCGATCCTTGGCTGTTTAATGAGTTGGCTGCTTAAAGCCAGAAACTTCCTGTACCTGTTAGGCTAATTCAAAACAACACGCCGAGTTATCTATATGATAAATTGCAAATTGGTAGATCTCAAAGGTGCTGTGTATTTGTAACACCAAGAAGCAGTGCACTGATTACTTCAGGTTTGTTCTTCGTCAAAACCTTAAGACTCTGAAATGCATTACCACTTTGGTTAAAGCTAATTACGAGGTTGGGTGAGTTTACGCAGCAATTTTCCGCCTTTCTCTTTTCTCCTTGAATTTCTTTTCTATGATTTCACTACCCCTGAATTCTCTATGATATCTATCTCCATCTTTCCTCCGGATTTATTATCCTATCTCGTAACCCTACAAACCTTCCTTTGGCTGTTCAAACTACGGTTTTTAATTTAATTTAATTTAATTTTAATTTTACTGTATCTAAAATTCACTGCCATATCTTATGTAACCTTAAAAGAATTGTATTTTTATGGTTTCAGCGTTACTGTATGAATAAATCAAATGAAACGAAAAAATTTTATAATAAAAAATTACAAAAAAAAAAGTAAGCAAATGAGAATTTTCATTGCTCGAAATTTCGATCACGACCGACCCTAGTTTATGTTGTCAGCATGGCGGGCAAATCTGTATGTGTAACATATGAAGGGAAATTAATTATTTTTTTAATATGTGACTTGGTTTTGGAGCTCCTTTTTGTAGCCGCACATTCAGATTTTTTAGTTGACTACTAACTTTACTACTGCTCTTGCTTTGCCTGGGCCTGTGCCACTACTCATTACAGCAGATCTTGGCTCTGTCAATGAGGAAGTCGACCTTTATGTAAATGTTCTTCATACTGTTTCTACCCCGCATTTAACTCTATGTGTACATGTTTCCTATTCTCGAAACATTCTTATTCTCCTCTACACTATTCCGCCTACATTTGGAAATGCCCATTTGGAGACGGATACCATGACTGAAACGATGGCAAAGGAGTTAAATACACTCAACTCTCGTTTTAGATGCATTTTTTTACACGATTTGGAAACAACACGGTCAGTAAAATTTTTTACACGATTTTACACAGCTGAATTAATTCGCGAGGGCTTGAAATTTGGCGCAAGTATGGAAGAACATTTTGTCACCCATGATCCCAACCTAGAGCGTGCCTCAGAAATTCCAACGTAATTTGCAGATGTGTATGGCAGGGTATCAGGAAATGTATAAGCACCTTAAAAAGCCAAAAACCCTGCATCCTATTACTAATTTTTTGAAAAACCAAACCACGACGTGTACGTCCAATGTTTCTCTCGATTCAAGGTCGATTGAACCTTTCAATATATCTAGTGATGAAGACAATAATTTAAACAAAAAAAATAATTAAGTATGTAATTTGCCTGTGTTCTTTTTTGTAGTCTTAATCTTATTCTTTTTTAAATACATGCAATTATTTAAATATGAATAAATGTAGTTTCCAAAAGTTCTGTTCGTTTTCTTTTTACACGGTTTTCTAAAGAAAATTTAGCAGTTTTTTGAAACAACATGGTTTTTCTTATTTGCGGAACGAATCCTCTATTTTTCCACGGCACGGCTCCTCGCTGGAACGTATCTACCGTGTAAAATGAGAGTTGGGTGTATACTTGAATATCAACCCTTCACCAAAGAGGAAGTCCATCTCTTCACATTAGCATCTAATCTGCAAATTTTAAGATCCACGTATTTCATGGAGTTTGGATGGCCAAAATTCTATAGATGTGAATAATTTATAGAAAATCTTGTATTTAATTCTTCATTTTATTATTATTCTTTTCAAAAATAATCATAGCAACTTCCAGAAAAATAACAGGTTCAACGATCATAAAGCATTCAGTCTTTTGACACGAATTTAAACTTCGGGTGCCACGGGCAAATGAGCACCTTGAGGCTGGAACCCATTCTCATCGGCGATGTAGTTCACGGTGTAGGTGACGCCATCATCGCCTACGAAGGAGAAGCTACCACGAACTGCGATCGCCTCCTCATCGGTGCCGATATTCTTCAACTGTCCCTCCTCGTGGTGCGAAGTACCATCGCTGGTCTCAAATCTTTTCATTAAAAAAGTTCAAAACTGAAATTTGTCCTTTCTTTTGTCCTTATAGCGCTTCCAAACTCTTACCCGTATTTGAAGGATTCCGGACCAACATCCGATTCAGAGTGAATAGTTTCCACTTCGCCGTGGTGTGGAGGTGCGGCCAAAGCCAAAGCGAAGAGGGCAACGAAAGCGATGAGGAATTTCATGTTGGCTGTTCTGATCGTCTGAGTTGACAGAAGTTTGGATAACTAATGATTATCGCTGCGGAAACTCCGAATTTATATCAATCAGTAAATTGGATTCAGCCAACCAGACAGTCTTTTCTTTACTTAAACGAAAAGAAGAACCAGACACGATAGCGATGTTAGCAGAAAGTAAACTGGTTATCGAGGGCTGTTTTATCATCAGTGTCAACTGGTTCAAAAGTCATTCAAAGGCCACGAAAATAGTTTAGTTACATACATACATACATATATGCGTTTTATATGAATATTTAATAATAATTGAGGGTTACTCTCATTTATATATGTCATTTTACACCTCTGCTGCAGAATATTTAATTCAATGTAGGCTATCGTCTGCGATTGCAAAACATATGTAAATTTAATTCATATAATTATCAAATCCATATTTCCTGAATTGCAAAGTTCAAAATTTTCAAATTCGTAATGTCTGATAACAGTTCTTCTAATAACACATTGCTTACTTTCAGAATACGGCCACTTGACCAGCCAGATTATCCCAGAGTATAACTAATGTGTCTTACAATGGTGCGGCAAACTCATTTTTAGATGATGTAAGGCAGGCTGTGAGGATGGGATATTTCAGTGAAGGGTTTTGTACTTCCTACAGGGAAAAATCCCTGTTTGGAGTGGTCATAATACCGGTGGTTTGAATATTGGATATATGTACCCACATATTTTATGTGATAAAGATACAGTGCTCTTTTCTTATAATTCAATTCACATGAGCAGTGCAACTCAGTAAAGAGTTATTGCAAATACCAAGGTTCACCGCACTAGAGACAAATTCCAGCCTAACATTACCTAAAAATAGAGGCGGAAGGATAGAGAAAGCAATAGTGTTTTTAAAAATAGGCAGTACAAATGATTTAGATGCATTGAGCTAAAGGGAATCCTTCATGGATCAATCAACAATACTTTCTAAGTCAGCATTAATCCTAGAGCTCAAAACAAAGCGAAGAAAGGCCCGAAATATTTATGGGGCGGAAATCGGATAGTCCGGTCTATCGGTAATTCCGAGCGAACCATTATTTCCCCCGAAAAAAGTTCTTCCCGTGGATTAAATTCTTAGATCGGAAACTTAAAGGGAAATATTTTCCCCCCGGAATCATATCAACCTTGAAATGGAAAAACTCGAAATTCCAAGTTACGTTCGTACAGTTGATTTGTGTTTGTGCTTGTCTGCTGAAGAAATCAACTCAACGAATTCACTTCAAATGTTAAGAAAAGCTGCAATTTGATGAGCACTGGGGGATGACCAGGATTGCTGTGAAGAAAGGACCATGCGGTGGCATTTAAGAGATCGCTCTAATCCATTGGAGCTCCGCAAGCACTTGTTGGTAATTTCCAATGGTTTATCTTATATTTTACATTATTATTATTATATTTCAGTTTTATTAAATATGTCCGAGTAAATAAAAACGCTATTGAGTCACATTCTAGAAATATTAAGTAGTTATTTGCCGCTTGCAAAGAATCCGTTTACATCTCACCAGTGTTTATGCTAAGTGCATATCTTAGTGTCTTCGCGGAAGGAGGGTACCTAGGTAAAAAATTTCGGATGCCCGGAGTAGTTGGATGCGTGGATGGAGCACATATAAAAATAAATGGAGACCTAAAGCTACATGCTTCCAAGTACCAGGATACTTTTTTCCACTCGAACTGCGATTTTATTGGAGGGCCAGCATTTAAGCCCTTTTCCAGTGTTGTCCAAAATGTGACCGCGTCTTTTTTGCTCCGCTTCGTTAGAACATCTGCAATATCGGAATATAGCGCCATAATACTAATAAGATCATCTGTTGTTTTTTGTTACTCTTGATTAAATTATTAATTCAATTATTTGTAATACATTTTATATCACAATTACCGCCAAAGCTTGTTGGCGGCCTTCACAGGCTCAAAGCTATTCAAGAATCACTTTACAATGTTGATAAAATAATTATTTTCTCGATCAATGTCAGAAAGGCGCCAAAATTGTGACCACCGACTGGGGAGCAGTTGCATTTCAAGTCGCTAGATCTATAGATTTGAAACCACGAAAGTGTTAGAAGTTGAGGAACTTTCCGTATTGAATGAAAGGCCAGACAAATACAAAATGCAAAGATTTCATAAATTTCTTAAACAAACGAAACGAAAAGGGAAAACTCAATGAATAATCTTTAAATAGATAGTACGGTTGATTGAATTTGAATATCGATGTTAATTGTTGTACAGGTATTTAAACTAGAAGTTCTTTAACAGAAGGGAGTAGTTAGGTATAGATAATTTCAGGTCAAGAGAACTAGAAATGGGAGATATTTAAGAAAACAATACAAGCAGAGTAGGGTCGGATATAACGAATACATCGATACGTCCAGTAGGCTACGAAATACATTACTGCCTAACCGATTTGGTTCAGATTTGTTCACTATAGAAAGATCAGATGTAGTATTGTAATTAGGTCAAAAATGCTTTGATTTAGCGTTAGCACACAAAAGATTCATATGAAAATCACCACATACTGCAATCAAGACATAATCTAATACGATTCATATAATACATAAAAAAGTTCAATCGTGCCCTCTCACAGATACAGACACTTCACCTTTGTATTCTCTCTCCTCACTCGTCAAACTCACCTGCCTCATACTGACCATTCTCATTCCCACCTAAGCCCACCCGAATCATAATACACGAATAGCAGTATGCATGTCACTCAGACGAGTTGCAGCCCTGAGCTGCACTTCGCTCATTCCCCTTCGCTCTTCGCCCTTTTCTGGATTCTGTCAAAGTCTCCGTTAGTTCGTCTGTCTATTCCATTGCGTCGGTACTGTCTGTCTGTCTGCCACGCCCATAAGTGTCGGTAATTCCTTTATTTGTATTGTAAACAAAGGTAAGTATTAATATGTGTCTATATATTTTAAGGCAATTTTATCATTATTCTTATATATATTTTTTCCTTTTTCTTCTAGCTAAGTAGGTATAAAATATTTAGGTCAGTATTATTACATTTATATTACGGTAAGTATATAATTAAATTATATTCAATAAACCGGTTCAATAAGTCAATGCTTGATTTCCAAAGCTGCCGCCCCCGAAATTGTGTCGCCCCGGGCGCACTGCCATTCACGTTTTCCCCCTAGCTACGCCACTGTATTTATACCCGTCTGTGATTAAATGTGATTTTAAGGTAGCTTTCCTTATAACCTCATATTTCCTCTAGTTTCAGTTTGTATTTAACTCTATAATACTACTGTTCTGCACTGAGAAATCTAAATAAATTTTAATAATTAATTTATATAATAATTATTAAAACTTTTAGGTGTAGGGTATCTAAGATTCGGCCAGGCCGAATATAGCACTATTACTGGTTTCTGTTCAATTATACTCTTACTTGCTTTCCTTTAAGGTATAACCTACCAGGTTCTGGACACTCGAAGATGGCGCCATCCTACAGTTCCAGGCAAGTATTAGAGTAATGAAGCGAATAATAAAATATCCCTCCTTTGCTTTCGGATTCGCACGGAGGGACACCACAGAAGTCGACGCTTATGTAAGTGGTCTTCATACTTTTTCCACCACGCATATAACTCTATGTCTACATGTTCCCTATTGTCGAAGCAATCCTATTCTCCATTCTGTTTCCTAAATAAACACCTAGATTTGAACATGCCCATTTGGCGACGGGAACCATGACTGAAAGGATGGCAGAGGAGTTAAATATACTTGAATATCAACCCTTCACCAAAGAGGATGTCCATCTCTTCACATTAGCATCTAATCTGCAATTTTTAAGATCCACGTATTTCATGGAGTTTGGATGGCCAAAATTCTATAGATCTGAATAATGTATAGAAAATCTTGTTCAATTCTTCATTTTATTATTATTCTTTTCAAAAATAATCATAGCAACTTCCAGAAAAATAACAGGTTCAACGATCATAAAGCATTCAGTCTTTTGACACGAATTTAAACTTCGGGTGCCACGGGCAAATGAGCACCTTGAGGCTGGAACCCATTCTCATCGGCGATGTAGTTCACGGTGTAGGTGACGCCATCATCGCCTACGAAGGAGAAGCTACCACGAACTGCGATCGCCTCCTCATCGGTGCCGATATTCTTCAACTGTCCCTCCTCGTGGTGCGAAGTACCATCGCTGGTCTCAAATCTGTTCATTAAAAAAGTTCAAAACTGAAATTTGTCCTTTCTTTTGTCCTTGTAGCGCTTCCAAACGCTTACCCGTATTTGAAGGATTCCGGACCAACATCCGATTCAGAGTGAATAGTTTCCACTTCGCCGTGGTGTGGAGGTGCGGCCAAAGCCAAAGCGAAGAGGGCAACGAAAGCGATGAGGAATTTCATGTTGGCTGTTCTGATCGTCTGAGTTGACAGAAGTTTGGATAACTAATGATTATCGCTGCGGAAACTCCGAATTTATATCAATCAGTAAATTGGATTCAGCCAACCAGACAGTCTTTTCTTTACTTAAACGAAAAGAAGAACCAGACACGATAGCGATGTTAGCAGAAAGTAAACTGGTTATCGAGGGCTGTTTTATCATCAGTGTCAACTGGTTCAAAAGTCATTCAAAGGCCACGAAAATAGTTTAGTTACATACATACATACATATATGCGTTTTATATGAATATTTAATAATAATTGAGTGTTACTCTCATTTATATATGTCATTTTACACCTCTGCTGCAGAATATTTCATTCAATGTAGGCTATCGTCTGCGATTGCAAAACATAAGTATGTAAATTTAATTCATATAATTATCAAATCTATATTTCCTGAATTGCAAAGTTCAAAATTTTCAAATTCGTAATGTCTGATAACAGTTATTTTAATAACACATTGCTTACTTTCAGAATACGGCCACTTGACCAGCCAGATTATCCCAGAGTATAACTAATGTGTCTTACAATGGTGCGGCAAACTCATTTTTAGATGATTTAAGGCAGGCTGTGAAGATGCGGCCAATGGGATATTTCAGTGAAGGGTTTTGTACTTCCTACAATGATTCAGGAGATTGAGGACAAATGGACTGGATTTTGCAATGTTAGTTAGTTGGAGTTGTTTAATTTATTTCCAATATAAATGAGAACGGGGAAGATCCCTGCTTGGAGTGGTCATAATACTGGAGAGACATGTACATACATAGGCCCTGCGGAATATGATATGTTGATTACAATTTTAATTAGTGTTAGGAACTATCGAATAAAAACCATCGAGTAGTTCGATAGTTGGGAACTATTTATTTATTCAATACTTTCGCTAAGAAAGCTGAGTTACTAAAAACTTTCAAAACATTCTGCCATGATATACTACATTTTCTATTTACTAAATAGTTTTTAGTTATTCGGAGAGCGTTCAACGAGTGAGTCACTCGATAGTTTTTTGTATAACCAAAACTATTTGGCACGTGTGAACATTTTTTATACCCTACACCTTAAGGTAAGGGTATATTCACTTTGTAACGAAATGTGTAACGCATAGAACTAGAAAAGTATATATATTCTTGATCAGCGTGACCTCCTGAGTCGATTTAGCCATGTCCGTCCGTCTGTCTGTCTGTCTGTCTGTCTGTCTGTCTGTCTGTCTGTCTGTTGAAATCACGATCACAGGAGAACCAATGAAGATATCGTGATGAAACAGATATATTGTATTGTACTAAAAACTTTCAAAAGATTCTGCCATGATATACTACATTTTCTATTTACTAAATAGTTTTTAGTTATTCGGAGAGCGTTCAACGAGTGAGTCACTCGATAGTTTTTGGTATAACCAAAACTATTTGGCACGTGTGAACATTTTTTTATTATTTATATTATTTTGAACCCAGAGCCATTTCGATTTATAAACTTAACATTGAAACCCTTTTTTAAGCGTCCTTTGTGTCATTTATTTGCTTGATTATTATAATATAAAAATAAGAACTATATTTTCTGGAACAGCCAAAAAAGAAATATTCAATTCTTTACAACCAAAACTGCGATCCTTGGCTGTTTAATGAGTTGGCTGCTTAAAGCCAGAAACTTCCTGTACCTGTTAGGCTAATTCAAAACAACACGCCGAGTTATCTATATGATAAATTGCAAATTGGTAGATCTCAAAGGTGCTGTGTATTTGTAACACCAAGAAGCAGTGCACTGATTACTTCAGGTTTGTTCTTCGTCAAAACCTTAAGACTCTGAAATGCATTACCACTTTGGTTAAAGCTAATTACGAGGTTGGGTGAGTTTACGCAGCAATTTTCCGCCTTTCTCTTTTCTCCTTGAATTTCTTTTCTATGATTTCACTACCCCTGAATTCTCTATGATATCTATCTCCATCTTTCCTCCGGATTTATTATCCTATCTCGTAACCCTACAAACCTTCCTTTGGCTGTTCAAACTACGGTTTTTAATTTAATTTAATTTAATTTTAATTTTACTGTATCTAAAATTCCCTGCCATATCTTATGTAACCTTAAAAGAATTGTATTCTTATGGTTTCAGCGTTACTGTATGAATAAATCAAATGAAACGAAAAAATTTTATAATAAAAAATTACAAAAAAAAAAGTAAGCAAATGAGAATTTTCATTGCTCGAAATTTCGATCACGACCGACCCTAGTTTATGTTGTCAGCATGGCGGGCAAATCTGTATGTGTAACATATGAAGGGAAATTAATTATTTTTTTAATATGTGACTTGGTTTTGGAGCTCCTTTTTGTAGCCGCACATTCAGATTTTTTAGTTGACTACTAACTTTACTACTGCTCTTGCTTTGCCTGGGCCTGTGCCACTACTCATTACAGCAGATCTTGGCTCTGTCAATGAGGAAGTCGACCTTTATGTAAATGTTCTTCATACTGTTTCTACCCCGCATTTAACTCTATGTGTACATGTTTCCTATTCTCGAAACATTCTTATTCTCCTCTACACTATTCCGCCTACATTTGGAAATGCCCATTTGGAGACGGATACCATGACTGAAACGATGGCAAAGGAGTTAAATACACTCAACTCTCGTTTTAGATGCATTTTTTTACACGATTTGGAAACAACACGGTCAGTAAAATTTTTTACACGATTTTACACAGCTGAATTAATTCGCGAGGGCTTGAAATTTGGCGCAAGTATGGAAGAACATTTTGTCACCCATGATCCCAACCTAGAGCGTGCCTCAGAAATTCCAACGTAATTTGCAGATGTGTATGGCAGGGTATCAGGAAATGTATAAGCACCTTAAAAAGCCAAAAACCCTGCATCCTATTACTAATTTTTTGAAAAACCAAACCACGACGTGTACGTCCAATGTTTCTCTCGATTCAAGGTCGATTGAACCTTTCAATATATCTAGTGATGAAGACAATAATTTAAACAAAAAAAATAATTAAGTATGTAATTTGCCTGTGTTCTTTTTTGTAGTCTTAATCTTATTCTTTTTTAAATACATGCAATTATTTAAATATGAATAAATGTAGTTTCCAAAAGTTCTGTTCGTTTTCTTTTTACACGGTTTTCTAAAGAAAATTTAGCAGTTTTTTGAAACAACATGGTTTTTCTTATTTGCGGAACGAATCCTCTATTTTTCCATAAGCTATGTATATTTTTTTAAACGATTTTTTTTGCACGGCTCCTCGCTGGAACGTATCTACCGTGTAAAATGAGAGTTGGGTGTATACTTGAATATCAACCCTTCACCAAAGAGGAAGTCCATCTCTTCACATTAGCATCTAATCTGCAAATTTTAAGATCCACGTATTTCATGGAGTTTGGATGGCCAAAATTCTATAGATCTGAATAATTTATAGAAAATCTTGTATTTAATTCTTCATTTTATTATTATTCTTTTCAAAAATAATCATAGCAACTTCCAGAAAAATAACAGGTTCAAGGATCATAAAGCATTCAGTCTTTTGACACGAATTTAAACTTCGGGTGTCACGGGCAAATGAGCACCTTGAGGCTGGAACCCATTCTCATCGGCGATGTAGTTCACGGTGTAGGTGACGCCATCATCGCCTACGAAGGAGAAGCTACCACGAACTGCGATCGCCTCCTCATCGGTGCCGATATTCTTCAACTGTCCCTCCTCGTGGTGCGAAGTACCATCGCTGGTCTCAAATCTGTTCATTAAAAAAGTTCAAAATTGAAATTTGTCCTTTCTTTTGTCCTTGTAGCGCTTCCAAACGCTTACCCGTATTTGAAGGATTCCGGACCAACATCCGATTCAGAGTGAATAGTTTCCACTTCGCCGTGGTGTGGAGGTGCGGCCAAAGCCAAGGCGAAGAGGGTAACGAAAGCGATGAGGAATTTCATGTTGGCTGTTCTGATCGTCTGAGTTGACAGAAGTTTGGATAACTAATGATTATCGCTGCGGAAACTCCGAATTTATATCATTCAATAAATTGGATTCAGCCAATCAGATTTTAATCAAGAATTTGACTCCATTGATGTAAAGAAAAAAGAGCAAAGAAACAATGCACAAAGACGCGTCGGCGAAATAGGTAAACTGGTTGTCGAGGGCCCAATTCGTTGGTAAACACCGTCGAAGCATGCCACTCTAGCAGACAATCCTATCTTGATGCATTCCTTTCTTTAATTATGATGCTAGGAACTAATGCCTAGAAAATTAATACAAAGCTTTTCTTCGAAAACATGCAATAATATGTGAATACACTCGTAGTATTTATTTTTAATTCTTACATACATATGTATGTTAGTCCATTATTATATTTTTGGTGATGGCGATGAGTAGTCAAATTTCTATGCTGATTTTATCTGTGCTGTTTTTGACAAATAATAAATTCAAATTTTTATTTCCTGAACATCATGTTTTTTAATAGCGCTTCAATGGCTTCGTTTGCGTGCTTTGGCTATGCTCGGAACTAGTTTGCAATATCGGCAAGGTTTTTTTCTGTGATGTTTTTAAGGTCGCTTATTAAGTTTTTATAATTTTATTGCTGACCATCGTAAGATTCGTACCAAAGACGCTACAGAAATCACAAATGAAAAAATTATTAGATTATTTTTTGAAAATATTTTGAATTCGTGAAATAGTTTCAAGGTTCCTTTTCTTTTTTATTACTCGCTCGTTTTAGTGGGTTGCCAAAAGAATTTCGACAGATCATCTTTTATAAAACAACGTGACCTTGAAAGTCTCGTAATACTTAATACCAGATTAATGAAGGATCAAGATTGAGGTTGAGTGTTATTAAAATACTTGTATAGAAATTACGACAGATATACATATTTTATAATTGTTTACATTTACAAAATTAGAAAATTCAAGCTTAACATCGCTTATCTCCATACTATTCAACCCGTAGACGTATAGAGGGCCGTTGTTGTTTGAAAGTTTAGCCTGAAGATAACAACCTCTGTCTATACGTCAATATATAGCTTATCATATAATTATAGCCACATGAATTGAACCCATGCGGTAAATGCATCGACACACAAACAATGGCATTTAGAATTTCAGGTCATCATCATCGTCATTTATGTAGGTGATCTCACTTTTCGGCGATGACCTGAATTCGCTAACTTCTTGAATTAATTCGTGGTTAATTTAGTCACTTAATAAGTAATAAGCTTTTTATGTAAGGATTAATGATTTTACTGATTACTACTTATAATGGTGATTAATGATAATGGCATAAGAACTCATCGGTGATGATTAACTGGATCTCAGATCAGAAAATCAGTTACATTCTAATTTTCCATTTAAAGTACATCACTTGTATAAATTTAAATATTCTGTTTAAATAATGTAACATTATTGTTATGCTAGCCATCCAGTTAAAGTAGTTAATATAAATTAAAAATTATCTGCTTTATAAGAACTGTAAAAGTGCCATCAAACCAGCTGCAAATATTAAATAAATTTCGAAAAGTTGAACCATAATTAACCTCGTTCTCTTTTATTGTTATTTTTGTGAATTTATCACACACGATTTTATCATGCATTCTATCATTTTAATTCGAAAATATTTAAAAGTCTTAGAATGGAAAATATATAGAATTAAAGAAGATATTAAATCATGCTTTAGGAGGAAACCGATTTTTATAATTAACAAATCTTTTTCGAAAAACCCTTTTATGTAGTACAATAACTCAATAAGAAATAACCAAATCAAAAGTTTGCTTTTTGTCTTATAAACAAGATTTTTTATTTCACACAGTTCTATGTATTTCTATTTACAAATCCAATTCAATGCAATTAATCATCAAAAACAATTTAAGCGACTGGCAAATGAGCACCCTGAGGCTGGAAGCCATTCTCATCGGCGACGTAGTTGACGACGTAAGTCTGGCCGTCATCGGCGACGAATTTGTAGGATCCATGAACTACGATGGCTTCGTGATCGGTGCCGATGTCCTTCAGTTTGCCCTCAGCATCGTGGGAGCTTCCGTCGCTGGTCTCAACGCCGAATTTGAATCCCTCAGGCTGGACATCGGTGTCTTGACGGACGGTCTGAACATCAGCACCGGGACGGGCGAAGGCAACAGTGAAAAGGGCAGCGAAAACGATGATGAATTTCATTGTTGTGCGGTGGAGTGTTTCGTTTGAGAGCTGAAGATCGACTCGAATATCATCTAAAGGTTTGAGTTGGTTTTTATACGCGAATCGCTTCGGGAGACTTTGAGCCAAATTTTGCTGCTTTGTGCTGCTAGAATTCAGGTTTTTAGTAACAAAAGACTTATTTGTTGTATTTTCTATTCATTCGCTACTGTCTGGAAAACCACCAGCCTCTAGATCGACTAATCGATGGTGGAAGTCATGCGATTCATGATGGTTGATGTCATTTTTCGGCTGTTTTGCTTTTAATCTTGGGGTAAAACTCTGGTCTTTTCACTCTCAACTCAAGGAAAGGAAGTTTTCAAAATAGTTAACGTGAAATAATAGAGTCTATTTTTGGTTAACATTGTGCATTCCATCATTACAGACCATTAATTAGGTTTCTGTTGTCGCATAAATCATACGAATTAAAATTTTTCTTTTATGCTGACATGCTATATTGGTCCACAACGGGTTTCGATATTAAACGCAACTGGTTTCGTTAGGGTTTCCGTGAAGCATTCCTAATAAGCTGAATCAGAAACTGATCCCAGTATTTTTCGGCTTCGAATTATTTTCCCATTCGTATTTATAAAACCTAAAATCAAGATATAAAAGGCAACAGCGACTTCCAGACATCATCCAAACAGTTTCTGTCTACCAACGAAACAACAATTCAAAAACACTAATCAGCATGAAATTCATCATCGTCTTCGCCGCCCTCTTCGCTGTCGCTTTCGCCCGTCCCGGTGATGTGGCCATCCTTCGTCAGGATAGCGATGTGCAGCCTGAGGGATTCAAATTCGGCGTTGAGACCAGCGATGGAAGCTCCCACGATGCTGAGGGCAAACTGAAGGACATCGGCACCGATCACGAAGCCATCGTAGTTCATGGATCCTACAAATTCGTCGCCGATGACGGCCAGACTTACGTCGTCAACTACGTTGCCGATGAGAATGGATTCCAGCCTCAGGGAGCCCATTTGCCAGTTGCTTAATTTAGCGCTTATTAAATAAACCATAAATTGACAATGATTGACTAAATGCAGCAAAGGTGATAGTTATGTAGATCTACGAGAAATAAAAATTGAGCCATGAAAAACAAAATAAATTAGTTTTATTTGAAAAAAAGGGCAACATCTGTCTCAGGGCTCAAAATCTCAGCTAATTGATTTGAGATCGCTTTAAATTTTATTTTAAATTGTTTCAAAATCGTAATATTTATTTATATTGTACAATTCTGTAAAACTTCGATTTATCACAAAATGATCACAAAGAAAGTGGAAATTAAGCAGCATAAAATTCTAAAAAACACCCAAAGGAAAGAGGTTAAGGAATTCAGAAGCTTTGAACGTGTAAGGAAATCGTATGGTCAAAGATATAAAGTTGAAGCTTCTACCATTCCCATTCGTATATCTTGCAGCCCTGGAGCTCCTGCTTCCTATGTTTCTATAGGATCTCTTAGGCCAACATCCATCTGTTCGCTTTTACTTGCCATTCATTTCATCCGATCAATTAAGAAGACTTCAAAAATGCCAAGCTTAAGTTACGAATTTTGAACTTCCGACCAGATATAAAATTTTTATTTGTTTTTTGTAAGTAAGGCAGTCGTTATTCACTAATTGTTTTAGTTGCGTCATAAACTAAAATGGAGAACAACTTTGCATAAGAATTTGCATAAAATATGTTAGACGAACCCGTCGGAATGAATCGACAGAGAAATTCTGATGTCGATGTCGATGTCATCAGTCGAATAAGAGTCTGCGTATAGAAAGCATCGGCACCGACACAGATTTAAGTTACTTTTTTCACACTCGACGTTAAGGTTAGCGATGAACGATCAGTAATACACCACATTAAATATGAGACAGATTTCTTCCGGTTCTTTCAGGACGTATGAACTAAAACATTTCAAATGATCACGCCAAATCTTTGTGGTTGAGAACGTATGTATGTAATTTATGCTAAATAATTTAAGAAGAACTTTAATAGATTTTTGTACTTTAATTGCTGCATTTGGAATAAATAAATAATTTCCCTCAATAACTAAAATAAAATTATTAGGGATTAGAAAGTGTTAATAAACTCGATCAAGTCTTCGAACAATTTATTGTATGACACTGAAACAGTATTATATTCAAGAATCTGGTTTAGAAAATCAAGAGAACAAATTTAAATTTACTCGTAAATATGTATGATATAAAATGACTTTAAATTCTAAATAACTACAGCTATTTATTTTCAATATCCAAATATTGAAATTTGTTGGCCTGTCAAGTTTGCGTAGAGGATGAAAAGAACAGTTAAAATTTCTCGTTTCTTGATTTAATTCATTGATTGTAAATTTAGAGTACATTTTATGGGTCAATAATTAAATAAATAATTATAATGAAAGTTGTTATATCGCTTGTAGCGTTATACCTAATACCTACATATTTGATTGTGGTGTATTATAATTATATTTGTATTTGCTACAGATTCCACGACTCGATTGGAAAACCTGTACGATGCAGCAGGTATAAATTCTATAGAATTCTCAGTGAAAGTATTCAGTAAGTTTGTAACTTTCAAGGGAGCAACTTAGACAAAGAACAAAAAACAGCCAAGCAATGAAATTCGTTATCGTCCTCGCTGCCCTCTTCGCCGCAGCCGTCGCACGCCCCAACGATGTGGAGACCGTTCGTCTTGACTCGGATGTCCAGCCGGACTCCTACAGTTATGCGTAAGTATTTTGAGAATTAGCGTGATCAAGGTGAACTGATTGTAGCACCTCTCTACTGTATATCTAAAGTGTGGAGACCAACGACGGCACGATCCACGTTGAAGATGGTAAGTTGAAGGATCTCGGCACCGAGCACGAAGCCCTCGTTGTTCACGGTTCATTCACCTGGGTCGCCCCTGATGGCCAGAAGTACACCGTCAACTACATAGCCGATGAGAACGGATTCCAACCGGAGGCTGCACATTTGCCAACCACCCCCGACCATGTCGTTTCTTCTCACACCTCCCGCTCGACTCACCACTAAAGCGAGCACCGATAAAATTTGTATAAAATACACAAATAAAGGAGACGACAATAAACTTAGTTGCATAAAGAATTAGAAACTTGCTTTTGTTTATTATTCTAGTCAATCAAGCAATGATCATTTATTACCTCCCAACAATCATTTATCAACCCTTTATTTTACACTATTTTGGCGAGGCTTAAAAAACGGAAAATTCAAGAAACCATCTGTGAATTTCAAAGATCCAGGAGAAAAAAAGATATCTAAACTTTTCGGATTCGTAGCTCAATGGCAAACTAACATGTTTCAACTAAATATAGGTGTTTCGGGAAATACTTCCTTTTAATGACTGCTTTAGGGCCTCATGGTCATAACTATTCTTTATGCATTATATGTGGAAACAAAGCCATTTTTCAATCATTTAGATTAAATAACTATAGTTTAGCCTGGTTTACAAGATATAACGGTCTATATAATAATTTACAGTGCCGCATAAATAACCCAATATGTATAGGTATATGGTATATGGTATATGATTCCATATATGTGTGCCTCTAAGCTGTAATACCCTGTCTGTTTATCTTACTTTCCAGGACAAATTTCCATTGATTCCTACAAATCCATAACTATCTCATTTTCGACCGCATTTTACACTTTATTTTGATATTTGTGGTACAATAATAATCACTCAACTTAGAACTGTACTCTATATTGCGAATTTTAACAGAATTGAGTTTAGATATAATTGCAAAAATTCAGACTGTATAATAACATCAATAACGAAATTGCTGCTACTAGAAAATACTGAAATTAGATTAAGATAAGCCCAATTAAATAGTTGCAATAACTCCTTCACATCCTAACCTGAAGGTCCAAATTAAACTGAAACACTTAAAAGAATAGAGAACCGGTATTCATTTTATTAACTTACCCTTAGCTGCTGTGGATTTTAAATATAAATCTGCTAATGTACTCAAAGAGCTCAGACTTAAATCCAGCAACTGTTAGGCATTAATAATTATACTCTCCATATTATCCCTATAGGTTATCTTTCTAAGTAAGCGCCACACCCAGGTACGAGTACAATCAACAAATATCTCGTAAATTCAACTATGTATAATTTTCTCCTTCATGGGTTTTCTATCCACTGGATATTTGTATAGTCGTATATAATTATCTTAAATTCTATATAGTATCACAGAATAAATAAACAGAATAAATAGAATACTATTTATTCTATGATAGTATCCTCTCTAATAATTAGATCTATGTATGGTATAAATGCAACACAGGAGATTCATTTTAGTAGTCCTTCCTTTATTTATTTCTTCGGACAATTATTAATCACAAAAAGAGATTTGTTAGTGGTTTACTTAAAGAGTGATTTGTGGCAGAGGGGGCAAATGTTTGCCTTCGGGTTGGAAACCGTTCTCATCGGCGACGTAGTTTACGGTGTAGATTTGTCCGTCCTTCTCATCCTTGTAGGTGAACGATCCGTGTACCACAAGGGAAGGATGATCGCTGCCGGAATCCTTGACCACGCCTTCTTCATGCTTTGAGGTACCATCGCTGGTTTCAACGCTGTGAAAAGCCAAAAAACAATATGTTTCTAAAAACGTGAGAGAGATTTCAAAGGCAATACGTTCTACTTACGCATAGCTGTAGGAATCGGGTTGCACATCCGAATCCAGCTTGAGTATCTCTACGTCGCTAGGGGCTGCAACGGCCAGAGCGAAGAAAGCGGCGAAAACAATGAAGAATTTCATTTTGGACTGAATTTTTTTGTTGTTCCGTCGCAGGCTGAACGCTTTGTGGATGCTGCTGCAACTGTGCTCGATCTTTTTATACTGTCTCCGATCTGTAGACTTTTAACCTTTAATAATTATTTAATACAGAAACATTAAATTAGCTTAATATGGTTAGTGTCGGTTTGTTCTTACTTTCGTTATTATTTAATTAGTTGTCTGGATCTACACAGAGGATAAACTGGTTCCTTAATTGCGCTCAATTCAAATTTCGATTCATTTGGTAATTACTAAAAAGCCGAAAACATTATAAAGCACTTTCGCAATTTCTTTAGTAAGTTGTATTAATTGTCTAGTGTATTATTTCGAAAGAGGTGTGTTGTAGAAATTGTCAAGTATTTCATATGAGTCTATTGTTATTAATAATAATATTAATATTAAGAAGAGAAGAGAGAAGAAGTTAATATTAAGAAGGGATTCATATGAAATACAGAGCTATTTTCAAAGATGTTATTCTCCCATTGTTGAGCTGGGCAAATTTAATGTACAACTACGGAGTCTACTTAAACGGAGTGCCAAGAGGACTCTATTTCATTAGATTCACTAAAGTACACTTTTACTTTACCAGGTTGCAGAGGTTTTGCCTTTAAGAGAGAGGGCAAAAATTGTTAAACTAATAAATAATAAAACGAGAGATTTAATTTTTCGCATTTTATTATGCTTTCATTTATTTATTTTATTTATCTATTTTTTCTAAGCCTCAAGAGCGAATTGAGTTCAATTCGCTTGCACTGTGGATCGGACAGGTAACTTATTTGGTGACTATCTGGGGCAGATGGGGCAAGTGTTTACCTTCTGGTTGGAAACCGTTCTCATCGGCGACGTAGTGCACGGTGTAGATTTCTCCGTCTTTTTCGTCCTTGTAAGTGTACGAACCGTGTACAACAAGGGCGTGCTCCTTGCCAATTTCCTTGAGCTCACCGACCTCGTGGCGGGCAGTTCCGTCGCTAGTCTCCATTCTGTTGTTAAGATATGGGATTAGGATACCAATTTACGGGCTATTTTGCGAAATCGTATACAACTTACTCGAATTTGTAGCCGTCCTTTTGAACGTCTGAGTCCAGTTTAAGGATTTCTGCGTGGTCATGGTCGTTGGGCCTGGCCATGACTGCAGCGAATAGAGCGACGAAAACTATCAGCAATTTCATATTTTAGCTGGATTTGTGCGTTCTTCGATGCCTGAATGCTTTCTGGATAATGTTGCAACTGCGCTCGGACTTTTTATACTATCACCGGTACGAATTAAACGTTTAACCTTTCGCTGTCTTTTAATAGCAGATCATAAATTTTAAACGAATCACGTTTGTTTGATCTAGTTGTTTGCGGATTCTAGGATGAACTGGTCCCCAATAATTGAATAGCTGTGGCTTGCGAAAAAACAAATAAAGAAATATTTCGCAGCATAGCAAACAGTTAAATACTCGTTTCATTGTTTTCTTGGTTTACTATTTCATAAACAACATTAAAGAAGCTGCTTCGAGTAAACTCTTCTAGCGCTCAAGAAATCATGATCTGTAAAATATAATAATAGAAGAACTTCAACGCAGACAAATTCGGCCTGATTTCAGAATAAACAGACGATTTAACTGGTGATTCTGTGCGAACTAATTTACCGAAGAAGTATCGAATGATCGAATTTAACAAAACTCCTCAAACCGCTCCTTGACTGGCCAGTATGGCGGACCCACATTACAACTTCCTTAGGGTTCGGTTTCATGCATATTTAGAATTCTTTGCAGATTTCTTAAAAATGAGTCAGTTTATATATGAGTAATTGAACATTATGTATGGTCTCAATAGGCTGATTTAGTAAGCTCTTGGTAAATGGGACCCGATAGTCCAATTCGGGTAAGTTGCTATATAAGGTCCAGTATTTGGAGTGCCTTGTAATCAATATTTCATCCATGATTATATCGATTATTTACCCTATCGACACCGATTATTCGATCGATTATTTACCCTATAACGCTATATGTACAGCTCTAAAATCTTATTATGAAACAATAATTATTTAATAATAAAATAGTTTTAAAAAATGGAACGTTCTAGCTCCAAATGGACTTATACCACTTTCAAATATAACAGCTCATGTACATATTATATGTATATACGCTAAGACCCCGCTTAACGCTATTTCGGTTTAGCGCTGATCTGACTGCGCTTAAATTAAATTAGAATTTAATTTGTTTCTATAAGTATATTCGTTTATATTGTTTTTATTTTTGTAAGAAATAAATGTTTGGTTTTATTTTTATTAAAAAAAACATAATTATTAAATTTAATACCTAACCAATTTTCTATCCATCTTCCCCTAACCCCATTATGTATGTGCATGTTAAGATAGCCTCGTTTAGCACCGTTTCGCATTACGCTCTACTTGATGGAACGTATCCTTCGCGTTAAGCGTGTCTTACTGTACTGAGTTTATTGACGCTTTTAAATAAGCCAAAAGTCTGAAGTGGCGCGATTTTTAGACAGCGATTCCTAAAGATATTGGAGCTATATTGTTACTCTAAAACCGTAACCCTTTCAGTAAACTTCAGAATAAATTTTCCCTTTTCAATTTTGTTTTCATCAAAGTTAAAAGATATCGAACATTTAGATACATTTTTATGAAATTTTTTTATTCCTATTTAGTTATCCTAATTAATTAATTATTCTTTTGTTCTATCTTCACAATGAACAACAGTGAACCCTAACTTAATAATCGATTTGAGGCAGTTCCGGAAGGTGTTTGCCTTCGGGTTGGAAGCCGTTCTCGTCGGCAACGTAGTTGACGGTGTAGATTCCACCATCGTGTTTGTCCTTGTAGGTGTAGGTGCCATGTACCACAAGGGCGGGGTGCTCCTTGCCGATTTCCTTTAGGACTCCTTCTTCCTTACGGAATGTGCCGTCGCTGGTCTCCAATCTACACGTCGAAAGTGTGTGTACAATTAGCAATGGATGTGGATGCATATAACAAGCAGGTCGCACTTACATGAAATCGTAGCCGTCCTTTCGCACGTCCGAATCCAGCTTAAGGATTTCAGCGTGTTCGTGCTCGGTTGGCCTGGCTACAACTACAGCCGCAAAAAGAGCGACGAAAGCGATAAATAATTTCATTTTGAGACTGTATTTCTTATTCCTTCGAAGGCGGAATAGTTTCTGGATGATATTGCAACTGCGATCCGCATTTTTATACCGACCGCCAGTCCGGAACCTTTAACCTTGGATGAGAGAGAACTCAGAATCATAAACTAGCTGAATCTAGTTCTCAATACCTATTTTGATGCTCCATTTTCTGCTCTATTTTACAGTCGACTGTATTTTAGAATCTAGGATAAACAGGTTCCCCAATTTAATAGTTCCATTAAAAAGAAAAAAAAACTGCAGACTAATTTAGAAGCTATTATTTATGTATTCTGTTTTTTTTTACTTTTAGAATAAAACTAATAAACGACGGGACTATTTGCTATGAAACTTGATTATATAATATAATAAGCGTTGCAAGACTTGATGATTATAATAAACGTGAGAGGAAATGTTATATAATTAATAACTGCTGGACATTTTTTCAGAACTTCAGAATAGCCTATTTTAGACTCAAGTTTCTTTTTAAAGAAAACAAAACTGAAAGCTGAAATGTGCAGTAATTTAAATTACGGAAACATATACATAAATATCTAAGCAATTAAACACACAAATTGAAAATATGTATGGTAATTTTAATAAGATTAAAATCGAACGCTATGTTGCTAACTTATATTTGGAGTCGATTCCAGTTTTTCTAGTTCCAATTATTAAGTTGAATTTATTTTAAATTTCGTCGAAAGCAGTTTAAAAATCATTATATACTAACTATGAGCTGACCTAAGAATGTTTGATCTTCCAATTTTTATTATATCCTTCATATGCACATAATTGTGCACGTGCATACAGCAATATTTTAATGCCAGAAATTAAAATATATACATATTTATAAAAACTATACAGTATTTTACGTATCGTGTATTTTATTTTGGTGTATGTCCATTAAATGAGAGTACATCGAAGATTTTAGAGTATTTTGCATTTTTCATGCTCTTCTTTGTATCTATATGTACATCTTCAGAGTCTGAACCGAACAAATGAACTTAACTTATAGAACGATTTGGGGCAGGCGGGGCAAATGTTTGCCTTCTGGCTGGAAACCGTGCTCATCGGCGACATATTTAACGCTGTAGATTTCACCATCGTGTTTGTCCTTGTATTCGTATTCACCGTGAACAACAAGGGATCCGTGTTCCTTATCCTTTCCTTCCTTAAGCACACCTTCCTCATGGCGGGATGTACCATCGCTGGTCTCAAGTCTGCAGTAAAGGGTTTCAATTAGAATAATTAAGTGCCCCATCACTGGGGTAAGGTTGAACTTACTCGAAGTGATAGTGTTCTGGTTGAACGTCGGAGTCCAGCTTCAGGATCTCTGCGTGCTCATGATCTTCGGGCCTGGCCATGGCCACAGCGAATAGAGCGACGAAAACTATAAGGAATTTCATTTTGAGACTGATGTAGTTGTTCCCTGGAAGGCTGAATGCTTTTTGGATACTGTTGCAACTGCGCTCGACTTTTTATACTGTCACCGAAACGGAACTTTTAACCTTTATCTATCAGAATAGAACAACAGGGCTAAGCTGAATCTCATCAATGAACTTTAGATGGATCCAAAATAGATTCTAGGATGAACCGGTTTTTAAATTGATAATTTTAATGGCAAATTATACGCTCTCGATTTCTTTGTCTACATTTATTTTTGCGAACACAAACAGAAGAAAGTTTTATTCTAATTAGTTTTATTCTAATTAATAATTATTCCAATTTCTTAATGGTGTCTACTTTCTTAAAATGAACGTTGATGCGATTGCAGCTCGAAAACGTGCAAACGCACTATCAAGCGACCAAATCGAAACCAATTTATTATTTTATGTTTTGGTCACCAGCCCAACGGTAGCTTGGTTCGACAGCCAGTCTCAAGTGGTAGTGTCAGCGCATCTCACAACCAACCATCCTGGTTTAAATGAGCAGCCAAGAAATCTGTATTTGGGCGGGAAGGACTCCTCAAGGACTTGCTAAGCGTGCCATCCGCCAAGAGAGCGCGGAGTTTCTTCCGCTCCGCTGTTCTCAAACGTTTCCCTTTGATTCTCAGCTTACCGAGATGCAAGCCCTTGACGGTTTCTTCGTCAGAGGATAAAAGTAAAAAAGAAAAGTGCACTAACTTCAGCATTGACATTGGTCCCCAAAAGGAGCTCATGTCATACTCGTTGCACGCAATTTCAAGGCCGTTCAAATCAATCCGATTAAAGTCGCGCTACTCGAACGAATAATCCGTACGGGATACATTAGTTAAGGAAAAAAAAATAAAAGCATGCTTAGAGATGCCTGGGACCCAGAATTGCCCCGTAGATTGAATTTTGTCGCGCGCAATAATTGCAAAGAAATTAAGCAGGGAATGAGAGTAGCAATATGAAATGAGTTGGCAAGCTACGATTGCAGACTAGTTCTAAATTGAACCCCTCAAAGAAAAGCTGTCTGCCTGAGTACCTCGGGATCCAGTAGGTTGTTGTTGAAGTCTCCCATGATAATGATGTCGGTGGATATTCCCGATAGCGTTGAGAACAGTTCTGTCAGCTCTGATAGTTCACCTCTGGTGGAAGTTGGAGTTTTAAAACTTTAATTAAAAAAAATTGTGTTCTTACTTATTGTCCAATAACATTACAAACTTAGGTTCCAAATTTTAGGTCTTTAGCTCTTACCGTTTCCTAACCGTTCCGGAAAATGGGCACTGTGACGGACGGACGGACAGACGGATGGACAAAGAAGTCTCAGTAATAAGGTTCCATTTTCACTCTTTGAGTACGGAACATTAAAAATGTGTAATTTTTGCATAAAGCAGTATTTTGCTCTCATTATCTATCGCTGTGCTCCTTAGTGGTAAGTACTGGGGGTTTTCCCCCTTTTTATACCCTAAACCTTAAGGTTAAGGGTATATTCACTTTGTCAAGAAATGTGTAACGCATTGAAATAGAGACGATAGGTATAGAAAAGTACATATATATTCTTGATCAGCCTGACCTCCTGAGTCGATTTAGCCATGTGCGTCCATCTGTCTGTTGAAAGCATCATCACAGAAGAACCGGTGAAGATATCGTGGAAATATTGCTTCTTATGGTGTTCAGGTTGATACTTAATATGGGCAAAATCGGTCAACGACCACGCCTATTTTTTATTAGAAATATGATATTAGCGTTCGTTTTTGAGCTATGACAACAAAATACCATTCCAGGGTATAGACTAGCATTATCCGTTAATATGCCAAATATGGGCGTGATCCGCCCACTTTAAGGTTACACAGGCAAAAGAAGGCCTTAATTTGGCATTAATGTTAAATATACAAAACTTCCTGAATAAAACTTTCCTTAACAACGTTTTATTTTCCAATAAAACATTACAACAGCAAAACTGGGCGCGGTCCGCCCACTTTTACACTACTTATACAGTATAGCTCACAAAAACAAATTAATATCACGTAAATAAAGTTTAAATTTGAACACAATAATAAAACAACTAAGGTAGTTATTTTGTTTTGAAAACAGGTAACGACACGCCTACTATTTATACTGAAGAGTAGGAATCATGGAGCCCGGTCCTGCTCCATTTTTTTCGATCCTGCTTCGAAATTATTTTCATCTTCAAAGATCGATTCTTTGCCTGCGCAGCGTTTTTTTCATCACCGAAGATCGTTTTGGCACGAAACCCGAAGTTTTCTCATCTTCTGCGATCGCTATTCGTCAACAAACGAAATGTTTTGAACTTGAGGGATCGAAATACTTGAAGATAAGAATTTTTTTCATCCCAAGTGATAGTTTTGTTGGAAGATCGAAATTATTTTGAACGTGAGCGATATGTATTTTTTTGAACTAAGATGAAAAAATAAAAATCGCTCATGAGTCAAAACAGATTTTCATCTTTTGAGATCGTTTTTTTGTGAGGGATATAAAAAAAGTTGTTCGTTTGAGGGATATATTCCGAACCCTGATTTGATTTATGTACATTCGTTGAATTCAGAACCTAAATAAAGTTGTCTAAACAAAGTTGAATTAAACTAACAATAATAAATAAACTATACAATTCGATATGGATGTGGCTGAGCTCGATGTAGATATTGATATGTTATGCGTAATGGATATAATATCTATTATTATTTTACATATAACAAATGTGGTTGCTGCTGTATACAAGGTATGAATTGCAATAAAAAATCAGTTTTTTGAATAAAAAAGTAACAAGTAATTTATTAATAGGCTTACAAGATGAAATGCCGCAGGAGATGGTGGGTTCGGCCGGTTAATTTGTGCCGTGACGAATTAGGGTTTTATTCTACATGCACACCACAATTGGAATTGGATGAGGAAGAACACTTTTTCAAAGCAACTACAATGAACTCGGCCAGTTTTAACGCGCTCCTGGAATTGTTGCGACACAGATTGCTATGGTTCTCCAACAGAAAGGCAATAATTCCCGAAATACGCCTGTCGATTACTATAGGGTTTTCCAATAAGAGGTGTAATTTTGAATAGCCCGCTATTTCGGTAGCTGTCACTTTTGAAGCTGTTATTTTTGACATTTGATAAGAAGAAACTACACCATTACTAAAAATGGAACGATACACGCTGCAACAACGCATTGAAATTTCAACATATATAACACATACGTACGTGGAAGGCACTACACACATGTGCTGCCCATTCCACCATGTGCTACGTAGTATGCTGCCTCATAGAGGCAATAATAAAATTAAGATAATAAATAGGGTTTTCCAATAAGAGGTGTAATTTTGCCATTTTTTGAGATAAGTTATCGCATGTTTGTTTCGTAATAAAGAGGAAGGTATGCCGTTAATAATGAAAAACAACATCAGCTAAATGGCCACCAAACTTTTCCCGTATAAGATCAATGGTTTCGTTGCTTGTGTGGCACGTAGCGCCGTTTTCGTTCGTGTATCGTTCCATTTAGTAGTTGGCATTAGTAATGGCGTATTTTCTACTTGTCAAATGTCAAAAATAACAGCTTCAAAAGTGACAGCGACCGAAATAGGTGGCTATTCTAAATTACACCTCTTGTTGTAGAACCCTATATTTTGTATTTTATATTTTCGCAGAGTATTAAATTATTGACAAATTTTAGATTCTTGGCGTAAGGATGCAATGTTCAAATGCTAGCATGGGCTCATAAAATAGGGATTTCAAAGGTGCGAAAAATTATTTATGAAACTTGCCAAGCTATCTGGGGAGAGTTACATGAGGTGTACATGGCTCCGCCGGCCCTAACTGATTGGAATACCAATGCCAACATGTTCTATGCAAATAGCGGCATGCCAAATTGCTTGGGTGCCATTGACAGCAAGCATGTCACTGTTGTTTGCCCAAAAAAGAGTGGATCATTGTATTATAATTACAATCGCACTTTGTGCTTCTAGCAGCCTGCGATGCAAACTACACTTTTACGTTTGTGGACGTCGGTGCACTGGGCAGCCAAAGCGACGGTGGGAGCAGTAGTATAATTCTTGGCAGTATTTTCGACTAAAGAATTCTGCGTGGCACACTAGAAGTTCCACCTGAAAAATGGTTACCTGATGGTTTCCAACAGTTGCCTCATTATTTCGTGGCAGATAATGCATTTCCACTAAAACCCAACTTGATGAGGCCATTCCCTGGGCGAAACCTGTCCGGCGATAAGGAATGTTTCAACAAACATTTATCTAAGGCAAGGGTTCATATTGAAAATGTATTCGGAATTTTAGCGAGTCGTTGGAGAGTTCTCCATACAAATATATACGCCAAGCCAGAAAATGTGGACAAAATAGTTTTAGCTACAATTGTGCTACAACAATTCCCTAATGCGGAAAAGAGATAGCAGCTATTCCTACAGAGAACTGGCGGACAGAACTGAAAATGGTGTCGAAATCGATGGAGATTGGAGAACGGAAACAAACCCTCCCCGATCCATTGTAGTGAATGGTGGGCGCCCGGCCAATGCAGCCTTTGGATTGAGAGACGAATTCAAAAATTTTTTATCCAGAAATAACTCATAAAATAATAACTGATACAGTAAATAAATATTTAATTTTATTGTGCGGTTTTTAATAATATATTTTACTTATTATTTTTTCGACCTTTGGTTGTATTGTAAGAATTAGTATTGTTTAGGCTCGAGGTCAATTGAAAACGTTGATTCGTTTTTTGCACTTTATACTATAATATGCATATAAAACAACAAAATAAATACAACATTTGTTGTTTTATATGCATATTACTACAATTATGATATAATTGTAGAAGGAAGTGCAGAAAACGAATCAACGTTTTCAATTGACCTCGAGCCTAAACAATACTAATTCTTACAATTTTATTTTATTGTGATTAAAAATATCACTGATATGGCTCTATAGCCTTATAAATCAATTCCTGAATATCTCGAAGCAAGGAATGCTGCACTGCTACCGGCACGTTAGCATCCACAACTTCTTGCCCCAGCAAGATGTATGTCCCAGTATAGATGTCTTTGGAATACCGGCACTATGGTCTCCATCCTCTTTGCAACGGTAGCTGTCAACGTACTGACACTTGCCGATGTAGCCTTCATGAATTCCTCATCATGAATTCATCATTCTTCTGTAAAGATTGCCGATTAGATATTATACAAAGCATTAGACACACAAATCGCCTCACCATTATCCGTCTATTCCTTCTGGTTGGCAAACCATTGCTGCCCGAGATGGATTTGGCGATGGTGTTTCGGGGGTCACGGATAATGGCGTGAAAACATGTTGAGCATATGGCATTAACGGCGACGATGGAACCGGGGGGAGATGGAGCAGGATAGCCTGGATCGTCGGCATCTTCTATTTCAAAGGCTGCTTCTGCAGGCCTGTTACAAATTGTACTAAAAAAGTATATTGCTTGTTAAATATCACAAACAGTGCTATTTGTAAACCAAAACTTTACCTTCTATGCTGCTGAACATTTTTCAAAAAACTCATATGTTCCGCGAACTTCCAATTTTTATCCGGCACAGAAGCAGCACTTCCTTCAGCGGCATACCGTTTTCTGTACATGCGTTTGTGGGTATCTCTTAAATTCCTCCAACTCTTTTTGCAAATCTCAGCTGAAATATGTTACAATGTATATTAAAAATTTAATGTATGAGAAATTGTGTCAAATGTTTACCGTCTACGTTCAGGCCTCTTCCAATTCTTTTCTTTGTAGAGCACGTTCTTATATTGAGCGTCCTGCAAATCGTAGAGGCATTTATTGGATTGGACTGCCTCTATTAACATCTCGTCGCTATAAAAATAAGACATTCTGCAAACATAAAATAATGTATTAATAATAGATAATTTTAATATAATAATAACATACTTACACAATGCGTTCACAATTGCAAATATGAAGTTTTGGCTTGTCAAAGTCAATGTAAACACACAAAAATAAGAAAAATAAGAGCGAAGACTGCGAATAAATCGCATCTAGATCGATCGCAGATGCGATTTATTCGCAGTCGCAAGCAGAGGCAGCGACGTAATTTCATTTTTTCTCGTTTCCCATAAGAGGCCGTGTAATTTTGACAGTTCGCACGGTAAAAATCGTCTTGCGATTTTCTATGCGTTTACAGTATAAATGTGATTATAAGGTAGCTGTCCTTATAACCACATATTTCCTCTAGCTTCAGTTTGTATTTCAATATATAATACTACTGTTCTGTAATGAGAAATCTAAATAAATAAATTAAAAATTTAAATATATAAATTTTAATAATTAATGAATATAATTAATAATAAGCTAATTTTTCAAAACTTTTAGGTGTAGGATATCTAAGATTCGGCCAGGCCGAATATAGCACTCTTACTCGTTTTTCTATATTTTTATATCGATAATTTATATACTTTAGTATATTGAAATTATATATTTTATTATATAGTTTATTCTTACATTCTAATATTAAGTTATTTTAGTATTTATTAAATGGGCGCCTCTACGAGACAGCATTCTATGGAGCACATTGGATAGGGATAGACAGCACATATGTGCAGCATATTCCACACATTTGTGCATAATTTTAATGTACTGTGTGGTCTGATCATTTTCACACTACTCTTTTTTTGCACCAGCCATTCGTGGCAGTTTTCTGTAGCTACAATTAATTTGAATTAAATTAAATACAATAATAATTAAATAATTAATAAAAATTAAATTACAATTTTGAATTGAATTCTAGGAATTTTTGGGGCTTCAAGTTGATTAACCATCTTGGGCCCCATGAGTCCCAGCTACGCCAATGTATAAATAGCAGGCGTGGTCGTTACCTGTTTCCAAAACAAAATAACTAGCTTAGTTGTTTTGATTCGTCTGTCGTGATTTCAACAGACAGACGGACGGACTCAGAAGGCCACGCTGATCAAGAATACTTTTCTATACCTATCGTCTCTATTTCTATGCGTTACACATTTCGTGACAACCCTTAATACCTAATCCTTATACCCTTAATCTTAAGGTGTAGGGTATAATTATGCCAAGAGCTAAATCTGAAAATTACAGCATGTAGAAATAATTATTACTTGAATGAATTCAATAAAGTTAACGACGATGTAAAAAAGAGTGCCAACTGGTTAGTAATATATTGAATAAATAACCGCGTAATGAACCTTTTCCGAATTATTTAAATGTTAATCGCAAAATCGATCTGAAGAAAATGATATGCGAACGCCTTCAATAGCTTCTTTGCAAAAATGTCTCCTATTGACGTTTATAATATTATTATGGCTCTAAAAAACTCCCACCTTGTTCCGATAGTTATTTTTTTATTGCTCTATACATATATTGTTGACGTTCTTTGCCATATATACAAAAAAAGCAATATGCATGGAATTTTTCCAGAGGCACTTAAGAAAGCAAAAGTTTATTTCCTTACTATCTGTTTTTTCAAAAGTATTTGAAAAGACAGTTAATAATTGTATGGTAATATATTTAAATAAAACCAAATTCATCGGCAATTCGGCTTCAGAGAAGGTTTTTCAACTGAAGATGCTCTTTGGCATTTTATAATTTACAATAGCATAATGATAAGCAAACTACAACGCTATAATTTACAATAGTGTTAATGATAAGCAAATTTGTGCTGCGCTTTTCGTAGACATCAACAAACCATATGACCCTGATATGTAAATTATTTAAATGCGGTTTTAGAGACTCAAGTCGTAACTGGTTACCTGTTATTTATGTAACAGTGAGCAAAGACAATTAAATTAAATTAAACGAAAACTTCAGCTATTTTGTTAATATGAACATTACGCTCAAGGCTCGTTTCTCGGTCCTTACGGTGTCAAATCTTACGAATATCTGATATTATATGACAACAAGACAGCTCTATTTGCTCAACTTTTAACAATTACCTGCATTTAGTATGGCATTTTCCACTCGAAAATACAATAGGATCTAAAATGTTGGGGTGGTACGCATGCAAACAAAAGAAATCCACTATAGATCGCGGAAAAACATGCAATTCGTCTTGTGTGCAATAAAGGACCCTAAGTAAGCAGCTTTCCGATATTTAAAATCTTGAATATTCTTCCTTCTTAAACATTTGTACTTTTTAAAGTGTTAAAAGAGTACGTGAACCCCTGGTCTAATTCTAAACGCATTTTAATTATATTAATTCTTTTATTGCCATTTGATGGATAGTCAGATTATTATAGAAAATTTATATATCGTCCTGGGCTTACGTTATCATTTTTTACCAATAAAAAAATGTATATCGAATGTGTATCGCCATGAGTTATTATATGGCACATGTATTGTGTAATTATAATACATTTTCATCCCAAAGATTTACTTTACTAGAAACTTTCATATAATCTTTACAAAAGACTTCTAAATATATGTCGTTTATAGTTTCCTTATAGAAAAATTCGAACGGAACCATTTAAAAACACAAACGATGGAAACAAGTATGCACACGCCTCTAACTGGATTTTATTTCTATTATTAGAATTAATAAATTAGGAAACCTGTTCATCCTAGATTCTAACGAAAAACTAGATCACAGAAACCAGATTTAGTAAATTTGTATAATCTTTTGTTGTATAGCTTTTAATAAAGGTTAAAAGTTTCCTATCGGTGAGAGTATAAAAAGTTCTCGCGCAGTTGCAACAGTATCCAAAACGCATTCAGCCTCCTACGGAACAACATAGTTAGTATCAAAATGAAATTTCTGATTGTCGTAGTAGCCCTCTTCGCCGTGGCCATGGCCAGGCCCAACGATCATGAACACGCAGAGATCCTGAAGCTCGACTCTGATGTCCAACCGGAACACTACAGCTTCGAGTAAGTTTAATATCAACCGATGGTGGATCACTTCATTATACTAATGGTACTCGTAATTATTCACTGTAGACTTGAGACTAGCGATGGTACATCCCGTCATGAGGAAGGTGTGCTTAAGGATCTTGACAAGGAACACCACACACTCGTTGTTCACGGCACATACACCTACAAGGACAAGCACGATGGTGAAATCTATACCGTTAACTACGTCGCCGACGAGCATGGTTTCCAGCCAGAAGGCAAACATTTGCCCCGACTTCCCGAAATCGTTGTTTAAGATATTTGAAAACTGAAGGGAATTAATAAACAAAGCATTATAAGTTGCAAGAACTCAAAACTTTCGTTTTCTAATTTTGTTGTCGGCAGATCAATATTGAAATGACGACTTCATGTAGAGAATAATATTTATTTATTTCAAGCCAACAAAAAAGGTCACGGAACCTTAAATTAATTGTACAAGTAAATACTATTAGGACTACAAATGGAAAATCGCCGTTTTTTTTTCCAAATCTTGTAGTTTATTACGGAAATATGACAATAGGCTTATTCTTCAAAGAACTGTCCATCGTTAGCCACAACTTTTCGTTCGTCTTTTGAGGCGATCCACAAATCGATCCAATTTTTAGCCTCTTCGAAAGAACGGAAGTGCTGCCATGCGTCATCGATCGGAATAAGTGGTAATCCGATGGAGCAATATCTGGAGATTACGGCGGGTGAGGTAGGATTTCCCATTTCAGCGTTTCCAAGTACGTTTTAACTATTTGTGCAACATGAGGCCGAGCATTGTCAATTTGTAAAATCACTTTGTCATGTCTCTCAACATATTGCGGCCGGTTTTCCTTCAATGCTCTACTCGAACGCATAATTTGTGTTCGGTAAAGAGATCCAGTGATGGTATCACCTGGTCGCAATAGCTCATAATATACTACGCCGAGCTGGTCCCACCAAATACACAGCATCAGTTTGGCCGTCGAGACTGATGCATGGCCACGATGCCCCCAAGTTTTTTTTTCTTTGGATTATCATATTGAATCCACTTCTCGTCGCCTGTTACAATACTATGTAAGAAACCTTTCCTTTTTTGACGTTGGAGCAGTTGTTCGCACATGAAAAATCGCCGTTCAACAGCTTTCGGATTTAGTGCGTATGGCACCCAGTTTCCATACTTTTGGACCATTCCCAAGCATTTCATTCGATGTGAAATTGCTTGTTGACTCACTCCCAGTGAACCAGCAAGTTCTTGTTGCATTTGACACGAATCTTAATCCAGTTTTCAAACTTTTTCACTGGTCCAGGATGCTCCTTGTCTTTCACGCTAAAATTACCATTTTTGAAGCGCTGAAACCATTCACGACACGTTCTTTCACTAATAGAGGCCTCACCATACGTGTCTACAATCAGTCGACGTGGCTCAGCTGCAGATTTTTTTCTGCCCATAGCTCCAGCCCCATACTTTACCACGAGTTAACAGAAAAAACGACTTGCTTGCAGAAAAAGCAACAACCGGTTTAAGAAAAAGATCTCATACAATTTCATGTCATCATCAAGTGACTCAATGCACCAGCCTTAAAGACTCGCACGGATCGACCCGTCTTTAGATGGTTAGGTAGAGCATTCCAGATTCTAATACTTTTCACAAAGAAAGATCTCTCCATTGCTAGTGACGTAAAGTGAGGTAGTATAAGAAAGCGCGATCTATTTGATGAGCTGAATTATAGCTCAAAGAGGCAGGGGTACTTTATTTTTAATAATGTTAAAGAGCATTGTAACAGCTCTAAGTTTAAGGAAAGTGTCCAAATCCGAACCAAGCACAAGAGGAACAAGGTGGGAACAAGGTATGGTCTCTACTGCGTAATGAGAAGACGAACTGGACTACTGAATTTAAGCAAACTCGTAACTTATTCTTGCTCACTACACCCACCGTACACTTCACAACCATAGGTGGGATATATATGAGGGATAATTAATGACTTTACCAATAGCAGTTTAGTTTCCTTGGGAAGAAGCTCTTTTATACGATATAAAGTCCGAAGAATAGAATAAATTTTCCTCCGAATCATGGCCACGTGATTATCCCACGAAAGAGTTTCTGTAAGAAATACACCCAGATTCCTAGCCGTTTCTAAAAAGGGTATATGCAATTCCCCGACACCCGCTTGCGTATCAACATGAATCTGTGGTACAAAGCTACTGCCTGCTGTATTACCAATGACCATGGCCTGGGTCTTTTCCAAATTTAATCTTAGCTTATTCGCCGCAGCCCATGGCGAGATGGAAGTAAGGTCTTCGCCTAACCTCTGAAACACCAAAACGGTTTGCTCCTTTTTACAATACAGCAGCAACTGCACATCATTCGTAAGCCTGTTTACTATCGCGTGCTTCACCAACCTGTGAAGGTCGTTTATGTACAGAACAAAGAGTATACCTATAGTACCTAGTTTTATCAAACGACACACATCTAAAAGCAATGATTCTTCACTATCCGGAATGTTCTCTACCAATGCCTGCGCTTGTGCTGGGGCATGAAGCCATGCAAAGAAACTGTTTAAATCGTCGAGTTCAATTTCAACCGGCTCCTTCTTTCCTTTAAGCCCACCAAAATTTTGCACCTTGTTCCAAAATTCCTTAGTTGACTTCACTTCTCTAAAGCATTGATTTCCAAACTAAAACCTACAGTGACACATATTCGTATAAACGCACTCTTAATTTTCATTTTGCTACCTTCTCTCTCTTTTATCAATGCATTACTCAAAACAAATTCTAACTCATATTGTTTACTAAACTAATAGAAATTGGTATTGAGTGCAAAAAACTATTTTCGTTGTTGTTGTTATATATAAATCATTGAAGTTTAAATATTTTACTAAAAACAAGTACATATTCGTTTAAACGCGCCTGAATAAGGAGGTGGAAAACATATTAGTGGCTTAAAGAAATAAGTATTTGCTTGCATTTAATTGACAATTGTTAAGTTTTCTTTAATTTAAATGTAAAATTAAGATTTTTTTAAGATTTTTTAAGATTTTAAGATTTTATCAAAATGCCAAAGGGAATATACCTCAATGGCACAGAAAAAGTCCAAATCAACCTGTACCATAAACAGGGTTATTCAAATCGGTAAATTGGGCGGAGAATTGGAAGATCAGAAGCAGTTGTGCGCTCTTTCTTAAAAAACGATGAAAATTATGGTGTAAAAAACCCCACGAAAGGCAATCGAAAACTGAGAATTCGCCAAATAAATCAGATTAGAAAGGAAGCCACCACAAATTTTTTGAACTCAACTCAAATAAAAGAGAAATTAGATCTTTCAGTGACAACGAGGCACATTGCACACATTTTACGTAACTCAGATATTGTTAAATAGAAAAAATCGGAGAGCAAGCCTGTGTCGAAGCCGCATCACAAAAAAGCGCGCCTAGACTTCGCCCAAAAACACATGCAGTGGTCAACTGAGTGGGGCAATGTTGTGTTTTCCGACGAAAAGAAATTCAACTTAGATGGCCCAGACTTTTATAGTTGTTATTGGCATGATTTGCGTAACAAAAAGGAATGCTTCGAACGCCAAATCGCGAAGAACCATCGCCCCATCCAACTCCTGCATTCGCCAAGGACAACCAACCGTGCGCGGGGAGAAGGTCTTTAATGGTACAAAAGCGTCAAATAAGTACTGAATAACTGAATTTAAGAGCTCCAACTTAGTGTTGACATCCCGTAAACAGTATAATTGGGACATGTCTATATGCAGACATGTTTCAAGCGAGTGGTCGGCATCTACATCCCTGAAACTGCGGAATTAGAAGGCAGGAGCTGGACCCGGTGCTGGGAGGTCCGCCGACGCAAAAATAAACGCATGCCTCGAAGTAGAGGGTACCCAGAACTGTCCTGTCTTTTTGATGCCTATTGAATCGCTCGCTAAGAAGAAGTCAATTAAAGAAAAAGAATCATGTTGAACGCTAAAATGGGTTGGTTGACTGAAGTCCGCCAAGATGCGTAGATTGAGACCCTGTGCCAATTTAACCACGTTGTTTTTAGTATTCTGATTTAATAGATTGAGATTAAAATCCCCCATAATCACAATGGTCTCGTAACTAGATGTGATCTCTGATAAGACTTCTGCGATCATGCTTAGATCACCATTTGTACGGTAGATAACTCCAACCACTACTTAGCGCCCACTGGCAATGCCTGCAATAAAGAGATATTCAATGCTATTATGTTTCTCACGCGAATGTTATGGCGTGTTAAATTCGAAAGGAAAATTTACCAATTTAACAGTCAATGCAAGTTAATTAATCCAAAAAAAGATATTAAAATATTAAATTACAGCTTGATTAAAGACAAAAAGCAAAAGAAGTAAACTTTTTCTGGCAGCACGCTCTTAATCTACTTGTCACTCGCCAGTGTTGCCAATTATAATATCAAAAATTTATATAAAAATATTGCATATATTATTACATATATTATATTATTATTATTATATATATATATTATTATTATATAAATTTATTTATAAATATATTATATTAAATATTATATTACATAAAATTCAAGCCCTTCCTTGTGGGCCTCTGATACATTAAACTTGGAAATATATTTTCAAGTTTATACGTAGACTACTAGCTGAGAAATTCAGCCCTTAAATCGGATCCATTATTGTTTAGGTACTCAAGTAGGCGTAACAGTGCTCCGCTAAAACTGATAATACTTAAGGATAAACCCACTGTTTCGCTCTTTCTAAATTATTTAAAATTTCCAGCAGATGTAAAGAAATAAAAGGAACTTTTTTCAGATTTTGTTTAATATTATTATGATATCGTGTTTTATTAACTCAGTTATAACAGTTATAAAATTCAATAAATAATTAGCTTAAAGAACGATTTGGGGCAGGCGGGGCAAATGTTTGCCTTCTGGCTGAAAACCGTGCTCGTCGGCGACATATTTAACGCTGTAGATTTCACCATCGTGTTTGTCCTTGTATTCGTATTCACCGTGAACAACAAGGGATCCGTGTTCCTTATCCTTTCCTTCCTTAAGCACACCTTCCTCATGGCGGGATGTACCATCGCTGGTCTCAAGTCTGCAGTAAAGGGTTTCAATTAGAGTAATTAAGTGCCCCATCACTGGGTTAAGGTTGAACTTACTCGAAGTGATAGTGTTCTGGTTGAACGTCGGAGTCGAGCTTCAGGATCTCTGCGTGCTCATGGTCTTCGGGCCTGGCCATGGCCACAGCGAATAGAGCGACGAAAACTATCAGGAATTTCATTTTGAGACTGATGTGGTTGTTCCGTGGAAGGCTGAATGCTTTTTGGATACTGTTGCAGCTGTTCTCGGTCTTTTTATACTATCTTCAATGATACTTTTAACATTTCTTTATCACAACGCATGCTATAATTAGCAATAAATTGCAATACTCAACTATTCTCGTTCTCTAATCTAGTTCCAGATTCTAGATTCTAGGATAAACAGGTTTTCGATTAAAACCTGAAATTTAACTGTAGTTATGTCATCTTTGCTTTTGTTTGCCTGCAGAATTTCATTGACGAAAATTCTTTGTTTTTATTTCAAGTTCAGGTTTACGTGTTGAGAACTTTCATGCTTTAAAATTGAATTTTAAACTGAATCACCAACTGGATTAACAACATGAAGAACAATTCATAAGCTCACCATACTTTGAAACTAAAAATATTTATAAAACATAAAATAGCGCAAAATATTAGTCTTTGAGCAAGTTATTTCCGAAATTGCAGCTATATAATCACGCAAACAAAATACTTTTAAAAGTATATCTTTGTTTATAAATATGAATATATCTTTGTTTATCGCTAAACCAAAGTGTGTAGAACCATGAAAGTTTACACAGACATCTCTTATATGGTGTACACAAGGAATAAGAAAGGATAGTCGAAATTCAAGGATTTACCACTAGAAATACCGAGACGTTCATTTTGACCGTTTCTTGATTTTGTGTAGCCATATCTGCCATTAGGCAATTTGTATTTTCTTATCCTTTCGTAACATTTATTTATTGGTTATTACAAACTAAGAAATCATTCGTAGATTATTGTTTCGAACCTACACTCGCATACACCTACAAAGACCGCAGCGGGCAATGTTTAAGCGGGCAATTTAATGCAATTACCCAATCCAAACATTTTTAAATAAAACTATGACAATCTTTTATATTATTACGTTTTTTCATTTTGAGTTGTTTTTCGTACATACGCTGAGATTGCATATATCGCTTCTTTATGTTTCATATTATGCACCGTTTTCGATATGTTCGTTACTGAAACGATTCGTAGGATAGCTGCGAGATGAATTTGAAAAAATAGTTGGTTGAGTACAGAGTGAATTTGTGTACTTCTTTTGCTTCCTCTATTATAAAAAAAATTTTAAGAGTGCAAGAAAGCTTCTGACGGTATTGAAATAGTATCTGAGCTTTCAAGACTACAGAGCATTGAAGATCAATGAGAATATGAAACAGATTACGTAGTTCATATTGATGCCGAATATCAGCGTCTGTCAACAGTTCTTCGTTTGAATTACCGGAGTCCAATGGTATTGCTGAATGTGTGGCGCCCATAATATCCCAAAGTAAGGGTGGAACTCTTAGTTCAACGAGAGTTTGCTTCTCTACCAGCTGAAGACATGCTGAAGACATGCTGAAAACTCGTTGTCCATTTACCCAGCACATGGTAAATGTTTGCACGGATATGTTTGGATAAAACTAGCACCGCACCGTTAGGAAAAGCAGACGATAAATTCGAACTGTTCTAAAAACTATGCGTTTGACACTTTATCATTCATACATCTTTACACTTACGGTACATCTAGGTAAGTTCAAATTATTTTTTCTTTCTGAAATCGTTTGAGTTTTCGTATCACTTTCATTTACCATATTTAGGTAAACACAATGAAGACGTTTTTCTTGTGCGTTCGCTACACTCAATTGTGGAAATACCAAAAGAGGGTAAACGACTTCCTGATACCATTGAATTTTACAATATTAGTAAATGCCGAGTAGATCTAATGGCCCGAAAATATTCGGTCAGAGCTGGAAGTCGAAGATGGCCTATACATGTTTTTTAAAAGAGCCTGGATTTCCCGCTATGAATTCATAGATACTATACAACCACAACGGGAGAAAACATATCTAGTCAAAATTTTATTTTTCGACTGTTATCCGAATTGGGACAGGAGTACGTCTTATACAGACTAAGCTCTAACGATCTAAGCTCTAAAAAATAAGTTTGTCAACGAAAAAACTGTAGCGAAAGTCATAAAAGACGGAAATGTAAAATTAATACCAACTGCAAACAGAATAAAACATCTGAAATCGGTGACAACTGTCATAAACCTGTATGTGGAAACTTCATCGGTAATGTTCTGAAGATATCCGTAATTTAATAATTAATATATTATAATAATAATAAATAATTATAATATTAATAACCTAAAAGTTAATTTAAATAAAAGTATCGATTTTCTTTTTCCAAGAAAACATCTCGCGTAATAAGGTCTAAAAACCATTATCAGGATTTTTCAAAACTCATTCTCCAAAGAAATTAAAAAGGACAACACTGGGTAAAAATGCAATATTTATCACGAAAAATGTCCTAAAAGAACTGACATGCAAATTTATTTTTTATGTGAAAAAGTTTCTCTTACAAATATCTGCAAACTAATTTCGGAATTTTTTCGAATTCGGTCGCTAAAGCACGAAATCGGCCAATATTCATCCACGCTTAAAGAACTGGAGGAAATTTTATGAAATTTGGTACATAGCTCACATTAAGCTCTCATACGTTATAGAAAACTTTCGGAAACCACGCCTACTTTTCAGATAACAAATTCACTTAAAGTATCATATCTTAAGCACTATTGAAGATACAATCATGAAACTTGGCACGTGGGATAACTTTGTCACTATGAAGTGCCACGTTAAATGTAGGCTTGATTAAACAACTATCATACCCACATATCTCTGTATATATAAAAATACATATAATGCATGGTTTTATGTGGTGCTGTGCCGCTTGAGTTACTACATTACTCTTTCGATTGTGATGGAACTTAAATGTGCTTCAATTTGGTCAAATTAGTTCCCAATTTTAGCTTCCGTAGGTCCTCCGACCACCAGGACTTTCTACCCCAGGACACCGGGCAGGAAATATTAGAGAAAGGACTTACATTCGCGTCCATTCTATAATTTTTGGATTCCTATAAAAACGTGTTTTGGGTACATCAAAAATGGCTTCGAAGACGACCATACCTTACCTTATATCCGAGAAAGGTGTCAGAGACAACAGTAACATCCATTACTTCCTCCCACCAAAAAGAGCATTACGTGATTTCCCAATGATGATATGAGGTTTCCCCACCAATGATTTTCCCCACGTTTGGGGGGATACTATAGCCATAGTATCGGCGAACGCAGTGACGCCTTGAGCAGGATGTTGTTCTGCACCACGTACTACGGTCATAATAACTGTCTTGGTACGGTCTCTATATGAGCTGGTACTCCACTCCAGAAGTGTGGACTATGTTTGCATAGTCAACCTTACCCTGCATATTCAAGTGCTTACCGCCCAAACTTTTATGCTCTTTCTAAATTACTTATATTTAAAATTTTCAGCAGATGTCAAAGAAATAATGCGATCAGATTTCGTTTAATGTTATTATGACTTCGTATTTTATTAACTCAACCAGTTACAAAACTGAATAAATGACTTAGCTTAATGAACGTTTTGGGGCAGGCGGGGCAAATGTTTGCCTTCTGGCTGGAAACCGTGCTCGTCGGCGACATATTTAACGCTGTAGATTTCACCATCGTGTTTGTCCTTGTATTCGTATTCACCGTGAACGACAAGAGTGTGGTGTTCCTTGTCAAGATCCTTAAGCACGCCTTCTTCGCGGCGAGAGGTACCATCGCTGGTCTCAAGTCTGCAGTAAAGGGTTTCAATTAGAATAATTAAGTGTCCCATCATCGGGCTACGGTTAATCTTACTCGAAGCGATAGTGTTCTGGTTGAACGTCGGAGTCGAGCTTCAGGATCTCTGCGTGCTCATGGTCTTCGGGCCTGGCCATGGCCACAGCGAATAGAGCGACGAAAACTATCAGGAATTTCATTTTGAGACTGATGTGGTTGTTCCGTGGAAGGCTGAATGCTTTTTGGATACTGTTGCAGCTGTTCTCAGTCTTTTTATACTATCTTCAATGATACTTTTAACATTTCTTTATCACAAAGCATGCTATAAATAGCAATAAATTGCAATACTCAACTATTCTCGTTCTCTAATCTAGTTTCAGACTCTAGATTCTAGGTTAAACAGGTTCTCGTTTAAAACCGAACTAAAATTTAACTGTAGTTATATCATTTTTGCCTTTGTTTTCCTACAAAATTTCACTTTCGAAAAATCTTTGTTTTAATTCTCAAATTCAAGTTTACGGTTTATAAGTCAAGTTGTACAGTTGAGGAAATATCTGAATTAATATTAGTTATGTGTTTAAATAAGAATGTTGTCAAGAAGTGCTTCATGATAACGCTGTTGATACTAACAATGGGACAAATGGCCGTAATGGGACTTAAGTTTATTGGCCTTTCATTACTTCATATATTTCAATAACCAGTATATTCAAAATGTTATTTACAGAAAATTTACTCTTGACCATCGTCAGCGCCTTAGTCGATTTAGACTTTCCTATTTGGTTCTCTGTCTCGTAATTTTCTGGTGTTGCGAATCATAGAAATCGCTCCGTAGATCACTTCTTATATAAACACGAACCCCATTTTTCATAAAATTATAATCGTAAGATAAGAAGGGAATTTATTAACTTTGCTATTATTCAGTAATCAATTATCAATACTAAAAGTTTGATCAATTGTAATGTCCAAAGGCGATTTGTACCTTTATACCTGGGAATGAACCAAACACTTTAAAATAGACTTTGAACAACTATGCAAGGCTACAAGGCAGAATAATTACACATTCTTTGAAAGTCTCTAAATTTTTGCGATAAAATTCTCAATGCAGAAGAAAAGTAAGTAAAATTGATAAAACTGATTTCATATTAACAATGACTTTAACTAACAATAAAAAAGGCTTGCATTCGAAATGTGGGTTTCATTCTAAATAAGACAGGTAAAAGGATTGTCTCATTTTGACTGGTTACTCAGTGTGTAGAATATCGAGTTCCTTAAGCATTTCTACTTGTGTAAATTGTTTTCTAAATATTTAGGTGCATAATAAAAGCTTCATTATTCTGCATTTCCTTGCTAATTTATTGTTTTTTCATTTCAAAATCAGCTATAGCAATTTATCTCCAATTTGCTTCGATTCTATTCGGGTCGGTTAATTTATTTGTGGATTTGGGGCAGTTGTGGCAAATGTTCTCCTTGAGGCTGGAAACCATTCTCATCGGCGACGTAGTTTACGGTGTAAGTTTGACCGTCCTTCTCATCCTTGTAAGTGAAGGAGCCGTGAACAACAAGGGCGGGGTGCTCGCTACCGGAATCCTTGACGACGCCTTCCTCGTGCTTTGAGGTACCATCGCTGGTCTCAACGCTGCTCAGAAAACGAGTCGTTAAATATTGCAGAGCTCGAGACATTACTCATGCATCATACTTACACGTAACTATAGGATTCAGGTTGCACGTCTGAGTCCAACTTGAGGATCTGCACATCGTTGGGTGCGGCTACAGCCAGAGCGAAGAGTATGGCGAAAACGATAAAAAATTTCATTTTGAACTGCTTGTTTTGTTGCTCCGTCGAAGGCTGGATGCTTTTTGGATGTTGATATGAGCGATCTCGGAGCTTTTATACACCTGCAGCACTTGCGCTGTGTAATGAGTTCATCTCAATTATTTGATTTCGACTTTTTCTTGCAGATGGGATAAACAGGTTACGAAAGATGCAGCCGAAAACGCCCGGATAATAATAACTTTCGCAGAATTTTTTTACCTAAACTGGAAATAATTGATTGAGCAGACATCGCTTAATATTTACATCTTAATAAATTACCGTTTAGGATTTCACTGACTTTGCAACACAATACAAAATATTTCATTCCATGGTGCTTGAGTGTAAAGTGTTAATCTGTGTGTTCGGTGCTTTCAAACACATATATTTTTAATTTCGGTTTTTGTAATTACATGAATAAAGCAATATGATTCATTGGAAAATATCATTGATTACATTTGAGTTTAGTCAAAAGCCTCTGATAATAGTTTTTATAGAGTGTGTCACCGTAGGGTAGACATAGAAGAACTCATTCCTTGAGGTCAAAACAAGAAGACAATACATTCTCTTGTTACTGCTGATATTTTATGACTTCTAAAGCACTATGTTATGGGATATTTTATAATATTGATCATATATCCTATACCTATTAGTTTCATGAAAGGTGTTGGTTGCGTTTTTCCACTTGTGGAGGACGGTTTTAACAACTAAATAAAATTCTATTATAACAAACTGCTCAAAGATTACAGATATTAATGCTTCCGAATATCAGGTGTCGAAATCAGCTGTTGTAACCTCCGTTTAATTATTAAATGATTTATAAATAAATACTTAAGTAAGTTGGTTAGAATAACCCAACTAAAAATATTAAATATTCCCACGTGACAGTGATGTAACTGAGTCGTATGACCTAAATGTAAAAGCCTAGCGTTAAATCATTGAGATTGCTTCGTACCTAATGTACGACAAGAAACTGAAAACATGATAAATGAACGGAAAAGAACGAACCGCGAGAATGCAGATTAATGACTTAATGTACAACAGCGCTTATATACGACAGGCCACTTAATATTTGAGTTCTATTGGGCACCATTTGTGGCGGTCCAGATATGATTGATGTAGCGTACATGCGCCTAAAAAGACCTGCAATATAAAATGTCCTTCATATATAATAACACATCGCTCGTCAATGATTCACTCGTTAATATGATAAAAATTGCAATCTTGAGGAAATTGCTTCCCATATCTGCTTTATTTGTACCCTCGATTTTAATTAGCCGATAGCAGAAAGTTTCTTAACCCGAATAGCTGGTTTGCATGACCTAATTATGTATATGCATATAATAACAACCCGTTATGCGTAAATAAAAGTTTAATTTTATGTGAAAAATTGTTATGCTGCCATTTATTAATTTCAATTTGATTCTAATAACATGAAATCAATATCAATAACTTTAATTTATTTAGTGACGATTTTTGGCAGCTGTGGCAAGTGTTTTCCTTCGGGCTGGAAACCGTTCTCATCGGCAACGTAGTTTACGGTGTATGATTGCCCGTCCTTCTCATCCTTGTAAGTGAACGAGCCGTGAACAACAAGGGCGGGGTGCTCGCTACCGGAATCCTTGACGACGCCTTCCTCGTGCTTTGAGGTACCATCGCTGGTTTCAACGCTATTCAGAAAAGGGATCGTTAAATATTCCAGAGCTCAAGACATTGTTGCTTTATACTTACACGTAGCTGTAAGATTCAGGTTGCACGTCTGAGTCCAACTTCAGGATCTCCACGTCGTTGGGCGCGGCGATGGCCAAAGCGCAGAGAGCAGTTAGAACGATGAAGAATTTCATTTTGATCTGCGATTTTTTCTTACTCCGGCGAAGACTGAAAGCCTTGTGGATGCTGCTGTAAGTCAGCGGGAATGTTTTATACTTTAAGTGACTCAAACTCAAGAACGAATTCTAAACAATTAACAGATCCGCTCATGAACTAAAGATCGAAATACAGTAGTAACCGGTAATTAATGCATTCATAGAAATCGTTTGCTTGAACTTGAAACTTGAACTTGAAAAAATTTAATTATTGTTATTTTTCTGATTCAATGAAGCTAATATTTAGCATGACGTACAGTTAGGAATTTTATAAATCTGTGCATTAAGAGTAAAGTAAAGCTAAGGAGGACTGCAGTAATATTTTCCAAATTATCGTATAAATGAGCTTTGTGAACACGATGTTCTAAGCATCCTTATTGAAGTGCAAATTTCGAGGTTTTTAAGCATTTTTTTGTAGATAGGACTCAGATCGACTGAGAATGTGACCCAGTTTATCTGAGAACTCGGTAGTCAATTATACAAGATCCAAAGAGAGTAGACAAACCTTATTACTTGCTAAAGTTACGGGTAATAAAAATTAACTGCATCGACTTCATAAAATTATTTGATTTAGTCAAATGAATATTTAATTATATTGTTCTTATATTTAGTTTGTAAGAAATCCAGTTCCAAAATGTTATTCTTTACTTTTATAAATACTTTATTTTACGAGTATTTCGAACCACTTTTTAATCATATAAAAAGCCTTTCAGTTGAAGTAAAATGTATTCAGTCAGCTTAGAACTCGCTCAGGAGAAACTAACTAAAAAATGAAATTCATCATCGTCCTTGCCACCCTTTTGGCTCTAGCCGCTGCTCGTCCCAACGATGTGCATACCGTGCGTCTGGACTCCGATGTCCAGCCCGAGTCCTACAGCTATGCGTAAGTTTCCGCAAATAAAATCCGGGACCAAACCGGGATCAAACCGGAACTAACAATTTGGTCTTCTAATTTGCAGTGTTGAAACCAGCGACGGCAAGTCACACGTCGAGGATGGTAAGTTGAAGGATGTCGGCACCGAGCATGAAGCCATCGTTGTTCACGGTTCTTTCTCTTGGGTGGCTGCTGACGGACACAAATACACCGTTAACTACGTAGCCGACGAAACTGGCTTCCATCCAGAGGGCGCTCATTTGCCAATTTCCCCCGAATTGGTTGCTCCTATACACACCTCTCGCTCAACTCACCATTAAAGTGACAGCCGTCAAAAGTGGGAATCGCTTAATTATTTAATTATTTAATTATTTTTAAATGAAAAACAATTCGATGTCATGTTTAAATTTCAATAAAAGCACAAGGAAACCGTATAGATACAGACTATTAATTTTAATAAACATCGCTGATTTTTTATTTGAGTCTTGACCCTAAACATTAACACTACAAAATAAATGGTAGATTGAATGCTATTAAATAAAAAACATTCAATTATGCATACAAAATTAATGCTTTCAGATTCATTAACTACAAAATGATCGCGAATTATATTTTAAATTTTTGTGAGCTTGGCGAAGTACGCTTTCACTTCAACCATCTTCTCGTCTTACAATTAAAAGACTTAACATTTTTATTAATTAAAATGAGTGTTAAAAATTCATAATAATAAGGTTCTTAAAACCGTTGATTTATTAGCTAATCAATCACATTTATATTCGGAATGCTTTGTATCTCAGTGGAAGCTACTGATTTGACGATTGTTGTTTTGATCGTGGAATGCGTATTGAATGGAATGATTGGATAGTAATAGTGATGGATACACTTAAAGCTGAAACTTAACCAACATTTTCTAATCTATTCTATTCCTTTACTTGCTGATATCTCGAAAACGAATGTTCATCCGTGCTCAAACTGTAGATGGTAGGTTTGGTAGATGTGCACCTTGCGGTTGGAATCCATTCTCATCGGCCACATAGTTCACGGTGTACGTCTGACCATCGCCAGCGACGAAGGAGTAGCTGCCGCGCACAACAATCGCTTCGTTCTCGTTGCCGACGTTCTTTAGTTGTCCCTCTTCTTGATGTGACTTGCCGTCGGAGGTTTCCCAACTGTAACCCGGCAAAAGAGCATCAATTAAACCGCGTCCCTTTCGCGATCCGAGTCCATTTTGTGATACTCACGCAAACTGATATCCATCGGCTCTGACATCCGAGTCTTGTCGCACAACCTGCGCACTTGCTGAATCGTCCAACGGCGCCGCCAAACCAACAGCGAGGAGTACGGCGTAGACGAATAAGTGTTTCATTTTATTATACTTTTCGAAAGGATGTTTTGTATTCTGAGCACACGATGTTGTTCACCAGCGAGTAACGTGATGACTTGTGATGCCAGTCCGCCAACTTGTCGGGCATTTTATAGTAACAACCGTGTTCGGACCTCAGAACATCGTTTAGCTTTGAAGTAATGATTTATGAAATGTTATTTTTGATAAATAAGTAAACATCTAAATTTTAATTACTTAAAGCGATGTTGTCAGTTTCTGAGGTGGCAAAAAACCCATGCAACCAGAAGATAGAAGGAAACGATTGCTGCTTCCTCCATTAATAACTACGAAATATGCAAATGATTGGATTTGGTCAGATGCTCGAACTGACGAGAGGAATAAAAGTAAGAAGAAGAAGTGAAGTAGTAGCGGTGATTGATGAAGTGAGACAAATCAATTATGGTCGCATAAACTGATCATTGCACGAATGGCAGGTTGAAGAACGTTGTACAGCGTCCCGTTATGCATGACAAAAGTTTGAGAGTCGCTGTCATATAGATATGTACATGTACATATGTATGTACGTGATCAAACATGAGATCATGTTGTGTGAGTTGTCGAAGGTCAAAGTTGAAACGTACCGTAGATGATGAAACTTAATCGTAAACCGTTTGCGGCACATTTTGAGGGCACTCGTTGCGCTTTAATTCACTTTTCGAAAAGTGTATCGAATATTCTTTGGCTGAGTGAATAAGACAACGTTCTACAAATCAATTACTTTTTATTCTCTTATTCTATTTTCACAACAAGGCATCATAATTGGTCAACAACTTAAGCTTCTGGGGCGACGGGCAAATGAGCGCCTTCGGGTTGGAAACCGTTCTCATCGGCCACGTATCTGACAGTGTAGGTGACGCCATCATCTCCGACAAAGGAGTAGACGCCATGCACCACGAGAGCCTCCTGCTCGGTGCCGATGTTCTTTAGTTGGCCCTCCTCGTGGTGGGAGCTACCGTCGCTGGTCTCATAACTGGTGAAACGATTGGATTTAGAATTATCAGGGACTGGGAAATCTGTAATAGTTACCCGTATTTGAAGGACTCCGGTCCTACTTCCGACTCAGAGTGCAAGGTTTCGACCTCAGGACGTGGTGCGGCCAAAGCCACGGCGCAGAGAGCAACGAAGATAACCAGGAATTTCATGACGATGATTGGATTATTTTCCTTTGGCCACTTGAGTCTTGAGAAGCTGGAAACTTTGTGATGGTGACTCTGGAGAAAATGGTGTTTTTATAGTGCAGAAACTTTACAAGAAAGAACTGGTTCGAAGTTATCGATTTTTGACATTTACAAAAGATGCTGATTTAAATTCATTCAAATCTATTCATTCAATCTAATGTCGCGTGACATAATTTATTGGTTAAAGCGAAAACACATGAGCTCAGCATTAATGCGGACACGCAGTATGTATTTTAGCAGTTCTTCGGTTCGTTAACTTTTATTTAATTCAGACTCATTCTCTGCAATGCTATCAACATTTCATCGGTAAGTCTCCGAAACAACCGACCTTGTGAGTGGAAAGCACTTCCGTGGAGGGTGGACCCCCGATCACGTGACTTTTATCACTATCATCAGATGTCACACAAGATAGTTTATCGTCTATAGATTAATGCCATCGATACATATTTCATATCGATACATAACCGTTTTTCCTAATTTCTCATTGGGTTCACAAGATCGCAAACCTTGCTGAATAAGATTTGCATACGTATGAAACGGGTCCTCCCACAAGTGATCCACTAACAACGATTTTTCACAATTGCAGGGGCCACGAGCTGCTTTAGTTTGATGTTATAAAAACGTATATATTTACCCACGGGTCATTCAATAACTTCACCTCTTTCGATCCATCAGCGTCTACAGCATAAGAAACAGCTATCGAAATACACCTAACATGAAGTTTTTCGTCGTCTTTGTAGCTCTCTTCGCCATCGCTTTAGCGGATCCCAACAGTAACGCCGAGACTTTGCACTACGATTCGAATGTCGCCCCGAAAATTACAATTACGCGTAGGTTTTTCAGTCTTCAACTGAAATGAGGAGTTTTAATTGAAATTTTCTTTTTCACACAGGGTGGAGACCAGCGACGGTACATCGTTCCAGGAGCAGGGCATATTGAAGAACATCGGCACCGATAACGAGGCGCTGTCTGTGCAAGGTTCGTACAGTTATATTGGCGATGATGGCGTCACTTACCAAGTGAATTATATTGCCGACGAAAACGGTTTCCAGCCACAGGGTCAACATATCCCGGTTTTGTAGATGTCATGCACTAAAAATTGCTGTTTTAGCTGTAAATGTTTGTTATGTGTTGAGTTTTGATTTAAAGTTATTCCAATAAATGAAAAATATATACAAATGAAATGTTTGATGCTATTCTCGGGTTTATTGGACTTTGCCTGGATTCTTTTTATACTATTAGGAGCAGACCTCGCCCATTTTTGGGAGTAAATTTTAGTCTGATACGGTTAGTTTCTGTTTGAGAAGGCAGAAAACACTGTCTTGTTGGATGTCTGTAAGGTTTCGCAGGTTATCAAAGTCTACCGCCTCCTCCTCGTTGACATACAAACAGCTTCGGCAGAATGCGCTGAATAGATCTAAGAAAATGAGACTTAGGTCTAGTCTCCATACCATTTGGAGTCCTAATGAACACCTGCTCCCCCGCCTGGCTCCATTTTGGAGCCGTGAGCGTTTGCCCTGCGTCTGCAGCAGTTGTGCTTCCTTAATCTTCCTTAGCTTCCTTAATATGCACTAGCTGTTGCTGTGTGTTCCAAATCTATTGCAAGAAAATGTAAAATACTATTCAGAGCATCAGTCGGACGGGACCTCCCACACAGGCAAATCGTTGTACACGGGATCAGGTCTGCCAATTCATGGGGAACTCCCGAAATTGCGGGGAATTTACTATCCTCTAAATATTGCAGGGAATTCTAAATATTGTAAACCATGCAATAACAACAAGTACTTTAGTTTTTCAGCTCTATCAATAAACAAGTACTTAGGAATGTTGAATTGGGGTATTAAATTGAAGTTTGTGAAATTTTTTAGGGAAATCGGAGAATCCCTACTTGGTAGCCCTGCTCAATAGTTTTTGGCGGTGATAGTCTTTGGATGTTGCCGTCAACCACACCAAAACTCCATAGATTAGGATGGGCATAACAACCCCTTTGGGTCCCTAAGGGTGTAGGGTAGAAAAATACCAGTCAGGCACCCTCCACTACTTGCCAAGATCGCCTTTAGTACTTTTATATATTACAAATTTATATACATTTATATAAATACATCGCAAATATATAGCGAGATGATAATAATTTTGCAAAGATTTTTCCACTTAAAATGGCGATAAAATTCCGTTTTACTCGGACTTTGAATATAGTAAAATAATTTGTATTCTTTGCAAGTTTCTTCCTCAGTGTCATAAAATATCGTGTGCAAATCATGTAGGAATTCATATGCAAAAATGATCTTCTTTAATTCCGAAGGCTTTATAGGCAAGACAATATATTATATCATTCAAATTATATACATATGTATATGTAGGTAACATTTCTTCGAAATCGCCGATTTGTAGTTATTCTGTTATTATTCTCTGGCCTACATATATATAAATGTATATATTTATGTATATTATATGAATTATTATATGAATAATAATTAACTGATTCTTGTATAATTATTATAATAATTAATTCCGTTGAGCCCAATATTTGCTACATCAAATAATTAGTTCCATTATAATAATTTGAATAAAAGCATAATTTTACCAGTATGAGCATAGCATCCGCTAGTAAATATAAGCATGTCTGTATATGGACCACAGCCACCTTGGCCTTAACTGATTACAATATCTTCCGTGATTCTTGTTTCCACACCGAATACCGGTTCATTTGATTTAATCATTACTTAACTTTTCGGCACACACCAAATGCTGGATATCGCTGGTTAGAAGGCGAGATCGGGCTAGAAAAACTAGATATTAACTCTTATTAATTGTCATCGAGGTGCGTATTTACATTAATACGCATCATTTCTGTAACTTATTTCATTCGAAGCTGTGGAACTCTGGGATATAAAAGCCGCGATGTGTCGACGAAACGATATCATTTGAGAAGCTTCGCCCCGACATCTGACAAATCAAAGCCGTTCCAGCACCATGAAATTCGTGATTGTTTTCGTCGCTCTCTGCGCCGTCACCTTGGCCGCTGCTCGTCCACAGGAGGCCACCATCCTGCACTCCGAATCGGAAGTGTTGCCAGAGTCCTACAAATTTGGGTAAGTTTGCGAACATTGCTCCCATTAAGATGTGGATCCAAGTTGAACTGTTGCTCTCTGCAGCTATGAGACCAGCGACGGTACCTCCCATCACGAAGAAGGACAACTCAAGAACATCGGCTCCGAAGATGAGGCAATCGTGGTCCATGGCGCCTACTCCTTCGTTGGCGATGATGGCGTGACCTACACTGTCAACTATGTTGCCGATGAGAACGGTTTCCAGCCACAGGGTGCTCATTTGCCCGTGGCCTAAGGCAGCCATTGTTTGTTGTAGCAAGCTGAGTAGTATTACAATGGGTTTTGTTTTTTATTATTATTACTATTATTATTGGTTTTGTTTTTAAAATGTTGTTACACAAATACATGGTTCCATGGAAAAATGTGCTCGTTTATTCATCAGAAGCAGATGTTGAGTTTTAAAGGGCGCTTCAATGTGTTCTAATGCTTAAGAATCGGTGCTTCTATTTTCGATTAAGTCAAACAGTGGCGATCAAATCAGAGTCACATTACATAATTTTAATCTTCCGTCAAATGCAATATGAATAACCATGACTTTCTAGAGCCATGGCTCGTGGGTTCCTCACTTCCGACACACTGTATACGGTCCGTTGGGGTCAACTGCTGTGTCGGTTGGAACAGGTTTAAATATTTTATCAAATTATCCTGGTTCAATGTGACATATCCCGAAAGTATTGTACAACAATTCTCTTGTCCTTGTGTTTTAAAATAAAAAGCAAACAAACTAAGTTTCTTTCATGTTCCGATCCATGATTATAAATACTCGTTTAAAACAAGCTCATAAACAAACCATAATGACACAAGTCGGAGAACAATAAGAATATTAGGCCCATTTGCGCAGTGTTGGTTTAACCAATTGATTAACAAACCACCCACATTTAGTTAAAGCGCAACTAACCATTCTTCGGTTGTGCAGTGACTCTGTAAACTACGTTCAACTTCTCGAAATAATTTTGACAACCCTTCATCGAACATTTATTTATTTATTAAATTAATAACAATTAATTACAAATTAAATGCTAATATATATTGAATAAGCAATAACAGCAATGGCCTTCAGCTTACATGAGTGGGATAATTGAATTAGCTTATTTTGAGTTTCGTTTTAGTTTATTTTAAGGCCTTATTTATTTATTTTTATACCCTACACCTTAAGGTAAGGGTATATTCACTTTGTAACGAAATGTGTAACGCATAGAACTAGAGACGATAGGTATAGAAAAGTATATATATTCTTGATCAGCATGACCTCCTGAGTCGATTTAGCCATGTCCGTCCGTCTGTCTGTCTGTCTGTCTGTCTGTCTGTCTGTCTGTTGAAATCACGATCACAGGAGAACCGGTGAAGATATCGTGATGAAATTTAAAATGTACATAAACATTGTTCCTTGCGGTGGGCAGGTTGGTATTGAAAATGGGCAAAATCGGTCCACGACCACGCCTATTTTTTATTAAAAATGTGATATCAGCGTTCGTTTTTGAACTATTACAACAAAATTTTATTCCTGAGTATAGAGTATCGCACTATTTACGTGGTAAGAACAGTGGAAATGGAGCTCGGGACGGTTAATCAACTGTAGCCCTAAAAATGCCTAGAATTCAATAAGTCCCTACTTGATTTCTCTGAGTATACTGCTTGGTACAAATGATCCAAGAAATGAAACAGGGTTATGACAATATTCATTATATCACAGACTTCTTCGTCAGCTGCATCGCTCTTCGAATCGAATGCCACAGCATTAACGAGTTACAAACAACATCAAAAGTCGTCGTTCGCCAGCAAACTGCTGCTATTCACGGCAGTTCGATTAAACTTTTGCTAAACTTCCACTGTGCAAATGAATGATTAGTTAAACTCTGATTATAGTTAACTAGGAATTGAAAACTGGGCCTGCACTTGTTGAGCAATGCGACGAGCAGAATCTATACCTTCAAACTAATACAATGTAACTGCTTTCGTCACTTGTTTCGTGAACAACAGATTGTAGCATAAAATAAAATAAATGATAAAAAGTAAGTAAGTATATCGTAGAGCATTAAAACCCCAACTCGGTAAAATCTTATGCCCCAAATATTTGATCACCACTGATCGTTAGCAGCGACAAACTGTAGATGGCTCTAAGCGGTTTCTTGGACAAATAACAATCAAGATGTTCCATTAACACAAAGTTCAACAATTTTATTCATTCACTTCTTCCTTTCCTCCTCGGCCCACTGCTTAAACCTAGTTAACACTCAGTCACTCCAACACCTTCTTCTTCACTCCTGTCTCGGCTCTCTTCCTGGCACTTTTCCTCGAAGTTTCTGGCGCAGTTGTCAGTTTAGGCACGTGGCAAGTGAGCGCCTTCTGGCTGGAATCCGTTCTCGTCGGCAATATAGTTGACGGTGTAGGTTTGTCCATCGTCGCCCACATACGAGAAGGAGCCACGTACCACGATGGCCTCATGATCGGTGCCGGCGTCCTTCAGCTGGCCCTCCTCCTCGTGCTTCTTTCCGTCACTGGTCTCAACACTGCAAGTAATGGGTTGAAATAACCATTAAATGTGATGTGATCGCTCCCCCCGCCCCACTTACGCGAACTTATATCCCTCAGGCTGGACGTCCGAGTCGAAGCGCAAGATTTCGGCGTCCTGCGGCGGAGCAGCGAAGGCGATGGCAAACAAGGCGACGAACACAATAGCAAACTTCATGTTGGCGATGTTGTTGTTGATGGCGTGGTGATCTCTTGATCTCTGGTGTGTAACTGCGGTAGATTCAGTTGGTGACCGAACTCGAGTTTACTGCCGAAGAACCGAACAATTAATGCTTACTTCTGTGTCTCATTGCAGCCATTTTATAGTTGCAAAGCTCAGTCCGCAGCGCAGCCGGGCACATCTGCTGCGCGGCTTAACCTCGGTGCGACGCATGTAACTATCTACGTACGTACGTACGTACGTACGTAACTACATACAGATGGAGATGCGTGCATGTACGCGTACATACTTGCCCATGTACCCATGGTGTTGGTTTCGCAGAAGCCGTCAACAAAACAGCACCAAAACGCTGTAAAGGAGCTCAGCTGTTGCTGTTGTTGTTACTTCTGCTGATACTGATGAAGATGATGAAGATGGTGATGATGACGGTCAGATGCGTTACTAAAAACTCGTTTTTGCCGAAATTAAAGAAATAATAAAGTTTCAGTATCCATGCCAAGCTGCAAGTATTTCTTATTTACCTCGTCAAGTCTTCGGCGCAAAATAAAAAACCCATCTTTTTCGGAATCTTAAATATCTTATCTATTCGCGTTGCTCATGTAAATTTTTCAAATTAATCTACAAATAAAAGAGTGTTATTTTTGTTGTTGTTCTACACACACATATAGACGTATATGTATAGACGTATGTCGAAATGCGATATTGTGTGCATTTGATGTGCGAGTGAAGTGACGACCAACCCATAAACGGTTAAACAAGCGCCAACCCACTTCAGCCAACGGAGACGCACACGCAAATCCGACCGCCGAGTGTTCTCGGTCGCCTGGCGTCGAGACGCGTGCAATGCGAATTGTTAGTTGGATTAACGCATTAGAGCGATCAGCGGTTATTGACACTCTTAGCTCGGTGCCAGAGCCACATTCTTTCATAACAAAAAATTATTAAAAGCCGCCAAAAAGCTAAAGAAGAAAAATAAACCGATAATCAGAACTCAGTGGTGCCTCTCATGATGGTTCCAATCTCGCAAATTATCTTCAAAACTTTTACTTTTATTTCATGAACTAGTGATCTAGACTTAGTGCTAATAGACAGCCAAGTGAAGAAAGAAGATGGCCTTGAAGTTTCATACAGCTATCAAGAGACGAGTGTGAGACGTTCGCCACTTGGTCCCTAGAAGTACAAACTTTAGTAAGTTGAAACTTTAGAGATACGCGCATGTAAACTACATCACTCAGGGAGGTCTCTGGCGCGAAATGTCAAAGATTAGTTTTACATGCATATACAAGTATTTGGACAACGAATATATAGTGCTAAGCAGACTGCGCAGCTGCTGAAACAGAATCGCCTCGTTTTACGCTGAAGTTTAGTTTGAAATTTGCTGACAAGAGCTTCAGTTAGCTTCCATTGAGGAGGCACTCATTATATTTAGTAATTTAATTCTAACTTTAGTTAAATCCTTCTTAATAATGTTTCTATCTGCGAAACAAAAGATTTAACTAATTAAAATCGTTTTAATTCAGAGCTGGATGGAATCATTCGTCAGCGAGTTGTTTTTGCGTCTGGAATCAGTGACGATCTGTTAATAGTCGTATATAAAAGTGAAACTGGATTCAAAAATATTTGAAATATTTAAAATTATGATATTCTTTTCATTGGGACACACTCATTGTAATGGAACAAAGTGGCTTTAATTCCGGAAAACATCGGAGCCACAAAGATTGCCTTCTGTCTAATATTAACAATTCCTATTTTAAACATGTAATTTAGAAATACGGTGTTGTAAAGAACAAACAGCAAATAATTACATCACTCTCGACAGTTCTACGGAAGCGAGTTTATACATTATGGAAGTATAATTAGGTATTCATGGAAAATTCAAAGGATCGGAAGATTTTAGACTGTTTTCGGTTTTTATACATAAAAAGACTTGAAGTCACATGTCCCTTGATCGGCTTAATAAGATTACTAAAAATAGATCACAGAGACAGAGGCGGATCACAGTTGATATCTTAGTATTTTTCTATTAAAAAAATAACACAACAACAACAAAATGCACGCACATCTCTTCGCAATCTTGAGTCGCTGGCTGCACTGCATCCGATTAAAGCACTTCGATTTGCGGAATTGTTGTCAAACGAAATCGTGCAGCGACTTGGAACACATCGAAGCCATGTGCATCGAATGAGCGACAGGGCGACTCTCTTTGGAAAAAACATCATCCCAATCAGACGGATTGCGATATTTCGGAAACCAAAGCCGAAAACTAGATCTGGATTGCTTCAGTACCAAGTGTTCGATGAGATGAGTGAAGTCACTACTTATTAAATCAAAAGCGCATTAAATGCGTCCGTGTGAGAAGGCGCTTAGCAACCAGTGATAAGTATACAGTATATACGTACACAGTCAAGGCGAGGTTGTTTATTAGTGAAACACACGTTCACACCAACAAGAAAGCCCGTTATACCGGATGGTCAGATGCACAACCGTTAATCTAAGCTCTCTTAACGATCACTTGTGCCAAAGTTTTTGGGCTGGATTTGGCCGGTTTGCCATTTGAACTTTTGTTCGAGCGGAGGTTGAGGCAGTATTTCGAACATTTCAGTACCTTCCACCAGAAGATGCTTAGTACGCGGTCCTCCGGGGTACCTGATTGTCGTTGATCGACAATCGACATTTGCGATCCGCGATGAATTATATGAACATGTTTTCGATGTAGGTTTTTGTTGCTATGATACTTTATCTTAATTTCTGATTTTATATTTTGTGGTGTGCCAAGAAAACTTCTTTCTCAGCCGATCTTAATTAGTTGTTTTTGTATATAAAGCTGGCTGCTCGCCGCAGTAGCTAGCGCAGTAGTCTCCGTTAAACGGTCCCGAAAAAACGTCTAAAGCTTTGGAATTCTGAGCGGAAATCCTACAAGCTGCCCCTTCTTCGATTATTGAAAACAGCGACGACGATGAAATTCTGTCCTGTCGTTGTTGTCGTTACCGCAGCTCTTATTGCTGTCTGGGGCAGGGTATGGAGTGCCCCTCTAGAAGCGGCAGGGGCGCAGAACGCATTCATTCTCAACTACGACAGCGACAATATAGGAGTCGATGGCTACAAGTTTTCGTAAGTCTCGAACCGTGTCCGTTCGTATAGTGCCTCACCACTGAGCCCTCAAATCCGGCTAGATTGCCCTACTTTAAATGAAATGTCCATCATGCGACAACAGTAAAATTATCTGGCTTCTGTACATCTCTGCGCAGGTTCGAAACCAGCGACGGGGTGTCCCGCAAGGAAACCGCTACGCTGAAGAACGCGGGCACCGAGCACGAAGCTATTTCCGTCCAAGGCAGCGTCAGCTGGACCAGTCCCGATGGCGACCACTACACGTTGCATTATCTGGCCGACGAGAATGGATTCCAGCCGCATGGCGACCACTTGCCCGTTGCTCCAGCAGCTTGAGGGCTAGAAGGCTCTTTCACGAAGAAGGTGACGTTCGTAGTGTTATGTGTGGGTGACACTTAAAGCTGGTATGAACTTAAACTCAAAATTATAGACCTGCCGACAAATGTGCCCCAACACACAAAATTCTTCGGCCCTCATACATTATTCCAAAATCTACGCAGCTCATAGAAGGAACCTCTTTCGAAATCCAGAGCTAAGATAAAATAGTGTCCACCACTATATTAAGAGTTATCATGTGAATATCTACTCCAAGCATTAAACAAAATGTTGTTCTCCAATCTTTTCGACTGTAATCTCCAGTTTATGAACAAATAAAATATTAGTTGAAATATGAAATATTAAAAAATTGCAAGGAGGATTTCATTGGAAGTCATTGGAGGGTCAAAGTTGCCCAAAAATAGATCACGAGCATGATTTATGATTTCTTCCGTTACTGAGTCTTTGTCTCGCGTTGTAACTCTTACATTTCACACTGTCGCTAGCCGAAGAGCAACAATGACTGAGCTCGAACGCCGCCGCTACGTACGTTTGTCATCATCATCAGTAGTCGCTTAAGAGTTTCAAAATTTCAGTTTTAAGAACCCCCATTTGAGCACAATAATAGGGGGAAATTTTAGTGCGATTTTAAGAGTGATTTTCGATTGCATAACTAGCAAAGTTGCATCATCAACAACGCCACCGTTCCACCCACGCTGAGGCACGTTGGCACAACAATACTGTAGAGTGCCGAAAACAGATCAAATTGACAGAAAAGTAAACAAGAAAATAAAAATACTTCATTTAAATACGACGAAAAATCTCCTTAAGCCGCCTGCTAAACAAATCAAAGTATGGAGATTTCAATTTGTTTAGTTTTATGCGCAGCCGTATTCATTTCAGCGGACCAATAAAAACTTCAAGAGAAACGAAAATATCAACAAATACATGTGTTGATTGTGGCCACCTTCCTTGTGCAGCATGAGTCTTCTTTTTTATCGCAGCCGAGTAAGTGAAGTGAAGTCAATTCATGGCTCACCATCATCATCGCTGTTATCGTTGTGGTTATTTCTTGTTGTCTGATTTTATTGGCTAAGGTCATCAACACACCGAGCAGATTTAATGCTTAATGTCGACACGACGCGGCCGCAGACAGCTCGGTGTGAGTTGTGGCCGCGCTCCACACGCATTCAGCTGTTGGACTTGAAGATGCGCCACCACTTTATCGTTTTTTATCGACCGCTGGTGTTTTCTTTCTCGACGAAAATGTAGCTTTGGAGGTTAAGACGCCCATCGCGAAATTGTGTCACAGCGGCCGGACCGAGGGCACGAACGATACACAGTTTCGATGACGAAAACCTTAAATGCCAAATTAATGAGCGCTCGTATCTCGGACAGATCGGTGTGTAGCGTTGTTAAGTTTCAGTGTTTATCTGATAAAAAGTTCCGATTTCGTGGAAGGAGGGCAGGATGAAGAGAGAATACTTCAACAACAGGCGGCAGAAGGGTATTTATTCGGCGATGAGCAAGAAGAAGGGGAAGATGACAATCGAGTGCTCGTGTATGTGACACGGAGCTAAGGAGCTATTAAAGAACACAGATATGCTTGTGATTGACTTAGTTTATTAATAGTTTAAGTTTACGTTGTATATCTACATGCCTAGCACAACGCAAGACTTAAGTAAGAAACTTGGTGTTTCCCTTCAAAGAAACAAGCTCTGGTACATCCATAAAGCCAACAGCTCACCGCTCGCCTGCGAAATCTTCTTCACCTTCCAATTCTTCCAAACAATTTTAGTCGTCAATTGCTCAATGGCCTCTTCATCCAACACCTTCAACCCGCTGCTACTATAAACACTCATCACATATCGCACCTCGTCTATTGTTGCGTAACAATTCAGTTACTCAGCTTCAGTTATTCAACCTGAGTTACTCATTGTTGCCGCCTCTTCAGTCTTCTGTGTTTATTGAACTCCGAACTGAAAAAATCAAATGCTTAAGTACATCATCACTTTTGAATGGCGTATAAAATTTGGTGCTCATTAGCGAGTACTCACGTAATTGCGGGAAAACGCTTGGTCAATAGACGTAAGAAACGTCAACCACGACGTCGCGTTGGCGCAGAAGCTATGCAAAGAAATTATATGTACTTCCCGCGAATTCCAGTGATGATAGAATGCAGCATGTCTTTGACGGTGTGTCCTGAAGTTTTTCTTCGGAATATTATATTGAAAAGGCTCTGCCAGCTGAGTAGCAGACATACACAGTCACCTATGCCGCCCGATGAGAACGGCATCGAGCCACAGAGCAATCATCTGCCAAGCCACTGTCAGTCTTCAGCCTCAGGAAAGAAGAGACTAAAAAGCAGTAAAGAAGATATGCAAACTAAATTAAAAGGTCGAATAATTACAACTTTAAAAAATGAAGAGCTAGACACCTTTTAGAACAGTAAATAAGCCAAATACAACTGTAAATAAATGTAATATAAACGAAAACTACAGCAAAATGTCGAAGCATTAAAATAAGTAATTATTAAATAGCAATAAATACGTTCACCAACAGCATCAACAATAAATAAGCAATAAATTAAAACAGTTTTATTAAAATTCTTTGAATTTATGTCAAACGTTGTCAGTATTCGCGCAAAGAAACGAAAGACTTAAGACACGAACTGGAAATTGTGTAAACTATAATAAAGTTAGATAAATAAGCAGCCTCTACATTTGAACAGCAAAAAAGCGAAAATAAAAGTATCAAACTTAATCCTATTGTACTTTTATTGTACTAATCTATAATTTTATTGTTAATGAAATAAGAACAAAATTTAGTATTTCCAATAAACTATTGAAAAATATATATTGATCAAAATACATTCTATGAAAATAAAGGAAACCTCATTGAGAAATAAGTGTATATTTTATTGTAGAAACATAATTCAAATGTTTGTACTATATTTTGCCTTGCATGTATCCGATTTTTAGTTGTAAAATTTGGGACTTAATTAAAATGTTTAATAAAGATTAATAAAGCTAAAGATAAGAAGAACTAAGAATCGCTAATTACGTGGTTTTGAAACTTAATCTTCTGCAATAAATTGACGGGAGTATACTCACCGTGCTCGTATGTTCAATGGTTATTTATTGTTCATTCATAAAGTTAATAATTTTAAGCGATTGTAATATGATCTTCATAAAGCCGAATTTAACAGGGCTAAATTAATGCTGTTGTGGTTGTGAAGCCGTCATGATCCTTGGTTTATACGACGCCCATTACGAAAGCCCTGTACTGCTACTTTGTGGAGCGAATTTATATATCAAAACATTTATCAGTAATTTAAATAAAGTAATTTAAATAAAGCATACAAAATAAGTAATTATTAAATAGCAATAAATACGTTCACCAACAGCATCAACAATAAATAAGCAATAAATTAAAACAGTTTTATTAAAATTCTTTGAATTTATGTCAAACGTTGTCAGTATTCGCGCAAAGAAACGAAAGACTTAAGACACGAACTGGAAATTGTGTAAACTATAATAAAGTTAGATAAATAAGCAGCCTCTACATTTGAACAGCAAAAAAGCGAAAATAAAAGTATCAAACTTAATCCTATTGTACTTTTATTGTACTAATCTATAATTTTATTGTTAATGAAATAAGAACAAAAGTTAGTATTTCCAATAAACTATTGAAAAATATATATTGATCAAAATACATTCTATGAAAATAAAGGAAACCTCATTGAGAAATAAGTGTATATTTTATTGTAGAAACATAATTCAAATGTTTGTACTATATTTTGCCTTGCATGTATCCGATTTTTAGTTGTAAAATTTGGGACTTAATTAAAATGTTTAATAAAGATTAATAAAGCTAAAGATAAGAAGAACTAAGAATCGCTAATTACGTGGTTTTGAAACTTAATCTTCTGCAATAAATTGACGGGAGTATACTCACCGTGCTCGTATGTTCAATGGTTATTTATTTTTCATTCATAAAGTTAATAATTTTAAGCGATTGTAATATGATCTTCATAAAGCCGAATTTAACAGGGCTAAATTAATGCTGTTGTGGTTGTGAAGCCGTCATGATCCTTGGTTTATACGACGCCCATTACGAAAGCCCTGTACTGCTACTTTGTGGAGCGAATTTATATATCAAAACATTTATCAGCTCCACGCTGCAATCTCGGTTAGTACGCGATACCGGTATCTCGAGCACCTTCGGGGCAATGCTCACAGTGTTGGCCAAAATCATGGTTCAGTTGGTTCAGAGGTAAGTACATTCGAAGCAACTGCATACTGGAACTCGGCTTACTTAGAATAATGTACATGTATGTACGTTTAAAGTTGTGAACTAAACGATGAACCTGTGATCCATCTATGAAAGTAAAGGATATTTGCATATCCTTATTGGTAGCAAATGCTTGAACTTATTTTATTTTTATTGCTGCTGAACTATAAACTGTCAGTGTGTCACTACTGATCTCGCCACCACTGCTCTCTTCTTCTTCACATGTAAGCTGCGGACTAGGTCACTAGTGCCCCCGCCGCGAGAGAGTCGCAGCGATGACGATTTCGCCTGAAGTCACTTATGCAAAAAATGCACTTTCCGCTTGAAAGCCCGCCAAAACAACCAAAATTAATCCGACGAACCCGTTTCGGTTTTTTTTCTTGCAGATTACAGATGATCGAGCGTTTTAATTAATTTAATATAAATCTTGTGATCTGCACATCGCCGATTCTGCAGCAATAATAAAAGTGCCACTAAAAAATTACTTGCGGATGAAGTGTGGGTCGCTCCAAAAGAAATACTTGCAGCTTTCGGTGTGAATCCCATGTTTCATATATTTTATTTTGCAATTAATTTCTGTTCAACTACACAATTGCTTGCAAAATATTTCGGATGTCGTCGTCATCGCGGTCGTCGTCACCTCGAAGCTTAGTACCAGCGCAGAGGACCTACCGAGAAATAATGACACCTCCATAAATTCTACGACAGTAATTAGCAGATCCACTGCAATTCGAAATCGGAGCTGTGTATATAAAGAGCTGCAATTGAGATGTTGGGACAGTCAGGTGCCGCCACTTGGAATCGACTTGCAAGGATCATAACAGCCACGCAGCTTTTCAGTTTTAAGTTGAGTTCAATTAAATCCGGGAAAATGAAGTACCAAATCGCATTGATTGCTTTCTTCGCCGCAGCCTGCTTGGCAGTTCCAGTGCCCGAAGGAACCGGCGAAGAAGCTGCCGAAACACTCCGCTTGGAGAGCGAGAACAACGGCGTCGATAAGTATTCCTTTGCGTGAGTATTGAGTTTCAGCGGGTGCAGTTCGAACTGACTCCACCTCTTCGGAAGAGTCCTGAAGGTCCCTTACATATGTTTTTGCAGCTATGACACCAGCAACGGCATCTCACGCAGCGAAGAGGGCGAACTGAAGACCACCGAGGATGGCGCCGCAATCATTGTCCAGGGCAGCACGAGTTGGACGGCACCCGATGGAAAGAAGTACGAGATGGTGTTCCACGCCGACGAAACTGGCTACCACCCCACCTTCAAACTAGTCGCTTAGACAACCTGACAATAGAAGGCGTTACCGACGAGGAAAGCAAAGTGCTCTGCAAAAATTGTCTATATTCCTTTAAAGTTTAGTATTAAAAAGAACCAAATGCTTAAAAAATTTACTACTTTTTAAATAAATTCTACCAACTTTGAGCAAGAATATCTTCATCACGTTTTATTGAGTCTAAAACTATATTGCTTCCGTTCCAGGAGTAGTAAAATTATTGCTACAGTACAAAGTAAGGCGCATTTTAAAAGGCGCAAATCCGTAGTCATTAAATGGTGAAGACTTTTAGGAAGGAACCAAACTCTAAACTTTACCCAACGCAAGGCAGAAACGATTAAATTGGGTATAAAAAAATCACAACAACAGCAGGAGTACTTAGTGAATAAAAGTAAAAGCATAGCATTAACTCACAGAGAGTGAAAATGAGAAATGGTTTAGCAACTACTTTTATTTAAAAAAGTGTCAAAAAAAAGTGTCAAAAAGTGTCAAAAATCGTCACACATGGTGAAATAGAGGTTTCAGAATATGCCAAATGTACATTAAAATAACGAAATGCGAACAACAAAATTTTAATTTAAGAAATAAAGAACCAGAAGAGTTCTCAATCGCAAGACTTATTTTCGAATAAATAAAGACAAGAAAGACTTAAGACACAAACTTGTATTTGACTTTTAAGAATTTGATTTATTAGCATTTAATGTAGTTATTTATTTTTAATTGTATTTATTAGACAATTTATTGCACAAAATGAATTGAATTGTTTCCGAGGTTTGTTGCATTTGATGCCAGGACACGGCAGTTACTACCTGTTAATTGACGCCTTTGTCGTCCTCATTGAAGAAGAAGAAGTGCTGGCTGTGTTCATTTTGTGCTAACCTTCACCTGTTTTAACAAGTTTGAAAAATTGACAAACGTGTGTCTCCATCCGAATTTCAACAAGCAACGAAATTAACATAGCACACGAACTCCACAGCAGCAACGGGTTCATTTAAATATCTAATCTCTATTAATTCATTCGTTCAATTCTTGGTATCTGCGGGATTTAATGTATGGCAGAGCAGAAACGGCGACGATTGCCGCCTACCAGATAGCAACAACAACAACAACAACAACAACTACTAAATATCAAAAAAAAAATAGATAATCAAGATGTGAAAGAAGAAAAAGAAGACGACTTGAAGGTCATCTCGATCTACAGATTATCAGCCGCTGCCAGCTACAGAGATCCACATCGACGGAGATACACAGATACGCCGATAATTAATTTCGGAAAAAATTAACGCTCAGAAATGCAAAATATCAAAACTGGTTTGATGGCTAAAATGTTTAGCTTTCTGTCGTTTTTTAATTTGTACTTTGGGACGCAGTCTTATAATTTTATGCTGCTTATTAAATTCTGGGAGCGCTGTTTATCAACAGCAACATTCAATGTCACTGACGACTGTGGTAATCAACAGCGCCAGCCACAACTACAACAACAATGACAATCGCTCACCTTTGTCACTGGGCGATGCGGCATCGAAAGCGATATCGATAAACACTCACTTTTCTATTCAAATTTGGGTTTTTTGTTGTTTCTTCGCTGTTTCTTTCGCTTTTGTTTTCATTTTAATTCCCGCTAAACACAGCTTGTGTTTCTGTAACTTTTATGAGAGCTTCTTCGTTGTCTTTCTTCTTTTCACACGCATGCCACACATTGTTTTAGCTCTTTGTGTCTATGGCTTTACATCTTTCATCATGCCACCAGCTGACCTCAAAAGTTTGACCAGCATTCTTCGCCTCGCTATAAATTGTCAGTAGTTCGGCACCGAAGTCATCACTCACAGTTCGCTTCTCCTACTCGAGCCATCGCCACGAGAATCCTCAGAATCCTTAAAAATGAAATTCCTCATTGTTTTTGCTGCTCTCTTCGCTTTGGCTCTGGCCGCACCGCTGCAACCTAACGACGTCCAGATCCTGCACGCCGACTCCGAGGTTGGACCGGAATCCTTTAAGTTTGGGTAAGATTTTCTAGACCTCCCTAAAGCTCATCACGTGTACTAACCTGGAATGCCCCTTGCCGGCACTTTCTCTGCAGCTTCGAGACGAGCGACGGAACATCGCACAGCCAGGAGGGACAGCTGAAGAATATCGGCACCGAACAGGAGGCCATCGTTGTGCACGGCAGCTACTCTTTCGTCGGCGATGACGGCGTCACCTACTCCGTGAGATACGTGGCCGATGAAAACGGTTTCCAGCCCGAAGGCGCTCATTTGCCCGTCGCCCCCCAAGCTTGAGCCGCAGATACACCGCAAAGACGCAGTTCTTAATTTAGCTTAGAATGTAACCGCTCCCCAGAGATTGTTTTTCACAGCCTCAGGACTCCCCCAAAAATGTCCTGTACAACTCCCCGCACTTGCTAGTCCCGTTCTGCAGACAGTTGACAACACTTCAGTTGCAAATTGTGAACAATGAACCTTTTTTAGTTTAAGATAAGGTAATAAATTGGATAAAGAGTACAAAAGCAGTTGGCGTTTTATCTTTCCTACTAAAACAGTTGATTAGTGAGATATATGGGTATATTTACATGTACATATTTGGGCAATACATATACAAGGAAGTCTAATTTAACAACCGATTTGGAAGGCTTCGAATCCATAGACAAAAGAACTTACATTTACAAGGTCTTTTGGTACACCGCCTTTTAGCATTCATTAGAAAGATTTAACATCACCAAAACTTTAATTGGCCATCGACGCCCGTTACAGAGTTACGAGCGTTTAAGGTTTTACTGTTTCAGATCGAATTACAGAGCGTTGTTCGGAAATAACTTAATAAAATATCTAGGAGTTTGACAACATCTCAAGAGCGGTTCTTTAGATGGGAAATTTTGCTGCGTACTTTTTGATCATATGGTGTGTAGATTGTGTACTCAATCTCAGATTGTTTCCTGATGTCTTCAGATATATGTATGTATGTACATTGAAGAGAGAGTATATGATATTCTTAGTTATTTAATTAATAATTAAATTATTATTTAATATAAATAAAATAAAATAAATAAATAAAAAGAACTAAAATAAAATATATACAGTTGTTAAAATATTAAAGCTTAGTTCTCGTCAATGCTTCGAACTTCACACCGCGTGCAAAGTTTTAACATTTGCATGGTGTGGAGCGACCCTAATCATTTGATTTCATTGTGACTGCGGTGCAGAAGCGCAGAACGAAACCGCTTTTTTGCGGCGATCGTCAAAGCTTGTTTTCTATCATTCTTGGTTGAACAGCTTTTATAACACAAGTTTCTAGGGCTTTTTTCGAACAAGAAGCTTTTACACTTCTTATATACGATATGGCGGCATTTCTCACATATTTTTCAGCGCTTCAAAACCACGTTGCAGGTACATATAAAAATAGTCAACGACGACTACGACAAGCGTTAGCAAGACACTCGCTAAATGCTTCACTATTTTGAAGCATACTTTTGAGCTTTCGCAATTGAATCAATCGATGAATCAGCGACGTCAAATTAAATTAAATGTATTTATATTTTAAATTTTATTATTTATAATTATAAAAACCGAATTAAACTGAAATCATGAAATGCAAAAATAAGTTAACATAACTTACCGCAAAATGCTAAAAAAATTTGATTTATCTTATTTTAATGTTGTGGGTGAATGTTAGTGAATGAATGAATGTGTTACCCATTCGCTACAACTTGGGCATGTTTGAAACAATATCCTTGCACTTCTCTGAGATGAATTGCGTCTTTTGATAGACGCTGTCGCATTCTTCACATAGGAATTATGTTCCAACGGGTCTGCTTGATGGTTAAGAACCGTTAGGATAACTGATTTCCCGTCATTGTTCCTTGCAGTTGTGAGGAAGAATCGATTTCTTTATATTTGGGCCAATAATTCAATGATTGAGTTCCTTGCAATTGATACCACGTTGAACTTCGATGATCACAACGATTAATCAAACTCCAGCTAACAGCTTCTTTTTAAGTATGCAAAAAGTGCTGGCAGGGAGGGGCACGAACACAGCACTTGCAACTGGATCGAAGTCCGCTTCGAGCGTTCAGAAACTACTTACGTTGGTAGTCGAGCCCAGTTTTTGCCTGATAGAGGTCTTAAATCACTGCCACAGCTTGATTGAAACATCACTCTGATGATTCTATGATTTAATGAGGGAGATTTAAATAGAATTACAAGTGAAATCGTCGTAGCGAGAAGATCGACGTAAGACACAAACCAGGAAGCTTTGCTTCTCAACATAACACAGAAATAGCTTCGAAAACAACAGAGTCATCTTCTGAGGATGTAATAGCAACGGCAACAACTAACAATAACAAGCATTAATGCATGACTTCTTGGAAAGAGTGCTGTTTTTCGTGCGTGCATAATTTTCCATATTTCTTCATTGGTTAAATTTTTGTTCCGTTATCGATAAAGTTACGCTTATCTAAAATGCAAATATTATCACTACTAGACAAGAAATACGATATATGGACATAATAATGGACGCATTACAGCGCATGCTGTGACCATTCAAATGCCAATAAATTAAGCATAAGATAAACAATCATCGATCAGACTCAATGATCGAACAGCAGCTTCGACCGAGCGCGACATTCTGCATGCCGGCCCGTGCTCCAGCACTCTGCATCCGAAAGCTTACTTTATTGCAACTTAAGTTAAGTTGCCAGCTTAGTGAAGCTGACTACATAAATAAATGAATTCTAATGCTTATTAATTCCCATTGTCAGATCGATTTGAACACCTATCGTGCGGATTGATCACAGCATATTTTAGCTTCGTAGTAATTCGATTCTCAATAAAAATTCTTTCCTGAAACTGTTTATTCACGACCGAGAGCAGAAACATTGGATTTTCATTCTCCAACGTGGCTGCTTCCCACAGAACATGGTTGTTGTTGTTGACTGATGCTGCAAAGTGGTCGCTGGTCGTTAAGTACGTAAACAACATGCTAAGCACGTTATTTATGACGCTCGAGTTTATCTTACGTGATCATCTTTCAGCTTTGACACTGTTCTGGGTATAAAAATAGTGCTATTTTCTGCTATTTTCCTTTACGTGCTAAAGTAACCGGATTAAAACAGTAACACTAAACGGCTCTAAACAGTAATGATTCTTAGATTCTGGATTATAATAATAAATGAAGGGCACTAGAATCGGATATGGATTTTTATATACATATTTTCTTCTTCAAGTTGTTATTTTTCAAAAATTTAAAAAACTCTTAAATATGAGGCAATTTCACGAAATCTGGTATCCAAAATACCGGTTACCGATCACAAAAAATATCCTGTTATTTTCGTTCACACGAAATTTCCACCACATTCAAACTGGCTTACAATTTTATCGTCATCTTCTATTAATAGAAGCTAAGAGTATTCCGAACGCAACAGACACAGTGGCTGCTCAGTGACCAATTGTTGTTGTTTTTTCAGAGATTGTTTCTGGTGTTATTTAGTTTTGAAGAGTGTCCAAAATATTCTAGCAGCGTGATAAGAAAAGAGCACAGAAAAACAACGGAAACGAAATACAAGAATAAGAGGGTATTTCTTAACTCTCTATTAACTATAACTACTAACTAACTATTAACTGCAACTATTAATCATAATTCAAATCACTATTATTGAAGACTTAATAGGTTTATTCAACCAATTTTGCTCTTAACCATTTTCAAGAAAATTATTCATTCTGCAAAGCAAACCTTCAGAGGCACCACATCCAATCACTCATTTAAAACGTGTCCACACTCAGCTCTCTATCAATGGCCATACAGTCAAAGGTTTCCAAGTATGGCGAAGAGCTGAATGCAGCGTTGTGCCGCCCACGATTATGGAAACTTGCAGAAGGTCGCTCCAAGCTATTGATTAATTGGCTAAATCAATGCTTCGAGCAGCAGACAGAGAAGAATCTTCTTTTCTTCTTCTCTTCGTTTGTTTCGTGCAACTCAAGCTGAGTCCTCCATACAGAAAGTATGCCTTTTGACAGCATTTCAGTCTGCTGATTCCAGGGTAACCAACTTCTAGGTATAAGAAGTAAATAAAATATAGAATAACGTATAAAAAATGTGACTCAAGGTTGTTAATATATACGTGATTCCTCACAAGGTACACAATGAAGGCCGGATACTTACTGAAATAGGACACTCTTACATTTAAACCAAGGAAGATAAAGTGAAGCTGAGAAAGTGGGATTTCAGGACTCAGCATTTGGTTTTAATTTTTATACACCCAATCAGAATCTAGTTCATGTAAAATTACTATGATATGAACCATATATTTAGATATATCAAAGTTTTCTCTGGATGGTAAACATTATTTTAATTACTCTATATTGTGCATTAATATTATTATAAATATATTGTTAAGTATCATATTATATCTATATCAATTATTGTATATTATAATCGGTGAAATTCTAATTCTAATCCAGAATTTCTGGATCCCAAAACATTTTATCAACTTTCCATATAAATTATTATATATTATTTATCGGTGAAATGCTGAAGTTTTTTGTTTTTAATAAAATACGTAGTAGCTGAATAATTAGTCTTAAAATATCTAATAATAGACCTCAACGTCTGCTATTTGAATACTTCTTGGTACCTGCCAATCACGATCAAGGAAGTCATATCAAGGAAATGTCCAATATATGAATAAACTCGTAACGTAAATAGCTGCATATTTTCCAACGCACTCGCCTTCCCATACTGCTGCCCATACACAAGCCGGTGAGCAGTCTTTAAATCCATGGAACTCAGACCTATTCACAATAGACAAGCCTCGCATATGATTCTTTCGCGTGGCTGTGTGCGTATTGGAGCGCATCATTGGATTCTTATTACGAACATTCTTGTGGCTGCTGTCTGCTTCTGCATGTTGTTGTGTCTCGTTCCGAGACAACAGCCGCCGGACCACCTCTTGAAAGCACCAACACAACGTTGCTGCCGCATTCGTCGGATTCTAATAGTTTTTAAATATTTAAACTTTTTTTACAAGTTTGTCAATTCGTCGTAGATCTTTACTGGGTGTGCTTCGACGCAGTGTTCCGTGGTCTGAGTGTCGTTGGCAAAATCTACTCACAATATTATTTATTGTTGTTGCTGGTGCGCAGCGTCTCACCGATTGTTGTCGTTGTTGCTGATTGTTGCTTCATGTCCTCACAAGGAACGTCTGAGCAAAAATTTAGCACAAGAGAAGCTGCTAGAAATTAAAAAAATATTCAAAGTTAATAGATTGAAGCAAAACTAAGTGATATAAAATAAAATTGAAATTGAGTTCAATTGAATATACTAAAGACAACAGATATTGAAACATTTAAATATCACAGGACACAAATATCGGTGTAGAATACAAAAATTAAATTGGAATCTAAAAATTCACACTGAAATTAAGTTCAATAAAATACCATATATTGAAACAAGTTTTAGTTTTAATTAAATGAATTTAAATGAATTCAATTCAAATAAAATAAAGCAACATTGAGTTAAATTTAAACTATAGCTGATTTGAAACAAAATACATTTGATTTCATTCACCTTTACTTGTCCATGCTTTTATTCAATAAATCTGAAACAATCACTTAAAGCTACTTGAAGAAAAAACACCAAAAATGTTGCGAAATCCACGCGTTGCACTGTTTGCTGTAAGTGTGCCACGAGTTCGTTCAAACCATACAAGAAGTCGTAAACTTTAACAGTTTTTACTATTTTCCTCCAGCTGGCTCTTGTGTATGTTGCTGTTGCCTCGAGTGTTGGCCTGACCCGCGCACAACCGGTGGAGAAGAACCAAAAAGTGCGGCCCTATCAGTTCGGTTTCACCATCGACGAGCAGCAGCATCGCTTCGAGAAACAGGGTGAGTCTGAAACAGGGAGTGTTTTGCTCTTTGAAGCCGTGTGTTGGAGTGACAACGCTTGTCATTTTCTTGTCATTCTTGGAGTCGTTTCGAAGTAGAATTTCGCCAAAATATTTTGCCCAAAATATCAGTTAAGAGCCGATACGGAGCTGCTCTACCGTTGTTGTTGTTGTTGTTGTTGTAGTTATTTGACTCAAGAGCCTTGTACGTGGGTCATCACCAAGCACCTGAGTTGCAGCGGGTTTTTAACGAGTTCTTAATGACTTCGGTTGCGGAATGTTTGCATTCATTGATGTCTCCAGATGGACATGAAACGCTTCATTGCTTTAATATGCGAGATATTAGTTAATAACCAGCGATTTTAAAGAATCAAACAATATGTTTAAAAAATCAAAACAAGTAAGCAATCTGATGAGAATTCTTTGAGTTTGGTAAATTAATATTGTACAATAAAATTAAAGGACATCCGAAGTTTTCTAAATCCACAACAAAGCGGGCTCTTTCCGTATATTTATAAGGCTTATTAAATTGCGATAAAGAAGTTCCCTGAGAGAAACTAACAAAGAATTATTTTAATGTCCATGAGGTCTGGTTTTCTTGGAATTCGGTCTTTAACTGTGAAGACTTTGAATGGCTCTATCCATAAATAATACCGTCGATTATTTCGTTATTTCTTCCGTTTCTGAGACCTCCGGAGGAGTTACAGCGTCATAAATCGAACGGCTTTTTCGGCTCTTAACTGAAACGGTCTGTGATCTTATAATTGAACAAAGAAACCGCATAAAATCAGTCCATTAGAAACGGTCGATGAGGAAGAACAACAAATACTCTATTTTATTCGATATTTATACAAGCCGATGACATGACGTACACAGCAATAAATAAATAATTCGTAATTTAAATATCAAAACAATAGCGAAAACCTTGCGGCCTCAAACAGGTTCCATGAAAATCTCTAGGAACTCCATGGATTTTGTTCTCTGTGTTTTATCATCGATTCTTCGATGAATGACCTGAAAGAGGAACCATTTGATTGAACCACACGATTTGTTTAGTGATCATTAAATCAAACTATTATATTAAAGAGAGGGGATGAGTTACAAATATCATTCGTAGCGTATTTGTTCGTATCTAGTCTCTTTCGGTATTCAGAAAAGCTCTGTTAATAACCACGAAACCAGGATATAAACATTAAATGCAAAACGGGTTCAATATTAATTCTAATGTTGAAATGTTCCCTCAAACGTAGTTGTGCATTTAACAAAGACTGTAGAAATCATTGCCGTAATCTGTTTATTCCAATAAACTGCATATATTCTGATTTCAAGAATCTAATTTATGGTTATGAACTGAGATGGCTTAAACCTGCTCATTAGCGTTTTTAACATTTCGGCAGGTTCAATTTCTTAGCTACACTCAGTTTTCAGCTAGAAGATCTTTTTTTAGCTAGAAGATTTATTTTAGTATGGAAATGAACTTGTGTATAGAGCCATAATTTCTAGTTAATTACATAATCAGTAGTAGCCTATAAAACACTCCATTCCTCTCTTTTTCTTTCTCTGTCTGCATTTCTGACCATATACAAACAGTGGACCAGGTGATCAGGTTCCTGACCAGGTTGAAATCAGCAGCTGTTTTGTGTTCGAAACATCCGTTCTATTTGTACGAAGTTTGGAAACTAGTTTCAAATCCAAGAACACAAATCACAATGTACATAAATCAGAATGGGATCGAAATTAAAACAACACTTGATAAACAAGAACATTATACAAATTCAACTGCATTACAGACTCTAACTCATTAATTTACCAAATCATTTATACATATTTATAATAAAATGAAACGCTTACTTTCCTCCGTTGGCGCAGATGAGCGCGGCATCGTTATGGGCGAATTCGGGTTCATAACCGCCGATGGCATCTACCACGTTACGGTATATGCGACCGATGAGGAGGGAAAGTTCCGCATTTTGGCCATGAAAAGCTACCCGTACGAGTCACCACCAAGTAAGTGTTAACGTAGAGCTCCCAGATTCCTCAATAGCACTGTCCTTATCAACTGGGTTTCGTTTCAGAAACTATCGATATGATTGTCAAGCCAAAAGCCAAGCCGCTGCCAACCACAACAACTGCAACCCCGCTACCGAAATTCAATGGCAACGCGAAAGCATGTTCGGGTTGCTTTATACCCAAAGAAGGTGCCAAGTCAGCACAGACGACACCTCCGAAAACAGCCATACGCACCCTGTCGAAATCCTTACCAGCTGAGAACGGTTCGAAGGGCCGCTTGCCAGGTATAGTGAACGCCTCAAACAAGATTTTGCAGCCGCACGTATTGCGAAATATTGCAACAGACAAAAGTCTGTTATATGCAGTGTTTGGTAAAGACAGCACAACCACACACACAACACAAATAACACGAAACACCAAAGAGATTTCCAACACAAACACTTTTACACAAAAACCCTCAGAAAGGACCCTCAAAACTCTAAAACTGGACACAAACCCATTCAAGAGCAACAACAGGAAAGGCAAGTAATGCACAGCTAATCCTAAAAATATCACGCACCACACACTGAATACTCTGAGTTTAATACTGAGTACTCTTATTAAACAGCCCATTCCATGTGCCATAAAAATTTTGTGATTATAGCGCGCCATTGGAAACACCCTCAATCAATCCGTTCTTTCTTTATTCCTTCCTAGGTTTTGTCAACCCTTCGCTCAGCAACACAGCCAAGTCACAAACCACCAACAAAGCTTCGCCAACTTCAACAGAAACCGCTGGGGCGGCGCCTAAAACAGCGCTAGTAAATGGTGCGTTAAAAACAACAGCAAATTTATACGATTTATTTAATGCACGAACCTTTTATAGCACAAAAATCTGCAACTGCGTCATCTGGCGGCACCCAACAAACAACTACGCAAAACAGCAGAAGTGGCAATGGCAGCGGAAAGTTTGGCGGCAACGACAGCGAAAACAACAGAGGCGGAGGCAGCACCAATAACAATGGAAGGGGTCCGTCCGGAAGTGGAAACATCGGTGGCCAACCGGGTTCAAAGCCCCCCAGTGCTGCAGCTGATGCTGGCGACTTGTACCGCTTCAAATATCTGCTCGAGCATAATGGACACACGGAGACAGGCGCTCGCAACGGAAACAAGCAGGGCAGCTTCTTTGCCATTGGCGACGACAACGTGCAGCGCACCGTCGAATACATCGCCAATGAGTTTGGATTCCAGCCGCGCATCAGTTGGCGTAAACTGGACAGCGGCACGAAACTGCCTCTGGAGAACTCACTCAAGGACTACGAATTCGTGTGGTTCAGAAAAGACGAGTGACAAGCAGTAACGGAGCAGGAGCCGGGTCAAAAGGGGGCGAGGAAGTAGTCTCTTGATATGAGTTCGCTCTGAATTCGCTCACTTTGTTTTCTTTTGTTCTTATTCTTGTTTGTTGTACCTTAAGTTATCATTAATACGATGATTATTAACCTAATTTAAATAAAACTAATGAATTTTCTCTCTTTTGGAATTTCACAAATTTGCATTTTGTGGAAGTTTATTAATTTTTTTTTTTTGTGTTTTGTTGAGTTGTGTTGGGTTGAAACACATTTATGTATTTAGTTTTCTCGGGTTTACATTAATTTCTGTTCGTATTTTACACATTCAAGTAGATTTAATATTTAACATCTTCAATTAATATTCTGCTTATAGTGTTATTAGCAGATTAGTACACAGCAATATAGAAATTTATTGTACATACATTGATGAGAGTTTAAATATTATTTCAAAACAGTTATTTATTCGACTTTATTAGTTATGATATTTAAAACTACTTAGTTTAAAAATTCATTGGTTTTCGCCCAAATTAATAGAGACCCGTGACTCTGGGGTTTCGCATAAAAACGCCTTTACAATACGATCATGAAATCTGTGCACAACGCTACTTCGCACAGAGTCACTACAAAGAAAGGCGTTGTCATTCTATTCCGCTCGATTACTACATATCGAAAATCATAATTCGTTAAAATATACACTGTACAACTATCACAGTCTCCCATACGTGTAAACTAATGCAGTAACTAATGGCTCAAATAAAAGTCGACTAGTCCATCAAATGGTCGAATTATACTCGTATGTGTTTGTATTGTTTGTTTGTTTTTTGCAATTGTTATCATAGGCTTGCACTATATATTATGTTTCCGAAAGATTAGAAAGTCTCTGAAAATGTAAGGACATATTATAAGTCGTGACACATAAAAATATGAATAACCTGCAGGATTCGGATGGATTCGGATGACAAGCGTCACTAGTTAGTTACGTGAAGTTATGCACAAATCATACATCCCAATAGATGTTCATCCAATTTTAGATCCAACTTAAAATCATCGTGAAAGATCAAGAATATAATAAAGACCCATTTTTTTAAGGTTCTGAGGGTTTTCTGTGTTTCAGTTTAATGCTCGATTTATTATTATTAGAATAAAAATTTAAGAGACAAAAGGTAAAACTTAGAGTATGAACCTGTATGAATCCGGATGATTTGAAGGCAGTTCGAAAAATGTTCAAGGGCGATCTTTGAAGTTCCTTGAGCGATGTAATTAAAAGCCTAATCTTGGTGACTGGATTTAAATAAAAATTAGAGCCATTATTGTGGACTTTAATTCAATTTAACTTAATCAAGTATACTTTGAATAATCAGGTTACTTAATTATAATAAAAGTTTTAAAGTTTAAAAGAAATTCAATAAATGAAAGCTCCCTGAAAACCACAAATAAAAAATCTTAACCACTTCTCGAATTGCGAAATATATTTCAAACACAAAGACAAACTTAAGTTCGCATTAAAATCCTCCCGCAACTTTAGGTTAATTTTTTATTTAAAAGGATTTCTTTAAAATCTATCTTATTCGATTATGAAATAAAAATATTTCGTATGTTAGATTTACGTAGTTTAAATATCGTTTGAACTTAAAGTCTGTGTCTTTTCCAAGTATATAACAGAGTATATATAGTTTTCAATGAAACAAACAATGAAGTGCCTATGTATTATTTATACTTTGGTAATATTTAGTACACTAAAAATATTTACATATCCACTTTAACTTATGGAGGTCGATTTCAATTTTAACTACGATCAATTAATGTCCCAAATTAAAATTTATTTATTGTTTTAGGTTGTCTCCTGCCCGCGGTTGTCTGCTCTCTGCTTCGTCGGTCAGAATATCGACTACTTTAGTCATCGGAGTGTTTTATTGCTAAAAATACACGACAGCAAACCTTGAATTTGCTCGGCTCTCCCGTTAAGCGTCAACGGTGCTTAGTTTAAAATCTACTAACTACTTATGAACATATTTAAATAGCGGACAAATACATCTATAAATACACACGCACACATCAATGCTATCGTATATAATGTATATTTACAAGACTAGTAAATATACTAGTAGCGATTCCGGCGCCTAAAAGAGGGTTCCACAACATATGCTGGGGCTTCAAAGGTTACGTTTACACGGCGTAACACGATGGAGTAACCTGATGGTGTCGTCGTCAGTGGGACAGACTACGGACTGTCAGAGAGTCCAACCTCCGTTTAACAGCTATTAAAGAATCTACAAACAATGCTCGCTCATGTAGACACAAATACTCATTTAGCCATCCAACTACGCGTCCACGTCCATGTATTGGTGATTTCTCTCTACACGTGTACATACGACGTACTCCTTTCTTCTGCAGGGTGTTCAATACACATGTTATTTCTGTGTTCTCCACGCGGTATACATAATAATACTGTGTACCTGCTCCAGGTTCAGCAAAATGGGGTTGTTCGGTTCGGTTTGGGTTGCTTTTGTTTGGTTGGGTTGGTGGTTTCGTTAAAATGGTTCCGCAAATCCTCGCAGTAGGTGTGTGTGTGTGAGTGCGCCAGCGAGTGGGGTTGTGGGGGGATGTGGTCTGCGGGCGGCGCGCTCGACTTCATGCAGAACTTATCAAAATGGCATCATTTCAGGATCGTCGGCAGGCCGGGCGGGTTCATTAGGCGGTTGCCGACCACGATGGAGTTCAGGTTGCCACCGGCGATGGCGCCACTCACACCCACACCCACCCCCACGCCGATGCCGCCAATGCCGCCAAAACTGCTGCTGCACACGCTGCTGGGGGCGGCTGTGAACGTAGCTGCCGCGATATTCAAATGATTGTTGCTCCCGATTAAGCCGCCGCCGCCGCCGCCGTTGTTGCTGTTGCCGATGTGGTTGTGGTTGTTGTTGGCGCTGCCACCGCCAACGCTGTGCTGATGGTTGTTGATGTTGCTGAGCGCAGCATTGCTGCTGTGCGCTGCTGCTGCTGCTGCGGCGGCCGCATGACTGGAGTTGTTTTCATATTAGAAACCACCCCCGGACGATGATGGTCATGCATAGTGAGGGTACGAGCTCAAATGGGGAGCCACATGCGATGGCGTCACGTGGCCCATCGAGTGGGGCTGATAGAGATTCGTCGCTGGATTGCCCCAGTTGCCCCAGGAAGCCGCTGATGGGAATATCGAAGCTGCAAATACAATCACGAAGGAAAGGAAAGACAATGTTAGTTAAATGCATTTGGAAGAAGTCGAGGACGTCGAGTCCTCCCGACAACCTACCTGAGGACGATGTCATGCCGTGATGCGGACTCATGAAGGAGCTCAACTTGGCGCTGTGATGATATGGAGTCATGAACAGATCGCTCTGGTATTTGTAGGTGGGATCGCTGGCAGCCGGCTGCGTGGCTGCGGCCAGACCCTGGAAGTCGAATTTGTAGGCGTAACGCTTGCCGTGGACCTTAGTCATGATATTCTTATCGTAATAGTATCTAAAGAACAGGAAGGAGACCAAGGAAAGAAAAGAAAAACGGAATGAAACCTCATGCTAACGATTGATCGAGTGAATTTCGGTAAAAATTCGTTGACGCCTCGGATTATATTACAATATAATAAATGTATGTGCTACTTAAGCAGCTTAATCAATCATCTGAGATAATCACAGAGCAGTAATGTACACGCTTTCGCATTTTGTTCACACAATTTTTTTCCCTGATTACAGTGAGTGTTTCTTGGTCCGTAGTTCCTTGTTTAAAGTTTTCGTAAAGATGTGGGGATAGCATGTCCATCGATTGAAGGCCCCAAATAATTTCCGAAACAGAAATTTCCGAAACAGGATACAGAAATTTTATTTTAAGCGGACGCCACGAAAACAACTTTAATTTATTTTACGTTCTGTTGTTCCTCCAACACCGCATCGCAGACTACGAGTCACCCTTTTGACAAAACTTGCCAACTAATTGCTCCCCGAAACACTGACCGACACACAGATGGCGCAGAAGAGCAGCGGGGCAGGGGCAGCGACGTGATTCATCGTGCGAAGAGCAAACAAAAGCCGCTAAAGTCGGACAACCAATAAATAACTGCGAAATAAAGAACTCATCATGAGCATTAAGTCAATTTTGGAAACATTAACGCGTGCATGTGTTCTGCTGGAACGCAATTAAATCCCCGAAGCCAGAGATTCATCGCAGTATAGCAGCCAGGAAAACTGAGGGGCTGAGTTGGCCGCTGCGGAGAGAGCCACACAAAAGAGACTTCTTTTATGCGCGTAACTCAATTATTTCGACGTAGACGCAAAGCTGTATTGCTAATTTTTGCCAACGTAATAAAACGCTTGCAACCGAGGAGTACACTGCGAGAAAGCGAAGTGAGGATGTAGTGTGAAAAGACGATCAAATGTGTCGGGCTTTTAGACCGCTGAAGAGGCGAAGCAGCCGTCCTGTAGAGCGTAGATAGCTCCCAGGTAGACATCGTCGATTTCTAGCATCATTCGCAAACAACGACGACTTTTACGATTTAGTGATCAAAATCAGGGTTGCACCATTTACACAATAGTTTTATGACAACAACCCGTTTTTTATGCAAAAAATGTTCCTTCCCCAACTACCACAACGACACAGTAACCGACTCCAAGGAAGCAGAAGGTCAAAGAGCAAAGCTGGATGTTTATTGAGACCAACGTATTGATTGCTGTGTCCCTCTCGCCACGCATGGAGCGAGCGATGAAAGATATTTCGAAAGGCAAAAATCGAAAGGCAAAAAATTAATTGCAATGAAAACAAAGAGCAACACCGAACAGAATGGATCCGCAACAACAACAGCACGTGAATGAATGCGATGAATGGATGCGATGTGAAAAGACTGACAAACTGACTGGGAACAGAAGAACGAGAATGCAAGCGCACGCCGAAAGGACGAAGGACTGAACGCAACGATAGATAGATGAACTTCCGGCCCAAAGGAATGGAGGAGCAAGACATTCAATCGAAATGGAATGAAAAACATTCAACAGCAGAAAATTTGTACGGGAGAAATACAAATAAAGTAAATGAAAAAAATTATTTTCAGAAAGTTTTATGGGATTTTTTGGGCAACGAAAATTCTTCGTTGTTGCTGTTGCTGCTTCTGTCCAGCAGCAGCAGTGTAATTTGGCAACAACAACAAAGCCAACAGCATCAGCAGAACGATGCTTTTATTCTCATGTCACTCGGTTGACAGCCAGCGCCATTTATATTAGTTGATGCTGTCTGTCGCTTCGTTGTTGTTGCTGCTTTTGTGTTTTTCTGTTTACTCGTTAAAATGCGTAAAATAATAAAAGAATACAATTGTGACAATTAATTGCTGTTGCTGTTGGTGTGGCTACAACGGTTGTTGCCGATGATCCATTGCTCTTTGTTGTTCTTGTTGTTGTTGCCGGCTTCGTGTGGTTCCATCATTGACACCTTAACCCTGTATAAATCATTGGATAGAATTGGCACTTTTTAAAATGCACCAGAAACACTCGATGCACACCAGAAAAAAGAACATTAATTATGGCAGCAACTGACACTTTGGAGGAACGTAGAGCACATGATTTATTAATGAATTATTCTATAATGCACTTATTATTGATTTGGGGAAAAAAGATTTTGCTTAAATAAATAATGAGCAAAACTTTTGAATCCCATTTCCAATGCTGCCAAGCTTCGCTGCTCCAACCCTTTTCCTCGCTGATTATTAGACAAACATCAGCCGAAAAGATGACAAACATCGTCACAAAATCAATCCTAAGCCATTTAAACCCTTACACGACAATCAATGCAAACAGATCCTAATCAAACACTGGACCAAAAGGATTAACTTAGTTCAGTCTCTCACATGCTAGCTGACACCTTCAAGTGTCCAACAAGCCATAAAGGAAGGAATACCCACACATGAATAAACATTGCAAATGAAGCATTAACACCCTCTTGTTGCGGGACCTATTGCTGCTGTTGTCCTTGTGGGTGTTGTGGGTGTGAAAAGGATCCAGTGAAATAAGAAGAACTTTTCACACCATCAGTTGAAAGCTCAGATTTCTTTGCAAATAAAAGCATACACAATCCATTACACACACACACACCCATGCGCACTTCCACACCTAAACACACACACAGCCAGCCAGTCATCAAGTCAGTCAGTTATTCAGTCATTCAGCGAAGGCGTCAAATTGAGTTGAAACACATGAGCATTCAAAGTGTTGAAAGCATTCAAAGCGAAGCACAACAAAAACAACAACAACAACAATGACAGGAAGAATAGAAAAAATCGGAAAATAAAACCAAACAAAATCAAGGAAGACACTAAAGACACATTAGCGTCCTTTTTACATGGAAGGATCTTCAAATTCGCACACATCAACTTCAAAGTGTTGACAATCAGCAGCAGACAGCAAGAACAACAACAACAGCAACAACACAAACGAGGTATACTACATAGTTAATGCTGCTTCTTCTTGTTTATGCTTGACTGTTTGATGCTGCTTTTTGCTTGCTACTCCGCCAAGTGGAAAAAATCAAAGTAGCGAAAATTGGCATAAAAATCCTCCTTTCAACTTGAATGCAGACGCTTTTAGCTTATTTGCGTTCGTATTTGCATGGAAGGAGTTCGTTTGTGTACGTGTGCGAGGAGTGTGTAAATGATTGCAATTGACAGCCTAATTGAAAGATGCTCGTACATAAGTTCTCCATGACTAGTAAAGGGTTAACACCAGGACCCTGCACCTTGAACCTGCTCGTGACCTTAAGTAAGCAAAACCATTACATTAATTCTTGCGTAGAACTATGAACAAAAATCAGGTGCACGGTTCCAAAAATGGGCGTAGCGTGAAGGGGCGGATTACGTCCCCCTGTCCAATGTTTCTAGCTACCAAAGCAAAGAAGTTATCAAAGAAGGAGACACTAATGCGAACTCATGGTTTACATAAAGGTAAATTCTAGCATTTATCCTTGAAAAATGGGCGTGAGAAAATGTGAATAACTTCCTTCTGAACTGATTAAAAACCGGAACAAGTTTGCTGACTATCATATTTTGAAATCTTGAAAATACAAGTATTGAGCAAAATATTACATGAACCCTTACAGTCCTACTATCCTAGAAGTGAATCTCTACTGCGAATCTTATATATTTACTTAAATTGTCGAGGTTGTTTTTTTCAACTGCGACACCGGGTGGTTATTACCTCACCTCCTCCTTGCAGAAGACTTTCGCCGAAGCACGCCAGCAATACAACTCGCAATTACAGCTCACAGCCGGAGTTCGCAATTTATTTATCTAGCTACACAAACAGAATAAAACACCAAAAATATTTTATTGCATTTGATTTCAATTTCATTTTCCCGGACCAACAGATTAGATGCATGATTTGATTTCGCCCAGTCCATCCCATCTTGTATGCTACACATTCTGGTGAAGGTTGCCCAGCGGGTGAGGGTGGAAACAGTGGCATATGGAAGACGCCACCGCCTACTGATGGTCTGTAGTACAGTACAGTGCACGGGGGACCAACGCACTTCGAGTCCAAAGGGAGACTACTGCAAGAAGTGGAGAGAGCGCAAGTAAGAATTCGAATTGAGTTTGGATTTTGCGGAAAATTCATCCAAAAGTAATAATGGGCAAAACAAAGCACTGAACCTGGCTAATCAGGACTCAATTACGCGGCTCAAAGTGCAGCTAATGACGCACATGTTCAAAATCAATCAATCAGGCGGAAAAGCAGAAAAGATCAAAACATTAAACCAAGGAGATAAAAGTACTTAATGATTCTGATTCCGTCACAGATGAAAGGGGAAGGGGCAACAGATAACGCCGTTTCGAACTCATTAACACATCCATTCCTAATTCAATGTGTGTACTTTTCTCAGTACACTTCTCTCGCAATATTTTGTCTTCGGAGTTTCGCTCGCAACCCCTGCAAAACTAGCCGTCAAGTGCGTCTATTAAATCCTTAAACCACAACAACAGCAAAAACTGCTTTGTATTCTTTGTTTGTCACCAATTGGATTATTCACACTCGATTGTTGTAATTGTTATCTATTTTTTGAACAGCCTGTGCGGTTGCAGGCTGTTCAAGTAAGGAAAAGAAGGGTTTTTTCTTTGTCGGTTCCACTCACCTTAATGCGCGACTCAACTTGTCGTAGTTCATGTTGGGCTTGGACTTGCGTTCACCCCAGCGACGCGCGACCTCATCAGGGTCTGTCAATTTGAATTCGCCATTCGTACCTTCCCATGTTATGCAGCCGGCGTTGCCGGAGTCGCTCAGAAGTTCGAGCAGAAACTGCCAGAGCTGTATTTGTCCAGAACCTGTTAAAGGAAAAATAGACAAAAGAGCGAGAAAGAGAAATTAAGTACATTGAATTTGAATGCATTTTGTGATATAAATTATTGGGGAACACAGACGGAATATTAAATACTTCCTAAACACTTCTCTTCGAAACAAGATGGATTCAGCAGCAGGATTTTAACCTGAGTCTGACTACGTAAACTTCGCACTCAGAGTTCAAGCACTTATAATTCGCATACGGTTCTTGATTACACTTGGATAAGAGTGAGCAACGGATATTTTAATTTTCAAAACTTTTAGGTGTAGGGTATCTAAGATTCGGCCAGGCCGAATATAGCACTCTTACTGGTTTTCTTCTAACAAAGCCTCAAATGTAGATGAATGAATAAATGGCCACCAGTGATTTGCTATGTGCCCCATTCCCGACTTTAGGCGTGACTTAAAGTGTTCCGTCATTATGAATGCCTGCCCTGAACATAAAATTTACTTTAATCGCTCTCTGGCATGTAAACACGCTATTAGAGCCTTCCTGTTCCGCCGAAAAAGTTTTCACAGCGTCTATATATGCACATATATGTAAGGCCTAATAAACCGTAACCTTTCTGTCACTTTAAGCTTCTCCGTTATTACATTTAATGTCTTAGTAGAAGTTTGAACTGACCCTTAAGCTTAGTTTGACGTTTCATTTGACGGCGATTCTTAATCTAAATCATTTTCAAAAGCCATTATTGAATTACAAATGGATTCTTATACTTTACATAGGTTTCGTAATGAATCATAACGACGCTATAATTTTACTTTCAGAGCCATCAACTTTCTTGAAAAGGGAAAAAGAGGATTGATAATAAAGAAGTTATAAAAAACTCTTATTAAAGGCTTATTGTTATAATTAATAAAACTAAAGGCTAATTGGAAAAGGATTACTAGACACCAACGTAATGCTAAAGGCGTTGGGTTTCGTTCTTAACTTCTGTTCAGCTGGAAATCAATGGAGAAACCAGATCGGTGGAGCCACACTTAAACTTTTTAATAGCTGTTTTTAAGAGACGTTTTTGTGCAAATAATATTTTAAAGTAGATAGAGTTCCGCATATAGTATGTGACTATCCTGGCTTTTGCCATTCTTGGTTTGCATTTCTTGATTGCTCACGTAAGCCCGAAGAAAGTGCGGAAAATGAAGACGAAAGTGTAACGAGAAATCCTTCGAGCTCTTGTAGTAATTGAAACCTATCGACGGCGAATAGAAACACAGCACTCTATGCAAAGTTTTAAAACGTTTAAAGTTGAGCACAACGGGGTGTGTCGAAAATCGGGGGAAATCCAGGCATTTACAGCGCTATGTGCGGGTACAAGAAAAAATGCGCAACACACGTCGTTGTAAACGTTACGTGAAAAGATTCCCAAGCGAAACACACTGTAAAAAGACGGACACCGAGTCAAGGAAGGGCCCCGATAGAGGGTGCTGCACCATCGAATAACGATAACCACTTCACGGCGGCGTCCTTTTTTATATCGTTACGCTTTTCATTTGTGGAACATCATAAATCGCTTAATCATCGGCCAATTAGGCCCGGCGCACAACGTCACTTCATCACTCGGTTGGTTGTCATTTAAAACACGAGAGAAAGGATGAAAACGGAGAAAAGAACATTAAGGACGCCGGCAGGATGGGGGTGTTTTATACTGTTTCTTTTATTTATTTCGCTTTTTTCCGTCGCTCTTCATAAAGCGAAGGCTTTTATGGCTTTTTAACACCACTCATGTGTGAGATCATCATGAATATTACGTTAATTGCAAATCACGACATGATTGAGTCGAGGAAGACTGATGTTGGACTCTGCGCGGTGGGACAGCTGAAACTGGGTAGGGTTTCTCTTCAGTTGTTGGGTAGGCTTGTTCCACGGATTCATACGAAAGGTTGGTAGGAAGATTGCTGAGTTTTCGGGCTGCTTGCTTTGCTGCCAATCAAAAGACAATTCACACGCTATTAATTTAAACACATCGACAAATTCAGCCACACGCTGAGTTCCTTAGGGACAAGCAGGAAGCTAAAAACAAGTCTAGTAATGATTATTAGCGATTTCTAGCATCAGAAGTACGTAGGAAGAATGTTACGAGGATGCAACTTAAAACTTTTCAGTTTAGTTAAAAATTTAGTTTAGTGAAATTAAATAATTTATTAGCAACCAAATTAACGAAACAAATCAAATGGAAACAAATCAAATTTAAACTAAAACATTGTTTCATTATGCATTTTTTCTGTTTACACTTCTTTCCTTACGTTATTATGTAAAATTAAAAATTATATTTTATATGATGCTTAAATACAAAATTGCTCGTGATTTAAATGATTTCTTACACGAACTCGGACTCATCTACATTAAGTCAAAGCCTTCTTTGCCCCTTTGCCCTGGTTTAAAGTACCTACTAACGTCCACTAATGAACCTCGTTCTTAGCCTGAACATTTTGCCTAAATTTTAATTTCCTTTACACGCTCCATCAAAATTATAATAAATCAAAAAATGCAGGCAATCATTTTAACTGCAACCAGAATCTGCACACAAAGTGAATTAAGTACACTTTGTACACGACAAGAAAGCGAGCCCCTAAAAAGCATGGCAAAGCTGGGAAGGAGGAAAAAACTACTTTAGTTCGCAAGATCAAAGCAACTAATTATTTCCGGATTTTTTATTAAATTAACATTTTTCTGAGCCACTCCGGAGACCGAAATTAAAGCAAAGCTTTTGTAGTAACCAAGGGGGCGGGGGTGGGGGACCTGGGGGTTACAAACTCGCTCCCGTTCACCTGGTCTCTGCACCGGTTTTTCTGAAGTGAAACAAGAGAGCCAACTACGAGTATACTAGCCAACGAGCGAAAACACTAGGAACCGCACCTGCCTCGGTTTCTGAAGCCGCCTCTCTTTGACTACAAAGAAAATTTGAATTTTCACCAACGCCACACACTCACACACACGCATGCACTCATACAAATGTCTGAGAAAAAGTTGGGTGCTTTGGTAATTAAAATATTAGGACATGCGTCTGTATTGCAAAATTATTTTCCGCCTGTGCAAAGACTTCTGTTTATAGAGGTCCTGGCGATGAACCTGAGTAGGAGAGTGAGTACATGCATATGTGTGTGTTGTATATGTACGAGTATGAGACAGGAAGCTTCCTTATGTATGGATCCACTTGGAGCGCGAAAGGAAACGAAAAATTAGCTGAAGTGGTGACGGATACAGTCACACGTTAATGTAAAAAGGCATTCGCTGGATACTCGAGTACTTCACATGCGAGTATCATGATTGTGCTTGTACATATACACATGTCTGTATGTGTATTACTTGCAATAAAGGGAAAAGCTACACAATTCTACTTAATTCAGTTTTTTTACAGTGAGGACCCACTTCGAAACCTATTTTTACGGCGAGTTATTTTTAACATAGAAATCAGTTCAGTTTTTGCTTGATTAATCGAATGGTTTTGGCTTTGTATCGCTAAAGTAAAGTTTACACCTTAAGAGTCCTTTCTAGAGCCTGACATCCTAATCACGAGCTAAGAAAGCCTTTCTTCCTGGCCACTAAACGGATTCGTCTTGCATGCTTAAAGTATTTAAATAATATATACTGTTCTATACTGCGTATGCTGCTTGCTGGCACCGCACTTGGAATTACAAAGCGGTTCCGTGTTCAGAGGAAGCTATAATTAATCAAAACAACATTTTTGCCACCATCCAACGCCGAATTGAATGCGTGTGTGAGAACGGAAGAGACGGCAATAGTGCTTGCGCGGTGCGAAGCGGCGGGTAGCACTCTTAAGTTGGCCAAAACCAAAAACGAATCATACATTTCAGAAATTGGCACCGGCGCAAGTGGCACCGAGCGACCGTCCAAAGGATTAAGAAAACTGAAGGCAGGCCACCAGAAGTTTCTAGAACGAGGAAGTAAAACGCAGTCTCCGTCTCAGTATCGCCATAAACGTGCTCTAAAATTCAACAACAACAGAAAGCCAACACCAACATCGTGCTTCCTCCGCGGAGGAAACAGTTAGGGCGAAAACATAGAATGCTATAACACAAACTCTACGATTTGCATGGAGCTCTGGAAAATAGGAGGTGATGGAGTTTTTATGCTAATTCCAGGCCCCGAACAGGCTGAGAAGTGAAAAAGCCGCTTTTCACGGTTTGAAGGTTGTGCATGATTCGAGTGCCCGACCAAAATGAGGTCAACTTAAGTGGCAGCAGCTGACTTTAAGGGTAGCCTTAAAAATAAACACGTTCGGCTGCGAAAGCAGCGGCGACTTAAAGCGAACACCGACAGTTCGGAGGGATGTTTGGCCCGCTGTCTGCCCATTTATTGTTGCTGTCAGTCGACGGGGGGGTTGTTGTTATTGTTGTTGTTGCTGTCGCGACGACGGCCTTCCGTGTCGAGCCTTCATAAATAGCCACAATAGAAAAATTTTAAGTTAGAAGCACTTGCGGTGATTTTTCGCCATTTTAGGTTCAGGTGTTTTTTTTTACCATTTCTTATCACCATCGCCAAGAAAGAGACAGACAGTAATGAGTCGTGATGAGAAACGAACTGAAATTGAAATGTCTTGGACGGGGCAAATGAATGGCTAAAAATGTGCCAGATGAAGTGCTTCAACAACGGCATATTATAAAATGATGTGCTTTGAGTGCGATAATGTGCAGCGCAGTCTTCAAATTTGTGTTAAACTCATTTCATATCACACACATAAAATGCTATGTAACTCTTTCTAATCTGAATTAAAGCTAATAAACTACTAAAATTCATTTTATATTACGTGTTTTATAAAATCAGCCAAACTCGTTTTTCTCACAATTATTTGCCAGCCAAACTGGTTAAACAGTCACTGATCGCTGTGATTTATCATATCCTACACCACGCCCACTTTTGAATTTAAAAAAGAACACACGTGCATTAGTTATGTGTTGTAAACGCAGAGAGCAGCAATCGTTTAAAGAGTTTGACAATAATTGTTTAATTGATGACTTGAAACACGCGTTTGTCGAAACGAACTCTTTTTCATGAGCTTTTGAACGCGCTTCTTCTGTCTGCAGAAATGATGCATCATGTTTAACCCTTCCCCAGCAGATATTTCGGACTTTTCCCAAGCAGTGTTTTAGCACGATCCGAATGCGTTCGGACCCACCCATAAATACGTCAGCCAGCCAACATGAAGAAACACCTTTCACAGCTCGGCGAGGCCGCTCCAAGCAAAGGGTCGGTTTCAGAAAGGTGCATCAACAACATAGGTTAAAGGGTTACAGGGCGGTCTGCGTCCGTGCTTCTGACCCTTTGCCTCGCTTGGCTTGTCTAAAGTTAAAAATTACGATTCAAAAGGTTTTTACGACACACAACAATCATTTAAAGTGATAAAATCAGTGTTCACGCACCCAAAACCGGGTTGGCTGCTGCCTTCAACACCCTGCCAGCGCTGCGTTCAGAGCGCAGTGTGTGTGTTCGAGAAATTGATATGATAATGAAATGCAGGTGAGTTCTAAGGAAGCACTCGTCCGCATGCAACCCAATCAAGCCGCTGTTTCCCCGTCCACAAGAGCTGCATTCATTTGGAGACTTTTAGCATTTTTAACTTCTTGGCGTGCGCACGTGCTTGACGCAAACACATTTGACATTTAGAACGTGCGACCAAAGCAGAACTAATCTAAGCACCTGAATCGCTACGCTGAGTTGGCTGGAGAGCGAGCGGCGAACTTAGCTTATTATAAATGCAAGCAACTGCCCGGCGGCGGTGCGGGGCGTGGGAGGAGGAGGGACATGACAATGACTCAGATATTTTGTTACAAACGCTACTCACCAGAACTGGCCAGTCGACTGCTCGTTGGACCAAACATTTGATATGGATCTGAAATGTAGACAAAGTGTTTCAATGTTGTGTTTTATTCTATGAATTTATAATACATGGTTTTATACAATATTATCGAGGGAGGAAATATCAAGAAAACCGTACTATTATCCTTGATTTCTAATCAACTGGACTGAGACTAATGAATTATAATATCGTAAATAGCCCATTCTTTCGGATTACTTTCTTCAGCAAACATGCAAGGACATACAAGGAGGACACGGAGAACTTTTTCCAGATTCAGTTACTTGACTTAAATCTGGATTCTTGAGAATTAAGTCCCAGTTTCTAAAAATATCCTACAAAATGAAATAAAAGATTAATTTGCAATAAGTTGCGCTCCTAATGCAACATTTTTGTAGTTATTGGATACCCCAACTCAATACCCAATGAAAAATAAAACTTCTGAACAAATACTCGTGTTCTCTTTCACGAATAAATTCTGCAACTAATTCTGTACCTCAATTTAGGATACTTCAGAAGTGTTTAGAGCGCAAACAAATACTTTAAACTCGAAATCCTCTGAGTGAGGGTATAAAGAACCAAGGCCAGCCTATTTTCTTCACTGCGGCTTTGAGACAGAGCCTCGGCTTGGTAGAACCCAAACTGGCTGTCGCAAATGAAACCTTTAAATGTGCCACTAGAGAAACCCACTGAAGTGGCAACGGAAAAAAATGCTTCTGAATGAAAGCGCAATCGAAATGGAATGGCAACAAAAAGTTGATTTGGCAGAATCGAAACAATTGAAGCATTATAAAGCGTTCTCAATTAGGGAGGCGAAAATACGGCCTGCCTGTCAAAAATGACGGGCTCAGCAGAGCTCAGCACAGCTCGAAATGTGGTGGACGCGTGGCAAAAGCACGTCAACACGAGGCGAAGTGTTTTCTAATACTTTTCGAACGCATTAAGTAAAAAACATCCGCGTACATGTTTGTCAACTTGAATTGTTTAGCGAAAACAATGCAGACGCAGCCACCGACATCTCCGCGCGCCCTCGCGCACCGCGAACGAATCAGCGCGCGCGAATCAGGGAAATGTAACCTTCCTGAAGGACCCGCTCTTGAGGCCGGAGCTCTGGCAACCAGCTCCGCGCACAAGATGAAGCTTAATAAAGCCTCGCCGTGAAATGGATACAATGCGGAGAGGACTCGAGCACTCGAGTGTCCTGGCGAAGTGCTCTTAACGAACAAATGTATTTTAAAATGCATTTAGAGCACATTTGTCCTTCGAATGATGGCGTAGAAGCATGCAAAATAGAGCGAGGCACACAAATGAAGTAATTTTGCGCCAGCCTGTTGGGCTCTTGTGGACATTTTAGCGGTTGCAATGAAGTGGACCGAAGGAAGTTGTGTTGAATTGGTTTGGACTCCTACACGGAAGGGGCTTGTGCAGGGTTTTCCCCGGTTGTACGGAGAATAAGTTTTCGTACATGCGTATATACGTATTTCTTAAGATTTAGAAAGCCAAACTGAACGGCTAACGGTCTTCTTCAGAGCTGTGTTTATTCAGGCTGATTGCCTGGATGCATTGAAAGGGTCAATTGGTTGTGTTTGCAGAGGCTAAACATTTTCAGGGAAAAATCTATCGTATGTATATTATTATGCTTCATTGTGTTTAATGTGTTGCTGGTTGTACCTTTTATCCACTCACCGGGTTGTCTGAGGTGTGTGTGTGGATCCAGCGAAGATTTGCCCACGCTCACGCTGACGGTGCTCAGGGCATTCGAGCCGTACCCTGCAAGAAAGAAGAAGAACGTCCATTTCAGAGGATGAAATAAATACATGTATGTCATTTGATAGTAAATCAAAAATATTAATAATTTTCAATTTAAAGACGTATTTCGTTATTTTATGACCTACAACTAATGAGGATGTGAAAATAACAATACTCATTATCTGTTGTAGACTTGTCGTTAATGCTTCGACTGAGTGGCTAATTGGCACCACAAATCGTTGTGTTTCCCAACCCCTGTCCTGACTCTCCGATCGCTAGCCTCGAGCTGTTTGAGCTCACGGAGTCGGAAAGAAATCTTTCGAAATTTCAGCACTCGCGTTGAATGCTGTCTTTGCGAACACAAAGCTTCATTTAATGACATAACAAAACCTGACGCGCTCCAGTGGGTTAACACAATAAACGCATCTCCGACGCCTGGTGCATGGTGCAGGGCGGTGAGAGCGTTGAGGAGGAGGGAGCACTTTTGGACAACTGCGACATGAACAGCTTTCAGAGATTGTCACAGCACATAAAGGACCCAAACAAAGCCTCCAGCATTTCAATTTAAAATGTCAAGCCAACCAAAACTTCAACCTCAACATACTCACCACCCGCCGCCCTTTTCCACCCACCGCATCGCTCAGCGGATAGAAGTTGGCGCTGCAAAATACAAATTGCACCCCCAAGCGTCTTCGATGTCATCGTGATCGTTGGTTGATATGCTGTTGTTGTTGTTGCTGTTGTTATCATTCCAAACGAAAATCACAATAATTTTCTTTGTGGTACAACTCAAGCGATAAGCGATTCCGAAAACCGCGTCTGCGAAAGAGCGAGATGGTTGCAGCCGCATGATGTTTGATGATGCGCCCAGTGAAGCTGAAATTCTGGCTGTTCTGCTCTGCGTGCCCGGAGTGTGCTGCAGCTCCGCGGGCTACTTTGAGTGACAGCAGGCATGCAGACCAGGCTCGAAAGTGTGAAAGGTGGCAGCCAGAAAATGAACAAGTTTAAAATTGTGTAAAATTGGGAAAGTGAGTGCTTCGATGGGTGTTCACTTTAAGCGGCTCGAGGCGGTTTATTTTGTCACATAAGGATTTGGTTGTTGTTTGTGTTATGTTTGCAAGTGGCGTTAATAAAACATAACCACCACCACCACCACACCAAAGGGGAGTCCCTTTGCCCTCCGCAAACACGAAAAAGTGAAAAACAGTGAGCAGGCGAAGTTGGCCCCTTGAATTGCCCAAGAGTTTTGCTTTTCCGATTTTAAACTGCAAACGCATCAGAAGGAAATACAAAAAGACGACATAAAATCGACTTAATATATAAGGATAGTAACTCTGGGTAACACAATTTTAAAAATTATCTGTGAACAAGTCGCCACTCTTTGGTTTTTTATGTATTCTTAAATTCATGTTTGAATTGTTGCCGATATTTAAATCATGCATCTATGTATACTAGGGTAGCTCGTGGGCGAAATTTCGAGCAACAATTTCCATTTTTGATTAATTCTTTTTTAGTATTAAAGTGCTTAATATAAAATAATACAAAATTCAAATTGACTGCTTGTCTATGAATAGCAACACGCCCTCCTCTTCTCACTCAATCAACCAGATCATCTTCGTATGCACACGAGCATCAAAATCTTGCGTTGAGATTCTCTTTTACGCTCAGCCACATACGAGGGCGATCCGATAAGTTCTTAGCCTCACCAACCGATGGTCGCCACGATCGCGAAGGAAATTTACTACCGTGTAGTACATATGTACATTGTTGTAGAACGGCTGTCAAAATTTCAGCCGAATCGGACTCGTAGTTTTGTTTGGACCGCGTGTGGAAGCGAGTGTGTCCGCGTATTTTAGAAAAATGGAAAAAGAGCAATATCGGTCGGTGATTCGATTCTTCAGTTGTTGTTCAGAGTTGTTTTCAGTTGGAGCCAAAATTTGTTGGTTCGGTTTTAACTACTGCCCCGATTTCTATTAGTTGCCTTAGCCGAGGTAGCACTGTATTGATTTGTTATTTGCGACCAAGGTTTATTAAAGACAAAACGTTTATAAATACAAACTAAGGGTATGTAACTCACAAAGTAGAAGAATACGAGTATACATTCGTCACTTGGAAATTTTCTTGTATACGATTTTCTAACATGGAATTTACAATAGTAAGAAACTATTTTGTAAGACTTTGTAAGACTCTTGGTACAGTCGGCCATCATGTGAGTCTTCCATCTTCTTGATATTTTCTATCATTCAAACATGTTTAAGTGTGATTTTCTCGGTCAGTGCGTCAGTACAACTCGTTCACAAAATGGTTGTTAACTTTTGTAATTAAACAGAAGAATGTTCTGTAGTTTACATTATTTCAATTTTAATTTCTAAAATACACATTTTCGGTACTTTGGAGAACCATAAAGATTCAAAAAATATTGTTTTCATCATGAATCGAAATCTCTGCTCGCGAAATCTCACTGGATCTCCTCACATCTCATGAAAGCGTGTCACTCAAATCGCTCTCTTTTCCCATGCTAGTTATTCAGACGTGTTCGTTTGTTCAGCTACCCGTTTCAGCTCAATGAATCGCAAATCAGATTAGGTTACTTTTGGGTTTCGGGCACCTTCTTTACATGTGTTCACAAGCGAAAATAAAAACTTAACACGTGTAATACACACCTTTCGTCAGTCAAGTTGTGTCTTGCGTGTGTTTGTGGCTGCGACAGTGCCTGCTTACCAGTTATTGTTGATTGTTCAATAACTGATTTCAATAAATTGCATGCTTGATTGACTCACGAAGGGTCACCAACCAACTCCATATAGTATATGCACAGTTTGGTTGTAGTCCTTTAGTCCATGTCCGTGTGGGTGTGGTGTGTATGTGTTGACATTGCGTTCCCACCTTAGTTGTTCCTCGAATAAATGCTAATCATCATTTTGACACCTCATATTTTTTATATAGACGTAAACCCGTATACTAAGAAAGGGTGCGTCCCTGCCAATAACGACTTGTAATTGTATTGTAAAATAATTAATTTGAGCCTCATTTATTTCATATCAACTCGGATTTTGTGACCGAACGGACATGAGGGAGAGCGATCTAATAACAGCGTTTAAAATTGAATTGAACTCGAATACGAATCCGTAAGCTATCTGTAATGCATTTATATTGATTATCTAACAAGAAAGATTTAAACTGTCTATAAAAGTCACTCGAAGATACAGTTGGGATCCTAAAACCTGAGTGTACGAGTACCTGGTTGCATGATTCATGATCCACATACAAAATGTGATAATAAATAAACTAAGTATAAATGATTATGTTTCAATTATTGTTTAAGAAATCTCTATTCCGACCGAAATCCTGTAAACAATCTTGTAAATATATCCAATTAATGTACACGATAAATATTATACACGATATGTGTTACTTTCAGAAAACCATTTTGTAAGTATTTGTGGATTGGTTTTCGAATTATGTACATATTTGTGAACACTACTCGCATTCAGCGTAATAAGCCTCTGATTTACGTGGGTCCTGTTACGGACGTCCCAGTATCTAAACATTGTATGTTGCTGAGCAGAAAAAAGCATCTAAACACACGTATTTGCTGACGAAGTTTCCGGGGTACATACAAAGACGATCTGTTTGAATTTGTGTGGAGAGAAGGACTTGCTGGACGGATTGTCGATGGTGGGAATATATGTGCTTCTGGATTTTCTATGTACATATATTTTTATACCCACACTATGTGTGGAAATCGCAATTGACAGGACAGGAATGATATTTGGCAAAATTATTCCGTGTTGCATAACCATGTTTGGGATTACTAATGGTCAGAATCGGTGGCTAAATACCGCAAACCAGTTTTCAGAGATATTCTTCGCTGCTACTGAAAACCAAAAACAAACCCATAAGAAATATTAACCGTAAGAAAGGAACTTAACCTAACTCCAATTTATTAAGAGTTTAAATTGAGTACAACTGATCGCTGCTAATCCTGCTCATTAATGGACCTACAAAGTAACACAATGGCACCGAACCCCCATTAAGAAGTGGTTTATAAAACATCAAACACTTGGAATTGGGCACGGATAAATTAACGGACAGATTAAGGAGTTATATCACTAAATACAAGATCAGTTGATCACAGTTGATGTCAGAAACACATAAACGAGTATAGTTATTAATTTTTAAAACCCATCTCCGAAAGACGTGAAACTTTGGTGTACAACCTCGTTCGGAGGATTATCAATCAATTCTATCAATTTATAGATAGGTTGAAGTAGCAAAATTGTATCTCTTATTTAATAAAGAACTACACTTTTTCGCAGATTCCCAACATGTACTTATATTTGATTGAATTCATCTATAAAATCCTCTTCATATTTACTTTTATTGCATAAGTATCACTGCTTACCTTGTGACTGGGGCGAGCTGTGAGATCCCCAAGAAGATTTGTATGAAGAATCTGAAAACATATGAAAGATAAGTTTCAGTAAAGATATGAACTGTGAAAAAAGCATAAGTAGATCGAAAACATTTTAGAGATTAGTGGATACTTTATTCTATCTATAGCAAGGGCAATTTTAGAAGTGTTAAAACCCGAGATATCCAAAATCTCTAAATGTTCACTAAATTCCAACCAAATAATAGTTCCGTAGAGCCACTGAACTACCGCTTCTACTCGAATAAAAACAAGGATGCTGGAGAATAGCCTTTGAATATGGCAACACAACTTTAGCGCAAAAGAAATTGCCGACGGTATTTAAATACATTAAATACATACAATACGACGGATCCACGTATCCACGTACCCGTTCTTTCATTTAACCTTTTCATAGCTACAACTAATATTTCAAGTTCGTACGAGAAATTCTCAAAAAGTGTTCTCAAAGTCTACCGATCAGGTTTCCCAACTGCATCACCAACTCACCTGCGAACAACATTGAAAAGTTGCTAAAACTTCCGGTCGAGCGTGACAAATAATCAGCTGAGCTCTTTATATCAAGCATCATGGCACAGCGGGAACTCAGCGGCGGGATTTAGTGTTTATAGGTTGAATTTAATGTATTTATTTTTTTTTTTTTTTAACTGCCGACGGTGCACTGGACTAGATGCTCTTTCGAGAGTCTAAAGTTTTCAAGTTATGAGCCACAATTGCTGAGCACCGACATTTTATTAGACTTGCAGTGTTGGTTGGCGAGAAATGCACGAAAAACTCACGTTGCCAAATTGTGGCCGGAAGATATTAACAACAACAGCAACAAAAGAACAGCCGTGCCACTCCGAAAAAATATTTATTTATATTTCGCTAGTGTTTGTGCGAGTGTTTATTTATTGAGTCTGAGTGAGAATCGCACTCATCGGCAGCGGCGTCGCGAGCGGAACAGGAAAAGGAACGGGAAGAATGACGATCGGAACCGGTTACCGTTACCGGACACCTCGGCTTCCGGCCAGCTTTTATACGTTCTACGTGTTCGAGTCGCCCACACGATGTATGAGTGTGCGTGTGAGAGCTACTGTGTGTTGGTGTGGTTGTGTGTGTCTGTGTGAATTAGTCGTTAGTGAATTAGGCCTCCACAATTCAAGGCTAAAACGCAGCAACCAAGTAAGTGTAGGTAACAGTTGGCCAAAAACTTGAAGACTGCGTGACGTGGTGCAAGTGACGACGACGACGGCGATCTGTGACGTATGTACATAAATCACTACGATTTTCAGAAGCGGGACTGACACCGGATTGCGACCGATCTGTGGCACAGCAACGTAACAATTGATTTCGATTCCGTCGCCAAATCGCACACATCCTGCCCAGCTACCGGCGCAGCGCGGCGTTCACGGTGCGCAACGTCGCCCCTCGCTACTGCGGTATTGTTGTTGCTTCTATAAGGGTGGTTGGCATCACGGGATGTCGGTGGTTGATTAAGCGGCGCTGAGTAGGTGGACAGGAGTGGGTGGTGGGATGTTGGGTTGCTCGACTGGTTGACGTGTTGGTTGGTCGACTTAGATTTAGGGGTGTTTCTGCCCCTGGCTCACCGTGCCGCCGCCGTGGCAGCAACTCAACAGCGACAACGGAACCGGGTACGTTAACGCTGTAATCCACCAACACCCCGTTTTCCGTTCAAACACCAATCAGCGCAGGACAAGGTGTGGCCTGCCGTTTGTGCCTCACTGGATCTTTCAGGCAGCCACAGAAGCAACAACAACTATGCCAACCGGGGGCAGGACAGAGAAAAGCTGTCGGAAATTTTGCCAAATTATCGTTGCATGAGAAATGTTTTGTTTCGGTCGGGTGGCAGAATAGTTGTGGAGGGGCGACATCGGTGAAAGAGCTTAATTTTGAAGGAGTATTGAAACTACAGCAACAGCAACGGCTGGTATCCACAGATGCACATGGAGCTGAGCCATGCGGCTGCTTTTTTTTATGGTATCGTGGGGAGGACAAAGAATTCGACTTTTTTCAAAATTAATTAAAATCAGTTGAAATCAGGGAAGCGCACCAGATCTCAAGGAGGCGAAAACTTGATGAGCCGGAATTAGTTGGAGCTATATACATATATAACTTCTAAACCATGCAGGAATCAGCAACGGACGAGCTTTTTGAAAGCTCTCAATGAGAACCTCTCACAGTGCCTTCAATGGGAATGCCTTGAGCGGCGGGAGAGGGATGAAGAGGTTGAGGTGGGAGTGGAGATGGTTACCGTTACCAAGTGAAGGGACTACGAATTGGTGAAATTCAGTGTGTGCGCGTGGTGTGGTTTATTTTACCTTTTTTACGATGGGTCGCGTGGGTGACACGAAGCAACAAGGACGGATGTATTATCCACTTCCTTTTTCCTTCCACCAAACACAAGGATATTACCGTTACGTCCTGGAGCCACCGTCCCCGAACGCCCAAGCTCTCCATCGCGGTAATCCTAGCACCAGGCGGGTGCACAGACTTGTGGCAGTGTGGGGACGGTAGACTCGGCACTTGAAGTGGTGGTATTGCTAGCAGAAGAGGAACGAGAAGAAAGCCAAGTACCTTGTTTAGCGTATTAAGAGGCTACAACCAACGCGCCGGCGAAATCAGTGTGCAGAAGTGAGAGCGACAGGAGTGACGTTGACGTCTCTACTCTCCTTACACACATGAGTCTTGCAGGCAGATACTGCGGACTGGCTTTGTGGGTCTCGGCGCGCCTGATAGAGGAAGGAACCGTTAAGTGGTGCACACTCATGCCGCCAAATCCCGCTGATTGCTCAACAACATGACAGCAACGCCTGTGAATTGCATGCGCTGTGCTCCCCGCCCCGGCACTACGTCGCCCGCTTCTAGCGAAACTATTCACAGCTGTACGAGTATCTGTAGCTATAAATATGGGCCTGTTCATGTACATATATCTCCCTATGCACAATGAACTCGAGCGGGTGTGTATGTGTGTGTGAGCGCTTAATTAATTTTTGAGATCATTGAAAATTGCTTTTTGTTTTCGTTTTCCATTTGTTTGTGAGCTTTTAGTGTAGTTTGCTTTTGTAGCATATCCGCAGGCGACACCTAGTGAATTGCAGAAACCTACCTCTTCGCGTCCGACCTTCCAAACGTCCCCCGTCCCCCGTCCCCCGTCCCCCGTCCACCGTCCCGCAATCAACGACAGACTACGCCATCGTTTGCACTTTCAGCGTGATGAGGCATTTTGTTTTGGATTTAATTTGTTTTACCAGGTTTTTGCGCGACTTTATTGGATCTATAAAACAGGTATTCGGCATTTGGGGCCTCAGCTGGTGCAAGCTTGTGTATAGTGTGGGGGTTGTGTGGGTTAAGTGGGTGGTACAGCGAGTGTTTATGCCCCAAACGCCAAACTTCAATAGTAAGGAACTTGAAATGTTGTTACTGCCAAGCTTCTGTGATTGCTGTTTTTGTTCCTACTTCATTCTGCCCCTTCTTGTGTTCTACCTCCTACCTAATGGCCTAAAGACGCAATTGGATAGTAGAGAGGAAGAATGTTAGAGGCGTAGGAGGAAAGTCTTTCGAAATCGCTAGCAGCGTGTATTAATTACATTCATTATATGTGTAATTATTTCTTCACACCAAGGTTTTCCATCTCCTTGTGATTCTCTTCCCTTTCCTTTTATTCTTTGAGCACCGTTGCCAATGTTTCCGTTTTGATAACATCTCTTGACCTAAAAATGTTACGGACCGACACTCCCTCGTGGAGAAACTTAAATGCGAAGCCATGATTTCCGCCTAAGCCACCAAGCAATTTAAGTTCTATGGGGAACTTATTGTCCCACGTACTTGACAGGGTCTCAGTAACCTCGCCACTAATTCAACATTTAAACATTTGTAAAGAAACCGAAAGACACTTTAGATAGACACTGAGTTCATCAAATCAGCTGCATAGCTAAAAATTCATTTGTTCTTGAAAATCCCCGAAATTCCACCTGCTTTTAGGATCTCCAACAACCCATTGAAGATGGCACGACGATCTCTGTTTTCTGTTAGCTTCAAATCCGATGTGAGCAGATTGTCTTTAAGCTCATAGAGTGGTGCACAAAAAATATGCACCTAAAATGGTGTATGTGAAAATGTTTCCGCAATCACTGTACTTTTCTGAAAAAAAGTAGTAGTTTATTAGTAGCTTATACGCTTACGTTCATAAGGCACTACACTTTTCCACTAAATGTTTGATTGATTTGATTTTCTTAACATTTCTAAGAAAAAACTCAAAATCTTGCAGAACAAAACGAATGCGACGCACGCAGAAATCAACAAATTTTGCCGCCTTAGCGATTGCGGCACCATTATCACATACACCATTTTAGGTGCATTTAGGTTTGCATTTAGGTTTGCCCACCACTGTAAATGCCAAAATCTATTGAAATGTTCACAACGTGACTTGGAGTTGTAGGGTAGGATGGATTCTACGGAACGATGACCGATGGAAGCTATTAGATCCGATTCGGCTGACAAGAATCCGGCAGGAAAGTAATTTTTATAAACACGAGGCGGGATACAATAATATTATTCGAAAAAGCCAAACTATGTACCTTCGTTTCCAAATTTCATTTACAAACTAGTTTCAATGAATTAGATATGAATTAGTTCAGATATGGAGGCAAAAATGGTTATTGACACACATTTTGCCATTTAGACATGTTGCAGATGTGAGACCCTTCGAATTGCCAAATCCGTAGAAGTATCCATCCATCAAGAGTTAATGAAAGGCTTTATGAATAGCTAAAGTGCTCATGTAATGACTTCAAGCACACTGACCATTTTAAGGATGACAATTTTAAGCATTTCAATGGCAGCATTTTCTTCATTTCTTTGCACTTCGTTACACACCTGAAATGAAATCTTACCTTTCTGAAGACCGAACTCGGGATAAAAATTCAACGATTAAAACTACATTCAATTTATTCAAAACTGTATCTTTGATTAATGTGATTAAATAAGCGGACTGGCGAATATCAAGACTTCTTTTTATTGTACATCGCCAAATATTCGAAATGGAAATACAATGAACAACTCAGAGCATCGAGATACAATATGTTCTTTCGTTATCAAACACATCGAACGTGATACCAGCGATTTCGACATCCCGTCCATTTTGTGTTCAAATAATACGCATATTTTTTCTTTGGATACGATGAACAAGAAATACAAAAATGCACAACAAATAAGAGTACAACAAAAATGGCCAGCAGCCTTTTTATGCATTACAGGCGGAAGTGACTGGCCGCCACTCAACAAATTCACATTATTGTATTTGCTCATGTGTTCGAGATACACATATATGTGTGTGTGTGTGTGTGTATGTCTGTTGTTCCTATGTTTGGTAGGTGTGTGCGTGCCTCGGGATTTCTTCACGACCAGAAAAAATACCAAACCGAAGGCCGAGACCGTGAAACCAAAAACTAAAACGAGCAGTCTAACATGAACGCCAACTCGATCAAGAACAACAACAACAATAATACGCTGCAAGCGAAATAACACGCTGGAACCGCACGTGACTCTCGCGTGTTATGTCATTCATACGTCATTAATGGACACGTGCTGTTGACACAGCAGCAACAACAACAGCAACAGCAACAGCAACAACAATAACAACGCATCGTCAAGCACAAACACGAACATCTAATATTAACGCAGCCAGATTTACAGATTGTTCGCCTAAAATGTCTTTAAGACAACAAAGCGAGCTTTGATTGCGCAGCTTATTAAGAGAAAATAAACTATGGGAGAGATGAAAAGCGACTCAATTGACAGATGTTGACTTGACGTTGACTTGACATTTGTTTTTTGAGATTTGTGGTGATGTTGATGTGTCTTTGACTGACCACAAAATGAATACGCCTACAAATGAGGCGAGATACAACTTCATCTAGCTGTGAGAAGGCTGTAAGAAGAGGCGTTTCGCAGACGACCTCCTGAACATCAGCTTAGCTTAATGAGCTAATACCATCACCTATACCATACGGTTTTATCCGGTCCCTGATTAACTGAATATGGTTTGTTTATCGCCTGGGCTGGGGTTCTCAGTAGGTATTAAGAAGGTACGCCTTACTGCCGCAATGTTTCCTGAATTGCAAAGAAACTCAACTACTTACCAAACAGATCACAGCGAGTAAAAGTCGGAAATATTTATTCCAATTATAAACTCTTAAACGCCGTCCCAAGTGTCAATACTAGGGCATAAGCAATACTTTGCTTGTATATCACTGATACATATATTCAATGTGTGTCACTATTCATCCATACATGCTTATGCTGACGACATTCAAATCTACATTTCTGGACATTATGAAACTATCAGCGAGCTTCGCGTTAATTTAATGATGATCTACGGTAAATTGACAAGTGGGACATTAGAACTGGACTCCAGCTCAATGCTGAAAAATCGTGTGTATTCCCTATTTATAGATTTAAGAGAACTGAAAGTGATTTCCATGTATTTACATAAATACATCTAGAATACAAGTAGTGACTAAGATTGAAAACTTAGGTGCATACATCAACTCATCTCTCTCTTGTATAGATAATGTTAATACTATGGTAAGGGAAGTATACTATCTGTTACGTAACCTGAGAAGGTCTGCGGCTGTCAATCCGTTTACTACTAGACGCATGCTTGCTTTATAGCTTTTCCTCCAGAGTATTACGTATTCCGAAATAGCACACCGTAGAATTGACTCCTCATTACAGCTACAACTTCAGATAGCTTTTAACTACGTGACACGTTATGTGTTCGGATTAAGTAAGTTCGATCACAAATCCTTATTTAAAACTGCTGTCCTTGGCTGTGATTTAACCAATTTTCTAAAAGCCAGAAACTGATGATTCATATTTAAACTAATTCATACTAAAACCCCGAATTATCTGTTGAAAAACTTGCAAGAAATCTGATGCAGAACTACATACAGCAAAATTTTACCTACATATTTACGTATGTAGTAGTATCAAATGGAATCAGTTTCTCTGTATTTTTGAATCAATTGAATTACTTGCATTAATTGTAATTAATATTAATTTCTTTTAAGGAAATAGTTGGTTTTTTAAACAATTCTTGACAAATATTCTGTATCTCTGTCAGGTCATGGAACCATGGAACCATGGAACTGTAATTTATTGTTGAACAAAGCGAGAACGCGTCAGCGCGCGAAAAATAACATTCGCGTTGGTACTAAAATGCAAAATATACAAAATTAACACTTGCCCGCATAAAAGATATCTTCGCGCTTTTGTTGCAGGTTCGCTTTTATTTTAGATAAACGATAACGGGGAGAAGTAACAAAAAAATGTAAATTCAATTTAGCCGAATGGAACATCAACATACGGTGCCAAGAATGGCCAGGGCGTCCTCGAAATGTGCGCTAAAAGGCAGAGCAGCCGTCGAGATTTTGCAATTATGAAAAGCGTTGGTTGAGCAGCCAGCTGAACCCATCCAAGTCATCCACCCAACCCCGTCCCACCAGGTCCGACCCGGTCCGAACCAGCACCACCCGCTGAGTGTTAATTCGTGCTGATGGAGGAGTGTGTTATGAGAAGCGCAAACGCTGTGACAGAGATTACGAGTTGCCAGAAGAAGCTGATGGCAACCGTGGAGTGTATGAAGATGAATTTTATGATGATGATGATGATGATGATGACGATGGCGTTGTTCAAACTGATGCCGATACTGAACATAATTCAAATATTTATTGTTCACACTTGGCAGCGAAGACTCAAACTGGTGCAATCTGTAGCATGATTAAAAACAAATTTTTTTTATTGAAGGGGTGGAGAGGGGTTAGACGAAAGAACAAACACAATTTGGCATCTCGTACACCTTCCAGCAATTTAATTAAGTGACGAAACACAATACACAATATACACAATATCAAATCGAACACACAAATACACACAAATATCAAATCGAATTTTCTAGCAAAGGAAAAGGAGTGAGTAAGAAACAGAAAGGCAGAGCCTCTGACTTTTGTTTTAGAAAACCTAAAAATACCTAAGAACCTAGGAAGTACCTAGGAAATACATGAAAACTTCCGCCTACTCGAGGTCGACTCTAACAGAGGATGTTTGATGTTTGAGAGATTTATACATACAAACTATTAACTAAGCTAAAAGATTTTAATTATTGAAAAATTAGAACTATTGTACCTTAAGAGATATCATGGGAAAAATACGTCCTTGTCCTATATACTCGTATATACTCGTATGGAGGCCCCTCTTAATGGCAACAAATGTTTAAATAATTAATTTCAGACTGATTTTGAAAGGAAATGACTGTATCTTCCCTGATCTGTCACTGTGAAGAAGCTTTTCTTTACGCTTCTTAACGCATAGTTCCTGAACTCTTTACCAACGCTACGTAAAAGTTGTCTCAGAACAATTCCAGAAAATGGAATCTCACATCTGTTTGCATTGAACAGCAATGAGGAAGATCTTCGAGGATTTCGAATATTTGCTAAATATTACCATCTCTAGAAGCAATCAAATTTCACTGTATGCACAACACACGATTCATTGGAAAACAAATTAAATTTCCTTCTGAACTGATTCCAATTCAAGGACAATCAAAATTGGAACAAAAAACTCAAGGATGTTTATGTTCTTTGGCCAACTGTTGCCAGAGTGCAACAAGCCACACATTTTCGGCCATGAGAGGATTTACCGAACTCCCCTCGAAGTTTCCCAACCCCAACTATATTTGAAAATGGCTCAGGAAGGTGAAATAAGCGCCGAACCGAGAGGCGCCCACCGCAAATAAGACTGACTCTGTTTTCGGCGCGCGCTGACCGAGCGGAAACGGAACTAAGCCGGATAAACGTTCGGACGGGCAGCAACGGTAGCGTCTCCGGTTCGGTCACAGTGATCGGCAAACGATTTGGCACAATTTAGTTGTCAATTGAATTATTTATTCCTCTATCTAGCTCGCAGTTCCGTAGAATGTGACAAACGGTCCGCTGAAAACAATGAGGGATGAGCAATCGCGCACCCTCCAGTCTGCGCCGCAAGCCAGACCCGCACCGCAGCGCGCTCTGGTTTCAACATATTGAAGCTGTCACTGGTGGGCAATGAAGACAAACTGGTTACACTCGCGTCAGTCTGCATACCTGCCTCGTGGGAAGCGCGGAGCGGCACGAGGGTGCTTCTGAGCTGGGAAGTCAATCTGAGTAAAAAACAACCGACAAACTCGCAGTTATTTATAGCCTTTGACACGTGAACTAGTCACCAACCTTGGCAAAGTGCTCCGTTTGACATTCCAATTGCACATTCCGCTTTAATGTGCGTCCAGATTTTCACACACTCGTCGCCGGGTTGCATGGCGCGGTGCAGTAGTCGATAACCTGAGCACTGCCGTTAATTGTTTGTTTGTTGTTTGTTGTCATTGGCTTTGAGTGCTGGGGTGGGTTTGACTTTGAGGTTTACAATATGTTTTTCCGAGTCGCGGCCGCCGAGTGTGTGAACGCAACCTCTCTGCACGAGATAAAGCGTGGCACCGCTGGTACTCGTAGCTCTCGACAACGTAACATCAACAGAAAGGACAAAAAACATATTGACGCTGCTCACTTTATTGCTGTTAACTGCGATGGTAATTGGGACAACGAGACAGCCCGAGTGGCTGGTGTACAGCACCCTTTTCGGCCATGGATCAATTGCCCAATTACGGTGTGCATTGTCTGGAGACAAGACGACGGACACAATACGCATGAGCACGTGATGATGACATTCCTACGTTTATACTGCGCAATATTTCATGTCCGGTTAGCGGGAAGAATTACTTTTGTGGGAATTTCTGAAAACTTTCGATTTGATAGCATGATCAAGTCAAGTCTAAGGAAATCTAGTACTAGGCCAGATCGATATACACTCCAAAAAGACTGGTTGTACGAATAGTCCAAGATGCGAGATGCTTCTATACCCAAAAAGAAGAATCAACTATAGTTTTTATAATGTTAGATAGGAAGACAGGATTCAAGATTCGTACTAAACTAGAGCAGGCAAAGATTCTGGCAAATCTTATTTTTAGGTCTAAGACATGATATTGAGTCCAATTCGGATTTATTATATAAGCATTGACCCCAAGTTCCGACTGGAGAGGAGACGTTTTCTCAACAATTTTTCTCCGATTTCACTGGAAGGTTTATTTTCAGGTTATTTTGTACATTATTGCTTCAATCAAACCAGACACCAAATAATTTTTTCTGTTGACTCACAAAGCTTTTAAGCGAAAAACTTTTTGTTCCTATGCCCTAGCAAGAATCAACTGAATCGGGCATCAATTTTCATAAATAAATAAATTTTCTCACATTAGGAAAATAGCTCCGTTTCAAGGGTGACTAACTGCATATGAAATTGAATTGGTCTGAACTGTGCCATATTTCTTGCTAGTATTTCTTGTTGTGTAAATATTTTTATGCTCGGCCTCCTTCGCTCTCTACACTTCACTTAACTTTGCTCAAAGTCATTAACATCATCCCCTGGGACCGAGATATGTGAGTTGATTCTGGTGCGGAGTTTTGTGTGGTCCTCAACGTCGCGGAGGTCGTTCTCTGTGCACACAAATTTATAATAAATCATGGCGACCGATGATGTACACAATCTGTAGAGTGTTGCCAAATTCAAGCAAGAATTGGCTATAGCAACAACGACGTTTTTTAGGCGGCGGCAATTTTGAGCAAGGAAAAACCTGTAGAAGGAAAAACCTTTTTCACGACTAAGTTCACAAATTAATGAAATATTCTTATTTAATTAATTATAGTATTCTAATTTCAATATACTCTGAAATATGTACGAATATTCAGCCGAGATGTTTGGAGCCAACTTCGGACGATTTTCTGCGTTTTTTAGTATATGTTTTCGTCTATAGCAAACTTTCAGTTGTGTCATTAAAAATGAAATGGAAACACCCTCAATCCACCAATCTTTGTATAATACACCCCCTTTATAATCATATGTATATTGAGAATTTATTGCTCGTTCTCGAATTTTATTAATTGTTGCTCACACTTCAGTGATTTTCTCACGCATTCCACTTCTTTCGAACTACTTTTTGATCATTTTATGATCTGTCGATTAGTCTCATTGTTCGAGGTCAAACAATGTGAAGCGCCCTCCGACTGGTAGCGAGTACAAAGCGTATCTGTTTCTTGCTTTGCGCTGCGTTGGCAACCAGCGGCAGGGATGACTGTTGCTCGTCCACCAGCTACAGGAGGGGAGGACGCTAGGTCGGTCGAGTGCCGAGTGCCGAGTGCCGAGTGTGTGTGGTGCACGTTTTAATAGGATTAACGCTGAAGAGCACTTAACTGTTCTATCATCGTCGTCATCATTGTCGACTTTATTATTCCTGTTGTTATTTTGCTACTGTCATTATTATTGCTGTTGTTGGAAGAGCTACTAATCTTGACATTGTTTACCAAACTTTCCCACTGAAATGTCCCGCTGCGGCCATCCTCTTGACTGCTTTGATCGAAGTTGAGATATCTTCTGGATTATCGCCGATTAGTTGCGCTCAAGTATTTGAGTTGAGATTCGAAGCTGCGCCATGTTCTGAATTTCAGATTACTTCATTAAGGATGATACGCGACTTTTGCTATCGCATGTTTAATTGATTGTTTAATATATGAATGGTATAATATCTGAATTGTGAATAGCTGAATCGGTAGAATGGGTAGAATGTGTATGTGTATTATGTAGTTGTTGCGTTTTTTGCATGATTTCATTTCTTCTTTAATGGATGTATTTCTTGGAGCTGGTCTCAAATTACAGGGTTCTTCAGGAAACACATAATTTCAGTTTTTATTAACTGAGTAAACCACAAGAAAGTAAGAACAGGCATTCCTTGCATACAGAACGGCACCATGAAGAACAAAACTGAAATCTACTGAAGATACTTTTTATACTCTTATGTTTTAGGCTCTTTTTTTTGGTACTATACTTCTACAGAAAATTAGCAATGTCTGTAATAAAATAAACTTATTCAATCTTCCTTAAACATCCTTAAGTCAATGGAAACTGTAGTCGTGCGTTTCATTTGCCTGTGCAAGAAACAAGATTGGAATAGGGATATTATAATAAGGGAAAAGTGGAGTTGGATAAGGGTTGAAAATGGCACCATTTCGAGTCGCTTAGAGCGCACCCTAGTGAGAAAAAGAACAATTGATGGAAACGGTGCTTGTCTTTGCTTTGCTATAAAAAGCTTCTCATTGTCACAATTTAACAGCCATAATATAGAAGGTAAGCTTTAAGGACTGCTTCAGAATTCGCAATTTAAAGCTGTGCCCAACTGATCAGAGCGATAGCAAAATATACCACCTGAAAAGTCCGAAAAGTTATCTACGACAACTGTTTTAAATCTACCTGATATACATTTACTTGAACTACGATGATTCTCGCTGGATTGGTGACTCGTGCTCGCTGGACAGCCCGCTGAAGATTTATCTGCAAATAATTAAAAAAAGCGTTTAGAAATTAAAGGGACAGAGCAAAAGGTTCAATAGCGAGTAAACAACGTCATGCTTCTCCATCCTAGCCTCTAAACTAGAGCCCAGTCAGTTGCGTCCCTTGAGGACATGACAACCAGCATGACATGTCAATAACTTAACTCATTACGACAAAATCACTAGACACACTTCTTGATTCGCTACACCAGAGCTACGTAGCTGTGAACCTCCGTAGCTTCTCACACTCGAGACTGGCCGCCGATCGCATCGGAGTACCAGAGAAACCATCGAGTACCGGAGTATACAAAATAGATAATCGTCAGATAATCAAAAGCAACGCAAGATTTACGATATCCGATTGGCAGCAATGTTTGCCTACTGAACCGCGACGAATCATCGCATCCGCACGGGACCGGAACCGCGTGACGCACCGCAGTGCGATGCACATCGACGACGGGTCGCTTAATTGAAGGGGTGGAATTCAGTGGTTGGTCCATGAGTGCCTTTGGACGCGCTTAATTGGCGTAAATCTTTGTTTGTTAAAACATGAGATTATAATGTTGTTTTATTTATGCGTGCGTGTGTCATCGATATTGTTGCCAAATTCATGACTGCGGAGCAGGGGAACGAGGATGATAACTACAAAGTATACAGAACTCGGAATGGACGGAAATCGGAGAGAGCGGTAACAACACGCCGCAAAGTTAAAGAAATCGGCTTTTCTTGTCGACGTGCAGCAAAAAAGGCACTCCTCACACCTGCAGTGATTAACAATGCACCACGGTAACGCCATCAGCTAAAAATGGGTATTTCGATGTATTTGGCCGAAAAAATAACGTGCAATTAAAAATCAAAGCCGAAACGGGACTACCTTAAAACGGCATGCTTCGCAACGCAATCACAAAGCATTTGAATGGGGAAAGCGGGGGACTACTGAAGAGACTGCTGAACCCCCAGTAGACCCTAGCTCTGCAGTTGCCTCGGGTCACTTAATGCACACGCACTCATTCATGTTTAAAGCATTGTCTATCTGTACTTCTTTACAATTGTTTCTCGTTTCTCTCTGCAGAAGAATAAAGATGGAAGCAAAAGAAAAAATAATGAGCTACGCATGAGAGCTTCCTTTCAACTCAAACTGCATTTATTTCTAAGCATCATCGCAAGCTTCTTCCTTTCCTACTGCTTATTCTGCGCCTTCTTCCTTTTCTTGTGCTTGCTTCCTTGCCCCCTTCTCCCCTGAACAATTGAAACCAGTTCACAATCCTCCCAACCCTCTTTCCGTCCCAACACAACCATTTGTATATCGCTGCGTTTCGCATCAGTCTTTTCGCATAAAGTACACAAATAATACTTTTTCTTAGCTCAGCATAAAAGCCAAGTTAACAACCCGAAAACTCATAGAGGCGTACAAGTTGCGCCGCACGCTCAAAGGATTCTTTTATTATTTATTGTCCTGCTGATAACTTCGGTTGGAGGATTTTTAATATGCGTCACAAAACTGCGTTTCTCTGGGGGATAAAAAGAGTAAAAAAAATTACTTTATGAGGTGACATCGAAGAGGTTCAGCTCGGTGCTGGGGAGTGGGCGTGCCACTATGCAAATGATGGAACACATTTTGCTATTCTTCTCTTAATCACTGCAAAATTTTGCATACTAACGAGTTTCAAAGCGATGAGACATTTTTTGTTTTGGTTATACTTGTCTTTAATAGAAAAAAATAAATGACTAGATAAGATAGTGAGTAATTAAGGAAAGATTAGCATAAATCCATATTTTGCACAGGAGAAATATAGCCCATCATTTCGCTTCTGTTTTCTGTCTATCTTCTATATAACAAAACTGCTCTTATGTTTGTTTCTCATGGAGCCGCTCCGATTTGAAGGCAGATTTCAGCATTATGTCAGGTAGTCCATCGAAAGTGACATACCCCATATGAAGTGTCAAAAATTTAGTGCATTTTTATAGAAAACATTGAACATCATCACCATATTTTAGCAGGGGGGCGCCACATGGCTGGATGTTTTTCCAGAGTTAATATTAACCTTAATATTGTACTACAATACATGAATATTGTTCTTCCGTCCTTTTGTCGTCGTCAAAAATTCATTAAAATTTGTTGGTTCCGAATAAATAACACAAAAATATGTACAGGCGTCCCTCGAACAGCACGGTAAATCGGTTCCATGTCATTCGAAACCGTGTTATTCGAGAGACGCCTGTACAAAAAAAAATATAAATTGTTCCTGAAAATTCAACGGAGAGGCTATCATGGGATCGAGACTCCGATGCTTTTTCAAGACACGCATTTTTCTAGTTTTCAGTTTTTAGTTCTGTTCAACTTTATTGTTTTTTATAACTGAAAATGCTCTGTAATTCCAGAAAAATTAAAAAAACAGGTACGTAATTATAACAATGAAAAGTAATTAGGTGAGAATAAACAGCCTACGGTTTTTTTGGATATGGGTTTTTTTGGGACTGACAATATATGTAGATGTTGGTGGCTCTTATCGCCATCGAGGAGAAAGTGTTGAGCTCAGGTGGAAATGAACTTCTATCATATGGTTTTCACCAAACACAACCAAATCTTCAACACGCTTTCAGCCATGAGTTCTTGCGCGTAACTTAATATTATAGTACAGATCTTTGTCAGGAAGTTTCAAGTAATGAACCAAAGCCATTGCTCCAAGAAAAACTAACGTACTCTAAAATAATTTAAAGAACTTTTAATTCACAAGTGCCACATATCCATCTTAAACGCTCATCGGTTACAGAGTGCATCAGAAATGAAAGAGTTAGCCACGAAATTGCAATAACGCACGAATAGACGAGTTGCAAGTTCGTGTCTCGCGGCTAGAAGAAAGGAAGAGGAAGTGGAAAACTTGAACCTTGATGTACTTAGAATACATCACTCTTGTACTCCTCTGAGTGATAACGAAGACGTGTATAAGGTGGTCGTCGAACTGGCCAAATGTGTTGGCTTTACACTATCCACATTTATCAGGGCCTATCGGCTAAAGAGTAAAGCTCAACTTCCTCAGAATCTGGGTACATTACCGTCGATAAGAGTCTCCCTCCATGGATGTGCTTCCATTGTTGTCAAGATGTCTGAACGTGAAGCACTTCCTTCGGCAGTAAGGCGACACAGAAACGCATTAACTCAGAGTGAGCTGAATTCCCGTTCTACTTCAAGTGCGCAGATATTGAGTTTATTGCCTCAAGAAGGAGAATCAATCATTTGCTTCTTCAGTCATCAAAATCGGTAGCGTCTTAGTCCCAAAAACTGCGGACCACCAACTAATTCACACAAACTATTGCCAACAGCGCTTGGATATTTGTCACTACGTTAGCGCTAATACTTTCATGATTTACTAACATGTTATGGATATAATATACAGTAATTTAATCTTTCCTTTCGCCTGGTGGCTTGTAATACTCGAGTCGGGTCTACATCAGCATCGAAGTTATGCATGACGGATTCGATGGTTAGTGAATGAATGGCTTCCGACCAAGTTAATCTCGCTGTCGAATTTGGAGCTATTTAGGAATGACAGGAAAGGAAGGTTCGGTGGTGGGGTTGCCATTTATCTATGGAAGTGCCTCAAGACACGAATCTTAAAAGCGTCGACTACTAACGGCATTGAATTCTTAGCTGTGGAATTCTTTGCGTGCGGTATCGGCCATCAAATGCACTGCTGTTGACCCCGATCATATCCCAGCGCGTTTCTTCAAAATGATTCCTCCATATCTACTTGCCGGCAGTTTCTCCCAGAACCTCTTGACCTACAAGTTAAGGAGGTTTTTTCGATTTCTCCAACTCTACAATCAATCTGCTGACGAAGTTCTTGAGAGATCGCACTGAGTTTGTCCGGGTTAATGGCACATGCTCACCTTACCTGGAAGTACTTCGCGGAGTACCTCAGGCAAAAGAATCCTGGTTACCTGTGCTCGACTCGGGGTGTCGCAACAGAGTTAACATAGCTTTCAATTACTGCTTACGGTTCATATAAAACAGACACAGATATCCTAGTGTTACGAACTTACGAAGTAGCTTATTCCTATGTGAAATTCCTACACAAATTGCTCTACAGCAACAAGCCTGAATATCTAAGGCCTTTTGTATCATTGCTGAATTCCAGTAGAAGTAACAGTATCTCGATACCCAGATTCAGTTGTGCAATTCTGGAACCTTCTTACTTCGTGCAGGACCGCCGCTGGAACCATCTCCCTCAATCTCTCAGAGTCTCATCTCCTGGTCCTTTCAGAAAGGGGCTGCTGGAGATTCTTACGCGACCAAATGTTTAAAGCTCTAACCTTGCAGCATACTTTGCAACTGGGAACTTGCATCTTTTCCCGTTAGTATGGCAACCGTGCTTCCTTTACTATTCCATACTCCTGTCCTATTTTTCAACTTTATCTCCCTTTTCTCACTTCAACTATATTCCTTTCTTTCTTCTTCCTTCGTTCTTCCTTTTCAGCTTCTACTTATGCTTAGGCTTCATTCACATCGAACTTATGGCCGTTCCACCATTTATCATGTACACCACTAAAAAGATTCGTCTTTTCTATCGTACTACCCAATATACAATAAATATAAAAAATTATTAAAAATTATTAAATTCCATTTGTTTATTCACTGCATTATTATGACTCATTTCAAGCGCCTGCAATTCTCCATGCAGCTCTGCAATGTCGATCAAAAAATCTCAGACAGCTGTTAAAGTATTGCCGGAAAGGAAAGAGCCGGGTTTTTCTCATAGACAACTCTACCTTCGATGTTCACGTGCTGGTGAAAATCTCTTTATACATGTATGCTATAAATGCGGAAAAGTCTTTCATTTGAGCTCAATAACTGCTAGTAAAAGACATTTTGGACAACGCGTTGATCCAAACCTTTCAAGGAGTTTAAAATGTTTATTCGGTTAAAATGTACAACAAAAGTTGTACTTAAGTGCAACTTAAGTTAATATTTTTAATGACGATTTAATGATGATCCCGTTTTGACCACAAGTTTAGAAAGTAAAGTTAAGAAACGTTTTCTTTTTTCACAAGTACTTTGATATTTCAATTACCCGAAGACGTCTAAATAAGGAACGACGTTTTTGCAGCAAATTTATACCAACCCAAAAATAATAATGAAATCTGAAAATGTAACAAAAATAATGTGCATCATAATAAATATCGACTTAACATGCAAGCAAGTTGTAGTAGCCGCGACTTCGACTTCAAAAGCGGCCGCGGCGTTTGACGTTTCAATTTTCTGTGGAAAATCGCAAGAAACAAACACACAGGCACACACACACACACACACACAAACAAGCGATGGCTTTGAGCAGAAGAAGACAAAAAAAATTCACTTAACATATTGTATTTCGGTTGTCCAAAAATGGGCACAAATAAACGCAAACCAACAACAACAACAGGAAAAATGAAAAAGCAGAAAATGGAAAGCAGAAGCGTTTTGGTCAAAAGCAAGCAACAAGCAAATAAGACAGACCTTGGTTGGTTTTATAAGTCGCATCCGTTTGTCTGGGGAGCCGAGGGAGTGGGGGAGGGAGGGGGGGTTGTGTATTGAGCGTTTGGTGGTTCATGTCTGAGGGGTAAATTCATCGCTGTGTTGAACTGATAAATTCGCGCTGCACGGTTGACCATTTCAGCGGATAGGCGCTGGCAACATTCGCTCGCTTTGCCACCTTGAATTTTTTCTCCCTATTAATTTTTTAAGCGCTTCTTTTTTTGTAAAACTAAAGCGAATTTTTTTTTCATTTGAACCCCGTTTTTCTGTACGCTTAAATATGCTAATCCGAATCAACCTTCTTTTTTCAATCATTTACGAAAAATAGAAAACCCAGATTTTAACAAGAAATAAAAAATATAATTTAACATTACTTCTGCTTGTCAGCCAACCTTCGTGATCATCAGTTGCTGTTGTTGTGCTGTTATGCTGTTAACGTGTTTGTTGCTGGCAACATATGTTGAGCAACGTCAATTCGTGCAGAATAAAAAACAGAATGTTTAACATCACTGGAACAAATATTTGTTTTTCCACCTTCAAGCTTTTGTTTTTCGTTTTATTTTAATTTCCTATTTTTATTCAAATATTATCCACACACTTGATGACCGGATTCATGACCGGAACCCGAATATTAAGGACAAATGTGAGCTTAATTTAAAATTACAACCTTTAACTCGAGTTATTTAATAATTTTAACACGGTTTAAAATAGCGTAGTTAAACGTTCCACTTTATATGTATGTCTTTATATGTCTTTATATCAATTCTGTCGTCTTATAGAGAAAATTTTAGGTTCAGTTGGATTCTCTGGCTAAAAAGTGGGGAATTTTTTGAGGTCCCTTTTGCTTTTCTAAAAAAATACAGTTAAAACTTCACTAACCTGTGCGAGTCTTAGTCTCCAAACTTGAGCTGTCCAGAGGCGGACCCGGCGTCAAGGGTGCACCGTGCTGTGCCGCCGGTGAGCAAGCTGCCGGCTGCAGAGCATCCAGGCGATAGCGCTGACCCGTGCTGGCCGACGCAACCGTCGTCGTGATGCAGTTGCCATTCAGCACAAGGCCCGGGGAGCTGACCACGGATGTGACGGGGTTGTGCCCGGCGATGCCAATGCAGTTGGCGCCATTGTTTGCCTGAACATTCGGCAGACTCGATTCCAGTGAATCACTCAAGCGCTGCGTCGAGTAGATGTCACTACGTTGAAGGAAACGCATTCGGTCAGTTCACATCATGCAGTCGCTCGAAATTGCACGCATAGCGGACTCACCTAAAAGCACTCGACGCGCCGAAGAATGTGCTGCGGTCCTGCAGCGCTGCCTTCGCCTTCTCGACACTCTGCTTCAGCTGCTCGAAAGTGGACTGGTGGAAGCGGTACGAGGTCCAGTCGGGCGAGCACTGACCCAGCGTCAGACAGTCCTCGGTTTTGACCTGCGTCAGTGTGGGCGGCGAGACGCGCTTCAGATCCAACGCCGTCTGGTAGGAGCACGAGTTCTCGTACATGTTGAAGCCGGCGACACTTTCTGGGGGCAAAGCAGAGGCGCCGTAGGTGGAGTGGCCGCTGTCGAGTAGAATGCCAGGGGTCCACTTGACTCTGAAAGAGATAAAAAGAGCGGATATAAAGAGATATCCACCTCGATTTCAACAGTTAAAGAGTCATCGAGTCAATTCTGTTCTTTTCTCTTTTCGTATTTTCATGTTTATTCTAGCCGTGGACGGGCCACTGCCCAATGTACCCTGGAGCTCACCTCATCCCCGCAGCATTCAGCCAACTTGATACACGTTGTTAAATTTAGAGATTTCTGTTGTAGGAAATAATTTTCAAATCCATTTCTGAATATTATTAGCGTATTTCATGGCGTTTAGAGTTTGTTGTTGTGTTCGGTTTTTGCGTTTGCCTGCAATGGTTGCATACTCGTAATTATTGTGTGCCATAATTTATTGTCATAATTTAAACTTCACATTCGCCAGAGTAGAAAATTATGCGTTGTTGCAGCTGTTTGTGGGTCGAAATTACCTGCTGCCACTTAAAACACTAGCAACAACGCAACGACTGAACTAGCAACCGCACGCTGCCGCCACGCACTGCGGGGAAATGGTTGCCCACCAAGAGCCCGCCCACCCTTTGGACTCCAACTATTTGAGCGTAAATCCCTGTTATCCTTGGGACAACTCGAAAAATTCAACAATTCTATGCTACGTCCTTTTGTTAAAGGGAGCTCATTCTAAATATAGTATGTGCATGTATGCATGTGTGCAGGGGTGTGTGTGTGTGTGTGTGTGTGTGTGTGTGTGTGAGTGCGTGTATGCTCTTCTTGTTGCATGAATATTCGTATTCAAATTTGCTTGTCCTCGACATCGCCATCATCATCATCGGAAGTGGAGCTATTTGATTTATGCATCCAAATTTACGGCCCGCCTCCGCCCGCCCCACCAGTTTGCAGCTCAATTCAAATACGTGCCGGAGCAGTACATCTGCGAATCGAGCCAAGTCGCAAACTGCGTTATTCCTGAATTTCATTTTTCGCCTCTTCTGAATCTCCGTAAATTCGATGCATAAATTAACTGTCTTCTCCTGCGATCGCTTAAAATTATGTACCGTCTCTAAACTCTGAAATTTATCAAGCAAACTTACGCTTTAATATGTGTCTTTAATAAAGTGATCTAACTGCATGACTGCATGGTTCTAATAATATCATATTTTATGACCCTAAAGGATTCAAAAGCGGGTCCAAATTAACCATGTACTTCTAAGGATTAACCGCAAAATTTGAAATTATATTCTGTCATCATGGGCTCTATGGGAGTGGAAATACATATGACAAATCGCCGTACCTTTTATAGCGAATTCTACTTTTTAAGTAGATATTAATGCATGAAGTTGACTCTATTGCTTGTTTTTCTTTAATGTTTCTTCCACACAATACAGTTCCTTAAACATTGTCCCTAAATTTCTTTTCGCTCTATTTACAATATATACGCATGTTTCGAAAGCGTCTAAAGATTTTCTTTTTACACTTAAGTAAGTTTCGTGTACCTTAAATTATTATATTGTGCAGGCATCACTTCAATTCGCATGCAGTATTTATGATGTTGCTAATCGTAAATTGCTTCATCGCAGCTTCGTTAATCGTATCTGAAGCTGTCAGGATATGACTTCAGGATGCTGTACTTTGTTTATCCGTGTGTTCGGCGTATAAGAAGCGTCGAAGGGGTGTGTCCAGCATACGCCCACAAACAGTAGCGTGTTCTAAACAACATGAGACATGATAACAATAAAGCCAACAACAACAAGAACAACAAACTGTTAATAGAAAATCAGACAACAACAAACATCATAATAAACTGCTGACACACGCCTGTTTTATGAGTATACGCCGAAGGAGTATCGGCGCTCACGTGTAGCTGAGTAGCTGAGTGGCTGTTGTTGCTTCTGGTGTTCCGATATCTGATGGATGCAAAATACATTAACAGCAGCAAACGACCCGCCGACCTACCGAGCTACCGCCGCAATGCGAGTCGCTGCGCGGGAAGCGGAAGTCCTCGGCGGACGGCGGATGGCGGAACGCGTGCACCGAAATGAGATGCGTAGCGAATACAAAGAAATCTGTTTTCGGTGAAGTTTAATGGTTAGAAAGCTCAGCATTTTATTAAATTAGTAGTACTTCGAGACGCAAATCGCTTGTAAGTAATCAGATTTGAATGTAATCGAAAGGGTGCGCGGATTCAAAGAAACGCGATCGAGGAACAGAACATTTGTTTGAAACTTCATTTGTAGCTTTGTCTGTTATGCATAAAAATAACTTTCCTTTTAATTAGGAATGTTTTTTTTTTAGCAAAATCAAAACCGTTGCGAATTCTTTTGAGTACACGTTTAAACTGTCGAAGAGCTGCTTGCAAAACATGAACGGCAACCAATTTTTGTTTCTTGTTGTTTAGGGAGCCCAGCCGAGTTTAATTAATCGCATCCGTTCGCGTCGCTTGATGGAGATTTTCCATAATTGTCGCCAACGAGAAGAGGGAGAAGCTTAGATCTAAAAATGGTACTTCTAGTGCTACCCAAGGTTACTCCGAGCTTAAAAACATACTAATAATCACGAGAAATCTACATCCCGATCCTCTTTGAGGTCAGTCGGGATCAATGGATCACTCACAGTGTCTCAAATACCAAAATAAAATTCTACGAGACCGAACATGAGAATCATCTGAACGAAATTCAAAGAAACGATGGAGAACCGATTGCAATGATGTTTTTTGTTGGATTTTTCACCAGGAAATACAAGAAATTTTGAAAAAGAGTACAATATCGAAAATAAATCCTATCCTAAGTTAAACTAAACTGCTAAAACACATTTCATGGTGTTCAGCTGAATGAATGAATTTTCTTAACTTTTCGAATCGTTCGAGTTAATAAAGTCGAACTTCCTTATAGTGAACTTCTATACAATGAAGTTCTCCTTATTATGAACTAAAATCAAGAACACAGCTTTTTCGTTCCACTTTCAATGTATTTTGATCTCCGTATAATGAATTTCCATACAGTGAATTTTTCTTTACAATGAACAAAATTTTGGAAACAAAAATACATTTTACGTGTGTTTTTGTCTCCATATAGCGAACTATTTTTAGCAGCTTTATTTTACACTTGTTGGCAACACTATTTATAAAGAAAATAAGTAATATTTTTGGTATTTCCAAAATATGAAAATGAAAACAAAAAAGTTAATGATTTGACTTTTAACATCAGTTGGCCGAGTCCGATGAAGATATTCTAAGCAGTGTTTTAGAAAGTCGTGGATTCCAGCAGATTATATCAGATGACGATGAAGAGGAACTGGGCGGTGACGTAATGGAAAATATCGATAAAACGTCACCTACACTAGAACACGTTTCCTCTTCACTTGATGTACTACGAACTTTTTTGGAGATGGAGAGCAATGGATAGAAAAATGGAAAAATGTAGTTCAAACAAAAATACCTGCTTATTTTAAATATATAAAAAACAAAAAAAATATTTCTGTATAATGAAGTTTCTATATAGTGAAATAATTGTCTGTCCCCGTGGAGATTCAGTATAGGGAAGTTCGACTGTATTAAAAAACTATTAAAAGGTATTAAAAGTGGTTTTTTGTGATAATTTCTTGAAAGGCCTAAGCAAAAGTTTCCTCATTTTTAACCTCAGTTTCAATCTTCTCAATTTTTGAAATAATAATTTGAATACATCTAAATGTGTAAATTTTATTAAATATCCTGTTTAAATACTTTTAAAGCAGTTTTAAGAGTTTCTTTAAATATATATCGTATATTAAGAAAACCGTTACGTTTTACTAGAACAAGTTTTTAATATTAGGTCGTTTCTTTTATCGTTCCTTTTTGGAGAATATAGCAAATAAAAATAACAGAGAAATCAAATTAAATTGATTAAAACCAAAGTTTAGTAGTTCCAATAGTCTGAGATTGTAATTAGACTATAATTCTTTTATTACAATACTATGTACGTTTCTTGGTTAAGTACGGTATTATGTTTTTTTCTAGTGTTTTAAGGTAAATTACTCTCTTATAAATTACAAGTACTCGTATATGTATTTGAAAATATAAATTAAATCTCTTTAAAATGAAAAGTAGAATTTAGGTAATAAATTTACTTGAATGCAAATGTTTCGGGTATCTATATACGTCTATAACGTTGGTTTAAATATCGTATATATACTCGTACTTACAATTAGTATATCGTATTTCATAAATATTAAAATTGCAAAATATAAATATACACATATATGTATACGGATATTTCTGAAGATATGTACATATATTTTTCTTATTTCTTCAAAATACATTATTACTCTTTTGAATCCATCTACGAGTATATTGAATACTTCATATGTATAGGTACATGCGTGGGTATTATATTCACATATGTACTTCTACAGGCTCTGTTATTCCTTAAACATTCTTCCGACCTGAATATTCACTGAACTACAATGAATTTAAGTATAGTTTGGGTATTTGTGTCGCATAATATTTCTAGGCCGTCATCGTTATTATATTTACTTTCCTTATTATTCTTTTTATTGATGTTTTGACTCGAAGTTTGAGCATTTTACACGGTTTAAAGAGACCGCCTGCACCCTGGAATACGTACCTCAATTTTCCGATTGAATTATACCGTGATATATCCAGACTTGATGAGGTAATCCGACGATCGATTGAGCAATTAAACCCGAAGAACTCTTGGAAGCCAATTTCTATGCGCTGATTGGAAAATTTAATACAACCGAGCGATTTGTTCGCGTGCCAACATATTAAGACGCACTTTGAGCCGACGGCTGGTTTAATACAATAATAATATGAGCATTTCTAAATGTTGATTTGAATGTTTTTGTCTTTTTGTTTTGTTCGTTTTTCAGTTTTTGTTAGTATGTTTTTCTTGTGTGCACTTCGAGTCACGAGGCACTTCCGCCGAACGTTGGAACGCTAAAAAGCCACAAAATTGGCGTCCATTGAAGCAACAAGCTTTGCAGAACAACGAGCTTCTCTGTGGCAACATTTTAAATTTTCGCGCGCGCTCTCTACAGGCGGCTGTCGGTAGTCCAGCCCGTGAAACGTTGTAAATTTGATTAAAAACCTGGTACTAGTGTCCCTTTGCTGCAGCCGCATGTAGCATGAGCTACGATAGTGTTGTTGGTTCGAAGCGTTTCGTTGTTGCTATTTCTGCATCTGACGTTGTTGTTGTTGTCACTGGAGCTGCAGGGTCAGAGGGAGGGGTGGTTGGCTGGCTGACTGGGCGATTTGGCTGCTTTGCTTCGGTTAGTGGTTTGGCTTAAACACTTGAAAACCTCAACTACTATCTATTGGCAACGGCTACGACGAGGGCAACAACAACGGCAATAATGAGGCGTACGACGAATGCGATCGTCAACTCGATGCGCCAGCTTGCAGCTTGGAACACGGAACTCTGCGGTTGTCTGAGACAATCAACCGCTAGAAGTTTCTGTTGTTTTTTTATTGCTAAGGAACAGTTATCGCTGGTGTTCTAGTTTTTGTTTTTCTGATTTCTGTTTTCTAGCAGCGATGTAGTTACTTGGCTCTGCTTCGTCCTGGCGAGGACCATTCATGTTGTTCACTTTTCAGATCATCCCCTTCGATGATATGGAAATAAAGATGGCGTCCCTGTGAACTTATTCCCATCTGTGGTTCATGAGCTCTCCTCCCACTGGATAAGAATAGCAACAGAAACAACAACAACTCTGGCTTCAATGACAAGAATAACAACAGAGCAACAGCACTTTATTCCAGATAATCGGTACTAGAAAACGACCGCGACTCTGCTTGTGTGGTTGTTTCTGGTTCATCCTTGCAAGGATGCGGATTCCTATCGCTATCTCACCCCAAAATGCGAGCGGTTCCTGAGCTGCTTTCGATTACAGAAATCGAGCGCATGCTCCGTTAAATCTGAGCCATTTCATTAGTTGTTGTTGTTGTAATCTCTGGGCGGAGCTACGCACTTTATTTATATGGATATACATACATACATATATCGCTATGATTCTGTTGTAGTTGTGCATCACCAGAAGAGATAAGAACTTCTGAACATCGGCACGACGTGAACGGCTTCATCCATCCAATTCACGGTGCACAGTGGGCCCTGAAGACCAAATAAGTGTGAATATTGTAATATTGCTTTGGTTAGAAGAAATTTATTTATATATTCACTTCCTTTTATTGTATTATAATGTATTATATTGTGTATTGATTGCTTTCTATATATAAATCTGTACGACGCACAACAAATGCATTATGTCGACTTAGACTGTTATTCCAAACGCAAAATTTAATATGTACCAAATCACTAACATGAAGTTGGAAAATGAGTGTTGAAATATTCTACAACATATTTGAAGTTAAGCTATTATTCTAATATCACGTTTCGGGAAGTGCAACTTTGGCTATAGTACTTTTTTATACCCTACAACTTAAGGTAAGGGTATATTCACTTTGTAACGAAATGTGTAACGCATAGAACTAGAGACGATAGGTATAGAAAAGTATATATATTCTTGATCAGCGTGACCTCCTGAGTCGATTTAGCCATGTCCGTCCGTCTGTCTGTCTGTTTGTTGAAATCACGACCACAGGAGAACCAATAAAGATATCGTGATGAAACTTTGCACATATATTGTTTTATGTGGTGGGCAGGTTGGTATTGAAAATGGGCAAAATCGGTCCACGGCCACGCCTATTTTTTATTAAAAATGTGATACCAGCGTTCGTTTTTGAGCTATTACAACAAAATTTCATTCCTGGGTATAGAGTAGCATTATCCGTGAATGTGCCAAATATGGGCGTGATCCGCCCACTTTTAGGTTACACAGGCAAAAGAGGGTTATATTGTTAAATATATAAACTTCCTGAATAAAACTTTAGATAACAACTTGTTTTACAAAAAAACATTATTACATCAAAACTGGGTGCGGTTCGCCCACTTTTACACTACATATACAGTATAGCAATATGAAAAAAAGTTTATGACCACGGAAATAAAGTTTAAATGAACACAATTATAAAACAACTAAGCTAGTTATTTTGTTTTGAAAAAGGTAATGACCACGCCTACTATTTATACAGAGGCGTAGCTAGGTCTCATGGACCCCGGGACGGTTAATCAACTTGTAGCCCCAAAAATGCCTAGAATGCAATAAGTCAATACTTGATTTCCACAACTGCCGCCCCCGACATTGTGCCGCCCAGAGTGGAGTGTAGGGTATCTAAGATTCGGCCAGGCCGAATATAGTTTTCTTACTGGTTTAGAGAATAACATCTATAATAAAGTTTCTGCAAATATAAAACAAATATTGAAATTAGATTTGGATACGCTCAGTGTAATAGCCACAAGTAAATGCAAGTGCCACAAGTATTTGAGCTGGCTTCGATTACAAGAATCAAGCGCATGCTCAGTTAAGTCGGAGCATTTCCATTAGTTGTAATGTTGTTGTAATCTCTTGGGGGCGGACCTACGCATTTTATTTATATAAATATACATACATATGTAAATTCATATGCATATCGCTATCGTTCTGCATGAGTTCTGTAGTCGTGCATCACAGCTATAAGATTTTCTGCACATCTATACGACGCGTAGCGGCTTAGCCATTTGTTTCACTGTGCACAGTGGGCCCTGCAGGCTACTCTATGTGTGTAATAATGTTGTTTTCGATTAGAAAAAATTATTAATTGAGGAATGTAAGGTTGCAAATGACAATGTGAAGAAAACTACAACGCTATTGTAAAAATTGGATTGGGCTATCCTCTAATTTTTAGTATAATAAACAAATGCACTGTCGTTCCACGGTGTGTGAGCGAAGCCGCAAGCACGAACAACGGCGACGAATCCCCAGCTACGGTTTCGGAAATGCGTACGACGAACCCTCCGGACGGATGGATGCCGGATACACGAGCAACGAAAGGAATCGCTTACGAGGTTTTAACAATGGCGGCACGCAAGTACTCCTCGCACACATGCAGCCACCTTCGCGCACTTGCATCGAGCCACATGGACGCATTTGCAGAAGAGCGAACTAGCTGCAAGCAACATCGCTGCTAAGCGAAGGCGATGGCAATAATTTACTACATACGACAATGGAGCTCTTCAGATGGAGGACGGACTGATGAGTGCGGAAGACCGAAGTTTCTTATCACGTCGTACATAACTCGGTGTAAATGCTAGATGGTTATGCGTGCTTTGCGTGTTACATGCATTTAATGCGTCTTACGAGATAATTTGTAAGGATGCTCACGTGGGTGAGCAGAAAATAAACTAAGAATAATGGCTGAATTCAGACACACACACACATGCAAATTTCAAAGGCAGAAAGCGGTTTGGATAGTAAAAATCTGTGTAAAAAGCCTCTGTAGTTTACTCACAGTTCAGTTCACAGGAAGATGGGGGAGGATATAATTAACACGAGAAGCGGAGCCCAAAAATGAGAGGACTATATTTAAAATGCTCGCATTAATCGCTCGCTGGGATTCTGTGGGTGGGGTTGTGGTTCTGTGGCATATTTTCTGGTAGAAATTCACCATATCGGGTTTACTATCTGTGTATGTATGTTTGTATGCCGATATACACTACCGGCCAAAAGTTCCGAGGCACCCTTGAAATTTCTTACAAAAAGCAAATCTTACAAATAGTTATCCAAAGCTTTAAAAGTTTATTGTATTTGCTTTCAAATTACATTAAAATTATATTTTAGAAACATTTTTATTATCAAAATTTTTCCAAAAGTCAAGGAAAATGTCTGAATAATTTTTGCTACAAGTCTTGGCATTCTTTCCATTGATTAATTTCTTTATGGTTTCCTGTTGTATATTGGATTCCAACAATGCGTTCCACATTTCTTCTTTCGACGTGCCACTGGGTTTGTCGTGGCACCGGGTTTGATCGACTGTTATTGATCACGGATTGTATTTCTGGAGCCGTTTTCCTTCTGTTCCGTCGGCTTGATATTGTCATTGCTCTATCTTCACGATTTGTGGTAGATCTTGGCCTTCGTGACCGCGGAAGGTTCTCAAGAGTTCCATAATCCTTATGCCTTTGTATGGTGCGATGCACAGAACTATTCGAAACTTCTAATTTTTGGGATATTATCCGCTCGCAATCGCCTTCCTTATAAAGAGTAATCACTGCAGATCTTATTTTTTGGCGTGGCTTCTGTTTTTAAACGTTTGGTCAGTTTGAATCTCGAGGAACAAGGAATGGTGTCAATATTCTTGGTGAGCCTTTTATACTTGACCCAGGGTAAAAACTGGATGGTAATAATTTTTTAATAATGGCATGTACAATAAATAGTAAAACACATTTTCGGGTCATAATGCATTTCAGCATGCAATTAAACAATAACCACCGTAAATCCGCCTTGGGTTCCATATCATAGTTATCAGTTTAGAACCATCCTATTAAAAAACAAGACCTCAAAATTGAACTCAAAATTTATACAATAATAAAGACAGGCCACATGATTTTCTATGCATAGCAGTGATGCTCCGGAACTTTTAGCCGGTAGTGTATACACATGTGTACGTGTGAATGTCGTGCTGATCTGTTTATATACGAATAACGGGCGGTTTGTTGTTGTTTCCTTATTCAATTTTCTGCAGAATGATTTACGGCTAAACTACGCAAATAAGAATTTGGGTTAAAAATAATTACATCGACTGCAGCCTTTTTGTAGCTTGATTGTTGAAGAAACAATCCAAGAAATTTATCCTTTAGAAAGTCCGGCTAGAGCTATAAACCACCAACTCTGTTTCACAACTTTACGAACCCCAAGCGAATTACATAGAATAGACTATTTCATGAAGTTCATTTAATTTAATGACGTCCCATTCTGCTCTTATCTCCGCCTTCCTTCCCGATCCTATCTTGCCCCATATCGTTATTCAGACGAAATTCAGATTCAAAGATTATCAATTCGATTATCCAAGTGAATTGAATTTCTTATTTGCATCATTAAAACATATTAAATGTTATCAGAGCTTCTACAAAATAGTTAGATATAATTAGGGTTGGGGTATTATTTTCATTGGGGGTTACTTTTCATTCTATTATTGTGTCTTTCTTTCCATGTACTTATATGCGTCTATCTGCCGTCTTCTATAATTTTCTATTCGCTATTCATCTAATTTATCTGCTAATTTTTGCCTTCTGTGTCAATTTTCGTCATCTCCGTATTCGCATTTGTATTTTTCTACATGTATTACTTTTCACAAAAACTAGGAATTTAATTTTGTTCGGAACTCAGAACTAGAGAACAAGACGCTCAACGTGTGTAGAAAAATTGATTGATCTATTGAATACACAAAATTATCAGAAGCATTTAATTTATATTTATTCTGTTTTGTTGATTTTTTATTATCTATAACATTTAAACATGTTCACGGTTTCTATTCTACAAGTTTCTACTTGCATAACAGTTTATTAGAAGCAAAGTTTTAATGTAGAAATGCAACGTTCATAATAGTATATATCTGTATATATAAATTTATGTATTTTAGAATATAAAAATATATCTATGAATAATTATTTAATTTAACTTCATTTTTAACAATCGTCTAAATACATATTTAGTAACGAAGGAGCAAGATTGTCACAGAATGTTTAAAGAATTATTAAAAATAGTCTGTTGCGTTTGAAGCAGTTCATTGGAAGCATTGCGATTGGAATATAGAGATATGTGTTTGTATGCTTGACCTCCCGCCCATTTTCCACACCCCCTTTGGAAAAAAGGTTTGAAAGCATAGCTTTGTACAACAACTTAAATGCGACTCCTTGATGTCAGCTTCACATTAAAGAGTTTCTTCACGAAAATTACCTGTGATTCAAATTTAATTTCAATTAAAAGCTCTTTAAATCGTATTCAATCTCACCTGTACTGAGCATGTAATCAAGATCACTATTATTTGGCTGAGTGAGAATGTCTGAATGTAGGAATTGTTATCCACCAGCAACGCATAGTCACGAGATTCCCGATTCCTGCTATAGGATTGATAGGACTGCATATCATTGATGTTTCGCTCGACTGTGCCGATTGTACTCTTAAAAGCAGAAAATAATAAATAAATAATTTTATTGGAATCATATTAGATAATAAATCAGTGCCATTCTCTCGATATAAAGCAGGCGTAGAAACTTGCAGCAATTTACCCACTACAATTGGTTTTATTCTATATCAGCCATATATATAGATATATATAGATAGATATATTCTATTATCAGCCATAGAAATAATTTAATTTAGTTAATTTTAAAAACTAACTCAAGTAAACAATATTCAAGTAAACCTGTTGGCTTGGTAAAATAGATAAGCAATATTTTTGGGAACCATGAAATGAATGTGAAATAAGTTTTTACAAAGTTTTAATATAAAATTCATGATCCTGTGATATGTATCAATACTTTTACATTAATTTGTAAAAGTATTGATAGAATTAGTAAATATTTACTGAAGAGTCTAAACACTGCACCCTATATAGACGGTACTGTACCCTATCCATTTGAAAAAGTTAGCTTAATGTGCTAGACATTCCATTGCTATTATTGCCACACTTTCGAGCTGTTAGTTTGTTTTATTTTTAAAACCAGTTTTGTCTGCATCGCGGCCTACTTTCGTTAATCGAACACCACTCACTGTGAAATTCTGCATATTCAGTTGTAGTTCCTCGATCTCCTTGGCGTATTTGTCCCAAGCGTCGTACTTCACTACAGTTATGTAAATGTTGACCAGTTTTCCAGCGAAACGTGAGAATTGATTGTCAATGCAGACCGAGTAGTAGCCACCAGGAGACACCTGGTCTGTGTACTCAGCAGTTGCTTGCCACTCATACGGCTTCACAACTTGTCCAGATGGATTACGCACTGCGAATCCGGCACTGCCATCACCTCCGCGCACCACCTAATGTTATTATGACCTCTATTAATTTTAATCTTTATAAATGAAATGCATTGCACTCACACTGAAAGACACATAGAAGGTGGCTCCCGCCTGCACGTACTGGAAGTAGCAGTCCTCCTTTCCAGCTTCAATGTGCACTTTGTAGTCCATTGCCACTGCGGGCAGGTTTTCGTACCATGGTCGTGTAGCTTCCTGGGATTTTATTTCATTGATTACAAGTGGAAGTATAAAAATTAAACCTATTGTAGCGAAGCGGGTTGTTTGCCACGTCAAAACACTCATCTTGCTTGCTTTGAACTCGTTGCGGCCAAATAAAACAGTGAACCAACGCAAAGACAGAAACAAGAATCAAAGCAACAACAACACATAATCAGCTGTGATTTCGAAGTTGAATTCTGATTTCAGGGTTGCAGAGGCCACAGAAAACAAAGTAAGAAATTTGTGAAATGTGCAAGACTGGTAGTCAAAGCACATGTGGTGCTTGTGTACTTATATCGTAGCGTTTGTGAAAAACTCGGTACATATATGAAACTCAACATCAGAAATTCAAGGTATTGTACATAGCCAATAACTAGCTGTATATTAACTATAGAGGAATATATTGTTATATTAAAAAATTGCATTTCATCCATGAATAAAATTACTATTATTTATTTCTTAAATAATAATTTAACACATTCATTTCATTCTATTTAACGTTTATTCATTGGGAACCGTAGGCAAATAGTCCAATATTATTCTTGTTTTTGTGATATTGATTACAAGAACAACAAAAACTTCTTTTGCTCTCATATAGTTATCGAGTTATAGAAGTTAGTTAGTTAGTTATGTAGTTAGTTTTGCAATAAAAAGAAATTTCGCGCCCGATTCTTTCAAAAGTTTTCTATAAATAAATGAAATGAATTTAAAATGTCATAAAGCAATGACGTCAATTAGGGATGAAATTAAAATGAAAATTGTCAAACTGCTGACAAATCTAGCATATATGTCCGGCGCTCATTGATGTAGAGCAATACTAGTTTCCTGAAAAATTAAGGAAAACAAATAAAACTGGTTTAGAGCAGTATAATGTAATCAGGACTGTTAGGTTTATATTACTAAGTATTAGCACAAAGGAAATCGAAAACGGAATTGAATGTGAAAAATAAATGCATAGAAAGCACATTATGGCAATTCCCCATAACAGCAACTTATATCATTGAGAGCAACATTCAAATTAGGAAGAAGTATTTACATACAGTATTGTACAGTACAGTACAATTTAAATGTCTTAAAGATCTTATTCATAAAACCTTTAAAGCTCTTACAAACAGTTTGCAAAACAAAAATTCGTAAAACGTTATTCATTAACAATTTTTTCATCATACACAATGTAGTCAATAACTACTAATTAATACTTTAATGTAAGAACTTTATTTGTAAAATAATAAGTTACAGATTGAAAAATATTTCACTTCTTTTCGTCTACATGTGCTGTGCCAGAACTACCAACTTGAAAAGACTGTACGCAGTGCAGCCACACTTGTAAAGTTGTGCGCAGTGCTGCCACAACAAAATAGCACAAACTACAAAACAGGTAAATGTATAAAAAATTTTTAACACGCTTTTTACAATTGAAATGCATTTTAACTGCAAAATGCTTGTAAACATGTTTTGATTTTTTTATGAATAAATCTTCCGTTGCGAGCTGTTTCCAATTTTGTTTTTGTTTTTGGCACTGATTGCAACAACAACGAAATTTCGTTCTGACCACGCCCACTGTAGGAGTTATAGCCCCTTGAAATTGTTACATAGGCTTTTTAAGCATCTTTCATTTATATTAAATAAATGTTACACAATATTGTATTAATTGTATTAAAATTGTATTACAATTCGGTGTCCAAAATCAATATCAACCTCGCACTGTGACCCAAACTGAAAAAGCTGTTTAATTTTTTTGTAATACTTTCGAATCGACCTGAGTTACTGTTATCTCCCTCGGGCGGCTATGACGGGTTCAGGACCGTGCCCATAATACGTGCAGTTGGCCTGAGTCAAGGGTGACATAACACAGTTTTATGACTATAAAACAATTCTAAGCTTGAATATAAAATATAATACGCCTTTAGATTTAGATTTAGATTTATTTTCATATATATTTCATATCATTTCATTCTTTATAAATTCTTGTATACAAATAATGGCATTATTAAAGCGATATATTAATTATAGAAATACATAAGTTTTATCATCCTTTCCTTTTTCTAATAAAATTTAAGTAGAAGAGAACATTTTACACAAAAGCAAAAAGAGAAGAGAGTAAAGTAAAATATAAGGAAATATAAAGGGAAAATTTCTTTTACTAAACAAATATTTAGTTACATATTTACGTATTTTACCTTTCACTTTATTTTTTGCTATACTATATATTCGTATAATAACGGTTCTATGCGCTTCCATAATATTTTCTATAACGTGATTTCCTACTTTCTGTGTTTTCTGATATTTTTTCCACATTTCTGGGTTGATTATACTTTTCGGTGTTTATGTGGTAAATTTTATAACATTGTGTTCTCTTGTTTTTTTGGTTTCGTGTCGTTTAGTATAAAAATCCCCGCAAAAATATAGTACAAAACGAATATGTTGTATATATTATCGTGCAGCCTCAGGATGTAGCAATGCATCGTCTCGGTGCACAGTATAAAATATGTTTACGTTTTAATGTTTTATTTAATTGTAATTTAAGTTTATTTTTAATTTGTTTTAAGTTTAATTATAGTATATTATATTCTATAGAAGTCGAAGTAATATTACAGCTGCACAAATTTATTGTGGATTTATTGGTTTCGCTTCACTTTTATACAGTTTGTCCTGATTAAAACGGAGGAGGTTTTCCGGACGACACGCAATACAAAGATCTAGAGATTTATTCATTTCAAATTCTTACTCTTTTAAGTAATATCTTAGAGAAAAATTAATAAACATAAAGTGCTATATTAATATACATAAATAACGTGCACTAATGATATATACATATATATATGTTTAACCAAAATAATGTCTTGTCTGCAATGTAGATTCGTTTTTTACTGAGAATTTTTCCAGCTATAGAAGTGTCTTTAAAGTAACTCTTCGTCCTCCCTGTCAGAGGTCAAGACATTTGTATTTTATGTGTCCCCCTTCCTCACTCTCACACACCTGTCCATAGACTGATCTGCGGAATAGACACTGAACGTTTTAACTGCACCCTCTTATAAATGTCGCGATTTCATACTTCATGCAAATTTTCTGTATTAACTATAATTAGTATTGTATTAGTAGCTGATTAAATTACTGAATTAATTTCGCATCATGCCTGAAGCTCAGCTTTTAATTTAACTATATATACCTTTATATACTATTTATATATAGTCGGATTACCTCTTATTGTAGTTAATATTTGTATAGCTGCTCGTACATAACTCTGTCGTAATAATTATTGGAATCAGCAGAACAGAAATATATGTAGAAGTTACAAACCGTTTCATAACTTTATCGTATATATGTATATCAAAATCTTGCGTGTATATATAGAAAAACCAAACCCTTGAGAAACGAAAGTCGCAGCGAAATACTCGAACGGAAATTATATGGAACTAGAATGGAGTTATCATCAGTATGTAAATATTTATAATAATCATAATTGCATTTATAAATTTGTAATACGCCTAAGAATCATCAGTCGCATTCAGGCCCATCCGAAAAGTGGCCGCGCACATCGAGGGCCGATCCCAGTTGGAATACTATATGCGACAGAGAAGGGTGTTCCAGTAACTCGTTGGATGGCAATGGTGGTTCACATCGTGGTCTCATGTGACGTCCGCGGAAACCTCGGTGCAATCTTAGCACAACATCGCAGAAGACGAAGCGCAATATTAACGTGCGCAAAAAGTCGTCTCCGAAGAACTGTACGTAAGACGAGTCTGCCGAATAATGTTTCATATAATTACAATAAACAATATACAATATAGTTACAATAAACACGGTTATAATCTCAAACGCACTCCTCTTAACTTACCTATAAATCCTATTCCCTGTTCGATTTCATCGATTCGACAACGTGTGACAAGTCTTGAAGCCTCTGTAATAAATCGATCCACATACGTTTGACAGCGTTCCCAATGATGGATGGGTACGTCGCCCACGTTACAAATATAACAGAGTGCAGTCAGTGGGGAGTGCAGGAAAAGTGTGAAGAGGGAACCATGATGTTGTACATCCACTAGAGCAGGGGAAATAATCAAATAAAACGCATTACTTACAAGATCTTTAGTACATCATTCACAAAGACCTCTATAGTGACCTACCTTGAAATGCTGGCGGTACATCTTGCGGTGACATCAGTATTACAAGCGGCTGGCCAAAGTATCGTGGGATGTGTTGAAAGACAAACGAATTGTCCGAGTCGATTATAATGAACATCGGTCGACGTGTGAATGGATACAAATCGCCCGGGTAAAGGCAGTGATTTTCCTTGTAAGACTTGCCGCGACATGCGATGCCGCCGCCCTCAACGCCATCACGCTTGACGCTAGTAGCGAGGCCGCCCAACTCATATCCAACTGTTGGATGGGGAAACATAACATATAAACCGTTGATTTGTGATCATTCAGGCAGCACAACTCACAATCCTCGGGATGCTTCGTAGTTGAGAAACAACCATCGGCTGACATGTACAAGAGTAGAGCGCCTCCCGGGGGTAATTCTTTAAATCCGCTAGCTAAGAACACCAGAAGCTGGCTTATCGAAGGCTTGTAGAGTAGATATTTGTGAGGATTGTCTCGGTAATGACGGCCGTTTTCTAAATAGCCCTTAGATCCTGGAACACCATATGGTGGTATACGACTGGCTGCCGGACTGGCATCGTGGCCAACATGCATTCCCCCATGCGTCATGCTAATCGGATGCGTGGAGGATTCTGTCGGCTCGCGTTCCAAAGTCTGCAGCATTCTGGAGGAGGAGAAGAGTAAGCAGATTAATCCCTGAGCGGCGAGACACAGAAAATCAACTCACCTGAACATGTCCATGGTTAGCTCGGAGAACTTGGCCTGTTCGCATGCAGAGCCCACAATCAAGATCTCCTGCAGGCTGAGCGTCATGTGCGGCGAGCGCTCGCACGGCGGGGTCGTCAGCGGGGACAGCCTAGAACCGGAACCACTGATCATCAATTGGGGAAGTTGGACTATTCTAGGGGCAAGACAACGCAGGCCCGTGCTTTCACAGAAGAACCAAGAATGCGAATGCGAATGCGAATGTGAGCTTTGAAGTGTATGTGTGGGTGCGAGTGTGGTGCTTGTGTGAGTCTGACATGTGTGAGCGAGCGTGCACAACGAACTTGCTGCGCATTCGAAAAAAATATGAACGGGCGGTCGAATTGAGTGTGTGCGCGATCGTAAGATCTACTGCTGGGTATGAGTGATGAAAACAGGCGTGTGCGGTGGGTGAAGTGGGGTGGAGCTGTGCTGTGCTGTATGCTATGAATGCGGGCGGAGTGCGTTGCGGTGCACCGTGTGGTGAGCGGTATTTGGTAAGTCTTCTGTGGTTGCATAATTTTTCTTTACCTCAACTTAAAATACGAAACTTAAACTCAGTGATAACCAGAGTGCCTCCCAAAAACAAACAAAAAAAATAAAGGAAATAAAAAAATTAGGAATGGGTCATCAATTTTCGGAGTACGTTCACAGAGTCGCCTTTTTGAAGGTGGATATTAGGGACCAAACAGGATGCCATAATCCTTTGAAATCTTTGTTTCCCTCAGTCCTGCTCTTCCACGTGCCCCAAAACTTATTGACGACCCACAACAAATTCTATTTCCTCACTAAGAAAGCACGGGCGATGTACACAACAGCCGCTGGTCACTGTGGCCTTATTTCTCTCACCTGTGCGAAAGGATGATTGGGTTGGAGTCCGCATGAAGGACAGCTACGGCAGCTTCAGCTTTGATAAAACCTTTGATTTCTTCTAATACTAACGACCACTCCAAATGGTCCTCCGGTTCGTAACTGCTCGCAGTAGGAGAGAGATTACATTAGAGGTACGGCCAATGGTGCCCGGATGGCTCACTTACGTTGTTGTGTATTCCTGTATTTGTTTCTCCAGCTCCGTTACCAACTCGCGCACCAACTTCATCTTCTTCAGCAGCAAACAAACAACAATAAAGCGCGCGTAGTAGCGTAACTTCTTAACCATCAGGTCGGGCCGGTCCTCCTTGATGGCTCGCGAATAATAGGCTCGGCCTCTAATAGCAGCATAGAATTGATACGCTTCGTTCAGGTAGTTCGTTTCGCTGGTTCTTAAACTGGAAGAATCACGAGGAACATCAATCGTACAACATTCAAAACTGTGATCTGTCAACTTCCCTAACTGTAAAAGTCTAACTACAAGTACTTTCTAGGTCGAAAAATGCGTAAAGTTTTAAGTATATATATTTTAATACTGTGCCCCAATATTAAATTATGTCTTGTTGCACTCACTAGTAATGATAGTAAAGCTGTCCAATTTTACTAGCGATTTCGCCGATCTGCCAACGTTTCAACCCGTACTTGGAGTCCAACACCATCCTGTGCTGTTGCTGAAACTTCCACAACTTCGTGTAGACATCGAATGTGCGTCCAAAATACGCCTGCCACTGACGATGGCCATATTGCGGCAAATCTCTGTAAGAAGCAATGATGGCATCACATTTTTTGTGGTATCTCGTTGGCGCCAGCGAAACTTACCGTAGTCCATTGAACAATTGCTTGGATTTCTCAAGCAGATGGCAAAACTCGAGCACTAACTTTCTGTCCTGTTCTTCTGTGGACTCCATTTTCACCATACCGTTTCAGCGATTGATAATGTTATGTACGAAGTATTAAAGAGCTGAAAACGGAACGAGGCAGATGCTGAGTAAGAGTGGCATCGAGGGATGGTAGAAGTATTAATAAGTGAATCGATATCAGTTGATTAAATGAATCGGAGGCGAGTGAGTATGGACCACCCTCGCTTCGAACAACTGCAGAGGGAAATAACTACTACATTAACAACAACAACATGTGTCATTGAAGAAAGGGATGCGAAATTGAACCTCTTTTTACTATCGATATTTTCTATTCTGGGTATGCAACGAATGGGCTGGCACTTGAGTGCATCTCATAGACGCGTTCAATAACTGGCACTCTGGCAGCTGGTGCACCGCGCCGCTCACAAACCCAACCACTGAATTAAAGCTCGCCGGCCACTGCTTCAGTTGATTCTTATACTGAGTGGAGCACCACAAACGAGAGCGCTCGAGCACACAATCTGATCTCTCCAAGCAGTATTTGCCCACCACAACGACGCAATACGAGCTGCTCCGAGAATCATTTAATAATTTAAGCGTATGGAAGTGAGTGCCCAAGCATGTTCAGACGCTACTCTGTATCGAATATTAAAAAACACCATATCCTAACTACATCCTAACAATCGGTAAAAACAATTAATATGATAGCACGTTCATATTTTCTTAATTTAGATTCTTTCCATCCGAGCGTCTAGTACTAAAACATCATCATCAATAAAATGCTCGAGTACTGGAGCAGACAGTGTAAGTGTTTGTCGTTATTCTTGGATTCGAAATGAGAGCTTGTGAGTTCGGAGAGACTCAAAATAAAAACGAAACAACTTCGAGTGCCTAATGTTTTAGTATCTAATTCTTGTGAGGTACTCGAGAGCTGGAATCGGGTTTCGCATCACTGTCACACGGTAATGAATAAATTCTGGTAGCCGTGGCGCCTTGCTGTAGCCTGAATACGCAGATGACAGCGACACACACCATGTTGTTTTCACCATCAGACGCAACGCAAAGCTGCCAAAAAACAAATAAATGTAGGTTAGCCAAATATTTCGGCGAACGCATTTCTGTGAAAATGTGTGTGTGCGTCTCTGTTTGTGTGTGCATGTGTACAATACTTGTGGCCAGCTTTCGCTTCACATAAATTTTAAGAAACGTATGAAGGATTTTTATTTTATTTTTGGCCGCAGATGGAATTTGCGCAAAATTGTTGGCTTGACTGCGGCGTGCGAGGTGCTCTTGTGCCTTATTCACAAACACAAGTACGGACACAGCACTGGACAACAACACTCACACTCAACCACACATACAAACGCACACGCTCAAATACGGCGCTGTGTTCATTGCTCAACTGCTGCTGCTTAACCATTTGGGCATCCAGCCGTTATGTTGCCATCCTTCTGCCTGCGTTGACTTGTTCAGCTTTTGTTAAAATTACCCGAAAGTGAGTTAAGTTAGCTAATTTTAGAACACGCCCACGCAACAATGACACTGGCACCGACAGCAACAACAGCAGCTTACGTTGTACAATTATTATTACTACGAGTCTCTTTTTACGAGTACCTCCAGCAACCGATTCTATCGGAAGGCAGGCGCGCGCACTCTCGGCGTAGCAGAGTGAAAGCATTGCGCCAGAGCCTACAACTGACACAATTGATTTTCGTTTGGAAACTAGGTCGAACTTTAACCCTACCTTTAGTAGGGCAGGAACCAAAAAATACACACACTGCCACACAGACATGCACTGAATTCCCCACAAAAATGCGCCACACTCGCTTGAAATAAAAACAATCTGTGTATTTTTTGCATACTTGTACAAAATATTCATGGTGCTTCCAGCCACACACACATACACGGATGTGTGTGCATGCAGAGTGAACAACATAACACACACAACAACAAAATCAACACCATCAAAACATAATTCATACAAAAGAAATCCTCGTTCGGGGCACCTCGCCTCAAATACTCGGAACAAGTGAGATAATCTTTGCCTTTGTTTCGGAAAAAATGACTAAATCTGTTTTCAACTCAATTCAACCGAGACAGGGAGGGAAGGAAGGAAGGAAGCGGGTGAACTTAAGCGCAGCTCAGCAGAAACTCAAAGTATCCGATTAGAGCACTTCAAATGATCCTTGTTAACTAATTTCAGTAACGATGTACAGAGTGGTACGCCTAGTAGCATGGTAAACTCTATGGTACTCTGCTGTAGCAACAACAACAACAACGGCAACACTGAACGAATCTAGAATTTTATAAATAATTTATGTACTAACATAATATCAGGCATGGATTTATTTTATATACACTGATATTCATCCACTTTGTGCTAGGGTTCATTATATCAAAGATAGGTTTATTATTACATAGTAGATAGGAGCTCCGTTTTAGCCAAAGAATTCAAGTTATGGACAATTAGATTGCACTGCTGCCTCAACGTATCTTATCACATGTTCCAATAATACTTGTAAGTCTCCGGAAAGTCTCTTGATTGGATTCTGCAGTCTTCATTTGTTAGAAGATACTGATACATACTATATATCATAGACGTTATCGTAGGTAGTGGTATACGAAACCCATCGACTTGTTGCTTCAAGAGTTAAGAGTATCCACCCAACCAGGAAACAACAAAGCAAAACCACTGCCGGTTCCCACAAGTTCAGGCAACTTCATTTCTCCTGTAATTGAAAGCATGCATTATGGAGGAATTCAAGTGCAGCGTTTTATAATAGATAATAGCAGCGTTAATGTACATTTACTAAACACAATCAATTACTTTTAAAACAAGTGTAATAATCCAACAAATTATACATAAGTACATACAGAAGCTGTCATTATACCATTTACATTTTTCGGATAGACATCGAGATAAACTGGAACCTAGTTGATTGCTTACAACTGGATAGATACGAATAAATGGGTAGATCGAAGAACACAGAGATAGACATTTGGAATACACACAGCGAGAACGGAGAACAGTGAGTCTGACTGGCTCGCTGAATGGCTGACATGCTGTCGTCTATGCGACAATCTGTCAGTCGGTTTTTGTCGGCTTGTTAGTGCTGTTGAGACTATAATCTTCTTCTGTAGTGTACGTACAGTCCGTAAATTTGTAGAGACCCACAGTTTATCCTTGTAAAGCCCACAGCAGATATACACACTGATGTATTCACTTGTTTGCTCGATGTGTGCAAACATAAATCGAAAAAATATTATGTTTAGCTTAATCTGGTCGGACTCTTACATTTAATACGGTATGTTCATTTATGGACTATGTATGTATGTATTAATGGCACCAATATGTGGAGAATTTCCAACAGAATGACAGAAACACATACTAGGCAAGACTAAGAATAAAATTAAAATTAGTACTGATGGAAGGAAAGGTCTACATATTTTCTGCAATCGTTATTTTAGTGAAATTTTTAATGGCGGGTGAAGGAATTGGCAAGCATTTTATATAGGAAACACTTTCCTGTGCGACAGTACGTAATTTTTGAAGTGAATTCATTTTGGAAACACATGAAAAATCCTATTCTGCACCCAAAATAGGGCTTAGGTGAATTTTATAAGTAAAATACGACAGTATATTGCTTAACAGTCTCTGTCTTCATGTCACTCCACTGAGGTTGGGGCTCCTGAGACATGTTGAGCTTTCTCAGGGCACACCTCATTTCGGAATCTAAGAGACGAAAGCACGTACAAAGTTAATATAGACTGATCTCTCAGCTGTAGGGCACAAAAGCCGCCAAGTAGTCAGCGATCCAGTTTCAACCGAATGGAACAGAAACTATGACTGAAACCCTACGCCGCTAACTACACGTCATATTTAACCCGGAAATGAAGAAATACAAACAAAACAGAGCCACCACACACATACCCGTACAAGCCACACACACAATCAAAAAAACATGCACTCCTACACACAAACACACTTGGACGCCGTTCATTATCACCCTCAAACAAGAGTTTCCCAAAGCAACGTATCCCATGTGACAAGCTGCTGTTGTTGTTGTTGTTGTTTGTTTCATTGCCTCGACAAGGTGCTTCTCGTGCGCTACACACGCACACATCCACCGTCATACATGTTTGCACACATCCTTTGCACACAGAACTCTTACAGGTTCACTTATTCCATTTCGCAGGAGACAAGAAAAGCACAAAGAAGCACGCGGGCCGAAAAAACAACATCACGCTGAACTGCAGCCCGTCAACTCTGAAGAACACTGAAAAAAAAATCATAGCCGTGAATACTCGAAACGTATGTCATTTTTCTCATTAAAAAACTGTAGATTGTATATGGCAACACAAATCCGTGCAACACAAAAGAAAAAGAGAATAATTTTAATTTTAATTTTTACTATTTATGTATATTAGCTTAATTTGGAAGCTCTTGTTGCTGGATTTTTTGGTAGACAAGATTCGACGTTAACAAATCCCGACGACTCCATCATAATATAATGACGAATTTTGCCTTAATGGGCAACAGTTTTAAACTGCATTTTAACTAAGAGGCCAAAATGCATCTTCAAAAGAAGGCCAAATATATATCTTGAAAGATTTACCAATACTAATATAGTTGTATCTGTTTCGAGGTAGCTTTCCATCAGAGCACAAAAAGCCGGTCAAATTACAAGTCGATGCATTCGCGCATTCGTCGATAATTTGTTTGTTATAATTTTTTTCAAAAGTGTGTGGAAAATTTGTTTCTTTTATCATAAAATACACTGCAAAAATCTATTATTAATCCTTTAAGGCGATGTGTTTTCTGTGTGAGGGTGTGTTTTTGTGTGTGTATGTTTACACTTTTAGTGCTGTAGTTAGTTCAGGTGGTATATGAGAGCCATGTTGTCGTGGTCACATCACGTTGCACGTTCTTGTTGCTTGCTTCATATGTTGTGAAATCGTTTACGAACGGTTATGAAGTTTTATGTTGGCGTAGTCGATGTTGTTGCTGCTGTTCCGCAGAGAAAATGTTAAACTTCATGGTTTGGGGAAAACTATTTTTAGTTTTCAGAAAAATAACGTTAAGTGGAGAAAAAACACTCAGTCCACGAGTACAACAGCCACACACTCGAGAAGATGTGCCTTACGCTACATACTCGTACATATACTTAAACCGACGAATGCAGTTTATTAACGGCAAAAGCCAAAGCATTCTGTTTGTTTTCAATCTCTCACTCAAAGCAACGTCTGCTCTAAAGGAATACAGAATTAAAGACGCTCAAAATACTGAAAAGACGCTAACAGAATAACTACATATTTTACTTAGTTTTTAACTGTCCATGAAATGGTTGGTGTTTGAAATACAAAATATTGCGAAAATCCGTTAAGTTGATGATAAAGTCAACATCTGCAGTCTTTATTAAAACCTTACATAAAAGAGAAACGACAAGAACTATCATGGATTTTCAGTATAACCGACAACAACCATGGTCCCTCTAATTCAAGGAAAATAACTCAGGTTTTTGCACTTTTGATATGCGTTTTAAGGCCAGCTTCCGAAAAACTTATCCCATATCGGATCCTTAGTTCTCGCCTCCGCTTACTCACAGTTAAACCGAACTTCCGACCTTCTGACACGCGAATTCAAAAAAATCGACGGTGGGTCCGATTTATTAAAGCTTCCATCTTCTCTCCCAAATCTGAACGTGTAGGAATAGAAATGAAACTGAATCTTTAAGTTTCTTTTCTTCTGACAAAGTTATATATACCTAAATTGCTTTCTTTTGTACTTTTGTACCAGTCTCTCTGGGAGACTACATAGTTCAAAACTAATTCAAGAAAAGGAGCAAAAGCACATACATACATACAATCAAGAGCACATTTTTATGAAAATCATGCACGCGAAACACTGCAAAAAACGGGCGCCTCAGCTTTGATTGGCGCCAACTGGGTGAGTGTAATGCCAACAATTTGACCAATTAAAATCGGAGTCAATTTTATGCACAAACACGATTTAGTGTGTACCTCACGCAAGTTGTTAGTGTTGTTGTTGTTGTTGTTGTCAAATTCATTATATTCAAACATTTTGCTCCCCAAAATATGTATTTTCATGCCCTTTCCTCAAGCTTTCCTTATACGAGTACGGGTATATGCAAATATTGTTGTTTTTGTAAAGAAGTGTTATATTCAAATTAAGTAATATTGCCGAAATGTATTGAATCGTTTAAGTCGTCCAAGGCATGAGTCTGAGTGTATCGATGATTCATTTTCGTCTTCTTTCGCCGCCCTACCCCTGCGCCCATCCGCCCATCCTCCTCTTACCCGCTGACCCCAGATTGCCAAGGTAAAGAGTGGTACACAAATCTGACACGTGATTTAATGATGTCCACATTCCGTGTTGTTGTCGTTGTTGTTGTTAATATAGTAATTGTGTTTATTGTAATGTGGACATTGATGCGCCCGCCCCCAAAGAAATGAACGACTACGCCAGGAAGCACGGCGACGACCCTGATACTCGGATGAACGGACTCGGTCGGATCATATTCGGAACTGAACTGAAAGGCTTTTTGTTTGAAGACAACGACGAAGACAACGAAGAAAACACTCGCAGGGCGGGCGAATGAGGAGGACCGAAGGACGAAGTGCGAAGTCGGTCGGTTTTTTAGGGGTTGCTTCATACGACAATTTGTAGTTTATTGCTGCTGCTCGCCTTGCTATTGAACTTCCGGCTTCGTACTTCCTGCACGTCGGACATGTAAGGCCTGTTGGAAGGCATGAAAGAAGACGCGTTTTTCGTGTTCATGCACGCACGATGTAACGACAACAACAGTAACAACAACGAATACGAAGGAGATGAGGACGACGATTGTTTGATTTTTATTTTAGTATTGTAGAGTAGTAGTTGTTGTTGGTTGTGGTTGTGGTTTTCATTACTTGATCTGGTTTATATTTTCAGTTGTGGGGGGGGGGGGGGGTTAAATCGTTTTGCAATGATTTAAGAGATATTTTATTTTCTGATATTTCGCAACGTTTTACATTTCTTTAAAACACGTTTTTCTAACTACTGTCATTTGCAAAAAAAATGAAGTCGATTTGTTGCCTCTCCGCACTTTCAGGGAACCGCTCTGGCTCGCCCACGACTCAAACCTACCAAAGCCAGGACGCGCGGAACTCACCGTTGACTCTTGTTCACTGCCTTAATTTTCAAATAGACTCGTACCTTTCTGTGGAACAGCAGCTCATTGTGATCGGTGTCGCGTGCCTGTCGCGTCGCCTAGTTTAGTGCTCGTAAACCGCATGCGAGTGCTGGTCAGTCAGCAGTGATGGCTTTGTTGTTGCTGCTACATGCATACGTATGTAGTGTAGGGAAACCAAATTGTTGCAGTTGTTGTTGTTGCTACTGTGGGATTTGTGAAAACTTGCACGAAGCCCTAGCTGTTGTTTTTGTTGTTGTTGTTGTTGGCGTTGGCGTTGGCGTTCTTGTAATCTCTCAATTGGAAGTCTTCGGATTGCGGTGGTTGGTGCACGTTTGCTGCGGCTACTTCTGCTTCTGTGCTTCTTCTTGTTTTTAATTTTTTTCACTCTTCGCATACGTTATGTTAATTTGCCGGCTTACGTTAAACGCTTTATCAACTGTTCTCAAACATTTTTGTTAATTATTTCGTTGGCCTCGATGTGGTGCGTTTGCAAACGACGTTTTTCTGATTATTTCACTAGTTTTTAATCGAGTTCGAATGCTATTTATTAATGCAGGAGTAGTGAAAAAGTTGCCGTCCCTTACGTTAACGTGTGGTTCACAGTGTGAAACTTTACAGTTACATTTTAACGAAGGGTGGTTTATTGATTTTCTCCGCCGCAGAGTTCCGCCAGCAGATGGCGCTGCATGTGTGACATTTGTGACAAGCAGAAGAGTATTTTGTTGGGGGTGGTTTTATCCACTCGTAATTTTCAACCAAAAATAATAGAATACAAGATTACGCATTGCGCAGGTCCGTTATTCGATGTCGATAAATTTGACAACCGGTTTCAACCGTGTGTGACGTCACAATAGTAAGCATTTTTGTGAGAGCCATAGACAAACCCATTGATATATAGTAAATTTCGTGATTTAAACAAAATTTGATAAAAAATAATGAAGTGCAGAGTGAAAAACTGTGGAAAATGGAATCAGAATATGTGCAGTTTTTTCCATTTCCATCCGACACTAAAACAAAGCGAATTTGAATTAGCTTTTGCAGACATGAAAATAATATGCAGTTTGAACTGGGTAAGAAAAGGAGTTTTTCTACTATTATTCAGTATTAAAAAGCTTTAAATTATTAGGATTTGCCAAAGAAGAGGATTCTGAAGCGTGGTGCCGTTCCGTCCATATATGATCCATATGCTGGGATGCAATGTTGGCTGCAGAACGTGAGAAAAACACATTGAGCAAGCTTTCGAAATCAATTGCGACATCAAAATAAAAAAGTTATTCCTCAGGGCCAGAATGTTTTTTAAAATCAGGAAACTGAATAAAGACATTGTGGATAATGCTTACAAAAAGAAGCTATGTAATACTGTTACATAGCTCCTGATTTTCATTAAAATATTGTAGATAATATTCCAATTATTGTATGTTAATATACATAAGTCAATTTATTATTATATATTTTTAAGTTTTGAATTTCAATATAAAATGTAAATTCTAAGTTTTATTTAATAATGTCAATAAAATTTACTTTTATGACCACATTTACAAAATATGTATTTATTTATTAATTGCCATCGCCATCCAAGAATGATAGGGAAAAAGTTTTGTAACTGGAGTAACTGCGCTGGCAGATTTTAATACACGCTCTGTCGTAATCATTTTATTTTGGCCGAACTAATCCATTTTAGATTGTTGGATATAATACGTTGGGGGTTGAGATTTCAGATCGTATATTTCTATAGTATATCGTTATTATTTCTAAAACCGAGAAATTAATGTAAAATATAAAATTTTACGGTAATGTTTACAATTTTGTATGCAAAATGTATACAAATTTAACAGTTCAGCTATATTGGTTTGCTATTGTGACGTAGATGCGCAGAAGAAAACATTTTTGAACGCTGTTCTGTGTAATCTTGTATTCTATTATTTTTGATTTTCATCGACATTTTAACATTGCTATGTTCTGCGTTGGTGGACGCGTGGTAGTTGACGCGTTCGCAAATCCCTTAATCACAAAAACGTTACGCAATAGATTTTATTTCCGTCAGCAGTGCAAACCTGAAAGAACACTTTCTGGCTGTGCAGGGTTGCCCGTTTTTTAATTTTAAAATCTTCAAATATTCCAAAAATATTAAAAATTTCTTCTTCTAAACTCAGTTTATTTTTGTTCGACACGTTTTCAGTAAATAACACACTTCTCTTGAGATTTTCATATTTTATTTATTACATCTATGTAAAAAAGCAACTAATAATTGAAATTTGAAGAACTGTAAAGCCCCCTTTTAAACAACTACTCGTACATGTTTTTTGGATTATTTTATTGAATTCTCAATTCATACTCTCTACTCTACTGACATTCATGCATTTACTTATGGATATGCTACCAAAGAATTGTAGCAAAAATTTGTATATAAATTTGGTTTAACAGTGAATCTAATAGCAGCAAAACGGAATTCGGTTAATTTCTACCATATTTTACATGAAATAGTGGTCTACAATATATTTGTCTATTTTATTACACTTATTTTAATATAAACTCTTTATTAATATTCGCCGTTTTCAAACACGTCCGCCTGCATCACTACGGAGCGCACATTTCTGTATTAATTTTTAATGTTTAGGCCAAAAGTTATCGACCTAAACTAGCGTTACCTACAACCGCGTCACCTCAGAAACCGTCGCCACATCGGCTTCATTAGCCGGTGCGCTGTTGGGAGTCGAGGTGGAGGTGCCGGCCTCGATTGTTGGCCGCGGCAGGTGCGAATAGTAGCCATGGCAATTGTTTTGATGGTAGTAGTATTTAGGATTTTGATTGCCTAGATATGCACTGGGCGTCGTTTTGGGCAGATGTGGTGGATGTTGCGTACTGGCACAATCGCAGATCGTTTTCGAGTGAGTCGATAGCAGATCTTCGGCGGATTTCGTGCTTATCATTGTCGTCGTTGTAGTCGTCAGCTCCCCAACGAACTGCGACGGCGGCGGCGCGTAGTTTTCGACATCGATGTAGGTGGAGTACCGTCCATAGTGGTTTTTGCGGGGCATGGAGTGGCTAGATAGTTGCTGTGCAACTTGTAGTTTAATGGGCGGCTTCATTGCCACAGTGTCGAGGTAGCCGTAACCGAAGCCATAGCCGCCGATGGCTTTAGTGGCCAGGTTGTCCCACGATTTCGGTTTATTCACGTAAGTGCAGACGTTCGGGTAGATTTGAGATGGCTGAATTTGAGTCGCGGTTAAGTGGTAACGTTGTTGGTAGACAGGAGAACCCTGTATGTGCGGCTGTTGCAATGTGTGCTGATGCTGCTGCTGCTGCTGTGCTTGTTTGAGATGTTGTTGTTGCTGGTTAGTTGGCTGTGTTGGTTGTTGGTAGGATTGTCGCGACTTCGTTGAGTGCTGCCGTGAGGCAGGGTTCTCGCTTTGCGGATCCCAGTGCAAAGTGTCCGTACTTAAGGATGTGGTGTATGACGTGGAGTCAGCGGCACCGAGTTCGCTGGAGGTGCATGAGTGTAGGCTGCAATGGCTGGCGAGGCCCGCGGTCAGATCGAAGTAACGTGAACGCAAGCTGCCCGTCTTGGACTCGTAGGAGGGCTGTTGTTGTTGCTGCTGAGCTGCAGTTCGATGTTGGTGAGGATATTGGCGATGATGATGCTGATGTTTTGCATTTTCAGAGCTTCCGATATGATGATGATGGTGAGCATGACGAGCTGTGCTGGGGGATGTTTGTGTGGCTGATTTGGGGCGTGGTGCATGTTCCTTCGGTTCGCGTTCGCGCTCGCGCTCGCGGTGCTTGTGCTTGTGTGTGTGTTCCTTGTGATGTCGGTTACGCTTACGCGTCGGCACACAGTGCGTGTCACAGCACGGGCTGGCGAGATCGTAGGCGTCCAAGCTGACGTTGTCGCCACCAGCAACGGAAGCAGTTTTTTCGGTCGACTTCCATTTAAAATGACCGATGCAGGGATTACAGGAGTTGCCGTGGCAATGCCGCCCGGACTTCGGCACTTTCTGAGAAGCGGTGTTAATCGCTTTCTGCTTGGACTCTGCAAACTGTTGCTGCTTCTTCTGTTGCAGCTGCAGCTGCTGTTGCTGTTGCAAAATCGGTGGTTTGTGCTTCTCACAGGTACGGGGGGGCGGTGTCGGTGGCGGACCGACCGCTTTTCGATGTTGCTTTGTTAGTTGCGCTCCAGAAGCAGGAGTAACCGGAAATGCGGACTCCGTACGCGACGAAATCAAGCTCTGTTCAGCGGCAGACGGCGCCCTGCCATCGCCCCCGGCCACGAAGTACTCGCCACTGCTGGTCGACAAGGAGGGTTTCAGTACGTAACGGTACGTGGGACTCAGATAGTGGTAGGTTAGCATGTATTGGGCGGGTGGCGGGATGATACTATGTTGCAGTTGGTGGCGAGTGATGTTGGTCACGTCCTCGGTGGACAAGGTGGGTCGGCAGAACACCGCATTTTGCGGTTCGAAATCGGACGGCGACAGCCCGCCCTCGCAGTCGGTCGGCGAAGTGTTTACCTTCTTGCGCGCGGGCAGGCTGTGCGTCTTCCATTTGCCCTCCAAGAGCTCGCGTTCACGCAAACAAACGCGCTCCAGTTCGTTCATCCTGCTCTGCAGCACGTTCTGCAGCTGAATATAGCGCATATGCAGGTCGACCTGAAAGAGATGATTTGCAATGACTTCCGCAATGCGTTCCGCTGTCACTTACCTTCTTTACGCAGTCCTCAAACAACACTACCATCCGCATGCGGTTGTCGCAGCTCTTTATGCAGTCCACCAGAGTCTTGTGGTCGGCCTTCTCCATGTCGGTGCCGTTAATGGAGAGAATCACGTCGCCTTCACGCATGCCCGCCTTGTACGCAGGTCCGTCGTATTCCACGTAATCAACGTAGGTTATCATTTCCACTTCCTGCTCCTTCTTGTAATGGATGCCGTAGCTTTGCAGGGTGAAGCCGTAGCTGTCGTTCTTCCTCTCCACGATGATGGTGCGGCGCCGACGGTCTTCGTCTGGTTTCAATGCCAAGAAGTGGTCTGATTTGACACGCTCCAAGACGTGAGTGGAATGGGATAACTAAAAAGGAGGAAGAATGGCGATCTTTAGTGTCATCGCACTGTAATCAAGCTCAAGTAAGACTAAAGAGATTAAAAACAGAACTAAGTCTTTTGGTGTGATCAAGTTTCATTACATCCTGATATCCTTCCATTTCAACTTCTGCTGTCCTAACCTACTTCCTCTCTACGAAAACGTTGGCCCACACAACTAAAATTACTTCAGGAGAAACCTCCGTCTTGACGCCTCCCGCATCCTGAGCTATTTATAAGTATTAATTTGAATACAAGTCAGATCACCTGAGTGGTTGTTTACACTCTATACTTCGTGGCATACTGTTCTCTGCAGCTTTCAGAAGCACGCCTGGAGCCCTATCTTTTACATAGGCTTTTCTTGGAGCTCTTTTCCATCAAATATGAAAACTCATTTCGCCATGTTTGCCAAGTTATGTAGAAACGTCGCAAATCTACAGCCTGTGGGTCTCTTCGGACAGTCTGAAAAGAGCTGCCGATTAGAATCGCTTAAGAGCAAAATGCTTGCTCTATACAAAGAATTGCCAACAGAATTACAACAAAGCACTTTCAGTCACCATCGCAACATCTAAAAAACATCACATCTGAAACACACACACAAACTCAAAACTATTGTAAAACTGTTGCTCTACTTGTGTGCACTTGTATTGATAGGCATTCGGGCACAATGACAAAACTCTGACAAATGAAGGGCTCAACAATGGAAATGCTGCCACTTTCTGGTGAATGAAAAGAACACGCGCTTTTGCTCTGCTTTTCGTTTTTGTTGCATTTTCATTTATTTCAGTTTTATAAGGTTGAGTGGAGACTGGAGTAGTTCACTGTCATGAACATGGTTAACAGTAACTGTCATCGTAAACAATGAAAATTATAGCGTGGCACAAACGCAAACGCAAACTGTGAGGTGACTCACGTTGCATGAATGGCGGGGGACTCGATCGACTGCATAAGCAGTTGGAAATGGAAGTTCATCATGTAGACCCTGTAGAGTGTAATTAGTTTAGTATCGGCAGACAATAGCTACTACCTCGCTGTAATCAAATAGTCAAGTTAGAGCTTAAAGCCAAAGCTGTTAAGCTTAAATTCTCATAGTTTATTCTTTACTCGTGAATGGTTAATGGATTTAATAATGCACCAGAGTATTCAATACATACTTCATTCACACATGAAATAGTTTTCCTTTTTTCAACTACGAGATATTATGGCAGCTAATAAATGCAGGTGTGCACCTATCTAGACGTCCATTCTGTGTACCACATGTACGCACCATGCTCGAGCATAAAAGGCAACCGGAAAAGTACTATACGTGGCCCAAAGCAACACTTCGGTCGACAATTTGGCGCTCCTGATGTAAAGCGTAACTACAGACAGAGACCAGTTCAACCACCGTTGCTCTGGGGTCAGTCTCATTGCGGTGAACGAGAAATGGGAGGTACATACCACACATTCGGGTCAAAAAATACAGGGTACAACTTATCTAGCAACTAAATCCTTAGTTTTATCCGGGATAGAATCACACATCCAGCTGAAACTCCCACACTCTCGCTGTATATGGGGAAGAATGAACTATATTCATTACCACACTGAGAAAAATGGGAAACGAAAAGAAATTACTATTTGGTATCTGATTATAATATCTGTCATATTCAAAGTTCGTATTTAAATGGAAGAGAAAACATGTTCAATTTAAGAGAAGTTGATCTCTTTCATTGACTAGATACACTTTCAAAAGAAAGCCAGGAACATTTCTTAAATACCATTCAACTCTAATTTAAAGGTTTGCAATCCTCTTTAGCTTTAATATCGTATAATATAGTGTATAGCAGGAAGTAAGTAATATAAAGACTACCCCAACTTTAGTTTAAGAAAAGCTTGAATCAGAGAACATTTTGGCCTGCACACCGCTACTTGCAGAAACAATTGATCCTTCTTTACCTGTGACACATCGAAGTCGTCGTCGCTGCCATTGGGGCCCTTCTGCTTTTGGTAATGGTACTTGATGCGCCCCAAACTGCCCATGCCGTGGATGTATTGTACGGCGGTGGCAGTGCACGACGTAGCACCGCCGAGGGTGGCGGATGGATGGCCAGCAATGCAATGCGAAGCAATGCTCTGACAGCTGGCGCTAATGGGGTTGACCGAGGCCATTGCTCTTCTTTTACAGCGTTTGATTGCAAGTAGTCGTTCCGGTGAAGGTTTTGTTGCTTTGACAACTTTTTCTACATACTTCCAAGGAACAGCGTCCCCGAGCATGGCAATTCATTTCAGATGCAGTGAACCATTTGTAGGAGCGAATGCGGGCGCTTCCCTTCGTACGCTTTTCAGTAGGCTGACGAGCAAAGAGACGACGAGTCGTATTGATTTCTTATTCGGAACAAGCGTGCGAGGGTTTGTGTGGATTCGATTTGATAATCTTTGCATACATTTAACAAGCCTTGTGTAGCGTAATTGATGATTTATTTTTGCGAGCCTTTTTAGCCTGTGTTATTTCTTAACCTAAAACTATGGAAATATTACACACTCATTTTTAACAGGTTTACAACCTTGAACACCCGGCGCAAAGGAGAAACTTGTAGGACTTTCTAGGATATGAATCTTTTAGCATGATATATAAGTATAGTACATATAATGATTTTTATTTATTTTCCTTATTTGATTTGTATCGAGCGTTTATTATTATTAACTAATTTTAATTATAGTCTGACGCTATGTTCCGACCTGCCGTATTCGTTGGCGTTTAATAAAAAACTAAACGCGTTTCGTACTCCGCGTATTGAAAATTTGTCACCCTTCCGTTTCCGCTTAATGCTCTCACGAACTTCGAAAATGAAACTTAATTGTTGTGTTATTAAATGCTTGTATCTCAAAAGAAGAGAAGAAGCATTTCCAACTATGCCACTGAGCATGCGTTCTCTCATATGGAGTGCAATGGAGAGAGCACCCTTAGCAGAGATAATGAGATAGGACACTTCGAATTCGCCGCTTCAAAAATCGGTTTGACGTTTATTTTTTATGAGCTGTTGAATTCATGTACACTATACGTGAGAACTACCATATTGTTGTTCTTGTTTTCTGTCTTTCAGTATGTTGAAAAAATCAGCTGTTTCATGCTTCACCACGGACTCATTTAGTTATGAAATCAGCTTAGCTAGACGTCGTATCTTTTGAAATGGTTTCACTACTGGTATTTCGATACCATTGGTGGCTACACACTGTGGTTTCTCATTTGATTTTAAAAGTCGTAAATACTTGATGGCAATGTGTGTGTGAAATTTACTGAATATCCAAATGTCGGCCAGAGTGTTAGAAAATATGAATACGCGTTTGGCGAACTACGTTGCTCTTCTTTTGTTTGACAACTGCTTACTTGTGTGCGTGCAGAAAAACTGAGAAGCAGCGTCTATTTTCGTTTTAAAATTCTTTGCACTCCATACCAGATTGTAAACTTTTATCTTTCTTCCTCATCTCTCTCTCCATAAACTGAAACCATATCAAAAGATACTGTGTATAGCCAAGGCCATTGGCTTTTAAAATATTAATTTCACCATATATAAACAAAGGTGGTGAAGTTTCCTAAACCTAAAATGGTAGGTGCGAACGGATGTTTGACCCCCCAAATGCATCAACGATGTATAACACTATTTAATTTGCTAAAATATTAGAAAAAAAATCTAAAAATATAAATGCGACCATTCTGGAGTTATTAATCTTAATTTTTTTTGTAAAAATTTGAACAACTATGCACTGACAGCCAAAAATTAGCACAATGTCTACTTTATACCAATTAAATATGTGAAATAAATCAACAAATACTATGTAAAATCTGAAACTATAGATTTATTATAATTATAAGGAACTGGTAGATACATCATGTATATAATGTGAGCATAAACAAAAGGTTAATATTTTAAATATATTTTTGACGTTTCGACAAATACACCCATTAAAATCAATATGCGTACATGCGATACTGCGGCGAAGTACACATGAGAGGACAAAGCACACGATTTTGTGTGGCGAAGTACACATGAGAGGACAGCGCACACGTTTTTTTGTCATAGGTCAACGAGTATGTATCATAAAGAGATTACAAAGGCGAATTCAAGACAGAGGAATTTTGATTTGGAGTTCCGACGATTAGGGACATACCGATTGGTAGGACTAGAACTACGTTTGATAATGTTTGATGCTTATAAGGTTGTTGAATTCTGTATGACTTCGTATGTGAATATGCGTAAGAAGAGTTAATCGATCGAGCACTCGGTTGCCAGATAAAGTGTGAAAGAAAGAATCGATCAATTTTTTGCGTACAACGGGCAATGAGAAGAACGGTGCAAGAGAAGAACGATTCGTCTTCGTTTTGTTCTTTCACAATAACAAAACACGCACAGACGTCCGTCCGCCGAACAAACAGATTTGCTTTCAATCTTACATTTTATGGCTTTTGCATGAAATTTTGCTTTTTCTAGCTTCGTTCTGCTACTGTTTCAGTGTCTAAGCTTTGTAAAGCGCTGGCACGATCTACGTTCCGAACATAGCGTGCTGTTGAAGAATTTGTATAGGCATTGTATATATATTTTAGTTGGCATATCAATTCATTCAATACGTTAAGAAAGACTAAAAAGTTAATGAAGTCAAATTATGGAAATATTTCGGAGGAAGTATTTATGTATTTATTACATGTCTATTTATTTTTTTCAATTAACTCGAATAGGCTGTTATGGCTTGTGACGACAAATATTTATTAATACATACCATATAAATTCAGAAATCGTTTACTCGGTAAAAGAGTAAGAAATAAGAAAGACTAGGAGGATAAAAATCAGCCATAATAAAAGTTTATTTTGTATCAAATGTTTGTGATAATATACATATATCATGTATATATATAACTTTAACTTTATATATATATATATATATAGTATATATATAACTTCAAAAATTAACTAATATGTATTTAAATTCATTTTCAATAAATCATCAAAGAAAAGAATGATAAGTGAATAAAAGTAGAATATAACTCCAAAGAAAACAATAATTATTAGAACATGATTTTGATTTGTTATTAGAACGTGTTCTGTATAAAAAGTTCAGGACTTCAACAGTCTTTGCATTTTGGCACTGCGTTTGGCTTTAATAACGTCCGATTTTCTTTTTGCCTGTTCATGTACAAATATTAGGAAATCTAAAATTATTTTCCTGTGTTCAAAGCAAGGACAAAATCACCGTTATAGAAGCAAATATATCATACAATGCAAATACAAATATACTTACAGTAGACCCTCGGTATAACGAAAAATATATTGTCAGAGCTTTTCTTTAACCTATTTTCGGTATTATTCATTTTATTTCGTAAATAAATTAATATAATGTAAGACATGTAATAAAAAAATACTTTTTCCGAAATATTTCCAATAATTTTCCTACCATTTCCTACCTATTCGTATACCGCATAAAATAATTTGATATGTCGATTAAAATAAATATATCTTCTGCTTATCCAAATTCTTCAACAGCACGCAGCGAAGCTAGAAAAAGCAAAAATTTCATTCAAAAGCCATAAAATGTAAGATTGAAAGCAAATCTGTTTGTTCGGCGGACGGACGTCTGTGCGTGTTTTGTTATTGTGAAAGAACAAAACGAAGACGAATCGTTCTTCTCTTGCACCGTTCTTCTCATTGCCCGTTGTACGCAAAAAATTGATCGATTCTTTCTTTCACACTTTATCTGGCAACCGAGTGCTCGATCGATTAACTGTTCTTACGCATATTCACATACGAAGTCATACAGAATTCAACAACCTTATAAGCATCAAACATTATCAAACGTAGTTCTAGTCCTACCAATCGGTATGTCCCTAATCGTCGGAACTCCAAATCAAAATTCCTCTGCCTTGAATTCGCCTTTGTAATCTCTTTATGATACATACTCGTTGCATAGGTTTAGTGAAATTTCAGCAAAATGCATGTGTGTTGAAACAGCGAATTCGAAGTGTCCTATCTCATTATCTCTGCTCATTATCTCTGGTTTGCGGAGAGAACAGTCCTGGCAGCAGTATTTTTTGAGCCTTTATGAAACATAACCATATAAAAGGTGCCCTGGAGCCCGTTTAGCTGCCTCACAAAATAAATTTAATCACTATCATAATTTCTGTGCACTTTGTATGGGCGAAATCAAGTTTTTTAGTTTTCTTGCACGTCACTTATCGAGCTTGAGCTTCAGTTCAATCGCACCACCCGACTGGTTCTCGAGTTGTAGTGTCTTGGTAAGATGATGAGGACGATGATGGTACAATTTTGGACTCAAATTTTTTTGTTGTATTTGTTATTTTCCGCTGACACTCCAATAACAACATACGCTTTAGGCGTTCTAGTCTGCTTTTCGAGATATAGCTCTTTGAAGCTAGAAAATTCCACACCTACATATATTATATGTATATCCTAAACCTCCTAAACCTATCCTTTGGAGTTGAGTTTTGTCATGAGTACTGACTAGACGTGTTCTGCTAGGCTGGTGCTGTTTGCTTATATATTTTTGTTTTCACCGTTGTGTAAAACTTTCAGTTTCCTTCAAGTAATTTGTGACTGTTGAGGGACTGCTGTGGAAGCAGTGTGCTTTTTTTTAACTTGGCATCTTTTTCTTGTTGTTAAAGAACAATTAAAATTATTAAGTGAATAATGTCTGCCCATAATAAGAAGTTTGCCGGTAATAATGTTGCTGGTTCTGCAAAAAGAGAGACACGAAGTACGACCCTCTCAGTTGTCAGCTCTCACAGTGTTGCTGCAAGTCCCGTTACGCCTGTAAACTCAATACCTCGAGCTGATGAGTCATCTATCATGAGTAACTTAGATCTAAAGCTGTCTGAACTAAGGGAGAGCATTATTGATCAGATTACTCTCGCTATGAAAGGAACTGAAGAGCGCATAATGTCCAGATTTGGTGAGTTAGTGGCAGAGGTTTCTAACATTAAAATGGATTTGAGGAGAGCGATTATTCGCATATCAACTATTGAAACTGACGTTACCGTGCTTAAATCTGAAGTTGCTAATCTTAAAAGTGAAGTCATGAAGCTTGAGAATGCTGCCGTTTCTTCAGATATGGTTATTTCTGGTATCCCATACGAAAATAACGAGAACCTAAATACGGTATTCTCTAATTTATGCAATGCTGTTGGGATCAATAATAATGACGCTCCTACTGTACGAGACATTTTTCGAATTACTAATCACAAAAACAACAACAACAAAGAGAATGTCTATAGTAGGCAAATTATTGTCAAACTGCAGTCTCCCTATGATCGCTCTAAGCTCCTGCGAAGCATTTCGTCACACTGCCGACATAAACATCGAGCACTTACTCTGAGTGAGATTGGTTTGCATGGTGAAAGCAAGGTCTACATTCATGAGAGTCTGACTAAATCCATGAGAGAAGTGCTGCGTTTTGCTCTTCAACAGAAACGTGATAACAAACTGCATGCTGCCTTCACTATCCGTGGAAAAATATTTATTAAATTGGCGCCCGATGACAACCCGGTTCCTGTTAATGATATTTCTAGTATCCAGTCCCTAGCCAGCACTAGCTGAAATTTAATAGTCTTTATTGGTTATGAATCATTATTTTTTACTATTTATATTAATCAGGATATTGTATTCTCTTATAATACACTGTTCTCTAAGTTATTTTATATCTTCTTATTCTTCTCTTATTATTCTTTGCACCACTAATATTATTCTTTCTCTATATGAATTTCTAGCCCTTCCTCTTCTCGCTCAATCATCTTCTCTGACTTCTGACTGTGTGTGTACACGTGCTCTGCTCAAATTTTGCTCAGTTCGACTTCTGCTATATGCTAGCTGCTAATACATGCAGAGGCGGTGTTGACTGCAAGATGCTTCTTAACATTTTGTGTAATAGGCACTGTGGGCTGAACGTTGTTCACTTCAATGCGAGAAGTTTAAATGCTGACAAGCTTGACTATATGAAATACACTTTTGAGGATTCCTCGGTTGATATCATTTGTGTATCTGAAACATGGTTTCATGGTGATGTTACAGATAGTGTTTGTGGATTGAATAATTACAACATTTACAGAAACGACAGACGTGGTCGTAAAGGAGGTGGAGTAGCTATATATGCTAAGAAAAATCTAAACGCAAAGGTCATTGGTGAGTCATTGCCGTCGAGTAATGTTGAGTATGTAAATCTCTGCGTCTCAGACAACAATACAAAAATCTTTGTGTCTTGCGTTTATAACCCATCCAGATTAAACCTGTTAGATGAGTATTTTGTCAATATATCAAATAGGATAATAGACTTCGCGTTTTTTATCGTCTGCGGTGACTTCAATGTTAACCTCTTGAATAACGATTCTTATGCAGTTTCACTTACTGAACATGTCAGTTCTCTTGGCTTGCGAGTTGTTAATGTAAGTGTTCCGACCAGATTTGCGCCTAATGATGTTCCTAGCTTATTGGATTATTTCATTGTTTCCGATATCAATCACGTGAATTTGTTTGATCAATTATACTTCGTGTCAGATCATGACCTAATTTTTTGTAACTTTAACGTTCAATTGAGTCGCTCGACCACTGCAACCTCAATTTCGTACTATGACTTTAAGTCTATTGACCTCTGTCACCTTATTCATGATCTGCAAACTTTGACGCTAAGGGATATATGGACTTTACCATCTGTTAATGAAAAATTGAATTACTTTACTAATAAAATAAACGAACTGTTTCTCAAGCATGTTCCCTCAAAGGTAATAGTAGTTAAAAGCAATTCATGTCCGTGGTTTACCCGTCAGGTTTTGGACTCTATTCGTAAACGAAACAGGTTACGTGGAGCATGGAGAAAGAACCCTAGCCCAAAGCGATGGGAGAGCTATCGGTCCGCTAGGAATGAGTCTGTCCGTTTACTTCGGTTAGCCAAAATGAAATATTATTCCAGAAACCTAAATTCGTTCATTCCAACTAGGATACTCTGGAAGAACCTGGGACGGCTTGGCTTAGGTACTTGTAAGACAAAACCATGTGAGATTCATCCTGACATTCTTAATGATCACTTTCTACGACTTAACGTTGATGTTGATGACGATATCATTCACAGTACTGCTGAACATATATCAGCTGCGCCTTCTTCCTTGACTAACTCCTTTCAGTTTACACATGTGGATGAGGATGAAGTTATGAAAACGTTATACAAATTGAAGTCTAACTCGATTGGCGTGGACGGAGTAAACTTAAGATTTCTTAAGATAGTATTTCCGTACGTTGTTGGTGCGTTCACTCATTTACTAAATCATTGCTTCACAACATCTACTTTTCCTTCACTGTGGAAAACTGCAATAGTACTACCACTTGCCAAAAAGACGAATGCTTCTGGTGTTGAGGATTACAGACCTATTAGCATTCTATCACCGTTGGCTAAAATTGCAGAATCCATCATGGCTCAACAAATGTCAATCTTTTTAAAAAAGAATAGTCTTTTAAGTCCACTTCAGTCTGGCTTTCGCAAAGGACACAGCTGTGCTACTGCTACATTAAAAGTACTTGAAGACCTGAGACCATATTATGATAGTGGATTCTTTAGTCTCTTATGTTTGATAGATTTCTCGAAAGCATTTGATATTGTGAATCATGAATTACTATGTTGTAAGCTGAAGCATCTGTTTGGCTTTGGTCATGGTGCAATCTGCTTACTAAATAGCTACCTGACTGAAAGAATGCAACGGGTTATGTGCAAAAATTATTACTCAGACTTCAAACCAGTCAGTAGCGGCGTTCCGCAGGGTTCAGTTCTGGGGCCTCTTTTATTCTCATTGTTTATTAATGATATTTTTACTGCTTGTAAATATTCCTCAATGCATGGTTATGCGGACGATATCCAAGTGTACATATCTGGCGAGAGCAATTTAAAGGATGACTTAGTTTATCGTCTCAATGAGGACCTAGCCAGTTTTAAACTATGGACAGATAATAATGGCCTTAAAATCAATGTTTCCAAAACAAATACTCCCTGTTTTTAACAGTAAATTTACTTTTTCCGACATACCGGAAGTACTTATCGGTAATCAACAACTAAATATGGTAACAACGGCTAAGAATCTGGGCTATTGTATTAATAACTCGCTTACTTGCACTGACCATATTAACGCTGTAATTCGAAAAATTTATTCCACCTTACGAAAATTGAGGTATTTTTCTAAGTACACTCCGGTTGACACCAGACGTAAGCTTGCTATCCAACTGATTCTTCCTTTCATAACATATTTTGCTGAAGTTTATAGCAAGTTAGATTCTCGTTCCTCTTTAAAATTGTCTATTGCGTATAATCACGTCACGAGGTATGTGTTTGGTATCCGAACTTATGACCACTTACGGCAATTTAGGAATGGAATATTAGGCTATGATATCTTTTGCTATCAAAAGATAAGAGCATGTCTATTTTTGCATAAATTAATACACTCAAAGACACCCTCCTATCTTTACCAAAAATTACACTTTGGTCAATCGCGAAGAGGCTTATTGCTCATTACACCTGAATGTAGACTGTTGAACTCAAGCAGATTCTTTTTTGTCAACGCTGTCAGACTATGGAACTCCTTACCTAATAATATTAAGTCGATTTCTGGGGTGGTAAGGTTTGGGCAGGCTATTGTCACACACTTCAAGGTCAGCTTTCCTTAACATTAATCTATCCTTCTGCTTTAACTCATTATTTACTTCTATTTCTTTCACTTTCACTTCTGTTTACTCAATCTCATTTGAGTTTTTTTTTTTCTTTCCTTCTTTTATTTCCTTTTTTTTTTTTTTTATATATATAAATGTTATATGTATCATATTGTTAATTTGTTATTTCTAATATTGTTTGTTAAATGTAAATGTATTTCATAATTTATAAATTATTCTTAAATGTTCATTTATTGACTTTTGTTTATCTGTTTGTTTATTATTCTAACTCATTTGCACTATAAAAGATGTAAATATCTTAGTGTGTACCAAAGTCTTCTAAATAAATAAATAAAAAAAAAAAAAATAAACTGTACAAGATACAAACAGTGGGATCGTTGGAAAGGTATTTAAATTATCTCACTTATCTATAATAATATTTGGAACAACTTTTACAAGAATTTTTTGGAACAACTCCAATTTTGTTGTTGTTGTAGTTTTTGATACTGATTACAACAACAACAGCTTTTTTACTCTCGTATATTTATCGCGTTACAGCCCGTCGCAAATTGAAATTCTTATCGTTATATTAAACTATTTATATTAACTATTATTATAAAACTAAACTATTAAAGATATCTATTATAGATAAGGGCATAAATGTACAATAGCTGCCAAGTTCAGATTTTCTTCATCTTTTTTTAACCGTTAGTTGGGAGTATCAGGAACGGAAGTGGCTGGTTTTTACCGGGGGCTGGTCAGCCATCTTGGAATTATGACCATTTGAAGGTCAAATAAATGTTTTAATAAAAGTCACTTATCTCATAAACTAAGTCAGCTAGCGGAAAAAACATTTGAACCAGTAAGAAAGCTATATTCGGCCTGGCCGAGTCTTAGATACCCTACACCTAAAAGTTTAAAAAAAAGTGCCGAAGCTAGGATGGGGCGGGGGTGGCGGTCCACTCTGGGCGGCACAATGTCGGGGGCGGCAGTTGTGGAAATCAAGTATTGACTTATTGCATTCTAGGCATTTTTGGGGCTACAAGTTGATTAACCGTCCCGGGGTCCATGAGACCTAGCTACGCCTCTGTATAAATAGTAGGCGTGGTCATTACCTTTTTCAAAACAAAATAACTAGCTTAGTTGTTTTATAATTGTGTTCATTTAAACTTTATTTCCGTGGTAATAAACTTTTTTTCATACTGCTATACTGTATATGTAGTGTAAAAGTGGGCGGACCGCACCCAGTTTTGATGTAATAATGTTTTTTTGTAAAACAAGTTGTTATCTAAAGTTTTATTCAGGAAGTTTATATATTTAACAATATAACCCTCTTTTGCCTGTGTAACCTAAAAGTGGGCGGATCACGCCCATATTTGGCACATTCACGGATAATGCTACTCTATACCCAGGAATGAAATTTTGTTGTAATAGCTCAAACACGAACGCTGATATCACATTTTTAATAAAAAATAGGCGTGGCCGTGGACCGATTTTGCCCATTTTTAATACCAACCTGCCCACCACATAAAACAATATATCTGCAAAGTTTCATCACGATATCTTCATTGGTTCTCCTGTGATTTCAAAAGACAGACAGACAGACGAACGGACATGGCTAAATCGACTCAGGAGGTCACGCTGATCAAGAATATATATACTTTTCTATACCTATCGTCTCTAGTTCTATGCGTTACACATTTCGTTACAAAGTGAATATACCCTTATCTTAAGGTGTAGGGTATAAAAATCGCGCGATTTTTTATAAAAATTTTTTGGCTGCGGCGCTCTACTTTCAAAACACAAAATTTCGCAATTTTTCATAAAAATTTTATAATTTGAAATGTTTTCCATTAGAGCAGCGCAGGCAAAATTGTAATTGAAATTTGTTTGATCTTCAAACGGTCATAAATCCAAGATGGATGACCAGCCCTCGAAAAACCATGGTCACTTCCACTTATAACGGTCTCAAATAACCGCAAAAAACGACAAAAAATCTGAGCTTGGCAGATTTCCCAAGTTGTTCCCTTTGAAAGAACGACTTTTTAAAATCTTAGTACTTTTTCCCCATTTCTTATATTAGTAAGAAAAATGTAAACAAACCAAAAGAAGAATAAGAGCGTAATAAGAAGTCAAAATAACAAATTTTCTAATTGTACCGCAGCCGTCGAAACAAATTTTACAATTTATCGATAATTCGTATAACACCATTTTTATGCACCCTTCACTGTAGCATTTGACTTCAAACGTCAGGCTGTCAAAGTTTATCGTAGTGCCAAAATAGGAATCGCAATTCGGTGAAATACTTCAGTTAAGTGAGTATTTCGTTGTACAAAATATTAAGCAAAAAGAAACACTGCGTTGAAGAATGACCGCCGTACCGCCTCCAACGAATGTTTCGACGCTTTTGCCGCTGGGTGAGTTGAGCAAATAATTCCAGGATGAACCGTCACTTGTTTCCTACTTACAGAACTTGTGGATAAATGCATTGGATCCCGCATTCACATTATCATGAAGAATGATAAAGAAATGGTTGGAACACTGTTAGGCTTCGATGACTTCGTGAACATGCTGTTGGACGATGTTACTGAGTACGAGAACACGCCAGAGGGTCGCCGCATAACCAAATTAGACCAGATTCTGTTGAATGGAAACAATATAACAATGGTAAGCTGGCTAAATTAATTATATGACAGAGAATAAAACATTAATTATAAATAATGTGTTATATTTTTAGTTAGTACCTGGCGGCGAAATTCCCGAATGAGCAACAAATACAATTTTTTTGGAAATTTTATTTATTCAATTTTTTAAATGGTGAAATAAAATCGGAACAATCAAACAAACTCAGCTGCTAAATATTTTTAATAAAAATTGTTGAATTAATAAAAAATGTTTGAGATTAGATGAACAAGATGACATTGTGAGGTGTGACACTAGTCATCTTAACGCCAGACTCACACGCTCTAATTGGTTGCAAAAAGTGGAACAGCTTCCGATCCACGTTCGCCTCAATGCTAGCGCTAAAATTCTGGCTGCCTCACCGTCAAACACTAATGCCTTGAACACAATTGGACGAACAAAACACTAAACACAAAATCAACTGTCAAATTTACACAGGGTCTTATGGGATTCAAGAAAAAAATGAGTTATCTACGAACATTTGTGTTTAGATAAAGAAACGCATGTCCGTAAGATAGCTCTATTTCTATTTTGACAGCTTTTGTGCACAAGCTCTTCTTCTGCTTCTGTATATATTCAAATAGTTTACACAAGAGAATTGACAGAAATGACAGATTTTGTTTTTTGTGCGCAAGGCCCAATTGTGTGCGTGTCTAAGCAAAAGATACAGAGACAAATGTGTTTAGTGTTTTGTGCTTCCAATTGTGTTCTAGGCATAACAAATCTATTCAAACTGGAAACACAGTCTGAAAATTTGTCTTATCTATTGTCTTCTCATTTTTGATTTGTTATGCCGTGTTTACACGTGCGACACATGTCCCCTGGGGACACCAATTGTTGTTGTTTTCACAGCCAAACGGCAAGATGAACTATGGATTGTATACAAATGAACGTGTCCCCTGGGGAAATAAATGTCCCTCGAAATTTCAGGGGACACCAGAAAACAGAGTTGCGTATTAGTGAAAAAATATTTATAGACTTAAATCAGGTCATCATTGTCATGAAATTTAAAAGTAAATGTATACAGCAGTTGCTGTAAACACAAATTTTATTGTTTTTTTTTTTTGTTATTGTTGTTTCTAATGCTAACTCCAAAAACCGCAACACTTTTTGTCGCTTGTCTGGTTTCCGAGTTATAGCACCTTGAAGTTTAAAGATTTACGAGCTAAATCTCCTGAGCGATTTTCAACAAAATGTTGTTTTTCATAAATACCTTTTTGATGACATGAATAACATGAAGTTATCTCGTAGAGTTTAGGACATATAGCACATAAATATTTGAACTTCAATGTACTATAACTCGGAAACCAGGCGAGAGAGACAAAAATGTTTTTGTTGTTGGAGTTAGCATAAGAAGCAACAGCAGTAAAATTTGAGCTCTTCAGCAAATCGTATTTTTTTTTGCTAAATTGGCTAATTGGCAAATATAACATCAACGCCAACTACTCCAAAATATTCATGGTTTCAGCGAATCAATTAAACCATAAATATCTATTATTAAGTTTATTTGTAATTATTATTGGTTAAAATACATAAATACGAGTGGGTTTAGGTTGGGTTAAATTTTATTTTGTAACAATTATGTGCAGTTTATAGAGAGTTTATTATTTGTATTTCCTCTAAACTTTCCTTTATTTTTTCGCTTGCAATCGACGTTACCACGAAGTAAAGTTTAATAAATGGTTTGCAATATTTTATAGGGAACAAATGCAGAATAGCGGCCAAGCGGCAGATTAGTAGATTTCCAGATAGTGCTTTCAAATTACGAGACAGTGTTTTTATAAATGTGTTTTCTCCTAAAATCCAGCACTGATCTTGACGAAGAAGATTTTTGTAGACAGAAGGTATCCTTGTATTGGATTAATTATATGGCACAGATATACATTTTATTAAGAACAAAATTAAATAATGGGAAAGCTTTCTCCAAAAGTATACGATTTTCGATAAAATATTGTTTTACATGAATGAATATTTAAAATACCTACATAACGGTACCCATTTTATCAGGATTTCCTTTCTAGTTAAAGAGATACAGGCGTCGGAATTTCATACTTCGAAGGGCTATAATTCCTAAAAAGAGCGTGGGCGCCATAAATGTGTAAACAACAACGAAATTGGAGAGAATTCATCTCCTTTATATAAGCCAATGTTTGTTTTTTGTAAGTTTTCAGAACGTCTCATATAACGAGAGTTTACAGAACACGTTTTCTGGGTACACATCTACCGTGATATGGGGGGGTTACCTGTAAGCGCTTTAGATTTAATAAAACCTTAAAAAACAACAAGTAATTGATTGAATTCTAAAATTCAGAAAATTCCAATAATCCGATTACAACCAATCATTTTCCAAAGACAACACCATGCAAATTGTAATGGTGAAGTTGAACTCTGGCAAATTTCAACAACTTGGCAGCATTTTATCGTAATGTTGCCAGCTTCAAGATTTAATAGAATGTAAAGTGTCAAACAAATTTATATATTTCCTTTTATTTGTGTTGCTGTACTTTAGTTAAGAAATTTGTGAAAATATTTCGTAAAACTTTATTAATAAATTGATATTGATGAATTTGTTAAAACCAATTTTATATTTATATAAGTGTTAAAATATGAACTGTGAAACTATGATGAGCGAAGAAAATAGGTGGGTACAATCTCTTTAAGGTTATGTTGGCCTTCCTTTTTTGTTCAATGGAAATTAAGTATGCCTTCTATATAGTTATGATTCTAGTAATGATGTAGGGGGAAAACGTTCCAAACATAGTAAACGATCTAAAAAAACTAAAAAACAAAAGAAATTATCGAATATCGAAAAGTCGCACAAGAAGCACAAGAAGTCGAAAAAACGAGTCCATAGAATCAGTGAGTCTTCTGTCCCAGATGGTGACGGTCCCTCTGTAAAACGACGCAGTGGGATACTCAGTGATAAGTTCACGGAAATAATGCAAAAAGCTAGCAAGGATAAGCTCACAATACTTAAAGTAGATCAGCAAGCAAACGGCAACAATTTCATCATCACAAAGCCAAACATTCAGACCGATCCGTGCAGTCTGGTGGAGGAAATTACGAAGACAATACAGACCAAGGTTATACCTGTCATGGAGGTGGTTTCGTCGGGCAGTGAGAGTGAAGTGTACGCAGCGAATTATTAACATATTTTGTAATAGTATTGCTTTTGGTATACATATGATTTATTGTTTATCCCATAGACCAATTGATGTTGCTAGTCCTGATGTCACTATTATTGAAGATGAGCTCAATTTGGAGGACTTGATGAAACAGAAGGCATTGTTACAGGCAAGGCTAGGTGCCTACATGTCAGACACCGACGACGAAACTAGTCATTCCCATTCGGTAGCCAACGCCAAAAGTCGGGAAAATGAACCTGACGGCAAGCACCCAAAGACAACCACTCTTCAAGCACAAGCTGTTACACATTCATCTTCGACATCTTCAGCCAGTAAAAATGTTAATAAAATTTTTTCTCAAAATCTTGTTTCAAATGAACCCGATGTTATATTATTGGATGATTCTAGCGGTGGTCAACGCACACCGGAACCAAACCGTCGCAAGTCAAGCACTTCTTCGCACCGCCCTGAACTAAGGCGTTCAAGAATATCTTCACCCTATAGAAGGAACATAGGCGATCATAACCAACCCTATCAGCGAGAGCGATCTACTCGAGCTGGACGAAGTCGCAGCCGCTCAGCTCCACGGCGAGATTCGGATACGATTAGACATCAACAGGATGGCAGTCGGTCACGTCACTCCAGACGCGATATTCTAGATAATCGCAATAAGGAGGACTTGCGCCAGGAGATAAATCGAGATAAACAACGCGAACGTGAAAGTAGTCGTGATCAGGATAAAAAATTACGAGATGAACGTCTACGGCATCCCCAAGATCGCTCTGTAGGACGAGGAGGTCGCGAACGTGATCGCAATCGCAATCGGCGAATTCAAGCGCGATCGCACAGCCGTAGTAAAACTGAATCGGACCGCAGGCGCAACGAACGCGAACGTGTTGACCACGGACGTAACATGGGTAGCGATAGTAATAAACGCGAACGAGACCGGGACCGTGACCGCTATCGGGACTCATTAAGTGAAGGACAGAAAGCACAAAACAAGGATTCCAGTAGCGATGAAGAGCTGCAGAATTTAGACATTAATTTAGATGATGACGAGGATAATGAAGAGAAAATAATTGAAATGCGCAGAAAACGTAGAGAGGAACTCCTGAAGGTTAGACAAATCCTTGTTTTATTCACTCATCTATTTATACACATATTTCATACATAGAAATTTGGTAGCTCTGATGAGCCACAGAAAAATAAATCTGAACTAAACACTGAACAAGAACATGATCTACCTGATCCTGAAGACAAGCGAGAAGAGGAAACAAAATCTTTGCCGCTTTCCAACAATGAAAACTCTGTAGATTCATGCAATTCTTCGACTGAAAAAGTAGAGGATAGCAGCTTAAATACAACGACCAAAACTGATCAGAATGTGGAACTAACAAAATCTAAAGACACGGAACAAAGCCAAAACAATGGCAAGGAAATAACTGCAGCATCTAAACGTGCAGATTGGGACATGTTTGCCGACCAAGACGTTGATTCGAATTTCGATGTGAGTTGGACATTTGTACCTATCACAATGTTTTAGTTTTAATTGTCACTTGATTACCAACTGGAAAGAAAATTAAAAATATCTGCTTTTAGTCTCCCAACACGGTTGTTCACAACAAAAACCAAATTGAAAATCCTGCTCTCACTGATAACTGGGACGACGCTGAGGGCTACTATCGGGTGCGCATTGGCGAAACGCTGGACAACCGATATGTGGTCAGTGGCTACACGGGACAGGGCGTATTTAGTAACGTAGTGCGGGCTCGCGACCAGGCACGAGGCAATGCAAATGTCGCTGTTAAAATAATACGCAATAACGAAATAATGTAAGTATCACGTTGATGTAGAAAAACTTATTTTGTCTTTTGTGCATTCTGATTGTAATGTAAAGATTATAACTAGGCACAAAACTGGCTTACGAGAGTTAGAGATTTTAAAGAAACTTAACGATGCAGATCCAGAGGATCGTTTTCATTGCTTGCGCTTATACAGACATTTCTTTCATAAGCAGGTAAGATGATGATTTGAGCTGATTTGAATGTACCATGTATTCAAGTTTTCTCTTTCTTTTCTTCTTCTTCTTTACATGCAGCATCTCTGTATGGTCTTTGAGCCACTATCAATGAATCTGCGCGAAGTACTGAAGAAGTACGGAAAAAATGTTGGCTTACATATAAAAGCCGTGCGCAGCTATACGCAGCAACTATTTTTGGCACTGAAACTATTAAAGAAAACCGGCATTTTACATGCAGACATAAAGCCGGACAATATACTGGTCAACGAAAACAACTTAATATTGAAACTTTGTGACTTTGGATCAGCGTCGACCATTAACGACAACGAAATCACGCCATACTTGATATCGCGCTTCTATCGTGCACCCGAAATAATTTTAGGCATATCCTATGATTATGGTATCGACATGTGGTCGGCAGGATGTACAATATACGAACTGTACACCGGAAAGATACTTTTCAGTGGCAAAAGCAATAATCAGATGCTGAAGTTCTTTATGGACCTGAAAGGTAAATGGGACTCGTTCTGCTGCCTGTGTCTTCTACTTCATCTTCATTATTGATTTCAGGGAAAATTCCAAACCGCATTATTCGCAAAGGACAATTCAGAGAGCAACATTTCGATCAGAGTTGCAATTTCTTATATCACGAGATTGATAGGCTCACTGAAAGGGTAAGTCATCAATTAAAAACTTTTGTATTACTGAAGTCCTTTGAATATATCGTATAAAGCGCTTGGAATGGAATCTATATGATAATTTTTTCCCAAAATGAAATACTCAAATTTTTGGTTGGTAAGAATCAGCGTGGTGCCGAACACGCTTAGTTATGGTAATTTAGTAATTTTGTTAGTTATGGTCCCGTATTGTAATGAATTAGTTAGAACGCATTTAATACCCCATATATCCGCCATTATTCTTGATGACTTTTTCTATTCTTCCGGGAAGTTGATAACTTTCTACAAGTTTCTACGGGAATGTTGTACCAAACTTTTTGAATATTTTCCCATAACTGCGTTTTGTTTTGGCAAACAATCTTTGAAATTCCTTGTTTGAGTTCTCCCCAGATGTTCTCAATAGGATTGAGATCTGGGGATTGACTCGGCCACTCAAGGACATTGACATTGTGCTCTTGGAACCATGCTTTGATAAGTCGCGATGAATGCTGAGGATCATTATCCTGCTGAAATTTCCACAAAAGCGGCATATTATCTTTGACATATGGTAGCATTACTGTTTTCAACAAATCCTTATACACAAATCTCTCCATTACGCCATTAATTTGATGTATTGGACCTACGCCTTGCCACAAAAAATAGCCCCATATCATTAAGCTGCCACCTCCGTGCTTTAATGATTTTTTTGTGAATCGCTCCAGAGAATATTTCGCCATTTCTTTCCGCCCTGTGATCCGCACCAGGTTTTGTGGACTAGTTCAAAGTTTTTCCTCTTCCTCAAATTTGCAGTTGTAAGCAGAGGAAGGAATAGCGAGCAATCCTACTCGATAGATTTGCGCTTACGTTCGTCGAACGGTACGTGATGATATAACATTTCCAATTTCACCGGCAATTGTTCTGGATGACTTGAAGGCGTTTAGCTAATGTAACGATTCGATTGTCGTTCGACTGAGGAGGTTTTTTAGGTGCTCCACGCGTCGAAATGAACTTTTTTGATTTCAGAGCATTTGTGACGAAATTTTTAGACCGTTCTCTGGCAATAAATTTGTTTTTTCCTTTATCGCGGTGCTGACGAACAAGTCTTTTCTCCTTTGCACTGCAAGGAACTCCACGACCCATCTAATGTTATTACAATATTATAATTAAATCTTTATTTTGTTTAATTTCCCCAAAATCTTACCTTCTGCAACTAAATAATACTTAAAATTTAGTTTTTTCAAATTTTTACTACAACACACTTATTTTATTGTCCAGCTAAATTTGAAGGTTGAACAAATGCAAAGGCCCCAATATTTATGAAGAATTTTTTTGCGGGGATTCCTCCATTTCATCTCAAAACAGTGCTACCACAATTCCAAATTGGTTTTCCGATTGTAGGACATGCCATATAATTTTTCCTTTATATTTTGATATGGTATTTAATTTTTGGGTTCACTTTATCAATCCGTGTGCAACGCATAGAACCAGACACGACAGATGTAGAAAAGTATGTATATTCTTGATCAGCTTCACTTCTAGAATTGAAATAGCCATGTGCGTCCGTTCGTCTGTCTGTCTGTTGAAATCACGCTTACAGGAGAACTGAATAAGATATCTTAAAGTAACTTGGCTGAAAATGGGCGAAATCGGGCGAAAATGATACCTCCTTTTTATTCTGTTACATGATGCATATACTTCATTGTGTCAGTTTTTAAGTTATCACAATATCGTCTTTTAAAACAAAAATATTACCCTAGGAATCAATGTTCTACCTAACTTAATATTTCTTCCTTCAAGTAAAAATACTAATTATTTGTATTAGTAGGTGTGGCCCAACGCCCACTCTCACCCAAAACCCTACCAGTAACTTGAATAAACAGGATATTTCGGCTACGACCAGGCTGTGGACAACACCCTCACGGGTTTCATTACACTTATTTTTTATACACACTCTTATTTTTTTTAGGAATATTTCACAAGTAAAAATAAGTTTGTTTCTCTCTTCCTTTCTCTTTTTCTTTCTCTTTCTCTCTCAGGAAAAAATAGTTCTTATGCCCGTAATTAAAGCATCAAGGAACCTACAGCAGGAACTTATTGCAGATCAAAACCTACCGGACGATCAGCATCGCAAGGTCACTCAGCTTAGAGAGCTCTTGGATAATATTTTCGCTTTGGATCCGTCGAAACGAATATCGTTGAATCAGGCCTTAACACATCCTTTCATACAAGAGAAAATGTAAACCTGCTTCAAAGTCGACCACGTGTGATTTGGTTTTCGCTGCGATGTAACGCAAATAAATGTAATTTTTCTGAACCCTCGCAAGCATAAATGCTTGGCGCATTTCTGCTTTTGTGGGATGGATATTAAAATCAGTTTAATCGAATTGACAAAAACACAACTACTACTGTCAACTAATATTTCATTTTCTTAGTGTTTAGGCGAATGTACTATTAGTGCGTATATTTAATTTTGCCAGGGTTCAGTTTCACTTAAGATTATTAAGTATGTATCTGCGTCCAATATCCAGAGTACTTTTAATTTAGCAGTAATTTATGTGGGACATAAATCCCTCTATATGAGGGACATTCAAAACAGCATTCAGACAAAAATGTAAAAATATTAAACAAATGTAGTTTATAAAAATAACCACGATGGAATTCTTTTAATTTTCGACTAAGTTTCGTATTTAGAAATGTAATCATAAGAGCATGCACAAGCCTTCGTTGATAGAACAAACTTTACTCAAGGAATATTTTCATTTCAGAGCGATGTTGAGGAGCAAGAACGTCTAGAGCAGCTTCACAAGAATCGTGCTATATGATTGATTTCGGGTACGAGAGATAAATCCGTTAATAGCTGCTCTCGTTAAAGAAGTGTGTTTATCTCTGGTAATAATTGTTTGGGAATGGTGAATACTTTAAGCATTCCATGTATATATGATTTGATGTGTTTTGCACATTGAAAGAACGACGTTGCATCTCAAAAAAGAAACTAAAAATGATTCTCCGAAATTAATTTAATTCACAGGGTCATTTTTCGTTGCAGTCTTTTTTGCGCAATGATTTGGAACATTTTAATTTTAAATCGCAAACCAAAATCAAATGATTACAGCGTATTTCTTTTTAACACTCTTTACAGGGTGTCAAATTCTCAAAATGGCGCATTTTAAAAATTTAACTTTCTGCTTAACGTTTAAAAATGTTTTATAGTAAGTCCAAAGGTTTATTAAATTTCACTTTTTCAATATATTAGTTAAATTGTGTTTTTATATCTTTAAGGACCCTAAGCCGATAGTACTCGACGACAGTCTGGAAAGCACTAAGCGGAAAAATTCAATGATTGATTAGGAAAATGTTTTCCACATCGATAAAATGAAAAAAATATTGTGCGGGAATAATAAGAGTAACATAAAATAATTCTAAAGATCTAGTGGAACAGATCCAGAAGCTTAGAAAGAAGTCCTAGAAATACTCCCTGTTTACGCCAAAGCAAACCGCTCGCCCGGCTGCCTCTCTTGATCGTCCGAAGCCGTGTCCTCTCGGAGCGCGGACTTCGGCCGCTCAGGAGAGGCAAGCTTTGAAGCTTGACTGCGAGCTCCTCGGCTCCAGCCTTGGTGGTCGGATGCGAGCGGTCACTGTTTGTGTGAACCTCGAACGTGCCAAACCTGAGTGCTAGATAGCTTATTTCTAGAATAGTAATTTATTCACTTCATACGAACGTTCATATTGTACATAAAATATAATATAGTGATATAATGTATACAAATTCAATGATCATGAAATTCTTACCAAAATAATAAATAAAAGTACCACTAACTAAACATTGGTCCAGTACGAGCCGGATCAAGATCGAGCTCAACCACGAAATCGTCGCCCTTTTTGATTAAAGGTAAGTTTTTGATTAAAGTAAAGTAAAGTGCAAATTTAAATAAGTCAAAAGTCAAAGTGCAAGTTCAATCATTGCTTACACTGTACATATATACGCAGCACGTATATATGTATAGGCATATACTCCCGTGTACACGCGAAGTTAACGGGAGAATTAACTTCGGGGTAACGGTGCGCTAAAATTAGAATTTGTCCACTTATTTGTCCACACATAGGTGCCCTTGAACCCGGTCATATACCAGGCTTGACCGGCACGTGTTGCAATTATTTATTCTTCGACGAATATATAACTGCAGCTCGCTCTCGCTTGGGTTTGCGCTCTTTTACTTAGAAACCAAAAAACCACCACCTTTTGCTGGTTAATTTGGTTGACGTGCTCTCACATAGACACGCTCGCAGCTTACGCTCTTCTGCGCGGTTCACTTAGAAACCAAAAAACCACCACCTTTTGCTGGTTTGTTTGGTTTACGTGCTCTCACATAGACACGCTCTCAGCTTGCAGCCAAGTATAAAACACGTTTTTTCGTTCAACATCGATCGCTCTCTCCGCGTGATACGCTACAAGCGGCGCGTTCTTCGTTTTAACATTTGCATTCGTACTATCGACGTTAACCTAGAAACGCATAATAGTGCGCACTGTACCGTGCTTGCAGCAGAACAGGCGACATATTTACTCACCTACTCAGCGAAAAAAAAGTCGTCAACCGTGCACTCGAAACCTGTTTGCTTGGAATACACTTGGAACAAACCACCGCTGCGGCTTCGTTTAACGTGCCAAAGACGTCGACCGCGCATGCACCGTGGGCGAAAAATAGAATTCCTGGGTACAAAATACTAATAAAAATTCTTGTAGGGAATAAAGATATTACAGTGTTTTATTTCTTTCTTAGCCCACCTGTCTAAGCTATTTTAGCCCCTTTAATCTGTTGCACCCCCGAAAAGCGATTTCATATCGTGTATTCCTAAATTTGTAGTAATCCTAACGCACTTACAATGGAGCGTCTTGGCTCTTTTCTACGTCTCGCGGACGATTTAGTAGAATTCGGCGCGCACATTCTAAGCAGTTCAACGGAATCGCAAACGTTGTCTACCCTGGAGTTGCACATGACGGAGCTCCACTCGCAGTGGTCCCTAATCAAGTCTGCGTATAGCGGCCTTGTCGAACAAATGCGACCGGATGAGGCGTTGGCACCCCAGATACCAAGCGTTAAGGAAAAGTATTTCAAAGCGTATGACAACTATGTACGATGCGTTGGATTGATCCAAGATCTTGTCAACTCGATGACAAAGCCCTCCGCGCCGCGGCCCTCTATTGACACGGCAGAGCTGCCGCCCACTTAGTTCAACATCAGCTTGCCTCCATGCGATACCGACGTTTTCAAGGGCGACTACCTGTCATGGCCCTCCTTCCGCGACATGTTCGCCGCCCTGTATATTCAGAATACGCGTATTGCCCCCGTGGAAAAACTCTTCCACCTGAACCAAAAGACCCAAGGCGAAGCCAAGGAAATTGTACAGAAGTCTCCTTTGACGAATGAAGGATTCGCGCAAGCATGGAAAAATCTGTCGGATAGATATGAGAATAAACGCGTCCTCGTTAACACGCTGCTTAAAAATCTCTTTGGTCTCGCGACGATTACTCGTGAAACCGGTCACGAAATCAAAAATTTACAGCGGGAATTCAACAATATTCTCGCCGCGTTGGCGCTCCAAGGCGTAAACACGTCACATTGGGACGCTATGATAGTTTTTCTGTGCTCTACGCGGCTTCCGGAAGCCACCCTGGCGCTTTGGGAACAATCAATACCGAATAAACGTGAAATTCCAAAGTGGTCCGATCTCGACGCGTTCCTGACACATCGGTTTCAAACGCTGGAAACGGTGCAAGATATAAAAGGCGCATCCGCAAACAAGAGTCGCACCTCACCCGCTCCACAACAGATACCCCCTTCGACAAAACGCGTTAACACATTCCAGCTGAATGTGGCATCGACCGTATGTCAGCTGTGCTCAGAGCAACACACAATTCGAGTCTGTCCGCAATTTTTGGAAATGTCTTCCGGTAAGCATCTAGAGGTAGTTAAAAAGTTGCGTCTTTGTCTGAATTGTCTCGCGCAAGCGCATCAGATACAACGATGCCCCAGCAAATACAACTGCGCGACATGTCAGGCGCGACACCATACGTTGCTGCATCGCGATCAAGCGCAGAACCGACCCTTGACGAATTCAGCGTCGCGTCCGTCCACTAAGCCAAGTCGAAACGCTGCATTGCTGCGCAATCAACCCCTTAACAACCAACTCAACGCGCGAGCACCCCCCTTTACAGGGCCCACCACGTCGGCCAACGCCGCCCAAATCAGTCAACATCAAATACAGTCCACTGATCGAAATCAGGCCGATAACCATCAAGTTTGTTTCGCTGCCGCACCGAAGCCAGTTCTGCTAGGAACCGCGACGGTCACTATATTCCACGACGGTACTTGCTATGCCGCTCGTGCCCTCATCGATCCAGGATCCGAAGTATCCTTCATCTCTGACCACGTTCAGAAGATGCTCAAGATCCCCATGCGGCCAGTGAAAGCAACGGTTTCTGGTCTCAACGAAACCATTTCTGCAAAGGTTTCAAAGTCTTGTGAGTTTATGCTCAAGTCGCCACGCGACCCCTCGTTTCAAATCCATGCCACAGCGCTAGTGCTGTCGCAAATCACGGGCAGACTGCCCGCCCACTCGTTCGATAGTGCGCTGCTTCGCAGCCTCCCCAGTAACATCGAGCTCGCAGACGTCAACTTTGTCAAAAGTCAGCAAGTTGACGTTCTCATTGGAGCCGATCTCTTCCCGGCAATCATACTTGATGGGATTCGCCGCAATGTGCTAGGTTCACTGCTAGCACAACAGACCGTGTTCGGCTGGATAATCACCGGACCAGTCCCCCTGCTACAATCAGATAGCCCCAACATAAGGGTGGCCTTCTTCAATGAAGTCACCATCGAACAACAGTTCGAACGTTTTTGGGTGGTGGAGGAACTTCCCAAAACTCGTCACTTATCCCCCTCCGAAAAGTTTTGCGAAGAGAATTTCGTAAAAACAACTTGTAGGAGCCCTGACGGCCGCTACATCGTTACGTTGCCCTTCAAAAGCGAAGTCGTAAACCAACACTCGCTAGGATATTCACGGCACATCGCCCACCAACAATACCTTCGCTCAGAAGCAAGGTTAGTCAAGAATAATGACCTCAAAAGGCAATATGACGATGTAGTTCAAGAATATCTTGATTTAGGTCATATGACGGCCGTAGCGCCCCCACAACCCGATGCTGAGCACTATTATTTGCCACATCACGCGGTTATAAAACCGGACAGCACGTCCACCAAGGTCAGAGTCGTGTTCAACGCATCCTGCCCCACCACAAGTGGGCTCAGTTTGAACGATGTGTTACACGCAGGCCCTGTTCTACAAGCCGACTTAACATTTTTAATGCTAAGATGGCGCTTTTTCCGGTATGTTTTCAGCGGTGACATTCAGAAAATGTACCGCCAGATCCTCGTCGACCCGAAACATACCCCCTACCAACGAATTCTCTTCCGAGATTCAAATAGCTCCCAAGTTAGGGACTATGAGTTACGAACGGTAACATTTGGCGTGAACTGCGCCCCCTTCTTAGCAATACGCACGCTTCTCCAGTTAGCAGAAGACACTCAACAACAGTATCCGCTTGCGGCCCACATCCTGCGACATTCAATGTACGTTGATGACGTGTTGGCTGGTTCTCACAACCTTGCCATGGCCACTCAAATGCGCGATGAACTATCAGAGGCGTTGAATACGGCAGGCTTCTCTCTCCGGAAATGGACAGCCAACGACCAACACATTTTGGACAACTTGCCTAGATCCCATTTGCTCAACGCGGAGTTCCTGAAGTTCGAGGACAACAGCACCGCAAAGATGCTCGGTATTCGTTGGAATGCCGCCAACGATGACTTTTATTTCGACACACAGGCGATCGACATACAGCCAACGCACACCAAAAGACAAGTGCTGTCTCTCATCGCGAAGTTGTTCGATCCAGCCGGTTGGTTGGCACCCATCATCGTTGCCGCAAAAATGCTGATCCAACAAGTCTGGCTAGACAAGATTGACTGGGATGACCAACTTCCCGCACTGACGCAGCAAACCTGGTTGAGTTTCCTTCAGAATTATCACCATATTGCCACGATTCGAATTCCCAGGTGGATTCGGTTCACCCCCGACTGCACAGTGGATCTTCACGCCTTTTCGGACGCTTCCGAAAAAGCGTACGCCGGAGTCATCTACGCCCGTGTTCAAATCGGCGACACAGTTCATGCATCGCTACTGTACTCCAAAACAAGAGTAGCGCCCATTAAAACGATATCGCTACCGAGACTCGAACTCTGCGGAGCTACGCTCGTCGCAGACATGCTCGACGCCCTCGTACCCAATCTGCACTATCGTCCCGAAAATGTTTTCTGTTGGACAGACTCGACGATTGTACTTGCGTGGCTTAAGAAGCCTCCTTGCGTCTGGGCCACTTTCGTGGCGAACCGCGTTGCCAAAATCATTGAAAGAGCACCACACACTCAATGGTTTCACGTGGACTCGCACGACAATCCAGCAGATTTAGCTAGCCGCGGTGCCACGACTCAAGATTTAGCTGAGAACACCCTTTGGTGGAATGGTCCACCTTGGCTCCTCCACGACAAGGATCGTTGGCCCGAACTACGAACAGCTGCGGAGTTTGCTACCGCACTTGAAGAAAAGCCTGTAAAGGCTCTTCATATTTACTTCCGACCAGACGAAGACCCACTGAACAGGTTTTCCTCTCTCCCGAGAGCCCTACGCGTCTACTCATATGTACAGCGGTTCCTAGATAACGCGCGACGTAAACGGAACCCTTAGATGCCACTTTGCGACTCTCAGCGACAGAGATTCGAGACACCAAACGCCGGCTCACAATCATCTGTCAAAAGACACATTTTCCCGACGAATATTATGCGCTCGAAAACAAGCAACCAGTGAGCTCGAAAAGTCGTTTACTCGCACTTAATCCCTTTATCCAGGAGGACAAAACGATGCGCCTTGGCGGGCGGCTGTCTTCATGCCCGAATTTGGCATTTGACGAACGCCACCCAATAATTTTGCCGTACGACTGTCAGTTGTCTCGGCTACTTGTTCTTTTTATTCATCAGATCTCGCTTCACGGTGGTAACCAGCTGATGCTCCGATTGCTCCGGACCCAACACTGGATTCCGCGAGTAAAGAACCTCATCAAGACGACGATCCACCACTGTAAGCCTTGCATCTTGCACCGGAAGCAACAAAGAACACAGATTATGGCGGCATTGCCAGAGGAACGCACGACTTTCTCCCGCCCCTTTGCTAACACCGGTGTCGACTTTGCGGGCCCTTTCGACATAAAGAATTACACCGGCCGGGCGTGCTTAATAACGAAAGGCTACACGTGTATCTTTGTCTGTTTTGCGACCAAAGCAATTCATTTAGAGGCTGTCAGTGATCTGACCACGGCCGCTTTCCTTGCGGCCTTCTCACGTTTCGCAGCGCGCCGAGGCTGCCCCGCAAAGGTATATTCCGATAACGGCACAAACTTCGTCGGCGCATCAAAAGAGCTCAAACAAGAATTAAAGCAATTCCTTGTTCGAACCCGCGATCTCATCGAGACCCATCATTCGCACCAGAATGTTGAATGGCACTTCATCCCCCCTGGGGCTCCTCATATGGGAGGACTCTGGGAGGCCGGTGTTAAAAGCCTGAAAACGCATCTGCGCAAAGTCGCCCCAACGTCCAAATTTACCTTTGAAGAGTTTTCAACTCTCATGAGCAAAATTGAAGCGTGCCTCAATTCTCGCCCGCTTCATCCTCAATCTGAGGATCCCAACGTTATGGAGGCAATAACTCCTGGCCACTTCCTAGTAGGCGGCCCTCTGCTCGCTCCGGCCGAGCCCGAAACCCTCGACAATCCGCTCTCCATTCTTAACCGATGGAGACGGGTCCAGGCCCTTGCCCAGCATTTTTGTCATCGGTGGAAAACGGAATATTTGCACGAGCTTGCGCGTCTCACCAAGTGGAAGACTCCGCAACTCAACCTACAGCCCAACGACCTGGTTGTTGTCCGTGACGAGAACCTTCCTTCCACGTCCTGGCGGCTGGGCCGCATCATCAAGGTGTATAAGGGTCAGGACGCACGAGTCCGCGTGGCCGATGTCCGGACGGCTAACGGCCAACTCACGCGTTCAATTTCTAAATAAGTATCCTTATCGTGCATGTCTCGGATTGTTATTAATGCCTTTTTTCTCCACAGATTCGAGATGAAACGTGTTCGCCGCCGCGGCGCCCTTTACCGGCTGGGCCGTATGCTGGCTCCGCCAGCCGCCGTGCAAACGGCGCCCACTGCCCCAAATCCCGGCCCCGAGATGCCGCAGTGCGAGGAGCATCACCTCGAAGACGACGTGCTCAGTCTGAGTGCGTCCTCCCAGTTCGAGGAAGACGACATGGCTCCGCCGCGCTCCCTCGAGCCGTCAACCAAGGAGACGCGACGCTCACCCGAGCCCCATCACGCTCAGGCTCCACCATCGCCCCCAGCAATGCCAGCACGGGCAGCGTATGTGCTCCGTCTCCTGGAGATGGGCTTTGCAGCGCCGTATCATCCGGCGCGTCGCGGACGCGGCCAGCCGCATCGACGCCCAACACCACCACGACTCCCGTCGCCCGCTGGCAGAAGGACGCCATCGCCCAGGGCGCATGGGGAAGTTGCATGGGCACGTGGCCGGCGTCAGCTGCTCTTCGAGCCTGCAGCCGCAGCTCTTAGGCGACGCGCCCCCCCAATCGACCAGGGAGATGGGTACGCGCTGGAGCCGCATGGCCATCGCAGCCGCTCACGCGACCTTTGGCGGCCGGCAGGAGCGCGCCGAGCTCGCCGCCGAGGATGCTGCCCGCTCTGCCGTGGAGAGCACCCGCTCCGGCAGTGCGGCCAGTTCCTCGATTTGCCGGTCGAGGGACGCTGGAGGACGCTTGCTGGCCGCCATGTGTGCGTCAACTGCCTGGCGTGCTCCCACACCAGCCCAGGATGCACCAGCACGCGCCGCTGTAATGAGTGCGGCGAGGCCCACCACAGCACCCTCCACGTCTAGGTGCTTAATCCACCCCAGGGCTGAGGGTTGGGGAGTTTTGCAGTCCTGCAAGGCGGGCGGGATGTTTACGCCAAAGCAAACCGCTCGCCCGGCTGCCTCTCCTGATCGTCCGAAGCCGTGTCCTCTCGGAGCTCGGACTTCGGCCGCTCAGGAGAGGCAAGCTTTGAAGCTTGACTGCGAGCTCCTCGGCTCCAGCCTTGGTGGTCGGATGCGAGCGGTCACTGTTTGTGTGAACCTCGAACGTGCTAAACCTGAGTGCTAGATAGCTTATTTCTAGAATAGTAATTTATTCACTTCATACGAACGTTCATATTGTACATAAAATATAATATAGTGATATAATGTATACAAATCCAATGATCATGAAATTCTTACCAAAATAATAAATAAAAGTACCACTAACTAAACACTCCCTTTTTAAATAAATTTATTAAGTAATCAGATAGTCAATTAGCTTATTTGCGTTTAATCGTAAAAGTTAATAACATTAATATTAATTAAACTACTCAGTTAAAGGAGACGCTAAGATAATTCACCCATGGGAATGGGCAGCGCCAATGCATCGCGCAGCGTTTGGCTATCGCAAAGGCTTGGGGCATCAGGAGCGCCTTCACTGCGCAGCAGCATTTGAGTTGTCTTCATCTTCCAATTGTTTTCCGTAAAAGGATCTCGCATGAGGCCAAATGTACACTCGAAAACACCAACACAATTAAGCTGTGTATGCAGGGTGCCGCAAACTAAAACCAGCACCAATCCATGTACATCCATGCGTCCCTGCACTCCGGAGTGTGTTAGATTTGGATTAAAATAGAATTTAAACTGATGCTTGCAATTCATTAAAGTGCTGACCACAGCCGTCGCTCCTGTACATTCCTGGTCATCAATGCGGTCACTGGCAGCTATTCGCAGCAGCAGTCGCGCATCCGACCAGAAGTCCTCTTCCTTCAGCACTTCCTTGTTGTAATTTTCGAAAAACCACTCGGAAAATTTACGGGCCAGCAAATGTATGGGATACTGTGATTCCGTAAATTCATTCAAATGATGGGTTTGAGACGACAGCTGAACATCTTGAATAGGACGTGTTGCTGATTGGCTGAGTGGTACTGCTGGAATCGGCTTTGCTGCAGTTTCAGGTTTAATATGGCTTTTATTCCAGTATTCAATGACCTTGCTTACAAGTGTTGCCTTGGTGAAGTCTGAAGTCACCGCCACCTTTTTGCAATGCAAATACTTAAAAAGAACTTCTTTGGTGATGTTTCTCTTATTTAGCAACGTTGGCAAGTCTCTCGTATGGATGCAAATGAAATCCAGCGCTTCTGTCGACGTCAAAATAAATTAGTTCCTGACCTCATCTATTAGTTCCCGATTCCTCTATTACCTTGGGTGCTAGCGATGTCCACCACGTTTCCCGTTACACTATTAGCCAATTTGAATAAAATGTGAACGTTTTGCTCCTCTTTAACAAGAAGATTTTCTATGCATATCTTTTCTGTTTCAGTTATTGGCATTTTAGAGGGTTTTTCGAACTACATGATGCGGCTGCCTTCAAATCAAACATGCATTTTGACGTTCCCAACAGCTGATGAAACCTCAGAGTTGTAAATTTCTACGATCAGAAATATGAAAAATTATGGCCCAGTTTACATTGAGGTGACTTTAACGGGAGAGAGTTTATTATCAAGAAATTACATTGCTTTACCTCACCGAAGCTATTTACATTTGAGACTTGGTTGAGAGTTCAAATATCAGACATTCGGTTTTTTCCCTGCTAGGGTGCGTTGGCGTTGCGTTGTTTTTGTTAAACAAATTGGTACTTTAAGTTGTCTAAGGATTTCATTAAATGCTTTTTCCTTTTTTTCCGTTGAAATAGTCCTTGTTTTTCCAAAAAAGTTAAAAAATTATTTTTATTGTATTAATCGTACATAGAGTATATGTATAAAACAACGTAATGCCAACTCCTTAGCACATAAGATAAGGTTATAACCGTTACATATAAAGTATACCACTTAACGTAAAATAATTTACTACTGCACTTAGAATAATTTACACTGAACCTTGCCGTTCATGCCACATCACCATTACGCAGAGACAAAATTAATTTGTTCCATCAGCTCATTCATCATTCGATTTTTCTATCAAGGACACTAGATTACAACAGTGTTTCCGCACTAAAGAAGACGAAAGGAATAGCGTTTGTCCCTGAAAACCTTGTAGACAGCTATTTGAATAATGTTTTCCATTGAGGAGCAATCATGGCATGTATAAACAGAGAGATGAAACACAAAATTCACCCTTACTTCCAATACCCTTCCACCCAATAACTTGATATTTCTTTTTGAACCGAAAAAAATTAATATAAAACCCGCGATTCTGAACTACTATTCTTCTATGACCTGAACCATCTTCTATGACCAGTTACCTGAACTAGGTAAACAATACGGAACCGCTAGGTGCCCGGGCATCAGATTAAGAAAAGTGGAATTATTATTATTAGATTAAGAATTTTGTAGCAAAGAAATTTTTTTAGCAAAAACTAAGAAATTTTATTGACAACAATCAAAAGTATAAAAGTATCAAAAATGGCATTTAGTTTTGGTGAAACTCAGAGAAACAATTTTTTTCAGGTGAAAAACCCAAATGTACCCCACACTTTTGGCATTGGACCTTTATTTGGGATGAACATTTCGGATTTTTGCATCGTGGCTTCCCTTCCTTGATATATTCTGGTAAATGCCCAACGTTATCCCGGCGGATGTCGCGCGGTGGTAGCGAAGCAGAAAATGGACGACTACGTTTCGCAGCAATTTCAACATCAAGGTTACTTGGTCGATCTTTTACAACTCAAGCAATGGGCAACTTAAGACAAATTCATGCAAAACTTTCTTCCGCTCCATTTCATTAGTCACTGCATGGTGTCGTTTGTATAAAATCCAGGCATTTATCATGGCCATATCACACTACGGATATGACTACGCCTGAGTGACGAATCCAAAATGTCAACATCGCCCATGTATTTGTTTTATTCGTGTATAACGTTTGGCCATTGAACACTTTCCATTAACTTTTTCTTTTTATTATAAGGCTCAATGGTTGGTGCATTATCGGGCGTTTGACCATAAACCGAAATATATGGCTGCACTCCGCCATTATTTACGCCATATTTACAACCTTTGGTCAAGCCTTTGGTTTCGAACTCCGGGTGCCTCACGGTTCCTCAACGAACCAACCATTCGAAAAAATCCACCAAAAAGGACCAACCAAAGGACCACTCGAAGAAATCCACCAAAGTAAAAACAATTATTTTGTTTGAAATACTCATAATAACTTGAAGACACTATAAGGATGACAGAAATATTTTTTCAAACTTCAATTTATACGAATTTACCACAATAATTATTCTTTGAGTCGCTCTACCAACCAAACAGTTGTTAAATGAAGTTGGTTTCAACCAGAAACCCCCGCAAACTATATCGCTTGAATCAACAATCCGCTACAAATTCGAAGCGGGAAGTTTGAAAAAAATTCGCCTAACGAATTTAGATTGTGGTCGGTTGTTTCCTGAAGGTACCAGTAGGGTATTAAGGGTTAATGAATAATCCCTTATTAATTTGTTATTCTTCCAATTTCTTTTGAAAACCACAACAAATGCAGTGTTACCCCTTATAGTCCACTCAATGTAAATTGGGCTTTACTTTCATTTCACTCTGTTTTATAATATACCCGCAATCATAGCGGCGAGCGATGCGCGTCGACTCAAAACTGTAAACAATATGGGAAACGAGAAAAATGTATATTTTTCCTGACGTCACAAGGCAATGCCGAAAGATAACTGTACCCCGGAATACGTAATCTATGAATCAATCATTCTTGTTATAAAATTATTATCAAAAATAATAAACTAGACATTATTCTATCATTCTTGAACTATTATCGTTGGCTTAGTTTGTTTTTCCAAGACGTTTCAGAGAGATAAAACCTTATCGTTAGCCAACGATAATGTGAATCCTTAAAATTTTAGGTTTGAAGTTGTAAATAAATACTTCGTCCTACAATCGATCAAAGTTCACTCGATTTGTTGATTGAAAAAACTAAAAGCGCTCTTCTATTTTAATAGTCAGTGCGACTTGAGTAACGACGTAGAGCACAAAGAAAAAAAGAAAAATGAAGTTTGGAAAACTTATTGGTGCTATTGACGAGGGAACTTCTTCGGCACGTTTTATTATATTTCGTGCTGGAACTGACAATATTGTGTGCCATCATCAGATAGACGTTCCGCAAATATATCCTCAGGAAGGATGGGTTGAACAGGACCCCATGAAGATTGTTTCTATTGTTGAAGAGTGCATCGCGGAAGCTATTAAAAAGTTGGAGGCAAAAGGTGGTTCTGCCAAGGTATGAAAACAAGTTTATTAATGTAATATTAATTTGAAATCTCCAATTTGTCCACATAACATCTTTTATATCACACTATCGCTGATCTTGTTGCTTTAGCTTCATATAAGTTCTATACTTCTCTGCTTCGCTTATGCGGTGCTCGATACTGCGATTTCTTTTGTCCTCAACGCGGTCTTCAAGTTTTATATAAATCTGATCATTGTGTCCAAAATCCCCTTGTCGTCGCGGCATCACATGGAAATGTAAATGCGGTACCGTTTGACCCGCATCTGCGCCATCCTGTACTGTAACTGTTGCAGCTGTTGTCTTATAAATATCCTCCAACATGCGTTGTATCATACAAACAGAGATAAACAAATCTGCCATTTCAGCACAATTCAAACCATTTAAACGTGGCGTAATTCGCTTGGTTGAAACCAACACGTGTCCATCCACTACACAGCACAGGTTCGTGAAAGCATAGCAGTATTGAGACTCGTAGAAGATAGTCTCTTTGCATATGATATTGTCGGCAAATAAGCGATTTTCTTGTGCACCGACTGAGCCTGCATTGTAAGCGGCCAGGCTGTAAATATCATTACGCCTATGCTCAAGGCATGGCATATTCTGTTTGATGCTTTCGATGGCAGATAGGTCAATTTCGACCGTTGCCACCGACAATTTTTTTTCTCCACCACAATCTGCTAAAATTGTTCCAGTGGGATTCACTACCATCCCATGTCCCCAGCTGCGCCGTTTAGAATTGTGGTACCCCACCTGAGCGGGGGCAATTACAAAACACTGGTTCTCTATAGCACGAGCTCGAAGCAGAATTTCCCAATGTGCCTTGCCAGTGGTGTAAGCAAAAGCGGATGGATACGTTAGCAACTGAGCACCCATTTTGGTCAGCAGTAAACTTGCCTCCGCGAACCGAAGGTCGTAGCATATCTGTAGTCCCAGCCGTCCAACGGGTGTGTTCAACGGTGGTATTAGACGCGACCCTGGTGTCACCACATTGGATTCTCGAAAATGAAACTCGGATGTATCTACATCAAAGAGATGCAGTTTCCGATAGACTGTCATAACTTCACCTTTGTCGTTTATAATCACGTGAGCATTAAAAATTTTATCGGTTTTTCCGTTGTCATCATCGAGCACCGACTCATGTATACCACCCAAAGAGAGCCAGATACAATTCTGTTTTGCTAAATTCTTGTACTGCTGCATGGTGGAACCCGTAAGCGGCTCCGACAGTGCAAGAGTTTGGTGGCGATTGTCGCCTACGAAATCGCAGCATTCAGGTAGGAAGAGAAAGGATGCCTCCTCTGACTTTGCTTCACTGACCAACTTCGTCACCTGACGCATGTTGGCTTCTTTGTCGTTGGTGCTGCACATTTGCGAAATGGCGATGACGCTTCTATTTGGGTTCTTATTTTGGGCGCTGGACATCATTCTTCCAACTAACTTAATTCCGTTTACAACTCGTAGGTAATCGTAGCTGCTGACAAATCGGTGTTTGTTAAAGATTAAATTCCAGATATGCCTTTGAAGTATCATTAGTGTTTCTTATATTGTTTTTTCAGACTACTTTTTTGTTTGTGTTATCAGATTTAATTTTATTGTCAATTATATTGCGAATTGTGACAGTTGATAAAGGTTGCCACTTAGAATAAAAAATCTATTTAATGCCCTTTTCCATTGACAGTTTTTGATTGATCAAACGATCAAATTGTTTTTGAACACGGATGAACTCTTACCAGGGCAATCAAAAAACTTGCCTTCGACGTGGCCAAATCTCAATCAGAACAGTGTTCCAATGTGATAAAATAAAATAGTATTCGTGTTGGGTAGTGAAAAATCTCCAATAGGAGTTTCAAGTAGGAAAATGTGATTTGCCATTAGCTTTTGTACCATTTGAAAACAATAAAGAATCTTTTTCAGATCAATTTGCTCCATATAAAATTAAGAAACGTTTAAATTATTTCCGGTGCATCAAACGGAGAGTGCAGTTTTTAAGCTAATGAAAAAAAAAAACTCTGGCATGAGGACGGTTGCAAGACAATGTCTCGCAAGTTGTCGTGCAATTGATTATGACCCGAATTCTACGCCGAGTTAACATAAATACGTTCGTACATTGACGGCATTTTCGTACGTTGTCGTCGAATACGAAAACGACATTCTTATGAAAATGTCCATGATCACTATAGGCTTGTCTTGCAAACGTCCTCAACGACGGGCCTATGTCGTGCACGATTTGTCCAGGATCTCTTGGAGCCAAGAACTACTAGAAATGGCTTGGTATCTAAAAAACGGCAGACATCCACACAGCCAGCGATCAATGAATGAACATTGAAATCAGCGGCACACAAATCAGTGCACTAAACAAATTTTATGAAATAAAATTTACGTATGTACATATACAATACAACATACATTAATTTTTCCCAAACCAACTTAGATCATGTATGATTTATTTATATGTATTAATAAATATCTATATATGTATAAATAGTAAAGTATTGTACTATTAAAAATTGAAAATTAGAGATTAATCATTAGCCGCATTCAGTGGTTGAGCGCTCAGGGAGCGTTCAATTGTTTTGATGTCACTGAACTTACCCTATTGTTTACATATTCATGGAGCGGTCGCCATTTTTGGTAGCGAACATTTTTTACGCTACTTTTACGCTACATTTGCCAGAGTTGCATTACTAACAAGCAAGCAAAAAAAAAACAAATAAATTCAAAGTCAAAGTGTTTTTAAGGAATTGGCTTAATAAATCAACGCATTATTAAGTGAAATAAAATGAATTTGAAAGTTATTGAACTCAGAATGACTCAACAAAGGAATTATATTTATAAAAATATAGAATATGTAGTTTGGGATACGATTGAAGTTTTAGGTTTGGGAATTTTCTTTTTGTGGGATACTTGAAATTCGTGTGGAAAAATCAAACGTGGCAACTTTTTTCTCGTCTTGTTTATTATTTTTATCTTTCCGCTCAATGATCAGGTAGCATACCATTCAGGAACACATAGCGATCACTGATCAGGTAGCGCTCAAGGAGCGCTCACCCGCTGAATGCGGCTATTAATTTATTATTTAATTTTCCAGAAAGTTAAATAATCCCAGGGTTTTTTTCATTCGCTTGAAAGCTTGCCACTCCAAAATCTAGCTACTCGAAATAATTATCGAATCTGCATGATCATTTCGAATGAATATTTTATTTCGGAACGAATGCAGAACAGCTGCCAAGCTCAGAATTTGTTCATCTGTTTTTTACCGTTAGTTGGGGCCATCAGGAACGGAAGTGGCTGATTTTTATCGATGGCTGGTCAGCCATTTTGGATTTATGACCTTTTGAAGGACAAATAAATGGTTTAATAAAAGTCACTTATCTCATAAACTAAGTAAGCTAGCGGAACTAACGAAGTACTGTTGGAAAGCTATGTTTAATACCTTTCATTTATGTAATACACATTTTGTTGGGGCCATCAGGAACGGAAGTGGCTGATTTTTATCGGGGGCTGGTCAGCCATCTTGGATTTATGACCTTTTGAAGGACAAATAAATGGTTTAATAAAAGTCACTTATCTCATAAACTAAGTAAGCTAGCGGAACTAACGAAGTACTGTTGGAAAGCTATGTTTAATACCTTTCATTTATGTAATACACATTTGTGTCCATAACAGTGAGGGAGTTATATTGACTTTTAGAAAAATATGACAAGTGACCTTGAAACAATTATTTTTTTTCTTCCAAACGGACACATTAAGGTATAAAACAAATTACAATTATGGAAAGCTTGTTCTTTTACCTTTAAAATTATATATAATATTACTAATATAATATATATAATACTTACTATTGTATTACATTACTTTAGCTTTACTTTTCAAAATTTCAATTACAATTTTGCATGCGCCGCTCTAATGGAAAAAATTTGAAATGAAAAAATTTTTATGAAAAATCGCTTGAAATGTTTTTGTTAAGTTAGAGTTTTGTTTAGTTAGTTAGAAAAAATTTTTTAATTTCAAATGTTTTTTCTGGTTTTACTCTTGATTGTTTACAGAAAAGTAAAGCTAAAGTAATGTAATACAATAGTAAGTATAACAAAAAAAAAAGATGAACAAATTCTGAGCTTGGCAGCTATTCTGCATTTATGCCTCAATTTCAAATAAGAATGTTCTTTCAATTTTTTTATTTCAAAAAATAATTTGAAATAATTATCGCATCTGCCTGGTTATTCAAATAATCATGTTGTCTCATTTTGAAATCACCTGCGTATTTGAGATAACGAGTGATTTCAATTTGTTATCTCTTATTTAATTTGAAATAAACAATGAACATGCCTGATTTATAGTACGTTTATTTATTTTTTTAGGATATAGTTGCAGTTGGAATAACAAACCAGCGTGAATCAGTTGTGGTATGGGATCGTCACACTGGGAAACCTTTGTACAATGCCGTTATCTGGTTGGATAATCGCACTGCATCCACGGTGGAAGAACTACTGGACTCGATTCCAAATAATTCGAAAAACATTAGTTACTTGAAGCCGCTTTGTGGACTTCCACTCTCACCGTATTTTTCCGCTTTAAAATTACGTTGGCTCAAAGACAATGTAGCGCATGTAGCAAAATGCATGGCGAATGGCAGCTGCATGTTTGGGACCATCGACTCTTGGTTGATATACAATCTAACGGGAGGCGCAAAATATGGTGGTCTTCACATCACTGACGTAACGAACGCATCGCGAACCATGCTGATGAACATTGAAACATTACGGTGGGACACTCATCTGCTGAATTTCTTTAAGTTACCAGCAAGTATTTTGCCAGAGATACGCTCCAGTGCTGAGATTTATGGCAACATAAAAATGGAGCTCCTCAACGGCGTTCCAGTAGCTTCGTGTTTGGGTGACCAGCAGGCTGCACTTGTTGGTCAACAGTGCCTTCAACGGGGCCAAGCAAAAGCGACTTACGGAACGGGGTGTTTCCTATTATATAATACCGGGAGCTCAATTGTATATTCAACGCACGGTCTGTTAACTACGGTCGGCTATCAATTGGGAAGGAACGCCAATCCCGTGTATGCGTTGGAAGGCAGTGTGGCTATAGCGGGCGCTGCTCTCAGCTGGCTGAAAAATAACCTCGGTATAATACAGACCTTCGAACAGGTCGAGACTATGGCACGTACTGTTGACAATTCGCTGGACGTGTATTTTGTGCCGGCTTTCAGCGGTCTGTATGCACCATATTGGAACCAGGAGGCTAGAGGGTACTTATAGCATTTCCTAAGTATTCATTAAGATGCATTGTGGTTTTTTCCAATAGTATTATTTGTGGCCTAAGCGAAGATACCACCAGCGAGCACATTGTGCGTGCTACTCTGGAAGCAGTTTGTTTTCAAGTACGCGACATTTTGGATTCAATGAATAAGGACTGTGGCATTCCTTTGACTAAACTGATGGTGGATGGTGGGATGACGGTAAATACTTTGTTTTTACAGTTACAATCCGACTTGGTAGGCATCAACGTGATACGCCCCAAAGTAGGCGAAACTACAGCTATGGTAAGTCATATACGATTTTACCACCCACGTGTCAAATAATAACTATTTTAGGGTGCTGCTCTGGCTGCTTGCAAAGCCATAAACGAGAATTGCGACATAGGAACTCCACTCTCGGTACCTGATCCATTGAATTCCTACAAGCCTAAAATAAAGGAAAACGAACGCGACATACGTTACAAGAAATGGAAGATGGCCGTTCAGCGTTCTCTCGGCTGGGACACGTCAACGCATACAGATGGAAACAGAGATTTGTTTGAGTAGAGCGATTTATTTCGTTTATGTTATTAAGATTCATTTTAATTTCTTGACTTGATACATACATATATCCGCACTTTTGTGCTAAGTCAACCTGTTACATATATTTTTGGTATAAAAGTGCAAACACATATATGTGTACATTGAATGTAGTTATTTATAATGTTTTGCTATCCGGTTAGTGTGGTATAAAAAAAATTATTAATGATCTAATAAATGGTGTTCTTTTAATTCACGTAAGACCCATTTGTTTGATTTGTAAAACGTTGACCTTGTTGCCATTGAACTTTGCATTTTTCCCCCCATATGCTAATTAATTCGAGCACTTTCAATTAAATTGATTCCTCCATAACGCCGCCAGCTTGTTCCAAGTCGTTCAAGATAAGTACACCCCCAGCTGCTTCGTCCTCCTCGACAGCTGCTCTACCAGCCACAGCAACAGCACCAGCAACCCCGCCCACAAATTCAGCGCGCATATCAGGATTGGAATTGTTGCTCGCATCTGGGCGCTGTATTGGATTACCACCTGAAAGAGATAGTAATAGCTGAGATAACAAATAAAATTAAGAGTTTCTGCTACTACTTACTAGCGTCCAACTCCAGAGGAGGATCTGCATTAGCTTCAGCCAAATTGGTAACAGATTTTGACTTGACGCACTGAAAATCAACATGTCGGCTTTTTGCCTCTTCCTTTTCCCAAGACATATGTATAAAAGGACGTTGAACATAGCTGTATATTACCTGCGGCCATCAACGACAAATTCAGATTTCTAAATTCCCTTTTCGTAAGTCTAACTAGCTCACCTCCGCTCGTCCACCTGGACGCTTCCGTATTTTCTCCTTGTGCGTTGGATATCCTTCTATTCCGCAACGTATTTTTTTGAGTCCACGATCTTTCATTACTTGCTTAGCAACATCGCGATTTTCTATGTACTTGAAAAACCTATGCATTGCAGTACTGTGTACGGCTGATTGTATATACATTTACAAATTATGAATTAAATAAATTAGTTTTGCTCATACTTTGACAATATTCCTCGCCCATTTGTGGCGGAAATTCTTCATCCCAATCTACAACATCATCGTCCAATAGGACCACCACGTGGCATTCGCGATCGCCACGTTGTGCGGATGCAACCATAAGCGGTAAAATAAGGTCCTCCAAGAAAACTTCGAACTGTTGACGAGCTCCTTCGTTGCTGAGTTCGTGAAGCAGCCCTCCTTCGTGTGAAAGCAAACAATGAAAAACGACAATGCATAAAATATAATAGAATGTACAAATAAGATTTTTTATGTGATGAACTGAATTACTTTAATAGCAACCAAATTTTTATGACAGAAATTTTAATATGAACATTTAATATTAGTTCGAATTTATTGAAACCCACGTAAATTTTGGCAGCGAACAGTTGTGGCATCAAACGGAATAAGCAGATAATCGCAAGCTTCTTTCAACTCTGGTACGGAAACAGTCGGTGGACACCTGATAACGCCACTCCTATAATAGTCCAATATTGCCCTGAACACACTTTGTGAAATTCCATCGGCTACTTCATATTCTCCTCGCTCATTAGGATGAACAAACTGAAATCCTGTACTGAACATTGTGCCTAACATAGTGTTTGGATGTGCTGTCACCAAAGCCGGCTCAATGACGAAACGCACATTATCCACAAGTAACGTAATGCGATCTCCTAGAGCTGGGCGGCCACCTACGGCACCAAGCGCTGTACCGGAACTTACGTTCAGTCCGCTTACTCCAACATTAGACTTGGAACTTTCCGGTTTAGGTATGGCGCCACTGGACGCTCCAACAGAGCTAGATGCGGCTTTGTGCGATTTTTGTTTGTTGCTTAAGTTGCGCTGCATATAGGAAGTGCTCCTAGAAATGAGGACAAAAATTAGTTCGATTGGAAATTATAAGCGTTTCGTTCGTTGTTAAGAAATGGGGCGCTATATTAAATTTTGTTACCTGCTTCGATTTTTTAGTATTATGCGGCGTCTTTCCTCGGTTTCAAGATTTTCTTCGATGCTGCTGCTACTGCTGTACGAGTCTTCGTCGCCCTGTTGTTGCTTATTTTGCTGCTGATTTGAATTGTTGCTACTGCTACTATTTCCGGAATTCGGTGAAGTTGTTGACATTTTCTGTTTGGCCGTTGGTGAGGTATTAATTCCTCTCCTCTTTGATGCAGCAACGAAAGACAAATATTTTTAGAGCTCGCCTCAAAGTTGCTGATGTCTGTGCAAGTAATTTTTTCCAATCAACTTCAAATTTGCTTCTTTAATGTAAATTATTAAAAATGTCCTATGATCAAATTTGGCAGAAATGTTATAAGGCGTAATGGTAAAAACTTTTGGTAATAAAAAACTTTTTACAGAAAATTTTGTGCAAATTCAGATTTTCTTCTGTTCAGACGTAAGTTAACAGTCATCAAACGTCATTTAGTTTTTATAATAAATGTGTTGGAGTGAGATAAGGATACATGCGATTAGGCTATTGCCTCTCTCTTATTCCTGCGTATTTCGATAGCTAGAAAAGTTCCTAGTTTCAACAGGTTGACTCAAAAGCCAGTTAAAAACGTGTTAAGACTTTCCTGCCTAATATGATTTTTCCATAAAAATATGAAACAGGTTTAAGGCTTTCGAGCATCGGTCAAGTGTTTCCATTCCAAAACTGATTTTATTTTCACACGTGATTTTATTACCTCATCGATGAGAGCAGTTTTTGTGTATAAGTACACAATTTTGTGTCAGTGTACCCTTTGATACAAAATATCTTGTGGACAATATTTAACTCTTTCTACGTCTTTAGATGTAGAAAAGGACAAAGCTAGGAAATCTAGTTTTTCGAACTTCGAAACAGTGTTGAAAACTGGGAAGACCAAAAAACATATCGGTTTTGCACAGTGCTCACAAGCACAGTTTCGATTGAATTTCGACGTAACGTATCGTGCCGTGTCAGCTGCTCCTACCTACCTTGCGACTGCCACCTTAAACTATTACTGTAATCGTAACGAAACGTTCGATTTTATTGAAATTAGGTTGCACATTACATGTGACGCTTTCTGATTTACAAATTCTAAATTAGAAACGGTTTCTGATTTACAAATGGAAAAAGTGTAGAAGTATCACTCCTAAGTAGTAACAAATAGGAAAATCCATTATATTATATTAGATTAATAAAAGAAAAATATTAACATGTATTAAAAAAGAAAATATTATATTAATTTATTATTATTATTATTAACAGAAATTTCTTCTTGAAAAATTTTGAAATGGAGCCGTTTCGAGAACGCAGGAAATTTTTAAACACACTGTTGCGTGTATCCGTTGCCTCTCAGTTAAAAATGTAACAGTATTTAATTTTAATTCTGTTAAAGTTTTTCGCACATATGCTAAATATCTAAAATTTTACTTCAGTTAAAAATAAAAATAACATTTATACATACATACCTACATTTATAATTAAAAAAAATCATAAATGGGGTCAATTGCAAATAACTCTGACAACACTGATCGCAGCGATACCACTGCATGCTTATTGGAAAGGTGACACTCGATCGAAACTGTCAGTGTGTAAACAACGAAATTGGTGCAGTGGTTGGAAAGTTGTTTACGTTTGAAATGGAGAATAATAATGAAAAATTGCGCTACTGAAACGCAATTAAATCGGGCCTTTTTTTAGACGAGACATAACCGGTGATGAGAAATGGGTCACGTATAATAATCGGTAGCGTTAAAAATCGCGGGCAAGGGATGGAGAACGGTCACAAAAGTTCTCAAAGTCAAGATTGACGCTAAAAAAGGTGATACTGTGTGTATGGTGGGACTGGAAGGGAATCGTCCACCATGAGCTACTTCCAGTTGCTCGAACAATTGATTCTCAACTCTATTGTGCGCAACTAGAGAGATTTCGCCGGGAAATTCCGAGAAAACGGTCGGAATTGACTATTAGGAAAGTGTTGTCTTCCGCCACACACTTCTTTGATGACCCGTTTTTTTAAAAAACGCCTTGAAATTTTAGCCAGACCCAATATTTGAAATTTCGGTCTATATTAAAGTTGCATTATTCCATCTAATTGAATTGTTGAATTAAAAATAAATAGCCCAAAAATTAAATCGGAATAATATAATAAAATTTGTTGGATTTAAAAAAAATTACGTTATTAAGATGGATTACATTTTTTCCGATCTATGTTTTAAAGTATCTGAGATAACTGAAACTTTCAGAGCAAATTATTAGTTTTGCTTTATGTTATAGTGTTTAAATCATAGGTGATTATTAACTTATGAAAACTTAATTCAATAGGTCATTGTCTTATTTTTACTTCGTACATTATTTTTATTGTAACATACTTATGACTTATGATTAAAATTAAAATTGAATTGACATCTCCTCAACTAAAAAATAAAATTAGTATTTAAAATTTTCCTTTAAATTGCTGACGAACTTTATGAAAACACCATTTCGCTTTCGGCGAAATCAACTACGAAATATACAGCGAAATAAACTAGAGCGAAATAAAAATGGAGTCAAGAAATTAATAATGGCGACGATGATGAACGACTGTCTATCTCGTCTTGTAAATAATGAAATTTAACAAAAAAAGCAGAAATAAATGCGAAATTGTAACAAAGTCAGTGATCAAAAGTAAATTCGTGTTCTTTTGTGTCTAGTGCAATATTAAAACAAGTAGAATAATCACAATTTACGTTTCGCGAGAAAGAATACGGCGGCAAATTTTTTCCATGGTCGAGAATCTAATTTTCTCAAAGCAGTAACTTGTAGATGGGTTTTTTGGATTCGGCTCTGAGCAGATCAAACAGTAAAGAAAAGTCAACTTAAAGTAGATTTCCTCGGGTTTATTTGAGAATTGTGTGAATTTGTTAGGGGAAGAAGTATTAAATTCGTAGAAAGTGTTGATCGGAGCGACGTATGAGACGGACATTTGGTTAGACAGAGCAGAGCGGTGTGCTGCGCTGTGAGAAAAAGCGTACATTTATCATTCTACGTACATGGTAACGTACACCGAACGGGCGCAATTAAGAAAAATGTCCAAGAAAAAAAACAATGAAAACTGAGCCGCCACATTCCAAGTTAAACTCTAACACTATTTACACTAAGTTTATCGGGATGTTTAAACCTGCGGCTACTATTGTCAGTCCGCCAGGTAATAGCCAACTATGTCGGGAATCACCTAATTAAACCGGGAATGGTATGAATTACATATCCGCCAATCGAAAGTTTACGGCAAATGTTGCGGATTTGTTTTTCTTTCGAGTGGGGCAGTAAGTTTAAATAATAAATATAAAAGAAAAAATAAAAAGCAAAATATCTAAGCAATAGCAATAATCCGTTTTTGTATGCAAATGGAATGGGAAAGGCACAAAAACGGAGCGATGATATCCTTATCCCTATGCTATTTCATGGCAATTAAAATTTCAGGAGTTATCGTAATTATGTTTGCAGATATAACAATTGTTCCAAATGCATAATACTACATTGATGGCAGCGAATAACAGAAAAACAATTTAACAAATTATTTCTATGCAAAAACATAATGAAGTTTTTTTCCATCATTTGTGTAGAAATTCCATTGCACCTATATTCGTCTCTCTTCAATGCATGTATTTAGGGCAGCAGAGCATACAGTGACTAAACTCGTATACAGTGTTTGCAAATTTGACTAATTCGCCGCGAACTAGTGCTGCCACCTCTGTGCAAAAATTCCAATTGAAATTTCGCTGTGCAACGAATGGCAGAAAGAAAATCAAGAAATAGAATACCAACAAAAATGTAAATATTAAATAATAATTATGAAATTAAACCATTGCGCATACAAATAAAACTGAAATTGCAGTTTGAGTGAACCACAGTGCTGGATTTAGCGGAACAGGATCAGAATCTCGAAACAAGAATAATTTGTTCCGTACTTATTCGGTCGTTTCTTTGGTGCTGTCAAGTGTGTGCGTGTGTGTGTGTGTGTGAGTGCGTCAGGAAAATATATGTGCACATGAGCTGTATTAGTGGGAACGGGTGCCTGCTTAAATTTAAGAAATATTCAAGTTAACTAAATTTTAACAACATAATCTCCTTTTAAAAGCAGCGAAAGCCACTTAAGTTTAACTATTAACCTTTTTATTGTGGCGTCAGACAAAAACAAACAAAAAAAACATTAACCAAACGCGTGAAAACCTACTGAAAATACACATAAAATACACTCTGCTAATGTAGTGTGCCTTTGCAGAACAGAGGCAAAAAAGAAAAATTAATCAACAGCAAAAACGCAATTATTGCGTTTATATATAGTTTTCTATCAGTTTGTTTACAACTTAAGCAGGGATTTGAATTGAGCCATAATCTTCCCTCAAGGGGGGAGTGCATGCACATCATCCAATCGTCCAAACTTCATCCAGTTGTTTCGCCGCGGTCAGCGTACTGCCGAAATTCTTAGAAAAGTGCATGTTGCTTCGATTCTTAAGTTTTGCGAGTAGCGATCGGCACAAGGCGTTGAAGCATTTCGGTGTGGCCTTAAGCATGTAGTAAGTAAGTTGAACGCACGAAATGATTTACCTTTAACTTGTATCTATTGTTACAGTGTCAACCGCTCGAAAGTTCTCATTTTTCTTACGCATGTGTAAAAATCCAAATGATTGTCTAGCACAGTTTAATTTTTCCACATGTTTAGCGTTTACTTCTGTTCGTCAGTTTGCCGCCTAGTAAAAGTAAAAACTATGATCAAAGAGTTCGTCAGTTATATAAATCGGTATTTGAATACAGAATCCTTCCTTGATCTATTCGTTCGGAGCAAAAATGTTCGGAGTCCGTCAAATTCTTACTGGATATTTTAGTTATTTCATTCTTCAATTTGCATTTATTTATTAATAGCAATGTTTGACTTTTCTTTGGATTAATAATTTTTCATTTCAGGTACATGTCATTTCTGTTAATTAACTGCTTACATTGCTGAATTGATTAACAACTGCAGGAAACTCCCTCCACACAAAAATCATAAGTATGTCATTTAAGAATTCTACATACTGCGGTAGTTAATATAGCAAACATAAATATATATATATATCTAGATGCTGTTTTAAAAATTGGAAACGCAAATATTCTATCTCAAAATCTCTTTTGTCCTCATTTTTCCATTACAAATGAAAAATGTCGCAAAGGGGTAAGCGAGGTAATCACCAGCATCACCAACGTCTTGACGTTGAACCACAACCGCCCCCAACAAAAAGACGTAAAGGTCGGCCGCCCAATGGCGGCGGTGGAGGTGGAGGAATTGGTGTTGTTAGTGGCCCTGGCAGTAGTATCACGACTTCAAATCTTGGTTCTATTGCGCCAGCAGCAGGATCTTCTATAAGCAATACAAATGTCGAGAACGATAACCAAAACCAAACGCCACAAGTGGCGGACGACGCAATCGGTTTGACTGTGGCAACAGCAACAAGTGCGAAAATGACTGGTTGTCAAGGTTCGTCGTCATCAGCAGCAGCATGGCAGGCGCGTTCCGTGGCAGATATTAAAATATCTAGTATATACAATCGAAGTTCCACTGAGGCACCAGCCGAGCTTTATCGTAAGGATCTCATTAGCGCGATGAAACTACCCGATTCTGAACCGCTGGCTAATTACGAGTATCTCGTGGTGAACGATCAGTGGAAGCAGGAATGGGAGAAGGGAGTGCAAGTGCCTGTCAATCCTGATTCATTGCCTGAACCTTGTGTTTACGTGCTGCCTGATCCTATTGTTGCACCTGCAAACGATTTTAAACTGTGCGTATAAAATATTTTTCAGTTTATTGCTTTGGTGTTTATAATTTCCGTTATCATGTTCTGCAGTCCAAAAAATCGCTTCCTGCGCATTACTAAAGACGATTCCTACTCACCGGAGTTGCATTGCTTAACGAATGTGGTTTCCTTGGCGGAAACTAGTTGTGCATACGACATTGATCAGGTGGATGAAGCGTGGTTGAAACTACTTAATATTGATCGTGCATATTGTGGGGCTTTTCTAATAACCGAGGCGCAATTCGAACGTGTTATCGAAGAACTGGAGGTATGATAATGATTCCAACGTTTACTCCCATCATTTACAAAAACCATTTTAATTATGGATTGTACAACTTTTACTTTTTACTTTTGTTTACTTATCTTTTAGATTCGATGTTGGGAGCAAATCCAAGTCATACTTAAAAATGAAGAAGGTCTCGGCATTGAATACGATGAGAACGTCATCTGCGATGTATGTCGATCACCAGATTCAGAAGAAGCGAATGAAATGGTATTCTGTGATAAATGCAATATATGCGTGCATCAAGCGTGTTATGGTATAACAGCTATTCCATCAGGTTGGTATTACTTTGTATGGAAATGTGAGGGAAGTCAAAAAAATAATAGTCTCTGTCTTTACTCCTAAAGGTCAATGGCTTTGTCGAACGTGTTCGATGGGCATCAAGCCTGAATGTGTTCTATGCCCCAATAAAGGCGGAGCAATGAAGTCAACAAAATCGGGGAAAAACTGGGCACATGTTTCGTGTGCGCTATGGATCCCCGAAGTGAGTATTGGATGTGTGGATCGCATGGAACCAATCACAAAGATATCGAGCATTCCACAAAGTCGTTGGGCTTTGATATGTGTTCTCTGTAGAGAGCGAGTCGGAGCGTGCATTCAGTGTTCAGTAAAAACCTGCAAGACGGCGTACCACGTGACTTGTGCTTTTCAACATGGACTGGAGATGCGCGCCATTATTGAGGAGGGGAACGCTGAGGATGGCGTGAAATTACGTTCCTATTGTCACAAGCACAGCGTAAGCAAGGGCAAGAAAGACGGTATTCTTCACGGCCAAAGTACGAATAAGTATGTCAATAGCCACGGATCCGGTGATGAGGATGCGGACTGTAAACGTCGAAAAATTCGCAAGGATATGACCTCTGAGGAGCGCAATCAAGCCAGAGCACAGCGATTACAGGTACATGTGGCAATGCTCAAGATTTTGTCTCCGAATTTGAATTTAAAATACGTAGTCTGCGGAGGAGGCTAGTTTTCGGAATTCAATATCTATTTTATATCACTCTAAGTCTATAAAAAATAAAGTAGAAACACTAACCTCGTCGTTTAACATCGGAACTTTCATTTTAAAATAACTCACATAGTCCCATAGTTTTCTACATTATTAACAATTATTTTATATCTCTAAAACTTGCAGGAGGTGGAAGCTGAATTCGACAAACACGTCAATATTAAAGATATTAGTTGTCATCTTTTCGAAGTGGATGACGATGCTATTGAAGCCATATATAATTATTGGAAATTAAAACGAAAATCACGTCATAATCGTGCACTTATTCCGCCAAAGTCTGAGGATGTCGAAATGATTGCGCGTAAGCAGGAGCAACAGGATCTAGAGAATCACAAGCTGGTCGTGCACTTGCGTCAAGATTTAGAGCGCGTGAGAAATCTTTGCTATATGGTTAGTAGACGAGAGAAACTTTCACGCTCTTTATTTAAACTACGAGAGCAAGTCTTCTATAAACAAATATCAGTGCTTAGCGACGAAAGTATACGCGAAATAAGTGCAGATGGGGCAGGCGGCAATGCGTCAAACAAGACTGAGTTTAATGAATCATTCAAAAACGCCGTGATATACGCTAATGATGGTCCCACTTTGTACGATCGGTTCTACTCGTCGTCTTCTAGTACTGGTGGTAACGCAATCCCACCACAATATCAAAATTTAGATTTTATACTTGACAAACTAATGGGCAATATAAAGGGAGGGACAAGAGGACGTTCAGGTTCCTTGGCGGGAGGTAGGTCAACAACAATATCGCCCATAAAGAAAAAGTCAATAGCGACGACATCTTCAACATCTACCGCTGTGGGGGGCAAAGGATCTCCAAATAAAAAAGTTAATAATGGTGCAATATCTGTTGCGGTTACGGAAAAACAGAAAACCGCTACAGCCAACAATAGTCGTCGAAATTCGATGGGAGCCACTGAAAAAGTTTCAAAGACCAACTCGGTGATTACCGCAACGATAATAGCTCCCACTCCAAGTACAAGAACTCGAGGTTCTCCGCGTATTTCTAACAATCGTACAATTGCAACAAAAAACACACAGGAGAAAGGGAAAGATTCGGATACCAGCACGAACTCTTCAAACTCATCGCGAAGCTCATCGTCCGATGATGACTCCTCATCAGAAGGTGGTGGCGGTGGTGTGTCCTCTTCTGCTTCAGGTTTTGCGATAGAGTCTGCTGCGAGTTATTCTGGATCAACACAAAGCGAAAGCGAAACACAAGCAAAAAAGAAATCATCTCCTTCGAAAGCAACAGCACGTAAGAAACAAAGCTACTCACGTTCAGTTGAAATGCGTCAGAAGCAAAGAAGAAGGAGCTCAATCGCACAAACAACCCCAAAACCAACCGCCGGCGGTCCACAAACGTCTGGAAGCACAACGTTGTTACTGAGTTCCAGCGATGACGAAGATGAAGTTCAAGACAACAAAAAAACGATACCTGCCAAACAAAAATCTAAGTCAAAGACATCAACGCCATCGTTGTCGACTAACCGCGGTCTCTCACAAATGGAGAAGGAACTTAAAAAGGACAAGGGATCTGCGGCTTCGTCGTCGAGCGATGACAGTGAGGAACTATTGCCACTTAAAGGTACTCGTGGTGGGATAATAGGCAATAACGCATCAGGTTCCAAAAGCACTACGGCTCAAATTATTGGCGCATCGTTGGCAGCAAGTCGCAAGACTGTGGTGCAGCAAATCTATTCGGATTCAGACAGTTCTCAGACCACAGCAGATCAGGACAAAGAGGAACGTACAACCGAGAGTAATGTAAGTGATTCACAGAATCAACAAACGATACGCACTAAAGCTGCAATGAAGGAGTTTACTCTGCAACAGCAGTCAAGTAAAACCAAGCCCAAGGATGCGCCCTTTGCCTTAAAACAGTCCAGTGCCAAGTCAGAGAAGCAATTCTCTGTGGCATCAGCAAAAACAAATCTAACTAAGTCATCGACCCCGGATACTCAAAACCGCAGCAATAAGCGGATTGCTCTGGCCAACAATTTGTTATCACCATCGAATATAGCCGCGCTCAACAAGAGTGAGAGGACGATAAATGAGAAGTCGCAAAAGTTTTCGGCGGATCTACTAGTAGTTCCTCAACGCCAAGCGGCCAAAAAAGCTTCAGAAAACATGCGCTCTACAAACTTATACAACTCAGCGATAACGCCACTCCCGACAACGGCTTTGCCCAGCAATGCTGTGATTTCGGGTAATTCAAATAATAACAGAACGCGTTCTGAAGTTGGTGAGTACGATCGATTAAGAGAACGTTGCGAGCGTGACAATGAAAAGACAAAATCCAAGGAGAACAAACTCGATGATAGACCAGAGAAAGTACGCTCAAAGGAGAAATCACAATCTACCAATTCCTCCTCTACGAAAGCAGCGGATCATCAGCAGCAGCAGGACAGAAATTTGGGGAAGCGTGGCCGACCTCCGAAATCCGTTAAAGATTCGCCTGATAGTGGCAACAGTAGTCAACAAAAGGACAAGGATTTACAACTGTCGACAAAGGATTTGATATCCCCCAGTAGACGGAAGGATGATAAGCTGCAATCAGCGATTGCTACAACCGAACCAAGTGCCAAATCAACGACATTTGCAACTTCAGAGGTGGCTATTCCAACCCTCCACGTTGAACAAGCGTCACAAAAAAATGCTTCCAATAATTCCAAATCGCATGCAAATATATCGAAGAATAATATTTTAGTAGCTTATGTGCCTCAAAGACAAGCAGCTAAGAAGGCTGCAGAACAATTGAAGAGTAGTGGAAAACCGACAAATGCCGCAGAGGCTGCATCGACTGATGAAAAAGAACGCTCAACAAGCGAAAGGGACACCAAACTACTCAAAACGCCAGAAAGTAATCGGACAAAAATATCACCGCCAACGCGGCGAATGTCTATGCGAGATACAACATTGTTGGCTACTGCGAAAACACCGACTACCAGTAGACGTCGTTCTAAGGACGTTGTCACCGAAGTTTTGCATCAACAAACACCGAAGAAGGCTACAGACAAACGCCGCAATACGTCAGTTACCTCTAGCTCGGAGTCAGGTAGCAACTCGTCTTCGTCATCTGACACTGGTAGCAGTAGCAGCAGTGGATCTGAGTCCGATGAAGAAAGTGGAAACGTTGACGAGTGCAGTCCGGCAGCAGCAACAGTCACTGGTACGGCGTCAGCATCTAAACGAACTCCGCGAAAAGTATCTGGTGTTGAGAGAAGTGGGGGCGGCGGAGCTGTAACACGTCAAAACTCAGTGACAAAATCCCTTATAGCTACTATGCAATTACCTCCAAAACCCTTGCGGCGAAATACAAGTACCACAAGTGGCGAAAGTACTTTGATCGGTGGCATGATTGTGGAAACGCCCAAAAAGGTCGAACTTTCAGTCGATTTAAATAAACGCAATTTTTCCGCTGCTGAGGAAATTCTGAAGACGCAGAAGCTGGCAGAAGAGGTGTCAATAATAGTGGATGATGAGGAGGCTGATGAATTAAACGAAAACCAAAGGCGTCATACAAAACGTAACAAACTGCAAAGTTTACCTCAGGAATCCGCTGTGCTTCATAAAATTAATGAGCGGTGTTCGAAAAAATCTTCTCCAGAAAATAAATCGTTAGCTTCCAACGCAGAAACCATCGAAATCGAAGATGATGATGAGCCGAATCAAAAAGTAACTAAACCGTGCATGAAAACTCCCATGGTGTGCGCAGCTGAGCCTGAAACACTAAACTTGGAACTAGAAATTGCTCAACGTAAAGCTTCCTGTACCGGATCAGCTATCACAACAAATAATTCGAACAAAAGCAAAAACAAAAATTTGGGTTCTTTAGATAAGCTTCTGAATAAGAAGGAGCTTGAAATAAGTCGCAGCAATAATTCGTCAGCAGCTTCGATAGCCCTGAGTGCGGAGCCCCATGCTCACACTGGTTATTTGGAACACCAAGAGCTGACAGTAACAACTGTTTCATCTCCAATAACTGCTAAGCATGGGGAAGCGAATGACGAAAGGGGTGAGCTACCAATGGATATTGATGAAGAACTGACTCCAGCACCGACGAATAGCACGTTACCATCAAATAAGTTCAGAGATATCGACATCGACGAACGTCCACCAGCGGCACCTGTACCTGTTTCTCCAACGCTTTCACATGACGAGGACGATGTAACTGACGACGCCACTGAAAACGAAGATTTGTCGGATAACATAAATGATTTTCAACAACATGGTACGCATCGTCGTCGACGCCGCCGAACAAGACCCGGCAGCCCTCCCATATCGCCAGAAGAAGAGCATACGCACCATACTCAGCATCTGTTAAATGAGATGGAACTGGTGCGCGCATTGGAGGAGGAACGCAAGAATGAATTGGCGGCCAGCGCCAGTAAATATTCTGCATCGTCGTCTTCGCCAGCAGTCGCTGTAATAGCGGCAGAGCCTCCAGAAATTATTGAGTTAGATTCGAATTCGAATTCAGCACAAAGCGAACGACTAAAACACGAGATCAAGGCAACGATAGAGGTGCCAAAGCCATTGGAATGTCATCAACTACCACCACAAACAGTTACAACCTTAGCAACACCTACATCGCAAGATTCGTCACCGGTTTCCGAAACATCATCCCATATGAAGACACAACATGAAGGCACCGCACAGAACACTCTCAACTACGAAGCAAACGCATCCCGAAATAACAACAGTGCGCTAGATGAAGCAAACAAAGCCGCTGCTTTGGAATCAACACATCAACCGATTGTGGACACGATACTTGATATGGTCGAAGAAAACGAAAAACAAAAGCAGCGCAACCACCAGGAACAACAGCGGAAGACCATTTTTAACGATGCTTTAACTGTCAGTGGTTTCCAAGCCACACCTATCGTGACACAAACGCTCGATGCGCCCGACTCTTTGGAAGCGATGCATGTATCTGACATGGCAACTAAGCACCTTTCCGAGGAAGATAACGTGCAAGCTACCCGCAATCTGCTAGAGAAGCTTCGAAAGACAAAACGGAATCGCAGTGACGAGCCAAAAGATCATGATTTAATGATGCCGCCAACTCCAGCGATACCGTCGGTCTTTCCGTTCCACAATGCAGCTGATCCAGAGGATATATTCCATGTACAAAAGGATAGCGCAGCACAAGCTGCGGCGGATTCCCAAATAACCAGCAATTGTTTATTCGACGGTGGTAGCGATAAGCGTACCACACCACCGGTTCCAGTTATTCAGTCCCCTGCAATTTCTAAAGAGGTGTCAAGCAACTTCCTGAATGCTTCAGCATCCACTGCTGTTACGTCAACCGAAAGCATGGCGTCTTCTCAGATCGTTCCATTGAATAACAACAATCAGTCGAGCGGCAACCTACCCTTCGACACAAATACGCTTAACTATCTGGATAAAAGTGCAGCGGCAGGAGAACCGGTGCACATATCACCAATGCAGCAACAACACAGCTTGTTGCACGATACTGCAACGGCAGTGACTATATCTGGGGACAGCTACAATCAGCAACAAGAGCTACAAACGACAAATGTTGCAGAACTTTCGTCCTTCCTCCAGAGCGGGATTGGAGGCGATAAGGTTCAACACAAAAAGACATCTAGTGCTGATTGTTTCAATAAAATCGCGAATAGTGGTGGAACGAATTCTGCCACGCCCGACTTCGTTGATCTGCATGCTGCTGCAGCAGCAAAAGATAACATCGATTTTACATCAACAGGATCTGTTGGAAGCAACAAACTCGTGGTTGATTGTGACTACGACGAGAACACTCGCATGCAATCTCCATACACGCTGCGAACTACGCGAATTTGGAACGAAAATGACTTGATTGCAGCTCGTCGCTCGGTGTCAACTTCACCAAGTTCCGTTTCCGAATCAAATGATCAGCCTTCCGCTATGGAAATGCAACAGCAACACCAACAACAGGTTGACCTACCACAAATGCAGCAAGGGCAACAGCCACATCAGCACACACTACGGCGCTCTCACTTGTCAACGAATAATCTAGGTAACAGTGGCCACAACGACAGAAACACAATACCAAGTGCTGATCCTCAGAACTGCAAGAGTTACTTCAATAGTTTAGATGCGTTTGCCATATCGACACCATTCAACAATTTGCAGCAACAGCCGCAACAGCCACATCATGCTACCTCACAACGGCAACAACAATCGCCGCTAGTTAATGGAATCGATGCAATGATAACGTTCAATCAGACTTATAACCCAACCCAGAATGTAACGACACAACAATCCCAGCAGACACAACCACAGTCCCAGCAACCCGCAGCCAATCAGTTCAACGGTCTCTTTCACACACCACCTACTCCAATATCTGGCATCAGTCAAATACCTTATGGTCCAAACCAAACGGCAGCTGCTGGCGGTACTGGAGTGCTTTTCCCAGCGACCGCTCCGCTTGCATCAAATGTTGCTATGTCTTCTGCTGCGGCATCCACTCAGCAGCAGCAGAGTGACACGGCGTCTTTGTACGGTATCGGAGCAACAGATCCAAATGTAACGGTTCCGCCCAATGTAGGTGGCAGTTCAGCGCAACCACAGTATGGAGCAGCATTTACATCCTCGTCGCATAATATGGCTTTAACAGCTGCGATTGTTGGTGCGCCAGGTGGCTCTGCTCTACTGGATCACCATTCGCCACACAATCACCAATTGACACAGCAGCAACAAAACCAATATAGTCTTTCCTCACCCGCCGAGCATAATGCCGCCTTTACAAGCATGCTTGGCAGTTGTCAAGAACCTATACTTCCACCTCAAACACCTACGCAGCAACAACAGCGGCATACGACACCGACAAAAGAGTCCCCCTCAAAACGACCGTCCGCCCGATACAACCAGCAATTGCGGAATTCGCAAAAGTCTCCACAAGTTCAGCACAAATCACCAGGGAAATCTCCCAGACAAATGGAGTTGCTCAGCAAACAGATGCAGCTTCAGCAACAGCAGCAACAACAGCAACATGCTCTCACCGAATTTACTAATATGCCCCAAAAACCCCAAAAGTATGACCCTCTGACTCATACGCTGGCGGGAAAACCGCGTCAGCGTGCACCTCGTGGGTCTGGTGCAGGTTCGCGTGGTAGAGGTCGCGGTCGTGGACGTGGGCGAGGTAGCAGCGCTGCCAACACCATCATCCCTCTTCCTTTACCTGAGCAATATGGCAGCAACACGCATATCGTAAACAACCTGGTCGGAACTCCATACGAATTCAACTATGATGAAGATCTGGCCTCCCCTGGCGTAGAAAACCTTCAGTCGCTGCGTGATCGCCGACGATCGTTCGATTGTCGTAGTAACGCCGGTGCGATTGGGGCACATTTGCAACAACACCAAGCTGACCGACAAAAATATGCCAGTCCAACATACGCTCACAGGTGCAAAGTGCGAGGTCCAGGTTCAGGTACCAATGCAGTGGCGGTGACTACTGCCAACTCACTGGCGAATTGCAATAACAGTAGTGGAAATGTTGTCGGTCGATCTCAACACTTGACCGATGTCGGACTGAAAACATCAACCACAGCAAGTGATCACGCGAATCAACAGTCGATTCTGCATTCGATAGTGCAACCGGTATTGCCCGGTCCAGTGGATATGCGAACGTATAATCTCGGTTTTGAGGCACCACATTCTTCAGCCTCGCAAGAGGCATACAATAACAACTTGCTAGGTGCATTTGACTCTGGCACAGCGGATCAAACACTATCCGAGTTCGATGAGGAAGACGAAAAAGAGTTTCAGTCCGCATTGCGTGCGACGGGTACCACCATTTCATCCAAACAATTGCCCACTGCAACGATAGTTGCCGCCACAACTGCGGTAGATGCATCATTGCCAGGCGTTCCCAATTCAATACCACACACTTGCGGCGTCATGGGAGCAGCTGTGGGCGTGTTGCCAGTACCAGGAGGAGGAACCCTTTTACCTGAACTAGTAATGCCCGCCGATCTACAGACCTCCATGGAAACCACATCCGAAGAGGTATCCATTGATTCAGATACCACCTTGGCGACGAAAGTATCGCTATCGGATTCACGTAATCAACTTAAATTGAAAATAAAGGGTCCATTGGCTCACCCCGACAGCTACAACTACAACTCGTCAAGTATTAGTTCGTTGTCGTTGAATCTAGGAGTGCAAACCACGAATGTAGCCCAGACGAATATTGGTGGCATGGTGCAGACCACAGCAACCGCTCATGTCACCGCAAATGCGGTGAACGTTTCCGCCGGGGGTAGCAGCAATTCCAGACGTATGCGCAAAAAGGAACTGCTTAGTTTATACGTTGTGCAGAAAGACACCAATATGGATGAATCTTCCTGTGGCTTGCCAACAGTGGAGAGTAGCATGACGAACTCAATGGAAAATATGGGGCTGAGTGTGTTGCGGAAGACTGATGTACTTGGCAGTGGAGTTGACGAATACAACACCGATTTGATTAGTGCTGGTAATAAACGCTCGAAGAAGTTGTCTGTGCGCGAGTTGCGTTCGCTGGATTCAGTCGAAATTAATGAGGGATGCGGCGTAGGTGGAATAAACAATTCTGGAGTAAGTGATGGGCGCCGCCGCAGCGCTTGTTCTTCAGGCAGTGCAGACAACGGTGGCAAAGGTCAGGGTGCAATTGGAAGTGTGGGTAAACGTCGAGGACGCAGCAAAACCAATGAGGGTTCTGAGGAGGAACCAACACCGAAGCTAAAGATTAAAATACGTGGTTTAGGTGACGGAACAACGGGTCCAACCGCTTTTGGTGCTGCAGCTAGCGTGGAAAATAACTACGGCTACGACATGTCGCGCCGCATGGTAGGTTGTCCACCAAAGAAGCGCCTAACAACAAACTACACACCGCCGACGCTGGAGGATCTCAAACGTGAATCGATGAACTTTCGCAAAAAGGTTATGGCAGATTTTGGAGAGGACGACGATGAACGGATCAGACGGGACGACGCTGGTATCGGGGCCGGCGCATTTGTGTCGGAACCCGCAGGCACCGCACCATCTGCAAAGAGAGCTAAATCCTCCAAGCCCAAGAAGGATAAAAAGGAGAAAAGGCGGAGCAAGGAAAAGCATGCCACTGAAGGTGCATCCGGTTCTGGTGAGAGCATGACAACCACATTAATTGAAAATACGACAAGTTCAGCAAGCGGAGAGCCGCCCAAGTTAATTATTCGAATCGGAAAACGCAAAGCGGATACAGAAACAGTAGACCGGATGACTACTCCACAAACCATGCCGGAGACAGCAGGGCCCACAGGATCGACAGCGCCAATTCGCTTGAAAATTGCGCGTGTATCCGATGGAGGCGGCTACGTGATTGGTAACAAGAAGAAAGACAAGCAACATAAAGATCGATCACATCGAAATTCGACACCCACGCGGGCGCACGGTGCAGAAACCCAGCAGCAGCCAACTATTGACACAGAGGCGAACTCTGCCAAAAATAACCCAGTCATCAACCTTGAAATGCCACAAGAGAGGCTTACAGCAGAATCTCAAAATATTCCGAACACAACGCACGAAACAACAGGGACGACAGCGGCAATGATAACAACAGTAGGTTCATATAGTTTAACAGCAACTGCACTTCAAAGTAGTGAGGAGAAGAACAAAGCTGCTATCAAAACGGCATCTCCAACAGCGGCAGAATCGGCTACCACTCAAGACGCTGACTACCAGTCAGCAGCAATTATCACTAAGGACTGTAACAACAGCAGCGGTGACGATGGCTTACTTCCACTGAATAAAGACTGTGAAGTTAGATGATAATCGGAAAAATGAGTTGTGCGTAGAAATGCAACTAGTTTAAAGTGTTGCGTTCTAACAAAAGAATCCTCGTGCTATTTTATTTATTCTCTAAACCAAGTAAATTTAAATCTATATCAAAATTATCAGTCTTCATTGTAGACAGTGTTTATTTCAAGCAAATTGTATGCATGCCAGTCTGCAAGAAAGCACTTGTCTCTTCCTCTCCTCCCTTTAGCTGCCCTATTGCTGCACGGTCATTTATTATAAATGACTTGTTTAATTTTTAATTGTTCTCTGTTTTGTTCTTTCCATTATTGTTCTCCTCCAGTTATTCTTATTGTATGGATGTGTGTATGATGTTGATTTCACCCGTTTAGAGTATGATATTTATTATTTTTAAATTAGTGCAACATTTGCGAATTAAGGCGATGATACAAGCTTCCGAATGCATACATTTTGAGAATGTAAAACTGTAAAAAGTATCATAAGCGTAAAGTAGTAGAACGCGTTAAACATAATCGAAGCCCAACAGCATAGACGATTGATCCCAAACTAGTGTCAAGCCAGTAGTTTTAATTTATTGAAATAATGTTAATAATTGTTCGTAGTTAAGGGTTCATAAAAACTAAATTAAATGTGTTATACAAAAATAAGTTTTCATTTGACTTGCATTATCAACAAATAGTAAAAATACGAAACATTGCAATTTGTAGTATATTCTAAGGAAAAGTAATTTAAAAGCTTTTAATTTACGTTATCTTGTTTTAAGTCATACAGCTTTAGTTTCGAAATCGCGCATTTAGTTGTATCCGCTTGTCTCTCCATGTCGGTCATTCAGTGGCGAGTATTAACAGCATGGTTTTCGTTTTCGGACATGTTTAAAATTTATTTAGTTTTTTATTCGATTTTATACTAAAAGGAGAAGAGCAACATTTAAATTTCTTTAATTCGAAACGTTGCATAGTTTCCTTAATAACGCCTCTCCTCAGTTTACTAAATATTGTGTTAAGAACACTTAAAACTCCTTACGTTAACAGTTCTTACAATCAGTTTGCATTCGAAACATTCATTAGAAAAGTCCACCTGAAAGCGTTAGAAAATGTTTGGGGGGAGAGGTTTTTAGGCCGATGTGAAGGTGCATTTAACTGAGGAAATCAAAACGCTCAGCAGAGTTTTTATTTTAATTTGTTTAGAACCACAACCAATTGATTAGCAATAAAATAATGTAATGTTTTTAACTAGAATTTCTATTATTTACCATTTTAAAGTGTGAAGTTTTAAATTGCTAGAAAAATTGCATAGACTTTTGTTTTTATTTGTAAATCTTGCTTGCAACCGAAAAGAAAACTACAATAAAACTACCAGTTGTACAAGGAATTTCATAACATACAATTGTCAATTACGTAATTAAGCAGCGGGACTCAATAAATTCCCTTGTTTAAATATTGAAGAGCGTCACTGGACGATTAAAGTCGTTAAACTTTTTAGCTCCGAAGAACTCACCGCCTAAGCACTGTTGAAATAGTAGAGTAAAAATATAAATAAAAAAGTATTCAAACATTTATAAGCAGAAGTTCGCAATTAGAAAGCCGAATTCTTCATATACACACACACACTCATTGTAAGAAACATTCACACACACATACATTTTCAACACGTCTTTAAATAAATTGTAGCATAGGCAATAGATTCAAATCACACCGGTTCATAAGTTAAGAAACGGGACAAGAAAGCCAAATTTTGTATAGTTAAAAACTTTTCCAAATCTGTAAAAACACCTAAAATAAGAATGTTGAAGAAGAATAATGTAAGAATGTTCTCTCAAACCTTATGAAATAAATCACCAAGATTGTTGACAGGAAAACTTATGCGACCAAAATTCTCTCAGAAAAAAATATGTAAAAAAATGCAGAACAGAACAGAACATAGCAAAACAAAAACATTAAATTGTAAAAAATTAATTATGAACTGAAACCATAGAAAGTAATCTCTAAATTGTAAGCTCCGGCTGTCTGTCTGTGCGCAGTGGTGCAATGTAAACAGTTGTGTGCAAGCAGGACGGCGACATCCTGAATGTTTAACAGAAGCTTGGCTAACGAGTGGTGGTCGTGTTCGCCATCTTAACATATCCACGAAGTCCAACTGGCTGTCGGAAGATCTTCGCCCAAAAAACATCCGTAAAGTGTCTTAAGTCTTGAGTGAATGCCGCTGAAATGCTCTGGCGGCGACTCGTACAATCCTCTACAGCAAAAGTAGAGCACGTCAAGTGTTAAACACCGAATTGACAAATCAACCAACCAACCAACCAACCAACCAACCAATCTAGCTGCAGAGCAGTGATTTTACATACATACATACATTAATACGGACACATTTCAACTGTTCGAGCAAAGTCGAGCGATGGCACAACATTTCTTTTTCGTAAAAAGTTGATAATTTTAAGTACAATACTCGTTTTTGTAAGGATATATAATTTGTATTACAGACCAAACTCAAACCCAGACGGAACTGTAAATATTAGAATAATTATAGTATTAAGTTTTGATGGTACACATGCAAGCATCTTAAAACAATATACATACATACTTATGATTAACTAAAAGAGATCACATTGTTAACCTAAGCTAACAAGAATATGTCGTAGGTGGAAGAAGAAGAGGAAGCATAAGTATAACAAGACGAAGATGATGAAGAAGATGATACGGATGATTCTTGTTACACACACACACACACACACACACACACACTTATTTGTAGCTAAAACCAAGTCTAATCAAATTGGTATGTAAAAAAGCATGTATAAACAATGTCAAGTAGCGTGAAATTTTTATTGAAACAATTTCAAGTATCCGCAAACCTCTTAAAAGTATGCCTAAAATATTTATACATACATCTAATGTACATTTTTATAAATATGTAAATCTAAGTGTGTTTTAGGATTTTTAAACATTTTTTATTACGTTTATATATAGTATACTACGATTTTAAAATATAACATATTTATTGTATGCGTTTACACTGTTTTGGTTCGCTTCCTGTACATATGTATGTATGTGTTAGTATTCTAATGTTTGTATTGATTACCACTGATTACCAGGAGTAACCAAACCGTTCTTATTTAAGAAGAAGAAGCAGGACAAAATAACACAACTAAGCGAACGTCTGTTGTTGTTGCTTAGTTTACTCGAGGGAAAAAACGTACACCAACATATAATGAAGTTAGGTAAGCTTAACAGTAGTTAAACAGAAAGGAAATAAAAATGTAAAACAAGAATAAATCCACGACAGTGTAAACAGACGGAAATGATTGTATTAATAAAGATCACTAGAGGAAAATCAATCTGTTGCAACTACGATGTAGGATGTAATAAATTGTGAATTCGCAACCACTAGCAATCGATGCAAATACAACACCGATGCAACATAACCACAACAACAACAAAACAAACCCAAAAAGTTTATATTACTATAGCATCTATATATCATATATATAAATATATATTAGTATGGAATATATATATATATAAATGTATGTATTTATATATATACGTATATGCATAAATACATAAATATAAATATACTATATATTTGAATTTAATTTATGAATTGTACTGTACATTGATTAAGATAATTTAATTAGATTAATGCGAAAATATCTATACATATAAATATATTAAAAGTTAGTAATTACAACAAACAATCTACTCCTAAGCTGTATTATAAATACAAGAGAGTATAGAAAGAATTATGGCTAAAATATAAAAATTAAAAAAACATTCGTTACGTTATTTCGTTGTGGAACTGCGACATTCTGTCTTCCGCGAATTCTGTCTTCAATGAATAATCTTGTCTTTCGCAGGTCAATTGTTTAGAAGAAGCTAGTGTCGGCACTTGTACGGGGCTGGACTCACGGGACAAGCGTGCTCGTACGATTACGATAGAAGCTGCAATCAGAAGCTCCCCCACATCATCATCTTTGCGAATGTCCACTACTCTGGTCCGGAGTAGCAGACTTCAGTCGCTGTTTTTAGTTTTGTGTATCGTTCCAAGGATCAACCTGGTCCTTTTTCTGTACAGTTGTATGTATTCATTGTGCTGTATAATAATGTGAAGACCTTAACTGATGCATTTTAAATAAAACGTATGGATTCTCCTTGTCTCAGTTTTGAAGTATGTATGTAGTTTTATTTGGTTTAAATTCATTTACAATAAAGATGAAGTTCATATTTCTTTTAAGGATCCTCCCTAACATAATCTGCTTCAGTAATTGTCTAGGATACGTAGATTAATAATACTAGATCGAACTCTTTATATGAGCAGCTACAATACTCGTATATGTAATATTTATTAGAAGTATATATATTTTTATTTGCAGTGTGTGTGTTTGTGTGTGTATTATTTATACACTAACTTTTATAAATGACAATAGCTGTAAAATGCTCTGATGGCGAGTACATCCTGTGTTTATTTAATTTGAAATCCGAGACTTTTGAAAGCAATAGTTTCGCATTTCATAGGCTATTCGGGTGTGTGTGTTGTGTCTTATCTTGAATTATTGGGTGGTGTTGCGGAATATTGCAGAAGTGGGTTCAATGCACTTTTATTACTATTATTGTGAGAACTCCGTCTGTTTAGTTTAGCAGTTTCGATGAACAGCTCTTTTATGTTTATAAAAATAGCATTTTTAATTACGTTTTTGTAATTCTTTGTTAATATGTTGTGATATTATATTCAACAATATTTACAGTTTTATTTATGATGATTTTAAAGGTTACTTTAAACCTCGAAAGGAAAAAACAATAAAAAGTAGATACAGCAGTGCAATTTTATCCATTTTTATTTGCTAACATGCAACATATACTGTATGTAGTGTAATACTTTTACTAAACATTATATTATATTTACGATATTCTATTAGTAAATATTCTAAAGTAGTGAACTAGTTTTACGACAAAAAGCCTTCGATAAAACCCATTATTAAACACAATATTTGTACACAAAGTTGCCAGATCCTTTCGATTCAGTTCTAATGAGTTTGAGCATAATGAAATTAGAATTGAGCCCAAAGAGCCCCCCCGCCCCGTTCCACGTGACACATATTTTCAATACTGGACAACACTGGGCTCCTGACAGCCTCCATGACTTACAACGTCAACTTTTTAGCTATAAAATGAAATCAGTTACAAAATGAAGTTTCGGAATGAACTTAAATTATAAACTTATATAACTTATATGTATATGAACTTATAAAACTTAAATTAAAAGGAATTCAACAATTCGAGGTACCAATGAGGTACCTAATCAGAGTATCTTTTAGCACAAGATGACGAAGCAACCGAAATGGATACAGACTCCATTCGTTAGATCGGGTTTTTTAATTTCCTAAAGGAAAAACGGTTATTGTGCCATGTGAAATGAGGTTGAGTTAAAGTTATGGACCAATTCACATGATACTGTACGTTACGTACTCCATCTTATAATATAATCATCTCTACTACTATTATATTCATATACGTATAAACAAAAATTCGAATCAAGAAGGAATCACATAATTTATAGCTATCATTTATAACAGCTTTAAGTACGAGTTTTTGAATAGTTGACAGCAAGCATGTCAAATAATGAAAACAGCTGTAAAATGCAAATTTTTAATGATCATGAATTTAAAATTTTACTCATTAGAACCGCATACGATTATAGCAGCTTCCACTGTTTCTTCAAACTCGCTTCTTCTTCGACTGCTTGTTGCTCTTTGGTTTCTTTTAGATTTTATTTTGGTTTGGAAACAAATAAACTCGAATAAATGTAGTTTTTTCCTTTATCTTTGGTACTCTATAATAAGCGTAATAAACTGCATTGCAACATTTTGGGTTCCACCTTTTTACTCAATGTAAATGTCCTCGATGGGGTATGCAGTTTCTATGAATTTTTGGTAGAACCGCTGAAAGGCACGCCTGGAAATGAGACACAAACATTACTTTAGGTTTCCTCCCTCAGCTCGGTGAAGACCTACCCGACAGCCTCAGCCACTGGCCTGGTGGACTCAGAGCCCTTGAAGACGTGACAAGCGAAACGCTGTACCGTCGGATGCTTTGTTATGAAGCCTATGAAGCGATGGTCGCGAGGATGAAAAGCACAGAAGGACACATTTTTCAAGGAGTAGAAGTAATCTATGCAGGGTTTCTTGTCCTTTTTATTCTGAAATTTGAAAAAATATTCGCTTATTAATACGAGTACAACCTGAAGGAGCTTCTTTTTGTGATGTAATCATCTTTGCGACTCACGTTTGGGTCCGATCGGTCGACCATGCGCAGTCCCTGGTCGGACACCTCAAGAATGCATATCTGTCCACTGGGTGAGTTCCCATACTCGCCGACAATCTTGCGCACCGCCTGACACACTACTCCGGTGCCCTTGTGAGCCAGCGTCTCTACGGAGCCCAGATAACCCAACAGATAGCGCTCCTTCTTCACTTGCTGCACAGTCGGGTCGAACTCGTTATAGTCCAGGTCCACTGCATACGCCGAGGGAAAAATGCCCTGGCGGCCGGTACGCAAATTAACGCCCTCACACCACAGATCGTCGGCCTCCTTTTGCACGTAGATTGCGTCACCGATTTCAACTTCGATCTCGTCGTGGTGACGAGGTATAAACTTGTGCAAGCCGCGATGCGTGGCCTCCAGCATTTCCAGCTGCCCGAAGGGTACACCGCCGAATGGTTGGGCGAAGGGTGACTGGGAGATGGGCGAGATTATCTGCGGCGACATGCTCTTGAAATCGTTGGGCGAGTGTGCGGTGCTGTGGCCGCTATCCACGTCGCCCAGGCTCTGCAGACGCTCGGAATCCGGACTGGAATCTTCGTCGAGCAGATACCCACACTTCAGAGTCAGGAATGACCGTTGGTTGTGCCGAGTGCGCGGCCCAGACGTCAGCATTTCGTCGGCTAGCGATGCCTGGCCGAAAGCACAACCGTGGCCACCACCACCTAAAAGATGCAGAATGGAAGCTGCAAGGAATGCATGAGGATATTAAATTCTCTACGTCACTACATACAAACTACACTACACTACACTACTACATACAAAGTAAAAAGTAAACTACGTACGTTAAGGAAACGAAAGAACGATGATTAGAACATAACTTAAGGAACATTTGACCAAAGAAATATGGACCCACTGAGCACTACTCTGGATAGTTTCTACCAATCATTCTTTGTTTTACCTTGAGTCGAATACTTTTCTAGTAGAGTCCACCATTAATTCTCGATACTTGAAGAATTTGATGGCAGTCGTTAAACTTCAAGTCAAAGAAAAGGCTCTCGACTCGAGCAGTTGGTGGTTGCGGTCTTTTAAATATCGTACACTACTTATTAATGCCAATAAAGTCATGTCTACCTGTCTGTCTACCCGCAAAAGGTTGATAAAGTATGGAAGCACTTTAAGTGATGCAAACATTTCTGAAAGCAGTGCTAAAGCACACAACAACAACTTGTACTACTGTACCCACATACATTTCTTGTTTTTCGGTATCTCTGGCAGCTTTCTTCGTCTGCGCTGTTGTTGTTGTTGTGCTGCCACATTCGGTGACATTTGCTGTGTACTAGCTGCACCTTGATTGCTGCAAATAGCATTTCCGTTGAGCCCGATCAAGCCACCGATTGCATCCTGATGACTCAGTGGATGGTGTCTGTGCGAATTAAAGGAATCGTTTGTGTCCAGCGAACCATCCGAAGAAAGACAAACGACTTTCAGCCCGTCGCCAATTTCATCGTCCTCCACTTGGCGACGTCTTGCATCACAGACGATACCGCCGCCGCCGCAGTCCTCCTGATCAGATGTGTCACTCTTGGATGACGGCGAGTCTTCTAGCTCATCGTTGGGAATCAAACTGCAACACAAGAACAATGTAAATAGAGGAGTTATAGGCAAGAGTCAAGTGCATTGGGGAAGGAGGGAAGGCGAAACGGAGGAGTGTCTGTGACGGAGCTTGGAAATTATGAGAACATTGATTTTTCAAGTCGACCCGTATGTGTGTCCAGTTCCGGACACTGGTACTTTTATGGAAGCTGCCCATGGCACAAAGAATACCTACGAGTAGAAGTTGTGCGTGTTTTTGTTCTTATTGCTCGCCGTGAACTGATGTGCTTCGAAGGCTGGTCGATGGAACTCTTCGAACTCGCTGTCGGCCATGCTGTGGAAATATAAAGGCTCGACGCTCAAGTCTTCAAAACGCTCAACTGTTCACCTTCAACACCGCAGCAGTTATTCAATTATTGAACGCTTCGGCGGATGCAGTTCCAATGAGAAAATCTTTAAATTTTCCGCAACGTTCGTCGTCGTCGATTGTCTTTTCACTTTCCTGAAAATCAATAAAGTCCTCGTCTCTTGTCTCTAGTGCCTCGTGCCTCGGTGGCGAACGCGATCCGAGATGACGGAAGACTCGTTGGCAAAAGCGCCTTGAAACTGACTTTAACAAGGGATGAACCAGGGAATGCTTGGCTGCCAGTGTCACTTCGGTGCGGACTTGCTTGTTTACGTGGGGGTATCGTGGTTGACGGGGTATATTTTTGCACGCATCTTCAGTTGGGACAGAGTGCGCATGCGGTTGATGTGTTGTTGTTGCTGTAGTGGTTGCAATTCCGTAGTACTGCAGGACGATTGCTGGAACTGTTGTTGCTCTGGTTGTTTTTGTTCCATGTCGAGCTGTGTTTTGTATAGATTTGTTTAGTTTTCTAGATGTGTTTAGTAAACATTTTAAAAACAAATTTTTTAGATTAAATTCAACGATAAAATAAAATATCATTTTACTATCTGATTAATTACTGAATGAATCCGCTTTTATTTTATGATAGGATGACCAAACTTCAATCATACCCTTGAGGACCTGCACCGTCTATGGGACAATCAAGCCGTGCAAGCCGTAAGCTGGTTTTAGCTTTTTGCACCATATCTGTTCTTTGAAACCCTTCAAAACCCTTCCGTACTTAAGTGCTGCTCAGTATATCTAAATTTCCCCTTCTCACTCAATTAGTTTAAGTAAATAATTAATTTTTGAAAACCTTTAATATTTTGTAGTAGTTTTTAAATATATCGAAATGATGAAAAAATGAGATTTCAAAGTGCCATTTTAGTCAAATAATTAAATATTGTAGCATTAACGTAACATTAAGATTAACATTTAGCATTATTGTAACATTAAGACGCTCTAAAGAAAAATTGTTCACTTTAAATGTGTCCTTGGGCAGGAGCTTCATTTAGACATACATAAATGAATATATAGTGTATACATGAAGAGTATCTACGTACAATATATGATTCAATAAGTCTGAATTAGAAAGCGTAATTTAGTTATGCGCGTTTGAATATGTCGAATTTTGCTGATGAATGATTCAACCGAGCGTTGTCCCTGGAGGATGCGATAAAAAGCGATCTCTTAATGTTTCTTCCATGGGACTTGGAAGACGTCTTGTTTGTCGGGAACCATCCCGACCCACTCTAACCCATTCATGCACCCACACCTACTTTTCTTATGCGTTTTGATACTTTGAATGCATTATTTGGAGCATAGATGATGAGAGATGACAAACTTTCCTTCGTGGCCCCCTTCATTTCCTCTTCGCCAAGACGCTCCTGTCGATGTGCAGCGTTTTACCACATTAAATCGCACAGTAGCAAGGACAAGTTGGCAATATTACTTCCTTTCAACTCCTTCGTCTTCCTCGTTTTCCATGAACAGCTCTGTGTGCGAAGAAAGGAATAAATCCTCTCGAGTGCGTAAATAAACGTTGGGATGTTGTTTTCCTTGGTGTCGTTGTGGATGTATTTGTTGTTTAAATAAACGTCGTATTCATAGGATTTAAGTGGTCGACTAAAGAAGTGGAAGGTCCAGTCTATGAATGTGGTGGGAGTTCAATTAACTTGATACAAACGTAGGCAACTCTGTCGAAGATGAGGTTGATGTTTGGCAGGATGTGGAGACTGCAAGGCCAGCTGCATGTGCGTGTTCATAGCCATTTATCTAGCCAGCTGTCTCTCCGTCTGTCACGCATATATAAATATTAAGCAGCCTCCGCATCACTTATTCTGGCTTTGATTTTAGTCTTTATTGATTTCTAGAAAGCGAAATGAAGAAAATCTGAGCGCTTTTGTAGAAGACACGGTTTCCTTGCTTTCAGCCTTCGGAAAACAAACATCCCGAGAAGCACAATTGAAAGCACTTTGTTTAGTTCTGCACCTCGCACCTTCACTCGCACGGAAAACTTTTATGGTCTTCGGTGTATTTAATCAGTCGACAAGATGTTGTACCGTTGTACCGTGAAGGTGAGGTTGAATGAACGGCGATAAGAAAAAGGATAAGGATGCCAAAACGACGCAGAAAGAGGGCTGTATTAGCAAAAACCAGAGGCTAAATGCTAGGATAATGAAATGCCCAATTAATCAGAAGCTTGTTCTAAGATTGGTTCTGCTGGGAATAATAAGAATGAATTCAAGCATATGTAATTCCATCCCTTTTATAAACTTAATTAATTATACTGCAATACAAACCGTATACTTGCTTTAATGGAACAACCACCATAACTCCCGTCACAGTAACCCCACCCTACCGTGTGGAAAACTTTCACTGTAGCGAAAACTTATTCAACAAGTGATGTCGGTGATGATGGCAGCACTTTTCAGCTGTAACATTTTTAATCACTTCAACCCGCATCCTTTATTTATTTATCTGGCAGCAGTTTAGAAGTCACACGCTCATCTTCAGTCAAAAGAATTAAGAGCACCTTCTTTTCAGAGCTCAAACCCCCCTACAATGGGACGGCAAAGCAAACGATCTGAAACTGTTCCTGACGTCACGTGATTCAATGTTGAAATCCTGATTCTGTCATGATTCGGCCAATCAATGTGGGTCGCGAACAACCCACGCATAGCGAAGATGGAACGACAGACGGTTGGAGTTCTGATTGGAGGGGGTATATCAAAGTATTGCAACAGTTCTTCTTCTCCTTCCCCTCTAACTTGCGCACACGCACAAATATCACTTGCTATCTACTGAATATGAATGAGAGTGGCAGACGCTGGTGCCTTCTGGCCTATAAAAACAGAAGTCTTTGCTTGGGATCGTGCAGTACTACAGAAATTTTGTCCAGAACCAGCCGTCGGCAAGGAGCCTCAAAAAGGACTATCATAATAAGTTCAAAAAAGACACATCTTCAAAGAATTTTAGACTCAAACTAATGACTGCTTCTGGAAAAAGTCTTCTTGGTCTCTGGTTGTATCGCAGCGGGGAGCAGGAGTGGGCTGTGAAGCAAGGCAGTCCGTTGCACTCCATCCCGAAAGGCCAACAAAGCCTAGTATGACAAGTTCAAATAGACAGTTGTTGTGGGTTTAAAGACTCTGATGTGATTTATGTCTCCATAGGACACTTCGGAGGTTATCAGTGGAGGCGAAGATGTGGGGCGCTTCGGGGATGTGAGAGAGATCTACTCTAACTCGGCAGCCGATAGGGTCTCCATAATATTTACGCTCAAAAATCAAGTTGGGAACCTGGCCCGAGCCCTGCAGGTTTTCCAGGAGCTGGGAATAAATGTGCTGCATTTGGAGTTGTCCCCGCTGGAAAATGCAATGAACCAGGTGCGGAAAGAAGTTCGGTGATTTTCTTTCACAGCCGAGGCACTCACTAAAAACCACCACGAAGTTTTCAGCGGCAGAGAAGGATATTAAATTTGGACTCTACAATTGAAAATAGTTTCAAGAACTATCACAGAACTTTATCTCTACTGTAATTGATTTGTTTTAGTGAATATTAAAGTCGCATTTTTTTGTATCCAAGGCTGATGTTTTAGTGGACGTTGAGTGTGATCGCCGTCGGCTCGACCAGGTGCTGTTGATGCTCAATCGAGAAGTGCACTCGGTGAACTACACGGCCATCGATGCGGTGGACCCTTTGACACGCTCGCTATCGGCCTGCTCCAGCTTTGGTGAAATCTACGACGCTTTTCCTTAATTTTACGAAGGTATGAACTGCAATCTTTCACTTTCTTCTACACAGATTTTGGCGATATGGTTTGGTTTCCGCGAAAAATATCCGACCTCGATAAGGCGCAGAACGTCCTCATGTACGGCTCCGAACTGGATGCTGATCATCCGGGGTTCAAGGACCCAGTTTATCGCAAGCGCCGTGAGCAATTCACAGCGATTGCTAACAATTATAAGCAGTGAGTTGAGATGGAAGGGGTAGAAAACGGGGAATAGGGTTAGTCTAAATATTTCACCCTTCCTTGCAGCGGTAATCCGATTCCACGCGTGCAATATACCCCGGAGGAGGTCAAAACATGGTGAGTTCGGTACGAGGTGGTCAGTTTAAGCTATTTTCCAACTGCTGATATTTCTTCAGGGGTACCGTTTTTATGGAGCTGCATCGTCTCTACGCCAAGCACGCTGTCCCGGAGTACATGGAGAATTGGCCGGACTTAGTGAAGTATTGCGGCTATCGCGAGGACAATCTGCCCCAGCTGCAAGACGTCAGCGTGTTTCTGAAGCGTAAGACGGGCTTCCAGCTGCGTCCAGTCGCGGGCTACCTCTCGCCCAGGGACTTTCTCTCGGGCCTTGCTTTCCGCGTGTTCCACTGCACGCAATACATACGCCACTCATCGGACCCCTTCTACACACCAGAGCCGTAAGTCGCAGACGTAAACCTTCGACCGATTACTTTGTTCAAAAGTGTTTTACAGCGACTGCTGCCACGAGTTGTTGGGCCACATGCCTCTGCTGGCCAACCCCAGTTTCGCTCAGTTCTCGCAGGAGATCGGGTTGGCTTCACTAGGTGCTACAGATGCAGACATCGAGAAGTTGGCCACAGTGAGAAGCTCTCATCACATTCTCAACTCAAGTCTACTGTGTTTAATATAAACGTTTCCCTATTGTTCGCCTTCTTCTTCCCAACTCTCTCAGTTGTACTTCTTCACTGTTGAATTCGGGTTGTGCAAACAAGTGGACAACACCTTCAAAATTTATGGAGCCGGTTTGCTCAGCTCGGTGGCTGAACTGCAGCATGCGATTGCGGCAGAGGACAAGATCAAGAAGTTCGATCCGGAAGTGACGTGCAAAGAGGAGTGCATCATAACGGCGTATCAGAATGCTTACTACTACACAGACTCTTTCGAGGAGGCCAAGGAGCAAATGAGGTAAGGGGTGGGACACGAACCCCATTAGACTGGTGGTGTGGGAGTTTTGAGGTCCGTGTTTGCGCTCACTTTTGGAAAAGCAATCAACTCCCTCGCTCCTGATGTCACCTGAATTTGGTATCAATATTTAAAAGTCTCAGATTTGATATCAAATCATTGTGTTTTTCTTATTTCCCGAAGAGCCTTTGCCGACAGCATTCAGCGTCCCTTTGGCGTGCGTTACAATCCCTATACGCAGAGCGTCGAAGTGTTGTCGAACGCGCAGAAAATCACGGCCGTTGTCAGTGAACTCAAGGGTGACCTGAGCATAGTTTGCTCGGCACTACGCAAAATCTCAGCCAAAGACGAGAACCTGGACGTGGACAGTATCGCCAGCATGTTGCAAACCTCGTTGAATGTTCACGGAGAACGCACCCCCATCAATAGGATGAGTCCTGATATCTCTGATAACGCGCAGCGCTCCTTCGGCGGCTGTTAGACGCAAAGGGTACGCTTGGAAAAAAGCTTCATTCAGACCAGTCCTCATGCAATGCGCTCTTCAAGAGGAAATTGAAGTTCTGCGCCAGAAATACTAATTAATATATAATATCTGCATGTACACACATACAATACAATAAATACACAAATTTACCTCTTGTGAAGTTTTGAGATTGTAATCGATGGTTTTATTGGAAGCTAATAGTTGCAATTTAAGATATCTCTAGACTTTTCTACTCAGCCTTAAGAATTATCTACGACTGAGACTACATTGACTACAACACAGCGACAGCCACAGGCGTGCCCTCTACCTACCGTAAATCATATCACAGTCACTGTCTAAAATTAGTCTCCGGCTTATGTACTGCGTGGAGCAGTCCAGCAGGTAGCTTGGAATAGTCCAAACGCTGAACGCTCCCAGAACCGGCTGAAGGCGTCGCTTGATGCGGTCTACGAACAGAAAGTCGCAGCGTTTGCGCCAGCTCTTGGTCAGCACTCTCTCGAAGCCGCGGTACACTCGCATGGGCTGAAGGGCACCGAAGACCTCAACTCGTGGCGCGATTTGGATCTGGTCGACGGTCTCGCAGACGTCATCTCTGCTCATGAGGATGCCGGCAACAATGTAGATCAGCTTAAAGTATCTGCTAAAATAAACAAGAAGGTGTGTCGGTAAACCTCAATGTCGGGTCGGATGTTGCTGTTGATGCTTATGTATGAACGCACCTCACCGTTCGCGACATCATGTTTTTGACCACGTATCATGAAATCAGTCTGTCGAAATGCACTATCAGTGTGACTCGGAACCGGTTTCGTGTGTCTTTGAAGATATTCGGACCTCCTAAAGATGTCACTACTTTTATGAATGGCACCGTCAGCTATCGATGCGGTAACTCCGCTGAATACTCCTGGCTACCGGTGTTATCTCCAATGCTTTGGCTATGTTTCGAAAGTTTCTGTTGTCTTTTAATGTTAAAGCATCTTTTAATGTGGTGGCTGTTTAGTTATTTTTGATTATGTAAGGTGACCGAATGAAGGATGCTCTTTTTCACAATCGTGGAGAAGACGTCTAGCTGCTGTGGATGAATGTGATTAACACGCTCACTTTTGCCCTTGACTGTGGTTGCTTGCTCTTTGTGTGTTATTCTTTTTGAATTTTTCGAATTGTTCTTTTAAACGCGAAGTGATTCCGAGCTGCGATCCTCACTCACTCATCCGATAGTTGAAGTTCGTGCCAGCATGAAGCCAGATCCAGCCTGCGGAACACAACACCGAGTGCTGAAACCGCTGTTGACACAAACGAGCGAGATGAAAGTTTCCGATAAGAAGTTCTGGCTCTCGTTATTCAAAGTTCTCTCTTCTGTCCGTCATGCAACCACAAAAAACTGTCCGGTGAAGAATAACGCACCGAACGTGAGCTTATCAACAACTGTATAGAGTTCTATACAGAATTTCTATTTTGTTTGTTCTTACTACTGCACTGGAAGTTCTTAGAGTCTATGGAGAGCGGTGTCAATTGTTTTGAGACATCAAGCGATCTCTAGAGAGATAAGCACTAAGATCATGCCATCGCGAAAGTACTAAATAAAAACTCTCATATATCTCAGTATCGTAGTTGAAACATATCATAACCTGGTACTTTGCGAATTTATTGTTCTTTTTTTTATTCATTAATTGAGCTGTTATTTTTGAAAGTGGAATAAGTCCATTTTTTTAAAAAAATGAGTTAATGGTAATTTTAGTAAGATATAGACACATTCTATCCATATTTATAATCATATATTCAATTGATTAATTTTGAATGTGGTACAAGTCCATTCGGAGATAAAAATATCGTTTATTTATTAGATAATTTTAATTATTATTACATCATAACAAAATTAAAAAGTGTTCAAAAAATCATTCAATTTTTTGACAATATTTTTAAATTTATTCAAATGAAAAACCTTAAATATTCTAATTCCTGGCTTTCCTGGCAAGGAAGAAGCATCATATCATAACCTCCAACACGTTTTTTCCTACCTGTCCCGCGTGTTTTTGTCCCGCTCTGAAACCTTAAAATATGATTAACCCTAGAAAGATAATCTGCGTAAAATTTACGCATGCTCTTCAAACATATTGCTATTTCTCTTTATTTACAATGAATTCGCCGTCCTACTCTTTAGACATCTCAGTCGTTGATCACAGCTTTAACGAGACACATGTGTCGCTGCGGTAGGTGTTACCAATTTTGAAATATAACGGTTATGTGAGTCAAAATTACGCATGTTGACATCTGCCAAATTGTATCTGACTAGTTTTGAAAAAGCTTTATATATTTTTTTTATTAAAAATACTTTGTTTATTTAGTATATTTATTAAAATGACTGACTAGAAGCCCAAAAAAGGGTGATAAGTTTCCAAAGAAATATGATCCTTAAGTTTTGTTAATTACTGTTGTTATTTTGTTTTTGTTTTTTTCTTATAATAAAAATATATAAAAGTATCTAAAAGTCGGGTATTTTTACTTCACTTATATTGAAAAAAGTAATCAACATCAGTTTATTTTAATTCGATCAACAAAATGCTTCTATTTAGCTTCCCAAAAAGCATGCGTAAATTTTACGCATGATTATCTTTAACGTATATCAGATTATGATTATCTTTCTAGGGTTAATAACCTTTCTAACAAGATTAATCTTAATGTATTATTATGAAAATAAATAATAATAGAAAATAATAAAATAAAAACAATAAAACAGTAAAGAGGAAATAAAATAAATAATAAGAATATAAAATAATAAAACCGTACAAACAATAAAACAGTGATTTTTCACAACAAAAAAAGCGCAATGAGAAACCGGAAAATAAAAACAAATGACAAAATATAGACTATTGTAGAAGTGTCTATGAAAGACACTCCCATAATAATCAATAATAGGCCTTTTTTCCTAAACTACTTTACAGGCAACACCCAGAAACGTTTTTCGTGCCTCGCCAGAAAGGAAGTGGGTTTTTTTACATATATGTATGAGTGTATACATACGCATACATAGTATACGCATATTCACCCATATATCCGCAGAAAAGTGCCACGTATGGCTAGTGTAAACACAGAAAGTGTCGTGTAAAAAGGATCACACCACACAGTACATTAAAAGTTATGTGCACATGTGTGAAATATGCTGCTCATCACATAATGTGCTCCATAGAGTGCTGCCTCATAGAGGCGCCCATTTAATAATTACTAAAATAACTTAATAGTAGAATGTAAGTAGAATGTACTAAAATATATAGTATAAATATACTAAACTAAATAAAACATATGTAGTTATAAAATGCATACTATATATCAATAGTAATGCAATTTTGAGTCTGGGTGGGTCGACGGTCGACTGCGGTCCGAAGATACGCAATGCTTTCAACCAACCACCTGGTAGGCAACCCTGACAGGATTTTCTACAGATGCCACTGGTGCTTTACGTGAGTGCCTGCCTCGATAGAGGCTTAAACTCACGGTGTAGGATTTTCTACAGCGCATTTTATTTTATGAGATTTATTATTGTTGTTGTTGTGTTTGCTTTTTATGGGAATCCAAATAACGTGATTAAAAAGACCAGCCGATGGATAACGTTTCAGCCGCAGCTCGGTTGATACACAATGTTTATTATGTAGGTTATAAAAGCCGTGCGGCAGCATGAACAACAAAAGTAAACGCCTGCTGCGATCACCGGTTCTGGGTTCTGCTATGGAGGCGGACGGTTGCCATTATAAAGCTGGCGCTGTACAAGCGTGCTTCGTCGCCGTCGAAGGCAATTGCAACGGTTGTTGTTATTGTGGTTGCTGTCCAAATCGTGCGAGATATTGGCATAATATTTGCTAATATGTTCGTGTCCATAATTATTATATTATAATTACAGGCGTTATTGAAACCGACATTTGGAATTCTTTAATAACTGCAGGAGAAACACTGTCCTCCGGTTTAGGCGCCAAGAAAACCTGTTGACATTCATCAGTGGTTTGCGACTTTACATCCAACCCAAGGTTCAGATATTTCTGTAGTATGCCATTAATTTCGATAGGTATTGTTGGCAATCCGTTCAGTGTTGCTGTCTTGTTGTACAACGCGAGTATTTGGAAACGCATCTCGTAATATAGCTGTTCTATGGTTCGATATTCTCGCATCGTATAGTTGCATGCATTACACAAGAACTGCAATTAAATAGTTGTGCACTAGTCGTATCAGCACGTACTCTTCTTTTTTGTTTGCTCCTCGTGATTTTTAGTTACAATGCCGTGTGTGTGTAATATCAAAGTTGACCGCGGCCAAGACAAAATAAAATGCGGGGATTGCAACGAATTCTTTCACTGCAAATGTGTAAATATTTTGCCAGCTGATATTGCGTTTATGGAGTTGTCGAAAAATCATTTTCGTTGCTCGAAATGTGCGGCTGCTAGACGTGGCTGCCTCCGTTCTAATACCGTTGCGCGTGAAGCGGAGGCTTCTCCCACAGAGCGTAACCCTTATCATAAACAGAAGCAGGAGCAACAACAATCTCTGAACTTATGTAAAGGCAGAACTACATCAAAGGCAGTGCGGTCACTTGGAAAAGACGTACAAAAAGCTGTTTGCAGCAATAACACACCTTCTAATTTGTGCACCGATGCTTCAGTCAATCTTGAAGGTCCAAGAGTACAATGCAGCTCTCAGCCTGCTCTATTAGAAGCTGTAACTCTTGAGATTCTTTATCGTGAAATTTTATCTCTCAAAAGTTTAAATACTAATGCTCTCCAGCTTATCGAGTCTCTTCAAAAAGATAAAACGGTACTGCAAACACAGGTGCTGGCTCTGCAGAAACAAGTTGATTATTTGACTGAGAAGAGAAGAGAAAAATGCGTTGAAATTAGTGGTGTACCAAGAGACCATTGCAAACAAAACAGACCTTTGTGAGTCCACTTCGTTTGAAAATATCAGCAATAGGGTTGAACAAAATAGCTTTTATGCAATTCATCAGAACATTCGTAGTTTACGTAAGAACTTTGACCATTTCTTGTTATATGTTAATTCTCTGATTTCGAAGCCAACCTTCATATTTCTATCTGAAATTTGGATTTTTGATGGTGAACAATCGATGTATAATGTTCCTGGTTTCACTTCTTATTATAATTGTAATGATTCTTATGCCGCTGGTGGCGTGGCAGCTTTTGTTCGTGATGACATTATATGCGACTCTTCATGTCTCTGCTTAAGCAGTCTTGATGGAATTAAGCTAAAGTGTAGAATCTCTGGCCTCTACCTTACGTTTATTGCTATTTACCGATTTCACTCACGTGTCCCGAATACAACTTTTCTAAGCGACCTTAATCAAATATTGGCTACCACGACGGCGAATAATCTTGTGTTACTAGGTGACTTAAATATAAACATCTTAGTTGAGTCTCCTTTTGCAAAGGATTATTTGTTATTGTTAATGTCATATGGGCTTGAGTCTTGTATAAATGGTCCCACTAGGATTTCAAATACTTCTGAATCATGTATTGATCACATTTTTATCCGTTGTAATGCAATAAATAAAATCGGAATTAGTAGCTCACCTGCTGATCTGCATTTCTCTGATCACTGTCTAACTTGCCTTGGATTTCATGATGTCATGATGAAGAAACCTATCGCTCGATCCTGCACGTATTCTGTCCGCAGAACAGATTTTGCTGCCTTACATCATAAACTTGCAACCGAGACTTGGGCGACAGTCTACAGTGCATCTGATCCCAGTGTGGCTTATGATAACTTTATTGATATACTGTCTAAGCATACTACTGTTTGTTCGTATGGTAGATCTCAGCGTGCAAAAGACAAGAGGCTAAAACCCTGGATGACTTCGGCGCTTTTAAAACTGATTCGTCTAAAAAATAAATTGTACATAAAAACAAAAAAAAAACCCTTGGATATGGCGTTGCTAGCCCGGTATAAATATTTTTGTAAAACAGTCATCAAAGATGTAGCTTTAGCAAAAGAACAATTTTATGTAAATGAGTTTAATAAGCTAAAAGGTTCTCCAAAGAAAGAATGGAGCCTAGTAAACGACCTGCTGGGTAAAACGAAAAATCACGTTATCATCTCTAAAATAGACACCGAGCATAGTTCTATTTCTTCTCCAAAGGCAATAGCTAATGAGTTCAATACATTTTTTTCAAATGTTGCAACTGATGTTATCACAGCCAATGGGGCTAATGCTGTCTCTTGTAATTGCAATGTTAATGATGTTTTTTATGCAGAGAGCTTCTTTTTCGAGCCTATTTCTGCCACTGAAATATATTCAATCATTCATTCCTTAAAAAGCTCCAATTCATCTACTTCACACTGCTTCTCAAGTAACTTTTTAAAAAATATTGCTCTTTATACTGCTGAAATATTGTCAGTTATTTTTAATGATAGTATGGAACAGGGTATCTTTCCGGTTGGACTCAAGGTGGCTGAGGTTATTCCTTTGCATAAGAAAGGTGATAAGTTGTCATTGAACAATTACAGGCCAATTTCAATCCTGCCGTTCTCGAAAATTTTTGAGAAAGCAGTTAAAACAAGAATCGTCAGCTTTCTCAATAAAAAAAGTTTCTTTAATAATTTTCAATATGGTTTTCGTGAGGGAAAGTCCACTGAAGACGCTCTACTTAACTTTTGTTGTAACATTTATAACAGCATGAATAACAAGCCGATTACTGCGGCGCTATTCATTGACATAAAGAAAGCTTTTGACACTGTGGATCATGAAATACTCTTAGATAAACTGTACGGGTGTGGATTTAGAGATAACGTCCAAAATTGGTTTCGGTCTTATTTAACCGATAGACAGCAGAGAGTTAAAATTGGTGGTGACTTCTCGCCTGTGGCTACAATCAATATTGGCGTTCCGCAAGGATCTGTGCTAGGGCCAATTCTGTTTCTAATCTTTATAAATTCTCTGCTGTCGATCGGTTTCTCCGGCAAGCCGGTCGCGTTTGCTGATGATCTGGCCTGTACTTATGCAAGTGATTCGATTCCTAGACTGACTGTGGCCATTAATAACGACCTAATACTACTGAGGCACTGGTTTCTTATGAACAAGCTTGTTCTAAGTGAGAAGTCTAAAATTATGTTATTTTGTGCTAGAGGTAAACCGCCTGTTATTGACGACTTCGTATTCCATAGTCCAGCCTACAAAAATGTACCTTTGACTTGGGATATATGTCTCTCATCTATCAATTACCTGACCAATAACAATTCGATGAACTGCAGCCCAAGTTGTTGTGTTATTGGTTGCGTTAACTCATATAAATATTTAGGACTTCAGTTAGATAGCAAAATTAATTGGACTGGTCATACTGACGTTCTAATTAAATACCTACGATGTGCAACTAGGCAACTATTTCTCCTAAGAAAATGCTGCTCTCCTAACCTATTACGTAGGATTTACTTTGGAATTTTCCATTCTAAACTTGAGTATGGCCTAGTCTGTTGGGGAGGAACTGTTAACTACAATATCAACGCATTATACTCGATTCAGAAGCTTGCAATTAAAACAATTAGTAATAAATCCCGGTATGATAGTAGCTTTCCAATTTTCAAAGAACTCAATATTCTTCCCCTAAAGCACCTTTCTTTTTATAAAATTCTAAAAACTTATTTTACTAATCTGGCTCACACTGGTTTCTTATTCGGCACAAGAAATCCAGCATACTCACTGAGAGGTCTGAATTCTGATTTAGCAACAGTTCCATCGCATAACCTGAAACTCTACTTTAGATTCTATCTGTCTAGTGCTCCTCGGCTTTTTAACTGCTTGCCACCTAATTTAAGAAGTATTCGTGTAGTGGGTCGGTTCTTACAGGAGGTGAAACTGTGGCTAATGTTGTTCAACCCTTGTGATGTCACTACACTTGTGCGTATTGTGTCCTAGCTTTGTCGTTAGTTAGTGCTTAAGATTCTCATGTTTATTTCTCATATTTCCTTTTTTTTTTTATCTTATTTTTACCTTTCATTTTACTGCAATTTAAAATTTTTTTTTTTTTTGTAATTAATTTTTTCGATTTTAATTTTATTCTTCTTATTTAAGAATATTTCTATTCTCTTTTTATTTGTATATTTTAATTATCTGTCATAAATTTTTATTTTCAATTGTGTTAGTTTAATGTCAATTAATATTAAATTGAGATCGACACTAGTTTCAACTACTGATCTCGTAATGTACACTGTTGGTTATACTGTTATATATGTTGTGTTTTACCACAAACCTCGCGTGCAAAAGTTTCATTCGTCGCGGTACTAAGGTGAGTTCGAGCAAGCGAACCAGCAACGCCGCCAATCCACCAAGTCCGTGTCACCACTTAAAACGAACCACAAAATACACCACTTAAAATAAACCATAAAATACACCACATAAAATTAAATTACCTGAAATACATTACCTGAAATACATTACCTGAAATACATTACCTGAAATACATTACCCGAAAGACACCACGTCCCTAAGAGTTCCAGTAACACGTTCGACCGACGATTCCGAACCACATACATTATTTCACCAAACACTCCGAACCAACTCAAACCGGCGCCATATAAAATTACCGGTCTTCTGCAAGTTTGACGAATATATAGCAAACGTTTTGTTTCCTGAGGCATACTTTTGTTAGAAAATTCTAAAGAGATCCTAAAATCCTTTAAGATCCTTTCAATTAATTTCTCGCGTGTTTATCAAATTCCCCAAGAAATTAATTAAATTAAAGGAAAAAAGGAAGGAATTTCAGAGCAATTTAATGAGTATCATTACGTTTTAGGTTGCAAGATTTTTACTGTTTAGTTTAGCTTGTTGAGCTACAACAACGACCATATAAATAAATCACGTGCCGGCAAAAGTGAGCTTTTTTGATAATTTTATGCATTATGGATTTTTCAAATTTGCTTTGCAATTTTGCTCTTTTGAACCGTTTTTTTCTGCTCTGAGTTTCTGTTAAAAGAAGAAAGCAAAAACCAAAACCACCATATACTCCGAATTTGTTGGTGGTTTTGACAGTTTGCGTCCCGCGCTCTAACCTAACGACCGACCACGTAAGTTTTTTGACACTTTTCGGAAACCTTCGAAAACATCGTTTGTGTACCCTGTAGCTTGTAACTAACCTTGCCTAGTTTTAGGATGCTTTGTAAGAGCTTTTGATACAAACTGGTTTGTGCACAAATACACATTTAAGGTCTGATTGGTCGTACTTAGCACTCTTAAGTTTCGAAGAACTTGTTTTGTTTACGGGTTGCAGGGGGTACCGGCACTTCTAGTGTAGCCACTAGTTGACCTTATGTTCGAAATTGGGTATTTTTTTGTTTTTGTGGGATTTTACTTGATTAGATATATGTAGATTGCAATTGCCTTCGATTTGCAATCTGCAGCAAAATTTTAGTATTTATATTTACATTATTTATATTAGTATGGTATTTTGTTATAATAGAGATAATTTCGTATGAGTTAATTGTTTAAAGAATATTATATTGAAATCCCATTAAACTATAAATTCGGCAAGCAAAGACAACATCTTCGAAAAAAGCGTCAAGGTCGATCTGGCCACAGGTTTTGGCTGTCACTTAGTTCGATCGGATACACACATTTCCATAAGCCAAAAGTGGATTTTACTTAATTTATTTATTTATTTTATTTAATTTTTTTTTATTTTATTTTAGTATTTATATTTACATTATTTATATTAGTATGGTATTTTGTTATAATAGAGATAATTTCGAATGAGTTAATTGTTTAAAGAATATTATATTGAAATCCCATTAAACTATAAATTCGGCAAGCAAAGACAACATCTTCGAAAAAAGCGTCAAGGTCGATCTGGCCACAGGTTTTGGCTGTCACTTAGTTCGATCGGATACACACATTTCCATAAGCCAAAAGTGGATTTTACTTAATTTATTTATTTATTTTATTTAATTTTTTTTTATTTTATTTTAGTATTTATATTTACATTATTTATATTAGTATGGTATTTTGTTATAATAGAGATAATTTCGTATGAGTTAATTGTTTAAAGAATATTATATTGAAATCCCATTAAACTATAAATTCGGCAAGCAAAGACAACATCTTCGAAAAAAGCGTCAAGGTCGATCTGGCCACAGGTTTTGGCTGTCACTTAGTTCGAACTTAGTTCGATCGGATACACACATTTCCATAAGCCAAAAGTGGATTTTACTTAATTTATTTATTTATTTTATTTAATTTATTCCAGCATTTTAATACGTGTCTTCTACTCTTCACGAGATGCCACTTACATCAGCTTCTCAGAGGCAAAAACCTAATGTAATAGAATCGAAAACATGAAACGCGTTTACGTTTACGCGGTACTACGTTTGAAAAGTACTGTAATGAAGTCGAAAGCTAATGTTCACAATAAATTTTACATATTTAAAAAAAGTTAATGATTTCGTCATTTTCGGACGGACATTCCATAGAGCGCGGGACGCAAGGGAAACTGTCAAAACCACCAACAAATTCGGAGTATATGGTGGTTTTGGTTTTTGCTTTCTTTTTTTAACAGAAACTAAGAGCCGACAAAAGAGAAGAGCTTTCCGAAGAGCCGAAAAGAGCTTTCTAGTTTCGCTTTAAATAGAGAAAATTTTATAAATAATTATGTTTATTGTTTGTATATTGTTTTGTGGTTCATTTTAAATACCGTACATAATCTGCGTAAATTAATTATCTGCCTAATTATAAATTATTAATTATTAAAACTTAAAATTTAAGGTTTACTAAACTCTTAAAATTGGATTTTCTATAAAACTAAAAGAAAATAAAATTGAAAAAATATTTTCTTACATACATAAATGGTAATTCAAATGATAAACTTTCCCAACGATACAAATAACATGTACGCAGGTATCTCGTATACTCAAGGAGATATGTGCCCGGAATTTCGAAAATTCAAAGAGCTATAATTCGAAAACCAGACGAGAGCAGCCAAAGACTTTGTTGTTGCAGTTGCCATAAGAAACAGAAAAGGAACAGGCTACCAATGTGACACGCCGTCACAGTTTGCCTCTGGAGCAGATATTTCAGTCAGAGTTAATTTTTTAACTGTTTTGTGAATATTAGATTCTGTTAATTCTTGGAGCAAAACGTAAAAATTTATATATGGTTAGGTTAGGTCAATTATTTAATTGTAAAGATTTTATATACAGGCTTTTATTAAATATTAGTTCATGTAAAATTATCAGAATGTTTCTTAAAAAATTGTGTCTATTTTTTTAAATTATCCAAACAAGAAAAAAGGACTGTTACGTGGAAATGGGCTTGGCATAAAGCATAAGTTAAACTAAAAGCTCATTTAATTTTTAGTAAAGTAACAGTATTAATGTAATAATGTAAACATGAAAACGGATATATTGATATAAATACATTATCAATATTGTATTCAGTTATGCCTGAGCTACAAAAGTTTATATAAATTAGTCTATATTATAAATTATCTAATAATATATATTTCCTTAGCTCTTTTGCTCTGCTGAAAATTCGTTGGTTGACGAGTCTGCCCTAACGAATAACGAATACTTAATAATACTCGTTCCTGGGTATTGATTCGTTTAATTGAATAATGTTCAAATTAAAGTGTTCGTTATTTCGGTTGTGCATATATTTCGTGTCTTCAAATAATGAGTTTATTAAAAGTTAAAAAACGCAGTGAAATTTGGGCATTTTTCCAGCCGGAAAATGAAAATTTTGCTAAATGCAATATTTGCAAAGCTATGTGTTCATATAAAACAAGCACATCAAATTTAACGAAACACATGCAGAGGAGGCATCCAACAGTAGCTTTGCCTAGGACATCTAAAATAAATAAAGTGAGTAGAGTAAGGAGTATGAGACTTGGATTCAACTTGATTTGATTTCCAGAATCCTCGTCAGCAGCAATCTGCATCTTCCGTTAATCCTGATCTCAACACTGATTTGCTTGAGTCCTCAATGGAATTGGAATGCGTAAGTAATAAATCTTTGAACTACAAATTGTAATATTTCATTCTAATGAAATAATTCCCGTTAAATAATCCTGCGCCTAGTTAGTGATTTTGTATTTAAAATAGAAATCTCAATACGGTTATTATAATTAAAAAAATTTTAATTTAAGACTCGGCAGCGTGAAACTGTAGCTTGCACCAACGTTGATATTTTAGAAAATACGAACACATATGTCCAGCAAAACATTCCATCATTGCTTGGATTACAAAAGCTTTCAAAGAAATCTATAGAGAAGATAGACAGGGAAATTTTGAAACTTTTTTATTGCTATTATCAACCATTTCGCATTGTAGAAGGTATTGGTTTTAAGGCGCTAGTGCACGCGCTGAATCCTTTGTACGAGCTACCCAGCAGACATACATTGTCAAAAACTCGAATACCGGCGCTCTATGAGGAATGTCGAGTAAAAACAAAAAAAACTTCTTTCACAAGGACTGACCTTTTGCGATACAACAGATTGCTGGACATCGAGAAACAATATTAGTTTTTTAGCAGTTACTGCACATTTCTTAAGCGCTGATTTTAATTTACATTCTATTTTATTAGAATCTTGCCCAGCAAATCAATCTCATACCTCCATCTTCTTAGCAACCGAATTAAAGCGGATAGTTAATGACTGGGGTATTGAGGACAAAATTCTGCTAGCTGTGTCTGATAACGCAGCAAATGTAAAAAGCACCATTCTCAATAATTTAAAGTGGAAACACTTTGGCTGCTTGGCGCAAACTATAAATCTTATAGTGAAGGATGGTTTAAGGCAAAGTGAAGTAATGGTAGTCGTGGAAAAAGTAAAGAAAATTGTATCACATTTTAAAAGAAGTTCGACTTCAAATGCGATTCTAATGCGACAACAACAAAATTCAAGTGCTGAAGTTTTAAAGCTTCTGCAAGATGTAGAGACAAGGTGGAATTCTACATTACATATGTTACAGAGATTTTTCGTGCTTCAAGACGCTATCAAAAGTACTATGGCTTTAATTGAAAGCGAACTTCCAAGCCTCACGACTGCAGACTGGCAGGTTTATTAACAGGTAAATAATTTATGTATGGTTTTAAAACCATTTGAGGATGCTACAGTCACAGTCAGTTCGGAGAATTACTGCACAGCATCCTTAGTGATTCCAATAACAAATGGATTATTAAATGTGTATGCTAATTTATTAAAAAAAAACCTTCCCAACTGCATTAAACTTATGCTGGCAAAGTTTTACGAAAATTTATGTGAACGGTTCCGAAATATTGAGAGGAGCCAATCTCTACAGTTTGCGACTTTTTTGGATCCGAGATTTAAAAATATCGCTTTTGCTGACCCACTAGCTGTGGAACATGCAAAAAAAATTTGCATAAATGGAATAGCAGAGTTCATGGAAAGAAGTTCTCCAGCGCAGCGTGAAATAAGTCAACCAGTAACGTCTTCAACATCCAACGATCTGTGTTTATGGAATTCTTTTGACTGCATCGTTTCGAGTTTCAAGTCTCATGGGACCAGTAACTCAAAAGCAATTTTGGAGATTCAGCGTTATTTGGAAGAGGAAATAGTTCCGCGTACATCAAATCCATTAGAATGGTGGCGGAATAATAGGTATAAATTTCCGGCATTGTCGATTATGGCACAGAAAAAGCTTTGTGCTTTGGCGACGTCAGTCCCATGCGAGAGATTATTCTCTAAAGCTGGGCAGATATTGACAGATCGTCGAAGCAGTCTAAGAGACAATAAGCTTAATATGCTTGTATTTTTAAATACAAATTTCAAATATAACCAAAGCAATTAGAATTAATTCGTTATTATATTTATTATTATAATTATTATTATTATAATAATATAATCATATATGTATATAATGTATATAATAATGTATGTAATAATATATATAATGTATATAATACTATATATAATGCATATAATAATATAATATTGTTATTAAAACATTTTGCATTTAATATAAAACAAGGTTCTCTTAATAGAACACTCTTTAAAACTTTATTAAAGTGTTTACATTTTTATTTACATTTATTTTATTTTAAATAAACATATTGTTTATTTACAGCCTTATTTCAGCTCTCAACGAAAACGAAGGTTTGTAATGTGAACAGAAATATTTTCTATTTTAAAGTTAAGCGAAAATACTCATTTTCAGCACTATTGTGAACATACTATAACGTGGAATAAGCGCCCTGTCCTCTTATCTTAAAAAGACTGTTAGTTTATGTCACGAGTCACAGGTTTTTGTACCTGTGACAGAGCTGTCACTGTCACTGGTTGGAACTGCTCCACAAAAATCACCATATCGCTCAGCTCTATTACGGATCCCTCTGTCACCAGTGCTTCTAATCGAGCAGGATAACAAGTAGCTTGAACTATCGTCAGGTTTAATCAAACTGAGTAACTAGAACCGACTTTAATAGAATCTTTCGATAATATACACTACACAATATTAAAGCCAAAGAACATTCTGGGCATTCTTCCTGAATACAGCTCGTTGTTTGCAGCGGAATGAATCGCCACATATGAAGCCGTACAGTACACTACAAACACACACGATATACACTTCAACTTAGTTAATTCAACTGCCCCGAAAGCCGCGAGTCCTCCATGCAGTTTCGATGAATGCAGGGTGGGAAAACGTTGTAAGTACTCAGCTGCAACTTGAACTTTGAACTGCAACACGTTAAGAAGTCGTGAAAAACATGGTTAGTTTGATTCAGACCACAACGTTACGGTGACAAGCGTGTTTTCTGGTTCTTTCACCACTATTGTTATCGTTAATACGAGCATCATCATCATCATCATCATTAGCATACATGAGGTAAATGGAAAAACATGACGAAGGAAGAGAAGAAAAGAACACTTACGTATAGTATATAGTTGTAGAGTATGTGTATATGCAGCAGAGAAGGAAGGAGAAGTGAACAGAGAGAAATGAGGGAAAAGAGTAGAAAGATGATATAGTATATCTGAATAAAGATACAAATTTCAGAGAACGCAGCTTGATCTCGTTCAACTTTATTAGGTGGAAAGCTCTGATTCTGTCCTTCTTTGTGGCAAATGTGAGAAAGCGTTTCACCAACAAAAGTCACAGCCAAGTAATCACAGGACATGTCGTCCTTTGACGACACACAACGTGCCATGCAAGGAGCCAACCAGAAAAGCAACAACAACAACAAATCTGAGTGTTTGCTCGAATGAGGGGACGTGTGAATAAAACGAGACAACAACAACAACCAACTGATTCATTTACACACACACACACAAAACCACAAACTTAGCTAAGAAGGAATTTCGTAAAAAACCACCTCCTGCAACACGTGTTGGGTGACCAGTAGATAGGTGGAGGGGTGGCGGGGCGGGGGTCGTTAGAGCTGGAAACAGGCAAAAATTGAGGACGAAGGCACCATGGTGGAGTAAATTGAATTGTTGTTGCAAGCAGTTGGACAGAGGAACACATGGACTTGACATTGTGTATCTATAAACAACTATAAACAATCGCACAGCCACAGAAATACACACACACACACACACACACGAACATACGTCAAGTGCAACAAACTTCTGATTTCTACTTGCCTCAGTTGCACTGTTACAACTGCAGCTACAAAAACGAAAACTCGAGCAACAATAGCAACATAACGGTAACAACAACAACAACAATAACATCAACAACAATAGAAACAGATTGCATAACAGGAGAAGGATATTTCAAACATCTTCTTCATCCATTCGTTGGTTCTCAGCGCACCCCATAATTTGTGTCTTCATTTTTCTGTTGTTGTTGTTGTTGTTGTTGTGTGTGTGTGTGCGTGCATGTTGTTGTCTTTTTGTTGCTGATGCTGTTGCTGTTGCCGTTTCTGTTGAGAAACCACCGCAACTGTGTCAAGGTCGTTGTCATCTTTATCCTTCTGCCGCCGCTGCTGCCCGGCTGGCACTCCTGCTCCCCACATCGGCGTCGCCATCGTCGGCGTCGTTGTTCCAAGTTTGTTTACTTTCTCCTCAGCCCGGGAGCCGAAGCTGCTTGAGTGCTTGGTTCGTACTTGCGGGAGGAACGGAAGCAGGTGAGCGGTGGGGGCGGGGGATGGAGTGCACGTCCTGGCTCCCTGTTCTGTTTAAGTGAATTTTCTGTGGATTCTGCTTGCGTCTTGGTTTGGGTTCGTTCGGGGTGGAGACGGAATTCTTGGGGAATTCCTTCTTATGGCAGTCTAGTCTGTTGTTGTATTCCACGTCTGCTGTTTTTGTTGCTACTTGTTGGTTGTTGCTGGTTGAGCTGCTGTGTTTGTTGTTGTTGTTGTTGTTCCTGCTTGGAGCACTTTATACATGCTGAACTTGTTTATTTTTACTCATCGTTAACCAGGACATTTATTGTGTTCGTGCATCTGCCGGAATCTCTTCTGTTGGTTGCTCTGAAGTGTTTCTGTTTTTATTTTTAGTTGTTCTCCACTCTGCACTCATGAAGCCGAAAGAGATTTGATGCCATTCATGGTTGACGGCAGTTGAACTTCGAACTCCGAAACACGGAAAGACACGGAAAGGTTTGAGGAAAAATAAAGCGTGAATACTGAAGTCAACACCATGGATTTTATTTCTAAGGTTTCCAAGCAATCCCGAAAATCTTCCTTATTTATTTAGTTATGATAGTCATTAGAGTTTTTAAATTATTGAAGGAAATCCCAAGTTACGGAGCACAATAAACGAAAAAACATTACTTTACACAAAGCAAGATTTTAATAATTCGGTTCAACCTCAAACCTAAGCAGATTAGTCAAGTCTTGAAATTAAAACTAGCATTCAATAGAATGTCCGATTGTAGTGAGTATGAATACGAATGATAGATCGAACATAAGGAAATTCCATAAGAATTCAATACTGAAACTTCAACAAAGGAAAGCTCACACTCTAAGCTTTTGTAAACTCCATGTTTTCGGAATTATCCAGCAGAAAGTGCAACTGTTGTGCAGTTTGCAGATAGACAGATGGTAGATCTTTCATATACGATATGATTTCTTGAGGAAACCTCTTTACCTTCAGTCCTGATGACGCCATGAAATGGCTGAAATGCTCCCCTCCAATCGAAGCCGAACTAATGGACGAAAACTAATTAGAAGCGAAGCGCATGTGGAGGGCGGGCGGCCCCTCTAAAAGGCGAAAATAAATCAATAAACGTCGCAGACAATAGATGTTCATACAATATTTCAGACTCCAACCGCGGCTGTCTGCAGTTGTTACTGGTTTCTTTTTGCCGCTCGCTCGCTAAAGGATTCTGACAGGATAGAAGACTGCTGCAGCAAAATATATTAAACACACACACACGCACACATTCAAACGTCAAACGACACGCGATACGTAAAGCTGAAGCTAGAAAAAAAGCGCCGAAGTGATACAAATTGAAAAAAGTAATAATAAAATGAAGAATAAATTAAAGCAACGAAACAGTATTGGCTGAAAAACGACGAAGAAGTCTTGCTAAAAATCCATCCAGCGGATATGCAGATAGTCGACCTCCCCCCCCCTCCCGCTCCTTTGGCCGCTGCTGCAGTTTGTTGTGTCTTATTTGGTGACGGTCGCGTCTCTTCCTCACGGCCGCCATCCGTGGCCCGTTTCTTGCTGAAGCCCTTCTCTGAAGTGCCGATGCCGATGCCGATGCTGATGCTGCTGCCGCCCACTCTGCTGTGTGTTGGTGCTCCGCGGCGTTGCAGTGCGCCGGGGAAGGGACGCAGCTGGAGCAGTGCGCGTAGCAACACCTCCCGCGATGGTGGACATGGCGCATACGTACACATACAAATACGATGTGGGTGAGTGTGTGAGTGCTGGTGTAGCCGCGGCGTTCGAGGGTTCAGCGTCGATTGGAACCCTTTCGTCGATGTTTCGTAGTGCGGCGCTCGTACTCGCTTTCCGTCCTCACGGGGCTGCACGCGGTGCCTTGTTTGCCCATCTCCTTATCGCCCCCTCCCCCGCTCGGCGCTCCATACGTGCGCCCTCGTCGTGGTCAGAATTACTTCCTCTGTATCTTTGTCTGTCTGCCGGATTTCAGCCATCTATCATCAGAAATGTCGCTCGAAGCACTCGGAATGAAACTGCTGCTGCTCCTGCTGATGATGACGTCTTTTTTCTGTGGATTCATTCTCATTTTTAGCGTTTTTGTAATTATTTCTTTTATTGGTTTTGAGTGCAGTTGTCCTCAATATCCTTATTAATACAGCTGTTATAATTCAGGGCGTCGTGCTTCAGCGTCGCTCTCGAATTCATTTATAATCCTTTTTGGATGTTTTGGGTTCTTCTTGGATTTTTTGTAATTATTGTATCTATAATAAATGAGTCCAGTCCTTACCAGGGAGTAGGCATGACGGGTGGATGGTTCAGACCCAGCCGAGATATAATATGGGTGCATGGCGTAGAACTCACTTAAGGCGTGACTTAATGTGTCGAAGTCCTTTCGGTACAGTCTACAGGGTTCAGGAAGAATACAAAACGTCCTTTGCTCCAGGAGAGAAGCACTCGATTTTTTCGTGTACTGCTAAATGCATGACTCAGCTCATGATCTTCACGGAAAAGACAATTCCCCCTTCGCTTTGGTTTCTTTGGCTTCACAAAAATAATATGTAATAATATTTTGCCCAAAGAAATGGAAAACGTTTCGTTCCTGCTCTTCAATTTTGAAGTTCATAAAAGTTCTCATATCCGCCTTTGATCCGACATAAAATCTTGTAAACAGTTTTGGGCAAAAATAGAAGGAGGCTTAGAAAAAAAATTGACCAAAAACCAGAATTCAAACATGAGACGAGCCGAGCCGAGCTCCACTCAGTGGGCACATGTCACGCTGTCACACACACAAACACAAAACAACAACAACGCCAAAAATAAAAGCGACTAAACAGCAAACAAAACAATAGAACAACAAAAATTGATGTAAAAATAAGAATAAATTGGAGAAAAATCAAGTTTACAACGGAACAAGCAAAATGTTTGACTTTTTAATAAAAAATGAGTCCAATATCCAGCGCAGAGGAGGGGCGGGTGGTGGGTGGCATGGCAGCAGATAACGACGACGACGACTACGACGCTATTGAGACACGACGTCCTGCGGATTCAGGCGGCGGCTCTCGTCGTCGTGTCCGTGCTTCGTGTGCATGTGTTGGTGCGCCCCCGTCGGATGTCCTGTCCGTTGCTGCATCCATCCTTACGTGATATAATTTCGCAATTTTATTTTCTTCTTTGTTGTGCCCGCTCCCCTGTCGCCGCGTCGTCCCGTCGCCCGCTGCGGATCCGCTTTCCTTCAGCGCTCCTTGCTTTCGCATCACTTTTTGTTTACATTTTCCATTAGACTAGAAAGAGTTTAGAAGTTAAAATATTTTGATGTGCTGCCATATAATAATTTTTATTCTTGTTTGCGTTTTTTAGTGCGGATTCTTTTGAACATTTTTTGCAGGCTTCGTAGAGCGCGACGTCCCCGGCGCAAGGACATCGTGTGTGGCATCGAGTGCACTTTAGCAGCGCATAATCGCATTTAGTTTCAGGGAAAACGCTTTTCGAATCAATTTTGTTTGCACAGAGAATTCAAAAAATTGCAAACTATTTTTTGGTTTCGCAAACAACTCTTCGCTCTCTTCACCATCGCCGTCGCCTTCTTCTTCTCTCTCCAGTTTCATCGTAGTTTCTACTGACAGCTCGTCTTATTTCTGGAGTACTTTTCGAAACTTTCCTCCATTCTGCGATATGAAAGAATGGACGGCCAACGTGCATGCTGCATAAATAAATTAGGACGTTTCTATTTAGAATGATGACGTTCGAAAATGACGTTTCGACTCTCTTCTTTATGTCTGGCGGCGGCTAATTTGATTCAATCACTGTCAGAGCAGCGGAGAGCCATGCAAATCAAATCAAAGCAAATCATTGCGAAATGTAATGAGAGAGAAAAAGAGTCCCGCGGCATTCAGCACTCAAAATGAAGCTATTTCCGGACTACAGACACAAAACAATACGTACGATGCACAGACTCAGGATTCCATACAATTCGCAGATCGAAAAGTACCGAAGAGATAAATTTTTAAAAGTTTTCGAGAGAAGAGGGTAGCGACCAGAACCTATACTTAGTTCTTTAGCTATAGAAAAACCTGGACTCTGTATACCGGGGATATCTGTTAACCGTGATTTCCGCCTATTATCCATAAAGCACATATGAGCTCGGCCAAATTCCCAGGAACCCGAAGCAGCAAGCACTGAAGAATCACCACATTTGGCTCAGGCGATAGAGACTAGTAGTGTTCTGCTAGGGTTCTCAGAAAACTACAGTTATCCAGACATTTCAGAGCCAGACAAAATACAAGTGTACTGCATTTATTTACGTCAGGACCAATCTAAAGCTAAAAGAAAAGGATTTAGTTCTTTTCTAAAATTTTAGATTAAGGACTAAAAAACCTAAATTTTCTTTAGGTTTAAATCTAAAGCTAAAAGAAAAGACAGACTACCTCAAGAGGCTATTATAAGAGGCTATAAATAAATGTATTTGATGAGTATAATAAGAATATATGCATATGCATAAGGTTGCTAATGTCTGTAGAAAGGTTTACTGTACTTTAAGAAGCTTATACCTCGTCCAGCACTTTTTACCCCGGTCTGCAAGATTGCAACTAGTTAAATCGCTAATAGTGCCGCATTTTCTGTACTGTTGCGAAATTTATGGTGGATGTAGCTCAGTATGTTGGGGAAAGCTTAATGTTTGTATGAGGGCAGTTGTTAGGTTTGTTTTCTCGCTGCGTCGTAGGGACCATGTGGGTCACTTAATAAAAGCGGTTATCGGGATGGATCTCAAATCCCTCTTTGATTACAGGCTTCTTCTCCTAATTTTTAAAACTATTAGTCATGGGGCACCTGGCTATATTCATGAAAAACTTGCTCGTGGCAATTCCAGGCGCTCGGTCAACCTTATCCTTCCCAGATTTTGCACGCTGGCCAGAGAACGCTCCGGCCTAATAAGAGGGATCAAACTCTGGAATACACTTCCGGCCCGCATAAAAAGCGCATCCTCTCTAAACTGCTTCAAACGCGAAGTCTGTCAATTCCTTAACCCAACATAGGATTGAATACACCTGTCTTGTCCTAGTGGCTATCTTGTTTCTGTTTTGATATTGCGCTTTTTGATGCGTGCGGTCGCGACTGTTGATGTGGGGTCTGTGGTGGATCTTTTTGGATGTGGAAACTAACAATTTACATAAAATATTTAACCTTTTTTTTTTTTCATTTTTGTACTTATTATTACAATACCTAACGAATAAAATTGTCAGATGTATTATTAGCTATAACAATTCCTGTACTTTAGTGCATTTAATACAAGGCCCTGAGGCCTTTTTTTGTACACATATTGAATAAACAAATAAATAAATAAATAAATATATACTAATGTTTATACTCGTATGATGCAAGTTCACATGTTCTTCAACTGAAAAATCTTAAAATGTGACAAGACAAACATATTTTAAAAGAACTCAGAACGTACTCATTACCGTCCAGTCGACTTTGACATTAATCAGAACTCTGATTGATGGAAATCGTGTTTATGGAATCGTCTTCGAACTTTTGCTGTTCTGCTTCTAGTGATTCCAGGGAGCTGTTCACCCGAACGTCGTAATAAATGAAGAAAAGTTCCCATAATTCATCGAGGTGATTTCGTGTTCTCTTTTTTAAATTATGAATTAAACATCCATCAAACAGGACATCGTGGATAAATGTTCTGAGAAATGGTTTCGGACGACAAATAAAAGAAAGCCTCCGTTTACAAATGAAACGCATTTTCCTCCTTATTATGGAGGGGCGTGCAAAAGTGGATGCGTGACCTGAAAGTAGCTCCGCCTAAAAATCCTTGAGCCTGCCTACACATACAACACACGTCCGTACGTGTGTAGATAGAAGCGTGCATACTGTATGCCAGGACGCACATAGGAAGGTACCGAGGTATGTATGTATGTAGACACAAAAGAAGCACACACGAACACGAGTCGATAAAAGTGTAGGCACTCGCAGATATGCAGAACCCTGTCGCAGCAGAAACACCAAGAAACCGGAGGGAGGGGGACGGAGGCTTGGCTAAAAGTAAGGGGCAGCATGTGAAAGCAACACAAGGAGGTGCGTTCAAGAAACGCAACGCAGCAACGTTCTGCTGGATGCCGGATGGCAGATGATGGAAGGGAGGCAGGAGGAGGCAGCGCTGAGAGGACCTCTTGCTAGTCCTGCGGACGGTTTGAGATGTCTGAATGGCGTAGTAATCCGACCCGATAACAAACGTCTGACGAATGGCAGGCTGTCGGTGTTGCTGCCTTCGAATGAGCTTTTCAATTCTTCCTGGCAAATCAATCATTCAACGTTTTCTTTGCAGCTGTTGTTGTTGCTGCGCGAGTGTATACATGCGTCCACACACACGCTCGTTGTTGTTAGCGTGTTAGTGGTTGTTGCTGTTGCACACACACACATGCATGTGTGCATACACTCACTCATGCACTGGGCCCCTCCAGCCTCCTGCTACAGTTGCGCCTACGATTGTTCCTTCTCGTCACCTGATCCCGCAGCTATGGTTGTTGCTGGTGTTGTTGTTGTTGTTGTTGTTGCGATGCTGCTTCTGTTACGTGCGTTCAAGTGGCCGGATGCCACGGCGACTGCTGCCGGCTGACGACCCGCAGCACCTACCCAGGAACATCGAACTGATTTAATAGCCTCCTCGGACCTCCGTCTGCCCACCGCGTATCCTTTGTGCATCCGCCTCGAGTGGCTGCACCTCGTGTGCCGGTTACCTTCTCGTGGAATTTCCTCGTCGCCGAGGAAGAATTCGCTCCAGCAGCTGCAGCCGCAGCAGGAGCTCCAAATTTTAATTAATTGAATGCCGGAGTTTCGATTCGAAGCCTCTCAATATTCGGGAGGCTCTGAATCGATGACGCGCTCGTTCACTTGAAAGGATCTCGGAGGCACCGAGAGCCTCGTTTCTTGTTGTTGCTACAATATTTATTCACACATCGAACAACACTTGGAACAATTAAATTTCCTAATTAATACACATCCGCAAAAACACACAGCCACACACATAAAAACCTTCGCAATCGCATGTGTGTCCTTTCTTCCTGGTTGCTTGCCGCTGGCCAAACATGTTTCGCATAATTAGCAACACACGTCAGGTCATCACACAGTCACACAGACACACACAAACACACACACACCCGCTCGTGTTTCCGTTGCTTGGACTGCTGCTGCTGCTGCTCCTGCTCCTGCTGATCCGTGTGCAGATGCAAATTAAGTCAACATAATTGCGGCAGCACAAGGCTGCTCGTAAATTTTATTCATAAAATATATAAAAACACAACATATTCCGGTGGCTCTGCAGCCAAAGGATACAAAACGAAAATAAATAAAGTTCACACATCCTCATCATCGCTCATCATCGTCGCCATCAGCGCTCATCGACGCCATGCAAGGACGAGATTTGCCCGTGCTCTGGCATCCGGTCTGCGGGCAGCGACGCGACTCACTGGTCGCCGAAAAGGTCGACAATTTCGGGATGTCCTTTTTTAATTGTTCAGATTGTTTTTATTGCAAACACATTTTTGGCATGTTGTAAGCTACTTAAAGGATTCGTTCTGATTATCCTTCTGGCGAGCTTCCAGTAAGCATATTTTAATGATTTACGTATTGATGAGAGAGTGAGAGGGGCGTGATTCAAGGACGGGTTTTCACAGCAAATAAATCATGTAATAAACCTTCCTAAGAAGTTGCAGTAGTGTGAAAAGTGTACGTCGCTGCTTCCTCTTTCCGATAAAGTGGGAATAAATACGTACATTAAGAATCATTGTCTGTGGGTATTTTTCAGTAGATAATTTATCGATGTATCTAGAGGGATGTGTTGAGAAGATTATGTATATGATGAAGAAATATAATAATAAATATTAGAGAAAAGTAAGAAATACAATAAAATATATTTTAATAGACTCTATTTTTGGTGCACCTAAAAGTATGCAACAGGTTTTGAGTACTCTGATGAGAAAATCTACGATCGGGGGTGTCAGGCGGTTTATAGCGGTGCCCTCGGAGTCGTTTTTCTTCGAACGGGTCAAGCACAGCCACCTGTTCTTGCTTGTCGCCTCGAAGGAAAAGTCGCGCTCATACCGCACGCAACGCATGCGAAGCCAGAAGCCACCGAAGCCAGAAAGGACATTCTGTGGCAAATTCTCGGTTTTCAGTTAAGTGACCGTAAAATTGGGATCCTTTTCGGAACATTTAATTCCAACACAAACACAAACACACACTATCGTAGACAGCAACACAAAGGAACAAGTGTCGACACTGGTTCAACACAACAACGTGCGGCGCTTTACACGTCCGCGTCGGAAGCCGTACCGAAAGGATTCCAAAAGGATACCAGAAGCACTCGTTCGCTTAATTTATATTTTGTATTTTATGCTTTATATAAACTTGATATAGAGAAAAGAATTTATTCTAAGGATTCGACACGCTCGAGAGGACGGACGCAACCGAGCGGTGGGCGCAAGGGGCGTGGGGGGCGTGGGGGGCTGGGGCAATGCGAGATGGTTGCTGATGGATTGTGATGCTTGCCTTTCTTTCAGCTGTTGTTGTTGTTGTTGGTGTTATTGGTGTTGTTGCGGTTGCTGTTGCCGTAGTTGCCCAGCTTCTGTCCAACGAAACCGAAGCTTGAAGGAACACAACAACAGCAACAACAACGAAGACAGCGACCAACGAAAGTGTAGAAAAATATTTTATTTCAACAGCCGTGGCGGAAGATGAGATGATTTCAGATTTACTTGTTAAAACATCGTAATCCTTCAACGGTAGCTGCTCGTTTGGCTGGCGGCTGCTGCTTTGATTGACTGGGTCACGGGTCATCGCGGAGACGGGGGACGCGGAGAAAAACTGTTGCTATTGTAGTCGTAGTCGTCGTAGTAGTTGTTGTTGCTTTTGATGGCTGTGTCCTCGGTAATGTAGTGCGGCATGATCCGAGAAGTAATGGTGTCGTCCAGCGTTTTTCAGCTTGAATACTTTGCGGTTTCAGTGGCCGCAAAAAATATTCTCACAGTGCGGTCGGCAGCATGGGAGCCAATCGTTTTTGTTGCTGGTGTTACTTCTCTTAATCACTTAATTAAATATATTGTTTTATATTCATTGTAAACCTGCAAACTATTTCACAAAATAGGACAGCGATTTCGAGTCTGAGAAAAAGATGTCTAGTATTTGAACTCAGAGTTGAAAAGAACTGTTTTTGGCTCTTCTTCGATGTATTAAAATATTATATATAGAAAATGTAATCGAAGCGAAAGGCTCAAGTATCTCCCTCCATTCAAATACTCGTTGCTTAAGACTACTTGAACATCCCCTTTCAGTAGCTCAAAGCTGTTCAACACGCTTTTTAAATACTTCTCCATGAACCTTGGGCTAAAGAAAGACCACCAACTTATGTTGGCATCAATCCAATGACAAAAGACATGCTGCCACTCTTAAGCACTTCAGAGCCTTTCGCAACTCTTCCCAGCCGCAAAACTTTATCGCTGCAGGCGCAGCAACGCCGACAGTAGGAGCGATGACGGCGATGAAACTGACTCTTGAAGGTTGCCATTTGATCTGCCATCGACGGCCGTCGTTTAGTGTTGTGTCTTAAGCGATTCACTATTCACCGCTGCCGCTGTTCCGAAGCGAGCTCTTCACCGCTGTCCACATTAAAACGACGTCAAAGTGGCAAGCGATGGCGTCGGAGTTGCCACCCCAGAGATAAGGGCGACAATGTGAAGTGATTCTACGAATACGAATAATAAAAAGCTGAGGGCAGCAAGGATGTGCGGCATATGAGCACATGTTGTTTTCTGTGCAGCCAGTCGACAGCAAGCAGAAAAAAGGACTCGCTGATGTGGGCAAAAAAGCGCTTAAAAGGATGTGGCAATTAGAAGATTAGACGATTTAATTGTTGGTCCCGCTTTGAAGATGAGGTTAAACACTCGCTGGTATCTGTTGCTAATTTTCATGTTTTTGCAGGCGATCAACAATCGGGTTGGTTGAGTGGATTCGATTCTGTGGGTCCGATCAAGGGACCAACGTAGAACGGGGGCGAGAAGCGCAACGGGTCGAGGGGAAGAGTGGTCTAATAACAATTCGAACGCCATTCGGAGGCATCCGAGTTAGTTTTCAGTTAGTGACCACTTAATTGAGTGAGTGATTTCGATCTTTTTTATTCCCGAAGTAGTTTCAATGTTTAGAATACCTCTTAATTGGCATCTATGGACTATAATTCATTATGAGAAACTAGAACCACACCGAAGGTTTTTCGAAGTATTTTGAAGGTTTTTAAGGTATTTCAGTAACACGAATTCTGATCTACTGCATTTCGACGGGATTTTCCAACGTCATGTAAACGAACCATGTACTCCATTAAAGTTTCGGGTTCTAAAATTAGTTCGCAAATAATGCGGCTTCCTTGCGTCAGAAACGAAGGAGGTAAAAAGTCGATCCAACAACAACAACAAGAACTGGTTCTCCTTCTGGGTCTGCGGTTCGAGTGGTACGGAGGATACTATAGTACTCACACCCCCACCCCCCCAGACCCCCGCCCCTCCCCTTCCACACACACACACAAGCTCAACTAGAAGTGCACCCAACCGGACGCTGCTATCAAAATTTTGCTCCACTTTGTTTTTTACTGCAGCTGAGCAAACGTTGTGTTTCTCCTAAAATATGTGTGCTCCCTCCCACCACGCCCCCCGAATAGCGCAACCTGCTAGCCGTGCTGCAGTACACATCCGGTCCTCCTTCCCTCCCGCCCCCGCATTCGCGAAACTTGCCGCTCGCCTTCAATGCGCTTGAAATGCAATGACAACATTTTGCTGTCGGGCTCCAGCGGCGCCTCGCGGTGTTGTTCAATCAAGTTAGAGTCCTGTGCCTGCTTCTTCTTCTTCTCCGCACACATCAGAGCCTCTCAAGCAACAATGGACTCGAGCAGTATTTCGATACGTTATTCTCGCTTGGCGTCGCTCGGTTCATTCAAGGCAGGGAGTGAAGCGGTTGGCTGGTTGACGGGTAGATGCATCTGGCAGAGTGGGCGGTTGGGTGCGTTCGGTGGTCGTGAGGCAGGCGCTTGCAAAGTGAATGCAAATGCTTCGTTGAGCTGCATGGGCAAACGAGGAATTCAAGTTTTACTCTTCAGAACCTTTCCGCCTTGGAATAGTTGGAATATCCAGTCCTTTTTTGTTGTTGCTGCTTTGGTCTTATTTTGGCGTAGGCAAGAATTTCGAAAGCATTCGTTGATTTGATGCGTTATTTTTCTATGCCTCCAAATTCAAGTCGTGCATTTTTTGCGTTGCGTTGCTTCCGTCCAGGGTCGCTTTCAGTGGCGGGGGCGGAGAGGGTAACTTAAGAGGGACTCAAGCCCCTCGGGGACTTGTTGAGAGGTTCTTTCGGAGGTTCTCTTGTGCTTGTGTCGTCGTTCAAAGTTGAGAGCGGCGCCGCCGATCGATAGCGTTGCCTCCGTGAAAAACTAACGTCTCAGCTGGGCCTGGATGCCGATAGCTTTCTTGACGACAACTGTGCCTCTGCGCCCTGTCAGGACATGTTTTGTTTTCGACTGCTTGGGATTGGATACGAGTTGGGATGCTTACGTGCAGATGCAGGGTGTTGAAGAGTTCATATACGGCGCTCTGAGAATTGGGCACTATAAAATGTGCCACATCCACGACTTCCGAGCTTTCATCTCTTTATTCACCCGTTCGTTGATCTCGTCATGGTTTTATTTCTTGAATTCACCATCATTTCAACTCCTTCACCATCGCATTGGTAAACATATTCAAAGAAATCCTAGAATCCTGTTGTACAGCACGGAACTGAAGCACCCTGTATCGAATGAAGCTGCAGGAAGGAGGTAGGCTCAAGTTGCAGGACATTCAGCTGGCCATCGATTGAATTTATTAGCATTTCGGAGAACGAGTGCGTACTCTTGCTACAAACGAGTCGCTGCACACACACGCGCTTCGGTAGCCGCCATTCTTCAGTTCCGGTCGCCTGTAGACATCCGTTTGTGACCAACGAAGCAACAAAATAAAACAATAAAAACCCAAACGAACAAAGCGAGCAGAAGAATCATTATAAATCCATTTCGAGCGCAAGGAAGCAGACAGCAGCTGCACTAGTAGCAAAATTGGTGGGCGCGGAGTGGTTGGGACGTGGGGCTGAGACGGGGCTGAGGCTGAGGCTGGGAGCCTGTTCAGCGGGAGCGTCAACCACACAGAACAACGCAAATAGCAAGAAATCAAACGTTAGCTTTTGCAATGCTTTGTTTTTCACTGTCGGTTGCATCCACCCGCCTCTGTCCGGGGTGGATCCGGCCGACGAGCCGACGATTTTTGGAGAAAGACACACTTAATCAATCTTAAACTAAACTGTTGGCTTAAAGCTTTAGTTTGGAGGGTCGATCAAATGAGAATGAGGCTCGCTTGCGAACCTACTTTAGGCTTTAAAAATTACTTCCTTCACAGGTTTTATCGGTTGGCTCCACTCGCTTCTTTCTTTCGTTCCTGCTTTCGGTTCCGGCCACGTGAGGCCGGGCACCAGGTAAGGTTGATCTGTCAGCAATCCTTTCGCTACAGTTTTCCATCTCGAGTCCCGTCCATTTTATTTTTTGCTCCGCTGCATCTTCTGGCAATTTTATTAGGACATCCATTTGCTTGAATGGTGTAAGCCTCTCCCTCCTGCCTCGCCCGTCGCGTTCATCCACAGCCATCAGCTGCAGGTCCGGACGGAAGCAATGCGTGTCCCCCTCGCCATTAGCTATGCACCCGGAGCACCAGCATCCGGCGCAGTAGCTTCGTCGCTGCACTCGTCCAACTGTCAAAGACGGTGACCAGCATGTCCGTCCACTTTTCCGAACAGCTCCATGCCGCTCGAGCTCTGACAGAAGCTGCACGGTATGCAGGGTGGAGGTGCCGCTGTCGTGTACTTGAGGAGCCGTATTTTAAATATCGTGCTCTTTTAGCTGGCTTTCTAGTTTCGCACACATTGCCCGAAAAGCTTTTATGCGGCATAATGGATATGCGGCCTCTGTTTTTTGCCCTCTCCTCTTCCCACTACTGCGCCATGTTTTTCCACAGGGTCGATTTTTATTTTTATGCGGATGGCATTTGAAGGCATTTTTCTACGATAGTATTTTGTTTCCTTTTTTGCGAGCGCTCTTCTGCAGTTTTTCATTTGATGCGCTCGCTGCGTATCTTCGGTAGATTGCAATTTTTAAGCTTTGAAGTGAGTTTTTCGCCTCCATCGGAGTTCCTTGTAATTCTGTTTGAGTGGGTTTTTCAAGTAGGGGCCTGTTTTTGTTTTTCTTGTGCTCTCCAGCCAATGTTTTTACTCTTCATAGGGTTTCCTTTAAACTGAAAACAAACTTGAGTTATTTGGATATCGATATCGTCTCATATGTTATTGTTTTTTCATGTAATTTGCTAATAGATTTTCTAGATTGGCGACTACCAGAAGTTGTTCTCAATTAAAATGATTTGAAAAGTTGTTTTAGATTCTAATGATTCATTTGATTTCGTCTGAAAAGAAACTAGGAATTGCACTGCATTAAAAATAGCAATTAAAACTATCATTAATATTAATTTTAATGGAGTTAATTACTAAACAAATGTTGAAGTCATTTTTAAGATGTCGTAAAAACAAAATATTCTGCCACTGCATCGATTCGTGTTCGTTTTTCACTCAGCTGTGCGACGAGTCAAACGATTGGACGATCGTGTTTCTTTTCTGCTATACTTTTTTCTGCTATACAACAGCAGCAATTTAGAAGCCGTTGTTGCTGCACTTTACTTAGTGTTGTTGGCCGAACACAACTTTTTGGGCGAATGAAGCAGAATGCGATTTGAGCAACAACAATTTTTGCCTTCAAATTTTGATTCTATTTGTTAATATTGTTAACGAAACATAACAAAATACATTAATCGAAACTAATACATTGCCAGAAGCATTTGTTGTTGTTTAAACACTGTTTCTGAAAACAGATTGAAGACACCAGAAAAGTATCGACACATGGTAATTTGTGCCCTGCAACAACGAGTATAGAGACAGAAAATATACAACATCAGAGTTGCAACACTGCAACTCAAGTGCAGCAATTTATTCCTTACCCTTTCCTCGATGGTTGTCCAAAAGTATGCTGGAATATTGAATAAGAATATCTGCCAAACACCGTGCTTGTTCCTTGACACTTTTTCGAGGGTTTTCGGCATACTTAATCGTCCATCGGAGCGAACAGCTCAAAATTTGGCTAAAAAATGTGTTGAAAGTGGATCTGGAACCAAGATCTGGCAGATCAGAAACAAATCCGTCGAATGGAAACAGTGATGCTGTTGGTGAAGGTGTTGCTAGTGGCCGAGCAACGCCAACTCGAAGTCGTTCTCGGGAATGGAGCATTTCTGACAGCTTCTACGGTTCTAAGATTCATCTAACACAAATATTGAAAGAACGTGACGAGGAACTCCGCTGATTGATTGCTAGAACATCGTTCAGTTGAAGCACGGTTTCCACGCAACATCATCTTCAGCGATGGAGCTCACTTCTGGGAGACGAAAATCCCAGAGCTATTCAAGGAAACTCACTTCATCCAGAAAGAGTTGCTTTTTGGTGTGGATTTTGGTCGAAAGAGTAATCAGTCCATCCTCCAAACATCACTTTGCGATCGAAAACAACATTAGAAATGAAATTGGTGAACTAAACGAGCAAATACGCCAAAAGGTAGTCGTAAATGTTGATTTGTGAATTGATGTCTGTCAACGTGGTCGTGGTGGTCACTTGGTCACTTGGTCACTTGGTCACTTGGCAGCTCTCGTCCTTCACGTTTAAATGTCCTAAGAGTACCTGATGGCTAAACAGAATGGCTATTTCTTATATAAAAAACACTCCTGTAGTGCATTTTGGATACTATGCTCAATAATTGTGCACTTCAAATTCGCCGTGACGAATGACTTGCTTTGTTGTACTTTATAGAAGGCTTTCTTTGGGGAGCACATAACAATATTGTAATAAGAACGAGAAAATAAAACGATATTCTTATTGTGTGTAGATTAAAAGGACCCAATAACAATAACAATAGCAATTTATTTTATTTAACTTCACGGGCTTCTCTGATAGGCTAACAACAACAACAACCCAAGAAAGGCATGCATATAAATAGATGTGTAGGACATGTCCTACTCCAGTGGACTCCCAGTGGAAAAACCGAATGAATGCAGAATGCATCCATTCGAGTGCTAAAATAACAATAATAAACCCTCCAATAGCGCGGTTCATCGGCTCCGTCTTATTTGCAAACGTGTTATTCGAGGCTTTAAAGATGTGACATGCCATGGAGAAGAGAAGTACTACGATATGACGTTAATATAGTCCACATCAGTCCGTGTTTTCCATGCAAGACTGTAGCATCTACCCAGTGTACAGTACGCTCTCGTAATGAAATACTTGTCGTCCATAACATTGAGTAACTGTGCGAGTTCCGTAGAATTGATCACAACCAAGCTTCAAACCACCGGCTGAAGTGCAGATTAAAGTCCAGAGGAGCTGGGGTCGGATTGCAGGAACGATAATAAGAATTCTCACAGGATGAAACTGAGTTTCATCAAAGATGCCAGAGGAGTGTTTAGCTAAAATAAGAGTACTTAACAGTTTCAACGCCTTACTTGGCAATGCGGCTGTGGTACATGGAGCCGTTACTAGTTCAGTTACCTTACATTACGCGTTCTCACAGGGTTGTTGCTTCTGTGTGTGTGTGTGTGGATTTATTTATTTATTCCTGTATGTGTAAAAAGCTCTGTTTTTATTGTTGTTATATAATTTGAGCGTTTGTACTGTGCACGTATGTACGTACATACCTACGAAGCACCACGTGACACGAACATCTGACACTCATGTCTGTTTGCATGTACATATGTATGTTTGCATGCATTCCCAACAACTTTCAAGAAGCTCCGCCCTCCGCTGTGACGTCACAGTGCGAATGGAACCCCCACATCACGCCCCACCCGCCTTCTTTCGCCCTGCGAATAAACGATATTTTATTAATTTGTTAGTTTCCTTTTTTGTTCGTCTTTAGTTTGGAATGTAAAATAAACTCGTACGAACTCGTGTACTACACGGAGTCAAAAGTTAGCGCGCCTGCTCGAGGGAATGAGGGACAGACAGGGTGCGCGACGGAGAGACGACCGGAGCACGATGGTGCTCGCTCTCTGGCTGCGGAGGTGTGGCGTAGGCTCCAACGAGGGGCCCGCGTGAGAAGAGCGAAGAGTGCCGAGGAAAATAAAAAACAAACTCGAAAAGAGCGAGCGCACACAACCGCACCAACGTGTAGGGGGTGTGGCCTCGTGCTTGTTGTTGTTGGCGTTGTTCGTGTTTGTTGGTCGTCGCAAGTGGTGTGGTAGTGCAAAAATAGCAACAACAACGAAGCCGGCAACATGGTGTACAACGCACACTACGAGATACACTAATAAGAACTACTAAAATAAGTCGCACAGGAAGAAGATGAAGAAGCACCCTGTAAGGAGGAAGGAGGCGAGAGCAAGCAAGCAGCTGATGAGCAAAAGCACAAGAAATGCAAATCGATGCCTCTCTCTCTCTCCCTCTCTCTCTCTCTCTCTCTCCCGTTCCCTTTCGACAGCACGATTTTTCTTAAAGGCAACACACTGTTGTTGTTGTTCTTCTGTTTGTCTTTGCTGTGTGTGTGTGTGTGTGTGTGTATGTATGTGAGTGTGTGTGTGTATGTGTGTGTGTGTATGTATGTGTGTGTGTGTGTTTTCCCTATTAGCTGTCCATTTCTGCATATTAATGCAGTTTTTTGTTGCATTTTGCGTGATTCTAAATAATTTATTCGGTTTCCTAGGAACGAAAATAAAGAAATCCATTTTCAGTTTTATTGCAATACAGCAGCAAAAAAACCAGCAAAAATACCCACAATTTTAGACTCATTACGACAGTTTTAATTAATGAACTATATTATTTACATCAGAATATGTTGATGTACAACTTTGAGACTTTATTTAGTCTCAAAGCTCGTCACGTCACTCATCATTCTATGGTGTGTATAACGTGAGGCAGTTGTGAGGATAAAGTGACATTATTCGATATCACATTAAAACTGAGTTTCATCCGAAACTAGAGTGTTTTTCGCAGATGTTTGGGCTTGTATGAATGCGGATAAAGGGCACTTCTACTTTCCGGCACGTCACGTACGCTTCTGTGGTCGCCACTACCGTAGGACCACACTTCCGGCAGCTCCCAGATCCGACACTTGGTATGGCGCTATTATTGAAGACGTACGACTGTCACTTGCGTAGCCATGGAAATGCCCATATTTATGTAAGTGCTAAACCCAAGAAGAAAACCGGAAAATTACAAAAACTGCATGTTTTGTGTGAAGATGGTTCAATGAGAGCTCTACAGTTGAAGATATATGAAAGTATTCTGGATATCGTTCGAGAATCGACAAACAACTACGTAGTTCAAGTTAACGCGACTCCACTGTAAATAAAACAAGAAACAGTTGCTAGCTTCGGCCCCCAAAATAAGTCCATAGATGGGTGAGTTTTAACTTGGGATCTGGACGGAATGCCATCATATTTACTCCGAAAAGTAGACGTGGCAGCGGTCCGATTTTCTCCAGTTTCGATATCAAGGAGCACTACAGAGAGTATTCGCAACCATGATTATGCTCCATGTGATTTCCACAGACAAACGGAGAGACAGACAGATGGACAGACAGACAGCCGGATGGAGGAGTCCCATTCGACTCAGGAGGTGACACTGATCGAGATAACATAGCTTTCGTATGCCTCTCACGCCTCCTTTACTCGGGAGTGTCGCTCGGGAGACCGAAGTGACGTTGCCCATCCCGGGTGTAGGGTGCAAACCGAATTGAAGTCGTATTCTTAACCCTGAACACGCCGCAACATACAAATGTTGGGTTTTTCTCTTGTTTTTTAGTTTTTCTATAACTTTTCTCCAAGTTTCTTCAAATTTGATATTTTTTCGTTAAAAACAGATTCGATATTGCAATTTAGAAGTTTTCACTCTTATTATATTGCTGTGGCCACTGAGCGAAACCGCTTAACTCGAGTTGTGGCCACTGTTGAATCGAGCGCAATCGAATTCAGTTTTTCTGTAGTTGTAGCAACTGTACTACAGAAGTTGTACTCTGGAACCGGGTACAGTTGCATCATTACATTATTATAAATACTGCCACATCATCGTATTATTATTCACGAACCCAAATTACGACAGAGTTCCATTTTGTGAGCCTGGAAAACATTCTTGCCGCTGAAGGCTCTTAATTGATCTCATTTGAGTTACTGCTTGCTCCGTCTACAGCGAGTGCCTTCAGCGTGAATGGGCAATGAAGGGTTATCAGATCCAAGATGAGGTATTGTAGCTTATAGAAATGTGTGTTGAAAGAACCATGGCGCAGTTTGGCTTTGTAAGTACATTGTACATAAAAATACGGATTGTTTTCCTAATTATTTGTAATTAATTTGTTAAAATTCTACGGCAAGCTAATCGAAATACGCTAATAATTGCTAATAATTAATTGTGTACGTTCGCTTGTTTGTCGGAATGACCTCGCATATAATAAAAAATAGTGCTTGCCCCGCCCCTTTTAAAAAACCCATATTAACACATGCATTTTTGATACATGTCGAATTCCGCTCCCCTCCCCAACACTTGGTCCAGGTTTCTCTCTTGACAAGGACCGCTCTCCCATTCCACGCACTCTCTCTCTCTCTCTCTTCGAAGCCACCACTCTCTTAATTTGACCCAAACCACACTCTTCGTTTCAATTCGCCGCAAGGAAGAGCGGATTCGTGTTCCATTTTCCACACATCAGCTCGGCTCCAGCGAAACGCGGCGAGGTTTCGTCGTACTTAAATACACCCTACGTCTGCGGGGCCGGGGGGTGACAATTACACGTAACGCAGCGACCCTCGTGGAACTTCGGGCCTCTCTTCGAGAGAAACCCCAAACAAGAGATCGTCGTTTGTTCGACGTTGCTGGCTTCGTGAACATCGACTAGTCGACTGGCCGCAATCGAGTTTCATTCGTTGCACGGAGTTCAGTTTCAATTCAACTGTCGTCGTCGTCGTGTGTCCGAGTTGGAAAGTCGAAAAGCGACAGCAAACGAAGTCGGTGCTGCGATAAAAAGTGGATACAAAAGAAAGCCATAACAAATACTTCGTCAATCGTTAGTGAAACAATCAAGTGAATGAGAATTTTAGTCAAGTGCGTTACAGTGAATGCCACAAAACACAACATTTAAAAATAATTCCAGTTCAATTGCGATCGATTCAATGAACACACAATAACAGTCATTACTCGATCAGACTCAGAAGCTGAAGCATTGCAAGAACAGCGAAGAACATTAAAGAATCATCGTATTAAATCACAACAACAACAACTCGGAGTGATATTGTGTTAATTGAGTGAAAATTAAATTAACTACAAACCGAATAGCATGAAAATTAAGTTAAAAACAAAAACTGCATTCAATAAAAATCAAATTAAATAATAGAAGTGCACATGGAAAAAATCCATTTGTAAAGTGGAAATCGATTTTGTGCGCTTTGGAGTGAAAAAAAAACATTTCAAAGGACAAGCAAACGTTATAAGTTGTTATTTATTAATTTATTATACTGTGTGCTGTCATTATAGCAGCAAAGCAGCAATAAAAACAACAACAATTTCCGGGTGTGGAAAGTGAAGTAAGAAAGCATTAAAAACGGGAGGCAATAAAAAGTTATTCACTCCCCCGCACACACACACACACATACACACACACACACACACACGAACAAATACTGGAACTTTCGCATCCTTGTAGAAACTTTTGCTGGTGTGCTGCTTCTTCGTCGACTTGTTATTCTTCACTCCCAGCCGACGAGTTTACGCAAAACTTTCGCGCGCGCTGCATCCTTCGTACAGCTGAGCAGCGAGCAATCAACGGGCAAAAGAAGCAAAACCAACAACAAAAATAAAGTAAAAGATCTTGAAGACTCTGTAGCAGTTTGTAAACATTGTTGTAGCAAGTTGTAAGCGACAGCAGCGACAGCGACAACAGGAGCGAACTTCAATTACCGGCCAACCGACACTTTGTTGTAGCTTATTACGTGTCTCCACTGCTGTATACGCCGCTATATGCATATAAATAAATAAATAGGGATCATTATGAATGCAGTTAACTGCATATTTCATTAGTCGAGCTGCACACACACACTGCGAGTATATAAACACTGGTCTATACATAGTATATGAAATATCTGACTCTGACGTTCGCCAGAGATTTACTAAAGAAATAAATGTGAATTATTAACGCGTACAAATAAAAAAACAAAAACAAAAAAAACTCCATTAAAAAAGAAGGGAACGCGAACGTAGAGAGCAACGCAAGAAAGCACGTTCTGCAAGCGCTTAAAATATTTACAACGCGATCTCAGTCGCACCAAGCCACCCTCCCACCCACCAGCGCTCTCAGTGCGTTACAACGCACACTGGTTGCGTCGCTGCGCCATCAGTGCGCGTCATTATAAATTATTTAAATAAATAATTAAATAATAAAACATTTTCGGCAGCAACTCAGGCACGTCGAGACGCAGGGTGTGCAGAGTGGACGCTTCGCTGTGTAGAGTGGTGGTCACAAGATTTAATTGGAATACACACACACACTCACGCGCACGTATACGCACACACACACAAACGAAAGGCAAAAACAACAACGCTATAAAGAAAAGTAATCAAAATAATTAATATAATTAAACAAAATAAAAACGAGCGAATGAGTGAGTGAGTGAAGCAAGTCGCGAACACATTTCGACATTGAGCTCGGAATAATAGTAATAACAATAAAAGTAAAAATAACAACCATTAATTAATAAAATAAAATAAAGCCAGTGATAAAAATACTAATATTAACAATAATAACTCATTTGAGAGGCAGCCGGAGCGAGGCACCGCGAAAACGTCGCTTCGTAAATTTATAAAAAGCAGTCATTAATAATAATAACGTGTGTCACAACTGACTCATATCTAGAGGTCTGAAGCCCGATTCCGGTGCGTCAGTGAGGAACAGCGGAGCACAGCGATCACAGGACAGACCCAAGCTTCGAAGCCGGGTCGCAGGGAGAATTTCAACGCTGGTGGAGCTCGTAAGTTTGTCAAAGCAGGCAGGAACCGTACTCTGTAGGTTTTCCGTCTTCCCATCGGAAGATGCGGCGATGCCAAGTGTATCCAGGAACTACACCAGTTTCAGTGCTTTTCTAGAGAAGCTCGCCCCCACCCACTGAATCAGTCCCACTCGCGTTAAGGAAGAACTTGTTTCCAGCATGGACATGACAAAGGATATCATTGACTTCACGCAGAAGATGCAGGCAACTCTGCCGCATCTGGAATCCGAACACAGCATCAACATGAATGCTGCTGCAGAGCATCCGATGGACGATGGGTTCGTTGCCTCCCCGGCAGCAACACCTGCACCGGCCCCCACAGAGGCCACCACGCCAACCCCTTCACCGCCCACCACCACCCCCCCTCACAATGAGCTGCTCCAGACAGATGATGTCGCTGCGCCCAAGCGCATCTCGCCCTCTGGCGACCTGACACCTCCGCCACGCCCTCTCACGTCCAGCGAAGTGGTGGGTCCCACTGCATCGCTCGATGTGGACACGACGTCACTGAAGAAGTCCCACTCGCTGCCGGCCTCGCCCAATCATCTCTTGGGCTCGAACGCAGTGTTGCCGGCTCTCGATCGCTCGATCTTTGAATTCGGCCGCCGCATAAACAGCTGCAAGTCGACCGCCGAGACTCCCCACAGGGCAGTGCCCTTCGCCATGAAGGCGCGCATGCCCCCCACCGCATCCATGACCAACCAGCAGTTCTGCCTACGCTGGAACAACTACCAGAGCAACCTGACCAACGTCTTCGACGAACTGCTTCAGAACGAGTCCTTCGTAGACGTCACACTAGCCTGCGAGGGCCAGTCTATCAAGGCGCACAAGATGGTACTCTCCGCCTGCTCGCCCTACTTTCAGGCGCTCTTCTACGACAATCCTTGCCAGCATCCGATCATCATCATGCGCGACGTGCGCTGGCAGGAACTGAAGGCCATCATGGAGTTCATGTACAAGGGCGAGATCAACGTCACCCAGGACCAGATAAATCCGTTGCTCAAGGTAGCCGAGATGCTTAAAATACGCGGCCTGGCCGAAGTCAATGCTGGATCTGCCGGAGTGGCCGCACACCCCATGGTGCCCGAACAGCGCATGACGGTTTTTGACGATACTCCCGATGCCGCCGCCACTGCTGTCGATGACGAGGACGAGGAGGAGTTGCGACAGGATGTCGACAGCCTCGGCTACAGCTTGCCGAAGCGCGCACGCCTCATGAGGCAGTCCGCGGAGGAAAACATTGGAACCGGCATTCAGCGCTCGCGCAAGCGCTCTCGCGACGGTTTCCTGCTCGAGGAGAATCTCGAACGCTTTGTTGCCGCTCGTCGCAGTCGTTCGAACACTCCACATTCGCAGTCACACGCTGCCTTGGCCGCTGCATCCAGTGCCATCCCGACCGCCGGCAGCAACCCAGATGCCACAAAGAATGAAGCCATGTCTCCGCCACTGCCACCGGCGGCGATGACCGCGCAGACAATCGTGCGCAATCCGTTCGCTTCACCCAACGAACCCAGCAGCACTACAAACAATTCGTCGGCTACCGCTTCATGCTCATCATCCGCGGCAGGTGCCAGTTCAGCCATGGGCTCTGCTTATCGTCCGACTGCGGTCAACTGTTCGCCTCCACCACCACACTCTGGCGTTAACGGAGGCGCTTCCGCCCTCAACGGCGCCCATCCATTGCCGACCCATGCACATTCCGCTGCTGCAGCTGCTGCTGCTCTGGCCAACTCCCACCACGGCCATCACGGCCACCACAGCTCCCTTTCGGCCCATCAATTAGCCACCCAGCAACAACTTCATGCCGCAGCTCACTCGCACGCAGCCATGGCAACGGCTTTGGGTGCTTCATTGGCAGCTGCCGCCGCAGGAGCTGGGGGTTCAGGTGCCACCGGCCCTGGAGGAGCAAATCATCACGACGACATGGAAATAAAGCCAGAAATAGCTGAGATGATACGCGAGGAAGAAAGGGTGAGTACCACGGCGACCTCCTTCCACGGAGTCGTTTATTTCGTAGCTTTATTTTCTTTCCTTTGAACTGGTGTCTGTACACCGCCTGGGGTGGGGCAGAGGGTGCAGTTGCAGTTCTGCTGAATGCCTAGCAGAAGTTTAATTGGATTTGTGCTCGATATTGATTTGTCTGCTTAGATTTATTTCCAATGGAAGTATGAGAATTACGACTATAGACAAATCCTAGAGAGAAAATTAGTGAGGGAATTAATGAGTTCCGATTGTAATTGGCCAAGGAAGCTCCATTTTAATTTCTATTACTTGTTTTATTAATATTTATTACACTTGGACGAAATCGGAACCAAGTGAAGTATTGGATCCATCTCCATCCATCCACGGGGAGAAAAGTCTCGTGGGAGACAAACTGAAGGACTTTTTAATCGGTTCCCTCTTCCGCTAGGTACGGAAGAATATAGGGCTCTGCGAGAGCAAGATAAGTAAATGGTTTCTTCCGTCATAACAACCCAGAAATCTTAATCTATTTTGATAAGCAAGGAATTTCATACTAAAAGCTTTGTACGAGTATAACAACTAAACAAATAAACAACTCTGCCGGTGATTCGTAGAAACACTTCGATATTTTATGGCTTAGAAATCTAATCTGTGTTTATCGGCTCCTATAACTTATCTAGCTATAAACGAATATGATTCCGATCGCGTTCTGGATATACGACACTCGAATCTGTGTCGTTCGTTGTCTCGAAGCGTCTTCCATGGCGTTTTTAAGTCATTCTTAAATTGTCACGGAAGGGTTTTTAATGGAAGATCGCGACTTTTCGAATTGGTCCCAAACTGTTTACAAAACAGCACTAAAATTAATCCCAATTAATTAATTCAGTTATGGTTAACATCATGATGGCAATTTTGTCTTTGAAGCTTATCTATTTTGCTTCAATTGGCAATCTTCGAGCTCAGTCGAAACTTGAATGATTTCCTGCTCCACACTCGTAGGCTAAATTCGGTCTAATCCGTGTTTACAATATGTAGGATAACCCCATTGATAACCTTTGTAGTCATGGACTATGTAAATTCGAAATATTAATGAAAGATGTTATTAAGACTTACTTAATAGAATAATTAAACCGAGTAAGTTGGATATTCTACACATAAATACACGTAGACACGTTATTCGTGTCATCGTGTCATATTTTGTATAACTTAAAAGCAAGGAAAGCGAAGTTCGTAAAAATATTGCGAAGCAAATGTCATTGCATTTAAATGCAATTCAATAAAATAAACAGCTGCATACAGGTACCTGGGTTAATTCTAAGTGTGGTAAACAAAACTTAGAAACCTTAGAAATTACATACAATATATTGATATGTATGAAAAACATTTATTCACCTCTGCCAATTGGCAGAAACAAGAGTGTGTGTGTGTGTGTGCTTGTGTACTCAAAACTTTGTATAAGTTTCAGGGTCTTGAATTGCAAAATTTTAAGTAAATTAAATTAAATATTAAAATATTTATTTATGCATCTTGTGAGGGGTCGACCTTAAAATGTCTATGGAACAAATAAATGAGCACCGACTGCATACGCGTTCAGCGCGATTCAGACAATGATGCAGATGATAATTAAATGAAATAATAATGGCGATGAGGTTCCAAACAGCAATTGAATATGCTTGCATTGTATGGTCTGAAGAGGATCGGGGTTTCTTGATAAGCTGTCGTAATTCTCGTAATACAAACTCGCACACATCAGATATAATAATTTATCATTCAGGGATTTATTAATCTCGAAACGAAGCTCAAAGGGAAGGCGAATGTACGGGAACCCGGAAAGCCACAGGCATTTGGCCAAATCGTATGCACCTTGAGGAATCGTCTGGTACTATGGGACCTTCCAATTCTAACTCCGGATGGCAACGTTGCGTACTAGAAAACTCAATTAAAAGTGTGCCTGAAAAGCTGTTTTTATGTAGCGTGCTTTACTCCAATCAATATTTGCTTCTGCAAAGTGTACATATTAGAATTCGCAACACGTTTTTCGAAGTCTACAACAATAAAATCTCGCGCTCGCTCTCTTCTCGAAAAAACATTGAAATTTCTCCACATGAAGTAATGTAAAATCTGATGAAAATATTTTATTCTATTTACATACACACAACCACACACAATATACATATAAAGGAAGAGATTTTTCTCTGTAAAAAAGAAACTCATTAAACAAAAACAAAGTCATTGAAATTAATGTGGACAAAAGGCAAGACGTTCCTTCTTCTTCTCCTTACTTGAGACTCCGGGAGAACTCGAAAGAAGCAGAAAATAAAAGACAAAAACGGCGCTTCGTCGGTCGTTCCGTTTTCTCAGCTAGAACAACAACGACGACGATGACGACAGAAGGAACAGCATCATCTACTACATGGTGTACAATAAAAGCGAGAGCCATGATATTCCTTTGTTAGCCTTTAAGACTTTAACCTAACTACTAACCAGCGCCTTTTGCTGCGCTCCTGCTACTTAATAAAGTAGTCTACTCCGCTTTTGCGAGAGTGTTGTTCATTTGCACTCTTCTACTCCACTCCATTTCTGCTGTGTCTCTGCTTCGCCGCTGCTTCTGCTTTGACTTCATTCACTCGCGTTCATTCACAACTGCTTACTAGAAGAAGAAGAACAAGAATAAGACGACAGCAAAGCAGAAAACGAAGAGGAAGCAGAACAAGACAAGGCAACGAAAAATAAAGGAACGTTGCGTAGAAGCAGCAGCAGCAGCACTATACAAAAGCGTAAGCATCTCGTCTCTGGAGCCCATGCCGCATTAGGCCTCGTGGGACCGGCTCTACTCTCGCTGATGGGTTGATTGGCAAGAGTAGAACAGCTTTCGATCCACACTGGCCTCACTTTCAAGGTGAAAACTGAAGCTGCCTCAGAGACCTCAAACCCTTGCAAGGTCTAACAGTTTTTCGTATCTGTTGTGTTTCTATTTTAGTTTTGTTAAGCTTCGTACCTGCAGCGAGGGCTCTAATTATATGATATTAAAACTGATTTAACTAAATAATCTCAGGCATTCAGAAAGATATTTGGAAATAAAAAAAATGGCCCACAATATCGAAATCCTAAGAATTTGTTAGAAAATGTTAACTGGAGGGAAGAAACGTTTTTTAGAATTAAAAACAAAAAGCAATAGCATTTTGCGATATTTGTATAAACCCTTATAGTAAGTAAATTGATACAAGTTGGAAATCCCTGTAAAAACGGACATGACAATAAAATGGATACTTGGACAGAAGATCAATGAAGTGTTTGCACGTTGCTACACCGAAACAAATTTTTCGTTGCGGTGAAAGCGTTTACATCACACTTTCAACCCACTTGCATTTGAGTACGGTATCTTTGGGGCTTTTTTAGGCCGGCATCATGAGATCAAGTGTGGTGGCAGCACCGAAAAAAGAAACTCCACTCCCCAAAGTGACGGACGGACAGACAGACACGGCTGGTTCTCTGTTTACATTGTTTTGTGTGCGCGCCTCATTTCTGTCGTCGTCGCCGCCCCCCGCCGTCGTCACGGTTCCGTCGTTGTCGTTCTTGTTATTGTTGGCACTTGAGTTCTTTGACTTTTCCTTGAGTATGTATTTTTTGTGTAGTTTTTGATTTCTCTCTGTGGTTATAGTTTGGCAGGATGAAGAAGGAACTCTTTTTCGGGGTTGTATTTCATCGTCGTTGTCAGCGTCATCATTAGCAGCAGCAGCAGCAGCGGTCGCGGCCGACGTTGACTCGGCGTCGTCGAGTCGAGAGCCGGGTTTGTGGGTTCAGTTAATTGATGTACCTGGTTTAATTTAAGATTCTTGTTCACACATTTAAAACATTTTAAAAGCACCTCAGATATTCACAAAAGGAAACAAGAGTTGATTGTGTGGAGGAAACAGAGAGAGAGAGACAGAGAGAGACAGAGATGTTAAAATATATCAGTAAATATAAATTGTATATAATTAAAAAAATATTAGTTTTCAATCTATTCTAAAGAATTTCTTATTCCGGGGGCTGAAATTCGATACGAAACGTAAAAAACAGATATTTAAAGATCGAAGAATATGGTTTTCGCTTTTCTGCTCTATACTGCGTTCCTTTCTTCTAACTTCTTTCTGCGAGTGATGTTTTATACGGTTTCCTCGTGTGTTTTATTATCTCTCTTCTCTAGCAATAAATTCATTTCACTATTACAAATTATCAACTTAATTTATTACAACTAAAGTGTGTAGCGGAGTTACACAACCCTACATGGGGCAGATACAGTGCATTAGTGTTGTTGTTGTGAGTGTCGTTGTCCACGTTTTTCGTTTCGTTTCGTTTCCTCCGAGTGTATTCACGGAGTTTTTCTTAACATACTTTTTAATAAGAGCAAAATTATGGCCCATTAACAAAAATAAATAAAACGGGCTGCTTTTCATCCCTAACTTCACAGTCGCAGTCGCTGGAGTGTCTGCCCTACAGTTGGCATGCCTGCCGCATTTATTATTATTTCATTTCTTCAATTATTATTATTGTTTCGCATCAATTTAGTTGTCTTTGTTGTTTTGTTGTTTGTTACATTGTTTCTTCGGCTCTGTGGCGGCTGTTTTTATTTATTTTTCTGTTTTCTGCTTTCTATTCTGTTCCTCTGTTGTTTGTTATTGTTGCCGGTTTGTTGTTTCTTGTAATGCACACAGACTTCGCTCTACGTTCACACGCACAGCACTCCAAGCAGCAGAGATATCGGAGGTACCCAGCTAGAGACACAATACAGATATTTGTACATATTCGGGCCCATTCCTACAAATTATAGCTGCGCTGGCTGCTGGCTGCTGCCCTTATGGCAGCGAGGCAGCCGAGCGCAACAATAATAAAAATAATAAAACTTAAATGAAAAAACTCGTAATAATAATAATATAAAAATATTTCCAACATAAAGAAATGTTGGTGGTTTGCATGTATCCAGCTACACAGACATACACGCACATGGTCTATGGCGGGGGGAGCGAGGGGGGGGGGAGTGGTACGATCAGCTCCAGCTGTGTGCGGATTGTGCAAACAAATGACTTGCAAAGAAATCGAGCGAACGTAATGGAACGCAATTAAAAGTAACAAAATTAATGTGCCACATTTTGTCGTCGTCGTTTTCGTCCTCCCCGGTTGTCGTTGTAGTTGTCGTTGTTGTTGTTGTTGTTATTGTGGATGGCTTATTTATACAAGTACAAAAATAACAATCATAACAAAAAATATACTATAATTAAATTTTAAGCAGTCGAGACGAGGCAGAAAAACCAACACAGCAACTACAACATCACCGAGTTTAAACAGTTATAAACTACATACACAACTACTCCTAAATCAGTATATGGATATAGTAGATGTACGTGAGTGTGTGTGAACCACTTTTGAGGTATTACATATTTTTCATAAAACTTTTATGATGTTGAATTAATGTTGAATTGATGTTGTTAGTTCGATTTCCATGGCACGAAAGCTTATCAATTCGTGGTAATAAGAAGCAATAATGCTTGGTCCGAGATTAAATATAATTCGTTCCAGATCTGGAGATAAAGGCCTCGCACAGGGACGGTCTCTGGCGATGGGGCTTTAATTTTAAAGGCCCCATCATTTTAAACAAACAACAAACAAAGCAAGATGAATAAACACAAGAGCCAGGAGCATAACGAAAACATAAGTTCTAATAATAATTTAATGGATTGAAGATAATTACAGGAACAGTAGGGTTAAAGAGACGACGATCGCCTACTTTCTCATTGAATGGATGCATTTTCCTCAAATTATGTGTCGAAAGTTCAAGTAGAGTTTCTTTTTTTTTTGTCAATACGCGATATAAATACGAATAAATTTCATTTTCTATTTGTACGTTTTTAGAACATCTAATAATGATTAATTATTAAAGAATTCATTGTTAAATAAGATTATGTTATTAATTTTTCTTTATTAGAGTCTCTTTTCGCTTATTTAATTTTCTTCAATTTATTATTTGTCTTTATCAGTTCATAAAATCGAAAAATCTTCCACGGAGTTAGTTTTTTATACAAATAGAAACGTTTTTCCGAGAGATAAGGTTAAAGATCTGAATTACTAAACACTGAGGACTTTCAACTGAATTCAATTGTTTGTCGAATGCTTTCTGGAGTATTGTCAATCGATATGCGAAAATGAGAGCTCCACATGAGTTCTGAAGCGAGCGTTCCTGAAATGTCATTCAATACATTTCTTTGTCTTTGTTTATGATGCGGGAGCTTTTCGATATCCGACCCGCTCGCGTACCTGAACTGTGGCTCGGAAGGTGCACAGCTGCACGACGCACCGCTCCTAAACTACTTATTATTTTAATAAACAATTTTATTATGTAGGAAAACATAGTTGATTACTTCGAATTGTCGTAATATTTTAATTTATTGCTTCGCCCATTAATAATTTATGGCCCGTGCTTACAATGTTGCCGCATTTATAGCCCAGAGATTAGCTAATCGTAAAACAAACTACTCGGGCATTGTAAAGTGTTGGTACAGCGCTCTATACCCGTTCTGGTGGTATGCATGAGTATGTTTCCTTATTTATTCTTTAAGTTTGATTTGGTTTTTAACTGCGGCTTTATACGTGGAAACAATAGTGTAGATCAGCGCTTTAGTGCTGCCAATTAACGACTGATGAATGCTCCTTCTCTTTCCACTACAAGAATAACTAATAATAACTTAACTCCAATAATTTAATTCATTGTGTTTCTGTGTATTTAAAAGCGATTCAACTTTCGTATTCGAGTTGCTGCGACCTTCGGGTTTGAAGTTCTTCGAACGATTGCCGTGAAAACGGAGCTCTGAGTTAGTGTACAAAGGATTCGACCGTTGAACCGATGGATTCCTTGGGCTCATGGCACGCTTGTTGGCTGTTGTCTTTGTGCGGTAGGTGAACGAGGTGGTCGGTGGCTTCTCCGCCTCTTCACACACTTTCTAATAACTTCAGCCTTCCACTCGGCTGAGCAGCCTTTAATATGGAAACGCTGAACGCAATCGACATCTAGTTCGAGCATCTCATTTTCTATGTAAATAAGCTCCATCTAAACTCGGTTTATTGATCGGGGTAGAGCATCATTATGCAGTTTGCCTGCACGGACACGCATGTTCGCCTCATTCTGGACTCGCTTTTATCTCCGGTCGCCCCAGCCAAGCATTTCAAAGGGTTTTTTACGATGCACAGCAGCGCATTAAAAGCGAAGCCGCGAGCCGTTTTAACGTCCGCAAAACCGACGTCGAAAGTGGGTATTTCTGCCAAATTGCTTTTCGCACAAAATTCAACACTTTCAAACACTCACTTCACACACACACACACGACGCAACTCACAGAGATACCAACTCTTCTCTAACAGCGCAAATTGCACGCAAAAGCGGCAGTTAAAGCAGTCGAATGCATCTTCAGCCACGTCGCAGCCCAGTTGGGCAAACAGAGCCCACAAACAGCGACACAGACAGACACCCACACACACGCATGCACACACACACGCATGCACACACTTACACTTACACTTTTACACGCCCTGCAACAAAAACACTGTTTTTCGGCTGTTAACGCAGCTACTCACTGAATGGAGTATCTTGCAACGTGACGAAGACACTCACGGAGTGCAGCGTGCGGCGTACATCAGATGCTAGAAGTGTGTGTAATTGAAGGAAGAGTTCTGAGCGAGAGGAGGGCGGGGGTGGGACTGGACGGCCCATCACCCAGTTAAGTGCGCAGAGGAGCGCTGCTTGTGCGGTGAGCATGCAGCGCCGTGCATTAGCAATAATTTGCACGAAAAGCGAGCGCTGAGTGTAGCAGTGAAGATGCCTCAATTGGGGCTCGTCAGTAATTTTGTGGGGGAAAATTAAAAACTTACCTGCGTTTTAAGGATAAGAAGAAACACCACGAAAAAAGCAAGGACTATTTTTGAGTGAAGATTCGGAGAAAAGTTGAAGTTTTTTTCCAAGTGTACTCGGAGCGCTTCTCCGCTTCCGACGAGTGGGCGAGCAGTACTTCGGCCAACTTGAGCACGAGTGCAGCTCAGTTGAGCCGCTGCTTTTGAGTGCAGTGCCGGCAGGACGAAAACACAACAACAACACACACACACACGGTTCTGTGAGTATATAAAAGAGCCCATGAATACACAACAGATATGTAGATGCGAATACATTCTAAATTAAATCCTTTCCTCGCGCAAACACTGAAGATTAGAAAAACGCACACGCACACACACACGCTGCAGTCTGTCCGTCCGACCCTCGTCTGTTTATCTGAGAGGACAATCTGAGAGAATGTGTGTGGGTGTGTGTGAGTCTCTATATTAATGCAACGTGTGCTTGTGCTCGGTTGCTACCTTCCACAATATCGAAAGTAGGCAATTTTGTGGGCTGCGTCGCGCTGCGTTGTCGAGTCCTCCGAACAACCACCGAAATAAAACCAGATAAAAGTAATACGATGTCGTAATGAATGCAGGCTGCTTGCTTGCGTTGGCCTAGCAGAGGCTGCCCAGGACACCTGCACAACTCGATTGTCCTGCCCGCAGTGTTCGCCGTGGATGCTCTCGTTGGGGGCGGCTGACTGAAGTGATCAGCTGGTGGGCGGAAGATTCAAAGCGCTGAGAAGATTCATCTGACGGAAGGAAGAGTACGACCGCGAGAGTGAGAGGGAGTGACGGGGAGCGTGAGGGGTGGTGGGTCGCTGGCCTGCGGATGGGCGCAGAGTTCAATTTGGCTAAGTTTAGAAATTTGTAGAGCTGACTTTCAATACTCTTTTATTTGCTTCAATATTTTCTTGTAACTTCTCTCTCTCTCTCTCTCTCTCTCTCTCTGAGTTTCGTTGCAGACGTAATTTTTTTGGAAACTTACGTCTTAAACCTTGAATACTCTTAATAGGCACCTAAAGTATGTCTCATTGCCTACAAACGTAGCAGAAAACTTTTTCACCAGCTGCAATTGTGATAAAACACATTACAATGTTTTCTCTGAATGAATTTCCACAGTTTTCTTTGTGTTTCTTTGCTGTTGATTCTTCTGGCTTGCTTCCATGCTGACGACAGCAGAACTAAAAATCAACAAACGAAACGAATGAATTTCTTCGGTCAGCGTAAGCAATTGAGTTGCGCCATCGCCACGCCCTTCCACGGGAATGTACGGGAAGGAGGTCTTTGAGGTGGCGACGACCTCAGACACAGCGCTCATCTGACGCACCTGAGGCACCTGAGGCACCTGATGTCTCCTGTTGCAGCTCTGGTTTCCCTGCTCTGTGTCTGGAACTCTGCGTCATATTCGAAGATTGATTTAGTTGACTGTTTGCTCTGCTGTTTATCGATTATCGCACACGTTTAGTTGTTATGTTGTTGTTTTTGTTGTTGTTTTATCCACTAGCTGGTGGTTGACTTTTTGTGGGCTATGTTTTTCGCCTGTCTGACGATCCGATGATACGTGTGATGATCCACTCACTCCTTCACTCGTTCGTGCGTTCGTTCATTCAGTCGACTGGCCGCCATTCATTCATCCACACGGTTTGGGGTCAAAAATTACAGTATTAATTGTTGCAAGCAAATGCTACCGATTCGTAGATACTAATTAATGTTTGCTGCTGTATCTACTGGTCGTAAATTGCATCAAATGGTTAAGAATAGCTGACAAAACAAGAGCGAGCACAACGACGTGGCTGCCGCATTCGCTTCTTGTCGGCGTCGTCGCCTGGTGGCTCCCTCTGGCCGCAATCGTAAACAACTGAGCAGCGACAGCCAGCCAGCAACAACGTCGCTCGGTTCGAGGACCGAAAATCAAATATTTTATTGGCTCGAATTATAAAATGTATAAAAACCGCGGCCGGCTCTGGGCTGAAAATCTTTCCGCTCACCTTCGACTGCGCTGAAATCTGGCCGGCTGTACCTCCCCGTACTTACTTAATTAAAATCTTAGTTCGAACGCTCGGTTTATGGCTAAATTTATTCAGTTTCGTTTATTTATTCGCATTCATATTATTTATTTATTTGGATATGAATGCCCGAGCAGTCGCTGCGAGTATCTGGTGGATACACATGACGATAATTAAATCGAACTGACTCACAGTCGGGCGCAGTCGACACCGCTGTCGCAGCCGCAGCCGCAGCCGCTGCCGCAGCCGCTGACGCTGCCGCTGTCCGTGCGTCTGTCCGTCTGTTTGTTCAATTAATAGTTTATTTATTTTTAATTATTTCTCCTTTTTCTCTTGATTACTGTAATTTTTACTTTACTCCTCTGTTGTGCCGCAGAGTAGATTCGTATATTATGTGTGCGTGAGTGTTTGTGTGTGTGTGTTTGTGTGTGTGTGTGTGTGTGTTTGTGTGTGTCGCATTATGTTTTCTTAATAGAGTTCTACGAACCCGTGCCTTGCTCTAGATTTCTTACGTTTCTAGATTCTCTGTACTGCCTGATTTCCGAGTATTCTGTGGAATTGTACCCCGTTTCGGTGTTGATTGCATCTGACGAACTATTAAATTATTGCATGGCGTCGCATCTCAGGTGGTGGTCAGAAGATGCACTGTACTCACATCCTTGTACAACGCTTCTGCATTCGAATCCATTCGCTCACATCCTTGTACAACGCTTCTGCATTCGAATCCATTCGCTCCGGTACTCGAATATTCAGTGCTAAACTGAGACGTTATTCTCGTATTCTGCGCGATCTGATGGATCACACACTCACTTGTGAATATGTATTTCAAAATGCCCGAAAATGGTTCGAAACGAACCCCAACTGAAGAGGCAACTGAAACTTTTACTACTCCACGTCAATTAAGAAGTTCTTTTTTAACAAATTCGACGCCTTCTTCGAATAACTACGAAGACAACGAATATGTACTATAAAAAGAACAAAAATGTACCGAAAAACAGAAAAACTAATTCTACGCACAAAAATTTCCATTCAATTATTTATGAACGTTGTGTGTGTGTGTGTATACTCGTGTATGTGCATCTATGAACATCTCATACGTTTAACAACGACATAAACAACAACAACAACAACATCGGCAGCAGCAGCAGCGGCGGCAGAAAGCAACAAGAAGAAGGGAAAAGATTACAATTTACAACAACAACAACAACGGCGATTTTAATTACATTTCTCAGCAGCACTAGAAAACCGAGAAAAACAAAAACAAGAAACTTCATAATAATAAAAATTAAAACTTAAGTTTTTAGCTAGCTTCTGTTTTGTTGTTGTAATTAATGGGTTTCTTATTGTTTTTCCCCCTCTCCCGCTTTTTCAATTCCTTGCCTTCCTTTAGTTTGTATCTTAATAAGCACTTTGTTGCTGTAATTATATATATTGTATGTGTGTGTGCGTGTGTCTTATTTTATTCATAAATATTTCGCTGCTGCCAGTTTCGATGATGAAACACGAAGCTTCTTTTTTCTACGCAAGACGACGACGCGGCGTGGCACGTAATGCAATGAATAAAATACTGGAACCAATGTACGTATGCATGAATTGATAGAATGTGTGGATTGATAGAATGATGGAGTGTATGGACGGGGTTTCTGGAGTCTCGAAGGAAGCGGAGTCCGAATCCGAATCCGAATCCGATCAAAATAATTGATCCATGTACTCTGTTCTTCTTAAATGCATATGAATTAATCGAATGTAATAAATAGCGATAAAGTAACTTAAAACTGTAGAAAAGGAAGCCACAAATCAGTTGGAAGGAAGGCGCATTTATGCACGTATTAAAAGCCATAAAAAAGTCAGTGAGATCTGCTTGCCGTCAAATAGAATGAGCAGATCTCCTAATCTTCAATATATTCGCAATCGAATCTCTACTGTTTAGTGTACAATCGTTTTTAATTCTCATTCCTGCTGAAACGTTGAAGCGTTCTCTCAAGTGTAGAATGCAGTTGTTATGAATATACTTTTATAGAGACTTAATAACTCTATCGAGAATAATGAATGACATCCGCTCCGATGGGAATCCGCACACAATTTTATTCATTCATTTCCACAAACATCCTCATTAAATTGGAAAACAACAATAACAACAACAACAACCGAACCGAACCGAACCGAACAGAAACCTTCGACCGTACATCAAACAAACTGATCGCTCATCGTTTCCGATCATGCAACTCGCAGAACTCATCTCGCAGTTGCAACCGTTTTCCGATCTCTCCGATTTCGCCGACGTCTTTCGAATCTCCCTGGAATCGAATTCGCTGTCTGTTTTCCAGACTTTGCAAAAAATTGTTAGCTTCAGGTTTCTGATGATTCGTGTGAACGCTTCGATCGAATCGAAAATTCAATCAATTTTTTCATAGTTTCTCACTTTAAAAAACTGCTTCCGATGATGGCAAACTTTTTACTTTAATCGTACATGTGATCCATGAAAGATGCGATTATGTAGTTCGCATTTCTACCGTTTAGTAGATGCATGCGTGCATCGTCCAAGTGAGGATGAGACGTGACGATAACCCGAAAAATACCCCATCTTCTCTCATCTCTTCTCCCTTCGATCTCTTTTCGGAAACATTCACAGCCTAAATGCTTGTGATTGTTTCTCCAGTAGCTCCTGATTGTGCGATTTAAGGTCACTCTATAATATTAAAATAATAAATACTACGAACGTCGCCATGAATCGGTGATGATTCCATGAGATCGGAGCCGCTTTTGTTTACCTCGCTTTCTATTATTATTGTATTTGAACAAAAAGCCACATAATAAAACAAAAGAGAGACAAGAGAAAACATTGTTAACAAGAGGAAAAAACCAAGCAAAAATCTGCTAACTTGAGGTCAAAAACTTTTGTTAAATGAGTTGGTTGTATACAGTATATCGTATATCGAAGAAATTAAATATTCATTAGCGAAAAGTTCGTTCACAACAAAGCCAGTCCGTTGGTGTATATTGTGTGTATATACTGGACACTCAGTATATCTAACTTGGATATACACAGAGCATTGTACATATATTGAATTCCAATATTCATTCTGCAATCCTCGTAGGTTTTCCTACATCATTTTGATTGTAATAAATTGATTGATGAATTAATTCGCCGCGAAGCAGATACGTAATCTTTTTGCAGTGTATTTCGTTGAAGTCAGCATCTCGGCGGATTCACGCTCATCGTGTTGTATTTCGATATGTTCGCGTCGCTTGTTCGTTTATTTTATTTCAGTTCGTTAAATTGATACTCAGTTATGCACGCCGAATTTTTTGTCACTGCTCACATTCAACAAAAGCTTAAACTTATTTAAACAATAGAAACTATCTGCTAGTTTCAGCAAAAAGGTGAAACGTGTTTGCATAAATTAATTAATAAGATTTGCGCCCTACAACAACAACCAGTTGAGTGGAGGAGGGGCCGCGGATGGAGGAGACGCTTTTATTAAATACGATAGTAATAACGACCATAATAAAGCAGAGAATTAGAAACAGGAATTAGAAAATATGTAGTTTAGTCGGTAGACGGCGATAAATTGTTGCGAATATAAATTGAAAGAAGCTATAAATTGTGTTTTATGCTAAACGAATTATTATCTGCTCTTTTAACTGCGAGTATTAAAATAATTTAGCAATCTGTGATTTATACTCGTCGAAAGAGATTTCCAGTTTAGTTCCAGCATTCGAATTCAGTTCCTAATCCGTGGCCATTTCTAAGCGTTTCTATTATTATAAACTTTCAGCTAATAAATTAAGAACACTTTCAGAATTATGGCTCCGATTTTAGTATCTTTCTGGCTGCAACATGCCCGATATTCGTATTGTGTCTTGCATCTGATTACTGCGGCCATAAATTAGGAGTTCTTATATAATCGCCCACCGAGACCGCAACCCCGTCTCTCTTCCAACCGTTATTATTTCACTTGCTGTTACTCCGCACTCACTCCAAACAAAGACTCTCCCGTTCGCGTGCCCCGGCTCTCTTCTCTGCTGCTCGCAGTGTTTGTTTTGCTTTATTTCGTCTCCTGGTGAATGAAGCAAACCTAAAATGGTGTCAAACAAACATGTGTGCTTTCTGGTGTATCGTACTTTTAATATTTGAACTTCTTATTTCGAGTATTGATTAAGTAATCGTTACAGTAACGCGGTCTGCCAATGCCTCGGCTCCCGACTTGACCCATCTGTGCGTTTCGTGCTTCTATAGTATTTCCGTTGGTTTTATTTTATGGCCGCCGTCCGCCGCCCGCCCTCCGCCCTCCGCCCTCCGCCGGGTCCCGAATCCGCTTTATCTTTATTTGCGCATTTAATTCGCAGCCATCGATTTTGGCGCGTCTTTTATTTATCGTATTCATTTTTATTACTCGCATTATTTTATTCTTTAATTAATAAATTCCACGAAGACTTCGAATCCAGCGCGTGTTTTTTGCGCTTTTGATTGTTTTTTCTTTGACTCCGTGTTTATTTCGGTTTTACCGCCGACTTTTTATAAATTATTTTTGTTTAAATTTAGTGTAGATTTTTATCGGGATCCGTTCGTTTGTTTGTTTGTTTGCTTGTTGTTGTTGTTGTTGTTGTTGTTATTTCGCGGTGTTAATTTCTTTATTTTATACATAATTTTAATTTGGTTGTTGTTGTTTCCTGTTTCAAAATCAAAGTGCAAAAAATTGAGTTCACACTCGAAAAAGCCGAAAAAAGTCGATTGCGAGTAACGTAAATAATTTCACTTTTACGTAAACCGATTGTTTGAGGGGGGGGGGGGGGGGGGTGGAGGAGAAGGGCACAAAATATTTGTCAAAAAACATCTTCCCCCCCGCTTCGACACGAGAAATCGGAAAATTTCGAAACATCGTTAAATAATCTCTCAGCAATAAAAAAATAAATAATTTTATTAGAAACACATGCAAAGCATTAAAGCGAAATTTAAAATTCAAATATAAATAAATAAATTCACGTCTTCGGAATCACATTATAGAAATATAATGGCTCCTAATCTATGAATCTAGGGACGTACAAACACACGTACATGTGTGTGTGTGTGTGTGTGTGTGTGTGTGGAAATAAGACCATGGATATGAAGATATAATAACCGATGGAACGGTGTATATGTATATTGTGTATGATTTTGAATCCGTTGCGCAGACATTCGCGCTAATTTGCAAAGATGGAAAAACGACTGAAATATAAAACTTAATAACTTGATTAATGCTTCTAGTGGCTCCGAAAGTCCAAAAATTGCCCAAAGTATATCACATTCGCGTTATACGATCAAGTAAAGCAGACGGGAAAGAAACCCATAAACGCATTTTTTATGGAACACGTTTCGACATTTGAAACCAAGACACGCTCCGAGATACACTCCTCAGATACGGCCACAGCCACAGCCACACTTTCAACGCCGACAGGACAGTTATTGAAACTGAAAACACAGATATTTTTCTATCTGCCTGGCCACTGCTTCGTGGTACTAACCAATAATTGTTGCAGTTTTAATGTATTCAAATTCATTCATAAAGCGAGTGAAAAGCTTAGCATTAATCCAAATAATTGTTGCGCACGTGCAGATATGTTGTCACACGAGAGACGCACAGGTATATATATACAGCCATATACAGCCGTCTCTCTCGCACTCGCACTCGCACTCGCACTCGCACTCGCACTCGCACTCGCACTCTGGCATTCTGTGATCAGCTTCATACCACCGACCTCAGATGGGTAGAAGGCGATGTGGCGGAAAGGGCACTCGGTGTAGAGAGCGAGAAGGCAGAGCGATGATGTACACTTACTTTTACCTTGGAATCATCTATATTTCAGTCTTCATCTGAAACACTGGATACTGCTAATAGTCCCGACTTCTCCTCGATCTCCACGCTTCTCTACGAGTGTCTCGACCTCTGTGCCTTTTGTTTAGTTTCTGGTGCACTGTAATTCTTTGAATAATACTACATTCTTTGTTTGGTGGAATCCTGTTTGGTTTTCGTCTTTACACGACTGCAGTATTTTCGTTTATTTTTTATTTCCACATGAAAATTTCTCTATTAAACTATTATTTTAGAAGATCTCGTCGCTGCGCCTCCTTTCGCTGTTGTTGTTGTGAATCTTTTCTTTTGTTTTTCTGGCTGTTTCCATTTTCTTTTGCAGCAGCCACTAAACCGTATCCTAAACATCTGTTTCCAAACTTGTTTATACAATTTTTATAGCATACTCGTTTATAGTTGAGTTTGTGTCGGCATCGAAGTGCATTCGCTGGATACAAAGGAATCGCTTTCTTGTTCACATGTTCGGACGGTTCCGTGGTTCGGTGGATCGGTAGGTCGGTGTATTTGTGAGAATAATAAAACAACCTTTCAGATTTCAAATGAAAAACTACAGAAATCCTCCCAATTGCATGAAATATAAAATGAAATGCAATGAAATGAAATGAAATGAAGTCTTCTGTTATAAAGTAATAAACATTGATACAGAGAAATAAATTAAGAAGAAATAAAAAATACACACACACGCGCGGAGGGAGGGAAGATGCTATGGGTATCTAATGCGTTTCAAGATTTATTTAAATGCATTCCAGCAGATGTGTTAAAATTCGTAGAGTCATAAAAAATCAACAAAGAAACGAAGAATTAAACAAAAATCGAAAAGAGGAAAAAAACACAAGAGATAAAAATTATGATGATGAACTGCATGTTGAATAAAAGCAGAGATGCATTTGAGCGGTGATGGACAACAACAACAACAACAACAACAACACGGGAACAACAACACGGGAACAACAACACGGGAACAACAACACGGTTACATTTGTTTTCAAAACTAAAAGGAAAACTATAAGAGTAAATACAACAACATGAACAACAGGAATTACAACTGGAAAATAATAAATGGCAAAACTTCAAAAGAAAATCTTTAAATTGTATTTACAGATGCGACTAACAAATAGATAGATAAATAAATATTGTATCTGCTGGATGGCGCGGCACATGGCCCGGTCGGACAGCAGGCTGGCTGGATGGATGGCCTGTGGACGGATAGACGGCCGGACGGACGAACGGACGGACGGACGGACGGACAGTTCTTGATGTTGCGCTCAGGTACCGGGAGTGTCTGTGCGGGCAGCGCAGGAAGACGCATCACTCTCCCAGTCGTAAACATTTTAAGAGTCGCACATGTGTTCTGCCGAGGATGCGTTCCCTGTTTACAGCATGTTGTGGCTCTTGCGGCTGTTGTTGTTGCTGCAGCATGTGTGCGTTGGTGCAGAGGCGAGGTTAATTTAAATATTAAATTCAAACAATGTTAATATTGACGCAGCGAACAGACGAACACTGCTAAAAGCAGTGAATGATTGGGCGCGCGAAGGGAAGAAGTTCTGAGTTCGATTCGTACGTGGGGCATCTAATAAATCGGGTGCATTGGTCACATCGAGCCAGATAGGGACGGACAGGTACTCTTTTCAATGAGGGGTGAGCCATGTCGAATTACTTCATGCAAGTCATGTTAATTATTTACTTCTTTTTTTAACTCACTGCTCAATGGAGAAGGAAACCAGCCGATGGCCCACCCCAGTGATGCTCTGTCCGATTTGCATCCGCTGTATTTACAGACCAGAGATTAGAAATTAATTAGGCTTTAATCACCACCCACAAATGCTCTGAATGCGAAATACTTATGAGTTTATCTGTTTTCTTCTACTTCCAGGTGAGTGTTCGGTCCCGTAATACTTTGAGTAAGCAATCTGCGGATGTTGGTAAGAGTAAAGATGTAGTTTTCATAAAAACCGACTTTCAAAAAACCAGAATTTATTTCAAAGTCAAAATCATGGCGAAGATCCTCCGCCTCCCCTCTCCCTGTTGGACTTCATCTTAATCTACGCTGCGAACGTGTTATTGCACGCTCATTTCTGTGTGTGTGTGTGTGTGTGTGTGTGTGTGTGTGTGTGGTTCTATGAACGAATGTGTTACACGCGAATTTTTGATGGTTTCTTCTGTTGTTTACATTTCGGAGAGCGGCGGAGACCCCAACCCGACCCGACAGCGCAGTACAGCAATAAAGAACCGTGCTGTGGCGAAGCACGTGACTGTCACTAGAGACCGCCGCACACACACACGCACACGCGCACTCACTGGCACTCGCTCAGCCTGTTGTTGTATTTAACAGGTCACGCTTTTTATCGTTCGCTCGCCCGCTTCCGCTTCCGCCCTTCTCCGCCCAAAAAGCTAACTAATTTCGTTGCTCTGCGTAAAAACATAATAATTCGTGTAAAAGTATGAATGAATGCATGCCAGAGAGAAGGGGGCGGGGCGGTGGCCCCCGCTGTGCCCTGCCGAGGTCCCTGTCGTATCGTCGGGCCCCGAGCGGGGGTGTTTCGTTATTTGCACTGCATTCTGCGGAGTCGCCTCGCGCGTCCCGAAGCACGCAGCACAAAAGTCAGCTCGGATGCCTACAAAAGCGACAGAAAGCGGCTAGAAAGAGATCCATGATTCAAAACGAGAGTAAACGTGGTTCTTGTTGTTTCGTTTCATTCGAGTGAATGTGTAAAAAGCACTTCTTCAATATTTAATCGACTTTAATTCATGTGAGAAGAATCATTTTTGCTTAAAGGATCCTGTTTACTTTTGAGCTCTGTCCTGAAAGCTCAAAAAATACAAAAAACTCTTGTGTGTGTATTTAAAGTTCGGACAAAAGCAACCTCTTCCACGGTTCAGCTAAAGGGCGAAAATAGGCATCTGAAAGGGTTAATTAAGGAAACACCGAAAACTGATCATGTATCGAGCGGGAAATGAAAAGTAGGCGTGGCTGGGCGCTGATGACATGAGTTCACAATAAGTTTAGGCTATAATATGTAATTATAATGCTTCGGGAATAAAAATCAATTACTTTACACTATCTGATGTCGTGTTATAAAAGGAATTGCAGTATATTGCAGATCCTGCTTGTTTGCTAGACGATTTCAGGGTAAAAATACTGGCAGAAGTTGTTTAATTATTTTATGTGAGTGTGGAGAAGCACTTCATCAAGTCCATCATCGAAATCATGCCATTGTTTTTGTAGATAAGTGAGTGTATTCCTACACACACACACACACACACATACGCGTGTAGAGGAGCTGCTGCCTTCTCGTACGTTTACCTGGCGCTGCAGCCTGTCTATTCAAAAAAATTTAATGGCATTTTAAATAAGAAATTCCACTGCGCTTGCATATTTTATAAGTTTCTGGGCGACGAGCTGCTTGCGAGTGAGTCGCACGCCGCCTGCCACACCCACAACCACACAGCGGCAGCAGCAACAGCAACAGCAACTCAGCCCATCGAATAGCCCATCAAATTGAAACTCGTGTGGAGCCGCGAGTCAGCAACGAAAAACAAAATAACTCTTCTTCTGGCGACGCAACGAGAGCTGGAACAGTGTGAGAGGGAGGGAGGGACGGAGGGAGAGAGAGAGGAGGAGACAGTGGAAAATAGTGAAGATGAGGGCGTGATGATGATGGCGATGGTGGCTGCTTCAAAGGATTTCACGAGTAGAAACTAACGGGGTGCTCGCTTGGGTGGTTCACTGGGTAGGTGGGTGGTTGGCTGGTTGGGTGGTTGCAACAACAAGCCGTTCCTTTGGATTTTCTAAGTAAAACTCATTTAATATTTATTTCACTCTAAATATTAAATATTATTTCGAGTGTTCTGCAGAACTGCAGGCCGCATTTCAAAAACAAACCAACACATCGACACACCAACATACGAAACATACACCCGCCCACCCGCACACACTCACACACACAGTACTATAGAAAGACAGCACCCAGTCACTGTTTAGCTAACAAGTCGCATTTTTCGCTGCATGCAACAGAAACGAAGTGTTTTCGTCGAGTGTTGTTGATGTTGTTGCTGTTGTTGCTGTTGTTGCTGTTGTTTTGGGTGCAGTTTCTGCTTTGAGCTGCACGATGCATGCACTACGATGGGTTTGTGTGTGTGTGTGTGCGTGTACGATTTTTGTGTCTGTTTGAATTCATGTCCGGTGACAAGTTTGCGTTTTCATGCAAAGATTAGTGGATGCAGCTGTATTTAGCATCAGCAACAACAAACACGCTGCTGCCACCTCATTTCAAAGCATTTCAAACACAAGTTGTTAATAATTAATAGCGAATGCAGCAGCAGCAGCAGCAGCAGCAGTAGCAACAACAACAGCATGGATACTTATTCACGTTGTTGCACTGAGTGCGCAGCTTCTGCTGTTGTTGCTGTTGTTGCTGTTGTTGCTGTTGTTGGTGATGCTGCGAGTGCATCGTCACCGGCATCTTGTCAACATTCCGATGGCTATTCAAAGCTTAACCGGGTAGAAAATGTTTATTAGCTTTTCTTAAAGATTCTGAATGACGATTTCAGCAGCATCCAATCTCAGTTGATTGGCAGTCAGGAGGCGGCAGTGTGTTTCATGAGAGTGTGTGTGAAATCCAGTTCAACAATCCAGTTCGCAAACGCATTACAGTCACTTATTGAAATCGTACTTCAACGTTTTTCTGGATTCATTCAAAAGAGTACTCTTTTGCTCCGGCTCCAACACCGGATGATTAAAAGACGGACTAACTTTCAGTTAAATCGAGTGTCTGCATTGGATTCGATCCGCATTTCGTTCATTTACACTGCGGAGGTGTTAGTGCGATTATAGTATAAATAATTATGGACTCCGAGATGAAGTCGATTTATTGTCTCAACAAAGATATTGAAAACTCAATTTTAATTATAAATTGAATACAGATGTTTTAGCAACGGATCGATTTTCACTGAATTACTTGCCTGTGTTTAGAGTCAAATGCGAAGATGTCACATGTTGAACTCTACTCTGTGTGTGCGTGTGTGTGCAGCAAAGGGTTAATATGCGCACTCAAACACACAACCACACACCCACTGCGCCCTCCGACCCGCTGCAGCAGGTACGCCGAGTTGCCGTTAATGCGCCGTCCATCACTTGTGTTGGTCCGCATTACTTACTTACTTACCCACGTACAAGTTGGCTAAGTATTTGGGCCTAGATTGGGTGCCGTAGCGGGCAGGTAGGGCAGGGGGGGGGGGGGCGCATGTGTGTGTGTGTGTGTCGCGTTTAAGTGCGCGCAATAATTTGGATAATATATTCTCTGTTTGTTGTGCAGAAATAAGTAATTAATTTCAAGTGTGTTTGTGTGTGTGCCACTACAAGAGCAGAGCAGAGACAAACAGATGAACGGACTGACAGAAAGATATACGGCCGGGCGACCGGGCGACCGGGCGACCGGATGGCGTATAAACAGACCTACTTATATAACTATAATTTAGCTGGATTTACTTAAGCACACGAAACCTCGGAACACGGCATGTCATGTTGTGTCCAATTGACAGACAACGACGGACGATCGGGCGGCCGGACCGGAGCGGAGGGGCGGAGGGCGGAGGGCGGAGGGCGGAGGACGGAGGACGGAGGACGGAGAGTCTCGACGGGCAGCAAGACGGACGGACCGCAGTGACGACGTGCCGGGCGCTCGAACCGAAGGACACCACGGCTGCCGCTATTGATTTAGTTATGTCGAATATGGATGTGCTCATGGATAATAATTATTGTTATTAAAATAATGTTGTTGCTGCCGCTGCCGCCGCCGCCGCCGTTGTTGTAGTTGTTGGTGGCTCCGTGGTAGGCTTTAAGTTGGTAATGTTTGCGCCGGAATAGTTAATGAGCGAGGTCGCCCGTACCAGAAGAGGACATGCAGTAGTGCCGCACATACTTGTGGTTCTCGGTACATCGGAAAGGGTTTTCAGCTTAAAGCTTAGATTAAAGTGGAGCCTGAAGAACATTCGATATACAGGATGAATGATGTTCGGACAGAAGAGTTGCCAGTTTATTCATTTACCTGCCACCTGAACTGTATCTCAAAACAGCTCCAATCTCTGAAAAGATTGCGTTTTAATTTCTTGAATATTAAAATACTCAAGATTAGATCAAGATGATCATTACTCATCATCACCATCATAATCGTCATCACCATCGCTTTGTCCTTCTGGTCTCAAATAAAACAGACAGCAGACGCAAATTTGATCCAATCAACTCTTCTCTCTGCTCTTACAATGTAAACGCTCTGAACTCGTAATTCAAATGAGAACATGCAATAATTTTTACCATCACGTCCAACAGACGTTCATTCATGCATGTATGCTAATTATTTTCCTTAATACAACAACAACGAAGGAGGAAGGAAGTCGTTTCATCGCGTACGTCTTAACGCAGGGCGAGTGTGGAAACGTGTTCTTTGAGTCCGAGAACGAACTCTTTTCGAAAAAGAAAACCAGAAAACAGCCATAAGAAGCACATACATAAAACGTGTATACAGTAGTTTGGCCATAAATTATCTGAATTGCGAAGGGATTAACGCAGCCTTGACAGACAGTCGGACAGACAGACGGATAGACACAGAAACCAGCAGATCAGTCATCATATGCGATGGATTCCGCGCTCACTTTTGAGAGCATGCTCGGGTTCTCTGTTGATCGGGGTAGAGAAGCACTTCATGTGCTTTTCTGGTGCTAATATCAATACCCGAATGTAGAAATATTAAATATTGAGGAGGAACCAATCACTCTCACACTCTACTGCTATCGATTCGAAATCGTATTGGAATTCTCGTTGCGGTTTAACTAAACCGAAACAATGATTAATGATTAATTCCAGCAGATCTGCTGCTCCTTTTCGTGTTGCAACATTTAACTTTGTAAATGCATGTGTTTGTGTTGCCACACAGCATTATTAAAAATTCATTGCATTTTTATTTCTGGTATTTCTGTGTAATGATGTTTTTGAGAAGCTCTTATTACACGACTGTCTTCAGCTCACTCCCGGGCTTTCTCTCCATCCACACGCCCCCTCCCCCTCCTCCATAGTCCCTCTCTCGCCAAGATAGTTTTTGTGCAATATTTTTCTCATTATTCCGTGAATTATTCATTGACCGACATGCATATTTTATGCGAAATTCGTGCAATAAAATACTATTAAATATTTAGTTGTATTCCATGCCCGCTGCAGCCCCCTGCGAAAGACACAGAAGCAGCAGCAGGGAGGGGTGGCCGGGGGTAAGCAAAAGGTCCTGTCTAGAATTTCACAAAGAAGTATCTAGAGACACACACACACACGCACACTTATTTAAATATATTTTTTACTGTGCATAGTAAAGTGCAAAAGTTCACGCTGATGTAGGTTGTTGAAATTCGCTCGAACAACCCACCGACCCACCGACCCAACCAGCCACCCACCGAGTAAGTGGGAAACCCGTTCAATGTAAGTCAACTGCTCCTCGATCCGAACCAATCCAGTCGGCGGTACCCGGCGCTACCCGCTGCGCCGGACCCGCATTTCAAATGTTAGGCGAACCTGAAGTAGTGAACAATTGTGGCCAAAGTTTGCGAATTTCTGGGAAGCAGCCGGCAACAAGAACCAGAACGAGAACAGCAGCCAACAGTGAAGAAAATTACACAATTATACAAGAAAAGGCACAAGAAAAGGTTTGTTGCTGTTGTCGTTGTTGTTGCCACAGTTTAATGCATTCCTTGGATAAATAAATCATTCCGGAGAATATAATATGAATATGTACATAGCATGGTATATATTGTGCATTCCTCAAAGGAGTTCAAGGAATGGAACGACGCAAACTTGACGCCATCTTTTAATTTCGCTGGAATGGAAGTTTTCTTCAAATTCGTTTAAGTATCTCGGGATAATTATAGTATTAAACGTCTTCTCAGGGTTCAACTATCTTCCAGACACTTCTGATCCTTCTTCCGATAATTTTAATATGTTTTCTCCCCCGTCTTCTGTGTTTTTTGGGTGTGTCTCTACTTCCGTCTTCTGCTATTAAATATAATCCATATTTTAATTTTAACTTCCCTTTTTTCGTCTTAAGATTTTATCTCTTTACATTTCATTTATTATATTCTGCGTTTTTCTCTTAGCTTTTTACTTCTTCCTTTATTTGCACTTCTCTGCGATTTTTGCTGACGTAAACTGCGTATATACGAGTATACATATATAAGTACATAGCATAGCGGTGAAGTTGTCCCCATTACGGCACAACAATAGTGTGTAGCCGCCACGTTGCCACCTCGCAGAAATGCATTTTCTATAAATTCCTCTCTTCACGGCGCTGTTTAAATTAATTATTTATTACGCGATACGATTCTTCTTAAAAAATTAATGAACGGAATGAGCGCAGCTACGAAGGACGACGTGGAGACGATGGCGCAGAGACGTCTGAAGACGGACTAGAAACGCGCACACACACACACATTCTCTCCGACTGACTCACTGACTCACTCAGACAAACAAACGGATATAAACCGTGTTCAAGAAAGGTCCGTCGGCGGACGAGGCAGTCGCTGAGGATGAGGACACGAAGACAAGGACGCGAATGATGACGAGGACGTGGACGAGGCGTGGAGGGTTGAAAGGAAACGCGGTTTGCAGGGTTGCACCTATAAATAATGAATAATGGAAGAAGTAAGACGTGAATGAAGAAAGGAGCGGAATGGACTGGCGGGAGGGGCGAGGGACGGCGAAGTTATACGAGAACACAGACTCAAGGTAGATGCGGTGAGCACGAGTACGAGTGCGAGTACGGAGACAACAACGAACGAAACTAAAAACTTTGAGGGCGCCGCAGTCGAGGAATGGAAAAAATAAAGGAATCGAAAATGAATAATAAATAAACTCTTTTATTATATAAGAAATAAAAACTTAGGCGTTCGGCGGAGGAAGTGAGCTGCGATGTGCCGCGCAGCTCTTCTCCGGGTGGTGGAGGGAGGGGGATGGGGGCTTGTGTGAAAGAGGAATTAACGATGGGGTGGGGAACGAAGCCAAGACGGGTGCCGATGCGCGCGATACGAAGCCGTAAGGGAACGAATAAAAATAAATAAAAATTAAATTCGACGCCAGAGAAGGGTGTGGATAATTTAGGTTTTTATATATACTATATAGTCCTCCACATACATACTTAAAGCACACACACACACACACACACACACACACACACACACACACACACACACAAACACACACACACACGCACGCACACACAATAGCACATATGTCATGAATAACGGCAAAAGCAAAAAATGTAATAATAATAATAAGTAAGAAAATCAATAAGGGTACGTAATGAAAGGGGACGAGTGTCGGTAGAAATCTCTTAAAGAAGTAATAAAGTAGAATAACGAAGAAGCACACAAGTGGAGGAGGAGGAGAGAACAGGGAAACTGGGTGATAGTCAGCTGTGAGTGTAGGCTAAGTAATCAGCACGAATACTTCTTGCAGTGGGCGTGGCCCTGTAAGGATAATCGAAGAGAGAAGAATATGCAACACTTTTATGAAATAATTATTGCATTAAAAGTTAAACAACAAAATCAGTTACCTCAACAACTCTTTATTAGAAGCTTCAGAAAGGCCAATCATAAAAACACGTTCGTACATGTTAACATCTCGTTTGCCATGAAACGAATCGGAGTTTTTTAATGACCACAACTAAAGCACGCGTTCTGCAAAATTTATTGCATCCGATGTAAACATTACAGTTAATATTACAGGGATCTCCCGATGAACACACTGTAGTTGGTGAGCGAGCACCGCCGGAAGTGCCCCTTCATTTGCTAAGCATATCCGTTAGCAGTTTTCTCACTTGGCTAAAATGCTGCATTTCCGTTTGATGCAGGAGTTAAGCAGCACGCTCGAATTTATTAATAAGCTTGCATAAAAATTAAAAAACATGATAGCAAAAAATGGGAGCACTTCGAAAGGGAAGCAAGAACAAGCATCCAGTGCCTTCTTCTTTCTAAATGAAGCCTTCTCTCCGAGGAGCGAGCAAAAACGACTGCATTTTTTGCCGCTTACAAACAACAACAGGAACAACAACAACATTGTCTATTGTGGGGGCTTCGTGCCTCGATGAAATACGTAAGCATGTCTGCAAAGGAAAGTAATAAACTTTGACTGACCATGTTTGGCGTCAGGTTGCAGGCTACGACCCCCGCCCGCCGCCACCCCCCGCTGCAGGGCTAACATACACGTCGGCATGTTAACAAGTCGGCAAGCAGAGCTGCCAGTGTTGCACCTACTTTCGGCACAAATGATGTTTGCGAAATCGCGAGCGAGTGCGCGAGAATGTCTTCAATATTTTATATTAGAAAAAATAAAGCACGGCAGCAACAACACAAGCAACAACGCAACACCAGCTACAACAATGTTGTGAAATATAAAATAGTTGTGCAGCACGGAAGGACGGCCGACGCTAGGAAGGGGCCATAAACTGCATGAATAATTGAAATAAAAGTCGGAAGCGTTTTACTATGCGCACGGAACGTCAGGCAGCCGAGGGGGGGGGGGGGGGGGCGGCGCCGGGGCCAAGTTTATGATATGGTTTCAAACAAGATGGCGCTGAAATGGAATACTAAAATACTTTGTAAGATTTTTTCTGTGCTTCGTTAAATAACTTCGTTAAGTTTCGCGCCATGTAAATGAGCTGGGTTTCTGGTTCCCAGGAATTCGGCGGTGACGCTGAGCTGATGGTCATCGTTCACGTGGTAGACTCAACGATGCTCATTAGCCGTTAGCCGTTAGCCGTTATGCTAACTCAGTGAATTTTAATCTGCGGTGTAGATGAGCTCCTGCTTGGATTGGTTTCTTGGGGCAGAGACCTTTGAGAGGCCATCCTGCAGGTTGGCAGTCGCAGAAGTCGCAGTTGCCTTTGCTCTCCGACTCCATACAGGCGCCATTTATTGTCTAATATCTATAATATACCGAAACCGTACCCTCAGAGCCCTCGGTTTTGGACTGATGTCACTCCATCGGCCGATTGTCTAACTAACGGCTAATTTATGCTTAACAAATGACAACAACGACCACATTCGTCCACTTGTCAACTGTTGCTGTCTATGTTAATCCCAGTTTGGCCCTCGTTTGGCGCTTCCTGAAACGTTGTCTGACGTAGTGTCATAAAACTCGCCTGGAGGACTGTGAGACAGCCAGTTTTATATGACCACAATAAATGTTAACTTGTCTTTAGCAGAAAGAACGGCAATACTAAAAATTATTCCGCCGTTGCGCATGCAGAGATCTCCTTAGCTACCGAAACTGTTCTGCGAAGGACCTTTACACTTTTTAAACTTCCCCACAATACTCGTACTTTGTAGCCGCTGATTATTCATTGTTTCTTTCTTCTCTTTGCTTTGTTCGCAGGCGAAAATAATCGAAGGCGGACATCCTTGGATGAGTGGGGCAGCCACCTCCTCCGTTGCTGGTGAGTCTAGAAAACTTTTCAACTTCCGTTTGCCTAGTTTTAAGCTAGTTAATTAGAATAAATGCGCAATTTTAGCGAAGTCTTCCTCGGCTTCGTGCAATTTTTTATGTCTTTCCTCGTAGTTCCTTATTAACGGTGCCCCTTCCGTGTCTTCCCTTCCTTTCTTCTGCCCAACAGATAGCTACCAGTACCAGTTGCAGTCGATGTGGCAGAAGTGCTGGAACACCAATCAGCAGAACCTCGTGCAACAACTGCGCTTCCGCGAACGGGGCCCCTTGAAGTCGTGGCGCCCGGAAGCCATGGCTGAGGCCATATTCAGCGTCCTGAAGGAGGGTCTCTCGCTGTCGCAGGCTGCCCGCAAGTTCGACATCCCGTATCCGACGTTCGTGCTGTACGCCAATCGAGTGCACAACATGCTGGGTCCATCCTTGGACGGCGGAACCGATCCGCGTCCGAAGGCGCGAGGACGACCGCAGCGCATCCTGCTGGGCATGTGGCCCGAAGAGCTGATACGTTCGGTTATAAAAGCGGTGGTATTCAGGGACTATCGGGAGATCAAAGAGGAAATCGCTGGACATCAGTACGCGAACGGAGGAGCACACACGGTAAGCTACTCTCTCAGTTGTTATGCCTGCCTTTCAGCCTTTTCAGGAGATGCGCTCCTCTTTCCAACTCATCTCACGACCACGTCTTCCCTTCTTCCTTCTTCTCTCTACAGCAGGCCGCCTTTGGAGCTGCCTCCGCTGCCAACGGCTACCACAACGCTTCCAAGCTGGCCACCATGCAAGCGGCACCAAATGCTTCTCTAGCGCCGCCCGACTCTGCGAGTCCTCTCTCCACGATGACCGAAACGCTACGCCGCCAAATATTGTCCCAGCAACAGCAGTCGCCCTCAGCCCAGTCGCTCAACATGTACAAGAGTCCTGCCTACTTGCAGCGCTCCGAAATCGAGGACCAGGTGTCTGCTGCCGCGGCTGCTGCGGCCAAACAGCAAGCGGGCGGTAGTCGTGCTGGTGCCGAGAACCTACCCGATTTGAGTGCTTTGGGCCTGATGGGGATCCCCGGCCTGAACGTGATCCCGACACAAGCACAGCGCGGCAACCACCTACATCCGAATGCTGTTGCTGCGGCCGCTTATTCACGCGAGCGGGAGCGAGAGAGAGAGCGTGAGCGCGAACGCGAGCGAGAACGTGAACGTGAACGCGATTTGAAGGAGGCCATGCAGGCGCGCCAATACGGCAACCAGTCACGTGGTGCGGCGGCTACCCAGAAACATCCCGGTGCCGGTCACGCTGCAGCTGCTGCTGGCGTTGCTCACAGTGGGGCGGCCTCCCCGTACGGCCATTACAAGGGCAAGGAACATCCCGGGTATGCATACAACAAGCGGTTCCTGGAGAGTCTGCCACCAGGCATCGACTTCGAAGCTATTGCCAACGGCTTGCTCCAGAAGTCGGTCAACAAGAGTCCACGCTTCGAGGACTTCTTCCCCGGCCAGGACATGAGCGACCTGTTCGCGAACGCAGAGGCGGCCGCTGGAGCCGCCTACCCGGCGGTGCGCGAGTCGCCCCTGATGAAGATCAAGTTGGAGCAGCAGAGCGCCGAGGTGCCACATGAGGATTAGAATTTAGGTTCACTGCAGCACGTGCATATATCGTAATTTACTAGGTAGGACGTAGACTAAGCCATGAAAACTTTGAGAGATCACAAACTCGACTGCTATTTATCCCCCACGTGTTTAGGCGTAAGTACAGTAGGTGCGTAGGACGGTACGCCGATAACTACGACTACTAAATTAATGTCTAGGTTTAGGGTGAGCAACTTTATTTTTAACACTATTTATTCGACCTAAGAACGAAGATGCGAAGAGACGAAGACAGGAAGTAGCTACAGTAACTCCAGAGCGGTCCTCTAAGGAAAAGATCTCTGTTTAGATGTTAAGGCTTCTCGAAAGCTGAATTAGAAATCCCACGGCTGCATTACATATTTTAAATATACGAACTAATCAAACAACTAAATTAGCAAGAAAGGACTTGAACGGTAGCATTAAGCGAAGAACACGCACTTGGTTAATCCTAAGTATTTATTCATAGTGAGCAAGCATTCACAGCGTAATCGCAGCAACACAAATATAAGCTTAGTTTCGATAGTATAACGCATGCATTTTCATTAAATACACCCACTGGTCGCAAGGGGACCATTTGCCCCTGCGAGACACGTGCCCAATAACATTATTTTATGAGTAAGTTCTGTTGTATGTACATAATGTAAAAATTCACGATAGCTCGTAAGCCGCATATTAAAGCTAAAGTTAACCATATTTTAAAATATTACTACTAAAATCTTGAATACTACTGATAGAAGGAAAACCATGATTATGACACTCATACTGCATTAAATAAACGCAAAATTATGTGTGTAGTTATAAAATATCTCATGACAAATAAACATTTTTCAGTTAAACGTAAGCGAAAAAGTGTTCTTTTATTAACAACAGGAGAAATTATGGGACACGTCTTCGAAGGACTCGAAGTTAGTGTTCTCGTAGTCTCGTAAGTTTTAATATGGAAAATAATGGATTCGAACATATAGATTACTACTATTATTATTATTATTCGGGGCGGGAATCAACAGATAGATACTATAGTCCGCTTTTCAATTAGTAGAAGCGTTCATAGGAAAGTAAAATGCTTTGTGTACCGGACTCTACTCGGGCTTTCAAACTTATTTTGCTCTCACTTCTCACTCTCATCACAATACAAGTTTAGTTGAAGATAGGAAGAGTAACGAGCAACTGGTGACTGTAGCGCTTTTAAACGTTTATCTGTTTATCATGCTTCTCACAGAAACGTATAAAGAGTTCAACTCAGAAGACCGCGTTTAATGTTCAAAATCTTCCCACTGAGACTACAGTTGAACAGACACTTCTGTCGCCATTAAACAATGTATCGCAGATTAATCTGTTGGAAAATACAGTCGTTTGCCGTTTGGACGCCCACACTAACCGACGGCGTTGACACACAATTAAACCGCAATTGTTTTCCACAATAAAATCCACTCAAGCTAATCCAACATAATCGTCTGCGGTTTAACACAGAGCTAAAAATATTGAAAATCCAATAAAAACAGAGGAATCAGTTCTGCAAAAACTGGTTGGAACCCATGCTGTGGCTGTGCAGAGAAGCCCTTCACTCCTCGCGCCGCCGAGAGGGGTTTCGCCAAGTGAAACCGTACGAACCGAACCGTCCACTCGTATGTAGACCAGATTAACTCATTTGACGACAGCAGCACGAGTGCAGTCTTCAGCCAAGTTTATACAGCATTTGTTCGCGGCCAATTTGTCTGTCTAGCAAACTGTTGCCTGTCTTCCAGTCGGTCGGACCTCTCTTGTGAAGGAGTGCGATCCGAGGACCGAAGAAAGGACAACAATAGCGAGGGTGCTGCAGCGACAACCAGCGCTTTGTTCCGTCCTTTTATTATTATAATAATAGCGAACGGGCGAAAATAAAATTGTCGCCCGGCGTGTTTTTCTGCCAGTTCCTGTTAATCTCTTTCATTACAACTGTGAGCTTCCGCCTCCATTATGAACTGCAGATTTGTTCGCCATTTTCTCCGTCATTTTTCGAGTCTTCGTATTGTTCCAGTTGCTGCCGACTTCATGTTGACTCCATGGGCTACATTGACTCGGTGCCTCAGTTTAAGTAGTTGTAGTGGAAGAACGCCAGAACAAAAACCATTTTCATGCTTCCACTCGAACTTTGCAAACAATTAACAAGCGCAGAAGAATGAAGCGGCGGACAAGCTACGCCAGGCCAGAACGAGCCAAAGGATGCTCTCGACAATGTTGTGGACAGAAGTCAAGGGAAATCGAGAGTGAAACACAAGCTGGCCAGAGTCAGACTTTGACCGGGGGAAGCGTAACCAGATAATGAAGCCAGCTTGTGTTGGAGTTCATGGAAGGACATAATAATGAAGCGTTCACTGCGATCAGGTGGAGGTGAACCGAACCAATTGTTGCTTCGAAAAGTTACTCTTTGGTTTGTTCACTGGGACACTTGGCGAACTTCGAAATTATGAAATGTTAAGGCGGTATATTTTTCTGACCTCTAAGGTAATGGATGGAAAAAACGAAGAAATCAAAGAGAGGTGGCTTTAACTGGACGTTGGTTGTGACGAAAGTGTATCCGTACTACGATACATCTACGAACTATTAGGAACTCATCTCTTTCGCCTTCCGAGGAAATCATTAATGAACGTCAAGGAAACAACCCACCAGCCAAAGCGCATCATTTGTAGTAGCTCCTGTATTTGTGAAAGAGAAGAACTGAGAACTCTTATTGGGAACCCTTAGCTCAGCATAGGAGGAAGTGCCGGATCTCCTCCGTATCACTAATCGCTTTATTTCGCCCATTGTTTGCACTTAATGACCACGTTGTGTTGCTCGCGCCCAAGTTTTCGGCGTCCCTCACAGAACGTCTTCGCAGCAACAATAGCAAGACGAACAAAGCCCCGATTCTCTCTTCCGCATCTGAAACACCCGCCCGAGCCCATTCAGAGTCGCATTCCGGCCTGCCGCATTGCAAGGTCGTTTAAGTCGTCGGTGAAAGAAAACAATTGCCTCGGCACTTAACAGCTTCTCGTCGCAAAAGGTTAGCCAACTTTGGGGCTGCCAAGCGGTTGAGCAGTTCAGTCACGCTGATGGCACCCGAATGAATGCCAAGCATTTCAGTCACTTGAACGACAACGTAAACGGATTTAAATCTCACTTACCCTTAACCGTTCGCCTCGCCTCTCGCCCCCTTTGCTCCTCTGGACTCTGCCCCACTCGGCTCGAGTCGACTCGACTTCTTGGCCCTGGTTCTGTAGATGCTGATGTTGCCGAAGCAGGCGAGAATCCGGGTTGAAGTGTGACTGGCTTTCATCTTCGAATTCTCCTTCCTTCGTCCGCATGTATGTCTGTATGGATGTTTGTGTGAATGCTGGATGCTCACTCGATGCTGCTCGTTTTCGTTTTCACTGAGGCCGGCACCCTTCTCAGCACCTTCACAGCATTCGGCATCCATCCCTCGAAATGCGATTCCTGTCGGTTGGCGACCCTGGCAAACTCTAGCAACACTGGGGGAAATCTTAACAAGTGAACCCAAGTATGGCACTCGGGTGCTTAGGAGATGCTGGCTTCCTTCTGCTGGTCCTCTCCGGCCGCTGCTCCGACATGTACACAGCTCGGCATCTGTGTGTCTTCGAGCTCCATTCACAACATCTCACTGTGCTGCACCGGCAGCTCCGGTCGGTCGAGGCACGGAGACATCCGTGGAGCGCTGCAGGATTCTTCAATGGCTGGTTGGGGTGCGGGTGTGCGGTGTGCGGAGATGCTTTGGAGAAAAGGATGCTATGCTTGGGATAACCTTAAGCAGCATGGCAAGTTGTCTGCCGCAGTCTACTTGCAGTCGTTGGCGCTCCGGCTGCTGCCGCTGTGGCTCAGTATCTGGGACATGCAGCTTGTGGAAAGTGAAAGTTGGCCGTAAGTTGTTGCTATGTTGACGGGCAAACACAAGAAGCTGGCTGGCTGCTTGGTGTTGAGCTGTAAAGGACCTCTTGTCGTTGCTTTCGGAGCGGAGCAGCAACACATGCTAAACGAATACGTCTGCATGATTGCCATTCAAGAAAGACGAGACATTCGGGCACACACACACACACACACACACAAGGACCCGTTCGATATGCAGCCAGACGTTGGTTAGACTGATAAACCGTCTGCGTTGGTGTGCGTGTGCAAGTGCAGGAAATTCCTCAAGGTTACTCAGTCAGCTGGAGTGTGCGACATGATTCGAAATGTTGTACAAATGCTTGGCATTGAGGCAGGCCACCACAAAAGAAGGTAGTGAGTAAGCAAGCTGCTGCAAGGAAGTGTAAGCAAGCACACACAAACACACGCATCGACTCGCAGGATGTCTTCCAGCATTCGATGGTGTTGATACGATCATTATCGGGTTGATTGCTCGATTAAGGAGATATTCCTTGATGTTCCTGTGGAGAGAAGTGCCTGTGTCTGGCCAAAGGGAGGTGTTGTTGTGTCTGTTACAACACTTTGGCTAAACGAATCTTTTGCTAGTGTTTTGTAACAATCAAAAGTTGCAGGTCGGTGCCACGTCAGGTGCAACACCTTCGATGTGTTTTCACACCTGTTGACGGCATGCTAGAAGATGTGAGCTCAAAGATGACTCGTTGTGACACCAGCTACTGCCGTCCGTCGTCATCGCCGGCATTAATCAGGTCCAATTATATTCGAATTCTGTGCTATTCAGAGCACTCTTTCTCTCAATGATTGCTCGCTAATGCAGAAGAGATTAGTTCCGTAGATGGCTTAGTTCATTTCTAAGCTCGATTCTGGTGGATGGTAAAGTGTCTCATCTGAAAAAACGGTCGATTTACTGTGGACCATTTATTTACTGTGGTCAATCTTCATAGCATACATCGTTTCGGAACCGAATCCGATGCAAAGAACCACCCTTCAATCCTGGAGTAAGTGTGTATACTTTTCTTGCCAGTCTCGGCTCCTTTTCGGAGCATATATTATGTGTTCCTGAGTCTGCCAGGATTTAGAACAATCCTGAAATATTTTTCCGTTCGACTGCAGCGAAAAATCGAATATCTTCTCTGCCGTAGAACCATGCTATATTTTAATTAAAATTTCAATTTCCATTGATGCATTCGCACCGACTTTCGTTGCGAGTACCTCATCTCAAGTTGGAAAAACTAAACTTCAATTCAACGAATGCTCCAAGAAGGTGTCGGGCCCGGGGTGGCGGCTGAGCATTCCACAGCGTGTGTGTGTACCCATGATATGTGTTGCACTTTTATTATTACTTGCAAACGTTGATAACTCCGCCTATTTCTATAACGAACGAACATTCGATTCAATTTAATATGCAGACACACACAACGTCACAGCAGCACAGCGGCGGCGACAGCGACAGCGACAGCAGCAGCGCCAAACTTGATGGTGGCCCCGGAGAATGCGGAGCAGGGGGAGGAGTGCGATGTCGGCATCTAGCCATCATCATCATAAGAATAACAATAAAACAACAACAAAGAGAAGTCCTGCTGCTCCTCGAACGACAGCACCAACAACAACAACTGCTCGTATATCGCATACATCGTAGTATCTGCTGCAACTAACGACAACGACAACGACGACGACGACGACGACGACGACGACGACGACGACGACGACGACGACGACGACGACGACGACGATCTCGATGACGACAACTGCACGTTGAGGTTGACGATGATGATGATGATTGCGATGATGATGATTGCGATGAGGATGACGATGATTATGACGAGGATGATGGTGATGGCGACGACGATGGTGATGGCAGCGTTGGCTGCGAGGATGTCGAACTGCCCGGTAAAAATTCTAATACATCGGCACCCAAAACCGAACCACTGCCGCCACGACGAGTTCGAGCACGAGCACGAGCACGAGGATGAGAACGAGGAACTGCGGAGCTCCCGACCAAAGCACGAGTGAGAAAAAGGAACCAACAACGTAACCATTACGTTGGCTCGAAAGAAGCGTCCTTTTCGGTGTGCCTTCCATGCGAGGGCGCTCTTCGCTGGAGTCGAGTGGATTCGGAGTCGAGCAGAGTTGGCGCTACGATGCGGCGTGCTTCTGCCAGCTTGATTGCAGTGCTAAGACCAGCGCCAGGTCTTGCTTTGTCGCTGCGAAAATGTTGCCGTTTAGTTGGGGGCTGGCTGGGTGTCGGGTTGTAGCAGTGCGCGCCTGCCAGACACTCCTGCAGCAGGTCCAAAATCAATCATTCAGTATCAGCTCGCTCGTACAGTTTTGCCAGTGCTGCCACCCCACGCAACGCTAACCGCATCAAACCATTACGTGCGCCTGATTCCGTCCGATGTCGTTCGTTGCCGTTGATTATGATGACGCTGCATCGTGTGCGAAACAAAAGCTTTTCGCCTCGTTTTACTTTCTAGCAGTACCTCCCCTCCCCTCCCCTACCCTCCCCTCCCCCTCTCGCTCTACCCAGCCATCTGCTGGTTTCGGGTATCTTTGCTATCCTGCAATACGTCCCGAGCGTGGGGCAACCAGCCAAGCCTCCCGCAGCCGTTGTTAGTGACCAGAGAGCAGGTCGGGTTCGGGTGCTTTCAAGTTCTGCAACAGCATCGATGAGTTCGACGATTCGTTTGCATGCGTGGCACTCGCCTCTCTGCGACGGGACTCGGGAGGGGGAGCGCGACTCTGAATGGACCCAAGTCGTCCCTAGCAGCTGATGCTCGGATTGGGAGCTCTTCTGTTCTGTTCGTTTGCTTTGAGTTGTTGTTCTGGCGATACTTATTCGTAGGTGGGTGCGTGTTTGGCGATGTTGTAGCGGCTTCTAGTGGGCCTCCTTGAAAGTGGGCCGCTCTTCGTTGAAAGAATTCGCATTTGGCCCTTAAGTTGAAGCAGATTTTAAAAAATAGTTTTGAATCAAATAACTTTTATTGCGATTGATTAGAATGCCGCCTGGCCTAATTTAAAATATCAGTCCTCCGAAACCACGACCAGATCGTTTATGGATCTCTTGGTTTTGACAACAGAACTCTCCGTCTGTATTGTGTGAAAGATGCTCTATAAAATTGTATTCCAGACGTGGACGCAGAGCAACTTGAAGCTGATGATGATGCTTCCATCACTCGAACGTCCATCGCGAGTAACGCAATAAAAGTGGCTGATTGGTTGTTGCGGGATGTGAGTTGGGAGGGCGAAAAAGACACACTCTGGCACACTGTCCGCCAGCGAGGTGTTGGCCCTCCACCCGCACGCACTTCACCCTTCGCGGCGACGGGGGGGGGGAGAGCCTGACGTAGTGGCCGGTGCACCTCCTCGCCTCCTTGCATGGCTGACTTGGTGTTGGAATGTATTCGCTGTCCTGCTGCTAGGAGAACCTCCGCCGACCACCCACCGGCTTTGTTGGGTGAATGCTAGCAGCGTGTTGGTGTGTGTGCAACGTTTTTTATTCTTAATAACAACAGCAAATGTTGTTGTCGTTAGAATTGCGTCTCCATCTAATGTCCTCGTCGCTGTTGTTTTTGGCCAGCTCCAGTTTGTGAGCTGCTGGACGAACGACGACCAGGTCCACCATTGTTGTTGTTATGGATGTTGTTGCTTCAACTGCTGCATGTGTGGTTCCTTTGATTTCCGCCCACGCGCGCGGGCCCGCATTCCTGCACTGCTTTGATTTGTAGGCGCTGCTTTGTTTGAATCTTTCGCATCTGGCCGACTCGAGCCACTCGCCTGCCTCCTCGAGTCCACAGTCTTCTTCACTCGGCACACTTGCTAATGGCGCCTGTACAGCGAAGTTCAGCCCGGGAGGGTGACGTAGCTGTCGTTGGAAGCCCCTGCCATGGCGGCGGTTGGTTTCTTCAGTGCCATCGTCCACCCGAAATATTTGGATGCTGCTCTTGTTTATAGGCTCCTTTGCAGTGTCCGGCCCGCTTGGCTACGTGCACGCATGGCCTGCTGGTTTCGTCGGAAGTAGCGCCGTCCTCTTCGCTCCCAGCGTCGACCTGCGCTCGCATAAATATTCAGCGCCTCTTGTATTCGCCGAGACTAAGCGTTGCTGGTTCCTGGTGCCGAAGAAAACGACGCGTCCGGAGGAGGCTGCATTACGTCGCCCGTTCTATAAACTGAAGTCCGTTGCGTGGCTCCCCAGCTTCAGTTGCGATGCGAAGCCGTGGCTGTTGGGAGCTTGCAGGCCCGACCTGGAATTCTGGGCCGTACGAATTCGTCGTGCAAGACTCATGCGTGGAGTGTGCTTAAATGCGCCCCGACTGCTTCGCCTCGGATTCGACGTCGTCAAGTATTGAAGGTTGTCGCTGCTTTCGTCGCTTGTTGTACATTCGGGCACATGCACCAGCATCGCTCAGGCTCGTGCTCTTTCGAATGTCCAAGCAACATGCTAGACTTCGAAGGAAGTCGGCCGAGAGGTGCTGGGTGTTTGGGCGTAGGGGGTGCGGCTTGGGGCAAATTAACATACGATCGGGATGCAAGTAAGAACTGCACTTTTGCTTCACTTGCACATTGCTTCGGCTTCGGCCTTCCATTCCAAGTCGGTCCAGGCGAGGAGTCTAATTAAATTGCATTTTATGCCCCAATTGAATGGACATCGCTTGCTGCGAGCATTTATTTGTCGCCTCTGAGGGATTTATTGCGGTGTCACTTCGAATACTCTGGCGTTGTGCAGCCCGTGTCACCCACCGAAGGAGGACTCGAGGGACAGAGATGAGCGCCCAGTCTGCCCGGGAAGTGACAGCGATTTATAAAAGTCGATTATTAGCAGTCGATCAGCGGCCCCGTGTTGTTGCCTCACTTCAGTTCCTCCAAAGTCAACAATATTAAATGGAATCGAACAAGAATCACTGAAGGTCCACGAGAAGAAGTCCAGAAAAGCGCGATAGGTGTAAAAAGTGTTAAAGTCCTTGTAATCGCTTCTAGATTAAAGAATGGTCTCAAGGGGAGAAGAGGCTTTCGCGGGAGCGACGCACCAAAAAGCGCATGTATGTAATTCACATGAAGTCATCAATATTTCACCGTAGAGGCACTTCGAGGACCTCGTGCATTTCGGAGGGTCGCCGTCTTTGGTCCCACTATCGATGCACGAACACATTACAGTTGAATTGTGGACGAACACGACTTCTCTCGTAAAGCGACGCGAATTTATGAGTTCCCATGAAGACAGACAGCACTGGATACGAATAAACATCCACCGCGCCAGAAGTAATCGCAGTATTTCTCGGGTTCCTCTTTGGCACACGTCGGAACGGTGCTCACATGATTGAATCGCGGACCCGACAAAAGGAACTCCCATTCGACTGACCGACCATCCAACCCCCCCCCCCCTCACCAACCGCGTCCCTGCATAAATAAAGGTTGCCAATTTCTATATAACACTGCGCTATATTGAATTCTCGTTTCCATGCTGCACGGTCCTCTGGATGCCTCCCGTCCATTGGCCATCTTTTGTCGTAGGTGGTGCCTCAGTCGTGTCCTGCTCGTCTGCCGCGACTTTCCTGCTGCTGAGCTGGCAGCGTTTCCAGCATTTCTTCACAGTGCCGCCTCATTACGGCACCAGCACCAGTCCAGCACCAGTTCAGCACCAGCCCGATACTGCATGTTTTTATTTCGTCCGTCAAGCGCCGAAGTTGGACGTGGCTGTGCTTTTATGATTTTAAAAGCAGGAAAAGAAAACTCGGAAATGTTGTTGCTGCACATGATATTTGCTGCAATAAAGTCGGAGGTGATATGCTAATATTTTGCGGATGCTCGTCTAGCTGTCCAGACCGGCATTTGAGGGGACGGTGGGGGGGGGGGGGGGGGGAAGGGCAGCATCAGCGACATCGCCAAAGTAATTAGAAGAGTGGAGAAGAATCAAGAATAGTGAAAGCATAAACTAATTGAATATCTACTCGTATCGAAGTCTTCCGATGTCAACTTTGGCACCCTTTCGTTGTGTATCGCATTCTTCAGTTGCCTTTAATTCAACCACAATCAGTGGCTGATTGACTCCAGCTGAGTGGTAACGCTGTTGAGTCGCGTTTACGTCTCGCACATTCGATCCACACTTCTTTGTTTTCCGGATGAAATCAGCGAAAGTGGGCTGGAAGCTTTATTGAACTCCCTCAATGTATCGCTTATCGATTGGGGCCAAGTTTCAAGGGACCTTTCCCCCCTCGTCGCGACGTGCCCTGGGTCGCACTCCTACTTAACACTCCCTCCCCCCCGATTGTTGCACCGACCTGGAAGGCGGCTTTTCAAACCGCTGTTTAGCTGCGAGTAGCTGGAGCCGATGCAGTTGCAGTTGCAGCATCGCCGGCTCTGCTTGATTGATTGGACGACAACAGCAACAACTGGCAACAACATGGCTGTCTTTGTACGCGGTACCGCTGCAGGCTCCGGTACGGCACATGCATCGTTTGCTGTGGAATCATGCTGCAAGGTGAAGAACAGCCGTCAGTGCACTCAATTTGGAGATGCTTCTGAGAAGATCGAACTTACAGTTTATACCATTCACGTCCCTATTTTATATACATACAATATATTTGTCATTCAATCAATTATAGACACATTCTTAAATCTGTATTCATTATTAGATTAGATAGACTATTGATTAAATTCAACTTAAGTGCAAAAGTTGTTGAGACTTCTGTGAGCTACCAAATGAGCTCCTTATTAGCATCTTTTGACTAACGTAATCTTATAGAAAAACGCTCGCTTCATCGCGTTTATTCGATGCAGGAGCGCTCGCCATCAAAGCTATTCGAACAACATCACAGCTGACGGATGGATGCTTGGATGAATGGACCAATAAATGTAGAAAATTTGCATTTGACACAAACACTAACAAAGGCACGCACACACACACTGCTGCATTGTGTGAGTGCTTCTCATTTGGAGGCTCTGCTTACACATATCGATGTACACACACACAAATCTTCATACCTAAAGGACATTCAGCGTCCTCAACCGCTGTCGTCGTCGTCGTCGTCGCTTCGGACCAATCGAAGGACTTTGCGCGAAACGTGTCTTCGCTCAGATTGAAACTACGAAACTACACTGTGCACTTGGTTTTGTTGTTGTGCGGCACCAGCAGCAGAAGTGGTCGCATGTCCTGTGCCACTCAGCCCCATCCCACCGCTGCTGAGCCCTCTGGTCACTCAATCATGTGTTTCTTTTCCACTTTTCTTCTCCTTCCCACTTCCCACTGCCGCAAGTGCTGCCTCGGCCGGTCTTCTGGTCTTTTTTCCCTCATGGGTGTGTCTAATATGATTCGTAGCACCGCCAACAACAAAAACTAGTTTCCTTTGTGTGTGGCTACTGTGTGCGTGCGTGTGTAGTCGGCGTGTGTGTGTTCATGTGCACTTGTGTGCCATGCGTTTTTTGCCGTCCCTCAAAAAGTACATTTTTTAAGCCTACTCGGCGACAGCGAAAGAAAAACGGACGATTGAGAAAAGTCCTAGAGGGCATCTCAGGCACAGCCACCGCCCGCCCACCGCCCACCGCCCGTCCACCGCCACCACGCACAGTACCACTCTATCCCGCCCCGGTCGGTCGGCTGGCGGGTGTCACACTGGGCTGCATTAAGAAAGCTTCTACTGAAAGGAGTGCTGATGCTTGAAATGCTTTGCTTTGGCAGCCATTTTTTGCAGTTCTTGTGTTCTCATCGCTTCCGTAGAAAATGCAATTCCAGGCCCCTAAAATAGCTGTTCGTGTGCTCGGTACGCGTTCGCCATCTGATATTTGGGCTTAAAAGCATTTCGGAGGGAACCTGATACCTCACCATCCACCATGTTCGTTGTACTCCTATCGTATGTGGAAAAAACAATCTTTTTTATTTATTCATCTGTCGTTGAGCTCCCAGGGACGGAACAGACGATGACAGCGGACACTCCGGCTGTTCAATAAATGGAATTCGATGAGTAAAAAGACTGCAAAATGGCGAATCCGGAGAGAAAGCGATATCACTCCGATATCATTGCATTCATTGCACTGCGATCGTAGATTTAATTGGAAAACCCGGAAATGCAACGGACACCCCGACTGGCCGCAACAGGACCAGATGACAGGGACACGGCGAAGACAATGCGGATCGTAGGCATAACGGTGGGTATGCGGCGGTGTTTCTAATATTCAAAGCACACCAGAGGCTCTTTTATAGAAAGCCCACTGATTTTAACGTTTATCCCAGTCATCCGTCGAAGTCCATGCGCTTGGAGCCCATTCTGTCCCATGGCTAAGCTACAAGCTTGGAGCAACTATCGCAGGCAGCATGATATGCACTAAGTACGCGTTGTTCGATAAGCTCGATTGTTTAATTCGAACTCTCAGCTGTTTTTTCTCCGCCCGCCGTAGTCGTAGCTTGGGTATCGACTCACCTCTCTTTTGCGCAAGATTTTCCCACACCGTTCATTTGCATTCCTCACTTAACGCAATTAAATGGCTGCGAAGTCCCGATGTTTGCCACAAAAAATATTTGCAGTTAATAAGGTGCCATTAGGCAATCATTAAAGTACGGCTCCACTGCAGAAACGCACACAAAAACGCTCAGCGCAATCTTCTTCAGTTTTCTCGTGAATTCCGTCGAAGTTCGGAGGGAAATAAACGGTGCCTGCAAAAGGAACAGCGAAAGCAGCAACCACAGCTGCAGCAATAATAATAATATATTTTAATAATTTTGCTGAAAATATGATTGAAGCTGCAGTATCTAAATAAGAGTGGAACCGAAGCCCTCCGCAGCCCCGCGCGCAGCCCGTGGGCCCTTTTAGGCATTAAGTCGGAGCCAAAGCATACTCGTAACTCAAGCATACGCGACACGACTTGAAATGCTTGCATAAAAAGCGAGGCAGAAGCCAAGCGAATTTGGAAGCTCGGCAGTGAAACGGAAAGGAAACCTGAAGATGCAGCAAAGCATCATGAAGTACAGGCGGGGCGCAGCGCCGAGCAGGCGAGCAGGCGAGTCAAGAGGACAAGAGGCAAGACAGACTGGCATCCAAGCCGCCAGCCAGTCGTTCAGAGCCTGCCATCGTCGTCGTCGATGTTCGACTACTGTTTGATGAGTAGTTTGTTGCTGACGTTTTTGCTGTTGTTATTATTATTATTTTTCCATCGTTGTTGTTGTTGTTGTTGTTGTTGTGGCTGTTATTGAGGTTGCTGTTGCTACTGGAACAGCTTCTGTTGTACGCAGTAATTTCGTGGGCAGTGCGCTTGGACCAGCAGTTACAGACACAGACACAGACACAGACACAGACACAGACACAGACACACACTCAGCTACAGACACAGCAACAGGAACAGCAACAGGAACAGCAACAACACGGCAACAACACGGCAACAACACGGCAACAGCAACAGCAACTACTTATTATCATTAATTTTGAATTGTTTTTCGTGATCTTAACGATCGAATCGATTTGGCATCGCTGTGGCCCCGACCAGAGTGGCTGCCGTCGCTGCTGCCGCTAAAGGTTGGCCATTTTAGGTGCTGCGCATGTGCAGCGCCGCAGTCGCTTCAGCCGTCTTCTAAGCCTTTAAGCCAGCCGCATGTGCGAGCGAAACGACCTCCACAGTCTGCGTACCTCCTCTGCTGCTCCTGCCATTGTTGCGATTTCGCTGCAGCACGTTTGCGTCTCTAGCTTTTTACTGCTTTACTGCCGTGCAGTTTTTCCTGCTTTGCATAGACACGTAGTAGCGATTGGAGTGGTTGTTAGTGCTACCGTAACTACGCCGCTCAGAGGCCGCTGCTGCAGTCGCTGATGATGATGTTTGGCCAACCTCAGACCAATCATAATATAGTCGAAAGGAACGTGCAAGACCAGGGAATTCGAGCAGGCAGAAGGCTGGCGACCAGGAGCGGTTCGGGCACTGAAGCCGATGAGAGACGGACACCCGGTCGTATGCTCTAAATGCTAGGTAGGCGAGGGCGCTAGAACCGCTCCATTCGGAGAGGCCATCCGAATTTCGTAATCACTTTAGATCTCTTAGCTTGTCGGGGGATCTCTTCCGATTCACCGTCAGGTCCTTCTAACTGCGGCTTCTAACAAACTGAACTGTGATCGCGTCACGAGTTCTCTGTGTGGAATCAACCCAGATGTGGACCGCTTGATCCACGAGCAAAGCTAAAGAACCCAGTTATATAAAAAACACAACCCACCAAGTGATCGACAACCATCGACAATTGGCAACCAATAACAACAACTGCAACAACAGCAGCGCTGGCAGATATTCTCAGGCTCTCTCGACATCCAACTCCTTCATTTGCCACAGAGAAACATCATCATTGCTAACCAGCAATCACCGTGCTGGCATGGAAAAGGAAGCGGATGAAGATACCATCGTACGCCGCACTTTGCAACGCTTCGAAAAAGCTGCGCGCCTCGAAAAACCCTCGCCAATTATTAACACTTATTTTCGAGCGGTTGAATGAACCCGGAGTTCGGTTTTAAGCACCGGTTTGGGTTCTTTGAGCACCAGCTGAAGCAGTGGCGCAGCAAAAAACAGACGGACTGACGGCTCGATTGATGATGGGTTGCTTTAAACTGACCTGGCTGCCTTCGAGTTCGAAGAAGGATATCTTTAAATGCGCAGCTACTCTTGCGCCGTTCTTAGTCTGACTGTTCTTAGCCACAGTGAAGTTGCAAGGATCGCATTCACGCCGTTTTGACCAGAACAAAAGAGCCATAGCACAGGAACGTCGCCGGGAACCTCGAGTTGCGCCCGGAATCCTCGCAGGCAACACTTTCCACTTATAGCCGGGGCAGTTTTGCGGGTGCAGAAGGGTTTGGATGGAAAACAGGGCAGGCAAACTCTTCATTGCAACTCCACACGCTGATCGGTTTTCGGCTTCGGAATTTTCCGAACCAGTGCGTTACAGTTACGTCCATCTGCACGCTGGGAATGAATACTTTCGTTGTACTTGACCACACTTAATTAATTTCCTCGTCCAAAAGAGTGCTGCGTTCTGTTGACGTTCTGACGCTGCGACGGCTGGGGCGCTGTTTGTGGAGCACTCCAAGAAACTGACATGTCCGAGTGTGGCACCGGGCTCCACCATCCAGCTACCATCCAGTGACACTACATTTCGCCACCTTTTTGGCCACTGTTCGGTCGTGAGGCTGCGATTGCAAGCTTCACTTGCATACGAAATGCAATCCAATATTTTGCATTGGGCGCACATGCAACGCACTCGAAGCTGCACTCGAAGCTGCAACAAAAGCCGGGTGCGTGTTCAAATGCGTTGCAGTTTCTATAACGGCACAATGTTGTTGTTGTTGTTGTTGTTGTGCTGCTGCCCTCCACTACAGTCCGTTGTTGTCGAAGAGGCTGCTGATGCTGGTCGATGGTGGGCAACGTTTGTGATTTATTTTTAATTGAAATTCTAGAATGCGTACAAAACTCTGCAGGCAGGCAACAGCAACAGCAACAACAACAACGAGCAGGCAGCCTCCTGTAGGCTCCCGACTGCCACCCACTTCAGGGCGATGTGTTGGGGTAGCTTGCGTGCGGCGTGCGTGGCAGGGGGCAGGGGACAGGGGGCAGGGTGTGTCGGAGGGAACTTCTGCAGAAACAAAGTGGATTTAATTTCGTTTTAGAAATTTGCGCTCACGGTGGGCCTAAGCTGCATATTTGCAGATAATAATTGAGTGCACCTCGACGACTGCCGAGCCGAGTCCGAGCCGTCCGTTGCGAGGCGTGCGGGCCTCCCCGAACCCGCCGCCCGCGCGCTCCTGGTAACGCGCAATTTGCGTTGCACTGCAGTGCTGTCGGTCATTTCCGGTGGGCGAGAGGGTGCGGCGGCGAAGAAGGGGCGTGGGGGCGGCCATTGCGCTGGCAACGAGGCTCTGAAATGATTTTTATGCGATGAAATGTTAGTTGCGCAAATAAACCAGCAGAGGAACTCGCAACAAGGATTTGCTGGCGCAGCACAAACGAGGCGCCTTCATGGGGGCAGCGACGGCGGCCGACGTTTCCGCTTCCGTTCGGCCGAATCGAACCCGGACCATTGGGGCCGGTGCAAGCGCAGCAATGACGGTCCACATGCGTGCTGGTTGCTGGCTGCCCGAAGATGATAGGCAACGAAACGAAAGGAATTTCAGATGCAAAGTCATCGCAACAACAACAACAACAACAACAACAACAACAACAACAACAACAAGGACAGCAGGGCAGCAGCTTTGATGGCCGCCTGGACCCGCCACTGGCACGATGCTGCGACATGCACGTCAACGGTGCGGAAAAACGGGACCGCCGCCATCGAAGTCGCCATCACCGAAGCAGATCCGAAAGACACGTACACTACTTACATGTGTGTGTGCGTGTGCGTGCGTGTGCGTGTGCGTGCGTGTGCGTGCGTGTGCCTTGCGTGGATTTGCATTTTCCGAATATCCTTTCGAATTAGAATGTACGACCGCCGAAGAAACCCGGAGAGAGCTGCGGCAGGAGCGACGCCTGGCTGGGTCGGCAATCAAGACAACTCAGCAGCGTCGGCCACGCTTTTCTAGCAGCAACAACAACAGCAGCCGGGCATCAGCAACTCGTTGGTGCCACGCTCATCGAACGGGACGGGAGGATGTCCACGACGACGACGACGACGTTGAATGGGTTCAAAATTCGAATTCCTATTCTGCAATTTTAACCAAAACGCTGCCTTGATGCTCTCTTCTTCGCCTCCTCCTCTTCCTCCTTCTTCCTCTATTGTAGTTGCTAATTTATTGTTGTTGTTGTCCTTGTTCTATTGTGGCAGCCTCCGAACAGCCTCCGTCCACCAGAGAAGGTGGAGTAATTCTCGGAACACAAGCGAAAGATTTTTGGTTGGTGGAACGGACAGTTTTTCGATTTTTCGCCATCGAAAACTCGGCCTGTTTGCAGCTAATAGTGGTTGTTGCTGGAGCCCCGACTGCAGAGGGTTGGAACTTTTTTCGGGGGTCGGCGGCGGACTGCAGAGCGAGGGGTGGGGCGTGAGGGGTGAGATTATGTGCCGACGTACAGCCAAACGCGGGCCGAACTAAGAATGAGAACATCGAAATTCCTGTGCGTCTGTATTATAGAGCCAGAGAAAATATTGATCATTAATTCGATTGACTGAAATTATGCAAAATAACTGATGATGCACGATGTTGACTACGGTCTTTGGAAGTTCGACGTGGAACCAATCGATCGGGTTCACTCCGAAATGAAGGCAGCTTCAAGTCCCACCCGCCGGGCATCTCAAGTTTCGCTAAGACGTGGCGGAGGCTTTGAGAACTCACCAGATCATTCCTTTGGATCAACTGATCGTGTTAAATGAGTTCTGCAGAATGTTATTTGCACTGATAAGTTGATAAACTGCACGTCAAAATTCCAAGAACTCCACTGCAAACAAACCCTAGCAGCGGCAACAACAACAGCTCACGTGGTATCCTCCGGCCACTCCGGCAACATTGTAAGAAGCCATTATTTCTGCATACCGAGCAGCAGGCTCCCCGCAGCTCGTTGTTGTTGCTACTTTCAATTAAGACGGTCGGTCGGTCGGTCGGTCGGTCGGTCGGTCGGTGGGCTGGCCGAGGATGCTGGTTGCACTCTAATGCTGCTGCTGCTGCTGCTGCTGCTGCTGCTGTTGTTTTTGTTAAGACTTTTTTAATATCATATTAAATTCCGTTCGCAATTGATACGAAAATAATCAAAAGTAATCAACAAAAAGAGCAACAACAGCAGCAGCACTAACACACACACACACACACACACACACACACACACGCACACACACACACACAAACAGTATATAAATATTCGCAATAGCAACGCATAAAAGCGCGAAAAGTATGCAGATGCAGATGTTGCAGTTTCTGTTGCTGCTGCTGCTGCTGCTGCTGCTGCTGCTGCTGGTAGTGTAAACAATCCTCTGCTGGCACTCCGCGCAGAGGTGCAGCGCAACATGTGCAACATTGTTGCGCAAATTGAATTCGTACAACTTTAGCGAAATTATTCAAATCATTAAATAAAATATTTTATTATGACGCAGACGAGTTTCGCATTTCAACAAACACAATAAAAGCCGCAGCAGGCAGCACGATCGGGCTGCCGGACGGACAGTCGAGCGGACAGACGGACAGACGGACAAGCAGACAGACAGTCGCAGTAGAGACAGCAGATGGACGTGGTTGCGTGCTTGCAACAGATGTTTGGGAGAGCAGAGGCGCGCACCCTGGACAACGTGGGGCACAACGTGGAGGCGGCTTCGAAACAGCAGGCGGGGGGAGGCGCATGATGAGGAGGAGGAGACTGCTGGATGAGTGCATTATTTATGCGTTGTTGCATGTCGTCCAGCGGAGTGACGACTGTTCTTTCGACCCTTTCTTGGGGTTCTGACAGTTTTTGACACCTCTCGACCCCTTTCTGGGGAGCCACTGCATCTGATGGACGGTGCTTCGACGCTTTGGGCAGCACCGAGTGAACACCTTCGCCGATGGCTCACCAGCTTTTTATTTCCATGTCGTTTAGGCATCTTTTTTGGATTTCTTCGCGATTCAATTGCGATTCAATTAATTATGTTGTTGTTGTTGTTGTTGTTGTTGTTGTTGTTGTTGTTGTTTTGGTGTGTTACATGCATGTCACAAGTGCATTTGCATATTTATAAGGCTCAACTATGTTCGAGTTGAGTTGTTGTTGCTGTTGCTACTTACTTGACTTTCTCTGCAATCCATTCACACTTTTTATTTGATTTGCATCGTGCCGTGGTACCTACTTGAAGACTGCCTCCGTCACCGGCGTCCCTCCAGCTTCACTTCACTTCAGCCGTCATTCAGCTCGTCTTTCTTCTCTCTGTCCGTCGCCCTGCCGGCCGCGCATGTTGACACAAGGAAGTCCACTTCTCACTGTCGCGCCACGCCATCTGACGCAGTCGACAACCCGCAAGCGTGTTTATCCGCTTAAATCGCTGAGCTGACCAGGCGACGCTAAGATTTTCCAGTGAAGTCGGTTGCCGCAACTGAAATTAAGTTTAGTCATCCAAAAACGCCGAAGAACTCTGAGTGACTTCATAAATTGTGACTCAGCAACTGATTTAACCACATTTAATAGAGATTTTAAGATAAAAAGTTAAAAGAGTCGCTTTATTCGTCCTCATTTCTGAACCTCATTAGATTGTTATTATTATTGCGAAGAAAAAGAATTTTAATAAACTTTTAAAACAAATCTTCGAGCATGTAATGTCGTCATTCCTAAAATGATCTTAAATTGGTTCCGAAACCAAACGAATATAATCACCATGGAATCTTTTCGTGTTGGAGTTGTTTTGCTTTTTTATCGGATGTTGTGGAGCTTGCAGCTGGTCAGCTTTCTGCACGCCAGCAGCAGCAACAACCGAAGCAGCCGACCAGAAGCAATGTTTGGACAAAACATCGCACCAAAAACGATAAAAATGTTGCGTGCAAGAAGAGCGCAACATATCGCCAGTATTCCACTTACGGTGACATCGATTTCGAAGCCAGAACTATTTATTTACATAAAGTAATATTAATGAGTTGCGCGGAACGAGACGCGACAGAATCGTCTTAGCGGAGTGCTGCGGCGTCTTCTCGACGCAGGCTCGCGCAACAATGTTGCAGGCAGCACTGCTACTGAATAAATAAACACATTGATTTAGTGTAGAACATTAAATAAATTATTAATTTTAATTAACCCGGCCGTGCTGAGGCGCGTAAGGAAGCGTTACAGTGACGACAGACGGACGGACAGATGGTGCAACCTACGCACGAGGCACACGGGTGGGGAGCGCGTCAGGCGCGCAGGCTTTAAGGGCGCGCTAAGTGTTGCTCACGCCGTGTTTATTCGTGGTTAATAAGCAGGCGCATACAGTAAATCAGCGAGCGGCAACGCGTCCCGGACTCATTAGCGACGCTGGTGCGTTGGCCAACTCGCGCTGCGGTTGACTCGCATCACTGCAGGCCGAATTCGCTCGCAACATTGTTGCGAAGAACATTTGCCTGCCATCGCTTTACATACGATAAACATTTTTATAATATAATAAAAATGTTGAACTTAAGTAGGAAATCGCGGAGCGCACCAGCAGCGACTCGGAGCAGATCCAGAAATGCTCATAAACCGCGCGCTTCATGCGCTGCGCACGCCGCAGTGAAAACGTAAACAGGCAGAATGGAAGAGAGGAGAGAATGGCAGAAGAGCCAAGGCGGTTGCCAGGACTTCAGCCACAGCCACAGCCAGGGACGGACACAGGACGGACACAGGACGGAGCTACCCGACTCTGTCGCTCTTTGCTGGGCGTAAAAAATTATTTCAATAAATTCAATAACGACCTCATAATCTTAACTCAACGAGCAGCCTTAGAAGCAGCGCTGCAGCGGCGACGTGGCGCGTTGCAGGGAGGCGTCCACTGCACTCGTTCACACCATACAAAGTAGTGCACGCCCCTGCCCCCGACGCGCCGGGCCTCCTTCTCACGCATAGCAGAGATTTTCAAATAAAATTTTTAATAAACGAGCCACCATTAAATTTATACATTAACGATAAATACACAACATTTTACTCTTTATTGTTCCTGATCTGTTGGCAGTCAACCGGCCGCGCTCGGAGCTGGTGTGGTTGGATGCCAGGTTCGGCTCTTCCCCGCCCGGCTGCTGGGCATGAGTTGGGCATGAGTTGGGCATGAGTTGGGTTCAGTTGGCGGCCGTATCTTTCGTTGTTTAGAGAGCTGCTCCGGCGGACGTTTTTGTGGGCTTGCGATTGACACAAACGACTGCTAATTGAGAGGAACTTTCGCCGGCTTTAATGGCCCTCAATGGGTATGTAAAAACTGCCCTAGCATCGAGATTGACATTAGCGTAAATCTTCCTGAGCGGGAGAAGAGGAGGGCAGCTCTTCCTCATCTCGGCAAGTTGGAGCGCTCCGCCAAATCGGTGCTTCCCATGGGCAGGAGTGGCATCAGCAGCTGATATACGGCATGTAACGCGGTGCTCGGAAGGCTCCATTCAGTAGATAAGCTGACGCTAATGCTGTAGTGTGAAAAACGGGACGAAGTTAAGCATTCGAAGGACTTCTTTTCCGCTTTCGTCGTGCGGAAGGAATGATAGGCTTCTGAGATTTGATCCAGTGTAGTTTCCCCCAGTTACATCGAAGGGCAATACAACTGTTTCTATGTAGCCATTGAGTTTCAGAGCGAATGCTGCTAGCAACATGTGCCTTTCTTTGGGAAGGAACACTCCCCATGTCCCGATCCCCATCGACCTCTGAAACCATCTCCGTCTCTGAACATTTTTATTATGTGAACTCTTGTATTCCTTTATACGAGTAGACCAGACCCTCTTCTCTCCTGTTGTCACTATCATTATTATTACTATCGCAAAAGCAGCAAACAGAATCCGTAATTAAAACACTCGCACACTCATCACTCGGACGACATGTCTGCCATGCCGCCTGTCGCGATGTCCCACATCCGATAAACGTGTACATACTATAAAATAACAAGCTAATTTTTTATAATTATAAATTCTTAAAATTATCACAAATTGAAGTTTCTTATCGCGAAATATCCACATCGAAACACAATTAAAATGAATTCGCTGCATTGAAATAAAATTCCGACCTGGAAAGAACACTCCACGAATTCAATTAAAATCCAATTTTCATTAGGAACCAAGTATTTTCGATCGCAATAATTAATTGCTTATTTCTTGTTTGTATCTCGAGTGTTTGTTTGGACTTAAAGCCGGCACCGACACCCCCCACCCCCCTCCCCCCCCCCCCCTCCTGCTCCGGCCACCGAGTGCTGTCCGGGTGTTGATCTGGTGTTTGCTGATGGTCTAGATATAACCATATAATAACATTTTATACTCATTATCTAACTCCAAGTTATTCCGTTGTTTCCGTTGTTTCCGTTGTTTCCGTGCTGTGTCTGTTGTCGGTTGTCGCTTGTTGTTGTTCGTTGTTGTCTGTTGTCTGTTGTCTATGGTAAATCAAAGCGAATCTCCGCCAAAGCTCTGATGGTTTGTGATGGTCGTCGCTTTGGTACAGTGCAGGGTGTCAGAATCCAGTCAGCTGTATCTGGAGAATTCTCGAAGATCGTGTCCCCCAATTCGTGTGTCATACACTGCATTGGTAGCTCTGTTGCCGTGTTGCTCCGGCCCCTTCTGACTTGCTGCGGAACCTCCGATCCGAGGGACCGATTCCGATTCCGAAACGAAGCTCGAGTATCTGCTGGGTCTCTGGGTGTAGGAATCTATTGCGGCTATGTACGCACTCTTGCTCGCTGATAAACACCACGGTGTTTGTTCACGCCATAAAAGCTATTAATACAACTAACAGGCTTTCACATACCCGGCCAACAACAACATTTATAAAGTTGTAATAGAAATAAAAATTCCAGCAAGAACTCGTGTGTTTTTACTTAATTATTTACATTAAAAGAGCCGCTTCGTTTCCCGGCGCGGCCGCGATACAAAAGAGCAAAAAATAACTTCAAATAAACAATATTTCTCTGTGTCATGGATGTATGCTTTTGAGGTTATGCGGAGAAGCAGGGGGAAGGGGACGGGGGGTATTTACATGAATAGAAACACAGCAAACAAAGAAAGAGTAAACAACAATTATTTGTTTAATTAAAAAACGTTTGTACCTATTATCAACATTGGACCAACGTGTCCCATATAAAAATACGCGTCGTTGCTCCACGACCGACAGTGGGGCCCGAAAACAGTACTTCAGGCCGCCGAAAGAGCGCAGCACCTGACAAACACATGATTGAAGATGAGTCCAATGCAGGAGTAGTCAAATTACGAAACTAGAGTAATGCAGCGGATTCAAAAGATTACAATAGAGATGATGGCGCGAGAATGACCTCCTTCGCAGAGGAGGATTACTATCATAACATAATGCACGTCTGTACATACTTTACCATATCTTTTGAGGACGGTAAAATAGATGGAACTAACATAGGAACCGTGGAGATGAGCTACCGTCTCTGACGCAAAGTATGTCCACTATATCGTAATATATACATATGTATATCTGGGCCACATGCCTGTATGTCCTTCAGTGTCGTTTCCAGCAGCATTTCTTTGGGATTTCGCTATCCAGCTCCAGATCCATTCGTCTACAACAACCCCCACATCCTTCTCTTTAATGAGAAACGCAATTATTGCGTAATCGATAGGAATATTGCTCTCAGTGGTTGTAACAAGAGTAACGGTAACTCAGTCGACTGAGTTCTGGACGATAGCGCGATGGGGAATTCTTATAAATAATGTCACATAAGTAGTTCTTCTCTTCAAATGCAGTAAAGATCTCGGCCCATGATCAGATAGGGTGTACTTTCATGGAAACAGACACCACGATTGAACAGAGTGACGTTTTGCGTTGAGTCAACAAGACACATTCTCTTCGTACAAACAACAAGGTTCTGCTATGAGAAAAGCCCATTATTTGTGTGTTTTAATAAGATTCAGCAGGAACATGGCAATGAGCAGGTCGTGTTACTTTAACGCGGTGCCAGTTGTCTCTGTGTTGCACTCACCACCAACTTCGTGCTAACTGCAGTTGGGCGGTTTTCGTTTGTGGCCACAGATTCATTCATTCATTGTGAGTGACCCGCTTGGCCACGTTATCGAAGCACTCCCATCTGCTGGGCGTGGAGGCCTGATTACGTGTTGTTGTATTCATGCAATGTATGGCATTCATTTAAATTATCCGAATTAGGATTTCGAAGGATCCTCCAAGGTTTCGACTCACTATCGTGCAAAACAACCTGCAGCCCCTCACAGATCCAGCAATAATTCATGATGCTGCAACAACAACAATGACAGCAACGCTGGACACTGAAAGTGTAACAATTTTAGTCGAATTGTTGGCAAACAAAAACAAATTGAAATCAAAGTCATTGTGATTAACTCCATGCCCATCGCTGTCATTATCATCATCATTATCATTATCGCTTTAATACGTCATCATCGTCGTCATCATCAGCATTGTTATCGAATCTCGCACCGTCATTATTATCACCATCTCGTCGTCATCATCATCATCAATTACGTATGCATTATAATTCACAATCATAATAACTACAATAGCAACAGCAACAACAGCAACAGCAACAGCAACAGCAACAGCAACAACAACTGCAACGAAACTAAAAACTTTTGTACTTGAAGCTCCTTAATAGAATTTTTGAATACGCAGAGAACACTTTCAGAAGAATATGAATAATGACCGAATTCGAATTATCATGACCTAACATTAAATTCATGGAATCATGGCAACAACAGCAACAACAGCAACAACAGCAACAACAGCAACAAAGCTGACCATATACCCTTGACACCCTCACACTCACGATCTTCGCAGCACAACAACAACAGCAGCGAGCTGCAGTAACTCGTTACTATGTAGTCATTGGCGCATATAACTCAAAAACCAGAAAACATTATAGCAAAGCAGAAATGAAACGGAGCGTCACTTCAGTGCGCCGGACAGTGGGGCAAAATAACGAATAAAATATGCACGATGGACAGGAACAACAACTCAATCAAAATCAAGCTCAGCTGTCATTCGTTTTGATCACCGCATCGCTCGTTTAGAGGACTTGAGGTTTGATTCGTTACAAGTACGCGATGAAGAAAGAGATTTCTGGGGAACCCATCGCCCGACTTGGCCCACTGTGCGCTGGCACGACGACCATCGTGGACGGAACCTGCACCTTCTATGGCAGGCCTGAGATGCGTTCATAGAGAGGATTCTGTGGAACAGCCAGTGGGACGAAAACGCATCCAACGACAACATGCGGGGAGCACCGAAGACCCGGAGAAACAAAGCGAAACAGCAACCACTCCTGCTCCTGCTCCTGCTCCGGCTCAGAATTACAGCAAAATATTTAAACGCAAAACGAAGCATTCAGGCTTCTTCTGCATGCGTCGATTACGCACCGAAGCCGGAGCCGCAGAGCAGCCCACCGACGCCACCGACGCCACCGGCTCCCTCCGTGCGCCAGTCCTCCCCAATCGGACTAAAACTCCAACTCCGCAGAAATAAAATACATTTCAATGCATAACAGAGCTGCTGCAGCCTCGCCGGACGTCAGGATGTGCTTCTATAGTAGGCTCGCACGGCGGCTCTCGTGAGGCGGCTCGGCTCGTAGACAGCAACTGAAACATGAAATAAATCATATAGTTTTGAGTTGCTTAACGGAAGGCACTCGCCGCTCCAACCCCCACTCCGCCCACCCGCCGCCCGCACAGATGCAGCGCCAAAAATGCTGTTATTATTTTTAGTTGCGTGTGGTTTCTAACAAACATTTCAAATTATATTTCGTACCGTCGTGGACGGGGCGAGTGTGGGGAGCGGGGAGCTGCTGCTGGTACACTCGCTGGTATGCTGCGATTGTGTTGAGAGCGAAGACAATATCTGTGATGCGCATCTCTGGAACGCACACACGCACGCACCCACCCAAATAATATCCGTTAGACGATAGATTATTTGGCCGGCACGCCAGCATCCACGCAGAGCCGAACTTCTGCGAGCCCAGCGCACATCCTGCGAAATACACACACTCTCTCTCAGGAACACACACGCACGAACACGCACGAGACACACACACACACACACACACACACACACACACACACACACACATAGTGAATGTGTTCGCATTCGTAGTCGTTCGTTTCTCACTGTTGCAGCGTGCTTATTTTCTATTCTATTTGCCCATCTCAATACTTGGCTGCCAAGTCGCTGAAGCAGTTCGCACAGCAACATCAGCAGCACCACTACAAACAAAAACAACAACAACAACAACGTCCACAACAGCAGCAACGTCCAGCGAGTGCAATTTTCAAATGTGCTCTGTTTGTATTTTTGCATGCATACGAAATGCGCGGTGGTAACGCATGGCTTCTAAGGTTCCGCAGTCTAACAGAAACAACAATCCCAACAACACTGTACAATGCGGGAACGATTGCATAAATTCGTGGGTCTACTTTTTATATGGAGCATAGACGAAATACTGAAAAGCTGTCGAGAAATCGGCGAGGGATCCACAGTGGACAGGAGAAGCTGAGCTCGCGTCCGAGGACGAGAACAACTCGAGTTACAACTGCAAGGCTTTTCAAAGTGGTCATCGAATGTGACCCCTCATTTTCCCCGCCCCTCTCTCCGTCACCCCCCTCTTTGACATGATCACTTTCACTTTCGAATCACCTGTCAAATGCTTTGAATACGCCATGTTATCTGTTCGAAGAGTATTTCGAAGGACATCTCAGCGCGTACAGAAGACGTGGTTAGTGTTGACCGGCATTCGACGGGTTCCGGCGTAAGTTTGGCCCACTGTGCGGCACAACAAACCGTGGTGCAGCGCATTTGATATCTCATCAACAAAGCTACAGTCAAATAATAGAATAGTTGGATGTCAAGAGATGCAGCCGCGTCGTTGTTGTTGTGTCGTTGAATACCATTCTGTGCGTATCCGTAGCTCACTGCCAGCTACGAGCGTAGAACAGGCGGGGAGTGGGCGAGAAAGAAGTCGATGGCATGGAAGGCTCTTGGAACAATCGTTCTGAACACAGACGCACGCACATCGTGTGCACAGCCGTGTGCGTACGAATAAACGACAGCTTCGGGCCGAAAGGAATCGCAGCTGAGGAATCAACGCAGTGCAACCAACGCATCGCCTGTCCAATCGAGACCCATATTTTTAATGAGAGCTCCACGTTGCCACGAACAATAATTTTCCACAAAAACTAGCAGCAGCACAAGATGAGGCATGAACTGCCGCTGCCTGGAATCCTGCATTTGTCAATACGCTTTCGGACTGATTTCATTTACCCCGATCGGGGGGACGGCGAGCAGGGGCTCCTGATTTGCAGGACCCTCGAAAGTCGTTGTCGGGCTCTGGAAGCAAAAAGCTCCCGTATAATTAAACCCACCGCCTTGAATCCACTTCTTTAGAATCTCCTCGTGTCTCCTCCTCCTCCATTGTAAACATCCTTTTTTCGACGTGGGCAGGAGTTCGGAGCAGTTGTTCGGAGTCGCTGCAGTGCTTTCATTTGGACCAAATTTGTTTCTGGCCCTCCAGGAGCTCGAATACAACGGAAAGCGCCGGAATTACCACAATCAGTTGCTGGTAAAGCAGCCGCTCTACAATAATCGGGCTCCGGCCGAAGAGTAGCGAGTATTCGAGTTCAGAGTGGCACCTTTTCACGTATCGAGTTGTTACGAGTTACGAAAGCAAAAACGAAGCACAAAAACCAAACCAACAACATGATGCGAACAATAAAAATATGGGCAACATATGGAAAGGATTTCCATATTGAAATTGGCGATGTTGTTGCCGCGCCGAAATGTTGCTCAATAACAGCAACAACACTGGCAACAACGGGCACTCGAACGCCACAAAAATATGAACATCGACAAATCATATCGAGAACAATGGGCCAATTTTTGAACAATTATAAACATTTGCAGACGGCGGCAAGCAGTTGTTGTTGTTGCTGCTGTTTATGCACCACAACAACATTTTTCCTTACCTTCATATGCAAAATTTGCAAACATTGACAAAATGTTGCTGCTAACAACTTGTGTTTAAGCTGCGTTGTCGGTCGTTGTGGTCGTTGTGGTCGTTGATGTTTTTGCGGCTGCCACTGCTGCTGGTGCTTCTGCTGCAGTGGAGCATCGTTCGCATCGCCCACGAAGAACACGAAAACGTGCGCAACTACAGCAACAGTAGCAAGAACCGCACACCAGCAACAACAACGCGGTGCAGAAGCGGAGTTGTTGGCCCAACGCAGAGCGGCGCCCATGCGCAGTGAAGCGGCGGAAAACCGTTCGGAGCGCGTCGCGGAAACTGCTACCGTCTTGGACGACAGCCCAGCAGCGGCGGAATCAGCAACGAAGCCCCCGCCCTTTACACTGCCCGCACCCAAACTGCGGTCCCAATTGTTTTTGCTCGGCACTAATTTTTTTCTGGCCAGGTTTAATAAATATGTTCGCTGCTATTGTTTGTGGATAGGTTTCTCGGTTCATATTTTGGTTGATTGCTCCATTCGCTGGTGGTGGTTGTTGCTGTTGGTGTGGTTATGCGAAGAAGCTTCAAAGCACTCGCCATGGACCCTAACTATCGATAGAGTGATCTTCAGATGGGCCTCTTCTGTGGTTGTGCTTGTTTATTATTATAGCCGTTGTTGCCGCTGTTGTTGCGGTTTATTCCGCTTTGATTGTGAATCTATTCAATCTATTATTGCAAATAATATTGTAAAACAGCCAGAAGTCTGACCAAATTACAGAGTAATCATTCCAGAGTCAAGAAGAAACACGAATCGAGTGTCAACGGGTTTAAGGTTATGTTATCCTATATTGAGAACCGAATCAGCACTGAATCGACTATTGACCGACTTGAATCTCAATTCGCATTCTAATTTACTTCATTTGCTACTATATTGTCGCCAGCAGATCAGCTTCCGTGTTCATTCCTCCCCCCCCCCCCCCACTCGTCTTCGAACTCACATGTGCCACAACTGATTTGTAAAAAGCAACAGACGTGTTGTTGTTGCAGCAACTGCTTGTGGCTTGCCACATTTCCTCCTGCATCGTCCATTGTCTATGACTCATTAACATAAACATATCCGAATCCATCTCGAGCAGCGATCAAGGGCCAGAGCTCAGCTACCGTGTTAAATGTGCGCCTCCCTCCGCAAAGCCGCCCTACATGTGGTTGCTACTTCTTGCCCTCCTCTTCCTTCTCCGCGCCTCCCTCCGCGCCTCCCTCCGCGCCTCCCTCCGCGTCTCCCTCCACGGTCCTCGCCAGACTGCTTTTTGCCGGCCGTTTTTCGAATTTCGCTTTGGCGCTGCTTTTTTAATAATTTCATTAATTCCGGTCTTTCGACGATTACTGCATCTGCAGTCGCTGCCTCTTTTTCGCCGCTTGCGAGGCGCGCCGTCCGTCCAGCCAAACAGTAGCGCAGCACGACTCTGATGCCCGACTCCTTGCTTTCGGGCTGCCATTCCGGCTGATATGTTATTTTGTGGCTAATGTGCGGCTCCCTGCGAATGGCAATAATAAATATTTGCATGCAGTCGTGAGTTATTCAAATAAATTATTTCATATTTTAACTCTGCTGGCCCCGGGCAAGACGTACAATTAAAGTAGGTACGGTTGATAATTTCCATGGATTTCCACGTTTGAATTCGCGGCGAAGACGAGCGCAGCTCTGCCGCACTTGAAACTAAGCGGATCTGGGAACGGCGACAGATTGAAAGACGATTCCGTACAGCAATAAATACGCTTGGAGTCGTTGGAACATCACAGACCCTTGTTTGGGAGCTTGTCTTTATTTCGGGTCTGTTTTTTCTTCGCCGAATGAAGCAGTCTTTCGGATATCCAGCAGTCTGAATCTGGAGAGCCGTTGCGGTTGCTTGAACGGTTCGTCCGCTTCGAGGTCCAGTTGCGAGCTGATTAGAGTTGTTTTAGCTGGAAGTTAAGCTGTCAGCTGTTGTAAATCCTTCAAAAAGTGATGCTGACGAATGTTCGGAATCGTGGTATTCAAAGCGACCCTTTTAGATGCATGTTGGTATACAAAAGTTAAAGTCACTCGAATTCTGGGACTATTTAATGCTCGGTAGTTGTATCTTCTGGATGTAAGACGACTTTTGAGGCCCGTTTCGCACGAAAAATCAAGCAAACTCATGCCCACTGATGTCGGGCGGATATCAGCACTCAAACACACTCGTCCTCCCTTTTTTCGACTTCTTTTTCTACGAGTATTAGAAAAAATGGGCCCGCATGCAGACGGCCTGCCACTGACGCCCACGTAAGCCCCGGGCGCCCCGCGAAGTTGGGGCCGGACGAAGCGATGTCATGAGGAGCGGGCGGAGAAGCTAAAATGAAATATTTTGCACGTCCTGCGACTGTTTCCATGAAATACTTTTTGTCTTGTTCTGGCGCATCGGCGGGGGTGAAGGGGGTCGCAGCTGCCGGCTGGCAACAGTCACAGCAGCGGCAGCAACTCCATCAGAAGGTGCAACAAAAAATGCACGCCTTCCAAAAGCCTTTCGCAACTTATTAGACAGGCAGCTCGAGCCCCTGAAAGAGCCCCCTCCACAATCTCGTTTCTGGGCTGAGTATGTGTGTGTGTGTGCGTTGGAATGATACCCACGAGTGTCCTTCGTTTTCTGTTTGTGCTCTCGACACGAGTCCTTGCATTGCACTGTGAATTCGCAAATTTCATCGAAAGTGTCGATTTTTCTTTATATGAATGAATGTTTTTTGTCAGTTACTTGTTGGTGTTGTTGTTGGTGTTGTTGTTGTTGTTGTTGTTGTTCTTGTTGTTGTTGTTGTTGTTGTATCTATCCATCCTGATGTACTTCTCCCTGCTGCGGATGTCGATGTCGATGCTTCGCCTGTCCACCGAATTTTTCTCATTTCAACTCGCAGAAACTCAGGCGGGAGCTGAGGACGACGTGCACCGCCGCTAGAAGCCGTCTCCAGGCTCGAACTGCGACTTGGGGCGGCCCGAGTGCCCGTCCACGCACCCATTTTGGCCAGCCGCCGGAGAAAATAGACCAACGCAAGCACTTTTCCGAATGTTCCCGGCTACCAATTTTTTCGCTAGTGTTTTCCAACCTTCCACTCTTTCTTTTTACTCGATAACAACAAAAGAAGAAGATATACAAGAGTTTTCCAACTTTTTTCGATGTGTTTTCCTTTTTTTCATTTTCTGATACACGCCGAGAGTTTTGAATTTCGTTTGTTGAGTTCTTTTGATAAAAACTGCGGCTGGAGCCTGGTTGCAGGAGGCTGGCCGCTCAGACCCCGCGTCCCGCCTCAGCGCCACACCCCCTGCGTCACTGCTCATTCGCTGGAGGTGGATTGCGGCGACCGGAGGGCGGGGAGGGGGCAGACGTACCCCTGCGGATTGAGAAGTGCGAGTGCGGCGTACAAAAATACTACACGAGAGAAGAAATTAAAGCAAAAGTTACGCGTTGTCTCGCGTGCGTGCTTCTTTTGCTTCTGTTGCGCAGTGTTGTTGTGGTGGTCGCGTGGTGGGGGGGGGGGGGGGGGGCTGTGGGTGGTCGTATCCGCTGCCGCTGGATGCACTTCGATGTTGTTTTTCGTCCACCAGCGACTCTGCCATGTCGACGTCTGCTCGCGAGTGGCTCCTGCGTCCGTTCAGCGCTCCGTCCGTCCGTCCGTCCGTCCGTCCGGCATCATCGACAGTTTGCACACGGCTGTTGTTGTTGTTGTTTCTGTAAAAGCAAGCGAAAAAATGCTATTAACGATACACTCACCCACACCGCCGCACAAAACTGAACCCTTGCTTATGCACTCGTATATGAAAGACACGTTGTTGTTGTTGTTGTTGTTGTTGTTGTTGTTGTTGTTGTTGTTGCTGTCTGTTGTGGCAGTTGAAAAACTTGAAATGCTAAAAGGAATAAAGTTAATATTTTTGACATAGCAAAATAAAAGTACAAGAAAACTGTTGCTGCCATTGTTGTTGCTGTTGTCGTTGTCTACACTCTGCTGGTGACAATCGGAAAACCTCAGAGCGTCTCCCACCGTGTGCTGTATACCAGGGTGGGTGGGGGTCGGTCTGGCAGGGGGAGGGGGTGGGTGCCTGCTTCGCACTGTTTGCGTTTCCGAATCGTTTCGTGGCAAAAGTTAATGGAATTCTATAAAATAGCAGAAACACAGATTTCGCTGATTTATGCGATGCTGTGGATTAAAAGACTACTGCCCGAAGCCGCCCGACCCCACCCCGCGTGGGCAGCAGCAAATTTTAATTAATTCAATTTGCTTCGGGTTCAATTGACAATATTTTAAGTCGGCTGGGAGCGGGCGCGTCACTCGCACAGCGCGCCACCGGATGGATGGCTGTCCACGAGATCCTCCAATGGAGATCCAATGGACGCCAATGGAACACGCGGATCTCTGCGAATTCGATATCAGCGAACAATGAATGAGTGCTTCGGTCGCGAAGATGTTCCGCGATTTATTTAAGACAATATAATCAAATGTAAGACACGATGAGATGCAGTTAATAGACAGCAGAATGAAGAGAGGCAGATGCTGCGTGCCGCTTTAAGTAGAACCTCGAGTGCTTCGGTGGCGAGTTCATCAAAAGTCGGCCTGACATCGCAGCTGCTTTTAATATTCATACGTTTCTTGGCTACGATTGTCACAACTGCTCTTCTTTTCAGCAATCGAGGGGCACAGCTGAATTCACACGCCCAACCTACCAGCCCACTGTAACACCAACTGTTGCTACACCAGCACACCAGCACTCCAGCAACGGGCAGGAGGGGGCAGAACAGAAGAATGTCCCGTTACGGCGCAGCACGCGTTAATAACGCGCCGGATACGATCAGCCGCGGTGCTGATGGCGGCGCCAATTAAGTCAGCAGCAGCGGCAGCAGCGGCAGCAACAGCGACAGCAAGAACGTGTGCTGGCAACAACGCAAGCAGCAACACTTTCACTTTCAGCACGTGACGTCACGTGACGAGGCGTCGGATGTCTGCCGGAATTCAATGTTACGCGGCAAAAAGAGTAAATAACACCTACCACAACAACAACAACAACGCCATCATCAACAAGCACATGTTGCACTGCCAACAACACAAGCAGCCACAAACGAAAAAAGAAACGAAACGCGGCCGTGAAATGCAACCGCATCTCGTGGGATCATTTTTTCGCCTGCCCGCCTGCCCGCCTGCCCGCCTGCCCGCCTGCCCGCCTGCCGATGCAACTTGTCAGCGCCTACAAACACAGAAGTGCATCTGCACGCGCGTCGACAACACTTTCATTCATGCAGCCATTCATGCAGCTCATTCATTCATGCACTCATCGATGCGGCAAAAAAGCTCAGCAAAAAACACGCAAATTCGCGTAAAAATAAGCGACTCGCCCATTGAAATCATAAACGATGCTGATGCGGCAACAAAGCATTGCAATGCGTCGCTCTGCTCTGCTCTGCTCTGCTGTGACGCTCGCATGTTGTCGTTTGTGGAGTGGATGAGGCGCCGCCTCGCGCACGATGTTGTTGCTGTTGTTATTTTTGGAGCCTAACTGATGCAGCATGCTTCTCGCCGCTGTTGTTGTCGTTGTTGTTGTGGTTGTTGCTGCTGCAACCCGTAATCCCAGCGGTGCAATGAAATGCAGCTCGCTTAAATGCTGTGATGCGTAGAGGAGGTGCTGCAGTCTGAATGGACGTCAATGTCAATACCAATAACAACGACAACAACAACAACAACAACAACAACAACAACCGAAAAACATCAGAGCAACAAATCAACGAAAGAAAAAAGAAAGCACAACAACAACAGGCGACCTCGACCGACCCTCGCGAGTGCAGCAGCACTTCGACACTTCGTTTTGGCCCCTCATCGGCCCTCATTTTTGGCGAAGTGTAAATAAACAAGCACAGCGAGTAGTCGACACACACACACACACACGCATACACACCGGTAGGGAAGCCAGAGCAGGATGAAGAGGTGCTGCAGCTCAACAGGTGGTGCACGAAAAAATTATCAACGCATCACTGCAGGGGCAGGAGCAGGAGAAGCCGTTTAAATGCCGTAAAAAGTCAGCAGCTCCGATAACAACAACGAACACAGAATCGCACAAAGAACCAGCAGCAGGCCCCCGATTTAAAAAAACACCACATAATGCAAGGTTGCCCCAGAGTCGCTGTGGGTGGATGCAGGAGCATGAAGCTCCGTAAACACCCCGGCGAGGGTCGATGACGCTGTTCATCGGCGGATCAGCAGTGCAATTTTTCAACTGCATCTACGATGAAATGCGATTAAATGTTCTGTCGGCTTAAATTGTAACATCTTGAAGAGCGAGTAACTAATAATAACAATAATAAAGGAGTGTTTAATAATTTTCGAAGTCATGCAACAAGAAAATCACACCCACAGCCTCCAGCTTCGGACTATCTTCAGAAGGACAGAAGACAGCAGTTGGCAGTAGTGGAAACGACTTGACAACAACAACAAAGCTCAAGACGTCATCAAAGGATGTCCTGACACGAGCCAAGCGTCCTCTGTTCCTCACAACAGCGGCCTTGATTCCAACACGAAATACTTCGGGTTGCATTATGAGAATCCGCATTTTTAATTGGATCCCCCAACTGGGCCGGTTGATTTATCGTTCGCCGCTTTACTTACAACTCAGCCAATCGAACGGAGATGATTTGTTCGTGTGGATCTCAATTAAGTCCCGTGTGAGCTGCCGCACCTCCGTGCACCTCGCTTTCGGTGCGCGTCCAGCCGACAACAATTCGGTGACCACGAATTGCGGTCGCTGCGGTGCTGCAACCGTTAAAAATGATTGCAGCTGAATGTGCAACAGGCCTCAAGTGTCCTCCAGTGTTGTTGTTGCCGCAGTTGTTTGTTTTGTTCACACTCCATTCGCGGACAACAGCGATGTGCCCTGAAATGCTGACAACTGGCACCACTCCACTCCACTCCACTCCACTCCACTCCAGCGACAACAACAACAGCAACAGCAACAACAACAGCAACGGAATGCAGCGAAAAAATCGCACAACCACAAATTGTGATTCTTTCCAATTGAGCTCACATGAGAGTCCCTAATAATCGCAGTCGCCGCTGCACTTCTGCGTCCCCGACGCCCAGGCCGGATATCGATGCATTTCGAAAGACTCCCACATGTGCAGCACCCGGGTGCGGCTGGGGGCGGCGGCAGGCGGGGCACCGAACCGCCGCAGGTGAAATCGCACACAAGCCTCGCTGTGTCCCTGCGAAGGTGGCGGCGGAACGAAGAACTCGCGGCAAAAAATGCAGAACTCGCAAATTGGCGATTTTTTACGGCCTGACTGCGAACACGGGCCCCGCATGCAACAGCGCAAACCTAACGAGGCCCATTAACTGCAATCCGACGCCTCGCGCTGCGCTGCGTTGCAGTGTGCAGTGTGCAGTGTGTGGACATGCAAGTGGCACGTGTGTGTGTGTGTGTGTGTGTGTGCGTGCGTGCGTGTGTGTGTGCCAGTGTCAGCATGGATAATCGCTGACACGAATTGCATTGAACTGGAAATGAAAATGAAAATGAAGCGCCACCGACAATCAACAGCAGCAGGAGGTGGACACCGAACTCACCGGTCGGTCGGTCGGTCGTTCGGTCGGTCGGTGGCTCGGCAAACAAACGGTTAAAAGCACGCGTTGCAGCAACAAAAACTGTGTTGCGCTCTCGAAAAAAATGAGCAGTGGTGAGACGTGGTGGGGTGCCAAAAGGCACACGACACCCGCGACAACACTGAATGAAACAACAGCAACAACAACAGCGGAAAAAAGAAAATCAGGCTGCGCTGCTGAAAACCAAAAAATTCGAAACTGGAGCATGATGATGCAGTTGCAGTTGCAATCAGGCGGCTGTTGCTGGCTTTTTTACTCGGTTGCTTGCTTGTTGTTGTTGTTGCTGGTTTTTGTATCTTTATTGTATGGCGGTGGCATAATTTTGGTGACCTTGAAGCGCGTGCCGCATGCCTCGTGGTGGAGTTGATTTTTTAGGCTGTCAAAAGCCTGCATTCGCTTGCTGTCGACGCCGCTGCAGTGGATCGCTTTCAGTCGATATCCAATCACCTCCTCTGCTCTGCCCCGGCCGCCGTCCGCCGTCCACCGTCCACCGTCCGCGTTGTTGTTGTTTTGCTCTCTGCACTGCTGAGTGTCGCGTGCGTGTTTAATAAACGAACCTTTGATGTTGACGTTGCCTTCGTTGTTGTTGTTGATTGCAATTGACGTGTTTCGCGACACGATGTGGCACTTTAATGCTCCCCTGTTGTTGTTGTTGTTGTTGTTGTTGTTGTTGTTGTTATCTGATTACAGCTTTAATATGCGCCACCGTGGATTGCTCTTTTCGCAGCCGCTGTCACTTTTGTTGGTCTAGTGTTGATGTTGTTGTTATCTGTTATCCGTTGCTTTTAACAAGTCGTTGGCCTACTCCCTCGCCTCCATCTCTCCCTCCCTCCGCGCGAATTCTTCTCTTCACTTCAGAGCCTGACTGTCGGCACTCTGCTGCTGCTGCTGCTGCTGCTGCTGAATTATGTTCTCATGATTTGTGTGCATTTTGTGCGATTTTATCGTTGACAAGCGACTTGTTGCTTGTTTGATGTCGCTTGACGCGTGCGGTCAGCCGGCTCGTAAACGATTCAATCTGGCGTTTTTTCGTAGGTGCTTCGATGTCGCTACATGATAGCAACCCTTCCGAACAGCGATCTTTACTATAGTAATAGATTTTTAAGCTGCCATCAATGAACAATAAGTGAGTAGAATCTGGAGTTCGGACAAATTCAAGCATTTAGTCGATGTCGATGTTATGCCAATTCGATTCCCAGCAAAAGCAATCTTAAAGAAAGCTAATAATCCACATCACATGAAAGACATTAAAACTGAGGAGAAGCTAAGGACCGAAATCAGCATTAAACTCAGTGCTTAAAAAAGGCAATGTCGAAACAAATGAAAATACCAATAAAACCACAATCAGTTCGTCAGATTGCCTTCCATCTGCGATTTGTGCCTTTTGTTCCATGCTCGGTCATCAATATTTGCGTCGTTAAGAAGTTATTATACTAATAATAATCACTAATAATAAGAAATACTAAATGCAAGGAGCAGAAAATTAGCACGAAACTCTGATTAAAAACCCGAGATGCTGACTTGTGGACTGTTCTTGGATGAACGAAGACACGAAAACTGAAGACGAGGAAACAAAAGTAATCACAACGAGAGGAAGCGAAGAAATACGAGCGCAGGCATGTTTAAGAGCCGAACAGTGCACCACAAAAGAATTGCTTGCTAGAGGAAGACGGCGCGAGGGGAGGAAGGAATAACTTCTGATGAAAGAGCGAGGAGGAAAGAAGCAGCCGCCGTGCTGATTCCGAATGGCTTTTTTACATTCCCACAGAAATGCGTTGAAGGGCGCATTTGCCATTAAAAAGATTCGTGGAAGCTCTGCAGATTCGTCATTTTGTCGCATTTGTTTAAGACTGTGTAGTGAAAATTTGATGCACCCTCGCACTCAACCGACGTCTTTACCACATCCGCGTAACTCCCCCGAACTGCCATCGCTTCGAATAGAAACGCAGCCCCACGCTTTTCTAACTTCGCTCTTCTTATTTTGCAGTCTGCGTCTCTTGCAATCGGAGCTCTTGCAGGACCACGACTCCTTCCACCGTTCGGCGCCCCCGCCGCCAGGCTGTTCGCATAGAAGCGGAAAATCTGCAGGATCAACTGCCGTCGATGGTCTTGTTTATTTCTGGCAACGTGAGGTTTTTTAAGTATTAATTCGCATTTCATTTTATTTCATTGCATGCCGCCAACAAATTTCGGAACATGTTTCGGGGGCTGCAATGAAGTCAAACGAGCGCCGGCTCGAAGCAGGCGGCGGGCAGCTCCACCAACGGCAACGGCAACGGCAACACCAGCAGACGCAGACGCACACAACCACCACGTCGCATTGTAAGCGTTCCTCAACACAGAGTCTTGTTGATTGCGGTGTGCGGAGGGGGGAGGGGGAGGGGGGTGTTCAGCGCCTGTGTGTGGCAGCAACCTGCAAGTCGCATCAGCACCCTCCTTGCACTAAGCGGCCACCAAACACAGACACAGCAACAACAACAGCAACAACAGCAGAAACAGCAGAAACAGAAACTCCACGCAGACGTTTTCGCATCTGCATAAAATTCGCGTTGCTCGGCGCACTTCCAGCCACGGAAGGGGGCGCTTCGACATGCAGGACATGAAAGACAGACCAGTCGACAGACCAGCCACCGTCACCATCGCCTCCATCGTCATCAGCAGGAACAGCAAGAGCAACAGCAACAGCAACAGCAACAGCAACAGCAACAGCAACAGCAACAGGAATAGAAGCATAGAAGAGGCAGGCAGGAACAACAGCAGCGTGCGGCTGGATGACAGGCCGTACAGTTTCGCGTTTAATGTTCCGCGCCGCGTTGTTGTCCATCAAAGCTGGATGCTTGGTCCGGAGCCTTGAGCCAAACGTACGAGCTGCCTTCTACTCCTGCTGCCAGTCGGCCACCCCTGCGGAGGAGGTGTTCTAACGGTCATTGCAGGTGCTGGTGGCGGATGGACACGCACTCATCCATCCACCCAGCAACGGCCGATGAAGCAGCGAAGGCGCAGAAATGCTCATCGCCAGCGTGGTTGCCATCGTTTGCTCGGTCGCTGCTGGTTTTGTTGCCGTCCCTTGTTGCTGGTCGCCTTCACCAACACCAACACCATCACCATCACCATGAATCGCACCAGCGTATGAAGCGCATTCTGTTGTTGCCGAAGTCACTCCATTCCACCGCAGCGACGCTGTCGTCATCGGCGGCTAGAAACACGTTGGAATCAAAGTGCGTCCGTCCCCCGCCGCCCCGCCGCCCCCCGTCCGGGCCCCAGCACTGAAGTGTCGGGGAAGCAGCAACGAGTCACTTTTTCCGAATCATTTCATGCATTGCGATTCTCGCCAAATAAAGCGCGTTCCTAATCAAATAGACTCCTCTTCACGAGGTTGCGCAGTGGAACGCCGGCGAATTCTAATCAATCGAGGTTCGGGTCCGGTTTCCCGAGCGCCCTCCATGGACGATGGGCCTAGCAGCTCAGGACCTCCACATCCGTCCCAGGAGTTTGAAGAGCAGCTGGTTTCTCTACTGATGTGACTCGAAGTGGCCAAGTGCACTACTTTACTCAATCGTGCAGAATGTGAATCGATTACTTCGCGAGGCACTGCAGGCACACCGGGTAAAGCAGCTCAGCGCGCGCCCTGGGCTGCCCTAATCACCCCTTCCATAGCCGAGGTATTATTTTAACAGCTGGCAACCGAAATTGAGTCGCAGTCACCATGACTGTGCGAAGTGCACCCTTTCGCGAACGCCTTCGATGCGGCTCCAAATCCGCACCCCGAAACCGCTCCGCAGCAGCCGCAAACACCGCAGCGCGACTTCTGCCGTTACAGCGATGATCTGGCGACGCGACTGCGACTTCAAGTAGCTACGGTGACCTCCTTCATTCCTGAAATTTTCGACACGGAGTAAGAATAAATGGCCAACATCAAAGCTTTGCCCTCACACACGCTCTGTTAATTGCACCGCAGAAAAGAGTGTGTATAAGAGTGTGTGTCGCCGGTGTCTTTTTCAATTCTTCATAAGAAGGGTTCGGAGTGGCGGGTGTGGTGCGGGGAGGGGGGAGCAGGAGGTGGCGGAGTTATCGTTGTATCGGAGACGATATAAACGCTTATAAAAGAAACGATGGAGCTATTTTGTGTACCAGATTGAGAGAAATCGTCTTTATTATGAGATCCAGAATCCAAGTCAGATTAGAATAAAGATTCACAATAGTAGGTCAACCAGTAAACCAGAGGAACAAACTCGAGTTTCGGGACAAACTTGATTCAATACAGAGTTCCTGACACTCGATATACTGCACTCATCAGTGATCAGGAGGACTCTGATGGTACTTGCACCCATCCAACACATGTTCTGGTCTGCAGCCGGAACTTGTTGGTCATCGTAGTCATTTTCCGAAGGTTGGAGTCCAGCAGAACTGGTGAGCAGGTGTCCTGTTCCTGCTTCGTGCTTAGTTCCTCGCTTCAAGGAAAAAACCGCGGATTGGTTTCAAAGGAGGTCCCTAGAAGGTGCAGTGGTCAAGATGGACCTCGTAGAAGTCAAGAGCAAAGCTATGAAGTGGTATCAATCGAAGATTACTGCTTAATAAGGACGAATGCGACACACACACGCATGCCACGAACCGAGAGACCCGAATCCGACTCGCCCACTCGCGGGGTGTCAAAATCAACAGCCCCCGAGTGTTTTCTATGGATTTCATCGCAACTGACTACGCGACGTGTTTCAATAGAGGAGTTTTCATGCTGCCAGCAGCAGAGCAGCAAAAGCAGCCAATAACAATGCGCTTTGTTGCTGCGATTGTTGTTGGAGCCGTCGTTAGCAGCAGCAGCAGCAGCGGCAGCAACAACACGCGACGGCTTCTGCACACGAAGCATGTAACGTCGCCAACGAATACAAGTCCAATTTTTATATAGGAGGCATCAACACCTCTCCGGCAGCACACAACAACAGCAGCTGCAGCGGCAGTGAGCATTTAAAACTAAATAAGTAAAAGCAGCCAACACAGCAAGAGCAACAACAACAACAACAACAACAACAATAACAACAACGAGACGAGACGAGACGAGAGCAACAGCAACCAACAATAAACTGATGCACAACAGAGCGGAGTCGCTGTCGATCTCACTCGTGCTCGTTTTTATTTGCGCGAGCGAGCAACACACACACATGAAGTGTTCATATATATGTACATGATCCATGTATGAGGTACATGCATATGGCGCATGTGTGTGTCGTGTGTGTGTGTGTCCAAAAAGACTACAAGCGCAAAAGTTGCACACACTCGCGACACTCGTGCATCCATTTTGGAGCCGCGGGTGGGGGCTGGACTACAGCGAGCGGACTTCGCGTCGTGTGGAGGGGCCGTCCGTCCGAGTGTCCAGCGAAAACATCTTAAATTGGCCGAAAATGCTTGGCGCTAAAAAAACGCACGCAAACTGATGTCGTTGCAGGTGAAGAGACCACCGAGCGAACCGAAGCATGGTCGCTCTCAGAGAGCGCATTCTTGAGATACTCGCAAACTCAAGTGCAGTGCTTGCGATAGACGCCAGCCAGCGCAGAGCGCGGCGAATTCGGAAAAGCAACAGGAACGGACACACAGCAGGGAGGGTTTCTTAGACTACAGCACTGCTCTTAGCGTGCTCTTTAGCGCTCTTAGCGTGCACACGACTATTTTACTCTTGAGACAGATTCGCCGCTCAGAGCGAGTGCGCCGCGCTTCGATTCCACGGCGTTTCTTACGCTCCGTTCTGATTTGTTTACATTTCGTCGTGGAGCAGAGCCGGCCGAAGTGGCGCGCAGAGAGTCGCCGGAGAGTCGGACGCGTTGCTCACCGGCCACCCACCGGGGGGCAGCTGTGGCGTTCTCCCGCCAGTGAGAACGAAAACTCGAAGCTGCCAACGCGTTCCTTGAGTTGCGGGAACGCAAAGTTGAGGAAAACTCGCGATTTTCGCGAGTGCAGCGACGAGGCGCTCTCAGGCGAGTGTTGCCCTGAACTCGCCCCATCACGGGAGGGTGGTTTTGGCGCCCGAGCATGTGTGAATTCCGGCACAAGGAAAGAAGCACCCACGACAGACAGAGCGGCCCCTCCCCTCCCCTCCCTCGCCGCGCGCAGCACAAAAGAGCGCAACGTGCGTAGAATTGAGTAACACGGCAGCTTCTCGTCGGCTGCCTCCTGCTGCCTCCTGCTGCCTCCTGCTGACTGGTGTTCTTCTGGAGAATCGCGCGCCCAAAACGGGTGGGTCGGTGGGTCTCGGCACATGTGGCTCCTGCTCGGATTCGGTGGGTTTTCCTCCACTCTGCTGTTTTCCGCCGAAAGCAGCGAAGAGCCGAGCCAAGTTGCGTCGCGAAGGCGAGTCGAGTGAACTTCTTCAGCGCATTGAGCTGTGCTGCGTTCCGTGTTCCGTGTTCTGTGCTCTATCATCGCCATCTACAACAACAACGACGACGCCGACCGACCGACGACGGCGTAGAGCACTCAAGGCAGCCAGCACGACGATTGCACTGTGCATCGTCCGTTGTATCCGTGCGAATTGTGCTGTCTTTGCTGCTACTCTGCCGCCTTGTTGTGCCGTGTTGTTGTAGCTCGGTTTTCCAGTTTCAGCCAGCAGTCAGTTTTCCGTGCCGAAACGTGCGAAATGCTTTCAGTCTGATTCAGACGGTCGTGCTGAGGAGACTTTTGTGAGCTAGTGCACCGAGCGACGGCACCGAACGACATCGCCAGCGACGATACGACTTCGACCACGACGCGCTCCTGGAGGCAGTGCTTGCTTCCTCCGCGCTCAGAGGCAGCCAGCCAACGCACTCCAACTCCAGCAGTGGCACCGCGTGTCGGTGCGGGGAGCGACACGTTTGCCGTCGCGACTCAGCTCAGCGCCACAACAAAACAACAACACTATCGCGCGGTATCGTCGCGCGCCAACAACGCTTAAATTAAGAGCGCGAAACACTTCGCCGCTCGTCGAAGAAATCAATCTTCTCCCAGCGAATCTGAGTTCGTAGCAGCTGACTTACTTCCGGTGCAAACACATGTCCGTCGCTGTTTAAGTGTCTGCGTGTGTGTGTGTGTGTGTGTGTGTGTGCGCGCGCTTTACGGTGCGCACCTGCGTGATGTGCAGGTGCCTTGTGCGGTCGCTGGAGCCGCGCCTCTGGCATGAGATCTGCTAAGAATCCGCACCGAAATAAGATTCCGACTTAAGTACCACCGCGAACGTTAAACTATGTCGTCCAACTCATCGCCAACGCCGAGTCAACAGCCGCACCATCTGCCGGCCGGCTCGCAGTCAGCTGACACCGACTCGTCCCCCTTCCGCGCGCTACTCGAGAGTCCCTTGACGCTCCCAAGCGTGACCAAACAGCGTTCTCCCCGCACCCCCTCGTACGTCGGCGCCGCCCACTCGCCCCAGCCGCCGCCTCGTCCGTCGTCTGTGCTGCCCCGCCTACTCGGTGCGCTGTCGCCCGCGCCCCCCACCAGTGCTTCGACCGCGACGACCGCGACGACCGTGAAGACTGCACGCAGTCCCTCGCCGACGAACTCACGGCGCTCCACGTCCGCTTCGCCGGCGCAGCACCCTTCCGGCAGCCCCACGCGTCCCTGTTCGCCCCCATGTGCGGCCCCCTCTCCACCCTCAGCGCACTCCTCCAACGCTTCGGCCTCCGCCGCCGCGCCGCAGCAGTTCTGCCTGCGCTGGAACAACTACCAGAGCAACCTGACCAGCGTCTTCGATCAGCTGCTGCAAAACGAGTCCTTCGTCGACGTCACCCTGGCATGCGACGGACGCTCCATTAAGGCCCACAAAATGGTGCTGTCGGCGTGCTCGCCCTACTTCCAGACGCTGCTCTCGGACACGCCATGCCAGCACCCGATTATCATCATGCGCGACGTCAACTGGCTGGAGCTCAAGGCGATCGTGGAGTTCATGTACAAGGGCGAGATCAACGTGAGCCAGGAGCAGATCGGGCCCTTGCTGCGCATCGCTGAGATGCTGAAGGTGCGTGGCTTGGCTGACGTCAGCGGCGCGGCAGCAGCGGGCGGCATCGGTGTGAATTTGGAGCACGAGTCCAGGAGCCGTGCCCCAAAAGTGGATCCCAAAGAGCGGACTACTGCTGCATCGCCACAGCGGCGCTCGAGTTTCTCCTCGCCGGAGCTGCTGAGCAAGCTGATCATCGACGATCGCAAGACCGCTAGCGAGCGCCTGGCCCACGACCGCTTCCTGTCATTCATTGAACCGGAGAAGAAGCTGCGTTTCAGCCGCCCCGAATGGGACACTGACAACAACACTCTCAACAGCAGCAACAGCAACCTCGAAATGCGACTCTCGCCGCAGATGCTCCCGCACAACCACCAGCAACAAAAGCAGGAGCAGCTGCAGCAGCAGCAACAACAACAACAGCAGCAGCAAGTGGGGCGCAACGTACGCAAGCGACGTTGGCCGTCCACGGAGACCATCTTCAATACGCCTGGAAGCCCACTGAGCGGGTTGATAGCCGCTGAACGAGCCGAACGAGAGCGTGAACGCGAACGAGACCACGAACGAGAGCGTGAACGCGAGCGTCTGCTAGTAACTCCACCGATTCCAAGTACAAGCAGTGCAGCAGGACACGCCAACAGCGCTCGCTCCACACCAGCAACACAAGAAGTCGATGTGCCGCTGGATGCACCGACCAGAGCCCAGTCGGCAGCACTCGTCTCCAGCCCGCACATGCACCAGCAACAACATGCCTCCAGTCAACACCACCAACAGCAGCATCTCGCGGCCCACCATTCGCACCACTCGTCGCCAGCATCTTCGACGACGTCGTCGACAGCGAACCCGGATCCAGCCACCGGATTGGGAGCAGCAGCGGCGTCTCACGGCGACGGTCGCTACCCGCTTGGACACGCGCAAGCCGCTGCGATGGCTGCTGCGGCCGCCGCTGCCCAAATGGACTCGATGGGTCTGAGCGGCTTGGGGTTGAGTCACCTCCATCCGTCTGCGCCACCCCCGCCCGCGCCGCCAACGCACCGCCCACCATCGATCGTGGACGACATGGAAATCAAGCCGGGCATCGCCGAGATGATACGCGAGGAGGAACGGGTAAGTTTATGACGTCACACAACCTGAAAAACACACCCACAACCACTCACAACACCCACAAAAGCGCGGTGATCGATGCGTCTATGCGACGCTCCCCTCCGATCATCCGCCGCACTGCCGCCATGCACATCGCACGAGCCGCCTGTCCGCGGCGCTGCGTGAGTTGCATGGCGGGCACTCATTCATCCGGTGGATCGGCCTGGTCTGGCCGATCACCACACTCAGCTCGCCCGTGGTTCTCACAGCCTGCCACAGAAGGTTGTTTCGCTGTTTGTTTTGATTCCCATTTCGCGCGCACGCCGCTCAATCTTTCTGGCCAACCAGCAGAGCAGCCAGCACTGAGCAGTATGCGTTGCGTCACCTCATTCGACGTCTGCACGCTGAGCAAGAGCGCGGTCGCGATCGCACATTGCAATGATTTGTCTCTCCGCTGAGCGCTGCAGAAATCCCTCGGCTGAGTCACATTCTCCGTTGTTGTTGTGCGGATTTAACGTGTGCCGGTTTATCGTCGCAACGACGACGGTGACGGTGACGGTGACGGTGATGACATCCGCGCGCAGCGGAGGCACCGGCTGATTGACAGCACTCACGTGAGTCGGTGTTGTTTTCGTGCTCCTCTCTTTGCGATCGTTCGCCTCTAATAACTGACCACGGATCACGTTATTCGCGTGGTGTAGCGAAGGTCTGGCAAGGTCAAGTTGAGTGTGCAGTGAGTGAATGACGCGACTCCGCTGCCAGTGAATGCTGGCGTGGCACTTGCGGGCTCGCAGACAGCTTTTACGATGGGCAGCGTAGCCGTGGCGTGGCAGAGAATGGAAACCAGTGCAGAACACTTTCTTAATGCTGCTCGGGGCGTGGCAAAGAGGTGTGAGCGAGAACATGAGGGGAGGGACGTGCTACTTACTTTTAAGTGGGGGTTGGTATCCACAGATCTGGTCCACAGTCGAAAAACTGTTTGCATGATGCACATGTACTCGTATGTCATGTGCTCATTGTAGGTCTGTTTGTGGCCGATCCTCAGCCACATCCTCTGTACATCCATCAGCATCCTGGCGAGTGCAGGTCAATAAACCCTGCCATCGGCTTCGGTTTTACGCCGACGATTCGAGCAAAACACCGCCACTCGATGACTCGATGGGACGTTAATCAGGCAGTTCTTCTCAATATACAATAAATACGCGTTTTTATAAAATAACTTCAATTAATCACCAGCGTGTTTCCATGGAGTAAATAAGACAAGCGCTTGGGTTGGTATTTCAGCGTCTGACACTCATCCGCTTTAGCTGCTTACGAAAACACTTGCATGTGTGTGTGTGGATGTGAGTACAAAGACGAATGTATAAAAAGTTGAGCTTCTCGGTCGTTTGAATACCTTTTCAACGATCGAATGCATCGAAACGCAGGGTACAGAAATCCATCTGTCAATATTTCAATTTAAACACAAACAGCAAAGCTGCCGGGATGCAGACACATTAAGAGGTAGGATTGTTATAATACAGCGTGTATTGGAGAGATTCCAATAACAACAACACGACGACGCGAACGGCAACCGATGCATTAATGCATTTCTTGAGAATTCTCAATAATGGAAGAACAGCGAAATATTAAAATTCATCGGTTCGGAAGAAGGGACGACGAGACGAGGGCAACGAGCGGAGATGTGAAATGATATAAGTAAATAAAAAGTTAGAAGAAACGAATTGCAGAAATTAAAAATAATATTAACGAGCCTCACACCAGCCGCACAGCGCACAGCGCACAGCGACCGCATTCAACGCATGCATCGTTTACTGGATCCTCGAAACGATCGCACACACACACACACACACACACACAGACACACACACACATGGCAGGCGATCGCAGCTGACGTGTTGGTGTTCTAAGCAATGGAACGGGCGGCTCGAACGGCACACAGACGCGTTGTTTGATTGATGCACTCAACAGCCGAGTGCCAGCGACCGCCAGACCGAAAGCCGAACAGACGGACGGACGGACGGCCGGACGGACTGATAAACAGTGCATTCGAATAATAAAAAACCTTCTCTTATGGAGGAAGAAATTGAATTTTGTATCGAATATTAAGATGTGTTTTCTGCTTGCTAATCACCATTATTCTTGGCCAAGTGAGGCGAGTCGAGTTGCGTCGGACTCCGCGAAGAAAGCCGGACTTTTATGGGTCTTCCCGTTACTTGTATTTATGCACATTCGGGATGTGCAATTAAACGATCTGCTTTACCACCGAATGTGTTTTACGATCGCCAAGATAAACATGTGTTTCCAGCTCCGTGTGAAAACCTTTCCCAGGAACCACTCCAGCCCTTGCTCACTTCACCCTCGTGTCATTATCTAAGGCGATATCTTGTCTCTAGCAACTTGTCACTAGCGACAGACCCCGTAGATACCTTAAATGTGCCAGCACTCCGAAGGTTATTATTATATGTATTTAGTTTAAACTATTAAACACATTAAAACTTCTTGATAGGAAAACCCAATTCGCCGTCGTAAAACAAAACCCACATATAAAAAGCACATACAGTAGATAGGGCTATTATACCGTGTGTACAACTTCATAATCGACTAATAAAGTCCTTATCAGCTAACTGATTAGTGGCTCTACTGGTCAAGGCCACCTCCGAAACGCAGAGCCGCACTACTCCAGCAGAACACGACCAATTAACGGTCGATCGGTGTCATTAATACACCACGCTATAGTGTGTAGATATAGTAGTTCAGTTGGCTGGCTTATCATATCAGGAGAACTCGAGGCAATACAATCCGAGCCACTCCGCGATTAGGGAGCACCGAAATAGTTGAGAGCCATAAACGACTCGACGGACACAGAAACACTTGCAAATGAAGCATGTTCCACTCCACTCGTGGTCGTGTGTTCTCCGTTTATTGTCACTACTGACAATGGGCCTGATTTGGAGCTGATGTCAAGCACAACTGCATGGCAAACAGGGCTCTTTTCGCAATCAGAGGTCACTGAGTGCGGGCTCAACACGGCTAATTAGAACTTCATAATTAATCAGCTTCAGACTCCGTCTGAGGAAGAAGTGAGGCGAAACACCGCCTTCCGTTGAAAGAACATCAGAAGCGTTGCCGCTGACACGGGCACCAAGACTGGACACCAACAACAATAACGCCGGCTTCAAAAACAAAAGCAAAACAAGAGTTAACACCACAATAAAAGGATGTCTAAAATAAAATATTTAACAACATCAATTCTTGACTTTTTTAATATTTCACACAAAGAATGCAGCCTTCGTGCTGCCTCAGCGTGTCGTTTGAGGTGCCCTCGGTTGCCAACGCCGTCACCGACCAACGCAGGTCTCCTCGCCGCGAGAACGGAGTGCCAGAGGGGGGGGGGGAGGAGCACCCGCCTCAACATCAACACCAACGACGTCACAGAAGCCAGGCAGATCCAAGCATCCGAGCTGCTTAACGCTGCGACGAAAGTCAGCCTTCGTCGCCTCCTCCGCTCGGTCACGGAGCCTTTCAGATGCTTTGTTTGATTCCTTTCTTGCTCTTTTCACAGAGCCTCCTTTCTTCCTGCCTTCTTGTGCCGAGTATTTTTATTATCTGCTCGGCTTGGAGATTGAAAAGTACAGCAGATTGAAATAATATAAATAATAAAAATAAATCTAAAAAGATGTGCGGGAAGGAGCACGTACAGAGGCCTCAAAATAAATAAATAAAAGTCTCGAAATAAATCCGAGCAGCAAAAAACTATATAATATATAACAGAACACAGCGATTTCCTGTCTCCGCCTGCATTCGATAATCTGCTGTGGTGTATCGTCGCTCCAGCTCGCATCTCGGGACGGGTTCGATTGACGGGGATGGCCGCAGACGTGATAGTTTTCGGTGCACTGGTGACGCAGCAGGTAGATTTACTAGAAGTGGAAGTAGAAGAGGGGGAAGAGACAGAATGGACACGACAGAATGGATATCGGATGTGTAAAAGAACCTCGCCGAACTGCACTCTTATGGACATGGTTGTCAACCGTCCAGATTCCAGATTCCACAGGATTTAAGAGATGTGGGGGGCTTTCCTGGGCTGGCTGCTTGAAGGGCCGCCCGCTCTATTGAATCGAATACTGGAACCCTATCAAAATATGGACTTAGTGGAGTGTTGCTAATGACTGTTTTCTACGGTTTCGATATATTGTATGTACACCTATAGTACCAGATATCGTACACCCTCAGATATCCGGACCCTTTTGCAGCTCATCGTGTTTTTATTTCTGGAGACGCTTCCCGGTGTTCTCGCTGAATTCGCCCCACTGTCCCGGGATCTGCGATGAGACCGATTTCTAAATCTGTTTTATTGCCAAACTTTGTTGCGTCGCGTCCGCGTCTGCGTCTGCGTCTGCGTTGCATTGCGTTGCTCCTTTAACGATGCCCAATGACTCAGTTGGCTGCGGAGGTTGTTGCTACCTCATTGTTGTTGCTGTTGTTGCTGTTGTTGCTGGTGTGGTTGCTGCTGCACCGTTTGTAATATCTATAAAATGTATTAATACCCACACACACACACACACACACAAACACAAACACAAACACAAATATATACAATATTTATTATTACTCGTTGTTATTGTGTTGTTGTCGGTGCTTGTAATTTATAATAAGTTTTTACGCACATTTTCCTTACAACGCGCTGCAGATACCTTTTCCGAGCAGCAGCTACTAATGCAATACAATAAATTCAGCTACAAAGTAACAAACGAAATGGAAACATAAAAGAATCTGGGAAAGAGACGGGCATCGGTACCTCCGCCGCTCAGAAGGATGATGATGCCGAAGAACGCGCTGTGCTGTGAACATCGGCGGGGCCTGTTTTCGGTGGAACGCTAGTTTTTGTTGTGTCTTCTTTCTGGTTCCTTCTGCTATTCGTTCCTCGGTAGGATTTCGGATTTCGGATTTCGGATTTCTTTCGGCTGCGGTTATTTATATGCATAAATTATTTACGCCGCATTAATAAACGTGTATAAAATATAATAAATGAGAGAAATGAGAAAAATCTTAAGCCGATTATGAAGACGTACGATATAAAAACACACGCACACACGCACACGCACACACACACACACACACACGCGAAGACGAGCTGCGTGATGCGTCTGCCAGCTACGTTTTCGCTGACACCGCAGCCAGACGCTGCCAGCCGTTGAGCGGTTTTGTTTCACCAGCCTCGCCGCTGAGCTGCATCCCTCCCGCGCAGCGTCCCTGCATCCCACCGGCATACTTTGTCGATTCTTTACAGCGCTCGAAGACGACGCGTCTCCGTCTCCGTCTCCGTTTGCGCGGCGCGTCTTCCCAACTGCTCGAATTTAAGTAATTCGCGCGCTCGTACAATCTTGAAGCGATTTCTGCGGTTCGCAATGAAGTTTTGTTTACTTCACGGCGAATCTTTTGCAGCAGCAGAGGCATCGTTCTGCTGGAGGTGCAGCATCTGTCGCCGCAGCTGTTGGAGCGACCGCGCCCACCGCTGCAGTGTGTGTGTGCGTTACTTTTATTCACACACACACACTCGCATTACTTGAATCAATTTTAATTTCTTATTTATTGCAATTTGAGTGGGTTTTTGGCCGGGTGCGCATATTGCGCATATCGTTGCTCAACTCCTTCTGTGCTTCTTGCTTCGTGTTCCCTCCTGCACTCCGCTCGATGCCGCGCAGACGCGCAGAGTGAAATTAATGAGTTCCTTGTTCTCTTCGCGAATCGCATGTTGACGCAGCTTCACTTGTGCAGAAAGGGCAGAGTTCAAAGTACATGCAGCATACAAACAGTATGCAGCGGATTCGAATGGTTGAAGTTGACGGAATCCTGAAGAGGATCTTCTGCAGGTGGCCGAAATGCGTTCATGCATTCGATTCGCCCTCCGATGAAACGCACGCAAGGTGCACTCCAGGTATGGCCATGTAGGTACTCGGGTAGGTGGGTGGGTACTGCATGAGTAGCTGAGATGTTGCGCTACGAGCGGTCCTCAAAGAGGGAGATCGAGAAAAAGGTGGCCAACTGTACTACGGAACTATTAAATGACTGTTAATTGCTTTAATGTGAAGACAAGACTGGACAACGTTTTCAGGGAATCAATAATTGGCACCCTGTTATTCTTATTTTCGAAACAAGCAGCCGAAAACATCGCGTAATTGACTCGAAAGAAACGAATTTTGTGCCCATTTCTTGTGGCGTAGTTCGCAGCTGATTCTGTGGTATATTAAAATTAATAAAGTATTAAAAACACAGAAAAATTAATTGGAAACCTACAAACGACGCGTTACACTCCGAGGCAACAACAACAATAACAACAACAAAAACAACAACAACGACACACAAACACAATAGAAGCAATGCGAGGAAAATAAATAAATAAGAAATGCGAAATAAACACAGGAACAGCAACGAAAAACGAAAAACGAAGGAAACGAAATAAAAACAAGGAATTAAATTAAAACTATAAATAAATAATTTTCAATTTTGTGCTGCAAGAAGACGAGTTGAGGGCCGCAGTTGCTGCAGTTGCTTGTTTTGAACTGAAACTGCGACAGCAACAGCAGCCGTAATCTCAGCAGCACTGCCACCAGGCGCTCAAGGAACCCAGCAACACTGCGGCGAGGTTTCTTTGGCGAAAACTTCTTCGTCTTGCTGCGTCCGTCGCTGAGCTGCAACGCGACGAGGAGTGTGTGAGCATCTGCACACACACACACACACACACACACACACATACATGCAACCCTGCAGCACTCCCAAATAATAACAAAAATGTACATTTTATTTATTTAAAATGGTTATAAATAAAAATTGAGGGGAGGCATCGGCAGGAGCTCATCTCGGAAGGGGACGGAGCGGGCACGGGAACTAAAGAAGCACATAAATAAAAATGGATTGCTTTTGAAATTGCATTTGTTTTGTTTCGCTCTTAGTTTCGGTTCCTTTTCCTCCACTCGTTCGTTTTTTCAGGCTGTTTATAAAAGTTGTGCGTCCCCATCGCATACAAAGCAATGCACCGTGGAGCCAGCAGCGCAAACGGTGGAGAAAATCTGAAGAAGACAGGCATTCGAGGATGAGTTCTCGGTTCCTGGTGTTTCGGGGGCTGCTGGCCCGTTCTGCTAGCTCTTCACTTCGTGTCCTCGAAGCGAAATGGTGGTGGATCGACCCTGAATCCGCTGCTGATCGCGCCTTCCTTGTTTCGGCCCACTGTGCCTGGCGTGACGTGTTTGTTTATCGTAGAAACGGCGTCGGTTTGCTTCGGTTTTCGATTTCAATTCGCTTTCATCTTCGCCCGCAGCACTCACTTCGCCCCTCCGCTGCACGGAGCATTAGAAACGTTCGATTTGCCGTGGATCATATCGACGCTCCGCCGGCGACGACCCCGGGCAGTTCGCAGCCATCTTGTTTGATAGACTTACCGTTTGCGCTTCTTCTTCCATTCATATCAATTATTATTATTTAATTCCTCCAACGCGACTTCCGCGGCCGGTTGCAGGGCTGCCCTGCGTTGTAAACATTCCTCTACACTTCAATTAATTTGTTTTGCAGCTCCATCTTGACGCTGCCGCGCTCCTGCTGTTGTTGTTGTTTCTGGCGCACAAGCCACTGACATCAGGTCTCCGCTTCGATCTTTCTTTGGCCCGATAGATCGATCGCCCGATCGTAGTTCAGCAGCAGAGCACGCTGACATCCTTCAGACAGATGCTCCTCGAAAGCCGTCCCTCCGAAGTACTGTCGAGCGTTCGTTCGCTTCAGTTTTGTTGTTCTTTCTTGGACCCGCAGTATTTGAAGCATGATTAATTTGCATCTTAAATAAAGATACGCATATATTTGAGTACATATTCGTTTGTATTTCCTCCTCACTACCGTCTGCTGCTGGCCTGCTTTTGATGGTGTCTTTAGTACGACAAACAGAGGCATCTTTGAGTAAACAGCATTTCCAAGGATGCAACTGCAACGGGCTTCAAACACTGAATCGTCACCGGATTGAATCTTCGTGACAGAGGGAAGCCGCCTCTTATCGCTTAGCTTTGATCGACGAGGTTCAGATATGCGATTATCTGAATAATGATCTTCGCCCGAGTCCGAGTCCTTTGAAAGCTCCGTGAGGTCGGCTTCACTTCTGTCTCTGCGTCTTCTGCGTGTGTTTAAGCGGCTTTATTTTAATTACTCTGGGCATTCTTTCGCTGGGCATCTTCTCATCGTGGGCAGTCTTCCGGACTCTTCTTTAGACACGAGAGAAGTCATTCGATCTGGACGCCGTCCCAATTCGGTCCACCATCGCTGGTGCTTATTTTTGGTGCTCTTGAGCCGCCAACAGGATTTGCGAGTTTCTCATGCAACTAAAACCGCGCGCTCACTCTGTCCTTCCCCCCACCCCCCCCCCCCCCTCCCTCACCTAGCGGAGGTGGGGACGACAGAGAGAGCGCGCGGTTTTAGTTGCATGTTGTGAGATGATGGTTGCTTGTCTCTTACCATCAGCTGCATATGCACATAAGTTTAAGCAGCTCTCTCTCTCTCTCTCTCCCTCCCTCCCGCCCTCCCTCCTTCTTCCAGTCGCTCTGTTGCGATGGCTTCGATTCCCAAATAAAGTGCCATTGCTTTGAAACACATAACATTTAACTACAAATCTTAATTTGTTGCTGGTTTAGGCAACTCAATACTCACATCCTGCCTTCGTAGACACACTATTAGAGTGTATACAGTGTTTGTAGAGGGGGGGGGGGGGGGAGGCAGATCTTCCGAACACAAACCCGAACAGATACCAGCAACAAAGTAGCGGTTGGAGCGCATTACTTCTTGATTTTATTGTGTCTTTTATTTGTTCTCATCTGACTTTCTTGTTTACCATTTAAACTTTTAACATCCTTTATTATTATTTATTGCAGTCGTCCCCGGCTTCGGCTTCGGCTTCGGCGTCGTTGCCGCTGCCGCTGCCGCTGCCAGGTCGCGCTGTTTGTGTGTGTGTGTGTGTGTGTGTGTGTGAGGATTTCTTGGATTTCTTATACGATCGTAATAAAGTTGCAACATTTTTCATCATTAAAATAAAATAAAGCCAAAAATATATTTTATCGTCCTTCCCTCGAAACGAACACCAACAACAAAGGAAACAACGATTTATACGCAGCGAAGGAGAGGGCGAAGGATAGGGCGAAGGAGAGGGCGAAGAGGGCGAAGAGGGCGAAGAGGGCGAAGAGGGGCAGCACGAATAATAATAATAATAATAACAACAACAGCAGCTTCGAAGGAAGAAGCTACGCAGCGGTTCAAAGCGAGAAGCAGCGGTCTTGAATGCTGCATTAAAGAAATAAAATACGATATAAAATAATATAAATTAATACTTCGCGATGAACGGCGACGGACGCCGGTTCCCGTGTTCGTTGTTGTTGCAGCTCGCAGTCTCAGCACTGGCACAGTGGGCCAAAGGGTCCGAAATACCGTCGCTCTGCGGAGGACTGAAATCACTTCAATTGAGCTGAAGCCCAGCCAACGGAAGTCGGTCAAACTTTCGTGATGATGGATGGAAATTATGTTGAATTGAAAGACAATTTCGGCGTTTTCTTTCGACGTCTCCCGAGCTGTGTTCTGCTTTTTAATGATGTTCTTAATTTTAAGTTCGAAAATCACTACAGTTTCTTGGGCAGACTTTCGCCCGTCCGCGTGCGTTGTGGCCACTGTGAGGCACTACAAAGCAGCAGCTGCTTCAGGAAATGATTTTCAAAAATTTTTAGTTTATGGCGCTGAATGGAAACGCTTCGTTATTTAATTGTGCTCATAAATGAGAGGAATGAAGAACGAATCTCATTTATTTCTGTAAATTGTTATTTTTATGTAATTCGCTCGCACGACGCAGCGTCGCACGCGGAACACCCGACGAGCTCAACGAACTCTGCTGGGGTCGGTTCGGTGTTTTACAGACCCCCCCCTGCCCATCCCTCGGCCCTCCTCCCCTCACAGAGAGTGTGAAACGGCGGCGACCCTCGAAAAGTGTGAATGAGAGCCAAACAAAGGAAGCACCTAAAAGAGGACCGCTTTAATTGCTTTCTGACTAAACGAATATCTTGAATTAATATTTAAATGATATCGCATGCGGTAAAAAGCGAGTGAAGCGAGTGGAGCGGGGAGAGCGAAATTTGTTTTGTTGTTTAATTGATGTAGCAGCAGAAATGCATGAAAATCCATCAGCAACATTTGAATAACATCGAATTCTCAACACTTGTAATCGCTTTACTTGGTTGCAATGCGTTTGTAGTGGTTGCCTTCACTGTGGTCGTTGTTGCTGCAGTCTCGGCTGCCCCGCTAGCACTCGAACCGCGGCGAACCCGAACCCGATCCAACCCAAACCGATACCACCACAGAGATACCTACGACTCGGGGCCCTCCTCCCCACGGCGCCGCCCCTGCCGTATGTTAATCGCCGTAATGGCTTTTAGGATTATGACAAAGCGTATTTTTAATTGATTGACGTCAACATATTTTTTCCCTTCAGTTTTGTTCATACTAAAATAATTATTATTAAAAATTTGTATTTGAAGCACTGGAAATGCAGGCGCGGCAGCGGGCGGCGGGGCAGGAGGCGAGTGCAGAAGATTAAAATCGAATTTGAAATGCGAACGAAAGAGCCGATTCAATTGTGCTCGTGGCAGGGCTGCCATCGCGCGGCGAACGCAGCGAAACGGCTGCCACTTTCGACAGACGGATTTTCAGACCCTGTTCGCTGTTTCGCTCTCGAAAAGATGCACTTTCAATAGTTTGAGTCAGTGTGATTCATTTCTGAGTTTCCTCTACCATTTCCTGTCTTGCAAGTGATTTTAGACACTTTTCTGGACGACTTTTGATGGAAACCTCCTGCGTTTGTTTCGCTTTAGCATGTGAACACTTTCCTCACCCTCACTCCCGCTCTCACTCGCACTTCTACCGTGGGTACCGCGAGTGTGCTGGCTGACTCTCGGATGTCTGTCGTTGTCGTCGTTCGCATGTATTTTTGAATTAATGAATTTCATATTATGACATTTTAGCTTGCATCTGCATAACATTTAATTGTCTGTCCGTCCGTCTGTTCGTCTGTCCGTCTGTCCGTCTGTCTGCTTGTGTGCTTGTCGTCTGCATCGAGTGTGGAAATGAATCGTTTGTCATTGTGTCAGCTGACTGAGTTTCCCGGCTTGTTTTCCTCCGTGTTTGCGTGGTTGTTGTTAGTAATCCGGTGCTAACAAATCGCTTGCATCTACTATTTATCGGCTCGAACTCGGCTCGAAGTTCTCTCAGCGATGCCACCTCCTCGGGGATGGAAACTGGGGCTCAATGGGTGGGTCAAAGTAGTTGTGCATATCTTAAGACGCAGATAACCAGTTTGACCATCCGAAGGACTCTAAGATGTCCGTCCGATATACGCAATTATGACGTACTTTTCACCTCGTTGACCCACTGTAAGCGATTCGAAAGAAACGAACAAATGAATGCGCGTTTTTATGCTGCAGACTTCAGAAATGATTTAAGAAATACAAAAAATAAAATTACAATTTATTACAGTTTAACTCGGGAAGGAACAAAAACGAAGGCGTGTCACTCCCGCTCTCTGCATGCCCCATAAATGCCCCAACCAAGCATTCAATGCAATTGCTTTTGAACGCAAAAAACACTTTCTACCTGCGACTGCGATGCTTCAAAATTTATTTCATATCATGGAATACAATTTAAAAGAGGAACGAATACAATGTAATAACTTATGAAGTACTCACAGCAGCAGCACAGCAGTGCATCGATGAAGCAACAACAACAACAACAACAACAACAACAGCAGTCCTCTCTTCACCATCATCAGACATCTGTACATCATACACAGATGAAGTGTATGTAGGCTAGAAATGTCGAAAGACCGAACGAATCATTAAAAGTACAAAAATTATCAATAAATAAATAATAAATAATAAATTTGCGGTGTGTTGCTCGGGTTGTTGTTCGAAGGACTACATACATCCGTCCTTCAGAGCTATTCGGGGTCACAAGCAGTCAGCGGATAGCAAGCTCAGAATCGAGAGCTCGCAGTGCGAGTATATCGAGTGTTTGAGGTCGATGGTATCCTTTTATTTGGGTGCACTGCTGGCTCAAGTCGCAGGTAAGCAATACAGTCGCCTTCGCTCAGCGGGCGATCGCAGGCATCGATCACTCACTCTCCATCATCGGCTCATCCGCACTTCGAATGTTACGGAAACAACGAGAAGCAATTCGCTCCTATCGCTATTATCATCGTTTCTAATCATTATCTCGGGGTTTCTTTGTGTCTCTTTCGAATTTGAAGAATCATCGCAGTCTTTCTACCGACAACGTTTTGCTTTCTTCTGTAACAATCATTTTTTTAATTCCTTTTCTGTGGCTTGTTTTTGATTGCCTCTAATAACTGAGTAGAGTTGCCGCCTCGTCGCCGTCGTCGTCGTCGTCGTCGGCGTGCCACGACGCACCACATGTTGTTGTTGTTGTTGTTGTTGTTGTTGTTGTTGTTGTTGTTGTATTTTTATTGTTATTATTGGCAACATGTTGTTATTTATTGTTATTTGTTGCAAATATTTTATTCCGATTTATTCCATATATTATTTTATTTTATTTTATTTTATGATTTTTTATATCTGCGCATTGTTTATGGGGAGTGTTGTTGTTGTTGTTGTTGTTGTTGTATACGTGCTGTCATTTAAGAAAATTGTTGCTCAGTTTCTGTTTCTTCTGCGTTAAAGCGATGAAAAACAGCCGCAGCAACAGCAACCAGCAATAATATTAATATTATTATGTAGAGCAACGCCACGTTGAACGCGGCTGGCAGACACACTTGGGTCCCAGCTTAGGTCCCGGCTCCGGTCCCAGCTCGGGCTTGATTCGGTCGCAGCGACATTTAGTGAGCGTGCATATTTTATTGCTAAATAATAAGCAGCTATTAAAATAATTGGCAAATTGCACTAATACAGCCACACACACACACACACACACACACACACACACACACACACACACACACACACACACACACACACACACACCCATGGCAGCAATAAAATATCCCTGCGAACAATCAGACGTCTGTCCGACTTTTGTACATCCGCATACAGACATTTGTACGTATGTTTGTCTGAACGAAATTAAAATTTAATTTAATTCCTTGAAAAATGTGCTCCATAAATTTTAATCATCTGTGTGGATGAGAAGGGAGGGGCAAGGGAGGGGGAAGAGAGAGAGAGAGAGAGGGAGAGTGGCAAAGGGAGAGAGACATAGCGATTGCGATTGAAGGGAGAGAAAGCAGCATGTTTTGATTAGTATTCTTTATTTACTTCTGCTTAATTTTATATGTTTACAAAATAAAATACTATATTATATAATATTATAATATAGTTTCTACTGATTAATTTAGTTCTTTAAATAAAGTAGGTGCTAAGATATGGTGGAAAGTCGAGACTAATTCACCGTGAATAGAGTACTGAGGCTTCTACAACGACGATTATGTAAAAGATTACAGAGACCGAGATAGAAGATCAGAGTACAAGAGCGAGATTTGAGATTCCCATCAAGAGAAGAAGAACCCATTAAAAAGCGAACAGAGTGCATTTTCAGGAAATCGATCGATTTAAACCTGCATCCTTCCCCTGCATCTTCTTCTTCTTCTTATTCTTCTGGGAAGATAGTTTTTCTTTTAGAAACGAAGAGTCCCTGGATTCCTAAGAAATTTGATGACTGAGTCCGATTCTGATTCTGTTAGCAAATGAAAGTCGAGGCAATTGAAGCTGCTATTCACATTGCGTTGTTATGCACACTATAGTATATATTTACATAGTTTTTAGATGAATTTAGCTGTTAACTTTTGCCCACTTTTCAAGCACTTTCTGTGTATGTATTTGGCTGTATTTGAACCAAGAGTCGTCTCAGAGACTCCAAGAGTTTATTTTGATTATGTACTTGTCATAATTAACCGCAGTCGAACCGAGTGTCCGAGTGTCTGCCGCTCGCCTCGCCGCCCCGCCGCGGTACCCGCCAGACCGCCAGAGTACCCGGCAGAACCGGCAGCTACTGCGGCTGCCCCAGTTAAAGTTAATAGTAATTATTTTAATAATAGTTATCGGAGTCGTTATAAAACAGAAACTCACAGAAATACGTACATGCGCGGTAATAAGACACAATATGAAATCCATACAAACTACGAGATGCTAATAATACGGTGTGCCACAATTTATAGCGAGTCCAGAGCCGGCAAGGGGAGAGGGGCGGGGGGGGCGGCAATCGGGGGCCACAGTGGAGCGGAAGTTGATAAGTAAATAGAGAAAAAAGCACGCGGCGTTGTGAAAACGTAGAACCAGAGACCAGAGAAGCACAGAAAACGTTGTCAGTTGAGAGACTATTTTCGGTGCTCGGCACAGTGGGCCAAACTCGCAGGCACTCCCGCAAAAGAGGCGAAACAGGACAAGAACAAACACGTCAAGACAGTGTTAAGGAAGATTAGTGTTGCAAATCGTTTCAATCACTCGTCAGACGAAAATAAGAGTTCGGCGGGTGGGAAACACGCGGAGATCCACATCTCTGGAGCATAAGCGAGCATTTGAGAAGCCCGACGAGGGGCGCAGGAGGGACCGAAGCCAGCAGCCAGACCGAAGGAGGATCCAATAAAATACCACAGACAGTCGAAAAGTAAAATTGATTGATTAGAGTGCGAATCGTGCTGCAAAAGACGACTGTTTCATGGGATATCCTCGAGGAGTCTTCTGTTTCTCGCTCTCATCGTGCGTCTCTGTTATTATAGAAAACTGGAATCGCTTCAAATTTCATTTCGAACTTCGAACTGAAGATCGAATAATTTCGGGGCACGAACCACGCTTGATTTCGCTGTGTTTCGAGTGTTTCGAGTGTTTCGAGTGTTTCGAGCTCAGTTTTTCATTTTCTATTCACAACTCGTGGGATTCGTAGAAGATCGAGCCGAGGAAAAGTTCTTCGAATTCTGAGACACAGCGTGAAGAACGCGTTCAACGCTCATGTTTGTTTGTTTGCTGGTTTGTTTGTAGAAACTTGTTGTAGTTTTCCCCACTCCCTCGTGTTGTTGTTGTTGTTTTATCACCAACACACCGTGAAAAGTTGTGCAAATAAACAACACATCTCGGAGTCAACTGAACGCCGTCGACGACGCATCTACTCGTACTTCATTTGGTATTTATTTGTTTTAACGCTTTTTAGTTGTTTATGCGTTCGTGTACTCTGCTAACAGGAACCTTCTTTGTTTGCCGTTCGTGCGTCGTCGGATGGATGCTAAAAGAAGAACGAAAACAGGTTAAACGAAGTCGTTGACTCCATCTTCGTACGAATCACTTAAGTGAGTCGTTTCGGAACCTCTTCACGAGTGTTGCCAGTCTTGAAATGAGTTCGGCAGCGTTTCAACCACGTTTCATTGCCCGACCGAACGAAGATCATTCCTCATTCCTAATTCCTCGTGCTCTCAGTCGGTTTGCCGGAAATGCTTCTGATGGTGGCTCACTTTAAGCTCAACGTGATCCTTCTGGCTTCGTGGGCCGAAGGGACGAAAACGGGTCTCCTAACGAAGCCTGATCGCCGTTTTATGGCGATGGCGCTGGCGAATCCTTACATTGTTCATTTGCATTTTAATGCTTTGCTTTTACATTTTTATGCACAATATTTTATCGTTTAGGTTTTAATTGCCGCGCCGCGGAACAAAAGCACACAATGTTGCCACTTTTACGATTCTGTTAGCCGCAATCGAGCCGATTCCACACTTTGTAGTCCGTGTGGTCAGTGTGCCTCGGCCCCGGAGCGCGACGGACCCCGTAACAAGCAACCCATTTCATCGGTTTCGATGGACTCTCCGGTGTGTGCACAGAACTACTTTAGACACTGCTCGGTATTAAGTTATTACAGCTAACAAGTTCTGCCGCAGCTGCGCCGCAGTTCTGCCGACCAGCAGTCGCAGCTGCGGCGCAACAATGTTGCCACGTATAAAAGTTTAACGATTAAAATAATTAACATGCGTGAGACGTAATTCCGCTCGTTTCTTGTGCATTACGCAATAAAAGTAAGCTTTTTATTGTAAGTTTTACGGCGAATATAGAAAAAGTGTCGGTGTCTTGCTCCAGCTGGAGTGATAAAGTCGCTTATGCACCGCATGATGGCTGCATGCTGCACAATAAAAGCATTCCGCGTCCCTGTTCGGGCGACGGAGCAGCCATAAAGCGGGGCAACTTTGTTGCCGCAACATTATTAGAAGTACGTAGAAACATAAGCAGAATAGAACAAGAAATTACGCTTGATTCCGATGACATGCAGCAGAAAACAAACAGAATCGCGGTGTGTGACTGCTTTCATTCAAATCTTCAGCTGCGCCGGCCAAACTCGCGATTCCTCCGTGAGCGGGGGCCAAATCGCGAAGCAGTGCAGGATTTAAACAAATAATGGTAAATAAATAGTACCATCAGTAGTAGTATATAGTAAAGGCGGAATGCAGTGGAATAAGATGCCAGTTTATTGTATCGGCGGGCACCCTGTTCGACCTCGCACCCTGTTCGACCCGACGGCGGTGGGCCCGCACACACTGCGACTCCATCGTTTCGCAACAGTGTTGCACGCTGTCGTAAATGTTTATGGCGCGTTTCTTTCCCTCTCGATTTCTTATTTAGATTTTTTAATTGCTTTTATAGTGTTTATGATAAATTTGAAGTTTGTTTATGGACCTAATATACATATACACCACGCGTGTGTGTGTGTGTGTGTGTGTGTGTGTGTGTGTGTGTGTGTGTGTGTGTGTGTGTGCAGCATCCGCCGCTGTTGTAGGTTGATGAGGCCGTAAAGAATTAATTTTTAACTCAATTAATTTTAACGCGAATTTGTATCAAACGAAGCAATAAAACTTTAATTAAATACAGAGTCCAGCAGCGGCGGAGGACGGAGGAATGGAATTAAAAATAAATTTAATAACGCAGGGAGAAGCGGCCCCCTTCCCCCTGCCTCCCCCCCCCCTCCATCAAACCAAACAAACAACCAAGCAACAATGTTTACAGCGAATGAAGCGAGTGGAAGGGATTCGGTTTTATTAACAACAACAACAACAACAACAACAACAACAACAGTAAACAACATTAAAAGACAGATTAAGGAAGAGAGCACTATAGTGAAATAAAAGAATAAATAACTATAGCGTCCTCAAGACGAAGACAAAAGCTACTCGTTATATTATGAAACTTATTGTATTATTATGGAATTATGGATTATTTGCCCACTTTAACTCAGAAACGTCTTAAAAGTGAAGAGGGACGGCTATAAAAAGTGATCATGAAAGATTATCAGGATTCACCCGATTCCCGATTAAGAACCCGAACAGGAAACGAAGAGCAGTGATGCTCCATGATAACTCCATGTCCACGGTGACTTCTGGCTGCGGTGACCTCCCGAAGATTGTCCAGTTCGATGGGATTCCAATGTTCGATAGTGTGGAGCACCTCCATTGATGGCGATAGAAGTCGTTCCCAGACACTCGCTTTGTTCGAGTAGAATTCGTATAGTTTGCCATGCATTCGTACAGGAATTTCAAGTACAGAAAAGAACTACAATTAAACATAAAAAAAGTGAGAAGGAACCCCGGCGAAGTGGAAGAACAAGCAGCCGCATTAGAATCAACTCGGATATAGTGTCCAAGTGCGTGTGTGTGCGTGTGTGTGCGTGTGTGTGTGTGTAGTAGTAGTAGTAGTAGTAGTAGTAGGTACCTTAGCCTAACCTGCTGGAGACTACTACAACCACAACAGAGCAACAACAACAACAACAACAACAACAACATGCAGCTATTTTCATATAAATGCATCCGATGTGTTTTGATGTCAATGTTTGTTGTAATATTATTCAGTATCGATGTGGTTGTTGTTGATGCTGATGTTGAATTATTATTGCTGTAATTGTTGTTGTTGCATTTCATATCTTAGTTTCAACGATGGTTTGTTTTGAAATGTTTTGTTTTTCGTGTTCGTTGTTGTTGTGTTTCAATTAAAACACACACACACACACACACGCGCATTTGTATCTCTAAAAATTTAGGGCACTCGGTACGGCTGGCATTACAATTGGTGGATGTTACAACAAATGAATCGAAAGAAAGAAGAGAGAAGAACAGATCGGAAAACAAATAAAATACGATATGAAATGTTACGAGAACGAAGAAATAATAAAGAATAACAGAATTCATGTGCTAACAGAAAACTAAACAAAAATAGAGAAAGAAAGAAAGAAACGCTGCACTTGATACGTGAAAACAAAGGAAAATAATTACTATGCCGCCTGTAGAGGTACGCACACACACAACGATAGCTGCATGGGTGTGTGATGGTGTCTGTGAGGTACTAATAATGAGCAGTTGGCTTTTATTTGGATTGCTGCTGGCATCAGAACACTTTTCAATATTATTTTAAAGCGCTGCTGCGTGGATAATACAAGGAAATCTCGTTGTTGTTGTTGTTGTTGTTGTTGTTGTTGAACGATCACTCACTCAGACGCACACACAAACAGACAACAACAACAACAACAACACTAGCAGCCTCAAAAATCAACAAGAAAGCATTGAATATTGTAATACATAATAATAATAAAAATACTCATAATAATAACAATAATCAGCAGATTCACAAGAATACTCATGATCAACGTCATCATAGTCATCGTCATCATCGTCATCGTCATCGTCAACGTCATCATCGCGATCGACATGAGAGCAACGGCCTCCATCGCGCAAGCGGAGTCGTTTATAAAATGTATCCAAATACAATTAAAGAAACAGCTTGCAGCTGCAAGCCAACAACAACAACAACAACAACAACAACAACAACCACTATAAAAACAACCACATGCATTTAATTTCATTTAATTATGAGAGGAGCAACGGATTAAACTTGCATACGAGAGAGAGAGAGCGAAATACGAGTACGAATCGAAGCGCAGTGTTGTTGTTGTTGTTGTTGTTGTTGTTGTTGTTGGCGGTGCAACGGACGCAGCGTGGGTGCGTAAGCAGAGAGCAGAACACGTTGGAACGCGTGATCTGTGGCTGTAACAAGTGATAAGCGAGGGCTTTCGAATGGGTGACTTAATAAAGTTAGGCAATCATTTTGAGAGAACTCTCGACTGTCAACACGTGGCTGTTGGTGCCACTCTCACGTCAGTTGTTGGCTTCGTGTGCTGCAGAGTCAACAGAGTGCATCATCATCATCATTATGATTACAGCGACCATCATCGTCGTCGTCATCGTCATCATCATCATCGTCAGCAGCAGCAGCAGCAGCTGATGAAATGCATGCGCGACTGGCGGACATGGAGTACATACATACAACAACAACAACAATAACAACAACAACAACAGCAACAACAGCGACTTCTAGCTTCAAAACGCAGCCACATGTTCGAAGTGATTACAAATTAAATTCAGATGCATGAAGAAGAGTAGACTTCAATGCTCTCCATACGCCTCCGTCCCTCCCTCTCTCCACCAAACATCCATCCATCATCGGGAGGGGGGGGGGGGGGGGGGGGGGAAGCATAATTAATTTCATTCTCATTTCTGTGTTTATGCGTATGTTCATGTGTATTTTTGTACATTATTTTTAACTGCTCGCACTTCATTCCATACCTAAACACACACACACACACACACACACACACACACACACACACACATGCACACACACACGTCTTTTTCATGGATGCACTCTACTCTTCACTTTCATTTTTGATCTCTTTGTTGCAGCTGAAAAAAGGGCCGATTTTTCAATGAGTCTGTTTTTTAGCTGTTGCTGTTGTTGTTGTTGTTGTTCTTTTGTTCTCCCCGCACTTCTGCTCCGTGCATCGGAAGCAGAAACGACCCAACAATCAGCGGAGGGAGTTTCGGATTTTATTCATGTGCCTCTTTCGCTCTTTTGTACTACGATTTCACATAAAAGATGCTCCTTTGTTCCCCGAGAAAATCTCTTCATTCAGCCATCATCACGATTAATTTTATTCCTCAAATTATTATCTTAAAGTGTGTTTTTTACATCTGAAAAGTATTAGTGGAGAATTTAAGCATCAATCAGAAGGCTCCACCCCCCCACCCCCCGGACACCCTCCCAGAGTTAAGCTAAACTCGTGTATCGTGTGTGTATCTCGCAACACACTAAATTTTGACCTCGTTCTGCGCTACGTACATCTGCCCCAACGTAATTAAATCACTGTACCGAAGCGGGGGGGAGGGAGGGGGCGTTGAAGGGGGTGTCGGCGAGCGTTTGTTAGCTGAAAACTTATTAAATAAATAAATAAAATGAACTCGCTAGCTGCGCACTTAATTAATAAAGCAAACAATTAAATTAAATTGCCACATAAGCGTCAGGAGGAGGACCGGACGCGGGGGGGGTCAAGTGTACCCTCGGACTGCACCCACTTTAAATGCGTCACGGTTCGCGTTGAAGTTACAGACAACTCGTCGGACGCGGGACCACCACTTGAGAGGTGGGGTGAGCCCCCTTCCCTCGAATAGCCTCTCCCTCTCCACTCCTCTTCATTTCCAGATCCTTCTGCGGAAGGATGATTGAATGAAAGTGCTTGGAACTTCATCCAGCAGCGGACACGAAGTCGATAACTACTCATCCCCCCTTCAAAGCGCCCACATTTACAAGCTCTGAATGATCCGGCGTTAGGCTATTCCGGCATTAAGTAGTTCCACAGCTGCAGTAGCTCTTCTACAGGCCCCAAGTTAAGGTTATTAAATCGCGGGTGCCTTCGCGAGCTGCCCATGGAAGGGGAGAAGTGCCACGCCTCCTCTTCTCAGAGCCGTCTGTTGTCCTCCTTCCGGTTCCTTGATGACGCATTTATTCAGTTACTGAGCTGGCATTCCTGCCAACAGCCAACCCAAGCACCGGCCCGTCCAAACCACTTACACACTTTATGGCGGCAGTAAAAACTTTGCCGAACTTGCAACGTGCAGCTCCTCATAATCTAATAATTCGGGAAGAAGCGACACTTGACTTTGCATGTGTACGCAGCGAACAACCAGCGCTGGTGAGAGAGCGAAAGCGAGAGCGAGACGGAGCCACTCGGGAGCCACGCACTCGAGGGCAGTGTTGCCAGCCAGCAGTTTGAAGCGTTTTCGATTAAATTCAATATTTTGATAGATTTTCCACAATAAAATAGGAGCTGCGTATCCTGTCTGACTGACATGCATGCACGCGACATGCTCATGAACTGTGGTTGTCTGCTGGATGGAGTGTTGTACAGACTTCTGTTGTTGGTGTTGTTGTTGTTGCTGTTGTTGTTGGTGTTTCTGATGATGTTTCCGTTGGTGTCCACCGTTAGTAGCGTCATAAACTGCGTACAAAAGTTGTGAACATTTTGTGCCGAAGTGTGTTTCGACTCAACGGCGAAGGGAGGTCGACGGGGTGGAGGGGGAGAGGGGGAGGGGGAGGTGGCAAGTGCGTGTGTGTGTGTGCGTGTGTTGGTGGCGGCACAAAGGAGGTTAATTAGGTTTTCCTTTGATTAATTAAGTGATTGCATTATCGATGTCATAAAAGCGTCGTAAAATATTGCAGCTCAATCATAGTCACCATGCAACCCAGCTGCCCAGCCGCCCAGCCGCCCCCACCCACGTCCTCACTCAGCCCTCTGGCAACAATACCAGGAGCGCAGCATTCACATGGCCCATTTTCAACACACTCAACTCGAAAACAACAACGTGGCAACTTCTTGTTATTAGTGCTGCCCTTTTGCCGGTGTTTTTGCGAGGAAAGAGGTCGCTTTTTTCCATTTACGGCAGACTCGGGATCACAATATTTGGGGTCTATGGTGGGAACCCGAAGGAAAGGAGTTTCTCTATTATTAGACAACGCGTTTTCATTGTAGGCAAGGCTGTAATTAATGCGTGCCTGAGTCGCAACCTCATTGGCAAGCATTCGCCATCAAAATAAGCACCAGACTTGCCACGCCTACTTCCGCCTCCATCCTTCACATGGGGTGTCACATTGTGTTGTTGTCAGTAACTCCAAGCGGGCTAAATGACCGATCGGAGTAGATAATAAAGCTATATACACGTACGTGGGTTCTTTTAAGCAGTAGATGAGCCCCCTCCCCCTCCCCCCTCCCAGACTCCGTCCGTTACGGAAGAGGTGCCTCGTGTTGAATGAATGAATATATTGACTGATTCTTGTGCCGGTTCGAAATATGAACCAATAACTGCCAGTGGAAACACACGCCTCTAAGCCACACATCCCCCTCCCCGCCCACACAATACTCCCTTCCGACAGTGCTGTCCGTATATTTAACTTGATTCTTTGTTCTTTAAATTGAGAAAAACTTCCAGAGCAAAAATAAGAGTAGAGAAAAATTAATACCGAAAGCAATTAAAATCGAGCGAGAGAAAACTCAATCGGAAAAATCTAATTCAATGCTAGTTTCAATGCTAACAGGCGGCGGAGGGGAGAGCAACCCCCGGGAAGCCGGCAGCCGTGGGACTCCCCTCCCATCGCAGAACAGGGGCAGCAGCAAGTACAAAAAACAGTAGTGGAAAAGGGAGCGCCCACACAATTTGTTCCGCTGTGAATTCAACTCATTTTAAGAAAAAATTATGCATTTTTTCCGTTCATATTCCGAGCGTGTCCATGCGAGGCGCCAATCAAACAGCGGCTCGGAAGGCAGCGGACCAGGGCGAAGGGGCGGGAGGGGTTGGGAGGCGGCCCACGGAAGCCCAGCAAATAGACGACATGCAAGGAAGTCGGTGTGGAGCAAGCGAAAGAAATCCTAAGAAGGAAGCAGGAAATCGACGAAGTGATGGAGCAGAAAAAATGTTAATTTTTATTGGTGGACGCTAAAAAGGACGCGGAAGTGAGTCGAACACAAGTCGGGTTCCGTCAGGAGAGAAGGCGCCGCGCTGAGGCGGCTTCTACACGTGACGTAATTACATCCTACTTACGCGTGGCGGCGCTGCCATCGCGGAGGAAAGCGGGGCGCATTCCCGGCCACTCGGCTCCGTGCGCCTTCCATTGGATCCGCCGCGTCACGTTATCGAAAGCGGTCCGCAGCAGGCTGCAATTTAATTATGAACAAATCAATGCATATTTTTAGGCGCATTCAGATGTTGCTTATTTACACATTTATTGTTGTTGTTGTTGCACCGTTCCTTCGTGCTGCGGCAGGTTCTCATCGAAATCATCGCTGCAAACTCGCAGCATCGCATCGTACTTCGCTCTCGCTCTCTCCCACTCGCTCACACACACACTCACACGCGCGGAAGTAGAGACACCCGCTGCTGGGAGCCACCACTCTACTCCTCTGCGTGGTTTTCTATTCCAGCAGCAGCAGCGGTGACGGCGCCATCGGCCCAAAGTCCTGCGGATCCCTGCCCAACTTCATTTAATTTAGACGAAGCAAACGAGTGCCAGGAGGGCAGCGGGCAGGGGGCGGGGGGGGGGAGGGGGGAGGGGTGAGGGAGGTGCAGCAGGCAGTCGATGGCGGCGTTTTCTATATTTTATGGGCAACGAAAACCAATTCATCTCGCAGCGAATGCATCCCGCACTCCGGCGGCCCTGCTGCTGTATGCGTGTGTGTGTGCGCGCGTTTATTCATGTGTGTCCGTGTCATTGGCACCAACAGAATCCCAAGAGTGGTCCTGCGAGCCGCACAACATAAAGTAATGTTGCCGCTCTTCGTCAACAAAAATGACCGAATGGCTGCGTGTGTGGAAGCATGTGCTGTGTTTTGTGATTTACACGCTTGAAAAGGAGAAAAGTTACCTAAAACCGAGGAGTCGCTCTCTTCGTCGATGCCCTTCACTTAAAACTTGCACCCCCACTGCACCCCTGGAGCCCCCTTGCGCCCCGAACTGAAGCCGATTCTGGGCCAAGGGGCAGACTGAAGTGAGTAGAGGCTGCCCTTGGCCCATGATCACCTTGCGATCACATCATCGGTCGCCCCCGACGATTGACGCTCCAGAATATCTGACATACACTCATGCCGAACGTTCGGGCCTCATGACAGTTTCCACAATCGCCCTCCATGCTTCACGCCCCGCCCCCGAAGCATGTGCAACTTTAATCACCCCATTAAAAGCTACCCTCATCTACTTTTATTATTCTTCCTCCGTTCGGTCACCAGCGAGCATAATAAAATATTAATTTATGATGCGACGAAAACCAAAGTAATTTATATTGACAGATAGTAACCAATTTGAAGTCGCCCCGCCCCCCGCCCCCCTGCGCGAGCATTTGAGCCGTTAAGAAGCGTCGCCGAAACAAGCGCACAGGAATAATAAACGGAAGAATGCAAATTAGAGCAGAATATCGATCGGAATAACAATAAATCGAATTTATTGAGACGCAGCCAGGACAACGCCCACCACCACCCACCACAAGCGCCGTTATACACTATAGCAGCTCAGGAGCGTACAAATCTTAATTGAATTAAAAGAAATCATACACAAAAGCCGGGGAAGGAGGCAAGAAAGCGATATTGCGGTAGTGGGGAGTGAGACGGCGAGGGGGAGAGGGGAAGACGACGCTCTAGAGAGACAAACTGACTCGCTCACGTCTCCGCTGCGCTTGCAATCAAGAAGTATCCGCTTTTGCAGAAGGATCTCCGATGTATTGCATGAACAACACTCTTGTCTTCAGTCCTCCCTTTGCCCCGATCCCGATCTCCTTCATCGCAGACCCTCGCCCTCTGTCCCTCCTCTCCTCGGGCAGTCGGGCAACTCAACTTCGCTGGAATCAAATCGATACTCGCACAGAAGCACGACTCAAAACTGCGTATTAACAGCGATCACCACGCCGATCCGATCCGATCCGATCCGATACGCTCGCATCAGTCGTTAACTCATCGCAACAGCCTCATGCAAATAATTTTCGATGCTCTGCAAATAAACACGAAAAACAGACGAAGAATCAATAAATACACGCATTAAAGAGATCCACCGCAGAACGCACGGTGCTCAGAAGCTGGGGAAAAAATTGATGCGTATCCGGTGCTGGATGATTACGCATCCGACGAAATTACTTGGGAATACGCTTCGAGTTGTGGAATAATAGCACGGATGCTGCAACATGTGCTGGCAATTGAAGGTCGGCCTTAAGAGGTGCAGCAGGAGCACTCGGGACAAGAGGTGGCCGGAAAGGAGGGCATCCACTGGGAGGAATGGCACCTCAAAGACGCACACGAGCAGGCGATCTCAGGCCATTATTTCCGCCTGTTAACCGGGCAGGTTTTCATTGTCTGGGCACGAAACAAGGTCAACATTGCGAAGAGCGAAGAGCGAAGAGCTCAGAGCTCAGAGATTCCCTACGGGGCAGAGTCCTCAGAATGCAGCCGCCCAGTGCCCCAGTTGGAAATGCGTGCACTCGGCACACTCCGCTGCCTGCCGGGTGGGTTTCTTCGAGTGACAGATGGCTTGAAAACAGCCAGCACAAAAGTAATAACGTGAACAACGACTTCAATGAAGCTTCTCACTCGTTCTCTCGACTCTTTTGTGCTCCTTCTTGCATTTTCGGTAATAATGATTGGTTTCACTCCCCCCCCCTCGGCAGGTTCGACAACGAGGAAGAGAACAGGGTGCGCTCCCTTCGACGCCGCTTATTGAGCCCGGCCACGAGTCCTGCGTAGAAACATCGACTGCGCTCCGGCAGCAGGCAAACAATCGAAGAAGTCGCTGAGCCAGCAGCAAGCATAAAATATAAATACAAATAATAAAAGTAAAAGCGAGCTGAAATAAAATAATAATTCCAGCCAAGCAGATGTTCGAGTGGAGAAGCGGAGTATTAATGGAAGCAAGCGAAGCAATGAACGAAAAGCACCAGATTAATTGCTCGCCTTCTTTGAGCCGAGTTGCTGCTGCGGTGGCGAAAAATTCAAAGCGAGTCCGTCTGCGCTTCGGGGTGGGCGGACGCCTCCTGCTGCTGCTGCTGCTGCTGTTCTTGAAAGGAAGCCCTTCCAAGCGGTGGCTGGCAGCAGGGGTGCATCTCGCCGAAACACAACTAATTAAGCAATAAAGTCGGGCAACGCGAAGCGGGTTTCGCCAGTGATGCCGCGTGGGTGCAGCGCCAGCAGATAAGACATCAGAACGAAGAGGATTTCCATTCAGAGGAGTAAATAAGCGAGTCAACCAATCGAGTGGTCCAGCAACAACAACGACAAGGACAACAATGAACTTGGGTTGAAAACTTCTCGAAACTGGAATTTCCTTCATTTCTAAACACTTGTCGAGTCTGTCTTCTTACGTTGCCCAAAATAAATAAATTGCAACGTTTCAGTTGTTTTTACGATCTTTGGAAATCACTGCCACAATCGAAACCGAGAAGGAGACTACAACAACACCAACAACAACACTCTTCAGGTTGAGGAAACCCGAGCGAGTGCACACTTTCTTCACTTTCACCATCCGCAGCATTCCTCGGCGAATGTCGCGAATTCCACAACCCAGAAAAGCGCCATCTTCGCTGAGTGCGACCCGAGGTTACTCATCGGCAGCAGACTTCGTGCAGACAGCAGCAGCAGCAGCAGCAGCGACAGCATCGCTTCGTCGTTTCTGAGCTCCTGCTTGCGAAGCTGCTCCGAAGACGGCTGCATTTTTTCGCTACGCAACACTTTTGCACTCGATTGCATGCTGCTGTGCGGCACACAAGCTCGCGCCCTCCTCCGCCTCTGTTCCCCGCTTCATTCAGCCATGACGAGTGCATCATGTTCGACAAGGACATCGACAACGACATCGACAACGACTACAGAACGGCTACAGCAGGAATGCATTCAATGGCAACGACTGACTGTTGGCCGCCAGTTCTTCCACGAGCGGGTTTGAGCGATGTCCCACTCAGCCCACTCCTCCTGGCGCTCCCTTAACCAACACCCCACCCCACCCCCCTCCCGAAGCAATCACCTGAAACATGCAGCGAATGTGGAAGAAGAAGCGATGCTTTGCTCACCGCCGCCACGCCACCGAACAGCGCCAAGTTTCAAACTTCGATTTGATTTTATTATATTTGCTGTTGTTGTTGATGTTGTTGTTGCTTTTGTTGTTGCTGTTGTTGTTGTTGCTGTTGTTGTGTTTTATCTAGTGTTGTTGCTACTGCAGCCGCAGCTTTTGTAGTAGTTTAGAAGTTGGGAAAATCGACGACGCTGACGACGATAACGCGTAGCATCGAGAGGACGCACACAAGCCACTTTCTGGAGAGTGCAGGGAGGGCGGATGAGGGAGCGGTTGAACACGAAGTGGCATCGGTTGGAGCCCCACCCATGGAGTGGTTGAGGGATGCACGTTTTCGTTGCTGAGTCCTTTCAGGCTTCGTCGTAGCTTCGCTCAGTGCATGCAGCGCGTTTCTGTGGTTAGCGGCGTGCAGTGGGCGGGTGTGTGTTCCGAGCAGTGTTCGGAATGCGCGTGTATTGATTATTCTATCGCCGCTGCCAGGTCCTTCGCTCCTTCGCCGGTTGCAGCCGCTGCGATGTCCTTGCGTGCCGCAGCATTCGCTTGCGTTTAGTTTGCATCCTTAAACTCTCGTTCGTACATGAAATTTACAACCAGGATAAAACTTTATGCTGTTTCGCTCAATATCTGGTTCTTTTGCTCCTTCCTCATCAAAGGATGCAGCAGTATGCAGTGGAAGGACGTGGAAAGGACGGAGACTGCTTTTAGAGGCAGTAAATTAATAATTTTCATTTATGACGTGATGTGATCCTTACGCAACTTGTTGTTATTTTTATGGATTTCATTTGAGGCGTTCGAAAAAATCTGCAACTATTTCAGTTGTTTTCTCGGCACTCGGAACAACAACAACTCAAATTTATCGCTCTTGTATCGCGAAGTTGGCGAAAAACTCCCCTTTCCCCCCCCCCCCTCCCCTACCCTCTCCACACCACCCGAAATGCACTTTTTGCCCTTTTTCCGTAAAACAAGAAAGTTTCGTGTAATTTATTGCGATATTCTTTCATATGCGCGAAAACAGGACGCTCCGGGGCGGGCTAAAATATTATTTTGCAAGTTTTGTACAAATGAGTCCTGTTTTTGTTCTTGTGTATAATTTTCATGAATCAAATGAATTCAATTTATTATTTTGTTGTTCCGAGCAGCAAAACTTTCGGTCTGCAGATCGGTGAATCCCTCTTAAAGACCAGCTGATTTCTTAAATCGTAGTCAAGTCAAGAGTACGGACTCCAGCGGGTCGTCTTTTACTCGCGTTTGTTTCTAATCTTTTCTAAAACACATCCACTGGTCTCGAGTTTCGAAAACATCCCGTTGGAAGCAACTGCAACTATTGAGTATAAATACAGAGACATACCAGAGACCTCTATGGCCCACGCCACATTCAGCCTCTTGAAGCCGCCTCCCTCACGCTGGTTGATGGGCCACGTCACATGCCGCGAATCAACGCGAGTGATGCGCGCATCGTGATGACCCGCTGGACAGCGGCCACAGAATGCTACAGAAGACCTTCAGATCGAAGCGGAGACTCGCCCCCCCGGACTTGTTCTTAGGTGTGGCCGTCTTTTACGTGAGGCAGAGGCGCCATTATATTGTGAAATCCTTCTCTCAGGATTGCAGTCTTTCTCAGGATCCGGCTCTCTTCCACTAAACAAGATTGCTTTCGGAAACCTATAAAAACAAGTACATTTGCTGCAGTCCAGTTAACAATAAAAAACGCACGCATCACACACACACACACACATTGCTGTAGTCCTTCGATCTGGCAACGTTAATGGCGAGTCCACATAAAAAGTGTTGCTACAGTTTTAATGTTTGTTTTATAGTTTAAGTTACTCGCCGTTCGACTGCGGGTCTACGGCACTATTTGAGCCGCCCCCTCCCGCTCCTCTGGGCCACACCACCCTATAGTTTTATTCCACTTTGTTAATTCCATTTAATTTTATTACCTGCTGCGCTGCAGTCGGCAACATTTTGCTGTCCATGATAAATGCAACATTTTATTTCATTGCATTCAGCATTCAGCATTTCAGCATTCAGCACTTCAGCATTCAGCAATATTGTATGATTGTATCTGTCGTTTCGTGTTGCGTTTAGTGGGAAATGCCAGCAAACGAGTATAAATCAATACCGTCACTCTTTCGCTGTGGATGTTTTCAATCCTTGAAGTGAGTACAGTATTGAAACGAGTCTTGAACGTCTAATTAGTGTTAATTAGATGCTGAGGAAAGCGCAGCGGTTGAGAGTGCTTCTCTGTTCTCCCAGATTCATTTCGAGATTCACTTCTGTCGCTTTGGTACTCGAGAAAGACTTCATTGATTCATTCACCGTCATGGTCTGGAATACTTCTGAACTCTACGCATGAGTCATGAGCTGGAATGCGTGCCTCAGTTACACTTTGTAAGGTGTTTCTTTCCTTTCGCAGTACAGGTGGCACCTCTTGTGACATTCCGGGACTTTTATGCGATCTGCACACGCCTTCAGATCGTGCCACTGCATTCCATTTGATTCTAAGCTAATACAATCACTCGTTTATCATTTCTTTTCTTTATCGTGCAATCTTTTTTATTGATCAATTACCGATAATAAAATTATATCCACAAACACACAGCAGATCGCTGAGCAGTAAATTGCATTGCTTTCAAATGGCATCGAAATGAGTTCCAACTCCACGTAAAAACATTCGAATTCGCTGCAGCAATTATTAAGCGCCTCCCCCACCCCCCACCAGCCCCCTCCCGCCTAAAACCGCCATAATGATTATTATTTTTCTTTTTCGCTTTTATTAAATGTAAGCATAAAATGCCGCTGAATGTCGTTTTGACATGAAACATTCGAACCAGCCGACTGACAGCTCATTCGACAGCGCGCTTTCGCGGGTCTGCTGTCGGTGTCGCTGGCTTGATAAAGTTTGACAAATGGTCAGCCACTTAATTATTTATTGTAATCACTAAACACGGAGAACAAGAAGAAGCAAGCAGCAACAACGGCCAACAAGCCACAAGAAGTGCACGCGTTCGAGAAGGTTCTCAACGTGTTAAGGTTTTTCTACCCTTAAGCGAACTACGCGGAGGACAACGAAGCAGGTTCTTGTTGCTTCAGTTGTTGCTGTTGTTGTTGCAGTGCAGAGGGGGGGGGGGAATTCGCTTGTTGTTTTTATTGTTATTATTATATCGCTGTTACTAATTGTTGTCGTATGGACGGCCCTGACTTTTGTGTCTAACGCTGGGCGCTGCACTCTCCGAGTAATCTTCTGCCCCCACCCCCGCCCCTCCCCCTCCCGGTTGAGCATGTAGCATGCCCGGGAGTGTGGCGGACCGCCAGTAATAATTACTGCAACAACAACAGCAACAATAATGACAACGACAAAAATAATAATTACAACAACAACAAAAAATGGGTTGACAATAAAATGAGTAAATTATTTAAATACTCTGGTATAAATAAAATGTTTCTTTTGGATTCCACACGGTGACGGATAGAAAAACGGGGGGCAGGGGGACAGAGTTACTTGTCGCACACACACACACACACACACACACACGCACACATATAAAGAACACGTTCGTACTTGAGTATTCGTGGCGGAATTACGATTTCAATTTAACTGTTACTCAATACATCGCAATTAGCGGGCCAAATTAAACCTTCCGCTGGGAGGGCATTCGGGGGGAAAAATAGCCCTACAGCATACAAAAAAGGCGACTACATGGACGTGAATACAGGGTGTAAGAAAGGGATAACATGTCATTCAAGTGTTAAGACAGAAATATGTACATACTATCAGTTGATTGCTCGCTGTGCTCTTCGATAGCTGAGGAAAGCGGCTCATATTCTGGATACTATCCACAGTATCTACACAGTTAGAAGGGTGTTTATATACCCGGGACGTTTCGAGACCTTTTATGGTCCCTGCCACATCAAAGCGACTTCCTCACTTTATCCGGGGCTTCCATCATCATCATCTTTTATATCGACCTTCGGAAATGGTTTTCTGTAGGATTGTCCTTCTCTGAACTCCGTTGACCTCAGAAACCCGCCCACGTTTTCATCAATCGTTGGATTTCTCAGGCTTATAAAATTATCTGTCCGCGTTGGAAACATGATAAAGGAACACACTCTCTCTCTCTCTCTCTCTCTCGCTCTCTCGCGATTATTATTTACATTTTATTTATACAGCAACATTGTTGTTGCTGTTGTTGTTGCTGTGGCTGTTATTGTTATCTTCGTCTTCTTCTCTTCCTCTTTTATTTGCACTTTTTAATTTTATTTCTTTTGATTTTTTAACGATATAAAAACGATAAAGCGTAGTTTAGGGTTCGTCGGTGGTATTAAAAAAGCAAGCAAGCAAGTTGTTAAATCCTTCGAGTAACAGCAACAACAACAACAACAATAGCAACAGCAATTGCAAGGACAAGTGACTGTGTTACATTGGAAATGCTTTGCAATTGGAAATCCAGCCAAAGCTTTAACTTTATAGCTTTCTACAAAATTAATTTATTTTCCCTCGAATGAATGGCGTTCGTTCGGCACAAGCCACGTCCAACAACAACAACAACAACAACAACAACAGCGACAACAACAACAGCGACAACAGCGACAACAATGATAAAGTTGGCGACAACAATGATAAAGATTGTAAAATACAAATGAACGATAGAGTCGCCACTGAGAGCGAGAGCGAGAGAGAGAAAGAGAGAGAGCGGGAGAGACAACGAGAGAGTGGTGCTGACTGAAGGACGCAGTAAGGAGAAAACTGGCAAATAAAATTAACGTTTTTGTTCGGCGGTTTCTTCGGTGAATCCAGTCGATTGGAATGCGTAAAAATTATATGACGAAATCATAAATGATGGGAAGCACGGGTTATTTTATTCGAAAGGGATCGTGTTAGTGCAGAGCGTTGAAAAGTCTTCTCTTCTGCCTCACCCACACCTCCCTTTCTCTCTCACCCTCTCACCCTCTCTTTCGCTCTCTCTCTCGCTCTCTCTCACTTCTAATTCCGTGGGCTCCATTCAAGGCTTTAATGACTCCAGCGCCTTCCTCGCCTCTTTCCAGTCCTTCGGTTCGGATTTCACGCCGACGGACTTCGTTCGGAGCTGCAAGTGTTGCCCACTCATTGTTGTTTATTGAATTGGCGCTCCGTGCGAATGCCCGCTTCAACAACAACAACAACTACAACAGGTCTCTATACACTCTTTTTTCTCGGAGGGAAAACGTTCCCGCTCAACGCAAAGCAACACGGTTTATGTGCATATTTTGTAGCTGCATGTAAAGCAAAACGTTGTCGGCGGGCAGACACGAAGGGCAGCGACGGGCAGCGACGGGGCACAGAAGAAGGGCGAATAAAATTAATAGAATTCCAATCAAGTAGCAGAGCTGCATAAAAATGTTATTAAATTGTAGACTAATAAAAACAAACACAAATGAAATGGAGAAAGTAATGAAATCGGAAGAATCGCACGTAAAAACACAGAAAAGCGCAGGACGCCCAGCGACCGATCCGAGGGGCGTTGAACCCCTTTAATGGGTGTCCGACGAGTTGAATAGGTGTGCAGAGGTGTAGATAGCAACACGTTGACGCGGACTCAAGGGGGGCACCACGCTTCTGGGTCTTCCTCGAAGAAGTGGACACAAGAATTCCGCCCCTCCGCCCCTCAACAGATTGTTCCTAGAGTCCTTCGTAGTAATGCCCCGGGTTCGGACCAGAGTGACCTCAAATGTAGAGTCGCAGGGAGATGGAAATGTCCTGTAGCCCCGCTTCCCCCCCCCCCCCCCAGCGTAATTACGATTGTAATGAAAAACCATCCAAGACAAAAAGCAGCGTAATTTAATTTCTGCGCTCTGCTCCGGTCTTGAAACTTGAATTAAAGAATAAATAACAAGACGGCAACAAAGGAGCCGAATGCAACACGAAGTCGATTTACATAAAATCGATTTGTCAGCGTTTTTGTGTGTTCTTCTCTCTTTCCTGCTCTAGATTATTACTATTACATATTCTTTTTGTATTTTGAATTCCATTTCTTTTCGCTCGTGCTTGTAAAGTGAGTAAAAAATAAATATAATTACACAGCGAGTAGAAAGCAGCAGAAACAACGAAAACCAACAAGAAAATGAGGGAAACTTAATAATTACACGAGTACAACGTTTAATACAATATAAAAACGTAGAAAAGGCACAGAAGAACCCGTAAATAGGTTGAATTATTTGCGGGGCGGCGAGGGGCCGACACACCGGATGCCGCGTCATTATTTTAATAATAAATTATAAATGAAGCTTTGTTCTTCTTCTTCTTCGCCTCGGTTTCTTTCTTTCGTCGAAAGACGTCGACAGTCGAACAGACGGACGGACGGACGGACGCCTGACTGAAAACAGACGCCGAGCCAAGAATGAGAAAGCAGCACCTCCGTTTCGGGCGACGTCTCTCGGACGGCTCTCGGCTGCGTTCGGGTGACCCCGCATCGACTTGTGCAGTCATTCGTGGCCGCTCAGCTTTTAATAAGTTTTCAGCGTTTAATTAGATTTGCTTGCTTCCCCACCGTGTATGTGTGTGTGTGTGTGTATGTGTGTGTGTGTGTGTTCACTCGGAGTTGTGTTTGTTGCTGCATGTTTGGCTGGTTGTTGTTGTTGTTTTGTGTGGACGAATGATTGCGACTCTTGTCTGTCTGTCTTTGATTATGTTTGTGCTTCTAATTAGGCAATCTGTGTGTATGTGTGTGTGTGTGTGTGTGGGAGGTCAATTTTTTGTGGGCCCCAGTTTAAAATCCCAATTCTACAAAAATTAAGTTAATTAGCAAGTGTTTTCAATTATTTTCTGTTACATCATTGAAGAGATTACGTTTTCCATGTAATGCGAAACAATTCCCGTTACAGTCCCGTATTATGTACCATACAAGCTCCTTCCTGCAACCGCTCCCTCTCTGCAACCGCCCTCACTTCTTGGCGGAGAAACGCTCTTGTTTTTGGAGAAAAAGTGTAGAAAAGGAAGAGAAAATATAATAAAAAGACGTTGATTTCGGGACGCTAATTATAACTCTGAACTCTTCTAAGCACTTCCACGAGTTGCTTTCGCGGCACTCGCCGAAAGAAGCCATCAACACGTACTGACATGTTCACGTATGTACATACACCCCACAATCGAACGCCAGCGTCGGCGTGTGTGTGTGTGCCGACTGCACAGAAATCGAATTTGAATATTATTGCGACCCAACCTGCACTCGCACGACAAACGACGCATTATTTCGATACGAGTGCGAGGACGGCGGCACTCAGCGACGACGCCGAAGACGAGCAACTGTGTGTGTGGCACGAAGTCAGACTGGAGCGCTTCGTTGTTTGTTGGCAACATAATATTATTTGTTAGATTTCAATATCGAATTATTACTGCACTCGTGCTTGTGTGTTTGTGTGTATACGCCTGCGATTTTTCCTTTTTAATAACGATTTCGGTTGTAAGCCGATGTCGCTGCTGCTGCTACTGTTGTTGTTGTTGTTGTTGTTGTTCAGTGACAGGGTTGCTGCTCGGGTTGTTCTGCGTTACACATGATTTTATACTCCGAAGTGTGTTGAGCCAGCGCAGCAACACGGATGAGTTCATTGATGATGAGGGTGATGATGAGGGTGATGGAGACGTCGTGGGCGGGGGTGGGGCGGGGGGTTCGCGCTGACGAGTGGCTGCGTTAGTATATCGATTGTAGTCAAATATCATGTCCGTAATGAGCAGGGGGGGGGCGGAGGGAGACGAGCCGCCGTTCTGAATATTTTATTTTATTTATTTACATTTTGTTCTTTTTATTGTTGTTCATTCGATTCCATTCGCTGCTATGTGATTCTGTGAAAACATTCATCGGAATATGATACAAACGCGCACACACACACACACACACACACACGCACCTCCAACATTCTTTCTTTTGTTGCGTATCATTTGACAAGCAAGCAGCAAAAAACGACACAAGTTGCGTTTACGTTGCTTGAATACACAGGAAAAAACACACCGCGTTGTCGCAGAAGGAAAACGTGGCAAGGATTCGTATTGATTTCACTGAATGATGGCCCAGTCGCCCATAAAATTAATTAACTGCCGCGTCCAACTCGCTGGTCAACTGTAAATACTCCAGAATAACGGCACAGACACCAGCAGGCGGCTCCTCGATCAGCTGCGCGCTTCTGCAGCGAAAACGAGTGAATTTAGGCGATGTTCTTCGGGCTTCCGAGTGTTCGGCTGTTTCGGGCTCGTGAAATGTTGTCAATCGAACGCAGTTGAAGCTCCGCACGCGTCCCGGCACAGCTGCATCCACAATTTATAATGCATCATCGTAAATATTCTCTAATGCCGTTTATTTTTAATACTTCTCCGTCTGCGTCTCCGTCTCCGTCGCCTGCTTCTTCTTGTTCCTCGTCCTCACCGCTGTCGTCGCCGTCGTCGTTGTTTTATTTAAGAATAATAATAAAACATGTTAAAATGTAGCAACAACAACAGCTGAGCGCCGTGCTGCAGAAGGGAGGAAGTTTTATTGCCAAGTTTTAATGAAAAACGATGTACGCGCTACACCATCGTCATCGTCATCGTCATCGTCATCAACATCATCATCATCAGCAACGTCATCATCGCCGCCACGGGACGGTTTGAGTTCTGTTCGTGTCCCCGCTTCGCAGTTCCGTGAATTGTGCCGTCTACACGACGTTTTTTGCGACTTTGTCGGGTGTTCGCGGAGGGTGGCAGCCTGCTCATTATTATTTTTATATTTCAAAGATAAACACGGCGATTCCACTCCGTGATTTCGATGTACACAATATATTGTACATTCTTTTGGCACTTTCACAGTATTTAAATAATAAATTAATGCACCATCAGCAGCGGCCCGGCACGGCCCGGACGCTCGAAGGGTGCTCAAAGCCGCCGAACGCCGTAATGCCGCGAGAGGGTGGACGGAATCCCCGGCGAACGGGTCCGGCGGGGGGTGGAGCGGCCGAAACGCTTTTTATTTTAATTAAAAACGATTCCGCATTCCAGTTGCTCGGCACAAGAAACGAAACAACACGAATTATAATTGTTTTAAATAATTACTAGCGTCCGCTGTATTCGCAGGAGCGGCCCATCTGCTCGGATTCCATGTGGTGGTGAGTCCGGGGCGAGGGCGAATCGAAGCCGCGACAGATAAACAAACACTCTTCAAGTAAGCCGGCTCTGCGCTTTTTAATGAGTCTTCAACTCTGGCTTCGTTCTCCTTCCAGTACACATGCTCTGCTCCTCACTCAGTCGCAATCTCAGCCGATCAATCTTTCCATCCCGTTCCGATGCGATTTCCATCCCATTCCGATGTGATTCCCATCCGGTTCCGATGCGATTCCCATCCCATTTTCGAAAACTGACGCCTGTATTTATGCAAGTTGGTGCTCTCAAAACGGGGCGTGGCTCAGCAATGATATTGTTACTGAAGCCATATAAAGTAATTCCAAGGTTTGCGTTCGGTTTGCTTCCTCAAAGCAGATTTTGCGCCGCTGACAGTAAAAAATCGCGCTGCAATAAAAATATTGCATAAATTAAGATTCTCTCGCATGCGACTCGCTGCGACTTTTAATGGGCAGCGAAACATTGTAACCGGAGCCTCATGAAACACGTACAAAGTAGGACTTCATTAAGAACAAGTGATCTGCAATTAAATTATTTTAATGGTGAATTCATAAGAAATCAACCGCGGCATGAATCGAAGCTGCTGCTGGCCAACAAGACACCCGGCACAGCACCCGACTCGGCGGACAGACGGACGGACGGACGGGCAACCCATTTAGTATATGTTATAGCGTTTTATGGTTATTCGATAAAAGTTATATAAACATTAATAAAAAGTGATGGCTGGCAACTTTGTTGGCGGCCCGAATGGACGGAGCCGCGCGATCGGGACGGGCGGAGGGGAGCGGCGACTGTGTTTTAATAGAAACCTTAGCTTAGAGAATAAAAACACGGGAAAACGGGCAGCCCGCGGGAAGGGCGCCTCGCCGATATTTCGTTCATTTCGCTCGCAATAAATTGCACGACGATCTGGAAACGGAACGCGTCGTCCAGTCCGTTAGTCGGCCCGAACGCCCGCCCCTCTACGCCCGCCCCTCTTCCACGTCTTCTCGGCCGTCGCCAGCCGCGGAGCAGCCGACCCGATAAACTCGTGCATCCATTCCGTGGGTCCTAAAGTCCTACAAAGTATTCGGAAGCGCTGCTTACCAACCATAAACTGAGCAACGAATTGCAGCCCAGCAACTTCGGCAATAAAATGCTTGTATTTGCGAAGTCTGTCCCGGTTGTTGTTGTTGTTGTTGTTGTTGTTGTTGTTGTTGTGGGAGTTACACGAGGGCCGAGAGGGACGCCGACGGACGAGGCACCGACCCACCCAAGAGCGCCACAAGTCAGTTCGGCCCCTTGTATGCGGGGGGCTGCGCCCCCCCCCCCCCCCCCCCCCCGGCAGCCGCAAGACAGCCCAGCAGAGTGCGAGTGCAATTTTTATCGGTCGCTATGATGTAACATTTTATGGCCCTCTGTAGCAGCGGGACGGTTGCAGCGGGGGTGCGGGGGGGGACGGTTTAATTTGCTAAGTAGAGCTTGGGTCCGCAGTGGCTCTCGGTTTTATGCCCCTGAGCATGTACTCGTGTTTGGCATGCAATCAAATCTGGGAGCATTCCAAGGAGATGACCTTCGAAGGGGTTTTTCTCCGTTCCTCTGAATTTGAATGAAAGCAAAGCCATGCAGTTAAAAGGCAGCTTCATCGAATTACAGGACTCGTCTGCGTCCCAGGCGTCGTTCTACTAACTGAGGCAAGGATCGCGCTCCTTCCTGCCCGCCGTGTGACGCTCTGACATGCCGAAGTACTGCCATGGGTGTGATGTGACACCCCGAGATGATATTAAAACGGCCACCTTGCGAGGTCCTTCGAAGAGTGGGCTCGATATTAGAAAGAAGTCATCATTTATAACTCATCGCTCGCATCGCTCAGCTTCGAATGTTGAAATGACTACCGATTAACGGTTTATAACTCATAAACTACTCGGGTCCATGATTCATTTGTTGGGATTTCAATCCGTTCATTTTACGGGCCGCTCGATTGCTGCTTTGTTGCTAGTTTAGCGGATGTATGATTCTACATTTTATTAAATTGTCCATTTTTTGTGTCGTATTTCTAACGAGTTTCTCATGGAACAGAAGTGCACTTTTTTGTTGTAGTATTTCCCATTAATACAAATAATGATGAATGATAATGAAGCTAGATAAGTACGACCCATCAAACAGACAGACAATCATTCATACATGAATGAATGCATGCATGTTGGTTGCTGTCGTCGGTGTTATTGTTGTTGTTCTTGTTGTTGTTGGCACTGTTGCAGTCGAATGAGCGTAGAAACACCGGAGAAAAACAATTAAAGTAAATTTAAATTATATGAAATGTTGTTTTATGGTACACACACAAACACACACAAACACACACACACACACACGCACACTTGCCGATGTGCGTCTGCCTCTGCGAAAAACGGTAGCCGAGTCAAGTGGATTTCTGCATATGTACGTTCAGTGGCACCACTCCACAGTATTTTATTGCATTTTAATTCCTCGGCGTGGAGGCCGGAACCAACCAGCGAAGCAACAACAACAGTAGCAGCAACAACAACAACAACAGCAGCAGCAGCCGCGGAGGATGTGAAGCAATGAATTTTAGTTTTTAGCTTTCGATTCGCGTCTTCGTTTCGCCGTCGCAGTTCGTGCGATGTTCGTGCGATAATCGCACAGTGGGCCGGACCGAGCGAAAGATCGCGTCAAGCATCGCGTTCGGCTGCAGTAAACACAATAAAAACGCTTACAAAACCACCGAAAGACCCATCAATCAAAGTAAATGCGATGATATACAAGGCATGCATGGTAAAAATGACGATTGATGATATTCTATATGAAAGAACTGAAGTTTGACGCTGATTTTGACACGCGGGTCATCGCTAACAGCGTGCTGCGTGAGCGTCGCGTGAAGCGTTTCTCGCAGTGCAACTCACTTGGTTAGTAAGCAAACATTTCGCATATTTTTCTCAATGAATAGAATAGAAATGGAAATTTTTAATGGGAATCGTTTTGCATCTGCCCACGTTTTTCGCCGTCATGTCGACGTTCGCCGCAGCCGCAGCAGCAGCAGCAGCAGCAGCAGCAGACGTGGAGCGAAAGGGGGCGATTTTGCAACAAAAACAATCGCAGGCTCACAGAGCGAGAGCGAGGGAGAGAGAAGAGTGCCAAGCAGAACTGAGAGCAAACCTTATTTTGGAAAAACTATAAATTATGCAAATGCAACAATTGCTAGTGCAGCGTTCGGTTTCTCCAACAATTGTTATTGTTGCTGCATGGAAATAATGCAAAAATAATAGCGAGTTGTTGCAATTTAAAGATTGTTATCTTCAGATGTAAATTACGGGCGCACAGTGAGGCGGAACGAGGCAGCAACAACAACGAAAAATTGGGCGATGTCAGTACAGTAGTCAGTTTATTGTTATTGTTGTTGTTGCAGTTGTTGGCTGCTGCCGAAAGCGAACATGGCTCAGTTAGCAGTGCGCTCGTTCTTGTTTCTTCATGTCGTCATCATCGTCGTCGTTGACTTGACGAAGACAAGAAGGCGACGAATCTTCGGCCTGCTCGGGTCGTCTTCGGCCCACCGTCAGCAAACACTCGCCGCTCGGACGTTGTTGCGAATTGAAATGTTCGAATACCGTAATTCGTATTTTCAATTGAGTTCCTTTGACAAAATGCACTGTTTTCCACCTCGCAATTAGTTTTAATTAATACTTTAGTCGAGCGAGGGGATCGACGATTTAGCAGCAACAGCAACAACCACAACAACAATCACATAAATAATATTGTAGAAGTCTGTTTAAGTGAACTTTTTCTCAAGCTCTCACGTTGCGGGGTCTCTTTAGCAGTCGCGAAAACTACGAGTGCCATAAACGAGAAGAGTTGCACGCTGCACGATTTTTAATTGCAATTCCAAATAATAAATAAAGATAATAAACCACATCAACATCACAATAGCAACAAAAACAACGACGACGACGACGACGACGACGACGACGACGACGACGACGATTATAATAACCGACAAAACACACAGAATAAAATATTGTAAAAAGGCGAAACCGAGAAAAACAGCGAAACAATTTAAATTATATACAAAAACATTTCGAAATTTTAACGTCTTTCTGATATGCATCTCTGTGTATGAATCTGTGCGAATGCGGATGTGTGTGTAGTATGAATGAAAACAACAAGAACAACAACAACAGCAACGAGCAAGTGTTCATATTTATTATATGTATGTACCCCGACATACTTACTAACAATCAAGCGCGGCGTCGATGCCGATCGTGTTGATGGCAGGGCAGCTCGGCAACCGTCGGCTGCGACTGCGAGTGCGGCTGCTTGCGTTAACTCTTCAACTCTGCAGTTGCACTCGTTCGGCGGCGGAGTGCGAAGAGCGAAACGCGAGGCGAACAACATCAGCCGAATCGAAAATCGGAGCGCAAGAAACATAAAGCATTTAGCAGGAAACTACTTTGCATTTAATTGTCTGTAATGACGTGCAATATAAAATGTAAAACTGTGTTGCAGATACCTAGTTTAGTTTGTTGCTCGCCTGCTCTGAAGTGGGGAGTTTTTTGCTTGCTTTTCCCCCGACTTTTTCTCTAAGCAGCCGGCGAAGCAGTCGACCAGCCAGCCGACTAACAGCAGCAGCGGCAGCAGCAGCAGCGGCAGCGGCAGATCTCTTGTGGTATACAATATTTCTGTGATACTTTTTTCGAAGTTTTTGCTTTCATCATTTTTGTGACCGTATTAAAATTCGCAATTTTGTGTGCCACTTTTTTTCGCTTCCTCCACTCGAAGTTCCCTGTGATTTTCTTTTCCTCTCGCTCATCAGTCTGCCGTGTAGAAGAAGAAGAACAGCGAAAGGAAGAAGAAGCACCACAATTATTTTTGCGCTCGCCTGCTTTCTTTGGCAGCTTTTTTCACTTCGCTAGTTTTTTGTTCCTTCGCAAAACCAACTAATGTTGGGTTGTTTATTGTTGTTGTTGTTGTTGTTGTTGTTGTTGTTGTTGTTGTTGTTGGTATTGTGAATTTTACTCCTCGCAATTTTCAGTCAACATTATATGTAAATGCGAATTGATTGTTCAACATTTTGTCGTTAATTACAGAATCAGCCAAAAACAAGCACAACAACAACAACAACAACAACAACAGCAATTAAGCACCAAGCAATAGTAAAAATATAAATAAAAAGAAAACAACGACGAACTGTTGGCAAATTAGCAACATTTGTTTGCCTTTGAACTGCTTTTTGATCCTTTGCTTTGCTCGTTCTTCCTTCGCAGAACTTCTGACTGAGATTTCTTGCCGTTTAATTTCCAAAATTGGTGTTTTTATCCTGGTTTCGAGAGCCGCGACTTGATTACATGGCGACCATCGATCGCAAGTCTAATTGTCGGCCAGAAGTGCGAATTAGCGAGCACTTCGGCGAGTACACGAAGCGAGTTCGCGCAGCGGTCGGAAGACACGAAGACACGGAAGAAGAGGAAAACAAGTGGATTTGCAGCGACGGACATTTCAGTGTTCTTTAGTGTACTTTTTTGGCCACAGGTCCCTTTTCCACGGAGAGAATATGAATTCCTTTATAGAGATTTTGTTGTGGGGAAAGATTTTGACTACGAACCGAGTGTGACTCCGATCGGATCGAAGGCGACGTCATTTGAAGTGGAACGACGTGTGTGCGGCCGGAAGCGCCACCCAGCGGACGGACAGCCAACCAACCAACCCGAACCATGAGGAAGCCAGAAACAAGTGGCTCGTCATGCATGTACTGAGAAGTGTGAATGTACTTGAATGCAAATAGCACTCCCCGCTGATCCGCCTCTTTTTCGCCCCTCCCAGCCGCCCACCACAACCGCAACTTAAAGCGTCGACGTTTTATGGAGTAATGTCGACGGAGTGTATTTTTTATCGTCACTCGTTATGATGTGGCGACGCCGCTGCCGCTGCCGCTGCACTTCAAACGAGCTGCGTAAACGTCAACGAATCACTGCAACTCTGGCAGGCTGACAAAAGCATAAAAAAACAAAACAACCCAGAATTCCAGTGCAAAAAATGAGGGGCGAAATTTCATTATGCACGAGTGCCAAACCAAAGCACTGAAACGAATGCGAGCTAGTTTCGGGTGGAACAAGAACAAGCAACAGTTTGTGCGAATCCCATGCATGAATACACTCACACACACACACACACGCAAACGCAGCGGCGCTTAAGCATGCTTAAACACGAATTACGTCGCATCGGTGAAGCGCTGCGAAACAAAATGTTGATGTCCCATCACGTGCTGTGCAGGGGAGGGGGTGAGGGGAATCCTACTCACGTCACCGCCAACTGGTTGCTTCAACGCCCCCCGTGTGACAACAGCACACCAACAACAAGAACAACAACAACGTTAACAACTATCATTCGAAAACCGCAAAACACACAGTCACACACACACACACACACACATACTTCGAAAGGAGACCAACAACAACCAATGAGTTAAAAAAAGTAGACGAGGGAAACCACAAAAAATGTGCCACGAAGGAGCAGAGAAGCAACAGCAACAACAAGAGCAACAACATCAGTTAAACGCACAAATCATGAGCACCCGTTGACAGACGGACGCCTGGAAGTACTTAGCACCGATTACAGTGGTCTGTGGGCGCGTGGGTGGAAGCGTGAGCGAGACAGTCACATGACCCCAAAAATAACGCAAACAGATTCCACTGGGAAAGCAGGAGTGAACAGCAACAGCAACAGCATCGGAAGGGGAAGAAGAAGAAGAAGAAGCAAACAAATTAGCACGAGTCGACGACCAAAATTGTTACCCTTAAAAGCGAGGGAAAGAAAGTCAACGAAGGTCTCAACAGGCAGCATGCAACAATTTGCTGCAAAATGGCTCCACGGGAGACGCGAGGACGTCGCCGCAGCAACAACAGCGGCACTCGAATTGAAAAGAACACTCGGCGGAACAACAACAGCAACCCCGAAACTGCTGTGCACGTGTTGTTGTTGCCATCTTGCTTTCTTCCAGACCTGCTCAAGGTCAAGACCAACGCTACGGCGCACGGGTTTACTATGCTTTGTGCGGCACTCGGGGAAGCATTCCATGCGGCAGACAGCACAAGCAGCAAGCAGCGCAACCACCAGCCACTTGTGAGGGTTGGCATGCCGCAGACAGACGGACGGACGGACAGACAGCAGGATGTGCTGACACCAGGACATGACAAGACAGCGCAGCACAATCGGAAAGGCGAGAAAATGTCGCAACTGCTTTCCAACTCGACCCCAGCGCCTGGGATCACTCTTGAACCCGGCAGACGGAAGACTCAAGCAGGTCGGCAGATGAGGGTGCGTCTTTATTTTCGGCAAGTCAACGCCTGAACCTTGTTGAGCATTTATTATGTGGCTGGAGCTGCCTCAACCCTCAACCACCACTTGTTGAGTGCTGGCCACAAGAGTCATCGAACCATCGAAGCTCGCTGGCTGACTTTAAACCGGGCAGTCTTTAAATTCTTCTTCTACGGATTCGTGAGAAGGTTACAGACGAAACTCCCAGCGTTTGGGAGTGAAGCCACTCAGGGAAACCCTAACAGACCGCTGTACTCGTATGCACACGACTTTTGGTTGGACTTTCTTTATTGTTGTCAGCTCCGTAGTCATACCCAACGATGGTACCCTGGTTCTTCGTCTTCATTTCCTCCATGTTACCCATTCGACGACATCAAAAGAGCAAATTCGCCAAACATGCTATGATGGCTCATGATGACGACACGCACACAAACACACACACACCCAAGAATACGTTCCTTGGAAGGTTGATACTTTTGCTCCTTCACACTTCAGACGTCACACCTCCCACTTAAACCATGTGTTCGTATTTGGCCAAAATAATGCTCGTAGCATTTCGAGGATGCCAGAGCAGGATTCAAGGAGCAAAAGCTCAAGATGACAACACGGAATGTGTTCGTCTGTCGCAATCTGGCACCTCAACAAATGGCCCAACTGCTGGCTGGCTGGCTGGCTGGCTGGTTGGCTGGATGGTTGTTTTTGTCGTTGTTGCCGCCACCGATTTTTGCACAAATTGCGCCCAGACGCGAGTAGAGAAGCCCGGGAGAAGGAGCAGCAAGCAGCGCGAGGAAATCTGAAGAAGCCAACAAGTAAACAACGGAATGTCTAGCAAGTTTCTGTTCCGGTCTGAAGGCTCTGCGGACAGGCGAGCAGAGGGACAGACACGCAAACGGAAGATTCAACATCCATTCATTCGAACACCCCCTCCCCCCACGTAGGGCGCCCCTCGTAGACTACGCACACGAAGAAGATGGTTGCAGGCTGCAGGATGACGAAATTTCAGTGCTTGCGTGTTCGTTTTAAGCCAATATTAAGAGTTAAGGTCGTTAGAAGGGATAACAACGAAACACCCAGAATGGGAAAGCAGAGCATTATTCCGAACACTATTTATCGGGTGTTGAAGTGAGTGCTGCTGCTCAGCTGAGTCGACGGCCCGGTAGTGGAGCCCGTATTATTGACGACGAGAATGATTATTATTAATATGCTCAACAAATGTTGGTTCAGGCGACGGAAGAATCCTTCCTTGAGGACTTTTCTTGCCCCTTCGTGCAGATCCGCCGAGCAGTTCAAATTTAGGAAAATGTACTAGGGTACATTTACGAACAACAAACAAATACAAATGAATGCCCATTTATTTGGGAGCAGTTTGGAAACCGATTGAGAAAAGACGAATCCTGTATTCAGTGTCTTCGTCCAATGAAACCTCATTACATGGTGAAGGGGTGAGCAATACCAGTCTGAAGCTTCATCTTTAAAGTAATACAAGTGAAACTCCGGAGCTTCCACACCGGGTTGCTTTATGAATAGCTCTCAAGTGTGCGATTGAGAGCTGGCTCGGTTTTTCGGAATCTTCTTTGATCCTGGAAATAAATATAAACAGTTATGAGCCATAGCTGTGTACAAGTGTAATCAGGTGCATTTTAATCAGTCTCAACCGAGGCAGCTCCATACAAAGCTTCTTTAAATTTCCAGATTGTGGAGACTTCGAATTGGATTCGGGGCGAAACTGCCGAAATGGGATTTGAAAGAGGAAGCCCGAAGAAGCAGCATAAACTTTTAATAGATTCCGACTGTGATTAAAATTCTGCAGATTCATGTGAGGTTACCGGCTGGCACCTCTTCTGGCGGCGTCGGTGCTCCTTCGGATTTCAATTATTCAAATGCGTGTCGTGTTCTCGGGAAGCACAGAATGTGTACGAGTACTTCTTTTGTCTCATTGAAAATTATTATTTGTACGCTTTTGTCGCAGAAGCTATGCAGCAAAACTTAACAAATATGAGCCGAACATAACAACAACAGCAAAAACAACTACAACAACAGCAGCAAATGTATGCAAAAACTTCCACTTCTTTTGTCTGCGATTTTTCTAACTTCTTCACATTCGCGTGAAATTAAAAATGACATCTCAAAGAAATGAAAGCCTCCCTCTCTTCGTCCCTCTCTATAACTCGGCCACCATCCCTGCAACATTTGTTTATTATATGTTTGCTTCGGCTTTTCGTCTTCTGTTCGCATCACATGTTGCAGCTACAAGTTATTCATTCGCATTTAAAGCAAAGCAGAAAATAATATCGACATCTTTTAATAATACTTGGATTCATCCCGGGGTGGCAAGGAAAATAATTCGTCTCTGTTGAAAAGACTGCATTCTTTAAGTATTAACGTCGTGATCACTCTTGTAAATGAATTGCTACCAAAGCACATGCAGAAGATTAGCCACATTTAATGTTGTTTATATTTAGTAATCAAGACATGAATTTTTGTGGCTTTTTCTAAACCCGACTCATTAATTTAGTAAATACATCATTTGTTTGATCGATGATTTAATATTTCGTTTATTTCATTAACCACACACACAGAATATTTTATCTCACAAAAGCGTCGAATGAGTCCATCTTTTTTGTTAAACTTGCCTGGTTTGGTTAAATTGTTGTTGTTTTTCACTCAGTTGGTAATAAATTTTGATTTGCTGCAAATATTGCATTGTATTTTGTATTGATTAATTCGAGTGACATCCTGCGGACCGTACTGTGTATTATTTATTCGAAGGAATAACAGACTCGGTAAACGTCAGATGGCACGAGTTTTGGCCGCATTCAGGTTGAGCCGTCGCCAGACCGAGGATGCACACGTACACACACGCTGCTTACGATTTGACAAGCACAAGAACGGGACAGTCGCATCATAGATAGTGTCAGTTGTTAACGCAATTAATTCAATCATTATTGAATCATAGATGGCAGGCAGCGGTGATGATGACGTTCGTGATGATGATTGCGACGGTGATGAGGAAGCCATGCACACCTCCGACGCACCCCGCGAAGGCTGCCGGAACTACGGCCACAGTCGGGTCTTGCGAGAGGCAGCAATTCTTGGGCCGGACCGACTTGTTTTGGCCCCATTTTTATGTGGCTTTTTATCCGGCTTCAGATGGAGCCGGCTGTCACCAGGGCCGCTCTCAGGCCACGTCCACGTCGGTTTGACTTCAGAGTATTAACTCATTTTTCCAAGAGCCCGCCACGAGGGAGATACAATCACAGCACGGGGGGATGAGGGGTGGATCGTTTGATTACATTAGCGAAGTCACAAGCAGTCGAGCAGCACATTAAATATGCCAAAACGCACTGGCAACATGGGTCAGTCTTCAGTGCGTCCATCTGCATTGGAGTCCATGCATCATTGTGCATGTGTGTGTGTGTTGCGTGCGCATTAGTTTGATGTATCCACTCTGTTCAGTTTCGTAAATTAGCTTTAATTTTACCGTTAGACGGCAAGCACAACTTATGACAATTTATCACATGCTGGCTGTCAAACATTTCAATCGAATAGCAGCACAGAGAACGGCACAAATGCGTGTGTGTGTGTGTGTCGTATGTATGCGTGTGCGTGTGTTGGTGTGAGTGCAAGTGTCATTCGAACAGATGACGGATTCCCGGTGCAACTCCACTAATTGGCGCTCCAGGAGTCTGGCAACTCTGCTGGACACACATTCGATCCCAACCGAATACAAGCCGGCCAGTGAAGAGGAAGAAGAAGAAGAAACAGTAAGCAGTGAGCAGACGCTCACAAAGGACTCTTGCTGAAGATCCTCCGCCAAAATATTGTGTGCTTCATACATATACTGGTATTGCTGAACATATTCTAGAAGCACTTCCTTAAAATTCTCTGAAATCCCTCTGCAAAAAGTGTCCTCTTCCCACTCTTCCACTTCCGCGTGGGGGACACTCAAATCACGGATTTCACTCTGCACTTCGATTTCATAAAACTTGCTTGTAGCTGCTAATCGGATGCATTAAATTGAACCTTGTCAACATGGTTTCAGCAACTTTTTAACATGCGACTGCGTTCAGATGCATCACGAAAATTGTGCAGTTTTACATTTCAAACAATGCATTAAAATTAATGGCTTTAATTGACCAGAGTCATGACATCTTACTTTTCTCGATAGATCACAAGTGAGAATTAATAAATGTTGCCGGGGGAGGAGGCCCCATCATGAACCCAACCCTAGCAACATTTTGGACCAACGCAGCAGAAACAATTTCGCATGCCTACCGTCGAGTGCGTCAGTTGTTCCTGCCACCGCCCACTTCAGGACTCTGTATGCACCCTACTTTGAAATAATGATTTCTTTACCCTTCTTATAAACAAGTCCTCAATGAAGTCTTCTACTTTCATCAGAACTTTCGTAAGTCGAGAATCCATTGTGAGCCGGTGATACATAATATGCATGTAAAGAGACCCTATTGCACCATCGAATCGCTGCAAACGATGAACCCTTTCATAGTCGACCGAGTGTAGAATGTTTGTCTATGCACATGTGCGAAAACATCTCATTTCTTTTATTTGCGCCGGCATGTTTTTTGTTTGTGTTGTTCCGTTGTTGTTGTTAATAATTGCGAAATGTTTGCTGCATATTTTGACACTTTTATTAAAAATGCAAGCCGAAACACAGCACACGGAACTCGTACAACGGAAGCGCGAATAAAAACGAGGCGTGACTTTTCCCACCATTCAACATGTTGCGAAACGACGGCGCTTTCGCCGGACGTCGGACGCATGCCGGCGGTGGTAGTGCATCATTTGGCCGGCGCTGGTAGACAGACGCGGAAGGACATCCAAGGCGTAGCCATCCGTCCGCCCGAACGTGTGCTGTGTGGGTGTGTGTCTTGTTTAATGATATTATTTGCAATATTTAAATAATTCAATCATATCGCATACACATGAATTTCAACTTATCGCTGACACTTATCGATATGAAATGAATTTATTGTAATTACCGCACAGTGGGGCAAGCCAGAGAATCGCACGAGAAAGGCACTTCTTAGCGACACGCACGTGAAAGCGTAGAGCAAGAAACCGGACCACAACGGAGCAAACGAACACTTGAAGCACCCAAGACCTGCTCGGACCCAAACGAATGTCAGAAGCAGAGAGCCTTCCGTATAGTAAACGAAGCCCTCTGCTCTGCCATGCACTCGGGTCCGTTTGAAGGACGCGAAGCGAGGCGTTTGCCCCACTGTGCGGCGGGGTCGACTGAGTGACAATAATGAGCGAATGAATGAGCGAACACGGCCGCATGTGTGCATGTTTGCTGCAGGAAAGTATTTCATTGTCAGTGTTGGCAAGTACCACAACAACAACAACAACGAGAACAACAACACTACCGCACCAGTACGAGTGCATGTCACGACAACTCTTTCACTTGGAATCCAATTCAGTCGCATTTAATGGCAAAAAATGCAGGTTTTCAATAAGCACATTATTCGATTATATTGACAACATGACGGAGATGCGGATTTTTTTTTCAGCCTCCAGTTTAACAACAAGTCGCTTGCAGTCGGCCGAAGGCGTAATAAGTCGCTGCAAAAACGCGGTCCATTGAATACAACAACAACAACAACAACAACAAAAACAACAACCACACCAACTGAGCTATCAGAAAAAATGAGCACTACAAGAAAACGAGCAACAAAAACATTCCGATCGACTGGAATGGAGACTGAAGCCGCTGAGTGGCGGAAAGACGTCAGGTCATCGAGGGACGTCCGCTTAAAATATTTAAACACGCTCGCACATGTTTTGTGGTCACTTGTTGGATGTTGCAACAGCGACAGATTCGCAGTTCCAGCTTCCGGTTGCGGTTGCTAAAAAGGCGCAGTTTGTCACGAAAATACAAAAAAGAAGACTCCGAAAGATTGCATACTTTTAGGATGTTTTCTCTCATTGCTTCCATTTTCCAGAACACTTTTAAAACCTTTGCAACGAAGTTATAATAAACAGACTCTATACATGTTCCAGTATATATGCATATACGTGTACTACATAATGTACAAAATGTGCAGATACTTTTTATGTTTCGCAATACACCGCAATGCAGATTATAAGGCTATTAAATCGAAGTTTAATTTCTATACAGTCATTGCGATTATGGAAATGTTAACGGGATTAAATTATTCCGCATTCGTTAGTATTGAATTCCGAATCCCCTCCACAAAAAACACTCACTTAAGTACTGCCAACAGGAGGAATCGCCCCACTTTCCAGTGACCCCCACCCGCACTTTGTCGCAAGGGGAGCGGTGGGAATCATGACAAAAATACAGAAACCCCCGTGAAAGCAGGTCAAAAGAAGTGCACGAGTGCCGAAGAAGCCATCAATAAAGATTGCCGCCTTGATCGAAATAATTATATTGTGTTAATCACGGCGTAGAGTTTCTTCCTTCGGTTCCTGGCAGATGACAGAATGCACGTCAGGAGACCGAGCGAACAGTTGGGCAGTGGCAGTTGACTCAAAGGTCATCGCTGACAGCCGCCGAAATGCAGACTCAAATGCAGCCGAACAGCGCCGATTTGACCGAACTTGAAAGCAGTTCGTTTTGCACTCCGGCATGTCTTCATTGCATCGAATGGTCGCCACAAACTGAACCCACCTGGAATCCAACTGGAGCGAATAGAATATCAAAAGTTCCCAGTTCCCACCACTTGCCAACCCTCCTCCCCCCCCCTCATTATTCAGGCAGGCATTCGCCCGTATCCGAGACAGACCCGAACAACTCTCGAACGCGCAGTCTTATTCAAGTATGCAGCCGGAAGTAGCCGCCAATCAAGTGCCAATCTTAGAGGTTGGCTGCAGCAAACCGTACAACGAACATCTCAACGGTCCGCTCCGTTCCAGCCCGAGACGCCGTGACGTGTGGACACGGAGGCCCGAAAGTGGGGCCAAAGCAATCCACGTGTGTGGACCCTCGCCACCCACTTGGCACTGCCTGCTTCCTTCTGCTTCCTATGAGACCGAAATGGCGGGGGGAGAGGGGGGAGAACCGTTTAAATTCTACAAACAGCGACTTGCAAATAAAATGAATCCATTCAGTTCTGAATTCATAACATATTCTGGCTCAGTTGCCGCAATGAATCCGTAATCAGTAATCGGTACCCGATATTCGGATGAAGGGAGCTGCTAGGAGTCGTGGAGGTTGGGGACATGAGAACCTCTTCTGGAGGAATATAAGACTCATTCGGATCACAAGCGTCTGTCTAGGCTTCTATTCTGTCCAATGAACCGACTACCAACTGGTTTCCTTTGCTAGCCACTCAACTGCCATCTCAAGTTATGCAACTCGACTCCTCCACCATCCACACCTCCCTCCCTTCGCCCTTCGCCCTCCGCCCTTCGCCCTCCGCCCTCCGCCCTGGCTGCCACTCTCGAGTTGCAAGTACAATTTACAGTTTGTTGCTTGTCTGCCGTTGTTTTTGCATGCTGTCGTAATTTCTACAAATATGCATTTTGTTTTTCGCTCGTGTTTAATATTTTATTGAATTTCGTTGCATTCTAAAGCGAGATCCGCTTCTGTCAGCCGCTGCTCGTGGGCCGGGTTCGCAGTCTTGCTGCGGGGCGGCGGCGGAGCGTACAAAACGTCTTATAAAACATGTATATCGGTCGATGAATAATTTATGGGCAATAAAGCCGTTTTTGCAACATCATATCGCACGCCGCAGCCATTCGGAAGTCGCACAGTAGGCGACAAAGTAAGCGTTTACTTTTGCTACTGTTTTTCATCAGACGGACACAAGTCGTTCGTCTCAAGAGATCGCAGTCAAACACGGCCGAGAAGGAGACACACGTTAGTTAATCATGAATAAAAATCAGTTGAGTCGATGATTTGATATTCTGTGGATTCACAATCCTACAATCCTACACAATGAACAGGTGAATATTCGGAATACAGCGAAATATCGAATCCTTGCAAGTGATTACTTCAGGTGTGAAGTTCTGCTTTCGCAACTGCAATCGGCACACACACACACACACGCTCGTACTCGTTCTTTCTATGCTCCAGTGAACGCGGAAGAAGAGAAGCGGGGGAGCAGAGTAGAGTAGGGGGGAGTAGAGGAAAAAGAAAGCTCTTCCGTCCAGCTGACAGACCATTTATTTTAAGTGTTTGTTGCTGCTGTCGTTTTTGTTCCTCACTCGGTTGTCGGTTGCAACTTTAATAACACGAAAAATAATAAATCCCCACTCTTGTGTGTCTGTGTTCGGTGGGGGTGGGGGGGGGGGGGGTGGTGCAGGGGCAGGTGGTCCCCTGATTCGCAGAGTTTTGATTTTGAGTTACGATGTCAGGCACAAAATTAAAGACATGCCCTTGTAGTGGGCCTCAGAAGAGCCTCGCCGCACTCTAGAGTATGTTGAGTCTAATCACAGAAGCAGAAGAAATGGTAACGACAGACATTCCTCCCTCATTTGAGAGCGCCATTTTAAGGTGAACTCATACCTCATTCCAGCTTGCAACCACCGCGTTCGTACGCAGCAAATGAGTAGAGACGGAAACCCACTCATTGAGCAGCAACCCGGTTTTAATTGTGCCCCTTCTGCTCTGCCCAGCATTTCATTTGCAAAGAAGCGTCTTAGAAGGGTCCCTCCCCCTCCCGCTTTATAAAATATGTGCTCAAATTTTAAATTAAATTTCCTGCGCTTCAACGTCTCAGCCGACACTCACACACACACGTCGTGCTGCCGCCATTTTGTACGCTTTTTCGGCTGTATCCTTGACTTACTTAAAAGTGTCCTGCAGCAGACCCCTCCCCCCGCCCACCAACGAAGTCCGACAAAGATATGTACATAAGATCATGTAATTATTTATATACACATCCACACACACACACACACACACACTGTATACGCGATTATATACTGTATATAATGTAAAATAAAATGTATTTTAAATAATTTAACCGTCGTTGCGAATCCTCCCCCGCTCTCTTCGCCCTCTTCTGCCCCTCCACCATCTTCAGGATCTCTCAGCTCGCTAGAGGAGGCTTTTACAGGGAGGGCGGCGGTGGTCGAGTCTACTTTAAATAAATTGTGGCGCATAATTTAAATGTTCTTCGTCGCCGAGTGGAACGACGCAGAGCAACTCAGTTGCTGGCTGTTGTGGAAATTAATTTGCTTTCCTTTTAATCGCTTTGCATATCTTGAGATCTCTTATAAATGAGAAGTTAACATTGCGTAAGAAAGGAAGAGAAGCAGCAAACCCGGAGCTAGACTCACATTCCAGCAACGCATCCAGTGGAAGAGATTCATCGAAGCTGCCTAAAGGAAGAGGTTGGAATCAGAAGACTCAGCAGTTGACATGAACGACTCTGCTCTGTCCGGAGCTACATGTGCTGCTTGTACGCGCCGAAAGGGAGGCAAACCGGTCGATAGACAATTAAGGATACGGCCACCATCCCAAACTGCCAAGGAGCACAGTGCTTGTTTCTACAAGTGTTTATTCGTTTAGAATTTACAATGTACTGTTACATGGATTAGTGGCCTGTAATTTACACGATTGAAGATGAGGCTGACTGACTCGATGGACTGACTTTTCGCAACTAACTAACCTCTAACATTTCATATAGAGAGCGGCAGCGACCCAAAGAGTATGAGCAGAATACGATGGTAGTGCTAGTATACCGTGTACAGGGTAACAGATTCTTAAACACAGAAGAAACCCATTTCTATGCATTCTTTGCTGAAATCAAACACCATTTTGTTGCTTGTTGATTGATTACAATGCTGACTTCTAGCTTATTAACTGCTGAATGGCTTAATTTTGAGGGAGGAAGTGGGAGGGGGGGGGGGGTAGAGCTTGATGGCGAACTAAGCTCACTCATAATTATTGTCATTCGTGACCGGAACAAAACAATTCAACTGGAAAGCGTAAAAAAACACACGTCCGATTTAAACCCCACACACACACACACACACACACTCACCCACCAACTGTACACACACACTAGCGTCCAAAGTGTCAGAGTGGAAATAAAATCTGTCATGGACGTTTACCGTTACTATTGATATTGATTGCTTATTAGTTGTGTTTTTTTAACTGTTTATCACTCGTTTCCATGTTTTCTGTTGTTGTTGTTGTATGCATTGCAAGCTGTTGGCCGGGTTCCCACTAAAATGTCATTGAGCGGCTTTGTTGAGTCGCCCGCCGCCCGCCGCCCGCCGCCTGCCGCCTGCCGCCTGCCGCCTGCCGCTTCACATCCACCGCCTTATTTATTTGCATCCATGTTGAGTGCTGCAGCAGTCCACGTGTGGGCGCACAGGGGGTGGGGCGACGTATAAAAAGGTGTCAAAGTGTTGCACACGAAGCACGCGAAAAGCACGTGTTGCATGCGGCAGGAAAACCGCACCAAACAGCAAACAGGAAAAACAACAAGCGGCAAAAAATCACAAAATGCGTGCAGCAAAGTTTGAGGCTGGACTCCGAGGCAATCGAGTGATGAGGACAACATCGAGTGATGAGGCTGGCAGCACTCAAGCGTAACGGCGGTTTTTTCGTCGCTTATAAACAAACAAACAACCTTGAAAATGTCGAGAGTGCTCAAAACAATCACCCTGTATGGAAGATAACATGTCTGAACGCCTTTTCAGCCATCGTCGTATGTTCCGCAAATAGTTTTAATCATTGTTATTAAAATGAGTTTATTTCCTTCCTCCTCCTTACCCCCCGCCCTGTCAATCAGCGTCAGAGGCCGCCACCGCTGACGGAATCGGCGCGCACTTGAAAATTACCAGCACTTCATTCCGGTCGATTAATTGTTCCATCCAAACAAGCGTCCTTTCATAACCCAGTCATCCATCCATCCGTTCAGCCATCCAGCCGACCCCCTCCCGCACCCCCTCGCCCTCGCCCTCGCCCTCGCCCTCGCCCGTGCCTGCGCCGATCCGAACCAGCCGCCCACCCGGCAGCCAGCTCCACTTCACAGCTGCACTTCTGGCCACTCAGCCACTTGGCACTCGCCGCAGTCGGTGGAAAAATGCACTTGTTTTTGACTAACCGTTTGGCGAATTTATTAAATTTATTTAACTTATTCTTTTTATTGCGATTTTGCGATTTTGCGATTTTCCGATTTTCCGATTGAATAAAAAGGGACTCGAATGACTGCGAAGCACTGCAAAAAGTTGCTCATTGGCAGCTGCTGGTGTCGACGATGCGATGCTGCTGCTGTTGTTGTTGCTGGTGCAGGTGCCTCACCTCGCACTGGTGTCGATGATGATGTGACCAGTTGACTGCACTTTCGAGCCCTTCAGCGGCTGCAGGAAGCATTCCATGGAAAGCCAGCTTATTCACACAATGAATGCTGGCACGGGCGGCGGTGGGCGTGGCGGCTGAGTGTGAATTGAAGAATATTGCGAGAGCACAACTTGTGCATGATATAAAATAACAGTTTTCTGTTCATTAATAAATCAATGACGTATAATTAAGCTGCCGCTGAGGACATCCGCTTCGAGTACGCTTCTAAGGACGCAGCATCCAGGACGGATATCGCAATACAGTGCGATGCAAGTGAGTAAGGAAACACGGAGCGCGCTGCTGTTCATGTGATCCGAACAACCACTTTATTGCCACGAGGACACTTCAAAGTTTCTAGCGAATAGTTTCGGTGTTCATCGCCGTCGCTGCTCCTTCAAATGCCGGCGATCGTTAAATCAATTAAAAGTATTCTTCGAGTGCCGAACATGATTTTTTTAACAAATCAAGTAAGAAAATAAAATTAATTCCAAAGCGATTTTTAGTCAGTCTCGAAAGCGATTCATTTTTGGTTTTTGTTGTAGTTCTGCTGTTGTTTTTGTCCAATCTGCGAACTCAAAAATTTATTTCGTTTATTCGGCAATTAAGCACGCTGTTGTTGTTGCTATTGTTGTTTTTGATTTGGTTCGCTTAACCACCCCCCCCCCCCCCCCCCACCCCACCAAGTGTTTTTTTTCAGAACAATAATAATGCAATCCGTTAATTAAGCAGCTCCGAATCGTTTAAACATTTAATCAGCTCGAATAACCAAAGAAGCGATAATTAAGTGTGCTGCTGTAACTGATGTTGTTGTTTTCGTTGTTGTGTTTGCTGTTATATCGCTCTAAACTTTTCCTCTCTCTCTCGTTTGAGTATTCAACCCGCAATTATTATCAGTTCGGTTTAATTTTTTTCAAATTAGTTTTAGTTTTAGTTGTAGTTTTAAACAAACGCAATAAAACGCTAATAAAGCATGCAAATAACAAGTGCAACAACAACAACAGCAACAGCAACAGCAACAACAACAACAACCACAACTTATCGAGAATGAAGAATTACAGAACGTTTTTTGTAAAACTTTTTAACTAATGCTACGGCGAGTTGCAGCTACAGTCGGCACTCCACAGAACGGTACTCTACACGCCGCACTGGCGTCCCTCACACACACACACACACAACGTGGTATTCCACCACAAATGCGTTTAAACATTATTTTTTTCTAATTGTGCCGTAATCACTTTTGTAAACAGTTGAGACTTTCGAACTTTGCGCTAAACTAGAGCGTTGCCACCTGCAAGGAAACCATAATCGAGAAAAATACATAGTATATGTTTTTAAAAATAATTATTCATTAAAATCAAAAATAGGGGTGAACAACTATAATTTCAAAAATTGAATTCTGAACGTTTTCGTTAAATGCACCTCAAATTTTAGCACTTGCAATAAAAGCACTTGAAGCTTAGATGGCAACGCTGTCCGATTGAATTGCATCGTTTATTTGATATTTTATTCAAACCGAAATGTTATCAAATGTGCAAATACAACACCAACAACAACGCACATGCTGCGAATTCATATTCGACGGTAGGCCGGCATTTTTTCCGACGCAAACACTGCCTCCTTGCGTCGAAGCATTAGAAGCGCAGAAGGATCGACAAAATAATGCGTTGGAAAAGTTTTGCCATTAAATTGCAACGCAGCTTTGTTTTTTTTTTTTTGTTTTCCACTTTTTATTTACTGGAACAACACAAAACAACTACAATAAAAACTACAACTATAAAAAAAATTTTAATTTATTAAACCATTATTTGGTGGGTTTGTTTGTGCGAAGAGGAGTTTTTCACCATTTTTTCCACCTATTTAGTATGTGTTGGTGGTTGTGGTGTTGTTGTTGCTGTTGCTGTTGCTGTGCTCTACTGTTCTTCGGCGAATATGTTTTAATAATTATTTTCTGGCAAAACAACCTGAAATCCGCATCAATTCGGGCATAGGTGAATTTCTGCGCTTTCGGAAGCAGTCCCCGGCTGATACGCTCGATACTGGCGTATTACGTCTCTTCCCGAGGGAGGGCGGGGCTGGGGGCGTGCGTGTGTGTGCCTGAGTGTGAACAACGGAAATCACGTATTTAAATTTGATTACTTGCCAATGCAAATACTTAAGCGTGGGTGCAGAGTCCTTAATACTCGTATTAAAATCGTATGTGTGTGTGTGTGTATGTGTGTGGGGGGTGGGAGGGGGGGGTCAATGTGTATCCGTGTATCGGTGTGTAGCTGATTCGATTCATAGCTACATAGTACATGTGTGGCAGAACTGAAGAGAAGTTCACTTCACTTCCTCCGATCGACCCACGACGAAGCACTCGCCTCCCAACCCAACCACACATCCTTCAGATGCTTTGCCTGCACGAGTATAGAGTCCTTCACATTAACACACACACACACACACACACACACACACACACACACACACACACACACACACGAGAGACTGTGACTCCTCATGTTGCCTCTCGTTTGGTGCTCGTTGCTCGCAATTATCAAATCGTTCACCGTTTCGAAGGATATTGAAAGCTGAAGTAAATTATTTGCATTTGAGCAGTTTATTAAAACAATAATTATTATTGATTTCGCTATATTTTAAGTTGTGCGCCTGCAGACACGCCACCCGCCCCTCGCGCCAACCCAGCAGCACTTGCAGTAGGTTCCACATGTGCCACTTGCACGATTATAATACTTTGCCGGCTTCGGGAGCAATGAGTTGAAATCTTTACTGTATGCACAGTGGGACAACATCCCAATTGACACTCGTGATCTATCGAAGAACCGCTTTCGACTTTAGAAATCTTTAGAAATCCAGCTCCCACATCGAATGAGTTAATATATGCTGAAAAAGGAGGCGTGGCAGTGGCTCGATTTTGCCCATTTTCGAGATCAAGGCGCCGCTTGAGACAGAGGATATTCGTGCCGGATTTCGGGCCGATGCTGTCAATCGTTCCTCGTGAATCTGACGCCTCAAATCGGGACACAGTTCAAAGGACCATCGGCCCATCGGCGGCTGTCTGGTCCCACGGTGCGGCATCAATGAAGTTTATTGCGATTCGAAATTTAAATAATATTTTTCACAACCCCACTCGAACTCCATCTCACTAGAGTAACGGTACACACTCAATAGAGTGGTGCAGGAATCAGTGCACCGTTCGCTCGAGATGCCGCAGCGCGATGGAGTCTCCAGACTTCATGGGCAAATTTATAGAATTTACTTGATTGCAGTTTCAAGTGAAATCTTTTATGAGGATTTTCCGGTCCTTTTTTCATTTTGTTTCTGCGCTGCTCTTTTTTCAGTGTCGCTGTTGTTCGGTGCAGATTCGCAATTTAGTCTTCAACTAGAGAATATTGGAGAAACAGGTAGTTCACACACACACACACACACACACACACACATGACTGAGCATCGCAAGGCATTTGAAGGATGTTATTCTTTAATTGGAAATGGATGCTGGCTGCAAACTGTGGTTCCTTCGTCTTGACGCTTCCACTGGCTGGCTGGCTGCCAGTAAAAATCTTAGCAAAAATATACGATATATGCACATATTTTTCACGCTAATTAATTGAAGTTTGATTCGTGTGGTGTTTTATTTCTTTTTTTGAGTCCATTTTGTGTTTGCAACACTCAGCAAAGCGCCCAAAATTCATATTGAACACTTATTCTCCTGCTGCGAACTGATTCGATTACGCTTGTCTTGAAGGACTGCGACTGAACGCACCCCTTTTCTGAGCCCGAGGGTGTTCAGCTGCTCGCCGACTTCCTGCACCCGATTCAACAGCAATCCGGGGCGCACTAAAGCACTGAAGCAGCACTTCAAAAACACCGCAAAGCCATAAGAAGACGCGACAAATATACAGCAACAGCAACAACAGCAAAGCGAACCACCAAAAAACAGAAACAGCAACATTGTTGCTCAAGTGTGTGGCAAGTAACAAGAGCTTCTGCACTCGATATCAATTTTCGGTTTTACGCCTCAACAAACGCTGATATTTTTGGCTGATCGACGATTACTCCGGGCGGCGGGATGGGCTGAGGGGAGGCACGCTGCAGAAACCAGAGTGCCGTATCAGTGACTGTAATTTTAGGGTTTACATTTCAATTTGCGTCTCTGATTGAGGTTGTCTCAGCGCAGTTGAAGTGCGAACTTCATTGAGCAGGATTTTGCGGACACTCCTTCTTCCTGGATCATCGATGGAGACATAGGCTGGGCGTGTGAGGGCGTGTCTTCCCGGACGTCTTATTTGCAACCTCCATCAAGCGAGATGATGGTTCATCTGGTGGTGAAAAAATGAATGCTCCAAAAAATAAACATCCATCATTGAGAAAAGTCGCTAAATCGAATCCGAATCCAACCCGATACATTTTAGATTTCAAGAGAGCTTAATTCGTAACAAGGAAATCTTAAGAACGTGCTTTCCTTGTACACATGCGATATATTTTAAGGACGTGTTATAATCCTCCTAACTATAATGGATCACCAAGTCGACTAATATGGTTTGAAGGAACTACCACAGTGATGTCATTGTGAGGTTTCGCTGGAACGTTATTCAGAAGCACGGTGCATGAAGTTGTGGTCCGTAGTGTTCCAATTACATGTTTCAAGATGTTTGGGTTGTTTCAATCTTTTTTCATAGAAGAGTGTTATTATTTCCACTCAGCTATCATTTAAAGTCACCATTTCCATTTCCAAAACCACTTGAGACCAAACCTGGAAAACTCTACCTTTTCCACTTTCTGCAATCAATCTTCAGTGGATTATGAAGTCATTATTTCCCCTGCTCGACATGCACATGTTATGTTTAAGAAACGAGTATCTTTTAGTATATGTTTTGCATATAATGTTAATAATGCGATTTGTTCAACAATCAGAATGTTCCTAAAATCGCATGTCTTCTGAGGTTATATTAAGAAATTTTGTAAAAAATAAAGGATTGTAGTCCCAGGATCTGACTGAGCTAATGCTAAACATGCCATGGACACACACACACAGACAGATAGAGGAGCAGATGGCCAGAAGGACTGAGAGACAGACAGCGACACCGGCTAACGTCAGTTCCTTCGTTATATTTTATGTGAATCACACTTGACTACGAGTACTCGGCTGAGACACTCGTTTCAGTCGTCCGTACGGCAACAACAACAACAACAAAGAGCACTCATCATTACTATATTCAGGGCGAGTGTGCACACTCGTGCAGCAGGATATGAACACTTGATATTTTTATTATTTCATAATTCGTTTTTATGCAATCCTGCCGGGCCGACGGCTCCCGGGCAGTACAGTCAGATATCACTATAGTGTACACTGTACACCAAAAGTATACATGTATATTGTAAAGTATACATGTGTATAGTTGCACTACAATAAGTAAGAACTGAATAGAGAAAGAGAATAGACGAGAGTGTACATTAAGGTACACAGCGTGGGCCATCGTCTGGTCTCTTTTTGAATGGCATGTTATTTGGGCACTGATTCTTTCAGGATATTTCAAATTTATTCAGTGTTAATCCCCACGTTACGAAATGAATCGATTTGCACTTGCAATCGATTTGCAATCGAATGGCAAATACTGAAAACTTACTCCTAGATTTTAGCGTCACTTACGTCAGAACCTCCTTAAAGATTCCTCGGATTCCTTTTCGTACCTTTCATTGGGGAAAAGTGGGATAACCACAAGAAAAACACATATCTGCGTTTCTCACATCCTGCTTTGAGGTGCATAACATGAGTACAAATGGTCCTTGCCGCCGCCAACTTCCAATTACATCCGCTAATATGTAAATCCGGCCGAAGGAGGCGTGTTTCCACCAAGTACTCCAAACTATTGTATTAACAATCAAGTAGGCAACCGCGTCAAGTGGCGTGGGTGGGTGCCGAACAGCCCGAGCGTCTATCGGCGTCTTTATTGCAACCCCTTTCGAGGGCGCTCCGTCGTTCCTCCCCGCTGCACCGCAGATCCGTCGCTTTTCCACTGAATATGCACATTTTTACACACGAAAGTGGATTCTCAAGTGCCAAGCCAACGAAATCCATGCCTATCCGCTACGTTGTTGCTTTGCTGCTTTGTTGCTTTGCTGCTGTGTGCTGTGCAATTAGCGAATCTGTGGAATGCTTCTTGTGCGAGCTGCCGCACTTCCACTGAACTGGGTCACTCTTTAGCCATGTCGATGATTTGTGAGCAAGTCAGAGCGGAGCCATGTGTTCATTGTTAATTCGTCTGCGGTGATGCAACTAACTGGTTGTTGTTTGTTCTCTCTTGCAGGCGAAGATGCTGGAGAACTCGCACTCCTGGATGGGCGCAACGACTTCCTCAATCGCAGGTTAGTATCGAGACTTAAACGCTTCTGTTCTGATTTGAACCCGTTTCGTCCCGCTGTCTTTCAGCAGACAGCTATCAGTACCAACTGCAGTCCATGTGGCAGAAGTGCTGGAACACCAATCAGAATCTCATGCATAACTTGCGCTTCCGCGAGCGCGGTCCTTTGAAGTCCTGGCGCCCGGAAACCATGGCCGAGGCCATCTTCAGCGTCCTGAAGGAGGGTCTCTCGCTGTCGCAAGCGGCTCGCAAGTACGACATCCCGTATCCGACTTTTGTGCTCTACGCGAACCGGGTGCACAACATGCTAGGCCCGTCGATAGATGGCGGTCCGGACTTGCGGCCCAAAGGACGGGGGCGTCCGCAACGGATTCTGCTAGGCATCTGGCCGGACGAGCACATCAAAGGTGTTATCAAGACGGTGGTGTTTCGCGAAGCTAAGGATCTGAAGGACGAGGGCCTGACGCACCTGCCCTACGGCCGGCATTCGGTAGGCAGCATCAACTTAAAATACGATATTCTAATGCAAACTAATCGCGCTCTTTCAATTGCAGCCCGTGTTTCCCTTTCAAGAGGGGCATTTGAACTACCCGGGTGTGAGCGGGCCGTGTCCCAACGGCATGCCCACGCCCACCGGCGATCAGATGTCGCAGGAAGCAACCGCTGCTGCTGTGGCCGCTGTGGCGCACAACCTGCGGCAACAGATGCAAATCGCTGCCGCTGCACAACATCATCAGCATCAACAACAACAACACCAGCATCAACACGGCGAGTGCCCGCCGGGTGCGAACATCTTCAACTTGCCGCCCCATCTACAGCCTCATCTTTCTGCTGCGGCGGCGACCGGCGGCGTTGCTGCTGGTAGCAGCCCCCACCCCGGCCCGAAGTCAAACATCTCTCCTGCATCTGGTTCCGGGGCGAACCCGGCCGCTGCTATGCTAGCTGCACGACACGCCCGGTCGCCCTGTGGCACCGGACTGCCCAATCTTCCGCCGAGCATGGCTGCTGCCCTACACATGGCTGGGGCTCCGATGGCTCGGGAAGCCGCCGGCCCCACGGCAGCTATGTTGGGCCAGCACCAGCACCAGCAACTCCAACAACTGCAACTGCAGCAACAACATGCTCTGCACCAACAGCAACAACTACACCACCAGCAACATTCACCGGCCCACCTGGCCCACTTTCAAGCGTCTGCTGCAGCAGCCACAGCCGCCGCTTCCTTGCAACGCCATCAACAGTCTTCGGGTGCATCTGCACACCCTCTCCGGACCACTTCACCCACTGCTTCGTCCACGAAACACCACAAACCGGCGCCTCACGGGGAGCACAGACGCGGCGACTCACCACCGCTCACAGACATGGGCTTGGACGCGTCTGTGCCCGTCGGCATCAGCGGCATGACCTACATGAAACCCTCGCGCGGCTACTCCTCGCCGCGTCCGGAGCACCTCTTCCAGGAGGATATCGCCGATTTGGTGGCACCTTGTGGCAGTTCAGGTGCCGCAATAACCAGTGGAAACTCCACGGCGGCTGCGAATCCTTCCAGTGTAACTTCAGCGGTGGACGCGTCCAGCGGCGGCATCAAAATCGAACCGATGGCCATGAGTCTCGAATGAGACGTCGGCTTTCCGATGCCGACCGACCTGTTTTAGAACTTCGGTCGCAAGTCGACTGTCGAGAGAGGCGAGCCGCATGTTGTTGAACCATTTTTAAGCAAGTCAACGAATTCGGCAGCAGACGTGTACCATAAATGATTGTCTTGAGTGTTTAGCGAAGATCTGATCATGATAACCAAACAATTGGTTCCCGGTTCAGACTACAAAAAGTAACTACAGTAAATTAAGAATAAATCGCAATCAGTACAGATTCACGCACAGTTTGGAAGTGAAACGAAAACTCTTTGGCAGTGCTTCTGGATATCAAAACAACTACGACAACCAACAGCAAAATATTCAAATATACACTCAGCACATTTGGTGTAAACAGCTTTTGGTTTAATTGCAACTGTCGTAAAAAACACAAGCGACACGGGCGGATGTTTTCTGAATCAGAGAAGATTTCCACCAGCAATCATTCAGCGACATTCCGTCATGTGTCTTTATCTAGCTTAAGCTGAGCGCGATAAAAATAACATAGAAGAACGGGAGAGTGATAATGCATCTCACACTAATAAACATATTAAGTACATTCTCAGTACAATTCTAAGCAAGTGAATGTGCAATTTCAATGTGCAATAGAAATCCAATTTCAATTCAACAACAGTAGACTCTTCTGTTAAAGTTTGGCTTCATTTTGAATCGGATTCTTCCCCCCGCCGATTGAATGAACGAATGTAAACTAATAAAAATAGAAACGCATGTTTGTACCCACCCCTGCCCCTTCACTGCTATTTAAGTTTGCAAATAAGTGTATAGTTTAATTCCACATTTATTATTTCCAATAGGTTTCCACTGATTTCTTTTTAAATAAGAAAGAAAGTATTATTAAACATAAGAAGAATAACGATCTCTGCGTAGCGCTCGAATGCTGGTTTATTTTTGGCTTTGTTTTTGTTTTCGTTCAAGCGACAGGAATGAGAGAGACGAAGGATTGGGAACATTCCACATGTTTATAAACAAAATTTATACGACAAGCAAATGCGTACAAACTTTTGGACTTCAATTAAAATCAACTGGACTTTTCGGAACACGATCAACAAAATTAATGTTTAGGAAACACAATACACACAAAAATGCCTTTCGGAATTAAAATTCAAATTAACAAAAATTACAAAAATTACAAAATTATAAAAAAACAAAGTTTACCAAAAAGAAAAGATTGTAAATTATATTGTACATTTTTTATGAAGTAACAGTAATATATTTATACAAAAATTGAACGTTTAGGAAAAGGAATGAGAAAGAGAACAAAAATTATTGTATTTAGAAGCGAAATTTTTGCCGATTGCTCGTCGTCCAAGAAAAGGGAGAAGATTTGACGATTTCCCATCTCAGAAACCAAAATAAAGCCCACGTACTTTGTTTTTCCTTTACTAATTTTTCGGAACTCCCTGAAACTAGAAACGCTGTGAAAGCGAAGGATGCAAGCCAACAGTTTTAGTGGTTTTTATTTTTATATCCACTCGCATTTCGGTCGCAACATAAGCGAACTCGTTTTTATCGAAACCCGACATTCGAAAGAAAGTAGAAAGTGCCTTCTTCTTCCTCTCCCGCTTCTTCTCCTCTGACCCGAAACACACCCTGTGAGCAGTCGTAAAATCTTCTTCCCTTTCTGAGAAGCAACTTCTTGGACAGAAGCAACACTTGTTTTACAATTTCGGAGCAACAAATATACTACTATGTATATTATTATTGAAGTTATTGAGTAGTAATAATTTAATTGTTTGTTTATTTTGATCAATAGTGTATTTCGAATATAAGAAACATTTGACAATGTGTATTAACTCAAAACAAAACACTTTCGGCGAAACTTTTTTAGATGATTTTATTTGTTTAATCATAAACACACACTAAAACACCAACTGAAGTTACGAGCTACTTGAATACTAGAAGTGGTCAAGTGAATATTAAAAATATAAAGAGCACCACGCAATTTCTATTTATTACAATTACTAAATAGCAACAAATTTCATTTCCTTCCAAGACTAAGCGAAGTAAGCGCTGGTGTAAGAACAGAGTTATATTCAATATTTTACCTTAAAACTAAAGAAAATTTTCAATAAAACTGCGTACAGATACTCAGTTGTGTTTGCGTATGGAAATAAGATAAACTTTACAATTACAAACAGATTACCAATGTTCCATAGCAGAAAACTTCTTATATTATAACACACACAACTAGTTTAATAACAAAGAAATGCATAATTAAATGTAGTAGCCACAAATTATTTTAATTAACCAGAAGCAGCGCTTGACTCCAACAAGTGGCTGATAATCAATCCGAACTCTTGCATTATTATCCATCACAAGCAGAAAATCATCAGCGAAAACAATTGTGTATGTATTTAAAAACAACAAATTATAACCAGAAACTTACCCCTTTAGCAATAGCGCAATAGTAACTATCTTGAAATCCGAAGGAAGGGATGCAGTCTTCGCTTTGCTGCTGAGAAAAATCATGAAACACCGAAGCAATGGAAGAGCAGCCCCACTCCTCAACTTTATCTGAAATAAATACATTATAGAAATACGTACTGCATGAATATTATTACAAGCCGAAGTTCGAAATTGTAAAAACACCGTACGTCGTCAATCTGTTAGCTTTAATTTGTTTTAGAACTGTAAACGATTTGGAAAGCCGCAAAACTGGACACTGAAGCACTTTTATTTAGAAAATAAGTCAGAGAATAACGACACTATTTTTGGACTCAAAATTGCTCACTTTTCACTTAAGAACTCACACAAGTTTTCAGTTCCAATTGTTTATAAACACTGAGGTTACTTTTGCCTGTAAGCAATCCATTTTATTGCAGCAAGAAACTATAACTACATAGTTTTTTCTTAAAGTACTTGAAAATATACAATTTTAAAAATATTTAAGAAACATAAATGCTGTTTTAATCACAACTCCGACGAACCGATTCAAAGGTGTTCATACTGCTGGAACTCGTGTCAATTGCCGATCAGCACAACAATTGCGGATGCCCTCCTCTTAAAATGACCTCCGTTCAAGGTCAAATAATAGGCATTCTATTTATTCATGTTAGGAAATTATTTATTTTATGTTAAGGAATGAAATAAACAGTTTTCAAAATTCAGTATGCACGTCTGCACTGAATTTCATTATTACTTTAATACGTTTATAGTACATACATAATTCTCTAGATACACACAATTCGGTGGAAGTCGTCCACGCAGAGGATCTTCCAAATGAACAAGTTTACTTCTTTAACCCGACATGATTTGCGCAGGAATGCGATTCCCTAGAAAACGTTAACGCCTTCGGAGCGATTACTGCCAGAGTCATTGGGATGCGTCTCCTGATGGCGCTGCAGCACACTGAGGCACTGATGCAAGCACTGCGTACTGGCGGTCGAGATGGCCTTTAGCAGCAACAGGTCTGGATCCGTGGGTGAGAAAGTAGAGCATTCAGTGTTCTCGATGACACGCGCTAAGGATGCGTTGCTGCAAAGCACAAAATCATAGTGAATTCAATAAAGCAAGATCAAAAACCAAGAACTAGATTGTAACTTTTTCATACACACACACACGCACATACAATGGGGACACTCACCATTGTTCCGTTAGATACAGCTCTTGCCGTGCAGAGACCATTGCGTCCGATGCGGCTAGCAGCTCCCTGGGCGGCAGTGGGGAAGAATTGTTTATGTCCATCGCTTTGGTGTGGCTCTCGACGATGGCCCGCAGCCCGTCGACCCACTCCTGACGGGCACGTGCATCCGAGGCACGCAACTTGATAGTGTCGCCGCTGGCAGAGCCGATCGCGAAGGTGCGCGAATCTTCATCACTGGGGCAGACAACGGCTCCAGCCAGCTGCACCTGACCGCGCGGCGTGCTGGCAAGCACATGCGGCGATGGCGCCACATCGTCCCCAGACGACAGCGACGAATCGCAGAGATAATAGCTGAGTGTTCCCGTCTGTGGATCCACGGTGAACCAGCGGAATTGCCAACCTTTGAGTGTGCGAGAAATAATCAAGAAAAACTTAATACTTATGCCCACTTCTGCGCTACTCTAGTTACCCTTCATAACATTCGTGTATTTGCACAGCTGGCCGTTCAGCTGATGACGCACGCCTTGGCTAAGCCCTCTGTTCAGGTTCGTTTCCATGGCGTTGAAGTCGTTGACCTTCTGCTTATCCCGAGCGTCCGCACTGGATGTTGAGACTGAGAACGTTGTACCCGTTGCCACCACTGTCTTCTTCCACGACAGTGTTGAGTAGAACAGCGGCTGCTGCCTTCGCTTCGACTTGCCTTTGCGATGCTGTAGAGTAGATTTTATTTTTCGTAAAATTTTTGTGAATTTGATAAGCCTTTTTTGAACTAATTTTTAATCAATGCGAAATCATATCTGTCTCTCAATCAGCTTATCGGCTTGTTGATTTCTTCTGACAGTTGACACTTATCGGAAAGAATCAAGTGTGAATAATATTACCAGAGATGTCACAAAAGATGTCACCACTTCGAAGGGGAAATAGATATGGCTTTGGCCACAACAGCTGTGATCCCTATATAAAGTTTAGGTCTTTAGCGCTAATAGGATCGGAAGTCCAACAATGCAAAACCTTCCCCGGTGTCTTTTAGTTGAGGAGTTATAAGGCTCTAAATGTAAAAAATGTGCATACTGGGCATTTATGATATTTGGAAGGCCATTCTTTTGGGTAATATCATTTTTGCTGTTACTTTAATAATTAAAGAGATATTCAAACTTTTTTAAAAAGATGGCCTACATCGTTTTACAAAAAATATTCTGTTTTTCTTTTAAATGACAATTAAGGTACCAACTAAAATTCCTTTAGTAATAGAAAATTATTTAACCTACTTTTGTATTGGTTTGTTGTATTTGTTGAGTGGATCTTCTAGATTGTTTCCATAAAACGGTTATTCGCTCTGAAAACCATTTAAAACAGTTAGAATTCAATTGAAATTTTCGCGAGTTTGGCAATACCCAATACGATTTTTTGTTTTCGCAGTTTGCAACCCTGTTTCGAAGTTCGAAATACTAGACCTTCTCTTTCTACAGCTGATGGGCTAGAAAGAGGTAAATATTGCACACAAAGATATCCTGTACCAAAATCAATTATTACACAAAAACTATTTTCTGGGCACATTACTACACAGTGCCCACAAAAATGTCATAATAATATGAGTTTTTGAAGGGAAACACTTCTGATCGATGTTCGGATCAGCCTTAAAATGTATTTTAAAATAAACAAAAAAAATTTTAAAAAAAATTTTATTAAACTACTCAAATTTGATTTTTCTTGAAAATTAAAAAACTATTTTCCATAAAATTAGAGATAATTAAATTGGCTTAAATAAAGCCCTTGTCGACCTAACCAATTTTGTCGTTATTTTTTCTATTGTTGTTGTTGTTTTCGCTGCTGACCCCAACAACAAAAACAATTTTACTGCTCTCAAACTGTTCCAGGGTTATAGCCCTTCGCAGATTGAAAACTTCAGATGATTCAGAAGTTCACCATTCACCTTTTTAAAATATCAGTAGCTTATCTTGTATAGTTTAGGAGATACATGACTGCACTTTTTAATCTTCAAAATCCTATAACTCCAAAAACATATGAGGGCAGTAGAAAACAATGCTGTTGTTGTGGTCAGAGCCAAAAACAACAATATTGGTTAGGTCGACAAGCGCTTTCTGTGTTCCATTAAATTGATTAGTTTCAGAGTTATTCGCCTGAAATTTTCTATTTTCATAGGGCTTTTGCTGCTGAATAAAATATTACTAGCAGGTTGACATCTCCTTGCCACTAACAGCTTGACAGCTATCAATTTTCTCAACTTCACCAACCATACAAAAACAATTCAATAGACATCACACGTATAGTGTTTTGCCTTCGAGGTTTTTGATTGTGGTAGAGAGGCTTGTAGGATTGTCACAAAGTTCAGGCGGTTGTAAATCCGCAAATTTTGGCAAAAAACTTCCAACAAAATCAAGTAAATGTAGTGAAAATACAAAAGAGAAGATGTGAATGTTTAAATGAAGTCGGGAATTATTAAGAATACATGAAATTTAGCCTTCAAATATTAAATTAAAAAATGTAAAAAAATCAATGACAGCAGCACAAGAAATCGCTGGTTCATAAGAGGAAGCATAAGTTCTTTGCTGCTCCAAAGGTTTATTTTATTTTTGTTCACTTGAGAATGAGATGAGGAAGGAAAATTAAAAATATGAAGAAGTGATGATGTTGCTCTATAAACAGATGAAGAAGATGGTGCGAGCTGCGTCTTCCACTAATAAAGAAGTTTATTGAGTTGAGCAAAAACAAAATTAAAGAACAAAAAGCGAACTAATGAATGGCTAAAGTCAATTCAGTGAAACTGCCTCAGTCCGAACCGATCCAATCCAACCTCAAATATTTTCAGCGCTCACGCGCGGGTGCTGCACTCCAGTTCTTGTTCATGGTGCATGTAGCATGTAGCAGTGTCTAGGGTGCTGCATTTGATTAATGACACTTTGTGCGGAGTGAATGAGTGGTGCAAATATTGCAACAATCCGTCGACAACGAACCTCACAGAAAATGAGTTCGGTGTGGTTGCAATATCTTTATATCTTAAATAAAATATATTAATAAATGCGGCAACTGACTACAGTGCATTAAGCCGACTTTTCCGTGAGACCGTTTATCATTGTATTTTTATGTTTTTTTCGTGCATGATTCATGTTTGTGTTCGGTTTCACCCCCGTATTTTTTCATCGGACTTCCCAACAACAAAACTTGGCGAATGTGCAACGATGACATTGAAATCTAAATTTAAGCATAACAAGTTAACAACTGAACTAAAGTGAAAATCGAAATCCAGCAAAATTAGATTCTACGCAAAATAATCGATTCTAAAACAACGGAACAATGGATGGGCAACGCGCACGCGACATCCTGACGCTGTTGCAGGAACGTGTTGTGTTTCTGACTGGTGGGCGCGATCGGCGTGGTGGCCCACTTCTTTGCTTTCCGGCTAATCCCAGACGAGAACGCTTGAAGCCAGATGATCTCCGACGATTGCTTAGCTACTTGATTATGATACCTGGGTAGGATGCTCACTTTTATTGATTTTTCTAAAAGCTGTTTTACACAGTTTCTAAGAACCACAAAAACAATTCAGCATTCCTTTAGGTATTTTAAAACACTATTGAAACCTCTAACAAATACCTTTAGCCAGGGATTGATTCCATTTTAAACGATTTTATTTGTGTAAAATAAATGTATGTGTTTAGTTGTCATAAATGTAACCTACTTGACATAAATTTTATATAAATAGCAGTTATTGAATAATACTACATTAAAATATTAAAAACAATGTAAACGATTTTAATATTAACAACACGTACAAGTAGTTTTTTTCAATAAATTCCTATATTGATATATTGGGTAAATGCAAAAAGGTTTCTCTGCAACCAACGCAAAATGTAAATGAATACTTTAAAGACTAAACCTCAAGTTTTACTCTAATGTAAGTCGATAATGCTAATGTAACTCCTGTATACTATAAAAGAAGACGTTTTCTTTTTGCTTTTTTCATATTTAACCGCGTATCTGAATGCAAGCAATCATAATTATTTCAGTAAAAAAAAAAAGGAAAATAAACAAACATGAAAAATAAACTTAATATTAAGTTTATTTATGTGAAAGTAAACAAAACACCAAATAAAATATTGTAAAGGAGTTATGATCGCTGTATGTATTGAGGAATTAGCATCAGTCTCAGCGACGAGCATAAAATTTAATTTGATATTGTCGTATAATCATCGCGAATAACGATTCGCTGATGTTGTGGAAATTTTTGCTTATGTGTTGTTATCGAACCTTCCGTCATTAAAGCCACTATTAGCTCTACAATTCGATTAAAATCACAATATGTATCAACATAAGTCGTTGTTTACCTACAGGCAAGACATGTCCATGCTTGTGACAGGAAAGGTGGCACCTCTTGCGGTTCTTACCAGAGATAAAAATACGCTTTTGTCGTGCACGGTGACAACGTTCCTTGAGCGTCTCGTCTCGTTATGCATCCAATTTATTGCCATTTGTTGTTGTTGGCAATTTGAGTAAACAAATTAATGGACGATAACGTCTCTTCGGTCTGCTTTCTATTTATTGCACACTGTCGAGGGTTTAATCTGAATGAATTTAAAATTTTTTTATAGTTCTTCATAAATGATAAGAAATGAAATGCTGCACATGTATTGTTTTCTTTTTTCTTATTCTGTATTTATCTTGTTTACTGTTACAATGCGTGCATGAATCACGCGATGATAAGATATGTTTTTTTACTGTTTGGTTGTGTTCATCAATGCTGGAAGCAATGCGTGACTAACTGATAACTGGCCGAAAGTGTGATCCTCTAGCAATTAGTAGAAACAACCATAAAGATGCACTAGCTTTAAGTATCATACTTGTAATGGTCACTCTACTTTACTGCAGTTACCTTCAATTCACTTGTCTTCTTCAGACTGCTTCAATTGACTTCAGGAAATCGTTTCGAGAAAGCGATTGCAAGTGTATTTTGCAATAGCAAAAAAAGTGTATTTTCGGTGCTCTTGCAACCGAACGTTGCAACGTGTGTTTTATTGTATTTTTTCATGTTGCATATTTTTTAAGATGTTTCATACTTGTTCCCGGACATCGCTACGTTATTTTACTCCAGCATTTTATAAAAGTTAATATGTATAAAACATTAAACACAGGAAAATCTAAGGAACTTGAATTCTTTAACTAATTGGACGCGCTTACACTCGCATGTTGCGAGTGATTCATGAAATATTCGCATTTAAGCAAGTTTTATGAGTTCCGAATTGAATAGTCAAAGGAATAGGGGGAAAAGAACAAATAATTCTTAAGCCTTCTCGGGTAGTGCAAAAACACAACTCTCTCGCCTGAGATGCAGCTTCATATGCATGAATTCGGATGCGAGCAAGAACAATGTAGCAACAATAATCGTTGCCAATTAGCAGCATTGGCAGATCCACGAGACATGGAGAATGAAAGCAATAAATATCGCAAATAAAATAAGTAGAAACTAAAAAATGTGGTGCTGAATTTACGGGGAAAACGATTATTTTAATACCTTGGTGTTGGTGTAAAAATCTGCGAGCAAAATTAAGAACTTATGAGCAGTTGGGGGACATGTTCCTTTATCATGTTCCTTTAAGTATTTCGGGATAAAGCTAAGTATTTTATTGCTAGTTAAAAATAAAAATACGCTATTTGTCCCATGTCGCCCCACTAGATCGTACTTCATTGTAGATAGCGACGTCAATGTGAATTCGATGCTGTCCGCCACTCACATCGGCTCGCAAGCACCCTGCAAAACTCCGACTCTTTCGAAAACCTAAAACACAATAACTACAAATGTGAAAATAAATTTTTACAATATTCTAAACAAGGTTTGTTATTATTTTGTTTTGGTTTTGCTCTGTTCAAACCGTAAAAGGGGAAAAAGTAAGCCACGAAGCTAGCCGAACAATGATCAATAAGTATGGCAAGAAATTAATTATGCACACCTAATGGTAAAAATATTATTAAAAAAATTCCAACAAGCAATTTTGTTGCTTTTAAGCTATAGTGCAATAAACCTCGAATGGTGCCAGCAGTGAATTGGTCACAAATAATAAAAGTTTATTTATTGAAGCTCTGTATTTATGTCCCTCCTAAACTAATTCCCACCATTTGTTTCTTCTTCGTTCTTTCTCTTCGCTATTCTTTCTCTTTGGACGACGACACTTGTAGCGATTCAGCGAAAAATCTCGGCTTCACCGTCATCATTGATATGCGCGGTAATGGGAACTGCTCCACAAACGTAAAGACGATACTGAAAGTGCTACAGGAGCACTTCAGCGCCAACATCCACAACGTGGTGATCATAAAGCCGGACAACTTTTGGCAGAAACAACGCGCCTCCATCTCATCACACAAATACAAGTTCGAGACAGCCACTATCTCCATTGAGGCCCTGAATAAGATTGCCGATTCGCACCAGCTGACGACAGACTTTGACGGCTCGCAAATGTATGACCATCAGCAATGGACGGATGCGCGCCTAGCGATTGAGGACTTCTTTTGGCAGGCTAGCGACATGGCGGATCGCATTGACGATCTGCAAGAGGACCTGCAGCGCAGCGATTACGCTGAAGATGTAAGTGGCGCACGTCACGCACTGGATCATCACAACGAAATGAAGAAGAAGATACTAAAGCTTCCAATTGAGGATCTGGATATGCAGGCCAAGAAACTGCTGTCCAAAATCAATATGGGTGCATCCGTTGTTGGTGGAGTTGGTGGCGTGCATGGGCAGGTAACTATAACTGGATAATTTTACATTTTTAACAGCAATGAAAACATTTTTCGTGAAACCTACAGGGTGGCAGCAGTGGCGGCGCTGATGGAGGTGGCGGCGATTCCGGAACATCAGCGCAGACCCAAAATTCTCCTGGTTTTCGAGTGACCACCAACAATCCAGACATGTCGGCTGCTGTTAGCAAAGCATTGCGCCAAATCGATCTAATACACACTGGGCAGCAGCGGCTGCTCAATCTCTGGCAGCACAAGAAGTCCAAGCTGGATCAATGTTTTCAATGGCGCCTCTTCGAACAGGACTGTGAGAAGATGTTCGATTGGATTCTACACAACCGCGACGTGTTTCAAATGTCCTACGTCGAAATTGGGCACAACTACTCAGTGGCCAAGTCGCTGCAAGACGAACACCAGAAGTTCGCCGTGGCCTCAATGAACGTGTCGGTGAATATAGATCGCATACTTGCAGTAGCCTCCCGTCTGATTGAGAGCCAGCACTATGCAGCGCAGCATATTAAGACTTTGGCCACGAGACTAGATCGCACGTGGAAAGATTTCGCGGCTGGCCTGGACGAGCGAACAGCTGTTTTGCAGTTGAGCGTCCTGTTCCATCATAAAGCGGAGCAATATTGCAACAGCGTCTCTTCGTGGGCGGCCGCTTGTCAGGCATCGCAGCCGCTGCCCTCGGATATACAGAGTCTTGAGACGGCCATTCGCACGCATCAGTCTCTCTACGAAGCCATGTGTCAGGCGTACACAGAAGTCCATTCCACCAGCAAAAAGCTGCTCTACCAATTGGATCACTTGGTGCAGGTGTGCAATCAACCACCTCCACCAGGTGTGCCTGATCATCGCAAGAACAGCAGCAGTTACAACAAGTACGAGCGTCAGAATCCGGCGGCGGACTATAGTGAGGGTGCCTCACATGTGCTCGCTGTTATACACCAAATTCTGGGACACCACCGGTCGCTAGAAGCCAAATGGCATCAAGAGAAGATACGCTTACATCAAACCCTTGCGCTGCGTCTGTTTCAGGAGGATGTGAAGCAGGTTTTGGATTGGTTAAAAAACCATGGCGAAGTCTTCCTGCGCAAAAATACCGGTATTGGACGCAATCTGCAAAAGGCACGAGTGTACCAGAAGTCGCACGAGCACTTTGAGAATGTAGCCCAGAATACATATAGCAATGCGGAGAAGTTGCTATCCGCTGCGGACGAGTTAGCGCGAAGTGGTGAGGCGGACCCCAACGAAATCTATTCGGTGGCAAGAGAGCTGGAGCTGCAAGTGGCTAGTTTTGCTGAGCGTGTGGAACAACGTCGAAGGCGTTTGGAGATGGCAGTCATATTCTACACGCATGAGAAGGAAGTAAGTTACAATTAATAACCGAACCGCTTACCTACAGTATAGTTTTTCATTATTATTGTAGGTGACTGCTTGGATCGATCAACTTCGCACCGACGTGTCCACCGACGAAACGATGCTCTCCCAAGAAAACCTCGAAGGAATTGAACGCCTCCTGCAACAATACCAGGATCAACAGGACAGCACGCTGAATGGCTGCATGCAAACCGTCGCTCAAGGCGAAGCATTGCTGCTGGAGATGCGCTCTCTTGAATACGTTGACAACACTGGCTCCATCTCAGCGCTCGAGAGCACACTGGAAAAACTAACCAAACAGAAAGTTGAACTCGAAGAACTCTGGTCAGCACGTAAATTTCGAGCCGATCTGATACTACGTTTGCGCTACTTTGAACGCGATGCCATGGAGCTGTCCTCTCAGCTGGAGATATGGTCGGAAGAACTGCAGCATGCAGATCTATCGCGGGACTATCAGAAAGCCGAGCAGCTGATTCGCATGCATAACGAATCAGTTACCGACATACAAAACGCAACCTACGAGGTTTTGCAACAGGGTCAGGATTTGTTGCAAATGTTTGAATCAGCGGGCTTCATTTCAATGGCCGATGCAACGCATACGGCGCAGGCGCGCATCGAATACTTGCTGGACTTTCTGCGCGAAAGAGAAATCGACCTGGAAGAGTTATCCGAGGCGAAACGCGCCAAATTAGAACAAGCAGTCCAACTCTGCCAATTTCAGAACGATGCGAATCAGGTTATTTCCTGGATTCGCAACGGCGAGGCGATGCTCGTCGCCAGCTTTGTTACACCCAATAGTTTGCAGGAAGCCGAGCAACTACGCAAGGAACACGAGCAGTTTCAGGTAGCCATCGAAAAGACACACACATCAGCCGTGCAGGTAAAATATCGAGCAGATGCATTAATAAACGCCAATCACTACGATCCTCAATCGATACGCGAAATCTCGGACGATGTCACCAAGAAGTGGCAACAGTTGGTGACTTGTGCGGAGGAACGTCACAAATTGGTAACAGCGTCGATTAATTTCTACAAAACCGCCGAACAAGTCTGCTCCGTGCTGGACAGCCTTGAGCGCGAGTATCGACGCGAAGACGACTGGTGCGGTGGCGGTGGTTCTAGCGACAAGGCACAGACCATTGTGCAACTCATCGCCAAACATCAGGAGCAAAAGGAGGCATTCCTCAAAGCGTGCACCTTAGCACGTCGAACTGCGGAGACATTCCTTAAGTACGCTAACCGTTCACAGCAATACTACAAATACCAGCAGCAAGGCAACTGCGAGAATCGAGTCAAGACAATACTGGACAAGCTGCTCACACAGGAGAACCAAGTGTTGGAGTTCTGGACACAACGTAAGAAATCGCTGGACCAGTGCCAACAATTCGTGCTTTTTGAACGCTCGGCCAAGCAGGCCATCGAATGGATTCACAATACGGGCGAAGCGTATTTGTCTTCGCGTACCAATTTGGTGGGCAAGACGCGTGAAGAAACCGAGGGATTATTGAAGGAACACAACGAGTTCCGTGGCACTGCCAAGGAAACGCGTGAGCGCGTAAAACTTTTAATACAGCTGGCCGACAGTTTGGTGGAGAAAGGTCACGCACACGCAAGCGCCATAAAGCAGTGGGTCGCCTCAGTGGACAACAGGTGAGTGCATATTGTAATAATGGGAAGGACTTTATTATTTCTTGCTTAAAAACAGTGTTGTACTCTAAACTGTCCACCACAGTTCCTAATGCTTAATACTAATTTTTATACAGATATAAGGACTTCAGCAACCGCATGGATACTTATCGTGAACAGCTGGAAAAGTCTTTAGGCATGTCTATGGCTGTTGAGTCGGATGCAAATTCATCGATTGGCTCAGCGTCGGGGTCAGCCGGTGATCGTCATTCAGACCCTTCGTTGGAAGCCAAGCTCACCACATCTGCGACTGCAGCCTCCAAGGAAACCAACGAGGAGAAACGAAAATCAGCCCGTCGAAAAGAATTTATCATGGCTGAACTTATGCAAACAGAACGTACTTATGTAAAGGACTTGGAAACGTGCATTAAGTGCTTTCTAGAGGAATTTCGAAGCGGTCATGGCGTCCCAGCGGCACTTGTAGGCAAGGAGGACATACTTTTTGGCAATATGAAAGAAATTTACACTTTCCACCAGAAAATATTTCTGCGCGAACTGGAGAAATACGAAACAATGCCTGAGGATGTGGGCCATTGCTTTGTTACATGGGCACCTAAGTTCGACATGTACGTTCACTACTGCAAAAACAAGCCGCTTTCGAACAACCTCCTGGTGCAACACGGAGGAAAATTCTTTGAAGAATTGCAGCGCAAGCTCAAAGTGGAGCACCCCCTGCCTGCCTTCCTTATAAAGCCCGTGCAACGTATTACTAAGTATCAGTTGCTGCTGAAGGATTTGCTGTCGTGTTGTGAAGAAAGTCATGGAGAAATCAAGGAGGGGCTCGAGGTCATGTTGAATGTACCGAAGAAGGCAAACGATGCCATGCATTTATCTTTGCTTGACAATTGCGATGTCTCGATCGATAGCCTGGGCGAGGTCGTGCTGCAGGACGCATTCCAGGCTTGGGACACAAAGCAGATCATACGCAAAGGGCGCGAACGACGCGTATTTCTGTTCGAGTTATATTTGCTGTTTGCTAAGGAGGTCAAGGACTCGAATGGCTCGGTGAAATATCAGTTCAAGCACAAGTTGATGACCACCGGTTCGTAGTGCAAGAATTAGCAGCAGACATATAAACTGCAATCATAACTCGTATTTCTATTTTCTTCATAAAAAATTAGAACTAGGTATTACTGAGCACATCGAGGGCGACGAGACCAAGTTTGCTGTTTGGACCGGACGTTCACCTATGCTTTCCGATTGCCGCATTGTTCTGAAAGCAAGTAGTTTAGAGACAAAACTGGTGCGTTTATTGAGACTGCTGAATATTTGAGTGATTTAGTGTTTTTATTGTTGTACTTCCTTCTAGATTTGGACCAAAAAGTTGCGCGAACTCATGCAGGAAACTTGTTTCTCCGGAACTTCGCTCACGCTGCCGAAATCCCCGGCCAAGAATTCAGGTTCTTCACAGCGTTCCTCTAGAGATCTGGACGAGCCGCTGACAGAGAACGATCATGACAGATGCTCTTTAGCTAGCTTCGGATCGGGAAATACAACAGACAGCGACAATAAGGTAGGTAATAGTATACGCACTTTATAATAAATATCCCATCCATTGGTCATTGGTGAAAATCCTACAACACATTAAACGTGATTTGTGCGTATCAACTGTTTCCCTAATTGCACGTATCGAATCTCTGCTGCTTGCTGCTTTGATATGAGTGCGAATTCTACGTAAACAATGAGGTGTAAAAAAAGAAAAACCATTTATAAAGTCTACTTAAATTATAGCCCACTATTTGCTGTCTGTGTTTTATTAATGAACTATTCTTGAAAGTGTAGCGATTTATTATGTTTTTACGAATATTCTTTGCTTGAATATCAGAACCATATAATGATAAATATGTTTTTTAAAGTGCGAATAATGTTGAATCTACACATTTTTAATTCTTTACGATGCGTTTTTCACGGTTCTTGCAAGAATCCATATCTAGAAATCATATTTGATATAATTTGAGCATGTTTACGAAGATCAAGAAGAACAATTCATAAAATATGATGATTAGAAAAGATATTAATTAATTTATTTGTGGTGTCCTACCTCACTTTCCAAATGAGTGCACTAAAAAAATATGATGTTGAACTCTATAACAGCATTCCGCAAGAACTACATCGCTCTCATTCCTCTCGCTCACATTTTTGCCTCTCTCTGAAGTTCATTTCCTTTATTCTCTCCGTTGGTAAAATTTTTCTGTTCTGTTTCTCTCCCGTAATGTTTCTGTGGATGTATGTATTGCCAGTCAACCTTCATCCCCTAAAAAGCTTTATCTGCAATTTTTCCTAATACACTCATGTTCAAGTTAGGGCTCCACGAGCTGCAACTCGTTTAATATTCACTGTGAATGCCCAATGTATCAATACCCGAGCAGAGAGAGGTTTTCCTTGAAGTTTCAGAAAATGTTTATAAATATTTGTTCTGTGATACGAGCATTAAAATTCAAGATGACATTGATACAAGCTTTCATTACTGGTTTTTGTTTGGACGCTCAAAATTCCCACGCAAGAGGCGACATTATTAACGTGTTTAATCTGCTGGGAAGATGCTGGTAATGTTGTAAGCGATAACTTAAATAATAATAATAATAATAATAATAATAAGAATAAGAATAATAAGAATAATAAATTTATCGTGTTTCCTTGAATTGCAAGCGATACTTAATATAATGCCCATATTTAGCCGATCAACCTTTACTGTGGAGCCTACAATTTTTTAAATTTCTTGAAATTTGGAATTTTTTCTTCTCTCCGTCTCTCAAATCTATTGAAATTTTGAATTATTTTTTTTAACTGTAATAAAAATTAATTTCAAAGAAAGTCTTCAAAAAGAATTGAAGAAAAACTGACAAATATTCAAGCATCAATTTTTGTCATCCTTGCTTTCATTACTGACCGTTATTGAACTTGGGGGAGCCGACACACACTCGCAAACGCACACACGAACGTCTATCTTTTGGCTACTGCTGCTGTTGCAGCTGTTTCAGTGCCAAGTGAAGAAAGCTTTTCTCTGCGCCGTGTTCTGTGTGAACCTGCTGTGCTTTTTCACTGTTCAGCAAAGCATTGGATACGCTGCGCCTCTCAAAAAGAGCGCGCGCAAAAATGAACTTTTGTGTATTGTTTTATGGCCCCGACTTGCCACGGATTGGCAATACTTCCGAATCCGAAATATCAGCTAAGCCCAAACGAAACCGAAACAACTTCCAGTTTCGTCGCAGAGTTTATGCAAAAAGGTACTCTCCTTAAAAACCGCTCCGGTCCGGTCGCTCGGTTCTGCTGTTGTGAACTATTAGTACTATCAATTTAGATCTTCTGCTCCAGTTTCTTAAAATTAATTTTCACAAAGTACTACATGGAAACTGCACAACTCGAAGTAAAACCTCAAAACTCCCAAATTAATGACACTGTACGAGAAAACTACGATATACGTGTGAAAAAAACCACAAAGTAACTAAAAACAATAATATTTAAAAGTTTCATTAACTCGTCAACAGTTAAACGTTTCAAATTTTATGATTGCCCTTGTTAGATTGTGGATTATGAAGTAGTTGAGTTATTGCTTTCATAAGATAAGAAGTATCAAGCCACAAATCGAACGAAAGTAATGCTACAAAATATCTAATCAAAAGCAACAGAAAAGAACGCAAACTACTGAATAAAGTAGTCATTCTTTTTTCTTTTCCAAGACAACTAAAACAATTAACGCTTTCGAATGCTTCGGCGAATGAATACTGATTGAGGAGATCGAAATTAAATCGAACCGGTTGAATTTACAATACTACAATAAATGATACGCATAAATTGCAATAACGATGCCTGCAGATCAAGTCTTGCATGCACAATAAATATTTACATATATGTACATAAATTCGGACAAATGCCAAAAATATAATTTATAAAGAGGACAGACAGATACGGAGAAGTGTAGCTGTGCCAATATTTGAACACCATCGAAAGTTTTCGAAACATCGTGCGGATTAATTAGTTGAAATATTTAAAAAGAATATTCAAAATTTGTTAACCAATTTTGAGAGTTAAAAACTTATTGTTTATTACGACATACATGAAATGAATGAATGAAATGCCAAACTGTTCGAGTGCTGTTCAAAGACTCTACTCTGCTAACAACTTCTGAAATTATTAAAAATCTTCTACGAGTACTTTAAGTGGGGCATCTGCAACATTTTTCGGCACACGAGAAGAGTTCAAATATCCATCTTATCCTTTGCGAAGGATGCTCTCCAAACTCTGCTATTGATTTTTCACTGCTATGATTTCTTTGCAGTCATTGAGATTGGGCAATGTTGTTGCTACCACTTTTGAACCATTTCAACCACTCGCGTCTCTTCACAGATTTATTCAGCTGTAACAAAAGTTTTCACTTCACAAAAGAGTTCAGTTTTGCTATTCATTTTAATAATAATGAATTAATGTAATAGAAGTGTGCGACTGATGGATTGCACCTGTTTTCGCATTCAACGAAATCTTATTGCTGTACGGTTTTCCCCAATATATGTGCAAATATTATGGCCATTGCAGAATGTACTACAAGAAATATGTTTAATCATGAGAACATAACACAAACTAGTAAAACAAATTTGCTAACATAATCACGCTGAAGAACAATATTAGGACTAAAATTGAACAAATATATTTTTAACATAGTAAAGCTGCATCTTGCTGCTGTTAGTCGTGTCCGGTGGAATTTCTTTCCACTTCAGTCCATTAATCCGCCCGATAATCGCCTTCTGCTGGTGCAGAGAACTTAAAAACATAACAAAGAACAACAAACGCTTCGCATCAGCGCAGCATCAATGGATAAACCTTGGACGAAAACAAAAGAGGAGATGAATAGATAAAAAACAACTACCCTAACAACAAAAACCCTTTACTTTAAGTGAAATTGTGTGAAAAGTGTGCGGAGACCGAAGGATCGGTCTTCTTTTATACCTCGTATTATGCTTATGCTTTTATTAATAGAGTCCCAGAGCATTGAATTATATCGTGGGGATACGATTACTAACGAAAACTAAACGTAGCTTAAATATTCTACGTAAATCAGCAGAAGCTTTAAAGACAAGCTTCTGCATCTGCATCAAATCGCATCAATTTAAGTAGGCGAAATACATCGCAAACCCACACCACAAACATACTTTAAAGTTAGCACCTGAAAGTGTGCTTATAGTTCGCAACAACACTTCAATCGACCAAACGCAAAACTCATTACTTTATTTTTGATATACATACAAACACACTTTTTATATTTAGTCGTACTTTATTTAAAAGGTGCCAATATTTTACGGTTGGTCCAAGAAGCGCACGTATTCTTTTCAAAGTTCAAACTGTGATTTTTTACGTAATTTTTCACCAAATAAATACAACCAAAAGGAGAAAAAACAAAAACTGCTTGTTTTTGGAGTAACTACAACCAAATTATTTAATTAAATTCATTAATTAAAGTAAAAACACCCATAAAGCTTTAAACAGATCTTCATAATTCGGAAAAAATTTCCAAAATGAAAAGTGTTAAAAACTTTTTCGTCGAACGAATGAACAGCATTGATCACTCGGAAAATGCGAAGAGCAACAACTGCCAAACAACAACAACAGCAACAGCATCAGCTGACAACACGTGTATCGGCAGCACAAAGAAACAACGTCACTTGGAGAAACTTCGAATCGCAAGTAGTAGTGGTAGCTCGGCCGCCATTGCTCCTTGTGCCGAATGCGGTTCGCCCTCTTCGGGGTCTTCCAACTTTGTTCCGGCTGTACATACGCCCACCTCCCCATCCTCAGCTGCCTGTTTGCCAGCGGAAACAAATTTTAGCAGCAGTGATATGAATGCCTCTCAGTCGCCGGCATCTTTCGACCGCAGTGACAACTCCCCATCTCACATGATGACCGCCTTCACTTCCACAAACGGATCCGGTTCCTTGACGGCACCGATTATAAAACCCTCAAAGGGTCGTCGCAAAATTTCATTGCCTTGGTTTCGTCAGTCGAGTGTCATATCACATGTGAGCTTATCACGACAGCACACAATCGATACTCCAGGATCATTCCGTCTTTCCCACCAGCCCAGCAACAATTTCAAGGTTGGTTATCACATGGTTTTTGCTCCATGTGTGCTTTTTATTTTGTTTCTATGTACTTAGTTTGGAAAACTTGTGGTCACTGCGAAATATAAATATGAACCTGCACCGCCTCTATGAATAGGATGTCTTTCCATCAGAAATCAACAGTAATACTCAGTTCAACTCTGCTTCCCTTAACCCTAGAAAAATATTGGTTTTTGAAATTTCAGCCATCAACTTATATAACTTATAATTAGTGTATTATTCTGTAACTAATCTATTATATCTCTAAAAAAGAATGGTTCTGTCATCATATCAGGGTATAAACTCCCACACCTCGTCGCTCACACTATCGCTCTCTCTTCCCCTTCCTCTCCACTCAAGCACTTTTACGCAGTCCTTTAGTTTAACGTAAGTTATACTAAAATACACATTTATACTAAAAAAACAATGTTGTATGTGGGGTTCGTTGAAAAAAATTGCATCAAAGCTTTTCTAACCATTCTTTAATCATGGATGGTCAGAGGCTATACAGAGGTAAGCTATACAGCCTCATTCCTTGCACTTACTTGGTCATTCCGTATATTAGAAGTATACGTACATATATTAGTAGTTTTCCAGCATTCATTCAGCCTTTATGACTATTCATTATATCGCATGATGAGTGGAAGCAAACTGTGAGGGAAACATAAGCTCCCTGTATGCTTTCATGTAGATAAATCGGACTCTGTCTGTGTTCGAGCGACTTCATCACAATCACCATATCAATTCAATGTCCAGCAGACAGTACGTCGAGTGGAACAAAGGCTCAATAGTTAAAGCTATTCATCACTCATTGTTGTTGACATCGTCGACTTTATTGTGAACCCAACTTCATCATGAAGCGCATGATAACGGCTATCGTTTGTATCTTTTCACTTAAAGTCTTTAAATATGTGTCACATTCTTCTTCAATTAATGGCGTAACTTATATCTTAGTTTACTTTTTACAATCGTGTACATATACACTACCGCTGCTATAAGCGTAAAGAATTTGTTCTTATATCACCACTCCACAGCACTCCACTCGCAAGCTGAATCTATACTTGTTTATATGTTCATGAAGCGCTCTCCGTCCCTTTACAAGTTAAAATATGCTGTGCGTTAAGAAGCTTTTTCGAATGAAGCGCTTTTTTTGCACTTTTACTGAACTTCTGATTACGAATATATTTGATAAAACATCACAGAACATATAACAAGTAAAAGTTTTTCACGTCGCATCGTGGGCGACCCATCAAATCCCATCAAATCGATTGAAATGTTTCCGGTTATGCGAGGTTTCATTATACCAACACTCTTTGAATAGCACAGTCTTCTGTAAACATTTTTACAAACAGCTACACTCAGAGCAACAGTAGCAACCTGCAAAATGGTCAGTCGACGATCAGTAAAGACCTGAAAACGGGGCCCACTCTCAACAGCAACTGTAAACATTGATTAAACGCCACTAAGTGTTTACTTCCATAGAACTCTGATGCAGCAATTGCTGGTCTGAAGTGGTTTCGACCTGTCGTAAGAATGAACTATAAAACCCCTCCCATTTTCAGCTCGCTCGTTCAACTTATGTGGATACGGTAGGGAAAAATCGACCATATCGATTTTTGTACAACAATTTGTCATTATTAGTGGGTATTGCTATTGTCGTTATATGTATGTAGTTGCCAACTCATCCTCATCTGACACGTTCCCTGGACAACGTTTTATTGGTAAATCTACATGGATTATATTGCTGTTGCTAAAACTGTCTGGAACAGAATGATGTTAGCAACAATTTTCTCAGAATAACATGTTCGCCCAATATAAATACATGCCATCAAATTGTCAAGTTAAAGCTGATGATATAAACGCTGAGCGAACTCTTATGTAAGGGCAAGTTGTTGCTCTGTCGCCACTGACTGCTGCAAATGACAAATGGAATTCATCAACCAAATGAAACACACATGAACATCCATGTGCGCTTCCAGAGACAAAAAACCTTGGTACATATGTTAGAGCAGGCTGAAAATCAGTACATTTGAACCAATATTTCAACTTAAACTGAATTTCTTAATCTATTTAGCTTGTTAGTTTTAAGTATGTAGATCAGTTTTAACAATTAACAGTTTTATCAATTACTAATGGTCCCTTGCATTCCATATCAGATTCGACTCATGTGTAAACCAAACTTGTATGGTTTTTAAATAATTAAGATGACTATAATTAAGTATACAACAAAGCATAGTGTGTGTTCTATGTAATATCTATCGAGCTAATTTGTTTTGCTGTTGATTGGTCTGGGCAAATCCTTACCTTGGTAAAGACTGAATATTATATTCGACGACACCACTCTCTTCCTTGAGATCTTCTGCAAGCGCTCTGGTGGAAACCTTGAGGTTTTGGTATATTTTCCTCATCATAATGCGCTCTGCACGTTCAGTTAACTTAGGATTACGGCCGCCTCCATACTTCAGTTCTAGTCTTCCCATGTTTTCTTCACAATATAAAATATTGTATATTGTCTTTCGTGTTACAGAAAGCATTTTGGATCACTGTGGACACACACTTACCCATTTTTACATTGCAATAAACCAACTGAATCACTTCAAAATATAACCATTTGTCTTGCATTTGCATTTAAAGAGCCAACACAAAACATGATTTTTCAACTTTTTGTATTCGCAAAGCAACAATGATTAAGTAATTAACATACCAACAGAACAAAAATTCAAATCAATGCCTAAATAATGGTAAAAGCAACGCATATTAAAACAACAAAAGAGTTGTGAAAAGAGTTACTTGACAGTTAAAAAACTGAGTAATGATGATTTTTGTTGCATATTTCGTAGATTGTGCATTAAATTTGGTTTTTTTTTTATTAAACTGTTGTAAGTACTGCAATTTAAGGTAATTGATAAACGACAATTCTATAAAGAACCAAAAAGTAGTATTGTTTTGCTAAACAAATTGAAAAATGAAATTTATTTTCAATGTGTAAACTCATTCTTGACAAACTGTATACTAACAATTTTTTTAGTATTTTTCTATTTCTATACAGAATTATTGCGCTTAAATTGCAACTTCTAAAATGTATATTTATTACTGTTATTTTTATATTTCTGTCATTTGCATGATTCATGCTGTTTTCTTCCGAAATGTCGATAAAGTTGTCGCGGGAGTTTCTAGTTTTCTCACATTATGCAAATCAAGAACGTGCGTATTCCTTATCATATTCGTCGTTCTACTTTAATATTCTTTTTTATCCCATACCTTTTTTATTATTCTCGTTTTAAAAATGTAGTGAGTTCATATAATTTAAAGTATGCATTTGATCTGAAACTCGACAAGTTTGTCAAAACCCGTTTTTCCATCTCCATTCGAACAATGTGTGAGCCTGTGGAGTTATTTAAGTCCTTCGTAACTTAAATATTACAAAAATCCTTTTGATTTTATTTTCAAAGCTCCATTAACACTAGTTTTATTTAATAAAGCCACTGATCAGGGGAAGTTTCAGTAGAGTTCTCTCTACTGTGGAACTCGATGATAAAATTGCTAGATGCTAAAATTAATACAGATGTATGAATGTTTGTTTGTTCATTCGCGGTAAACCGGTACACCATGAAGTTCCTTGAAAATTCTAATTAGATCGTGTTAATTATGTGTACTTGCTCCTCATTAGTTTTAATTGAATTCACGTTGTTCCCCACATCAACGGTACGCATTCGTGTATGAGTATGGGCAAGTGAGTGTGTGTATGTCAACGGTTTTGTTTTGAACAGAAAACACTCTATGATTTCTCAAAATTTTAATTAAACTAATTTTCGGAAATTACAAGTAATAACACCCTTTTGAAGACCTTTTGTATGTACATGTACATAGTTAAACCTCTAATAAAATGTCGTTTTTTAAGCACCTCCAGGAGTACCAGAGCATATATCATCTTCTATTTTTTTCGTCTTCTTTAAGGATTTGGAATATCTTTAAAGTTTACGTACATATACGAGTATACTGAAAATCTCAGGTCAAATTACTTTAAAACTCCACATATTATTCTTATTCTGAAAATCAGAGTGCTAATTCCAGTTATTCTTCTTTGTCTGGAGATCACAAAATCACATGTGTCCCCCCTGAAAGATTTTATTTTATTTTGGCTTCCTTCCTCTCCGAAGTGTCTTTTCTTGCAAGGAACAGCAAGTATACATATAAATATATATATTAATCTAGTTCTCTATACAAATACAAAATGTAATTTGTCGAGCTCATAAATAATGAATTAGACACGACGAGGTAATGTTATGGAACGAAGGGACTTATGATAATTAGAACACGTCTATATAATATATAGCAAACTTTCCACAACACTCATCTTAATACTCAACATTTTGCTTATTAGCGCAATAAACTGAATTTGTCACTTGCAGAGGACTTCATAATTAAATAACATTTTTATTGGAAACAATTTGCGACTTTATCGATTTACTTAACCACTCTGTGTTTGTCTCTATTCTCCAGGTTGGCGCTCCTGAAGCTACATGGGTAGTTTCCGATTATATTGCCACACCCGGCTCGAACGAATTAAGCGTCACGAAAGGGCAACAGGTAGAGGTTGTGGAAACGCTGAATAGCACAGAGCCTGACTTTTGCCTGGTACGTCTGAACCCGCAAAGCGATGATGCTGCCATGCAGGAAGGTCTTGTACCGGTTTCAATACTCAAGCCACTTCCTAGTTCGCAGAAATCAAGCTCATCTTCACGAAAGGAGAGTAACGATTCCATACAAGAGCAAAGTAAGCATTCCGAACTGTGTATGCCATTTAAATTTCGAACTTAATTCGAATACCTTTTTAGGCAATAATCGCAATAAACCAGATCCACTCACGTCATCTACCAAGCGACGAGGATTTAGCGGGTAAGTTCAAAATAATAAGTGGTATTATTGTACAGCGCTTTAAATTACTTTTTAAATAAGCTGACATTTTGAGCAGGACCATAAATTAGTTCGAAATTCATGCACATATTTCGAATATAAAAATGTATAGCTTAAAGATTCCTTCTTTAATTTTTTATATCCAACTATTAAATGCGGGGTCGATTTTTTACTCTACTTGCATTTGTAGTTGATAATTTGTTGTATTTATTTTATACGCTTCTTCATATGCCATTTGAATTGCCGTTTTACCACTTGAAAGCAACCACTTTTTCAATAAAATTCCTTAAGTGCGCAAGTATAAAAGTTTAGTTTATTTATCTTCTCACAACGAAGCTAATTTTGAACTTAGAACTTGGATAACGTAACAAAGTGCGTCCAGGCTGAATTTGTCACAGTTGTTGTTGCTGCTGAAACTTGAACATATGTACATACATACGAAAAAATATACATATATAGAGTGATGACAGTGCGTCCTCCGCGAATATTTGTTTACCTATAAATAAAATCGCGGAAAGTGGAAATATCCAACAGAGAGGGAAGAAAGAACTTAATGTTATCGTTATTTTCGACTTACATATGTCTTCATTATTGTACGGTGCTGTTGTATTTGAATTCATTTCTACATTTCTGATAACTTGTTGAACACTGAACATGGTCTGTTGCTGCCAGTGCTTCAGTGTGTTTGTCTGTCGTCGACTGTGCTTTGCTCGAGTTCATTTTAATTCCATTACTGCATGAACAATTGTGGATTCGTAAAGAATATAGTCTTATATTGTTGTTTCAACAACCAAAACTGCATCATCATAGCTTGTCAATGAATTGCAATTCGGAAGATTTCACATGTTTCTGTTGCTCAAGAGATGGGCGACGACACTTCAGTTTCAATGAGCGCCGGAAGTCATGGTATTGAATAAAACCTTTAATCACAACCCGGCATCGCGTGTATTTGCGTGCGTGTGTGTTCGTTTAGATATTTAGATAGTACAACAGACTTGTTGCGAATCAAGTGCTGTTTAATGATAACATGTCGCGTTAAATAAAAGCTAACGAAAAAACGTTGTGTGTTATCAATCTCTCATTAATTGATTGTGCTCGTGTTCAGACTAAATAAAGTCTTTACAGTTATTAATTCCTGTCGCCACGTTCTGTTGTGACGTGGAGCAAGAAAACGACAACAATTCTAAAATCGCCAAAACAAACTCCACAAAACCTTATCTACAGTGCAGAAAAAGTTAGTGGGCAGACTTACGTCACTGAAAAAACCCACCGGAATAGCAGGAAAGAAAAATTAACTCAGTTCTAATATCATACCAGCGGGTAGACCACCAGAAAAGCTTCCTTGGAAATACCAAAAAACCTTCATTTACATAAGAACATGTTTGTTTACCGATAAATGCTTGTTCAATGAATCTTCAACTGAAGTCCAAATAGTGTTCATAAAATTGCTACTGAATAGCTTCAGAATAAACTTTTAGAACATATGGTGTGAACACAGAAATTTCCATATAAAAGAAGAATTCTATTAAAGCAAATTAATAACAGGTACCTGCATACATCTAAACTAACCCACCGACCGACCAATCGATCGCCTGTGACTGCCAGACATTTTGACAACTCGGTTACTTTATTTATTTGACTTGTTGACTTAGTTTTTGTGTATCTACCGCATTACCGTAGGGTAGCGTAAAAAACGAATTCCGCCGGAGTAATGAACAAACATTAATAAATGGCCGTTTAGTTAGTATTCGGTTACTATCCATACATTTGCTTTGGGCTTTTTAGCCTAATGAATGAATTGTTATGTTGCTCGTAGGCAGGCGAATTGTTGTTACTCGCATGTTGTGTATTTTGCCAGCAAACTGGGCGCCTTGTTGCTTCTTCTCCACTTCGAGGTTTCGTTGAAGTGTGCGCGCGTGTGAATTTTTCCCCCTTTTTTCTTATTAAGAAATTTGTTCCTAGGCTGAAGGCACACTTATTTGCACAGCACTTTTCAGAGAAACGTTAAACTAATGAGCTGAAATGTACGGTCATTGTTCGCAACACACTAACTTAAGGCGAGGGTCCTCGGAAACAGTAAAGTAATAAATATTCGTTTGTCGGTCTGTCTGTCTGTCGTCTCGTTGCTTGTCAATTCAGTTCGTAACTCATCAATCGTCGGTGCAACTTGAATCTCTTTCCCCTAAAATTGCGTCTTACTGATGATTTAGTTAATAATGTTAGGGCGTTTGGTGGTGGTGGGGGGGGGAGGGGCTGGGTAGCATAATAGCCACGCACCGCGATAGGTCCTGCGCCATGCAATACAATTTATCGGTAATACGAAGTGATGAGTTGATTTGGTCGATTCAGGTGTGGTTCCCCTTTTCGTTCTGATTTAATATTAATATTAAAGCACCTGCATCTTTCAACTTTAAACCTCAGGTATTGCATCTGCGGCATCTCTATTGTCAGTTTTTTAAAATTACCACTAACCAAACAAAGCAAATTACAATATTAATTAAGGTTAGAGCCTGCCACACCCTCGAAGACTCTGGATAGAACATTGACGATGCTGAAACACGAATTCACGAGCTCCCGAGTTTAGCCATGCAAACAAACAAACAGCTTCAGCGTAATTAGGTAGATTATAATGAAGCGCATCAAAGCATACTTTTAGGCTGATGGAAATTCATTATTTCTAAGAAGTCTTTAATGGAACCAATTCTCTAATACAGCCTCGCGAGTTTGGCGATTATATCTCATATACTCGTATACAATATTTCCACTTCCGTAGTTGGCTTGGCGCACGATAAACACTGAAAACATGAACACGTTCTCTAATTGTATTTTTTGTGTGGATCACATGGGAAAAAAGCCCGACGATAATTTTTGTTGGTTGCGTGTACAATAATAAATAAATAAATAATAAACATATTTCGCTACGAATTATTCATTATCGTGTGCATGCAAAATACATTTACCTTTATTCATATTCAAAAACATGTCCACTTAAAATGTTCGTTAATATATGACATTTCGTATTAAATGTACGAGTAACTCTCTTTTTTTCAAAAATGCATTCCCATATTTGCTAAGGTCGCTAATACCGGAATAATAATATTAATAGTTAGGTTCAAATTTAAATGTACAGTGCCCTCGCGATACCATGAACTAGAAAAACCCGAAGGTTCGGGGTTGCCAGATTGCTCACGCTTGAAATTGTCGAATACTATCGTGGATACTTCATTATCTTATCTCAAAAAGAAATCTTTTCAATTTAAAATCCAAGTTGAAATTATTAAAATCCATAAAAGACTAAGAAAACTGAATTTTTCCTTGAGTATGCAAATAAAGAGTTCTACGAATTGTGGATTTCGCCTCGCCATACTTTTTTGAACCTGTAGCACTGCATCCACTTCTCAAAAGCTACTTAATGAAACGCGTGCTAACCGAAATAGAATGAATAAATGCGGACGCAAAGATGACAACAATTGACACAGAGGTGGCCAAATAGCAGAAGAAAGAGAAAATAAATTGGTTTTCCCTAAATTACAACACAATTTATGTGAAATGACTGAAGGACTGTCGAAAATTCCACTTGTGTTCATCTTTTAGAGTAGTCAGTGGGGTACAAAGTTGTTCAACTTATTGGATGTTCACCGTGTCTCGAGTGTACAGTATTGTAATTGTTGTTGCTATGATTTTTTATTACCAATTTAATGAATTTCTCATTCATTGAGAGCGTAAAAAGAGCGACAATAATTGCGTGCAAAAATTGTATTGCTGTTAACTTTCATTCGTGCATAAAAATAAAATCCCCGCAATGAAATCATTTTTCATTTTAAATCAGCAATAAAACATTTTCACATTAAGTTTCTAAGTAAACCGAAGCAACAGCAAATGTTTTGCGAGCGAATTTTTGCTCTCGGGAAGAAATGTTGTCTTAGCGTAGCTGAATTATCTGCTAATATTTGGTTCTCCCAACGGAATCACCAGATATCGCTGAAATACACGAAATTCATTCACAAAATGTATTTATTTATTTTCTAAGAACCTATAAACGTATAGAACCTATAAAAGTAAAGCAAAATTCTTCATTGAGTTGAATTTGCCGCAATATGCTCGTAAAAATTGCTCATAGCGCAACAGCTCATAATTATGTAATAGAAAAAATTACTTGACATTTGTATATGTACGTAATGGTGTTGTCCATATTTTATGCGACATTTCCGCTGTTTGCATGTACGACTGCGGTTTTGCCGACAAACAACCTGTCGGGCAGCCGGCCACATTTCATTGATTCAAAACTTTAAAATCAAAAACTGAATTATTCGACGAAATTCGAAAATAGTAAACAATCAGAAAATTTCTTGTTAGAAGGAGAAGTTGTCCATTGGCTAAGCGTATTTCTTCATTCGATTAACACAATACCTGAGAAGTTCTTTCTTTATCCTTTATATTGCAGGCGAAAGTGGTTACCGCAACCTTTGCGGAAGCTCTCGCAGAGCAAAGTTGAAAAACCACCCACAGAGAAGCCACTACTTAAGAAGACATCGGAGAAGAATCTGCGGGTAAGTTTATAGTATGTACACGTGTACATATTTTAAGTTTCTTATTAATTAATAGCCCCTGAACTAATTATTAAATAATTAATAACAAAATTGTGTTTTGTTTAATTCTTTCTTCCCTTTAGTTACCGCACAAGCATGCCGAACACGAGGATGAAAATATCTCAACAGCAACAAGTGGTCAACAACATACCACAAAATATACCAGAACAACGCATCATGCAGCAGCTTCACAACACAACACATCACAACAGGACTACGAAGCGGAAGATGAGGCCGGCCTCGAATTGCCGCCACCAATGAAGCCCATACAGGAGCCGCATTTAATGGCAAACGGACCACCCACATTTAAGAAGGATCTCAAAGAGAATTCAGCTAATATGGTTAGTTATTATTTCTCAACGATGATAGATAATAAAAATGTTCACAGCGAAAGAAATCAAACATCGGGAAATGTTAGACTCCTGAGAGGCAACAATCAGAGTAAATAAGCCGATCAGTGACACGATACGATCAATAAAATCTGGCGTATTATAATCAATAGACTAGAACCATATTTAAATCAATGAATGTTGTTTCGATTAAAGAGTTTGTTTTTTGCTTTATTAATAATCGGCATAAAAAAACATATTTTTCGCTATAATTTTCTTTACTTTACTTTCTTTATTACTTTCTCACAAAAGATATCAACATTAGTGCTAAAGTGATTCTTTATACAGTCTGCCTGTCCAAGTATGTCAAGGAATTTCCATTTACACGGGACATAAATCGAAAACCAACTGTTTTGTTTAATAAGAAAACACACTGTGACTGTATTCAGAAGTTAATTAAGAATTTCCAAGCAAATTGTAACGATAACAAAAAAAGAACAAAAGACATTTGACAATACTAAAACGAGTTATTCATCGGAAGCGAAGGCGACACGATACACCTTCGATAAGATTTCGATTACTCTTTTTTCGTTGAACTTTTCGTCTTACTTTATTTAACTAAAGTTTAAAGTACGATTGATGGTTGATAACTCAGTTCCACTTAGATCAAAAAGGTCTTCTTCATCACTGTTATTATTATTAATGACACAACTGATAGACTGAATGTTTCTTTTATTTGCTCTCTAAATCCTAATCATATAAATATGCGTACTTTCTCTCTTTTTCTACGATTACATACATATGTATGTACATAAGTATTTAAAATATCACGTGTGATATATGTACTTAATAATACACATAATGTATTATTTCAATAAGACAACGCGTGCAAAATGTCTGTCAAATATTTGATTCAACTTCTTTTCAGTTTCTGTTCGTTATTATTATCATCAGAACAAACGACCAAATTAAAAGAAAAGTCCTCTAAATATACTTAAATTTTGTATTTCCATTTCGTTTGCCCATAAACACCAACAACAACAAAAACAACCAAAACAGAAACACAAACACTTTAATGCTTTCCACGAGTTCTTAAAACATTCTCTTCACAACCTATCAAGTACTCGGTCGGTCGATCGGCCTACACACAGTCTTTTTTTCGTATTTCGTGAAAAAAATGCGTGTGAAATTTTTCGCGGCTGAAAATTGTGTAAAATTTATATTATAATTCAAGAACGTGTGATTTCGTTTGAACGTGTGATTATATTTAAACGGAACGGAATCATGAGTTGTTTCTTTCGTTTGTGGTTTGTAAGCATAAAAATTAAAAATGCTAAACGCTAACATTTAATAAAAAATTCCTTTACTGTAACTGTGCAAATCCTCAAGTCCTACGTATGCGCATGTTACACATGTACATACTTCGCACCATGTGAATTTTATCCCCAAAATTAAAACCTTCTTTATTGCAATGTAGAACTGCAATTCTTATAGCAATTCTTATGCAATTCCTTCCTACATCGATGACGGCACCTGGGCGGACAGTGTTTTGCATTCCGATAGCTCACTTATTCAACCAGCGATCGATCGAAATCATCTACTTTGATTGCTATGTAAAACCGATATAAACTGTGTATAGTAATAAGCTGTATAAACCCGATTTGATATTTTATTTTCTGGCCGTGCGTTAAAATTCACGCTGAACACTATGTTAACTATTCTATATCGCTTCCTACAAAATACCATCATAGTTAATTCCTTCGCTTTACGATAATCTTCTTTCATTCCTCTTTTTACAGGCCAGCACCGGCAAAATGGATGGCGGCAACACAGCTATTGACCTGTCCGAAATAGAACAGATCGTCAAGGAGAAAACGGTAATTTAGCTCAATTATTATTATTAGTTTTATAATTATTATTACTATTATTGTTATTAATATTTCGTGTATTTGATTGTTTGATTTCAGGAGCAACATGAAGAAAAATCAAAGTTCCTTAAGCCGAACTTCGATGTCAGCAACAATGTCGGCGGCGGCAACAACACTGACAGTAATGGACGTGATTTGGATTTACAGTGCTACCACGACAACGCAACAGATAACAATGACGAGGTAACCACATTTGCGATGTACATATGTACATCTCTGAATTAATTAAACATATGTACATATCAGTACATACCATAATAATATCATAATTTTGCAATCATATTACAGAACAACACAGAGTCGAACGATGTGGAGACCGCACAGAAGAAACGCATGTGCGCCCTAGCAGAACTTCTTTCCACTGAGGAGCTCTATATACAGGATCTGTCAGAAATCGTTAATGGGTGAGTGGCAGCAAATTTAGTTCAGCTTGGCAGCTATAATGTGTGAATGCATCTTACTCTCGACAGCTATATTGGAGAAATACGCAATCCAAACAGTGAGATTCCACTGCCAGATGATCTGAAGGGAGGCAAGGAACGCATGGTCTTCGGAAATATTGAAGCTATCTACGAATGGCATCGAGAGTAAGTTTTCACTTGAGATGTATTCAAATAACTCTTAACGTGTTGCTATTATTCGCGTGCAGTTATTTCCTTAAAGCTTTACAGCGCAGTCAAAAGTCGCCCGCCGAGCTCGGTTCCTTGATTAAGCGGTACGACCGAAAGTTCCACATGTACATCGTTTACTGCCAGAACAAACCTGTTTCGGAACACATCGTCACCGAGCATTTTATGTATTTCGATCAAATCAGACAGAAACTCAGACACCGTCTGGATGTAAGTAGAGCCTGGATGTGAATTTGGAACGATACAAAACCAAATTTTCAGTTTCAAATCACTTCTAAATTACATTTTGAAGTCTACTTAAAAGTTGTCCATTTCACTGTAGCTCAGCGATTTGCTCATAAAGCCTGTACAGCGAATAACCAAGTACGAACTGCTGCTTAGAGAAATAACTAAACAAACAGAGCGCGCGGGCCTTGTAGAAGAAATTCCCAGCATGGAGGAGTCGTTCCACGTCATGAAGGTAAGCCATGACAAAAGTTAGGTGCTATATTATGATGAGACTCAAAACGAATCTTTAGGTTGTTTGCAAAGCTGTCAATGACATGATGGTTCTCAGACGTCTGCAGAAATTCGAGGGGAAAATCACAGCGCAAGGGAAGCTGCTGCTTCACGGCCCGCTCACATGCATTGAGGATGCAAAAAGTATGGAACGCAACGCATGCATGGTGCAGAAACCGCGCGAACTTCAAGTTTTCCTATTCGAACAGAGTATTATTTTCGCGGATATCGTTGGCAAAAAGACGCAATTCACAAGTCCATCCTACATCTACAGATCCCACATACAGGTTCGCCGATTGAAGCCGGGAGCACGAAGCACCACTCACGACGCGAAGTACTCACCTCTCTTTCGTTGCAGGTTAACAAAATGCAACTCGAGGAGCTGCCCAACAACCGCTTCCTACTCAAATCAACCGATCCGAATCGGGCCGATCTAAACATGGTTTGTATCGCAGCGACTGTTGATTTGAATCGCGAGTGGTTGGAGATGGTGCGCAATATTCTACAGTCTCAGCACGATTTCCTTAAAGCAATCACCAGTCCCATACAATACCAAAAAGAATTGACTAAGGATACGTGAGCAATAGCGGTTGGTACTGTTTGAGATAGTAACAAAATTAATGAATATTAGAGAAATATGAAATATAAGAGCGAAGCAACTACAACAACAACGCAAAAAGCAAAAATCAAGCCACACAAATTATGGAGTTTAAAGTTAGCAGCTTATTAAATTCAATATCGGCAAAATCAGATTAAAAGCGAAAGGCAGCCTGATCAAACAAGATCAATTAAAGGCATTTCCATAACTTACACGTGTTCATTCGCTTTCTTTTGCAAAGACGATTGTGACCCATTCTTATTGTCCTTTTGTGTCCTTTTAATTTTAGTCTACTATGTTGGTAAAGTAAAGTATTAATGAAAATCACGCTAAGAGAGGTGCTCATCAAATGTGCCTCCCATTCATAATCACTTGGAGACCATAATCATTTCTTGTATACGTTCAATTGATGTCTAGGCTGTAGTTCTGTATAATTAGCCTAAACACTAGCGATATTATTATGTTTTTAAGTATTTAAATTTAACGGAATTCATGCTGTCGCTCAACATTACGTATTTTAGTACACACGTACACACTTTAAACTAAGCTAAACATTGCAAGTGATCTAATTGATTAAGGAATTTGTGTCTTTTTTGTTCGTTAATACGTTTTTCTAACTTTTTGTTTATACATACCAACAACATATTTTAATTTAACTATAATCAAAACAAAACAAAAAATCAAGAAATCAAATAATTAAGAGTGATTGAATTATTTTTTTTATTTAATAAAATGCAAACCTTAAAATTAAGCTATAATTTAAGTATCGTTTTATTTTTATTCAACTTAAACTTAGGCTTGTAGTTTTGGAATTGAACCTTCTCACTAAACCGATGGTTTAAGTAGCGAAACAGACAGACAATGCAATGAATGTTACCATCGTTTTGAAAGTTTCTTGAGCAATCACAGTACAATTTTTCTCTATAAAATTTTTGAACTTGTTGCCGTTGTTGCGTCGAGGAAGCCACGAGATATAACCAATCACGAGGACAGCAGATTATTCCACGATCAAGTACAGCTTTTTATTTGTAAGCTGCATTTACTTTATAGAAATAAGAACATTCAGAATTCAAGGGAGGTATACGATCACCCTTGACATGACGAAAGCATTGAAGCGAGAAAGCTACGCGTTGACGGACCAAGTGAAGGGGGAGGAGAACAAACAAATCCTTTAGCATAGCTAATTTATAACATATACTCGTACAACTAAATAACAATGAATGAATGTATTTTTTTACAAAAGTAACAGCAGTGTTAAGATTAAATGCATATGTATAAGTAAATGGGATATATATATATATTTGTATGTATAAATGTATGTGGACAGAAGCGTGTAAGGAAGCAAAGAAATATTTCTTTTAATTGGTCTACAGTAACACTGAAGTTGTCTGTGGTTTGAGCGTTAGAATTGTTTATGTACTTAGGTGGGGACGTGGAAGCTCCTCCGCACCCTCTCTACTTTTAATGAGAATCTAATCGAAGTTTCAGAGGCAACCATTTTGTACTCTGAAAGAAACTACATGCACTGTGTACTTATCGCTTGCAAGAATAAACACATTGGAAGATATGTATCTGCTTCTGGGATGCGCGGGTGTCAACTTGTCAAACGTGTCAACTTTAAATTAACTTAATTACTTTTAAACTGATTTCTGAATTGTAAAATATTATCTATCTATTATACATGTAATAATTTCTTGTACTTCACCGACCTTAAATAGTGGTTTATAATAGTGGCAAGTGATTTAAGTGATGATTTTAACTAAATCATAACTGACGATGTAAATAAATGACGATTCTAATATTAATAAATTTAGAAATGCATAAATACATCCATACATACTTACAAATATAGTAAAGATGGTATTTTGAATACCAGAGAATCGTCAGGTTGAGTGACACACACACGCACAGACACTGTAACTCAAATATGTAAATCAAATCATTGAAATATGCAAATTATGATCAAATTTAAATACCTTGAAGTTAAGCAGAAAATACTACTACTATTGAAATTAAAATATATTCACGCATTATAGTGAATAACTTCCAGTTAAATTATTGTAGTGAAATAAAGCACATTTACCCAAGCAAAATAAAGCATGAATTTAAGAAGTACATAGTTAAACTCAAACGTTAAACTCAACTGGTTTTGCAGTAAAAGGGCTTTATGATTTGTTATTTACTAAGGGCCATTTTCACCATAATGGACGCCCAAGTGCTAATCACCTCTTTAACCGAAGAATAGAAGAAACTTCGAAGAAATGATTTGTCAATTCAAGTCCTGGTTAACTAAACAAGAGGAAGAGGGAGCGACTAACTTTAGTCATGATAAACATACAAAAATTCTATTTTTGAACTGTGAATGACGTTTTTTTATTTTTTTCACTGTTTATTTTCAAACAAATATGGTGAAATTATTTTGTCCCAGCCAAAACAAACTTGTTGTAAGCAACCAAAACCTAATAAGAATTTTAATCAAACAAGGAAACCAATCGAAACCAAGGAAAACCTCTATACAATGGTTCAAACTAATTTCAAATCAATTTGCAAATATTTGAATAATGTTGTTTCCTAATTATGAGAAATGCAATAGAATAAACGTCAAATATATTACACTTTGACCTTAACCAGAAGTTAATCGAATGTTGTTTAACGCCCTTATAAACGATAAACGCTCGTTCCGTTTAGCATCCGTTTTGTTTTGTGCTTTTCGTAGTTTTGACGTTACTAACAAACAAAATACGAAAAGCACAAAACAAAACGGGTGCTAAACGGAACGAGCGTTTATCGTTTATAAGGGCTTAAATGTTGTTGTCCGGTATCGAACATGTTTTCGACCACTCCGAAGAATATCTCCGAAGCGAAGCAAAAGTTTTTTGATTGTATTGTCATCTCTTTCGGTGTTTATTTTCGAACTTAAACACGGTGATGCCTATACGGCAATTTTTATCGTCTTATAGCCTGTTTCCATAAAAATATTTAATCCGGTTAAGGTGTTCGAAAATAAATCAGCTGTCAAGTGTTTCCATACATAATCCGGTCCGGGCTGTCAAACCGAAAAGAAGAAATAAACATCTGTTGTTTTGTGTTTGTTTATTTACGCAGCTATTTTTTAAATTGTGTATCAATTTAATTTATAATACAATGAATAAAATAATATTAATATTAAAAATTGTTGAAATGTATTTTGGTATGGTGACGAAATTCGCAAGTTTACAGAATATGGACCGTGTTGGGCCATAACCGCCGCCATCTCCCTATAAATATGGACATTTTTTCGGAGTCCGCGGAGGCCGTCAATATTCTCTTGCCAGAGGTCCAGCAGCATATCTTCCGCCCCCATCGACCACAAGGTTCGTTTTGTTGATTTCTGCATCTGAAATAGTTAAATTTTTGTAAGTTATTAGATATTATAGTTATTTACATAAAAGTATTACTTACGGCATAAAACGTTTGCATTTGTTTTGACATTTGGCAGTATAGTTTGGTGGCACTTTCTCTTTATCTCTTTCTAACTTATTGGCACTAGAAAAGGAGAAAAATAGTGTGTCTGCAATTCCGAACTTCGAAACAGGCTTGCAAACTAAAACCTGAGGCTTAAAACCAAAAGCATTTTGGTTTAGCGCTGGAATCGCAACAACAATTTCAAGGGAATTAAAACAGTTTACGAATGGTTTTGGGACTTAAAACAGTTTATTCCAAATTCCTGGAAAAACCATTTTATGTAAACAGGCTATTACCACGCAGGTTGTTTGGGGGCTTTGTTTTATTTGTGAAATGAAGTAGAACAGGATTGCCGAAAACTTTATCAGTTCAGCGGAAAGATTTAACTAAACATTTATGGTGTTTCCATGAAATAGTTTTGATTCGGCTTCGGGCTACAATAGTTTCTGCACCGAAAACCATTGATAAACCAATTAAAACTCTCAAAACAATTTTCTCGCTTTCATATTTTTATCGAAACACCATATTATGTTCTGTTTTTTTAAACACATGAATTATAATAAAAACATTCCTATTGACATTGTGCATTTATAATATATACAGAAATTTTTTTGTATTATAGTAATTTCTGAGGAAAAACATATTTTTTCTGACGCTTTGGTACTACTCATAAGCTATGGTTTTTTAATGAAGATATTCGCCATGCAATTGACACTTACCCACGTTTTACCCAGTAATAATAAACTTTCAGTTCGTTAAAACAACGTACTTTTACATCCCTGGATAACTGATGTCAGATGTAAATTCGAAAAGTGACCGAGCAAAATTTCGATAATCGAAGAAAGTTTGGTTTGCCGACAATCTTTGGTCGCAAGTATTTTATTTTAAGAATAAAAAAGAGTAAATACGTCAGCGTAAATACCCATCGTGAAAACAACACCTAAACAATATGGAAATGCTGCAAAATCACTTATCAAAAATCGGTGTGCCTACCGAAAACCAACCAATTTACAAGGATGAGTGCGTCTACTCCTACGACAATCCAGAGTCAGACACCGGGCTGTATGTAAGTCTGACCACCTTTCTAGGTTTCAGTGAGGAGTATGTGCAGGGTTACGCTCAGAAAACCGGGAATGCAGTATTCCTTCACATTAAGCGCAAAAAACAACTAAAACCGAAGGATGCCACAAAGACTCAAAACCTGAAATCAGACGAGTCTGGGCCAGAGCGGAAAATCACTCGTCTTGCCATTGGTGTCGAAGGTGGCTACAACGATACCAATGAAAAAAAGTTCGAATACAAAGACACCTACAGCATAGTCGTGATGCCACATATAGATAAGAAAATTCCTTATCCTAATCAGGCGTTACCAATGGTCGTGACCAGGGCGGTGGAGGCGTTATTATTGGCAGAGTCAGCCAAATCGAAATTGGAAAAACTAACTGTGACTGGTAAGATTGCCTACTGTTTTGTTTTAAGTGAAACGAATCTTCTAACTGGTATCTGGGACGGCAGGTACCTGGGACGGCGAAGTGCGCCTGGTTTCCAAATTCGCAGAGCAACTTAAGCAAGTAGATAACGGGAAAAAGGTACCGCCTGCTGGTTGGCAGTGTGAAAGATGCGATTTGACCAATAATCTTTGGTTAAATCTCACTGACGGTTCCATATTGTGTGGTCGCAAGTTTTTTGATGGTTCCGGTGGTAATGATCACGCCGTTCAATACTTCAAAGAGACAGGCTTTCCACTGGCGGTGAAACTGGGAACGATATCAGCTGATGGCAAGTCTGATGTATTCTCCTATCCAGAGGATGAGATGGTCATCGATCCAAAGTTAAATGAGCACCTCTCACACTTTGGCATTAATATGGCCGCCATGAAGAAGAGTGAAAAATCCATGGTTGAGTTAGAGCTCGAAATCAATCAACGCATAGGCGAATGGTCGTTGTTGACTGAGAGCGAGAGCGAATTGCAGCCTTTGGCGGGACCCGGCTACACAGGCATGCGCAACTTGGGAAACTCTTGCTACATTAATAGCGTAATACAGGTATACTATACCCATTCTTCTAAGATCAAACTTTTCTCGAACTTAAAATCAATAGGAAATAAATTATCCGAATTATTTACGAATGATATTCCTTTTATTAGGTGATTTTTACCATACCAGACTTCATTAAACGCTTTGTCTCTGAAGGCGCCTCGAAGTATCTAACTGAATATCCGGCAGACCCAGCCAACGATTTCAACATTCAAATGACGAAAGTGGGTAACGGTCTATGGTCCGGCAAATACAGCTGTATATCTGAGAATACGTTGGAGTCTGAATCCACCGGGATTTCACCTGCAATGTTTAAAAACGTCATTGGAAAAAATCATCCAGATTTCAGCACCAAGCAACAACAGGATGCTTGCGACTTTTATCTTTACTTAGCTAACTTATTCGAGAGACATTCACGTAATCAGTACAACCCCATGGACGCGCTCAAATTCACAGTGGAAGATCGCGTTGAGTGCATGTCGAGCCATAAAGTTAAATATACGCGTCGTGATGAGTACTGCCTACCACTTTCAATACCACTGAATAAAGCAACGAATCTGGACGAAGTCAAGGAGTACTTAGAGGGAAACGCCGCGGCGGGAAACATTACAGGCAGTTCCAACAAGGATATTGTACGCCATAAAGTATCATTTCAGGCTTGCCTGGAACAATTCTTTGCCACCGAAATTGTAGAGCAGTTCTATTCGTCGGCTATAAATGACAAAACCACGGCCAGAAAATCCACACGTTTAGTAACAATGCCAGATTTCCTGATGATACATTTGCGCAAATTTACGCTAGGCGATGATTGGGTCCCTAAGAAATTGGACGTTTCAGTACAGATGCCCGACGTGTTGGACCTTTGTAATTGGCGTGCTCATGGCTTGCAGGGGAATGAGCAACCATTGCCCGAAGTGAATTCGCACCCAAAGGCATCAAAATTTATTTTTGATGAAGCCGTGTTGAGCGAACTCATGCAAATGGGTTTTCCACAAGAGGCTTGCAAACGTGCTATATTCCACACTAAAAACCTTGGTTTGGAAGCTGCATCCAATTGGTTGATGGAGCACATTGCTGATGCCGATATTTCTGATCCCTTTATCTTACCCGCTGGAGACGATCATATGGGTGGCGTTGCAGCCGCCAAGGACGACCGCTTCATGACGAACCCAGAAAGTCTGGCAGTGTTAATGAGTATGGGATTTGATGAACGTCAAGCTACAATGGCGTTAAAAGCCACCAATGGAAATATCGAGCGGGCCACGGACTGGATATTCTCGCATGCTGACGATATGGACATTGACGACGTTGCTACACCAGAGCAAGGAGATTCAGTAACAGCATCTACAGGGCCAACGCGATTTTGTCGTGATGGTGTTGGCAAATACAAGTTGGTGGCATTTATTTCTCATATGGGCACCTCGGCGCAAGTTGGACACTACGTTTGTCACATTCGAAAGGACAACGGTCGGTGGGTGATTTTTAACGATAGCAAAGTGGCCGTTTCCCAAAATCCACCCAAGGATCTCGGTTATATGTACTTGTACAAGCGTGCGGAGTGAACTGGCCGCTACGGTGTTCAGGATTAAATCATGTTCGCACTTTCTGTTTTATATTCGCAAACACATTCGCATGGAATGTTTTATCTGAACTGACCCTTTTATAAGCAATTTTTGAAATTATAAAATAAAGAATTTAATTAAAAAGCGTTGAATTAGTATGCAATTAGTTTTAAATTAAAATTTAAAATGAAGTAGATTCTCATAATAAAAATCTATCATTTACCAAAAAATTACATCTACAAATAGCAACTTTGGTTGTATTAAACTTTTTTAACCTATTGCATTTATTATTAAATATATATATATATATAGTGCTTTTATGTAAACTTTAAACAGTGTATCCATTACTGTTTTTTTTTATTTTTGTGGTGCTCAATTAGCTCCAATACAAAACTGTCCAGCTTGTTAGCAAATGCCTCGAATGAAAACTTTTGCTGCACACGTTTGTGTCCCATTGCTCCCATGCGCTCACGCAAGGATTCGTCTTTGTACAACTGCAGCATGGCACCGGCGAAGCTGCTCAACTTTTGGTCACACAGAAACCCAGTAGAATTGTGTACAATAGTTTCAGTAGGTCCACCACTGTTCAAAGCAATCACAGGCTTAGCCATGTACATGCCCTCCAGTGGCACGATACCGAAATGTTCATTTTCAGGCGTATAAACAAGGCAGTGCGCTGCGTGTAACAAGTGGAACTTCTCATCATCTGTGGGTGAACGCAGTAACTCTACGTTGTCCTGCAGGTCTAACTTTTCGGATAGTCGTTCGAGCTCCTGGTAGTGTTCAACATTCTCTAGCAGATCGGTGTCGTACCCTCCAGCTACTATGAGTCGACAACGTCTCCACTCTGCAGCAGGTAGAGCATCCGCCAAAAGCTTGAAAGCATTCAAAGCCAATGCATGATTCTTTTTACGCTCATAGCGATTAATATCGAGTATAACAAAAGCGTTTTGGGGAATGTTTGAGATTTTCTTTGGTTCTTTCTGAAATTGCTTTTGCATATCATCAAAATATTTAGTATTAAGCGATGGGTACAATACATCGGGTATCACATCCAAACGCTTGAAAGTTTCGCGAAATATACGAAGTGTGAATTTAGAATTCACGAGAGTTGTATCGGCCATACCAACGGTGCGTTCTTCGAGCCAGTTAAGCGGCGCTCTATAAATACTCTTTAAATAACCTTCTCGAGCACTAAGCAACTGATCGGGAAAGTGGCAGTAAAATATTATGCATGGACAGTTCCTAGCCAATCGTAAGACTGGTATTCCGAGTGAAATCTGATCACAGAATACTACATCGATCTTTTCCTGGTATGAAATGCAAAACGAAGCGTAAAACGCGGCATAAAGCATCCGTAAATAAGCACAAAACGCATAGAAGCGCCCAAAGATGTTACGAGGTAACCAATCACCGACAACGTGCACTTGAAAACTTCCGTCAACTGTCTCCTTAAAGCAATGATTAGGATTGTGGTGATTCGTAAGAAATCCAACATGATGGCCTTTCTTCTTCAACGCCAAAGCGGCATCAACAACCAAACGTTCTGCACCACCTATACCCAAATCAGGGTGTAAAAACAAAATTCGAACCATTTGAACTGCAAAGAAAAGCAATGAATATTTATTTATTCCATTCATTCATATTAAATCTATTCTTCGCATTATTTCTCTTACTCAGGTGAATCCAATATAGTAAAGTAAGTTAAATGCAACTTATATCCAAGGTTTATAGAAAGAAGGATGCGCCACGCGCAGGTCCGTTATTTTTTTTCGTTTGACAGGGACGTCAAATGACGTCAATAAGTATTTGTATTGAAATTTTGTTTCGAGGCGCCTGCACACTGGTTATAGCAATAATTTTTAATGTGAATGTTTGAAGTGAATTATTGTTTGAATTATTATTCCAATAATGAATAATGAAGTGAAGTACCGTATAAAACTACAACAACAAAAAAGCAACAACAAATCGGAGCGTTCGAGTAACATTTAACCTGTTCTAACTCTTCTTCAGCCACTTTTCAAGTTTGGCATTTGTACCGTGTGTTGTGACCCTAGTGATTTCAGAAATACTTATTGACGTAGATGCGCCGAACGAGACCACTTTTCTTTGTTTACTGGCGCAACCTTTTATTCTATAAACCTTGACTTATATCCATACAACTGTCAATGCTAAAAAACAGATTGCCGCAATGCAGCGTTGCCAATGGTCTGAAACTACCAAATAGCTTTGGTCACACAAGGCAAACTTTAGCTAAACATGTTATGGTCAGTTTTACGGAAGGTAGTGTTAATGTTGGGTTGTGGTTTGTGCTGCGATCATTTTTTTAATGAACGTAAAAAAGGTACCAGGTTATATTTTAAATAAATATATAAAATAAATATATAAAATAATTTATTGATGATCGGTTGAAATTTATCACATATTATTATTATAACATATTTATAGTAAAAATTGAATTAATTATTGATTTAATGATGAATCCCGATTATATGAATTTTTTAATTCTTTCAGAGAATAAATTTTTTTTTATTTTAATTAATATAAATTTTATTTTTCAAATATTCTTATTATTTGTTGTAATTATCCAAAAAAATACAGATCTCGATATCTGAAAGTAGTATTATATAGCGGAGCTCTACTAATCAACATTTAGAAAATTGATACTGTGAACGCAGTCCTCTATATGGCAATGCCTCAACTGTCACTTAAACTGCCAATCGAAGTCGCCACCATTTTGTAAAGTCTTCTTAATACGGTCAAATACGAAGTTCTCTGTGCTGCGAATTTTTTAATAAAATTGAGGAATAACATTTTTTAAAGGATAGCTAATTAATTAAAAGGCAACTTAAGTGTAAGTGTAAATAAATCTGAATGTGTAGTAATAAAATTGGGTGTGGAGCAAAAAAATACAAAACGTAATCTTTTAATTGGAACAGTTTTGGGGCGCCGCCACACCCACCTTAAAAAAATTAACTTTCCAATTAATTAGATCGAATTTGTTAATTACATGCATAGCAAAGTAAAAAAAGTCTTTATTTCGTGAAAATTGAATGAAATTTAAAAAAATATTTTCAATAGAAAATTATGTATCACAAAAAATTGACGTAATTTTCCTCAAAATGGAAAATGTTTATGAGCCGTCCAAAAGTTACTGGCTGGATTCGTGCCTGCTCGGGTGCTTTCCAACTCTTTCCTCTCCGCTAAGAGCCCTATTTATGTTGGAAAGAAACTGGTGCAAGATAACAGCGAATAATAGGAAACGACGACGTCATCTCGCAGTATACAACAAAACTGGGTGTTCTGTCACCAGATACAAAACTTCAAAAAACAATTCATCGTATAAGTTTAACATTAACGTGTTGTAATATGTTATATGGTTTCTAGCCTCAGCCTGTTAAAATGCAACTTTAATTCAATTAAGCTGATGAGATCATTCAAAGTTGTGGATGTATTTTAATGGGGAAACTGCCATCGTGACGTTATTATATTCGTGTACGCTGCTTTCATGCCTCAATTTTAAACCACCCATTTTTATGGGAATAAAGCCTTGATTTCCATTTTTATCTGTAGGTGAGGTTCGAGTATGCGCAGTTTCGAACCTTTGTATTTATTATCTTCTGGATCAAAATCGATACGACGGGTTTATTAAATTTGTTATCCAAATTTGTTGTGTATTTTCGTTTTTTAATATTTAAATACGAAATAATCGCCAATATTATCAAAATCAGTCTTGTATCTCTGAGGTTTTCCGGTAGAATACAAAATAAATGATGAAATGAAACAATTTCCGTGTCATACGAAAAGAAATAGTTATTATTTAGTATTTGCTGATTCCCTCAGTGCATTAGTGGTTAAAATGTTCTATTTGTTTTGTAATTAAATTTTGATTGAAGCCACAACAAAACAGTGAGGAAAGGAAATTACGTCATCGCATTATTTCTGGTTCCTTCAAATGATTGTTTGTATATTCCAGAGAGAGATAATTCACCGCTCTCTTATTTGCTCTATTGGCGTATGAGTGTATAAGCACATCGAACCGCTTCAGCGTCAACAAAAAATTTAAGGCCCAACCATGCATGTGCATATGCATATGCATGTTAAGTTTTTTGAGAGAAGTCAACGAAAAGCAAGCTATTCATTCCATGCATCAGTAGAACGACCAAGCATTGCATGATATTGAAAGCAATTAAAACAGCTGTTTCATAGTCCAGAAAAACATCACATATGTTTTCTTCTGCTTTTAAGAGTTGCCCAGCCTCAAAAGAAAAGTTGAGAATCGCGTAGTACGCATCCTCAAAACTGAAGAAATTATTTAATGGTGCATAAAATTAATTAAAAATTTTAAAGAGAGTCATTTAGTAATATTTTTATAAGTTTTTGTACTTTTCTGGGACTTTTCAATAGGAAAATACTAAATAAAACAATAAAATTGCAAATTCGTATGGAGTGGTAACTCTTTTTCCGTTGCTTGTTACGGAAAGTATGATCCAGACCGCATACTCTTATTCACGCTATGCAAGAAGAGAGAGAAAGAACTTAACGAAACTATGCATGTGCATAGCAAAGACTACAAGACTGGAAACTCCTCTTATTTCGTGAGAGAGCTCAAAAAAATGTCCGTCCGCGTGTTCACATACAGTGTATGTGAATTTTATGGTGAAATTGTCGACTTTTTACAAGCTAAAACAGGCTATCACAAAGCATGATATTTGAAAAGGTAAACCGTTTTGCTTTGTTACCACACAACCACAAATTGATGGGGTGAGTTAGTGGCAGGGATACCAATGACACAACTTTATTACTAATTATTTTTTTGGTTTTTAAGTAAACATTAATAGAAAAACTACTTTCCATTTATAAGTTCTCGAGGTTTTGACGATTTCTATGCTGTTTAGAAATATTAAAAAGTAATGTAAACTTATTTATTTTTGTAATTTTTCATTTCTCTTTTATTTAAATTAAAATGTGTTAACACAAATAAATTTACAATTCATATATTTAAATTAAAATTAATTAAACATAAACAAATTCTCAATTCATGCATTTAAAATTAAATTCGTTTAAATTAAAGACCAAAAGAACTAAAATCACAATTCAGTAAATATTAAACTAAATCACAAATTAATATTCAACAAAACATGTTGAATACGTTGGCATCTCTTTCGGCTAAAAATACGCGTGGTAGGTTAAAAACAGCTGACTAAATTTGTGAAATGACTAATTTTTATGAATTTTAACTTCGTTTTACTTGCAAAATATTCAATATTGTGCAATTATAAGACTTAAAAAAGGTTTCATGTACATTTCTAGAAGCGTGCGTTGCTTTTAAAACTGGCTCCTTGGTCTTTTTTACGTATTTGAAAAATCATATTTCTGGCTTATTGTTGTGAAGAAGAACAAGAGTTGCATTCCTCTCTCAAAATATTTTGTAAACAAATTCCCGGACTGTCAAAATTCGTTCCCGAACTGTCAAAATTACATGTGTTTTTTTTTTGTAATCTACACACCCAAGCCTGATTTCACCAACACATTCAAAGCGAAAAAAGAGTTTCCAGTCTTGTAGTCTTTGGTATGGGTGCGCAAATGGGATTCAGTGTATTCGTAGTTTCTCTCTTTTCATGCATAGCATGCATATGCATTGCATGGTTAGGCCTTTACTGTACCAATTTTATGGAAAAATTTTGTTCTCTGATTCTCCAAATTCTTCAAAAAATGTAAACAAAAAGCAGATACCAAAGCAGAAACAAAAAGCAGATTGCTTAATATGCAAACAAACGAAAACCACAATTCCAAACAAAAAGAACAATTTTGCTGAAAAAAAAACACGAATAGCAGAAACGGCGTATTCTTTTTTTTTTGGAATGTGGGACCCCGAAGCCCAAAAAGTTATTTGACTAATCCTAGGATTATATTGTCATCAATAATTGTGGGGTAAAACCCCTTGGTATTAAAATAATAACACCAATAGCTAATAAAAAGTATATTACGAATTTTCACATAGTTATTCTATGTAACCGTTCTTGATTTTGAGGTTATACTAATTTGACACAAAGTGTGCTTTCGCCATTTTGTTTTCCGAACAGAAGTTAGATTAACTTCTCACGACCTACTCTTGATGAGCCACCGAGGCAGAGATAACGAGATTGGAAACTTAGAACCAAACAGCTGTTCAAAAAAACAGCCGCGTGTTGTTTCTGTAAATTTTCTATGCGAACTCACCAGCCAAAAGCATAAACATAGGTTTGTTTATGCTTTTGGCGGGTGAGTTTCGAAGACTCGACTGAAAACGGTGAGTTTCAATACAAATGTTACAAAAACATATTTAATTGAACGGTTGCATGTCGAAAATGTAAAACTATGCCATATCGTTTCTCGTAGAAAAGTCATTATAATCTCTGTTTCCCGCTTTTTAAGCTGTCATTCACAAATTGATTGATATTGGAACGCTAAAGATAAGTACTCGCAAAATTTTTACAATTATTTATTAATATTGTTTTGAAATGTCACCAACTTTGACAACAACAAACTTTGACATTTACTTTGAAATATTTGATACGTTTTGTTGTAAATATTGTGTCATTTGCTTTACTTGCGACTTGCATTCCCTTTGATCTATTTCTATAAAATCAGTACCCCGTGGTCTGCATGAAGTAAGGTTTGCATGTATTACATAACTTATTTACTAATTTTTTATTTTAGTATTAACTAGTAGTTAATATTAGTAATTAGTATTAATAAATTTAGTGTGTTTTGTAGTTGTAGTTGCATGTGCACGGGTGATATAGGGCTACTGGGGAACCGAACACCCTGAAAAATCGGTAACTCCCCTTGACTCTTATCTCAATGGTGGTGTGGAAACAGCATGATTTCTATAACTTTCAGAATTGTCATCTAATAAAGAACTAAAAAAATATCCTTTATATCTTTTTTTCAAATATACAAATATAGAAAACTATATGAATAATATAATATTTGAACTAAATTAAATAATATTTTAATCAAATTTCTAGAATCACATAAAAATACCTACAGAAATAAATTTATGCCCACATTTTACAATTTGTCTACTTATGGTGGCAACCGCATGCAAAAAATGTTGGTGAATAATACCCTCAAAAGATAAAGCGTCACTTGCTATCTCTTTCTGGCTGCAAAAGAAATGTAGCCAAATTCACCAGGTCATAAAAAATCGATCTTTTTTTCATCTTTATCTGAAGATGAAAGAGTTTCCAATCTCATTAATCTCTGCACCGAGGTGAACTGAAACCAAAGACTACAAGACTGGACACTCTCGAATTCGCCGCTTCAAAAATCGGTTTGACGTCTATTTTTTATGAACTGTTGAATTCATGTACACTATACGTGAGAGCAACCATATTGTTGTGCTTGTTTCTGTCTTTCAGTATGTTGAAAAAATCAGCTGTTTCATGTTTCACCACGGATTCAGTTAGTTATGAAATCAGCTTGGCTAAGCGCATATCTTTTCAAACGATTTCACTACTAGTATGTCGATACCATTGGTGGCTACACACTGTGGTTTCTCATTTGGTTTCAACAGTCGTAAACATGTGATGACAAAGTGTGTGTGTGAAATTTAATGAATATCCAAATGTTGGCCAGAGTGAGAGAAAATATGAACACGCGTTCGGCAAACTGCGTTGCTCTTCTTTCGATTGACAACTGCTTTCTTATGTGCGTGCAAAGAAACGCAAGAAGAAATAGAAGCAGGGTCTATTTTCGTTTCAAAAATTCGTTACATTCGATAATAGAGTGTAGACTTTTCTCTTTCTTCCTCATCTTTATCTCCCACGAACTGAGGGAAACCGTTTCAAAAGATACTGCGTATAGCCAAAGCCATTGGCTTTTAAAATATAAATTTCACTATATATAAACAAAGGTGGTGAAGTTTCCCAAACCTAAAATGGTAGGTGCCAACGGATGTTTGACCCCTCAAGTGCATTAACAATGTTTAACAATACTTAATTTTCAAAAATATTAGAAAACAAATAAAAAAAAAATGCGACCATTCTGGAGTTATAAATCGTAATGTTTTTTGTCAATAGGCGGACAACTATGCATTTGCAACTACTTTATACCAAAGTAAAAATGAGAAATCAACAACCAGCACGGGGTAAAATATGGAAGCATACAATAATTACCATTATACGGAACGGGGAGTTATGTTTTATATATATTTTACACTTATAAAAAGGATAATATTTTTAATTATTTGTTTTGACGTTTCCAAAATGCACCCCCGAAAAACAAATTTTTCACCTCAACGAGGCCACAAGATTTTTACGGCGAGGCCACAAGTTTTTTGCAGCGAATCAAAGTTTCTACGGCGAGGCTACAAGTTTTTTGCAGCGAATCAAACTTTTCGTTAATAGTGTTAGTGAAATTCAAGCAAAAATGCATAAGTGTGTACACAGAATTTGCGAGTGTCCAGTCTTGTAGTCTTTGCTGATACGGCGTATTCATTTCGTGACGCTAGGAAGTTATGACGGTGACGCTGTTCGATGTGCTTATACACTGACTATACGGCTCATCACTTATATGTGGCATATTCACCGCCAGAACTTCACAAAGAAACACTAAAAAAAAACTAAAAAGAGCTAAAACTTTTCCAAGCCCAAAACGCCGTTCATTTCGAAATAATACGTACAACAAAGCTTTGTTATGTACGATTTCTAGCGTAAAATTGTTCACATATTTTTAAAAATATAAACCTACTAGAGAGTTTCGCAAGATGTCTAGAATTGCTAAAGGCCACAGTACTGCCTTGCAGTGCACTGTCGTGCACAAATGAACGATTTGACACGAACACTTCAAGGCAACTACCCGAACAAGCCGTGACTGCCAGAGATAATGAGATAGGACACTTCGAATTCGTCGCAAAACACATTGGCATTTTCACTAACACTACGATAAAAAATTGTGATTTTATGCAAAAAACTTGTACTTCGCTCTAAAAAACTTGTACTTCGCTGCAAAAAATTTGTACTTCGCCGAAAATAAATTGATCGCATGAACGCATGCAAAATCAGTTTTTCGGGGGTGTTTATCAAACGTCAAAACAAATAATTAAAAATATTATCCTTTTTATATGTGTAAAATATATATAAAACATAACTTCCCGTTCCGTATAATGGTAATTATTGTATGTTTCCATATTTTACCCAGTATTGGTTGTTTATTTCTCATTTTTACTTTGGTATAAAGTTGTCGTTGTGATAATTTTTCGTTTCAAATGCATACTTGTTTACCTTTTGACAAAAAAAATTACGATTAATAACTCCAGAATGGTCGCATTTATATTTTTTCATTTGGTTTCTAATATCTTTGAAAATTATGTATTGTTATACATTGTTGATGCACTTGGGGGGTCAAACATCCGTTGGCACCTACCATTTTAGGTTTGGGAAACTTCACGACCTTTGTTTATATATGGTGAAATTTATATTTTAAAAGCCAATGGCTTTGGCTATACGAAGTATCTTTTGAAACGGTTTCACTCAGTTCGTGGGAGAGAAAGATGAGGAAGAAAGAGAAAAGTCTACACTCTATTATCGAATGTAAAGATTTAAATTAAAGAATGTAAATTTTTGAAACGAAAATAGCCCCTGCTTCTATTTCTTCTTGCATTTCTTTGCACGCACATAAGAAAGCAGTTTTCAAACGAAAGAAGAGCAACGCAGTTTGCCGAACGCGTGTTCATATTTTCTCTCACTCTGGCCAACATTTGGATATTCATTAAATTTCACACACACTTTGTCATCACATGTTTACGACTGTTGAAACCAAATGAGAAACCACAGTGTGTAGCCACCGATGGTATGGACATACTAGTAGTGAAACCGTTTGAAAAGATATGGGCTTAGCCAAGCTGATTTCATAACTAACTGAATCCGTGGTGAAACATGAAACAGCTGATTATTTCAACATACTGAAAGACAGAAACAAGAACAACAATATGGTAGCTCTCACGTATAGTGTATATGAATTCAACAGCTCATAAAAAATAGGCGTCAAACCGATTTTTGAAGCGGCGAATTCGAAGTGTCCTATCTCATTATCTCTGGTGACTGCCTTGCCGTCTACCTGCTTCGAACAAGACATTGTGAAGGCAATGCTTTTGCTTTTCTGCTTTGCTTTTCTGTGAAGGCAATATAACTTGAAGTGTAAGCAGAAAAGGCAATAGTGCCTTGAGAGGAAGGCAACAAGGCATTGAAAATAGCAATACTGCTATGATGTCGGCAACGATGAGCAATGATATGAACCTATCTCATTCTTTTGCATGAGTCTTCGTTTGAGTTTAGCGCGATTCGTTGCCTTACATTGCCATGCGTTATCTATTGTCATTGCAATTGCCATGCATTGCCTTTTCGTTCAAAAAAGCAACCAATGGCAATGAATACTATTGCCTTTGTTGTGCCTTGTTATCAGCACGCTTTCGGCAGTCAATGTCTTGATTAGAAAGCAAAATAAGCAAGCAGTGCAAGGCTTGAAATTTTGTTGTGGCTTGATGTGCGTTTCATCTTGTGCATCTCTCTAAAACGTACATTATAGAGCTGTTTGATGTTTAATGATTACACTGACACACGATACACCGTGTGTTCCAGTTGTTGACTATTTGTGGATCAAGAAATTTTTTATGAAAATTGAGTTAGTTTAATTGGAAAAATATTTAATTTTGTGCAACCACATGACTTGAAAAAGGTCCCTTGTGCATTTGGTTTACGCAGGTCTACAAGCGTTGATTTTAAGTTTATCTCGTTAGTGTTCTTTACGTATTTTACAAATCATATTTCTGGCTTAGTGCTATAAAGAGAAACAAAAGTTGCATCTCTCTCAAAAAATGTCTGACTTTTATAACAAGCTTCCGAATTGTCAAAATTGCATGCATTTTGTTTTTGTAATCTACTACACCCAAGCCTGATTTCACTAATACATTCAAAGCGAAAAAAATTTCCAGTCTTGTAGTTTTTGCACGACAGCAAAGTAGTCCATTAACTTTTGTATACTTTACCTTTACTACCGCTACCATATTGTGGTTTACCCACTTATTCTCAAAAAGCTGACTGCTGACAGAAACGTAAACCAGTAAGAAAGTTATATTCGGCCTGGCCGAATCTTAGATATCCTAGTTGCAGTTGTGGATATTAAGTAGTGACTTATTGAATTCTTGGAATTTTTGGGGCTGCAAGTTGATTAACCGTCCCGGGTTCCATGAGTCCTAGCTACGCCTCTGTATAAATAGTAGGCGTGGTCATTACCTTTTTCAAAACGAAATAAGTGGCTTAGTTGTTTTATAATTGTGTTCATTTAAAGTTTATTTCTGTGGTAATAAACTTCTGTGGTAAATAAACTGTGGTAATAAACATTTACTGTGGTAAATGTTTTTTTTGTAAAACAAATTGTTATCTAAAGTTTTATTCAGGAAGTTTATATATGTAACAATATAACCCTCTTTTGCCTGTGTAACCTAAAAGTGGGCGGATCACGCCCATATTTTGCATGTTAACGGATAATGCTACTCCATAACCAGGAATAAAATTTTGTTGTAATAGCTCAAAAACGAACGCTGATATCACATTTTTAATAAAAAATAGGCGTGGTCGTGGACCGATTTTGCCCATTTTCAATACCAACCTTCACACCACAAGAAACAATGTTTATGCAAAATCATGTTTCATCATGATATCTTCATTGGTTCTCCTGTGATCGTGATTTCAACAGACAGACAGACGGACGGACATGGCTAAATCGACTCAAGAGGTCACGCTGATCAAGAATATATATACTTTTCTATACCTATCGTCTCTATTTCTATGCGTTACACATTTCGTTACAAAGTGAATATACCCTTATCTTAAGGTGTAGGGTATAAAAAGCTGATAATAAACAGTTTTCTGACAACTTCGCATTCAGACAATCTCGAAACATTTGTCAGGCTGATAACAAGCGAATATAACTTTCAAAATTGTCCGTTGTTTTATGTTGGCCGACAACGTTGTTGTGTTTTCGATTATTTTGACAAGACGGGAATAAGCTGATCGACGCAAGAAAATGGCTTCGTTTTGTGCAACTACGTCACGATCGCAATAGGAAAGCATTAAACAAAAGCATCCAAATGCTAATGCTACGATGCTAATGTTAAACTTTAAAAGCGATATGAAGAAGTAATTAAAAGTTATAGCGAGAAGCGATGTGTAAGAACCTTAAGGAATTGGTCAAGCGTGACGTCATCCTCAAAAAGGAGAACGGACCTGCGCAGTGCGTAATCTTATTTTTTATCATTCTTGTTCCAAGTGATTGAGTTGCACTTCGAATTTACAATTTTGGTATGCGCTACGAAGTGAAGTTGGCCGCAGATGTAAAACAAATGTTCATGTGCGTGTCAATGTTTAAAAACTTTTTGTCGGAACATATGTTAACGCAACGCTGTTATTTCAGTTATTTTTAAGACGCAATGATAAACGCTACGCAAGACGCACTTATTTAGGTACCACAGTAACGCAGTAGAAAATAGGTACGTTCGTTTTAATTCGCATTATAAAAAGTTTCTAGTCACGTTATTTGAAACATAGATGGCGCTGATGTACAAACTTTCGCTATTGAACTATAGATCGAGCTGGTTTTTTTTTTTAATTGGTGTACGTTACCCACTTAGCTATTTTGACTAATAAACGTACTGACAAACCTGCGAAGACCATGTTTTATAACGCTTCGAACGCATGCTTCCAATATTTATGCTCGCTTTTTATTATTTGATGTTTACGAACTCTGCATACTCTGTGGTGAATTTTTGTCGGTGTGAGCAGTCATCTTTTTGGTTCTGGCGGGACGTAGAAGCTTGTAGAGATTCTTTCAAGTTTGCGTGAGAGAGGATATAAAGTGAGAAAAGCCTTCCTTCATTTCCTCCGGGGCCTTTGAGAATAATGTAAACACAACACCAGTCTTCTGTGACAACGACCCTACTTAACGAGTGTACCTAACTTGAACTATACAATAACTTTAACACCAGTTTTTGGTTCATTGGTTCAAATATATTTTCATGACTCTTTAACTTGAGCACTTCTTTATAAAAGATCTTTTCATTCATTCAGAGACATGTCCACAGGCTACAGCAATAAAAATCAATTAAGAATAACTCGAACCAAATTTTGTATTCTATGTCTGTAGCCAATCAGTTTTACAAGAAAGTGCGTTTATAGGTCCGCTAATTTAAATTTTTACAAATGAAATGTGTCTCGCCAAAAGGCAAATACTAACACTGTTAACATTAAAACAAAAATGTGCAATTGTCGATAAAATAAACAACGGCGTGAGTGTGCCACCTTGCGCAATAAAGAGCAGATCAGATGCAAAAGTATCCCAATCATTTTTGTAGCGCTGCTTTCTACAATCAATGGAATTTTATAGAAGAAAATATTCCACTGGAAATACTTAAAACCAACAGGTTCAAAGGCTATTACTAAAGTATTTATACAGGAAACAATTTTAAACGTGTGGGATTCATTTTACAGAAATACACACAGCATACAATGAAATATTGGCTATTCGACCAAACCCATGATTTAGTCGTTGAGGTTGAGGATAACGATCACAGCGAGTCCGAGGAAAGCGAAACTATGTTATATGACAAGAAAGCAGCACATATATTAAGTAAAGCAATTTTGTGGGCTTTCAGTCATGCTTTGTAATCTGTATGCTCAAAAATATGCGAGAAACTGCACTTAAAAGCGTGCAATGTAGTATCCCACTATGGAGAAGAGTTTAAACGAAGCTCCATATTATTTTGAAGCGGCTTTTTATATATACAAACAAAAGCTGCGTTCCTTTTTCTTCGGATTATACCAGTTTCCATACAAATTTTCTAATTGTACTCTCGAATAGGATTATGAATTCTCTGTCATCCTCTGTAATCTGTATGCTCAAAAATATGCGAGAAACTGCACTTAAAAGCGTGCAATGTAGTATCCCACTATGGAGAAGAGTTTAAACGAAGCTCCATATTATTTCGAAGCGGCTTTTTATATATACAAACAAAAGCTGCGTTCCTTTTTCTTCGGATTATACCAGTTTCCATACAAATTTCCTAATTGTACTTTCGAATAGGATTATAGCTGCGTTCCTTTTACTTCGGATTATACCAGTTTCCATACAAATTTCTAGTCGTACTCTCGACTAGGATTAGAAATTCTAATCGAATTGCTCTTCTCATTATATGATAAATAGATGGCTCTGATGTAAAAACTTTACTTCGCTATGGAACCATAGATGGCGCTGATGAGATTTTATTCTTTTTAAATGATAGTGTGCGTTACCCAGTTTATTTGATTTTACTAATAAAGAAGATTCTGACAAACCAGTGAAGACCATGATTGCATCGCTGTCGTTACCATTTTGAATTCAAACATTTTATTTACTCGAGCAAAAATTGTATTTAATTCTTAACACTCAAACAGTTGACATTTCATTACACAACCTTTTTTCTGTGTGATTTTGTGGGGACAACTGCATGTGAATTTCATTGCCGTTCCATTTTAAATCAGGATTAGAAAAAGAACGCAGCTAAAGTCAAAACAAACAAATAAAGTCGTACAGCTTGTCGCAGCCTACATGGTGTTGTATTTTCAACATAACCCCAATATATACGTTTTGTACATATTCCATTTGGTTGCAGGAATTTTGTAAATAGAATGTTGAGGCGGAATTGTATATTTAATATAGGAAGTTTTTATCTGAAGTTTAGTAGTATTGGATTTGCAACAAGAATGATAGAATACAAGATTACGCATCCCGTTATATAGTTATGTTATGACAAGTCGTGTGATGTCACATAGACGTCACTCTCGCAACAAAAAAGCGTTGGGGACACACGATACGAATCTTAGACTTTAAAAATTGTATGAAGAGGTAATTGAAAAGAGATAATACTTTAAAAACTCAAAACAATTGTAAAATATTATTCGTATCCTGTATAATTGTGACGTCACAATTAAATCCGGAATGCGTAACCTTGTCTTCTATCAACCTTTGATTTGCAATTATTTAACCAGGGCTTTATAAGGTTATCTTCTTTTCATCCGTCTTCGCAATTGAAATTATTGATACATGTATTTCCAATTTTTGCGCAAATGCAAAGACAATAATTTGTATGTTTGTGTATTATTTCTTTGCAGCTTAAATGATTATGTGATTCGTTGTTCCTGACCTATATGGGAACCTATAATCTACGCACTCATAAACTAAGTTTGTATGAATATAGAAAAAAATACAACCTACATTGGAGTAGATTTTATGTCAAATGTAAAATAGAATTTTTCAAACTTTACTACTGAATAAAATGTATGTAGAATTAAAAATATTACATTATAAATATCCTAAATCGAAATTTTAAGGTCCGCATCTGTCTTTTCGTAGTTAAAGTTGTAACTCTCTATTATTTTAGTTCTATTCTTTACCGTCGTCGTTTTGAAAATCATATCATCATCATAGTGGTTACGGTAAAATGATTGTAGTTTTAAAATTTAGAATACCAATTTTTAATACATATAAAAATCTTTTGACTTAATTGCAAAGTTCAATTCTTTGCAGCTGAAATAATATACTTCAATTGATCTTCGCAGAACGACGATGACGTTATAATATCTTATCTAATATTTGGCGTGATGTATACTTTATCATAGTTCGTATCGTAGCTCATATTTCTCTGAAACTTCAGTACAAATCAACCAAACTAATTTAAAATTAAACGTGACGTCATTCTGCAAATATTGCCTACTTGAATTTCCCTATTTTCTCCGCATTACCGTTTCAGGTGATAATAATTGATTGATTCTTTTAAACGATATCAATACGCAGCATGCAAAATGACGAGCACAGCAGAGAAAATAAATCAGCTACTTACATTAGACCTAACTGATGATTCGGAAGCTAGTGAGAATTTCAGAGCCTGGTTCTTACAGCAATTTAGTAAAGCAAACTGCTTGCATCAATGTAGTTTGGAAGACTTTGCTGTATACTTTTTAAATGCGATTCGTATGCACACTGAAGTACATCTTAGATCAAATGAGACAGATACGCCCAAGTGTACGACGCCGGTACGTTCAACTAAAGCCCTTGTAACGAACAGCAACGCTTCAAGTTCAACTCCAAAGCGTGTACTACCTCAATATGCATCAAACCCGACGTTGTTAACACCAATAAAGACACTCACAGTTAATTCAGACAAAGAGAGTAGATCATCTTTAGAGGATTCCTTTCAGAACCAAAAAATTAATAATTCGCCACTACTTGAATGTGATGAACATAGTTTTAGTCATTCTTTACAAAGTAATACATCAACTCCTGTGCGACGTGCACCTTCCTCCTCTTCGATCAATAATCACAGCCAGAATCGTCGTTCTGCTAACAATTTCAATGGTAGTGCCTGTAGCACTCCCAATAGTTCAGAAAAGACAGTACGTAGTAGCAATTTAGTAGGAGCCTCCTCATCGATTTGTTTAGGCGATTTCTTGATAAATAGCAGGTGCAGTAAGAAGATAAACACAAATAGTGGCGGAAAGCCTAAAAAACGTGTGGTTCCCACTACGATTACCAGCTATTCCTCATCTGACAGCACACCATTCATTAACAATTCCACATTTGGCAATGAAAATAACATCTTGAAAATTTCTAGCACAGAAATCGACGACAAGAACAAGTGTTCCATACTAAAAGCCAGAAAGGCGCTGAAGCAAAATGCTGAAGAAATAAGTCGGGAGTTAGGAAATCCAATTATTGACAGCAAAAAAATGAATGCCTCTACTTTAGTACCAGGCAAAGAAATAACCACTCATCTTAATCATGTTAAGCTGCTGTCAGCTATTAAAATGCAGAATGCCGAACAACGCGCAATTGTCGAAAGAATAGCCGCTATATATTCGACACTTATGGACATGAATTTTACAACAAATGTACTCAACGAGATATCGTTTCTAATAAATATTTTAAATGCCATTGACGTAGACACAGATAGTGGAGGTGTTGATGATGTGGATGCATCAATGAAATATTTAGAATTAGACTCAAAACTACAGAAAACACTTCAAGCAGCCAAATGCAATAGTTTAAATATGAGCGGTCTGGATGTACTACGTAATAACATAAATTGCATTTACTTTATACTGTGTGTTCTCAACAGTCAACGCAATGTACTCGGACTGTTGGATCTCAAGAGCTTGGGCGTGGTTCTTTGCTGTGAACGTTTATTAACGCTATCTCAAGATTTGAAGATATTTTTGGATAACATCTACCAAAGCAAACAAAACGAGTTGCAGTTGTTTATAAGCGATGATGACTTTTCAACAGCTCCTTTTGACAGATCCTTCAGTAATGTTTACTATCAGGAAGATAGTGATTCACGTCAAAACTTTCCTTCAAATAATGAGTTTAGTGCCTTCAAATCGCAGCGTGATGCCTTTTACAATGCGTTAAAATGTTGGGAGTGCAACCATCTAAATGTAGCTTGGGATTTTCAAAAGGAAATAAAGCCAAAAATTAATGAAATATTTAATTATTCAGAACATCCAGTGAACATGGCACACTTAGCAGAATTGTTTGTATCACAGCTATTGATTTCAGCTAATTATACTACATCACCCGAAGAGATCGGCGTCGACATCGATTTGCAAAAATTTACCAAACTAACACAACGTCTCGTAGCACCTAGTAACTTCAGCGTTGACTACAAATTTCCCGATAATCAAGCATTCTTTCGGGACTTTATTCACAGAGCACGTTCGATTGCTTTTCTAGAACAATTAAAATTAGCTATATACAGCAAGCTGATAGCACTCAACGATTCCACTCTGGAATTATTAGATATGGACAAAGATGAAGATGAGGACAGTAGTGAAAACTATCGAAATGAATTTATCGTGCGTCCAAACGTGTTGTCATCGCTGCAAGTCCTAGCAAAATTCTTGGGTTATGTTACTGTTTTACCGTTTAATTATTGTAGTGGCACACCATCTGAACCTTTTTCTTGCTTTGATAAACAACAGATAGAATTACGTAGTTTGCTTCAGTCGAATTTAAACCTAGAACGACTATTAAAAGTGGCAATGGAAAATAGAAAATTACTTATTACACTTCCTTGGCTGGTGCAGTACTTAGCTATGCTTGACAATGTTACTCTGCAGATGGACAATTATATAGCAGTAACACAATTAATGTTCTCCATATACGTAAAGATTGATGTTTTAAAAGTACCGTTGGCTTCCACAGCAGTATTTATTATACGATGTTGTTTGGGTTGGCTGTTCGATACGAAACCGATCCTTACTGAACAATACTACAACTTTCGAATGACTTACCATCAGAGGAAACATAAAGACATGACGTGGCTGGAGAAATTGCCGCTGTTTAACTCGGCGTCCCGATGCACACTTGAAAAACAAATAGCTTTGAGTCCAATCCTGGAGCCCTTTTTAATTGTAGCATGTCCATTCTTGGCTGAATTTCGTGTTTCTATCATGCCTGCCAAGTGTGCCGTGGCCAAATATGTATCCCGCTCAGGGAGATATCGTCATATAACAACACGTATGCCAGAGTTGCAGTCATCCCAGAGTGACCAATCTGCCGATCACAGTGACGCTTTGACTATTCAAGCGAAACGAAAACTTTCTGAAAATAAATTGATAGAAGCCTTCTTGCACTCCCAAAACTCTACAGTACGTCGTCTGATAGAATTCATTATTGAACGCGTTTATAGATCAACCACTAAAGATGCACAATTTAAAATTCTTCTACCATCTAAAAACGCTGCTGACTGCAAGGTTAATAATATTAATTCCTCGCAATATACAGAAGTCTCCAAAGCTGTACATGCTATCTATCAGGAAGCGCTCCTATCTGCAGTCAAACAATGGGACGCGAGTGTACCAAATATAATTAAGAATCGAATTACATTAGCTCTTGATGCTCTCTTGCCGGCTGACACGGAGCCAATCGTCAAATACACTTACTTTCATTTAATCCGTTGCAACTCATTCACGAAGATTAACCAATGGAAGCAAACAAACTTATTCTCAATAAACTTCTACTGCTCAAACTTCGAAGATTTGGTACAAAAGATTTGCAAAGTCAATTCTAAAGCGCAGCAACCGTCTACAACATCCACAGAGCTTGTCATTATAAAGCACGAACCGAGCGTTTCCAGTTTCCTGGACGAATTACAAAACTGGCTGCATTGCACCTCCCTACGACCAGAACGTATGCCCGGGATTGCTAGGTTAACAGCATTTTTACGCCAGTTTCCGAAAGTTTTCGAGAACAAACTTCCAACAGATCTTTATCGTATAGTTGGTGCAGGAACAGTTCAATTAATGCAAAATCTCATTACATTGCATCCTACTCTTTTAACAGCTGATCTAATAGATGCATTCCTATCGATGTGGTCATATTCTGAAATGAAAAAGCATGCGATTGAAGTACACGATCAACAAACCGACCAAAAATTTCATGACTGTGAAATGAGTGAGAATAGATCAATTTCGGATAGAACTCCAAGCATTTTTGATGGCTTCGTTACCATCTCATTTATAGAGTCTCTTGGTTCGAATAAGATTAGTTTTGGTAAATTTAAGGAGGTTTTGCTAGCAATGATTCATGCTAATTTAATAACAGTAGATTTTGTCAACGTTTTATTTGTGCCCATCTTCAAGCAGGACTGGCATTCAAGTGTTTTGAACGAAATTTCGGTTATGCTACAAGGAATTGCAAATGAAACTGTTGGTTGTGCAGGTGTGAATGCTAACGCTAATTATGATGATATTAAATCTAACTTATTCATGGAAGTTTTGGCCGATTTTGCAAGAGATGTTGACAATTTTTAAAATTTGTAATTTTTATATGTTGTATTTGTTTGGCTTGATAAAATGTTAAAATAAGGTGCATAACGATTTTTAAATACATTTCAAATGGATGATTACTAATAATGGCAATTTCATTAATATTTGACATAAAATATAAGCTATATTGGTAAGAAATTTATTTTTAATAAATAAATATACAAATTTATGGCATTAAAAGAACTACAATAAGGATATGGAAATCAATTATACTATTATATTGTTTATTAAAAATAAACTATTACGTGACTTTCTGCTACTCTAAAAAAAGTACCTACAATGTGTATGGAAGGGGTGCTATAAATTAAGTTGTGTCAGATAAGACAATATGCTAAACATTCCGCTTGCTTTGCATGGATATTTATACGTAAACAAGGATCGTATAAAGAAAACAACGCAAATAACAAACATTCCGAAGACTAAGGCCCGTATTCTGTAAGTCACGACGAAGAAGAAATCGGTGACGCTTGTGCTTTTCGTCGATTATAAAAACAAAAAGATTACAAAACGTCAATGTCGACGAAAGGAACAAAAGAGCGTCCACCGATTTCGTCTTCGTCGTGACTTACGGAATACGGGCCTTAATATTCCCATATTTTTTAAATTTTGAGTGAATTTATATATAATTCTAATATAATTTATTATTATTCTCCGAGTTTTTCTCAATTGGCTTTAATTTTTAAAAGACTGGTTTTATTAAGCATGTAGCGAGTATAAAGGTGTATTTTGATATGAATAACTACTATAAATTGTAATTAAATTAAGTACTAAAATACTCAGAATAAATAGTCTCTAAATAGTAGTAATAATACTACGAATATTATTTATAGAGAGAACATTTCAAATACTTGTCTTTGATTTGTATTAAACATTTTAAAGGTTCAAATGCGTCTCTAACTTGTTTGACTAATTAAAGTATTTTTCATTATTTATAGATTGCTGAATAAAAACAGCACATGCAGCCTAATTATTTTTCAAGTTAAAGTAACTAGGAAACCAAGGATTAGAAGAGGTTAGTCCATAATTTGATCAATCCTTTGTATTATATGATATAATATAATCGTATTTCTCTAATCATGGTAGAAATCTAACTTTACAAAAGTAACAACGAACGATAAAAATGGAAAATTTTACACCGAAAGAAGTGAAAATTCTCGAAACTGTCGAAGATATACAGGAACGTCGCGAGCAGGTTCTCTCGCGTTACAATGAATTCAAAATCGAGACACGTCAAAAACGCGAGAAGCTTGAAGATTCGCGGCGTTTTCAATACTTCAAGCGTGACGCAGATGAGCTGGAATCTTGGATCCATGAGAAATTACAGGCTGCAAGCGAGGAAAGCTACCGCGATCCAACTAATCTTCAAGCCAAAATTCAAAAACATCAAGCTTTCGAAGCTGAAGTTTCCGCACATAGTAATGCTATCGTTTCACTGGATAACACAGGCCAGGAAATGATCAACCAACAGCACTTTGCTTCGGAAACTATTCAGCGACGCTTGGATGAATTGCACCGTTTGTGGGAACTGCTTCTGAGTCGCCTGGCTGAGAAGGGACAAAAATTGCAACAGGCTTTAGTGCTGGTACAATTCTTGCGGCAGTGTGAAGAGGTCATGTTCTGGATCAAAGATAAGGAGGCATTTGTTACCGCCGACGAATTCGGTCATGATTTGGAGCACGTCGAAGTACTTCAGCGCAAGTTCGACGAATTCCAAAAGGATATGGCTTCGCAAGAGTATCGCGTTACCGAAGTCAATCAGCTGGCCGATAAGCTAGTGCAAGACGGTCACCCAGAACGCGATACAATCAGCAAACGTAAAGAAGAGTTGAATGAAGCATGGCAACGACTTAAGCAGCTTGCTATAGTGCGCCAAGAGAAACTTTTTGGTGCTCATGAAATTCAACGTTTTAACCGTGATGCTGATGAAACCGTTGCATGGATTGCTGAAAAGGATGTGGTTCTATCGTCTGATGACTACGGCCGCGATTTAGCGAGCGTGCAAGCTCTTCAGCGCAAGCATGAAGGAGTAGAGCGTGATTTGGCAGCGCTTGAAGACAAAGTTTCAACATTAGGTGCGGAGGCACAACGTTTGTGCTCTATACATGCTGATCACAGCGAACAGATACGTGACAAACAAGCAGAAATTGCTGATTATTGGCAAAGTTTAACCGCAAAGGCACGTGAGCGCAAACAAAAATTGGATGAGTCCTACTATTTACACCGATTCTTAGCGGACTTCCGTGATTTAGTATCCTGGATAAACGGCATGAAAGCTATTATATCTGCGGATGAGTTGGCGAAGGATGTTGCAGGTGCAGAAGCTCTCTTAGAGCGTCACCAGGAACACAGAGGTGAGATTGATGCACGCGAAGACAGCTTCAAACTTACCACAGAGTCAGGACAAAAATTGCTGGAACGTGAACATTATGCAGCCGCAGAGATTCAGGAAAAACTGGCGGCTCTTGAGAACGATAAGAGTTCACTGCTTTCACTGTGGGAAGACCGTCGTATTCTCTACGAACAATGCATGGATTTACAACTTTTCTACCGTGATACTGAACAGGCCGATACATGGATGGCAAAACAAGAAGCTTTTCTGGCCAACGAGGATCTTGGCGACTCGCTTGATTCGGTAGAGGCTTTAATTAAAAAGCATGAAGATTTCGAAAAGAGTTTGGCTGCGCAAGAGGAAAAAATTAAGGCTCTAGATATCTTTGCAACTAAACTGATCGATGGACAACATTATGCGGCTGATGATGTTGCACAGCGTCGACAAATGCTGTTAGCTCGTCGTGCAGCGTTGCAAGAAAAATCAGCAAAGCGCAGACAACTCCTTGAAGACTCCAATCGCTACCAGCAATTCGAACGCGATTGCGATGAGACCAAAAGCTGGATCAGCGAGAAGCTGAAGTTCGCTACTGATGACAGCTATCTAGATCCAACTAACTTGAACGGTAAAATGCAGAAGCATCAGAATTTTGAGCATGAACTAAATGCAAACAAGTCGCGCATTGAGGATATTACGACGGTGGGCACAGAGCTGATTGAGAAACAACATTATGCCGCTGATCAGATCAACACCCGAATGCAGGAGATTGTAGTGCTGTGGGAAACTCTCGTGCAGGCATCGGACAAAAAGGGGACAAAGCTAAATGAGGCGTGTCAGCAGCAACAATTTAACCGCACTATTGAGGACATCGAACTATGGCTGAGCGAGATTGAGGGTCAACTTCTTTCGGAAGATCATGGCAAAGATTTGACATCTGTGCAGAACTTACAAAAGAAGCATGCGCTCCTTGAAGCCGACGTCATGGCTCATCAAGACCGCATTGAAAGCATTAAGGTAGCTGCTAACAAGTTCATTGAATCGGGACACTTTGACGCAGATAACATTCGTAATAAAGAAGCCAATTTGTCAAGCCGTTATGCTGCGTTGGCTGCTCCCATGGCAGAGCGTAAACAACATCTACTCGACTCCTTACAAGTTCAACAGTTATTTAGAGACCTTGAAGATGAAGCTGCCTGGATACGAGAAAAGGAGCCCATTGCTGCATCCACAAATCGTGGACGAGACCTTATTGGAGTGCAAAATCTAATTAAGAAACATCAAGCCGTTTTAGCTGAAATCAACAATCATGAAGCACGTTTACTGAATGTAATTAGTTCTGGAGAAAACATGCTCAAGGACCAGCCTTTCGCTAGCGAAGATATTCGTCAACGTCTTGATGCCTTGCAGGAACAGTGGAATACGATAAAGGACAAATCGCATCAACGCAAGCAAGATCTGGATGATTCATTGCAAGCACATCAATACTTTGCTGATGCCAATGAAGCTGAATCCTGGATGCGTGAAAAGGAACCAATTGCTACAGGAAATGATTACGGCAAAGACGAAGATTCTTCAGAAGCGCTTTTAAAGAAGCATGAAGCTCTTGTTTCGGATTTAGAAGCGTTCGGCAACACTATTCAGGCATTGCAAGAACAGGCTAAAAACTGCCGTCAACAGGAAACTCCAGTAGTGGATATCACCGGTAAAGAGTGTGTCGTTGCTCTCTACGATTATACGGAGAAGTCTCCGCGTGAAGTGTCTATGAAAAAAGGCGATGTCCTTACTCTGCTCAACTCAAATAACAAGGACTGGTGGAAAGTGGAAGTGAACGATCGTCAAGGGTTTGTGCCAGCTGCCTATATTAAAAAAATTGAAGCTGGTCTCAGCGCCAGTCAGCAAAATCTTGTTGATAATCATTCCATTGCAAAGCGGCAAAACCAAATTAATTCGCAATATGACAACCTTTTGGCACTCGCTCGGGAACGTCAAAATAAACTCAATGAAACCGTGAAAGCTTATGTGTTGGTGCGCGAAGCAGCCGATTTAACCAATTGGATAAAGGACAAGGAAAATCATGCTCAAATTGCGGATGTGGTTGGCGAAGATCTTGAAGAAGTTGAGGTTTTGCAAAAAAAATTCGATGATTTTAACGACGACTTAAAAGCCAACGAGGTTCGTTTGGCCAATATGAATGAAATCGCTGTTCAACTTACTTCGCTGGGACAGACTGAAGCTGCACTCAAGATACAAACTCAAATGCAAGACTTAAATGACAAATGGAACAATCTTCAGCAGCTTACAGCTGAGAAAGCCAGTCAGTTAGGTTCAGCCCATGAAGTACAACGCTTCCATCGAGACATTGATGAAACCAAAGATTGGATTGCCGAAAAGGAAAACGCACTTAATAATGATGATCTGGGGAAAGATCTGCGCAGCGTTCAAACGCTGCAACGTAAACACGAAGGTGTAGAGAGAGATCTAGCAGCCTTACGTGATAAAATTCGTCAGTTGGACGAGACAGCAAATCGCCTGATGCAAACGCATCCCGACACAGCCGAACAAACCTACGCAAAGCAGAAAGAAATCAATGAAATGTGGGATCAGATCATTACGAAATCCACACTTCGCAAGGAGAAACTCCTAGACTCCTACGACTTACAACGCTTCTTAAGCGACTATCGAGATCTGCTGGCATGGATCAACTCTATGATGAGTCTGGTCACCTCCGATGAGTTGGCAAACGATGTTACTGGTGCAGAAGCACTCATTGAACGCCATCAGGTAAGTAAACTTTTTTTGTGGTAAGAAATTTATCAAGCGAAAGATATATTACTTTTTCATCATGTATGAAACTCAATCAGATGAATCGCACAAAATCCTTGTTAATTTTTCCTTTATCCAATTTTAATATTGTACAATAGGAACATCGTACCGAGATCGATGCACGTGCTGGTACATTCGCCGCTTTTGAACAATTCGGCAACGAACTTCTCCAAGCTAACCATTACGCATCACCTGATATCAAAGAGAAGATCGAAGATTTGTCCAAGACACGAGAGGAGCTTGAGAAAGCATGGACTGAACGTCGCCTACAACTGGAACAGAATCTTGACTTGCAGTTGTACATGCGTGACTGTGAACAGGCCGAGAACTGGATGTCCGCTCGCGAGGCGTTCTTAAATGCCAATGACGATGTGGATGGTGATGACAAAGGCGACAATGTAGAAGCCCTTATTAAGAAACACGAGGACTTCGATAAGGCAATTAATGGGCATGAAGAAAAAATAGCTGCTTTGCAAGTACTCGCTGACACCTTAATCAATCAAAATCACTATGCTTCAAACTTAATCGATGACAAACGCAGGCAGGTGTTGGAACGTTGGCGTCACTTGAAGGAGGGTCTCATTGAGAAGCGCTCTCGTTTGGGGGATGAGCAAACTTTGCAACAGTTTTCGCGCGATGCTGACGAAATAGAAAACTGGATCGCAGAGAAACTACAATTGGCCACAGAGGAGAGTTACAAGGATCCAGCTAATATTCAATCCAAACATCAAAAACACCAAGCATTTGAGGCAGAATTAGCTGCAAACGCTGATCGCATCCAGAGCGTTCTAGCCATGGGTGGGAATTTAATTGACAAACAACAGTGTAGTGGTTCGGAAGATGCTGTGCAAAAGCGCCTTACTCAAATTGCTGATCAGTGGGAGTATTTAACTCATAAGACTACTGAAAAGTCTCTGAAGTTGAAGGAAGCCAATAAGCAGCGTACATATATTGCTGCTGTCAAGGATTTGGATTTCTGGTTGGGCGAGGTCGAGAGTTTGCTAACCACTGAAGATTCTGGCAAGGATTTGGCTTCGGTCCAAAACCTTATGAAGAAACATCAGTTGGTCGAAGCGGATATTGTTGCGCATGAAGATCGCATTAAAGACATGAACAACCAGGCCGATTCCTTGGTTGACAGTGGTCAGTTTGATAGCGCTGGCATCCAGGAGAAACGACAAAGCATCAACGAACGCTACGAGCGTATTTGCAATTTAGCAGCACATCGCCAAGCTCGTCTAAATGAGGCTCTCACATTGCATCAATTCTTCCGTGATATTGCTGATGAGGAAAGTTGGATTAAAGAAAAAAAACTTCTAGTTGGCTCCGACGATTATGGGCGGGATTTGACTGGTGTGCAGAATTTAAAGAAAAAGCATAAGCGTCTAGAAGCTGAATTAGCTTCGCATGAGCCGGCCATACAAGCAGTTCAAGAAGCCGGTGAAAAGTTGATGGATGTTTCGAACTTGGGAGTGCCAGAAATTGAACAACGTTTGAAAGCTCTCAATCAGGCTTGGGCGGAGCTGAAAAATTTGGCTGCTACTCGTGGTCAAAAACTCGATGAATCATTAATCTACCAGCAGTTCTTGGCCCAAGTTGAAGAGGAAGAAGCTTGGATAACCGAAAAGCAGCAATTGCTATCAGTCGATGATTACGGCGATTCAATGGCAGCTGTGCAAGGTCTGTTGAAAAAGCACGATGCATTTGAAACTGACTTTGCCGCGCACAAAGATCGTTGCTCCTTAATTTGTGACCATGGAACCGATTTGGTTGAGGCTAAAAATCATAATGGTGATTCAATCGGTCAGCGTTGTCAACAGCTACGTAGCAAACTAGAAAATTTAAGTGCTTTAGCTGCACGCCGTAAGGGTTCTTTACTTGATAACTCGGCGTACTTGCAGTTTATGTGGAAGGCAGATGTTGTGGAAAGCTGGATAGCTGACAAGGAGAACTACGTGCGTTCCGATGAATACGGACGAGACCTTTCAACGGTACAAACTTTGCTGACTAAACAAGAGACATTTGATGCTGGTGAGTTTATGATGCAGATTAATTATAGATTATTCAGTATGCTATTGAATAATAAATTCAAAAGAAACGATTACTATCCCAATAAATTGATTTGCCTAACAATTTCATTCATCCCTGTTTTTCAGGTCTCAATGCATTCGAACATGAAGGCATTCATAACATCTCAGCACTTAAGGATCAACTCATCAATGCTAATCATGCTCAATCACCAGCTATACTGAAACGACACGAAGACGTCATCTCGCGCTGGCTGAAGCTGCGCGAAGCTTCAGAAACACGAAAACAACGTCTTTTGGCTATGCAAGAACAATTTCGTCAAATCGAAGAACTTTTCTTGACATTCGCCAAGAAAGCTTCAGCTTTTAATTCCTGGTTCGAAAATGCCGAGGAAGATCTGACAGATCCTGTTCGTTGCAATTCAATTGAAGAAATACGTGCTTTACGCGATGCACACGCCCAATTTCAGGCTTCGTTGTCATCCGCGGAAGCAGACTTCAAGGCACTTGGAGCCTTGGACCAAAAGATCAAGAGTTTCAACGTTGGGCCGAATCCATATACATGGTTTACAATGGAAGCTCTAGAAGAAACTTGGCGCAATCTTCAAAAAATCATTGAGGAGCGAGATGGAGAATTGGCCAAGGAAGCAAAACGCCAAGAAGAAAATGACAAGCTGCGTAAAGAGTTCGCGAAGCACGCGAATCTGTTCCATCAATGGCTAACTGAAACTCGGTGGGTTTAATAAAAGATTAAAGAAATATTGTCAATCAAACTGAATTCATATGTAAATCCTACTTTTTATTTAGATATTATATGCTCGGTTATAATGGTCAAGGGTAATATTTTGATCGTCATATATGTATTAATGGACGTTATAATTTTGTTTTTTCTAAATAACCTGTCGCCGCTTCCGAATCTATTATTAACAAACAAAATTTAGCTGGACAAATATAATAGATTAATTTTAAGAGTTTCGTTCAAGATAGAATCTTGAAAAGAGATACTATTATTATTAAAAAGCGCCGATAAGATTGTTTGAATATAATTGATTAACAAGCAATAACCAAAAAACGAAATCCATAAGAATAGTAATTTTAAAACCGAAGCAATATATTATAAAGTTTCCAGATTTTATGGTAACAGTAAAGTTCGTTACGTTCATTCGATATTTAAAATTTCGTTTGAAGAACAGTTTATTTCTATTCCTCTTACATATCTCAGAAACCCATTTCTTCTCGAAAATGGGTACTTTTCAAATGTAGTTCTGCGAGTTTTGTACATTAGGCTTTGGAGTAAATAACCACTCATTTACTTTATATTATCTTTAGAACATCTATGATGGAAGGATCGGGTTCTCTGGAACAACAACTAGAAGCCCTTCGTGTCAAAGCTACCGAGGTGCGAGCTCGTCGTGTTGACCTGAAGAAAATAGAGGAATTGGGCGCATTGCTTGAGGAACATTTGATTCTGGACAATCGTTATACAGAACACTCAACGGTAGGTCTGGCACAGCAATGGGATCAGCTTGATCAACTGTCCATGCGTATGCAACATAATTTGGAACAGCAAATACAAGCACGCAATCATTCCGGCGTCTCCGAAGATGCACTCAAGGAATTCTCGATGATGTTTAAACACTTTGACAAGGACAAGAGCGGAAAATTAAACCATCAGGAATTTAAATCTTGTCTCCGTGCACTTGGCTATGATTTACCAATGGTGGAGGAGGGTCAACCCGATCCTGAATTTGAAGCCATTCTCGATGCCGTCGATCCCAACCGCGATGGCTACGTATCGCTGCAAGAATATATTGCATTTATGATATCGAAAGAAACGGAAAATGTTCAATCCTACGAAGAAATTGAAAACGCCTTCCGCGCAATCACTGCCTCCGATCGTCCCTACGTTACCAAGGAAGAACTCTACTCTGTAAGTTACCTGAATTCGACCTGAAACTAGTTTTTTTTGGCTAATCTTAACATAATAAAACTCAATATAAATTTAATTTATTCTACTTAAAAGTTACATTTCTAAATATTTTTTACAGAACCTCACTAAAGATATGGCCGATTACTGTGTACAGCGTATGAAGCCATACGCCGAACCACGAACTGGACAGCCCATAAAGGATGCCCTCGACTACATTGAATTCACTCGAACACTATTCCAGAATTAATAGATCGTTATCAGCAGAAACAAAACGTTGCGATTTTACAAATTCAATGTCGCCTTCTTTCTTTTTTAAATTTTTCTTATTTTAAAATACATTTAAACGCTAGATTTAAGCCTCGATATATTACACTACAACAGTAATATATGTTATCCTTAAGACGGCCCACTGGTTGTTCTTGGATTAAGCTATGAAATGGTAATTGTTCATGGAGCCTAATCATAAGATATATGCGGCAACGCAATATTATTTACATTAGGGTGTGTATCACACAACTTAAAATTCAGCGAAAATATATGTGGGACTAAAACATTTCCAAATTTCTATATCCAAAAACGGAGAAAAACGCTGACATTTATTATCCGCATTTATTTTTTTCATATGCAATTTTTATATTTAACTCTTAATTATTTAATAAATAACAGTAACAAAATTGTTCAAATAGCTAATGCCACTTAACATCTGTTACAATACCTTGAAATACTAAAAATATTATTATGTAAACAGGTAATGTGCTGCTTAGGCCGATATTAAATTACGAACATTTGGTTGGCCTTAATTAACCATTTCTGATCCCGCAAAATTTTGTTTGGTGAGTTACACTAGAACAAAAAAATAGCAATCTATACAAATACCACAAGTTCACGTTTCATACTGTTGAATTAGCCTCGTCGACAGCAAACATTTTGGTTGGCCTCACAAAAGTTTATCCTCTCTGGATGAACTCAACTCTAGCTGAAAGTTGACACTTTAGTACGGAAAGCAATAATCATTTTATAGTTTGGCCATACAAATGTTCGTAATGTAATTCGACCTAAGCGAACAGTTTTAAAATAAGGAACGTTTTGCATTACTTCAAAATACGTCTGACAATTGTATTACACAGATGTTTTCTTGAACTAAAAGCTGAAGATATATCTAGCAAAATCGCGTACAAGTATTTAAATAATAATTAAGCGAAACTATTTACAAAATGTTTAATCGTTCAATATCCCCAAAACCATATTTTCGTCATTCATAAATTATAACTATGAATCAAATATTTCTACATATTTCTTTGCCACTACAAATATTTTAATTTTTCTTGATATGTCTTACATACGCGCAGCTACTATGCCAATAGATGCATTCTTAAACTGATCTACCAGTTTATTTCATATAATTAGCCTTATACTCAAGAACTCTGTATGGCAACCGAGAAACGAACATTAAAAACAAACCAATTCGCTTATTTTTTAATATGCAAAATTTATCAAAACTAAATGATTCAGAAAAATGCAAAGTTAAATTTAAAATTATATTTACACTTATCTATGTATTAGTAAATTATATATTAAATATGAATATAAATTGCAAATAAAAATACAAATCTTTGATGCTGCATGTGAAATTATATCGTAAATTTATTTATTTTGAAAAACACCAATTTAAAATAAACTGAGGAAATGTGTTTGGTATCAAAATGAGGCACAGGAACTCAGACAATGAACCTGGTTTGGAAGATTCTAAGAAGGAGTTGGGGGGTCTACACCACAAAGAGTTTTAAAGAATGTATAAATTTATCAATAAACATTGTAAATGAAACATTGTAAATTGAGGAAATACTAGCACACTATGGGAATACTCGAATATGAAACCCCAATTCATTTGGGCAGCACTCGCACATGTCACACCTGTGTGACTGCTGTGAGATCCCCAGAGCTCAGTAAAATGGCTAGATACTTATAAAGGATAGGGCTAATGCAAGAATTTTCAGCTCGGGAAGGAGGAACAATAGACCCTTAACGCGCAGTGTACTACTCCGTTTTCACAAAAAATAAGAAAAATTAAACCTTTGTTGTCACAAAAATGTGCAAAAATGTTCTAGTGAAATTGTATTTTATGAAATATCAGCTCATGTGGGTGCATACCATGGAGAAGATTTATATTTAGTTTAAAGTCAAATTTAAAAAAAAACAGTAACCTTAATTTTTTTTATTAGTGCAATGTTTTTTAATACAAGAATTTTTGAACACTCTGGTGATATAGGGAGTTGGAGAATTCATTAGACAAATCACACTTCTCCACCCACCGAAAATGCTTAGTAACGTTTGCATCAACGGATCCGTTTTTCAGAGAAGCACGATAGAAGAATAATTTGGCACCCACCGATGATGTCTTCCTTCTCATGCTGCTGGGATACTTATACTTATGGAAACCACATGGAGTATTGCCGTAGAACTGTACTTGCAGTTTATCTCCACATTGTTCTCGTAGAACACGTTCCGCAGTTTGGCGCATAGTCTCACCATCTAAACGTAAACCCTGCGGCAGCAGAAAGTGCTTCTTGTTACCCAACAAATGTTCTGTTATCAAGAACAAAGTCTCCTCCAATTTTCGGTGACTTGACTCAGCATTATTAGTCTTATCAGCGACTGTTATACGATCACCTACTTTAAATTTGTTCAGCTCTTCACTGTAAGCGTCTTCCAAATCTTGTGCAGTTTGTTTAGCTGACGCCTCATCGAGATCCACCTCCAATTTGCCAGCCTTTACCATATCAGCTTGCAGCATCTCCCGTTCATACTGCAGTTCATGATCCGATTTCAAACTCTTTTCGTACTCAACTTTCCAAAGATACTCCTGAAATTCGCGTTCCAGAGGGGCAAGACTTTTCGAAACAACTGGAAGACGCTCAACAAGCACACTGGCAAAAAGATCCCATCTTTCCTTATCGCTGGTTTTTGTTGAAATTGTGGTATTCGATTGGGCAAACAATGGCCAAGAGCGTTGAGCTAGATTTATGGTGTATATTTTCATTGCGCGTTGTAACATTTTTCCTGTTTACGAAAAATTGTAGGTGCCTTTAATACAGAATATAATCATATGTATAAAGAACAGCTGTTTCTCCTAGAATAGTGCTAGATGACAATTAAATACAACTAGAAAATTGGCAAGATAGGAAAATGTTACTGTTAAGAATGGCTTAAATTTACATTTCGAGAATCACTCAAATGTAGTTTTTATAGTTGTTGATGCTGACTACAACAACGACTTCTTTTGCTATCTTTTATTTATGTAAATTAAATTTTGTGAAAAAACCATTACGTTTGGAGAAAAACAACTTTGGCATATGTTGGTATCCGAGCGGAAACGCCAATCGAGTTGTTGTTGTTGTAGAATGTGGAGCAGGCCCCAAAAACAACAATTTTATCTCGAGGTGCCCCCTGGTTTCGGAGTTATAGAGCTTTGAAATTTCAATTTAGTTGCCTAATATCTGCTTAACTATAGAAGATATCCGGTATAGATATATATCGTTAAAAAGGTAATTTAAATACCTTTCATTTATGTAAAGTAAGATATTGCCGAAAAACGCATAGTTTTAGAGAAAACGCAATTTTAATATTTTTATTACCCTTTTTCAGCACATTAATTAAGTAAAATATGTAAATTAGGAGAAATCGCAGTTTAAAGTTTACAAAGAACCCCACTTCACGTACTATTTTACTTGATTCTCTGGCTACACTGAGAAAATGAAAAAAAAATCGCGCGATGTTTCATAAAAATTTTTCGTCTGCGGCGCTACACTCATGCAATACCAAATTTATCTCTACACTAAGAAAATGAAAAATTTTTATGAAAAATCGCGCCCATGTGGACATTTCAAAGTTCCTTCCGTCGGCATCAAGTGCCATTCTTGCAGCTGATGGATCACTTCCAATGAAATAGGTCCGTCCTTCTCGCAATTAAACAGTTTATATAAACTTAAAGTGTTCATATTAAAAATAATCGCGACAATCGAAAATAAAAAGTACTCGCAACGTACGTACGTACGTACACAAACGGAATGCACACGATATAAAGATTTTTAACGGATAACGGTATCCTCTTCCATACTTTCAAATTTATACTTACCACGAACATAATTGCAAAAGTAGTAGCGTAAAACAACATGTAAAACTCATACAAAGCGGAGTAGTAAAATTCAAAAAAATTATTAACTACGTTACGTTTCTAAATACGTTTCAAAGACCGTTTCCTCCTAAAATACTGGACCGATTACAATAAAAAAACAGCTATAGAAAGCTAATACCATCTAGTTTCCTGTTCTCCGCAAAATGATAACAGTTAATTACATATTTTACTTAATTAATGGGGGGAAAAGAGTAATAAAAATATTAAAATCGCGTTTTCTCTAAAAATATGCGTTTTTCGGCAATATCTTTCTTAACATAAATGAAAGGTATTTAAGTTACCTTTTTAACGATATATACCTATACCGGATATCTTCTATAGTTAAGGAGATATTACGCAAATAAATTGAAATTTCAAAGCTCTATAACTCCGAAACCAGGGGGCAGCTCGAGATAAAATTGTTGTTGTTGGGGCCTGCTTCACATTCTACAACAACAACAAGAACTCGATTGGCTTTTCCGCTCGGGTCTCGATATGCTCCACAACTTTTTATAAATTATTACTTTTCCCATTTATTAATTTTTTCCTAAGAAAAATGTATAATTAATAACCACGGGGTTATGCTATCGAGTTTTGTTTGGCAAGTAGGACTTTTTTTTTGTTGTTTTGTTTCTTTACGAGATTTAAGAGTGAATTGTTTACACACAAAACAACAAAAAAAAAGTCCTACTTGCCAAGCAAAACTCGATAGCATAACCACGGCCTTACATACATTCGCAGAATTAAACCACTTTTTTTGTTTACTGGCGCACTTACTGATTCTATCATACTTGACGTCACATCTAGTTGTTAAAACCTTAGTGTACACCGGATTGCGTAATCTTTATATGTATCATTTTTGTCATTCGATTATTATATTACATAATTATATTCACCTTATGAAAGCTGTCAATATTTTGCTGACGTGACGTCATTCTCAAAGGAAAAAAGATAACGGACCTGGGCAATGCGTAATCTTGTTTTAAATCATTCTTGGGCGCGAGCCGATTTGTTTACGAAAAATATAACAAAGGTAGCATAAGTGGAGCTCAAATATGTCGAACAACGTGTGCTTGCGTTTGGAACCTAACTATTCAAATCTATCACATCGTTTCTTAGTAAAATCATTTGACTATCAAAGGCAATTTTCGCACATTTATGCCTTTCGTTTGGCAGAAATGACAAAACTGCTAACGGCGAAGGCTAAAAAAAAATTTGGAACGGGTTATCCCATTAAGAAACTTTATGAGCTACGTGAAGAGACTAAGGATCCGTGCGTCATAATTGGGACCATATTCAAGCACCAGGTATATAAGCCTAGTATACTACGTGAAATTTCTGAAGAGAATCAGTTGGCTCCACAACCCCAGCGTCAGCACTATGCAGATCCTGAGGATAAACTTATTTTGGAGGACGAACTACAACGAGTACGCTTGTATGGCAAGGTAGATGTGCGAAACCTATCCACAGGTGTTGTGTGTGCTGTACTAGGATGTATTGAAGAAAATGGAACCTTTGACGTTAAAGATTTGACTTTTTTCGAAAGTGGACCCCAGCCATCAATCAAACCGATTACTCGGAAGGAACAACAACGACATTTAGTGCTGTTATCAGATATTAACCAGGTGGAGTCGCATCACTTTAGTGACTCACTGAATCTATTACAACAATGGCTGAGTGGAAATTTGATTTGCGCTGGAATCAACGCTCATCAATTAGTTCGTCTCATAGTTGCTGGGAATTCAGTTCGGTCTAGAGCAGATTTAAAAGCTTCTGTATGGCAATCACGGCGTGCCGAGCCAGTCAACACGTTGGATGCTGTACGAGAACTTGATAACTGGTTTGCCAGTTGGTCGCGAACCATACCCGTGGATTTAATGCCTGGCGAGTTGGATCCAGCCAATTGTATGCTGCCACAACAACCTTTCCATCGTTGTATGTTCCCGCAGGCGGCTATGAATTCTTCTTTCAGCAGTGTTACCAATCCTTATGCATGTGAAATCGATAGTGTTTTGATTGTCGGTAGTGCTGGTCAGAACATAAAGGATATTCTTCGGACAACACTCATTGAAGACCCATTGGACGCCCTTCGTTCGACCCTTATCTGGGGTCATATTACGCCAACTTCACCAGACACCCTGAGCTGTTATCCATATATAAACAAGGATCCGTTTATTATGGAGCAATGTCCACATGTTTATTTTACTGCGAACTGCGATGCTTTTCAGACCGATCTGCACGTAGGTTCGTCTGGCCAGCGTACGCGTCTTGTATGCGTGCCTTCGTTTGCTAAAACCCAATCAATAGCTGTCGTTAATTTGGATACTTTAGAATGTCACAAAGTTTTATTTCATGTTTCGGAATAGTAAATAAAACACCGCGAATTTAATTACGTCTTTTATTAACTGCGACGGTTTAGTGCACAACCGGTCCTAATGGTTCACCACGTATATTACTAAAATCTAAGCGAGCATCGACAGCCTCGTCAATTTGGCCAATTACAGCAATGTTGTCACCTCGTATGATATGGAGGCCTAGTACAATTTGCTCGATGCCGGAACTTGTAGAAAAAACTCTTTCATGCGATTCATCCAGTATTACGTTGATGGTTTGATCGAACCCCTTTAGTGTTCCAATAAAATTCCTTCCGTCGGCTGTGATAATAGATACCGTGTGGTTGATGTAACCCTCTAAACCAGATGCCATTTTACAGTTGTTTATTTAAATAATGGAAGAATGTGAAAAAGAACTAATATAAAAAAGCAAAAATTGAATGAAATTGACAACTACACGGTTGCTAAGCGTTCTCTTGCCAAAGTAAAATATACCGCAAATCGCAATCGCAAAAAGAGTTTTAGATCAAATTGTGTTCTGTAAAGTGTCCAATTTTGTTCTTGGTTTTCTTTATGTTGTTGTTTTCTACGGTAATTCCAACAACGACAAATCTTGCAGCTCGGAGCTTTGTTTTCAGAGTTATAGACCATAGAATTTTGAATTTTTAACTGTAGGTAAGGTAGTGGAATTAAATTGTATTGTGATATTTACAGCTATTTTTTTCTTTTAAAATTTTGCACTGATCCCGGTGTTAAACATATGCCTAGAAAGCTAAGAAACTCTACTTTCTTGGTATTGAGATACTTATGTGGTTTAATTATAAATTTTAGTTGGAATAAATGAAAGATAATTTGAATACCTTTCCAAGGACACTAATAACATGCAGCTATCTTCTAAAGTTTAAGAGATAAAGGTCTGAAATTTTCTACATTCGAAGGGTTATAACTCGAAAACCAGACCCCACAAAGGATGTTGGAGTTCCAAAAAGATTAAAAAATAACAGTGCCACCTAGATGATTCCTAAATATTGAATTTGAATGAAATATGTGTTCCTCAACCTCCTTTTTGAATTAGGTCAAATACGTTTGTGAAGATAAGCTTATTTCTGAATTTTATACTTATTAACGTAAATTTTTTTAATAATTGCTATTTTTTTTGAAATTTTTTTTTAAGAATATCAATTTTTAAATTAATTTTTTAAAAAACTCTGACATAGGAGGCTGAAAGTGCACATGAAGTAGCACATATTTGACTTTAAAATTTATTATTCAGGAATTCCGTATTTTTGTTTATATTTTTAAACATTTTTAATATTTTTTTTCTCGATATGAAGTTCTTAAAAAATTATCCTTCTTGTCTCGACTCAATCTACACACCCTAGACTTTTGTCTCCTCTTATGCGAAACACCCTGTATATCTGGATATTTTATAGAGATGGTGACTCTCTTATACTCAAAGATCTAGGGCCGTATTCCAAGAGTCACTCACTTTGACGAAATTGACATTTAATGTAATGTCTTGGTGTTTGTAATCGAGAGAAGCACAAAAGAGAGTCATTCTTGGAATACGACCCTTTGTAACGTAATCAAAATTTAGATGAAATGGTTGAGAAATTAATATCTGTTTATATTTTGATAAGAACTGTTATAATACTTTTAATAATGTAAAATAAAATGTCTTTAATGTGTTGGTTTTGGTTATTGATTTCGCAATTTCACCAGTAGTCAAATATTATTATTTATTTTTATTGCGATAAGGATTGCGATAAGGATTTGCGATAAGGAAATAATTTCAGAAATAAGATAATTTTCACAAGATTTCAAATTGGCAACAATGGCCAGCAAAATCCCTCTCACTGAACGAACTGCATAAAATAAATCCAAATAAGTGTGTACAGTGTTCTTCTAACTAAAAGTTAATTGATTATTTGGTTATAAAAGTTATAAATTATGAAATGATATGTAAACATATAATTATTGAAAACTTGTACTATCGCAGAAGGAAGCCACCGCTTCTGGATAAAAAGAAAAGCGAACACCAGAACTAGATATAATCAAAGTGATCTAAACCCTGACCATCATTTTATATTGTGTGTTCTATTGATTTTTGAAATTGAAAGGTGTCTATAAGTTATTAACAATCTTCCTGACTATTCGAGGAATGAAACTGGCTTTAATATGGGTGGCTCTGTGAGTCAAGTATTTCGCTCCGGGTCAGCTCTTTTGTCGCATCGTGACGGTCATAAAGTATCCAAGGCGACTGAAGAGAAAATACACACAATTTTCGAAATATTGCGAGCGAATCCCAAAATATCCATACAAACATTGGAGAGTTTATTGTTACAGATCCCAAAGGTAATTGTTTTATTCTGCGCTGTTTTAAAAATGAAAAACATTTGTTTCTACTTACATTTGTAACACACGGAAGAAGGCGTAAACTAAAGTAAAATAAAGTAAAGTAACGCATACACATGTACATATATCTTTCACCAGGTCACCTAATGAGTCGATTCAGCCTTGTCCGTTTAAATCACGATTGAAATTTTTTCTTATGGACATTGATCATAAGAAATTAACAATTTTTTTTATGTGGATGTTAATTACCTCCATAAGATTAGCGTAATCAAAATTACCTATCCTATCCTAGAATGAGCGTGATCCTTCCGTTTCTTTGATTATTTTATTATTATTTAACGGCAATCGATCATGTTTTTTGCTGTTCTCATTTTAGAATGAAAACATTTTAGTAATTCATGATGACTGTGGCTATAACATATTGCAACGCACTGTTGGCCTCAACCACATCGACCTCACCAAGTGGCTGTTACATCGACATAGACTGGACGTTAATCGCAGCCCCTGTTCACTGCCCCTACACATCGCCTGTCACAAGGGTTACGAAGAATGTGTGGAACTTCTTTTAAAGCATGGTGCACGCATCGACACTGATTCTCGCATGTGCTTTCCTGGTACGCATTCGCACAATTGTGAAGAAAGTGGCAAGTACCATGGCAATTACGAAGATGTAGGGGTTTGCGATCGATTTAACACAAAGCTACAGAATGCTATCTGCTACGCCATCGATGGAGATCAAATCAGTGTACTAAACATACTGGCACAAAAAATGGAGGACCCTTGGGTTTGTAAAAAAAACAATAATTAATACTTATTGTATTAATAAATACAACTGTAATTTATTTATTACTTCACAGATACCATTTCGTGTAAAAAAGCCGCTTTTGCATTTGGCCTGTGAACGGGGAGCTTGGAAATGTGTTCAACAATTAGTAATCACTCGTTCTGAGGAAATCAATTTAATAAAAGACGAATATTATCCCATACATCAGGCAGTTCTGCACGATGGACGCTTCTTAGAGTTACTTATACAACATGGTGCCGTGACTACTGTGCGCACGTGTACGCAACAAATGACTTTGCTACACGTTGGTGGGTAAAACGAATTTTTTCTTTCTCAGGCATTATTCTTAAATTGCATTATTTTTCTTGTCTGTAGTTATTTTCGCTGCGCGAAAATCGGCAGAAGATACTTTGAGCACGTTGCGAATTCTTCTGGAACGTGGATGTAAAGAATTAATAAATGAGCCTGATTCTCTTGGAAACACGCCGTTGCATGCTTTGATTGTGCGATATGCGTTAGAGGAGGCAAGGTAAGAATAAAGTGACTTGAATAGGAGAATTAGTTAAAGGTTAAGTTCGTCTGGGTCCCAGGGCACAGGGATATCCAGGGTAACAAAAGGGCGGATGAGCTGGTCAGCCAAGGTGCTGCTCTGCCGCTTGTCAATGCCATCTTCATCCCCAAACCATTCAATAACTCCAACCCCACCACCGAGTGGGGGTAACAATTCTTCTTCTACCTACCTAGGAGGAGAGTCTGCATCATAATATTTTATGCTTGACACGAAAAACTATTATTACTATCGAGTAAGTAGTATAGCTGAGGACACCATTTAAGGATATACCTTATACATGCTTACTAATTTAACTTCATTATTTCTTCATGTAAACACAAATCTTGTTGAATAATCGGTAATGTTACGTTGAAAATTTAATACTAGATACGGTTACGACAAGTGGAGCAAATGGGACGTCCTGCATTTGGTGCGGTTTTTGCTTCAGAACGGTGCCAAAATTTCAATTAATCAGACTGGAAACAGCGCTTTAGCTTGTGTGTTTCGCCACGTACGCGATTGGGAAGTTTGCTTCGAGCTGTTGAATATGTTGATCAAGGAAGATGGTTTGTATGGGACTGGATATAATTCCTAATGAAATTAAATCTGCTTTTCTAAATTTACAGGTGATCCCAACATCGTGGGTCGAGATGGTTCTGTGCCTATAATGGTCTGTCTAGTTCCTTTAATAAACAAAGACCAATTGCATCATTTTACACACTCCATGAAGGTATGGTTTGAAAAAATATACGGTGGTAAAATTGAGGCTTGTCATAAGAATTCTCTTTCTAGGTCTGTTATTTGAACTGTATACGCATCCTTTTACAGCATGGCGCCAATCCGAACTGTTCGTATCGGGCCAACCTAACGCCCCTTCACGTCCTCGTGTTTACAGTTAGTGAAAATTTTACGCTTAATTGTGACGCGCAAAAACGCACAAATTTTGAGTTTATTAAAAATATTCTGCTACTGTTACTTCAGCACGGACTCGACTGCAACCAAACATATCAGCATATTCTGCAGGCTGTCATGGACATGGTACAAAATGTGCGCACCTGCCCAGATATGCAATGCATTTACGAGCTTACGTTGGCCCTTATACAATATGGAGCCGATCCGAATATTGTGCTCAGTAATAAATCAACACCTGGAAGCACAATCTTCTCAAATGAAATTGCTAATTACGGCGAAGGGTTGTGTCATAGCGGCAACAATGTGTCGCCTGATGATGGTAACAGTGGCGGCGGCACTGTCTCGCCGGATGGCACTGCTTGCTCGAGACAAGCAGTTCTTGGTGAAAATTCGCTCCGCAATTCATTTCGCACAAATTCAAGATATATTCTCTTTTATTACATATTCTTAATAACTAAAAAAGAATTTATTCTTAACGATCCGGACCTAACATTTACACGAATCATACACTTATTCTTCTTAACTATGCAGCATGATCCACTCTACAATTGCCTCAAATCACTACACAATTTCTACGTAGCTCAGGTGCCGAGTAAAAAGACAGAGCAGCTAATATCGTTAATCTCGTCTTTATATCGGAAACCCCGCAGTCTTAAGCATTTGGCACGCATCGCCATCTACAAAGCGGTCAATAGAAAATTGGCTCAAAATATAAATCGCTTAAATTTACCAGGTCCACTTAAAGACTACGTTCTACACTTTGAAACATAGTACGCACAAAAATGTATAGCCAAATATTGAATGAGCTCCCTACAATCAGATTGTCATATATATGTATATCATACATATATATTACTCTGTATTATTTTAACTATGGAATGCAGAGATTATAATTATCTTTTTCGAAGCTTAGTGGATCTAAAAAATGCAATGCTGCATTGTGTACGAAAGTGTTCTGTTATTGATAAAACATTAAAAGTTAATGTTTAATAGCTTATTAGGAATAATTGATATTATTGTTGTAAAAAGAAAAATCTTTATATAAACTCTTCTCTGTTACGTATTCTGCTCTAGACATTTCATTCAAATATGTAACTTTGAATTTTAAATTGTTATATTTCGAAATAAAATTGTAAACATACAATGTAAATGACAGCAATATTTCTTTACTCGAAAACAGATCTGTTCAACAGAAGAACAGATATTGCTAATATTAATATTGTTTCATTACGTAAATGATTTCCTTAAGCCAAAACTAAGACATTAAGCTTAATTTACAATTTGAAATTTGTGGAACGCCCTACAATTTCACCCTAACAACCGATCCGATATTGTGTATCTTCGAAAATAAACAAAATTTTCACTCAAATTGACAATCCTATTGTTTTTCTATCAGACATCATCAACATATTATATACATTAATTCACATATATTTTGCAGACTAATCGGAAGAAAGTTTTTAAACCATGTACACAAGAAAACTTAAACAAATGCACAGGCCACCATCCGACTTGTCAAAGTACGACAACGAAGAGTACATGAACAGCCCACTGTTGAATTTCCATATCGCTGGTATTCGCAAAAATCGGCATTTCACTATCCTCAAGGAAAAGGCTACCATAGAGAAGATCAGAGTCTGCAGCCTTCCTTTAAGTAAAAGCCCGGAAAGACGCTTCCTACCGCAGTCTCACTATGTGAACAAACTGCGTCATGAAGTACGAAAAATTGTTGTGCCAAGAATGCTCCAAACCACTGTAGAAAAGATACTAAGCTATGCTCCTGAAAAACTGAAGCGCAGATATCCGGAGTTAGTGGAGGCGTATATGGACGATTTAAATGCTGAGTACGACAAGTTAATGAAAATATACAGCATGAATAATATTTTGAACCATCCGGAATTCGATGACGAGGATCCAAATGATTTTATATTGCCCCGGAAGGATTTCCACTACCGAATGCCTGGCAGAACGGACTTCTATCCAAAATTTGTGGACAGACGAACTAAAATTGGCCGCAGACTACTGACTCCGTCTATGTCTCTACGCGTTGTTTTGAGTCTATCGGAACTGGAGTTGCCAGAGTTAATGGTCAATTTAACAACCGTGGGCGGAAGTGCCCCCTTGCATGCCAGTAATATCGAAACGGGGTTAGGCGGACGAGTTGTGCGATCTCACCAGGCTTTTCTCAAACTTGTACGCGATGCATTAGGTGTGACTGATACCTATATCCGCTATACGTGGTATCCAAAAATAATTTCTATAGTTAGAAGACAGTTTCGGAGGCGCATTATGCCAGCAACAATGTGGCCCACAGCATTTCTCGCTATTGAGGGCCTAATAAATCGCCAAATAAATGTCATTAAGCAGCACACATTAGATCACCTTATAAGAGTTTGCTCCGATCCACGACAGATACCGATGATACGGATAATGCTAGAGTACAATGATTTTACCGATGAAATTGATATTACTCCCACCTTGGGTATTCTTTATCATGTTTTCAAAACCATCGTTAGAGAAATCTCAACAGTTGCCACCAAAATGGAACCTTTGCAGACGCAAGTTGATTCAAACTGCATTAACTTCCCCTATGATCATCTTAAGATCGAGTTAAGTCAGAAACTTCAGACTGAGTACATAGATGTGCTTCGCAAAGAGTTGGTGATAACGTACAATCCTATATCTGAATACAACATAGACTTCCAGAACAAGTATGAATGCTTGTATGGTCAACAAATGCGCGACGATATCAAGGAATTCCTAAGTGAGCCGCGTAAATTTGATGAGTATTTTAGTAAGATAGATTATTACAACGGGTACATTAAAATGTTGCGTAGTGAGCCCAGGCGAGATTTCTTCGAGATGGCTATTATGTACACTGAAGCGGCCACTAGAAGACTGCGTCAGGCAGCGGACGGCATAATATCGCAGATTATAGAACAAATTGTGAAGGAACATATTCACACTGAGCTGATTATTTGTGCGGAATTTGAAGTTATAAAAGAGAAGGCCTTGACAATACCAACGACAACCGAGGAGTTGCTGGAAAGTGCCGAATATATGATTTACGTGAAGATGGATAAACTAGTCGAGCTTCGTGATCGCATCCAGGAGTGCTTAATAGTTGGCACTAGTTTGGTGGAGTTGACTGAAATGTCGACAGAACATTTGGAGCTCACAATTAGAACGATCAACTGGCTACAGGAGATCGCTGAAATATGCGATTTCAATGCTTTGCAGCAGGAAACGTTCAAGTTCATGTTCGAAGAACATCTGCAGGAGGTGATTAAGAAGTTAAATGAAGACATCGAGGAGTTAATTCCGGAATTGTGTGTTATCAATGACATGAGCGAAGAATCCAGGTTCAAGGAGAATTACATTTTGATGCAGAGTTTCATGGATCGATTAACTACGTTCTTCGACTACGTAAAATGGATAAACAAGGAGGAGAAGCTTTTAAAAATCCAACAAACTCATTATCCCCTTCTCGAAATTTTGAAAGATTTTGTATTTCCATTCGCCGCTTTGTTGAAGTATGTTAATTGTTGCATTCATAATTTCGTTGATTCCAGGTTTTGACTTTTTGACCTTCTTCATATTCCTTACATTTATCCCTAACATGATTTGTATTTTAATATTAATTCATATACAAAAGAGTATATGTATATATATTTCTTCTATAGGAAAGAATCTATATAGAAATGCCTTCGGTTGATTTTACAAACCTGGACACGAAAAACTGTTCGATCACTTCAAAACAACTAGTTCTGAATATCTTAACTGCTTTCAGAATATCTATATACTGGTTGCGCTACTACAATGTGTGGATGGATGGCCCCTTCGAGTACCTCGATCCGAAGTTCGTAGAAACAACTGTGGACAATCTCTTGAAAGACTTTCAAAAGAACCAAAAAATGTATCGTCAAAAAATAAAGCAGGATCTTATCGAAAACCAAATTGTTAGATTTCGTGTAAGTAAATCAGCAAAATATTCAGGAATCCAAGGATATAGCGATCTTTCTCAAAAATTTCCGTTTGCCATCGTCCATTTATTTTAAATCTGTCTTCGACACTGCCTTTAATTGCATTAAATTTGAACTAATTTCAGGGTCAAACTGAGGATCCCGATCCGGAAAACCATCCTGTACCACTTCGCCTATGTACCAGAATGATTGCCAATATTAAGAATTTTACGACCGGCATTTTTGTAGTAAACATTATGTGCAATCCTGCGTTAAGAAAACGCCATTGGAAAGACATGTCTGAAATAGCCGGCTTCGATCTAACTCCGACCGCTGGCACTACATTGCGTAAAATAATAGCCTTCAATCTAGACGATCGGCTCGATCAGTTCGAAATAATCAGCATTAGTGCGAATAAGGAGTTACAACTTTACAATACTTTGCAAGGTATGATTAAGGAGTGGGAAAGTCGATGTTTCCCAACTGGACCGTACAAGGAGACGGGAGTTCAGATCCTATCCAATCTGGATGACATTCAAGCACTACTTGATGATCATATATTGAAAACACTATCGATGCGTGGTTCGGCCTTCATGAAACCCTGCGAAAACGAAGTCATTGCTTGGTATGAAAAGATAATGCGTGTAAACGAAACGTTAGAACAGTGGGGCAAAGTTCAGTCTAACTTTCTCTATTTGCTTCCCATCTTCTCATCGAAGGATATCGTAGCACAGATGCCTGAGGAAGGCCGTCTATTCACTGTAGTGGAACAAACTTTTTCTCGAAATATGGGTATGGTCTTAAGGCAACCTTTAGTTATGGAAACAGGACCAGCTGCTGGTCTTTTAGAGTCACTTGTAAAAGCGGTTGATTTATTGGATGATATAACAACTGGTGTCAGTAATTACTTGGAAAGGAAACGTTTGTACTTTCCGCGGTTTTTTTTTTTGTCCAATGACGAAATGCTGGAAATACTGTCCGAAACAAAGGACCCAATGCGTGTCTTACCGCATTTAAGCAAATGCTTCGAGGGCATAGATAGTCTAGAATTCGATGAAAAACTTAGCGTGCTTTCCATGTTAAGCAGCGATAAGGAAATTATTCCTTTTGTCGACCAAGTTTCTACAGCAGCGGCAGGTGGAAGTGTTGAGAAGTGGTTATTAGGTGTGGAAGGTGAAATGCTTAAAGCAGTGCGCTACCAAATGGAACTGTCGTACAGTCACTATGCCACAGTTAAGCGCTTTGATTGGGTGTTGTGCTGGCCGCAGATGGTGGTGCTGTGCGTGTCGCAGATCTATTGGGCCTCGAATGTGCATATGTCACTACGTCGTTCATTGTACAGTCAGGCAGTAATTCAAAGCTTTTTCAAGGAAATAACAACGGACCTAAACGACATTGTGGCCTTAATTCGGTCAACAGAAATCTCCAATTTAAATCGCATTACCATAAAGTCACTGATTGTAATCGATGTGCACGCCAAAGATGTGGTCGATGAACTAATTCGTCTAAAAGTCAACAATGAACTGGATTTTCAGTGGACGTCACAATTGCGTTATTATTGGGAAGACGGCGACAGCTGGGTACGTATTATCAACGCAACGGTTCCATACGCGAATGAATATTTAGGCAATTCTGACCGCTTAGTGATCACGCCTTTGACCGATCGTTGTTACCGCACGCTAGTCGGTGCTTATCAGCTGCATTTAAATGGCGCACCGGAAGGACCAGCGGGCACGGGCAAAACTGAGACAACCAAAGATTTGGCTAAGGCGTTGGCAGTGCAGTGCAAAGTGTTTAACTGTTCAGATGGCTTAGATTACAAGGCCATGGGCAAGTTCTTTAAAGGCTTGGCATCTTGTGGCGCATGGGCTTGCTTCGACGAGTTCAACCGTATTGAACTTGAGGTACTGTCCGTAATAGCTCAGCAGATATTACTCATTATACAGGCAGTACGCGCCAAGGCGACGAAGTTTATGTTTGAAAGCACCGAGTTGACTTTGAATCCGGCATGCTACGTTTGCATCACCATGAATCCTGGTTATGCTGGCCGTTCGGAATTGCCTGATAATCTCAAAGTTCTTTTTCGATCGGTGGCTATGATGGTGCCTGATTATGCAATGATCGGTGAGATTTCATTATATTCCTACGGATTCGTCAATGCCAGAAAATTGGCCGTGAAGATTGTGACAACATATCGGCTTTGCTCCGAGCAGCTATCAATGCAGAATCACTACGATTACGGAATGCGAGCTGTGAAGACTGTGCTATCAGCATGCGGCAACATAAAGAAGCAATTTCCCAATGAAGACGAGGATATTTTGTTGCTTAGATCGTTACTCGATGTGAATCTTCCCAAGTTTTTAGCCTTTGATGTACCACTCTTCGAGGGTATTATTACAGACATTTTTCCAGGTGTGGAACTACCCGAAATCGACTACTCTTTAATAGAAACGGAATTCAATTATTTTTGCGAGGAGATGAATTTACAGCCCACTGAGAGTTTTCTCATTAAAGTAATACAAACGTATGAGATGATTATCGTTCGCCACGGGTTCATGATGGTCGGCGAGCCGTTGGCGGGAAAAAGTAAAACTTTGCAGGTTTTGGCTAAAATATTATCATCGCTAAAGATTAAGGCTCCATCCAAGAGCAAATACTTTCAGCATGTTTCCATGGGCATCATGAATCCGAAATCAATAACTATGAATCAATTGTATGGTTCATTCGATCCTGTCTCCTACGAGTGGACAGACGGTTTGGTAGCAAGAATATATCGAGATTTCGCAATGACAGCAACACCAGATAGGAAATGGGTTAGTTGTCTTGAATAATAATCCTCCATTATTAACGTCATATTTCTTATGAAACATAGCCTTTTTGTGACAGAGTGAGATACAAAGACAAAATTGATATCTGCACGTTTATTTTCGAAAATGCCCATCCGGCCAAGAATGTGTGTGATACGCTCACGCTTCTTCAGTACGTCTTATAAAAGATTTTCGGGTATAGATCTCCTTTGTCAGTGCCTTATAAAGATCTTTTTGTTTTCCGTTTTTGAAAGGAAGAATTGATTAAAAGATTTAAAATTAAAGATTAAAGAAGATTAAAAATTTTAAATAATGGCTTATTTAAGAATCACTCGTTTTAATCTTAAATACGTAAGTCATTATTTAATATAGCCGAAGCGAGGTAAATCGTTTATCCCAATAAACACCTTATATTATTAATTACACATACAAGTCATTGAGACATTTACATTGGGAATTTTCTCTTAGGTAATCTTCGACGGTCCTGTTGACGCTGTTTGGATTGAAAATATGAACACTGTTTTGGATGATAACAAAAAGCTTTGTTTGACCTCTGGTGAAGTGATAACAATGACCCATGAAATGTCAATGGTTTTTGAGGTTATGGACTTAGCACAAGCATCTCCGGCAACAGTATCGCGCTGCGGCATGATTTACATGGAGACGGCTACGCTCGGTTGGCGATCATTCGCTAAATCATGGCTCAATAAATGCGACCCCCAGTGGGCTGATGAGGAGACCGTTGCATATGTAATGCAGCTATTTGAATGGATTTTAGAACCGGTTCGGTTTGGAGTCTAGCATTGTTTTTTTGTGTTGTTAAGTAGAAAATTTTCTTTCTAGTGCCAAGAGTTTGTGAGGAAATCATGTAAACAACATTTGGCCCCCGGTGAATTTAATTGCTTAACCACAACTTTTGATATCTTTGAAATGCTCTTACATGAGGCTATAGAAGAGAACCCAGACGAATATGATAAATATTTAATTGTGTATCTGCAAGTTGCCATCTTATCTTCCATAACCTGGGGCGTAGCGGGCCTACTTGACAGTTCTTCGCGGGATAAGTTCGATGCCTTTTTGAGAAACGTACGAGGTCATTAGTTGTTTAAAAATCTTAAATATTCCTGTATTATTTTAGCTGTGGTCTGGAGAGGACACAATTGTTCCGGATGCAGTTGGCAAAGTCGACGTGGCGATTCCAATGGAGGGACTCTTAGTCGACTATGTGTATGTATTTAAGCAAAAGGGTTTCTGGAAATCCTGGCCAGAATTAGTAAAGAGAATGGACATTGAGGAAACACCTATAGGTGTGCAGGTACCAACGATTGATACAGGGCGCTATATTAATCTGTTGGAAATGCATATCAAGGTCAGTTGAGAGAAGTTAAATATGGTTTTACTTAGGCTTCACTTATATACAAACTTCATAAACTTAGGCTAAATCCTCTATTTTGACTGTTTGTTTGATGGCTTTGATCGAGACCATAATGTTAGAATTTATTATTTCAGCATGGAAAAAAAATGCTTCTTGTTGGACCAACAGGAACTGGCAAAAGTGCCTACATTCAAAATTATCTGATGAATAAACTAAGTAAGGAAACCTACGAGTCGGCCTTTATGACATTTACAGTCATGATAACAGCAAATCAAACACAGGATCTCTTTATTTCTAAAGTAAGTTAAGCTCTAAAATAGCATAATAATTACACAGTTAATGTGACCTAATGTGATTTTTTAGCTTTGCAAACTGAAGCGTGGCTTTTACGGTCCACCGAAGGGGAAGATAACGGTGTTGTTCGTGGATGATATGAACATGCCTGTCAAGGAAGTTTATGGAGCGCAGCCTCCGTTGGAATTGCTGAGACAGTACTTTGATTACGGTCACGTTTATGACCTCAAGGATAGCAGCAAAATCATCATCAATGATGTGATTTTTGTCAGTGCCTGTGGATTACCAGGCGGCAGTCGGCAAGATGTATACCCCAGATTCCTAAACCATTTTAATATATTTTCGATAAATACATTTGTGGACGATACCATGAATAGAATATTCGTAAATGTACTGCTGAATGGATTCAAACATTCCGGACATGGAAATGACGTATTTATGGTTGCAAATCAAATTGTGAACGCCACACAGCAAATATATAGAATCGTACAGACTGAGCTGCGTGCCACCCCGTCGAAATCTCATTACATTTTTAATTTGCGAGATATTTCGCGTGTTGTTACCGGCTGTTCTTTAATAAAAAAAGAATCGGTCAATGATAAGAAGATATTTACGCGACTTTGGTATCACGAGGCGCTGCGCGTGTTCTGCGATCGCCTCATAGATATAAACGATCGTCAAATGATCTTTCAAAAGCTCAATGATTGCGTTAAGGCGAATTTTCGAGAGAAGCCCGAAACTGCCTTTGAGAATTATTGCACGAATCAGGCGGGCGAACAAGTTTTTACGCTTGATGGCGCTGACCTATTATTTTTTGGTGTTTACTATGATGAGGATAACACTCCCGATGAGCGTCGTTATGAGGAGGTACCGTCGCTTGAATCTTTTGCTAAATTGTCCAATGCCAGTTTGGAGGACTACAACTCAACTCGACGCTCCAAAATGGACATAACACTGTTCACCTTCGCCCTACAACATCTAAATAGGATTTGCCGCATAATATCAATACAGGGTGCCAGTGCTTTGCTTATTGGCTTGGGTGGTTCGGGGCGCCAGTCGTTGACTAAGCTAGCGACTAATCTAGTGCAGACATCTTTTTTTCAACCAGAAATAACTAAAAATTATGGACCCAATGACTGGCATGATGACCTGAAGGGCGTATTAAAGGAAGCTGGTGGCGCTGACAAGCACACAGTGTTTCTGATGACGGAGAACCAAATCAAAATGGAGCTCTTTCTGCAGGATATCGATTGTCTCCTCAACCAAGGCGAGGTGCCGAATATTTATGCAGTTGATGAAAAGCAGGAAATTTTGGAAATGGTGCGTTTGGCCGCACAAGGTGGCAACCGTAATATTGACATATCGCCGCTGCAAGTTTTCTCCTTCTTTGTTAATCGTTGCAGACAAAAGCTACACATTGTTCTATGCCTCTCTCCGATTGGCGACTCACTACGCACACGTGTACGATTGTATCCAACGTTGGTGAACTGCTGTACCATTGATTGGTACCAGAGTTGGCCGGAAGAGGCTTTGCAGATGATCGCCAGGATCTCGTTAGAGGATGTCAATGTTCCCTCTGATAGTATAAAGCAATCTATCGTTCAGTTGTGCCAATATTTTCACACTACTGCCAGTAGAGTAACGTCTGAATTTTGCAATGCTACTAGTCGCTTTATTTATCTGACCAATGCTTCCTTCCTTGAGCTGATAAAATCATTTCAAAGCTTGATGAGTCGCAAGCAGAAAGAAATCATGGAGGCTAAGATGCGTTATATGGGCGGCTTAGATACTCTCTTAAATGCAGCGACGGCTATTTCGGCAATGCAATTGGAGCTCAACGCCTTGCAGCCAAAACTCTTGAAGATGGCAGATGTTTCGCGTAAGATGATGGTAGAAATTAACAAGGAGACTGTAGCAGCAAGTGCAGCAGCTGAACAAGTGAAAAAGGATGAACTTGTAGCGGGAAAACAAGCTAAGGCCGCACAGGAGCTGAAAACTGATTGTGAGAAGGATTTAGCGCAAGCCATCCCAGTTTTGGAAGAGGCAATTTCAGCTTTAAACACTCTCAAACCAGCCGATATTACATTGGTTAAGTCCATGAAGAATCCACCACCTGTAATCAAGCTGGTCATGGCTGCAGTTTGTGTTATCAAAGGTATGCCGCCAGATCGCGTCGCTGACCCGAGTACCGGTAAAATGGTCAACGATTACTGGGGTCCAAGTAAACGGGTGCTGGGTGATATGAATTTCCTGCAAGCTCTTAAAGACTTCGATAAAGACAATATAAAACCGGAAATTATGGCACGCATACGTAAGGAATTCATACCGAATAAAGACTTTCGACCGCAAGTAGTAGCGAAGGCTTCAAGTGCCGCCGAAGGCCTTTGCAAGTGGATTATAGCTATGGACCTGTATGACAATGTGGCCAAGATTGTTGCACCCAAAAAGGCTAAGCTAGCTGCTGCCGAAAAAGAGTACGCAGATACCATGAAGTTCCTTAACGAAAAACGTGAAATGGCGCTAGCATTGGAACAGAAGGTGGCTAAGCTAAATGATGATTTAGATGCGGCCAATGAGGAAATGAAACGCACTGAAGATGAAGCCGACTTTTGTAAGAACAAGTTAATACGTGCTGAAGCATTGATCGGAGGTTTGGGGGGCGAAAAGGCACGCTGGACCAGCGCAGCGGAGGCTCTCCAAGGTGTCTATGATAACTTGCCCGGTGATATACTTATATCTTGTGGCACTATTGCTTATTTGGGCGCAGTAAACTTGAAATATCGCAGTGAGTGCGTGAGCGACTGGTTCAAAAAATGCGTTGCGGCTGCCATCCCCTGTTCTAAAGATTACACTATTACAAACGCCCTAGGTTTGGATATTACGATACAGAATTGGAATTTGAATGGTCTGCCAAATGATGTCTTCTCTACAGAAAATGCCATTATTATGGATAACTCCAGTCGTTATAGCTTATTCATCGACCCCCAAGCGCAGGCGAATAGCTGGATCAAGAATATGGAACGTAAAAACCGACTCAGTTCTGTCAAATTTAACCAGGGGAATTATATGAAAGTAATTGCCGAAGCCATGGAATATGGGACACCAGTGCTAATCGAAAATGTTCTGGAGGAGCTGGAAGTACCGCTTGATCCAATACTAATGCACAAAATATTCACGCAAGGTGGTCAGACATTCATCAGTTTGGGCGATAACATTATACCGTTTTCCGAAGAGTTTCGCTTGTATTTAACATGTAACTTGCGTAATCCACATTATCTACCGGAGACCTTTAACAAGGTTACCATAATAAACTTTGCGCTGACCCAGAATGCCTTGGAAGATCAGTTGTTGAGCATCGTGGTTGCTAAGGAACGCCCAGATCTACAAGAGTTGCGCATGAATCTTACTTTCGAGGCAGCCAAAAATAAGGCTGCTTTAAAAGACGCTGAAAATATGATTCTGAAAACGCTTTCCTCATCTGAAGGTGATATATTGGAAAATGAAAGTGCTATTCAAATTCTGGCCGAATCGAAGGAACTATCACTGGATATCGTTGCAAAGCAGGCCGCTTCAGTTGAAACCGAAGAGAAAATCGAAGCTTTTCGCTTAAATTACAAACCCGTGGCGGTTCATTCGTCCATTTTGTATTATTCCATCACCGATCTACCCAATGTAGACCCCATGTATCAGTTTTCGCTCAACTGGTACATAAACCTGTATAAGTACTCAATCGAATATGCCAACAAGTCCAAAGACTTACCCCGCCGAATTAAGTTTCTCGTCGATGGTGTTACACGCAATCTGTACAGTAACATTTGTCGTTCCATTTTCGAAAAAGACAAACTTTTGTTTTCCTTCATATTGACAACGCGTATATTAGTGGGCTCCAATCAAATTGAAATCAGACACGTGTCCCATCTGGTTACTAATGCCAGCACCAGTGATGATTCATCCAAAATACCACCCAATCCTGATCCGAGTTGGATTACCGAAGTCGTATGGGCCAACGTTTTGCGTTTAGAGGAATTACGCGAGTTAAAAACTTTTGTTGCGTCCTTTAAGCAGGCGTTACCGGCTTGGAAGCGTATTTACGACGCCACTGAGCCCGAAATTGAGAATTTTCCAGCTCCTTGGCAAAAAAGAGCCACACAGTTCGAAAGGATCATTATATTGAAAGCCCTACGACCAGACAAGGTTTTTGTTGCTGTACGTAATTTTATTGCTCTCGAGATGGGCGTTCAGTATGTAACACCGCCGGATTTCGATATAGCAAAGTCGTACATGGAGTCGAATGCCTTGACACCATTAATTTTTATACTCTCACCCGGGGCAGATCCACTCGGATCGCTGTTAATTTTTTCAGAGAAAATGGGTCAGGACGACACATTCCAAAGCATTTCCTTAGGACAAGGCCAAGGCCCGATTGCCTTGAAAATGATTAAAGAGGCCCAAGAAATAGGTACGTGGGTATGTTTACAAAATTGTCATTTAGCCGCTTCTTGGATGCCAACACTAGAATACGTTTGGGAAAATATGGACACGTTTAACACAACGCGTAAGTATGCATCGTTAGTGGGTGAACGACATACATGACCATTACATTTACAAATAAAATAAAGGTATTGAACCTCACATATATAGCAACCTTTCGTTTGTGGCTAACCAGTTATCCGACATCGCAGTTCCCAGTAGCGCTTTTACAAAATGGTGTCAAAATGACGAATGAACCGCCAACCGGTCTTAAGGAAAACATAATGCGTTCGTATAATTCAGAGCCGATTAATGATCCCACATTTTACATGGGTAAACCTAACAGATTTCTATATAGAAAGTACCTAATTACTGCTGTTAATTTTTAAGGATGTGAGAAACAGGATCGTGCATTTACACGCTTGCTTTTTGGTATCTGCTTTTTTCATGCTGTTGTTCAAGAGCGACGCAAATATGGACCATTGGGTTGGAATATTCCTTACGGGTTCAACGAATCGGATTTGCAGATCTCTGTATTGCAACTAAACGTAAGTAAAACTAATCTGAACAGGAGAAGCTTTGGGGAGCTCGTAAATTAAATTTAAACTATTTTAAATAAATAATTGGCATGTTTAAAATTACCAATGCTTGGCATCTCTTTTTTTCAAAATTACCATTTATTTTTGGTCTTAACGGTCATCCCATGAAACCACGCTTAACTGGTTCTTACTTGATGTTTAAAAGCTCGCAATTACAGATGTTGTTGAATCAATACGAACACGTTCCTTACGATGCCATATCATACCTTACGGCCGAATGCAACTATGGTGGACGTGTCACGGACACTTGGGATCGTAGGGCTATCGTAACCATTCTTGCAGATTACGTTAATAGCCTCGCTGTTATGGATAATAATTACACGTTCGCGACCGATGATCGCTTCATTTTGCCAAGGAAATCGGAGCACCGCGAGGTATTACGATACGTGGAGGAAAATATGCCGTCCTTGGCACAACCAGAAGTCTACGGCTTGCATGCGAACTCCGGCATAACTCGGGATTTGCAGACGACAAAAACTCTACTAGACTCAGTGATATTGATATTGGGCAGTGAAGTCACATCCTCGGGGGGTGGTGCACAGGGTGCCGATCAGATGCTGATCGAAACTATTAACAACATTGCTAAAACTATGCCTGCCGATATGGATATAGAAGCTGCAAAAGCTAAGTATCCGGTTGACTACAATGAATCCATGAACACGGTAGTAGTGCAAGAGATGGAACGATTTTTGAAATTACAAAAGGAGATACGCGCCTCGTGCAAGCAGTTGGAGTTGGCTGTAAGCGGCATTGTAGTGATGACGCCCGAGCTCGAAAATATTCTCAATGCTATTAAACTGATGCGCATCCCAACGAAGTGGATGAGCAAATCGTATCCAAGTTTGAAAACACTTGGCTCTTATATACAAGACTTGTATAAACGTTTGAGATGGTTAAATCAATGGTACGTAAGTGGCTTTATTTACATTCAGTAAATTATTCACCGGGCAGAATTAATAAACGCAACATTTTCATTTACTCGTATTCATTAGTATTGATATCGTCGATTTCGGCTCCTCTTTTGTTTTTCATTCTAATAGATCCATTAAATCTTATGGATCTTTAGATCCATTAAATTAAGTAATGTGCAACTTTTAAATTACAAATTCCCGGTGCATTTACTGAATGTATGTATTATAATATTATACATGAATTGTTATTCATTTTTATTATTTTTATTCTACCTACGAGTAGGTATCAAGTTGGCAAGCCCCCAACGTTTTGGTTGTCTGGCTTTTTCTTCACTCAGGCTTTTCTCACTGGAGCCATGCAAAATTTCGCTCGCAAATACAAAATTCCCATTGATACTCTAACATTTGATTACGAAGTGCTGCAAGTTGAGACGTAAAATTTACTTGTCCATTTAATGTAAATCAGTATTTAAATTAGTCTTGTCACAGCATGGACGAACCACCAGTTGATGGAGTATACATCAATGGACTGTTCTTGGAAGGTGCTCGTTGGAATTGGGAGGAGATTATTATTGATGAGCAGTTACCAAAAATTCTGATTTATACAATGCCCGCAATATACCTTAAGGTAGGGCAATTCAATCTAATTTGTGGTTCCTAAATTTTATTTTCACTTTTACATGTTTTACAGCCTACAGAAACTGTAAAGTTGGTGGAAGGTAAACGATACAAATCTCCCTTATATAAAACAGCTGAGCGAAGAGGTACTCTGTCAACCACGGGTCACTCGACGAACTATGTTATACCCCTGCTGCTCAACACAAAATTAAAGGCAACTCATTGGGTGAAACGTAGCGCAGCATTAATCTGCCAAAAAACTGATTAATTTATTTGTTAACTTATTTAATATTTTGAGAAATATATTATTTTGATAAAGAAAAACTTTCTCATTAAGAGATTTGGTAAATAAGGAACTAAAACAACAAAAATAAAATTGCAATTAATGCTTCTGCCATTAACTGTTAACAACTACGGATAGTCACTGGGTATACATAGTTCAGCTGGGACGCTCAGCAAATTTTGGGATCATGGATGAGTTTCAACGACTCTACCTGATAGACCCAACATCGCGCGTATAACATAATGAAGCTGACAATTTTGAACAGAAGAACCGTCCACAGTAACTGGTCTGCTAAGATTTCGTCTAAGTCGTTCAGGCAACGTGAACAATGCAGGCGGATACTGAAAAAAGTTATATAATAAATTAATTTATGCACTTAGGAGATTAATGAACTTACGGATTCACTGATCGGTGACCAGATCTTAACGTTAGGGTCGAGTCCGGAAGTGGCTAAAATCGGCCCATTGGAATGTGTTTCTAGGCAATTAATCTTGAAAAAAGAGTTTGTTAAAAAAGCGAAAAGAGAGAGACTTTTTTAAATATTATATGCCATAAAAATAATCTTTACTCACCTGGCCCATAGCATCGCCCGGCATACAATTAAGTATGGCTTCGTTTGGCTTTTATCCCAAAAGAATATATTACCACAATCGCTTCCGCTTATAATATATTCTGAATTTGGGCCAAAGAAATTAACACCCTTAATTGATTTATTATTGCTAAAGTGTGAAGAAAACAATGAAATTATTTACGAATTAGAATAGAAATGTACAGTCCAACACTAAAAACTGTTATCGGAAACTGCATAAAATAAATTGTAATTATTAATAACTTAGATTAGAAGGGTTTGTTACGGATTTGCCTGATCTGTCATTTATCGTGCCCTCAGTGCTCGGGGATGGGTCGGATGAATGCCGCGTAATGTTCTGAATTTAGCTTCGGAACACTTGTTACCGGAAGCCCTGTCAACTACAATAGCTCCTTAAAAAACCCAGTCCCTACTTTTTGAAAACTTGGAAACAGCGTTGTCTTTTTTACTACGATAGTAGTATTTTCTACTATTATAGAGCATGTACTACGTTCTTAAAGCTAGTAATACTGTTTTACATTAGCTTATTTAGCAGTTTATTCGAACGTATCTCATATTCTTCTCGTACTACTCTGTTCAAAAAAGTACTAGTATTGTTTTTGGGATTTGTACCAGAGAACTGCAACGAATATAATCGTTCTTATCTGCGCAACGAATAACGAATACATATTCGTAAATTTAATGTACGGAACTGATTCGCAATCGTGCCAAGAACAAATATACACAAACAACAAGCACAACAACGCTGATTCCTACAATAATGGTATGCTTTTATTGACCGAATAGGTCATATTAAACGAAAAAAAATCGCATTGAACGATTAAAGCTCGTATTTAACGATTAAAGTTCGTATTTTGCTGCACTTCTCTGAATCGAACTCTTCGTGGCGATTCTTTCCGTTGTTCGCTTTAGATTACAAGCGTTCGGCATTCGTATTTTAGCGATTGATTCAAAACTTCGTTTTTCTGCATTCGTAGCAGTTCTCTGATTTGTACTACTGCAAAATTTCCCAAAACGAAAACTTTGCTTGGAAATGGCGGCCTGCCAGCGCCGGACATTAACACGGCAAATGCTGAATCGTCTCTTTTGTCATCATATTTCCATTAGGGCAGTGCCCTGTGATCACCCCAGCAATAATCCTAAGCTACTCTCTCTATAAGGAGAGATTTATATTAGAATTAGTGTGCGTCCTAGCCAAAAAGTCTGATTGTTCGTTGCCCTAAATTTTCCAGTTTCGCGGTGTGGGACTTTCGCAGGTTTCTCAGCTTAAGAACCACCTCAACCAATTGATTTCACCTCAACCGATGCTAAATAAGAAGGTAAAACTGTAAAGGTTCATATATTACCTATTTTTTTATAGACAGTCAAGCTGCAGTTAGAGCTTCAGTAACAAATATGGTTCTGAAGTGTAGAGATATACTTAGAGACCTGCATAAGTCCCACATACGAGTCGTCATACGCCTTATACGAGTATATCTGCATGCGTCACATTTTATAACCCATTTCCTCAATAAAGTAATCACCTCTGTAATTCGGAAGATCTATGTTTATCTAGACTAACTATTTGTATTGAAGCATCTAAAGAAATATGGATATGCTAGAGACATGCAAATATATATGGTATATATCTATATGTAACCTACTAGCGTCCCCTGTATTGATGTAAATATTCGCCCTTCTCATAAGCTCTATTATTGAACAAGTAGATGTCTTCATCGCCGTGTGAGGCTAAAACTTCGCTGCCAGTGCTATTGTAAACGCAAGATGTGACTTGTGATATTGTAGTTCGCAAGCAAGTTGATTCGTACAACAATAAAGCTTGGACGGAATAACATTTTCTACTTACTTCAAGTAAATGCTTCGGGCACGTTTCGTATATTGCCTCATTCATATGGCGTATATCAAAGACGCGTACAAAGCGATCACAGCCGGATACAACAACCTCTGGTTTGAAGGGATGATGTGAAATGCCGAAAAGTGGTAACCTTTTCGTATCAATCCTGATTATCTGTGAAAAAGTGTAAGTTTTCTCTCGCAAATCGTATTTTCGGATCAACCCATGTTCGCCAACACTTATTATTTCTAGCGGGCTACGTGGGAAGATAACGACTTTATGCACCGGCCCCTTGTGCTTATACAAACACCTGATTTTCACATATCCGCCTGTGGGTGGAATAACAGCGTAGCGTATTTGACGAGCCAGTCCGCTAGAAATGATATCGAAGCCCTGATAGTTGCTGCCTTCAAGGAATTTCGTTTTGAAGATGTTTGCTCTGTGACCCGAATTGTAGCTTCATTTAATCTTATTCTGAGCCCAATCCCAAACAACAACTTTCGTATCATCGGAGCCCGAACAGAGCAGATTCCCAGAGCGATTAAAATTCAAAGAATTGACGCATCCTGTATGCTCGCGCAATTGGTGGGAGATTTGCATGCGTTCTACCACGTGTCGTGAGGAATAAAAACGAGTATTAAAGCCAAATGAAAATCCATTACGCAACGAGTAACGTCCAGTCCCGCAGAGACCATGCTCGCGCCGCCTTATCGCATACGTGGAATTCCAAGTATAGGGCGGCTTTGGTTTTTCTAGCACATCCTGCACAATTTGAGCTTGCTCAGTATCAGGCATGGAATCGAGCATGACGTCAACTATGACAGTATCATCATTGTCGTTTCCGTTACTATCGAAATACATGCTATTAAAATTACTCAATCTGGAATCGAGATTTCCGGTGAGTGATGTATCAGAACCTTCCAAAGGCTAAAAAAACAGTTATTTGCACGTATCATATTTTCTATTAACTGCTACTAATATATATTTATACACTATAAATCGTAGGGAGAAATCATTCTGTTACTTACATCATTGTCACTAACAACCAAATCAGCGTTTTCGGAACTTGATCGAGCTGTGCTTCCTTCCCCTTCTACTGCAGATTCGTCTTCTGAGAAAGACCAAGTTGAAGAATCATATCCGAATTAGATTGCGATAAATCCTACCAAACAAACGATTACCTCGATCACTGGGATGATTCGCTGGAGGCGTGTCATTTTCTTCAACAGCCCTGATTGCAGTGTCTTCTTCATTGACAGATGATGGTTGGAACCTGTCCAACTCCGTCTTGGTCGTTACTAGACCAGCTATATGCCACCATACAACCGACCCGACCCGACCATGGAAAGCGCACCACGCATGGTATCGATATGTTTCCCCCCAACATCACCCCTATATCTTCAACATACCCAATCGTGTGTATGCCTTTGAAGACCAACCGCTGAAGCAGGGAATCAAGAGTGATATTTCAGAAAATAGGTGAGAGCACCCCTTCTTAAGGACATCAACATCGCTCTTCGACTATGACTAACAGATTGAAGATTCAGCTTGAAGTTATGCAATTGATAATAATTCGGCTTATACCTCTGGCCTCGATTACAGATCTTAATCCTCCAAAGCAGATTTTATCGAAGGCTCTTCTATATCCATGAAAATGGTGGCTCCTTATCAATACGGAGAGCCCTGTGATCTGATATGGTCAAGCTGTCCTGGACTCCCCAGGTCAACACGTCTCCACGCCGAGACTGGCCAGTGTTAGGTCAATAGCCTCACATCTGTGCGCACTGACAAAACTTGGTTCTGACCGCCTATTGGTTGTCATTAGAGCTACCCCACCGCTACCCCTTCATAGACGATTAATGAATCCACATTTTACATAGGTAAACTTAACAAATTTCTATATACGCTGTACCTAATTACTGCTGTTAATTTTTTAAGGATCTGAGCAGTTGTTTAAGTGCGATGCAAATATGGACCATCGGGTTGGAATATTCGTTACGGATTCAATATATGTCATGTTTAAAATTACCAATGCTTGGCATCTCTTTTTTTCAAAATGTCCGTTTATTTTTGGTCTTAACGGTCATCCCATGAAACTATAACTAGTTGGTTGTTACTTGATGCTTAAAAGCTTGCAATTACAAATGTTATTGAAGCAATAGGAACATTTTCCTTACGATGCCATATCATACCTTACGGCCGATTGCAACTATGGTGGGTGTTACGGACACTTGGCATCGTAGGGCTATCGTAAACATTCCTGCAGATTTCGTTAATAGCCTCCCTGTTATGTATAATAATTACAAGTTCGCGACCGATAATCGCTTAATTTTTCCAAGGAAATCGGAGCACCGCGAGGTATTACGATACGTAGAGGAAAATATGCAACCAGAAGTCTATGACTTGCATGCGAACTCCGGCATAACTCGGGATTTGCAGACGACAAAAACTCTACTAGACTCAGCGATATTGATATTTGGCAGCGAAGTCCCATCAACGAGGGGTGGTGCACAGGGTGCCGATCAGATCGAAACTATTAACAATATTGCTAAAACTATGCCTGCCGATATGGATATAGAACCTGCAAAAGCTAAGTATCCAGTTGACTACAATGAATCCATGAACACGGTAGTAGTGCAAGAGATGGAACGATTTTTGAAATTACAAAAGGAGATACGCGCCTCGTGCAAGTAGTTGGAGTTGGCTGTAAGCGGTATTGTAGTGATGACGCCCGAGCTCGAAAATATTCTCAATGCTATTAAACTGATGCGCATCCCAACGAAGTGGATGAGCAAATCGTATCCAAGTTTGAAAACACTTGGCTCTTACATACAAGACTTGTATAAACGTTTGAGATGGTTAAATCAATGGTACGTAAGTGGCTTTATTTACATTCAGTAAATTATTCACCGGGCAGAATTAATAAACGCAACATTTTCATTTACTCGTATTCATTAGTATTGATATCGTCGATTTCGGTTCCTCTTTTGTGATCCATTCTAATACATCCATTAAATCTTATGGATCTTTAGATCCATTAAATTAAGTAATGTGCAACTTTTAAATTACAAATTCCCGGTGCATTTACTGAATGTATGCATTATAATACATGAATTATTATTCATTATTATTTTTATTCTACCTACGAGTAGGTATCAAGTTGGCAAGCCCCCAACATTTTGGTTGTCTGGCTTTTTCTTCACTCAGGCTTTTCTCACTGGAGCCATGCAAAATTTCGCTCGCAAATACAAAATTCCCATTGATACTCTAACATTTGATTACGAAGTGCTGCAAGTTGAGACGTAAAATTTACTTGTCCATTTAATGTAAATCAGTATTTAAATTAGTCTTGTCACAGCATGGACGAACCACCAGTTGATGGAGTATACATCAATGGACTGTTCTTGGAAGGTGCTCGTTGGAATTGGGAGGAGATTATTATTGATGAGCAGTACCCAAAAAATTCTGATTTATACAATGCCCGCAATATACCTTAAGGTAGGGTAATTCAATCTAATTTGTGGTTCCTAAATTTCATTTTCACTTTTTCATGTTTTACAGCCTACAGAAACTGTAAAGTTGGTGGAAGGTAAACGATACAAATCTCCCTTATATAAAACAGCTGAGCGAAGAGTTACTCTGTCATGCACTGGTCTCTCGACGAACTATGTTATACCCCTGCTGCTCAACACAAAATTAAAGGCAACTCATTGAAACGTGAAACGGTGAAACGTAGCGCAGCATTAATCTGCCAAAAAACGGATTAATTTATTTGTTAACTTATTTAACATTTTAAGAAATATATTATTTTGATAAAGAAAAACTTTCTCATTAAGAGATTTGGAAAATAAGGAACTGAAACAACAAAAATAAAAAAACATATGCTTCAGCCATTAACAAACTGTTAACTACGTGTAGTCACTGGGTGCGACAGTTTACATGGTCCAGTTGGGGATAATCTGCTTCATCACTACTGCTACTTGTAGGACGCTCAGGAGGCACATTTTGGAATTGTGAACGACTTGCAACTACTCCACCTGATTGACCCAACAGCTGGCGTATAAAGTAATGAAACTGACGATTTTCAACAGCAGTACCTTCTTCAGTTACTGATCTTCTAAGGTTTCGTTTAACACGATCAGACAATTTGGACAAATCAGGCGGATACTGAAAAAAGGTATTTAATAAGTTAATTTGTGCACTTAGGAAATTAATGAACTTACAGATTCACTCGTCGGTGCCCAGATCTTAACGTTAGGGTCGAGTCCGGAAGTGGCTAAAATCGGTACAGAGGGATGTGTTTCTAGACAATTAACCTTTAAATAAGAGTTTGTTCAAAAAGCGAAATGAGAAAGAGTTTTTTAAATATTAAATGCTATAAAAATAATCTTTACTCACCACGCCCATAATATCCCCCGGCATACAATTAAGTATAGCTTCGGTACATTTATCCCAAAAGAATATATTACCACAATCGCTTCCGCTTATAATATATTCAGAATTTGGGCCAAAGAAATTAACACCTTTAATTGTTTTATTATTGCTAAAGTGTGAAGAAAACAATGAAATTAATTACGAATTAGAATAGAAATGTACAGTCCAACACTAAAAAATATCGGAAGCTGTTCATAAAATTAATTTTAATTATTAATAACTTAGCTAAGTTTAGATTAGAAGGGTGTGTGATCCCGTGATGATCAGGTCCACTGAGTCAAGAAGCGGCCCATTGGGATTGCCTTATCTTTCAGTTATCGCGCCCTTGTTGGACCTCGGTTTTAGGCGAAGGGTCGCATGAATGCCGACTGATGTTCTGAATCAGCTTCAGAGCACTTGACACCGGAAGCCCTACCAAAGTACTTCCTCTGAAGCAGCTCTCTAAAAAACCCAATCCCTACAACTTGGAAATACGTCTGTCGTTTGTACTACGAAAATTGTATTTTCTACTATTAGAAAGTATGCACTATGTTCTTAAAGCCAATACCACTGTTTTACATTGGTTTATTTAGCCGTTTATCCGAACGTATCTCATATTCCTTTCGTACTACTCTTAAAAAAAATACTACTATAAGAATCACTATTTTTTCTTTGAACATTTTTTGGGCGAATCGCAATGCATGATTTGCAATAAAAAGATGGGACGCGCATCTAAACTTTTTGTAAAGACACTATAGGACGTGTCATTTAGATTATGATAAGGTTATTAATGAAGAGAGGCCACAATTAATATTAAGTTAAAGTCTGTTATTAAAAAATATGTTTCAAAATCTGAATTAGGAATAGATTGAGAAATAGTAAACTCAATTTCATTGCAAAATCATTTGCATTATTTAAAGTAATCCCTCCAAACAACAATTTTTTCAGTGTACCGCGCAGGATTGTGAAAAAATGTGCTGTCTACGGTGAAGGCGAGAAAAGCGCTGATAGACAGAATTAACATCTGCGATGCGCTGCTGAAACGCAATGAAATCGAGCCATTTTTTACTACACCATGAGCTACTTCCAGTTGGTCGAACAATTAATTCTCAACTCTATTGTGAACAACTAGAGACATTACGCCAAGCAATTGAAAGAAAACGGCCGGAATTGACTAATAGGAAAGGTGTTTTCCACCATGACCACATACTTCTTTGATGACCCGTCAATAATTGCGAGTGTAATTGGAAAGTTTAGATGCCATATCATCCAGACATAGCACCCTTAGACTAACACTTGTTCCGATCTCAGCAGAACACTCTGAATGGAATTAAGCTGCTTTCAAAAGAAGCCTGTGAAAACCACTTGATTCAGTTTTTCAACCGGAAACCACAGAAGTTCTTCACCGATGGCATCATGACTCTACCCGAAAAATGGCGAAACATTGTAGATAATAATGGAGCACATTTGGTTTAAATAAATTCATTTTCAGATTATAATAAAACCAGTTGAATTTTACTTAAAAAACGCCACGAACTTTTTCCCGGATCCATTATATGTACTCGTATATAACTTACTAGTGTCCCCTGTATTGATGTAAATATTCGCCCTTCTGATAAGCTCTATTATTGAACAAGTAGATGTGGTCATCGCTGTAGGAGGCTAAAACTTCGCTGCCAGTGCTATTGTAAACGCAAGATGTGACTTGTGGTAGTGAGGTCTGCAAGCATACGCATCAACGTATAAAGATTGGGCAGAATCATATTTTTAACTTACTTCAATTAAATGCTTCGGGCACATTTCATATACTGCCTCATTCATATGGCGCATATCAAAGACGCGTACAAAGCGATCACAGCCGCATACAACAATCTCTGGTTTGAAGGGATGATGTGAAATGCCGAAAAGTCGTAACCTTCTCTCATCAATCTTAATTATCTGTAACAAAATCGAAGTTTTTTTTCGCAAATCATATTGTCGGATGAAGCCATCTTCGCCAACACTTATTATTTCTTGCGGACTACGTGGGCAGATAACCAGTTTATGCACCGGCCCTCTGTGCCGATACAAACAAGTTGTTTTCACATCTCCGCCTGAGGGTGGAATAACAGCGTGGCGTATTTCACGATCCCGTCCAGTAGTAATGATATCAAAGCCCTGACAGTTACTTCCTTCAAGGAATTTTGTCTGGAAGATGTTTGCTGTGTGACCTGATTTGTAGCTTAATTTAATCTTATTCTGAGCCCAATCCCAAACAACAACTTTCGTATCATCAGAGCCCGTACAGAGCAGATCACCAGAGCGATTAAAATTCAAACAATTGACGCAGCCTGTATGCTTGCGCAATTGGTGGGAGAATTTCATGCGTTCTACCACGTGTCGTGAGGAATAAAAACGAGAATTAAAACCAAATGAAAATCCATTACGCAACGAGTAACGTCCAGTCCCGCAGAGACCATGCTCGCGCCGCCTTAACTCATTCGTGGAATTCCAAGTATATGTCGGCTTTGGTTTATTTAGTACATCCTGCAGAATTTTAGATTGCTCAGTATCAGACATGGAATCGAGCATGGCTTCCTCTGTATCGCTGTCGTCACTGTCGTTGCTGCTACTACTGTACAACAGACGATTAAAAGCATTCAGAGAATCTGGAGATGCGATGAACGATATATCAGAACCTTCAGATCGCTAAAAAACAGTTATTTAATAAAACAAATCTAAAGTTGCAATTTTCATGTATCATATTTTCTATTAAATGCTACTAATATATATTTAAATGCTATAAATCGTAGGAAGAAGTCATTCTGCTACTTACATCATTGTCACTAATAACCACGCCAGCGTTTTCGGAACTTGATCGAGCTGTGCTTCCTTCCCCTTCTACTGCAGATTCGTCTTCTGAGGAAGACCAAGTTGAAGAATCATATGGCGTGCGAATGCGATAAATCCTACCAAACAAACGATTACCTCGATCACTGGGATGATTCGCTGGAGGCGTGTCATTTTCAACAGCCCTGATTGCAGTTTCTTCTTCATTGACAGATGTTGGTGCAGCTGTTGTCGCCAACTCGACCTCTTCTAACCTCATACTGCACTCTGCACCGGCAACCACTCTCACATTATGTGAAGTCGAAAAGTTTTCGAACGCGATTTCAGAGCGCTACAAATTAATCACTTAATTCACAAATTTAATAAAATTAGCAGACGTGACAAACTTCATTTTGTGTTGCGAGTGGCCCTACTTTTTGCGAACTGGATGCATTCTCACAAAAGATTGTGCCTACTGAAGCCTGTTCACCTGTTAATGTTGAAAAATCGGAGGACACGCAAGACGAGGTATCCCCACTCTTTGCAGGTTTTACTTTATTTTTTGCTGCGTCCTCATCATCGGAAGACGAAACGAATGTTGCACGATTACGATAATTTCTGCTTTTATAGCTTTTACGTGAAAACAGTTTTGCAGTCTTTCCTGAGGTAGGTTCTATGGAATCAATACTTGTTTTAGTGCCACCCATATTGCTGTTATCCTCGGCTTGCAATGAGCCAGCAGCAAGTTTTACATTTACATTGGAAGCCATATCGAAACCACTGTCACAGTTGGAGGGTGATTGTTCATATATATCAGCACTGCTGCATGATAATGAAGTACTTAGTTCTGTAGTGGGTGCCATTACGCTATCATTATTTTCTGTACCATCGTGGTCTACTGAATTGCATTGCTTATATGACGTTTTTTTATCGTTTTCCTGACTGTTTACCAATTTACCTGCTTTTTCGGAACACTCTACATTATACCTCCCGGCACTACTGCGGGTATCAACCCATCGATTGCAATTTTCCTGATCATCCATCGTAATTTGTGGCTTAGCAAAAGCTTTTTTGCTGTAAGACTCAATATATTTTGTAATCAATAACGTTAAATCAATAAGTAAACACTTACAATTTTATATTTTTTATACATAAACATCAGCATAGTATTTGTTTTTCTATTTCTTTAATTTTTCATTTATAGAAACCTGCATACAAAAAACACAGTTGCTCAGTATTGTTGATAATTTCCAGTGTTGCAGTGACAATGAAATTTATTTTTAAATCATTGGCGTAGCTAACGATTTATTTTCTATCTGCAATTTTTATATTTAAAAAAATTAAACTAGTATTACATTTCTCTAATTTCTTTAAGCTCTTATATAGTCAATTTTATAATTAAAACACAACTTGAAAAGCCGGAATTAAAAATATTCATTGAGTTCGTAAAAAAATCTTATTAACAACTTTACCAATCAATCTAATGCTAATTATAGCAACTTCTTCATAGCGCTTCTAAAATTGAAATTCTTATAACTACATCTCCTAAACTATTAAAGATACCCGGATAGGATTGGATGAGTACCGTTATAAGGGAATTTAAAATTCCTTTTATTTACGTAAAATAAAACCGAAATGGTCGAAAAAGCATTACTTTTAAAGAAAAATGATTTTTACAATTTCAGTATTATTTTATTAAGTTTTTAATCTTATTTCATTATTATTTTTATTTTAATTTTAAAATTTATTAATTTGTTCCTAAGAAAAATGAATACTTAGCCTACATACTTATACAAAATAATTTTCTGAATTTTAAGAAATTAGCTTTCCAATCATACGAAAGCGCACGACAGAAAGCATTTTAAATTTCAAACAAAAGTAAGTAAAAATTAATTTCTGCATATTGTAGTACTTCCCGTGAATATAAAATTATATTATTATATAAATTATATATAATATTATTATTTAATTATATAAATTACTAGCTTGCCCGTTGCCCGACTTTGCTGGGCCGCCTTCTGTTCCCGCGTTCCCTTACACACATCATCTTCCCTCTTTTAAATGCTTTAGCATAGAAAATCCCTAAAATACTGCATTATTTTCTTTACTTTTTTTATGTAATAAAGTTATTGCCCTAAAAAATTATGCTCCCTAGCCCATGTAGTTTTAAAATTTTAATTTTTGCCATGCCTTCTTGAACCATTTATGGTAGTAATTTTCCGATCCACAATGCGATTCTAGTGCACCTTTGCAGTGCACGAATAATAACCATGCAAAATTTCAATTTCCTAGTCCTCCTAGCTTCCAAATCTTGCCACGCCCATTTTGGACACTCAGGGGTAAATTTTTCCGAAATCCGTCCCTAGTGTACCTTTGCATTATAACGCTAACCTCCCTGTCAAATTTCAACTTCCTATTCCTCATAGCTTCGAAACTATGGCCATTTTAGGTCTTACCACGCCCATTTCGGAGACTTGGGGACAGATTTTTCTAAAATCCTTTCCTAGTGTACCTAAGTTCTATAAGGCAGGCGTAGCTTTAGCTGTCAGAAACATAATTGAATTCGTTTTAGTTGAAATACGTATGTAAAACTAAAATCATAAATAACTAATGGTAGGGTGAGGGTAGGAGGTTAAAATATACTTTACGACCTATTCTCAAACCTACCAAATATACACAAAAAATTTCATCAAAATCAGTCAAGAGGTTTAGGAGGAGTTGAAACACAAACACCGTGACACGTGATTTTTATATACATATATAGATTAAATTAATCAATCAAAATATGCGCCTAAGCTATCGATGGTGTTTAGCCATTTTAACTGTAACTCTTTTATGCCTGTAGCGAAGAAGCCTGGAGGGTGAGAGGCGATGAAATCCGATAAGGCATCTTCCACAGCTGCTTGGGAATTAAAGGATTTTCCTTGCAAGAACTATTCCAATGCTTGGGATAAGTTGTAGTTCGTCGGCGCAAGGTCTGGTGAATACGGTGGATGATAGAGAGTTTTCAAGTTAGCTGCTTTAATTTGAGTTGTGTTGTTCGAGTGATATGTGGTCACGCGTAGGAGGGTTGGCCGGTCTCCGGATTGGTCTCCATGACCAATCTAGGCTGTCTTATGGCAAGCTCTCTCATAATCTCGTCGACATGATTACAGTAGAGATCTGCTGTTATGGACAAACCAGGTCTCATAAAGCTGTTATGGATAATTGTGGCACTGGACAGACCATACGCTTTTTTGGATAAATGTTTGGTTTAGGACTATGTTTCGGATTTCTTTTTTGATGCATGCGGAACCCTTCGACCCATCTTTTTGAATTTGCCACTGTTACGAGTTGCCTGCGACGAAACTCAAATTCGAAAATTACCTATTTTTTTTACTCATCCATTGTCTTACGAAACTTCAAATAAGATTTACCATGCACTGTGAGTTTGAAACGGTAATGCACCTTCATGATAAGAAAGAACATAAAAACCGTTTAATTTTGTGGAAATATGTTGTAAAAATTATTATACACTTGCGGAATTTTTTTAAAAAAGATATTTTTGTGAAGAAAGCACCGCATCGCGCGATTTTTCAGAACAATTCTTTAATTAAAATTATTAAATATTAAGAACTAGTTCATAAAGTAACGACGCAGAAGTGATAATAAAAGGCATTTCAAATTTCTCTATAACGTTTCCATCCTGTCCGGATACCTTTAATAGTTTAGGAGATATAGTTATAAGAATTTCAATTTTAGATGGGCTATAACTCGATAACTATACAAGAGCAACGCTAAAGTTAAGCTGAATTTTATAGTCATATACCAATTTACTACGCTATGCGCACATTTCCCACTAAAAGGTCTAAAGGAATTTTAAAACGGTTTACAATGATTTAACATTTATTAAAAAGTAATATTACATAGAAACCATGAAACCAATAGTTGCTTAGTTTCGCTCCGATCACGTCAATTGTCAGTAATAACACAAGTGCACATATATGCCCTCAATAGGTCATTGAGCACCAGAAGTTTCAAGTTACCTTCGGGTGTTAACTACATATATCGACGTACTTAAATAACGAGTAAAACAATATCGAATAGTGTCAAGATTTCACTATTGTTTCGCCTAAAGAAAATTTTCTAAACGGAAATTTAAGTTTCTAAGTTTCTTAAAAACATATTCGGTCTATTGGGGGTGCAAGGTATTCTTAGAGGTATTTCCATACATATGCGCACATATACATATAAGTTGTATACATGCTTGTAAGAAACATACTTTAACTGTAGGGGACTAACCACAGTGTACTGAGTGACTGACTGACTGATTGCATGACTAATAAAGTTGCGATCTCAAAACCAAAAGAAAGAGAACTCTTTCTCCGGACAACAGAGGCTTCAACTCTTCTTAACTGCTTTGAGATGGTTGGATCACAGTCTCTGTAGTGAATTAATTTCAGTTATTGGTAGAAGAGCCACAACAGCGGTTCGTGTTGCGGTGGTTCCTTACGAGGCGGGCTGAATATTTGTCGTATAGTATTTTATTCATAGTAAGTTAACCTGAAACGACCAGGTTTAAATATTCCAAGTTCTCCAATACAAACTTATAACCGGGCGACATGTATACACATATGTACTAAGAATGCGGATAAATACGTTGCGCATGCGTACTCTATGTTTTCCCGTTTATTTCAACTTACGCTAATTTGAGATGAAGAAGTGAAGAAAGAAAAAAATACATGAAACAGTTTGAACTTAACACATTTCCTTAGATATTTTTGAGCACTCGTTTTATAATTGGAAAAACACCGAAGACACGAAACAAAACTTTTGCTTATTTTGTTGTCTTTGGAGTTGGAAAATAATATTATTATCCATCTTGCTATTATTAATGAAAGTAATATTAATAGGAATTCAATCGTTTTCATCGTTCATGAAATCAGAGCAATTGATATTATTTTCGAACTAAGAGCTAATCGTTTGCAATAACCACTAATTCTTGTTTCATTGCGTGCTTGTATGCGATTAAAGTGGAGTGTCGAGTTGCTTCTTAAGTTCGATTATAATGTACTCAAAACCGTACAATATTTGCTCTTGCTCATAATGCTCTAGTTTTCAGTCAGTACTACGTAAAGTAAATTAATTGAAGACGAAATCTCGTAGACGGTTAAAAACTGCATTAATTGGGGCGTGGTTTTGCTCCTACAAAAACAAACTGGCCTCGGTTAAAGTTGAGTTTGCAATGCTTTATAGGTTGCATATTAGACTCGTTCTTTAAGAAGTTAAAGGCAGGCATTTAATTACAAGTTGATGAAGATGACTCTTCGTCTGCCTTTCCTTCCCTCTAATCGATTCTTCGTGCACATCCATTTGAGACACACACAGCAACCTCAATCGAAGAGTAGTAATGTAATGTTTTTATAGTATCGGCAAAGAGCATAAGATTTTTTTAATTATTTTACACACAACTCTAGTTTTATACCATATATTTACATATGTATACTTACATAAATACGGCGAAACTTTTTTTAAATTTGCTCCAAATAAATTAAAGTCAAAATAAGTCCATGCTCCTTATATACAAACATTTATATGTCCATACCTCAAAACACTTTTGATTTTGTTTACACCATCTCCATGCTTTAAAGGTGCACTATTAAATAACCCTTTATTTACAGATGACTTCCTTCTTGTCAGGTAAAGGAAATCGGTTGCTCCTTAAACTGGCTGCGCTTGTTTTACTAATGCATATGGCTTCAGCGAAAACAGGTAAAAACTAGAAAGAGTGCTCTCAGTGGTCACCGAAGCTTAAATGCCCTACACCATCACGATCTGTAGGGCATATCGAAAACTAGGTGGACTAGACCCGTGTTTGGAGGAATATATAATTTGATACCATTCATATAGATTTATATCGAAAGCGAAAAACTTGTATAAGGCGTATTTTATAAAAGTACTCGTATATGTCTCAGAGTTCGGAACTCTACAACATGCAGGACAGCAGTTATTCCACTCTAAGCTGTTACAGACAACTATAAATAGTGCAAGAGTGGGCGGATTGCATCCACTCTTTTGTGGAGTGGCTAGTATTGGTACTAGATGATCGGTACTTTTGTCGTCATGTTTTATTCCAATTCCGATCTTTTCGACTTCTGTCTGTTTTTGTAGAAGAAGTGGGTGTGACCGACTGGCCGATTATGTCTGTGAGCCATACCAAATGTGCTCTACATACAAGTATCTAGAAAACTTGTGCCACACAAATATCTGTTCATTTTCGCACAATGGTGATTTCAACGGACAGATAGACAGAACGGACAGGAATACACCGCTTCAAGAGGTAACGCGAATACTTCTGCATAGCTGCCTGATCTCTAGCTGTATGTTACACATGAAAGGAAAAACATAAGATATTCTTTCCCTTACCGTAAGGCGGCAGAATGGGTATTGATAACAAGGCTTACACTCCAATATCTATAGATGTTTCTGTATGAACATTCTCAGATACGTACATATGTACATAAGACATACACACAAAATCCTGAAACGTAATATCTCTACTCTTTATTTTTCATTGCTTGCTTACACGTATTATGTTTGGTCTGCAAATTCTTACAAGAAGCAAACCAAAAAGAATACGTCACACGAGTATTTCTAAATTATAGAGAAATATATACATATACGAGTGTATGTACATATATACAAATTCCTATTGTATGTACATATGTACATTTGACAAGTATCCTGTTGGGTATTATTTAGATTATGATGATGGAGCGAAGTTGTACCTAAGATACCTTTCTCTTTCCCAGGTCCAACTCATAACAAGGTAGTGGTTTGTTACATATCCACATGGGCCGTGTATCGGCCAGGACGCGGTGTTTACTCCATTGACAACTTCAATCCAAACTTGTGCACGCATGCGGTATACGCTTTTGCTGGCTTGGATATAACACAGTCGGCAATTAAGTCACTTGGTAACTATTTTCATGAACAAATTTGATGATTAAAACTTAACTCACACCAATACATTCCTAATTCCAGATCCATGGCAAGACTTGAAAGAGGAATATGGTAAAGGTGGTTACGAACGCCTAACGGGTCTTAAGAAAACCCATCCACATCTGAAAGTCAGTCTAGCGATCGGCGGCTGGAATGAGGGTTCAAAGAACTACTCAATACTCGCCGCCGATGCTTTCCAAAGAGACAGATTTGTGAAGCAGGTTACAAGTTTTATCAGGAAGTACAATTTCGATGGATTGGATTTGGATTGGGAGTATCCATCACAACGTGGCGGAGAGCCAAAGGATCGCGAAAATTTCGTTTTACTGGTCAAAGAACTACGTGCGGAGTTTGACAAGTACAATCTGCTTCTAACCTCGGCAATTGGTGCTGCAAAGAATGTCATTGATGAAGCGTACGATGTGCGTCAACTTTCGCGATACTTGGACTATTTGCATATAATGTGTTACGACTATCATGGCAGCTGGGAAAAAACAGTTGGCTACAATGCACCGCTTCGAGCACCAAGTGGCGATGTGCTCAGTGTGGTAAGTTCATATCTAATTGCATTTGTTAGAAGAAGATTCGAATCTTTAACGTAGACTCATGTTTCAGCAATATACCATCGAATATCTGAATAAACTCGGTGCACCACCCTCTAAGCTGGTGATGGGGTTACCGTTCTACGGCAGGACTTTTAATACTCCCCTGAATGGTAACGTGGGCGATGCGACCGATGGCACCGCTTTCCAAGGTCCTTTTACACGCGAGGACGGCTTTCTCGGCTACAACGAAATTTGTATGATGCTCAGCAATAAGACTTCCGGATGGACCTCTAGTTGGGATGCCAGAACCTTGCAAGCAGTAGCACGATCACCACGTGATGATCTAACTGGCCTTATTCGAGTAGTTACTTTCGATAGCTCTCGATCGATCGCCAACAAAGTTATGTTCGCCATGCGGAAGTCTTTGGCCGGCCTCATGGTTTGGTCTGTTGATACAGATGACTTCATGGGTGAATGTGAACTGGAAGATGATTATTTTTCTGACTTTAAAATAATGGGTGGCAACTTGGAGGTCCCGAAGCGTTGGCATGCCAATTATCCACTGCTGCGCACGATCAATGAAGCCACTCTTTTCGCGCTGGAGCAAATTGAGAGCGAATTGTTGGAAGATGTGCCAAGCGAGGAAGACAATCAAATCGACCATGGTACTATAGAAGACCACAAAGATAGCTCCAGTTGGTCACTAAAGACAACTTTATTATCGGCGCCACTACTACTGGCGACCGTGCTTTTATTAAACCAAGTCTTTTGAAAAAAATTTTGGCATTTTAAATTTATTCACGATGATAACCTGGTTATTTTGTAAGTTTAAATAAAAAGGATGTATACTTAACCTCGCTGTTTCTTTGCAAAATCTCTTTAATTTCAAAAGGTGAACCAAAATCTAGATAAATTTTCTTCTGTGTTCGTTTTTTACACTTTCGAATCTTTTGACACATGAAGTTTGAAGTTTGAAGTTTTATTGAGCCTATTTTTGTTAACAAAAATTAACAAATTGTAAACAAAATTAAAGACGATAATGTATTGTCTGAAAAACATGTAACGAAAGAGTATCTAATTTAAGGGTAAAAAGATAAATTGCTGTTAACAATAACTTGAGAATAAAAAATCGCTATTGCTCCCGGAGTTTACATAATTTGAGAGTGCATCTCCTAAACTAAAGTATATACTTAATACTAACATAAATCTAAGTTACAACGAGTAAGAAAAGAAAAAGAACAAATAAAAACTTATATAAAAGTAAACAAACCTTTCCAAAATTGTTAAACCTAACCTCTGTGAGCACCAGGAACTGAATTTTTTTAGAAATTATAACATAATGAAACATTTAGATCAAAATTTGCCGGGTCTTCATTTACGATGACAATAGGTGACAAATACGTTGTGTTTGACCAGTTCAGAACTCTTTCTTGATTGAAAATATCAATCATGCAATTGTTCTCATGACAAGCGATTCTATTGAAATCTATTTAAGATGTCAGAAACGTAAAGATCCATTGGAATTACCTTAGCCTCCGAATAAACGAAACGGTTTGAGTAACGTTTTGTAGGTGATTCGAAATACTTCCCAATACAGTGTCTTAAAACCTTGCGTTCCAAAATTTCAAATTCTCTAATTACCGTAGGAGAAACGTTAAACCAAATAGGAAAGCCATATAAGACTACAGGTCTTATGCAGGTTTAAGTTTGGTTTTCCGTGGTAAATTTCTGTTACATAAAATACAGGCGAACTTCCTTATAGTGAAATTCTATACAATGAAGTTCTCCTTATTATGAACTAAAATCAAGAACACAGCTATTTCGTTCCACTTTCAATGTATTTTGATCTCCGTATAATGAATTTCCATACAGTGAATTTTTCTTTACAATGAACAAAATTTTGGAAACAAAAATACATTTTACGTGCGTTTTTGTCTCCATATACATAGTGAACTATTTTTAGCAGCTTTATTTTACACGTGTTGGCAACACTATTTATAAAGAAAATAAGTAATATTTTTGGGATTCCCAAAATATGAAAATGAAAACAAAAAAGTTAATGATTTGACTTTTAACCAGAGATTAAGAGATCTAAGAGAGAGATTAAGTAATATCTGCTTTTAACATCAGTTGACCGAGTCCGATGAAGATATTCTAAGCAGTGTTTTAGAAAGTCGTGGATTACAGCAGATTATATCGGATGACGATGAAGAGGAACTGGGCGGTGAACTAATGGCAAATATTGATAAAACGTCACCTTCATTAGAACACGTTTCCTCTTCACTTGATGCGGAATACAAATTGAATACAAATGTATTTAAATGTCTTAATGTTAATGAAGCTTTTATTGATAAAGAAAAATGGAAAAATGTAGTTCAAACAAAAATACCTGATTATTTTAAATAAATAAAAAACAAAAAAAAATATTTCTGTATAATGAAGTTTCTATATAGTGAAATAATTGTCTGTCCCCGTGGAGATTCATTATAGGGAAGTTCGACTGTATTTGAAAAGGCACCTAAAATTCGATAAGCTTTTTTTATAACAATTCTCGCGCGTTTAATTTCAAAAGATTGTAAAAGTTAATTCCGAGATATTTTATAGTATTTTTAAATGGAATTTCAGGCGATTTCCATCCAACGAGTATCGTAAAATTTTGGTTACCGGAACAACAAATGATTTACATTTTCTTGAAGCATTTCTGATGCAATTTGCTTCACTTTTTGATATATTAATTTTGATTCCCCAGTCTTCGTAGAAACGTTGAACTATTGTCAGATGTTGAATGGTTTGGTTTAAGGCAATATAGGGGACTCATGATGAGAAGAGAGTCGTCAGCACACAAAAGACCTGTTGAATTTGACCCAAAATGTGGGAAATCAAACATGAAAACATTGTAAAGATGAGGGCCTAAAATGGAAGCAAAATTTGACTGATTACCATTATCGCAAGTCTAATCTGTTAATTTAGTTTTTAAGCCAGTAGGTTTTGTACTCTTGAGTACCGTAATGGAACATATCTACATAGATACATCACAATCTTAATTATACGAGTTGATGATTGCAGTCAATTTAATGAGTTTCCTTCAAAGCAACAATTAAATGTATTTACTGTGTAATTTTGTGTCACCAACCATTCATATATTGGAATAATTCGTAAAAGTGACGGTGAATTGTGGTCTAGATGAATTCATACCACATAATTCATGTCCATCTTGTACTGTGGGACAAATACAAAATAATTTCGATTTCTGGTTTTTATACAAAGCGTAATAATATTACTTACTTACTCTTCCATACATTAGTAACATCTTTTATTCAAATACATATATGTATATGTATGCATTAATATTTTACAAATACAAACTCTTTGCAATGTATAATACATAATACGTTTCATTATTACGTTATATTTATTCTATAATATATAATTTATTTATAAACAGTCAGTTATTAATAAACAGTCATTTAACATGGTTTAATTGTTTTTGCTTCTTATTAAGATTTGTTGTATATATATTCGTAAATGAAGAATTTGAATTTCGTATTCATATGAATTTAAATTTAAATTTGCTTTGTAACTGAATTTACATACGGAAAGTAAGAGATTACTATAAAAAAGCTATATAATTAAATAAAATTACTAAAGTATATATTACACTAAAATTTCATTGAATTTCTGAGGGCAACATTAACATTTTTGTATTTTAACGAAATTATTTACTATATAGTATAACGCGTCGCAACTCAGGTACTTTCCATCGCAACTAAAAATCGCGGGACAAAAAACTTAGAATCTCCGACTTATGAAGAAAGAAAACTCGTGGATAATATATGATATTGTAATAAATATAACAAAACTCAAATTACAGAAGAGACAGATAGATGGTCTATCTCAATGATGATATTCAGATATAATATTTGCATTAATGTTAAACCGAAAAAGTTACATTTTCTTACTAGACATGGCTCTAATGATTTAAATAAAAAACTAATATTTCAAGATATTAAAAACTACTTGCGTTCTACTTTAAATATGTATGTATATTAGAATTCAATAAAAATATTTAGAACTACTAATGCTGGGTGGATGGATGTGATTTTATATGGACGGCAGGCAAAATATCGGATGTTGATTACCTGCCAGTACTTTTACGATATGATCAAATAATTGCTGTTTCAATAAAGTCGATTTATAGTGATTAGATTAAAAAAGGTTTTCATAATAAACGAAAATTTATGCTCATATATTGTGATTTTTAATTTGCTAGTTAACAATATTTACTCAACAGCTATCTGCAAAAGAAATTAGTAATAACGTGTTGTATCAGATTGTAAGCTAGGGTTTGCTAGAAGGAACCAATTTGTTCCATGATCTTACAACACAAAATTATCTATAATGTATCCATCAATCTGGCACACTCACGATCACAAAAGTATTTACGATATTAATACTGTTGTATAGTATATAAGGTATAATACAGGGTATGATAGGTTTCAGATTATACTGAAAAATAGATTTTAACGACGAGTTTAAATTGATGATGAATCGTGTATGTGTTGAAAAGAACCGCTCAGTTTACTGAAGAATTGTATGTCTGTTCAAATTTAACCTGGCCAGGATGTGTATGATTTCAGACAAAAACTTCGTTTCACAAATGCTGTCGGTCATTAGGACAACTGCTGCTGTCGGACCAATCTACATCTGCTTGATACTGAGTCTGGCTCTTTTCCACATCCTTTAATATACTCTTTGTCGCGTTCGCTGACACGGTCGTCCTCAAGGTGTTTGGCCTTTGAGGATGCGCTCCCTTAGAAGAGCGCGCATTAGATGCCACCGGAAAATTCAAAGCTTTGCAGGATGCTGCCGCATCACTGATGACCTCATATTGAGCCTCCTCAGTAACCATTTCATGTTTTTGTTGTTGCTGTTCATTGCTTAAGTTTTTAGTGGATCGGCGATACGCTTCGAGGCTTTGGGATTCCGCCAAATACGGAAAAGAGGCGACGAATGTATTTGTTGCAGATACCTTGCGTGTGGTCGTTGCACTTGCGTCGTCGAGATGATATTCGTCTATCGATGATGGATCACCATGTGTCGCGGCGAAGCTGTTTCCGCTACACGGTGTCGCTGGGGACAAATCTGTAAACTCGGTTTTCGCCTCTGACTCCACAGAACACATACTCTGACGTGAGATCTCTTTTTGCATATTGCATGTTGTACTGTTTGATTGATGATTGGCAGCCGTTGACTCTCTGTTGTAGTCATCGTTACACGTTTGTGGGAACGGCAATCGGCTTCTGATGGAGTTTTCGCGTTGTCCAAAGCGATGTGCCAAATAGTCCTCGTCATTTTTATGGTGACCACCATTCGGAAGATGGAGCTGGCTGGAAGAGCGATGATTGTGTCGATGCTCGTTTGGGGTTACCAAAACGGTGTGCGACTGATTTGCGTCATCGTAGTAATTGTCATTCTTCACAGACACGTTGCAGCAGCTGCTAACATCCGCAAAGTATACCTCAGACTCTGTGGGATCACAGTGCTCATGTGTGTGTGCATCAACGCCCGTGTCAATAACACCACTGCCGCACTCAGCACTTCTCTGAAAAGCCGAGTTTTCCACTCCAATTTTATGTCGCTGAGTGGCCGTTTGTGCCTGGGCGGCGCAGCTGCGCGCATTTATGCAGTTTGTTACGGAAATGTTTTCGATATTCAACCCTCTAGTGGCTTCCACTGGATCGTGGTAGGCATGCGCATCCTTGTCCCCATTGCCATCGCTGGTGCAGTGTGCGTTGGAGAAAACATGTTGTACGTTGACGCGTTGTGTTGGCTGAGAATTCGGTCCGATACTCTTAGCACCTGCTTCCAAACGTTTCTTCATTTTCCGCGTTGGCAGGGTGTTCGAGAAACGATCGCGAGCACCACCGTCGCTGTCTGAAGGTGTATTTTCATAGTCGCCCTTCGTGCTCGTGGTTTTAAACGCACTTCCCCCCTGCCGCTTACTAAGATTGCGCATACTTGCCGTTTGTGCACAGTAAGAAACATCACTTAGTTGTTGATCCATGCCGAATACAGATCGATGAGCGGAGCGACATTCGTTGCGAGACATGTGTTGTTCGACGCTGGATGTTGTGGACTGGCGATCCGTATGTGCACTTAAGCAGCCATTCGGATGATGCATGAACTGGTAGTAACCACGTCTTGCGGGACTGTTAGGATTGCTATAAGGTGGTGGTGGCCCCCAAACACCGAACGGCAAATTAGCGTTGGGTGGTGCATCATTGAAGGCTTGTTCATCACTGAGCACAACTTCAGTTGGTTGTGGCGCTGCATTGGAAAAACCATACTGAGAGTCCGGACTAGAGGGTGTTTGGCGAAATCTGTTCGAAGACACTGGAGAGCTGCGTTGCCAAGGCATGCGCGGCCAACTCCAGCCGGTCGTCACTCTGCTGCGGGAACTTGCTAAGCCATGACCGCGACATGTACCATCTGGCATGGTGACCGAGTTGTTTTGTAAATCATGACCTCCAGGATTAGGGGAGTAAAAATTGCCAGGTGGTTGGCCAGTCCAGAAGCGGGGTTCGGACCCATCGTCCCAAGGATATGCTGACGGCTGCAGCGGTACCTGGCGGTGTGCGTGACACTGTTCACAACAGCGACAGACATTGGCACGCCCACCAGCAATGGCAGCCATATTCGGTGGTGGTGGGCCCTGCTGACTGGTGTACAAAGAACGGCAGCGTAGCTCCAACTGCTCCCAGTACATCTTTTTGCGTTCATGACTGTGGGCGTAGTTTTGATTTGATGTTAATTTGAAAGATTTTCAGGATTGCTTACAATATATAATACTATATAAATACCTCAGTAGTTGGTAGACCAGCATACAACTGAATACCGCTATTAAGACGCCGGCCACAGAGAGGCCGAAAATAGCCCGCAGACAGGAATAGAGCGATCCATGCACAACGCCACAATCTGACAACGAATCGAACACTAAACGAACGCCTTCTGAATACAAGGTTAAGTACGCAAAAAAGATGAAGAATGAAACATCCAATTAAATTGTGGCTAAATTAAAAACCAATGCATCCAATCATCAACCAATCATTAATTGATGAATGGGGAGCAAACCACTAAATAGCCGGTTTTGGTAGGTTGGGTTAGGTTACGGAGTGTACGATGGGATGAAATGTGAAGTATTTTACCTTTATCGACACGTTCTACCTGGGATTCTCCCATGTCCGAGTAACAAGTGCAAGTGCGAGTTTTCTGAGCATATTCACACTCACGAAGAGCTTGCAACCGACTCATATGCAACACGGTTGTGGTGACTGTGACCAGAGCGCACGTGAGAGCCGATATTAGACCACAAGCGCCCGACAACTTTATCTGTGGAATTGATAAAGGCTTCGGTAATAATAAATCAGAAAAAGGTGCTTTGAAAAACTTACCAAATAACTATATCGATTTCTTCTTCTGGCCAAACTTATTATACACAGTCCGGTGAGGATGAGCTGAAAAAGTAAGAAGTGTTTGATGTATTCTGTTGCTGGTGACCTCCTAAACTGAGACTCACCAGTGTGGCAGGTACAAAAGTCGGTACCGTCTCGAAATTTCCAACTGTTATGGTGTAAGAATGCAGCAGAAAGTACACGCCCAGAAATAGGACTCCAAGCAAGCACGAAAATCCGCCGCATATGAGACACCACACGACGTACTTCTTGATGCCGCCAGATCCACTTCGATGGGCTAAACATTATTTGAAAAAGCAATTTTAAGAAGAGAGTTTAGTTTTACTTTTAGTTTAAGCAATTTGAAACAACTAAAACAATATACGGATTCTTTAGATCGAAAGAAGTCAACTAGGAGCCATAAGGAAACGAAAGTATCCCAAGACAACGGTATACAGGTAATGATCTCCTTTTCCAACTGCTGCTTGTGCAAACCACAAACTACTAACCAACGAGTGGTGCGGGGCGATGCTGGTCTGGCTGGGGGACCCAAGTGCAAGGCGGAGGCACACTGTACTGCACAAACTGCATAACTGGGTATCCGTGCATTTTCCCGAATATTTAACAATTTAACAATAACAACAACCACAAAATCACTTTTATTGTAAACTTTATAAAGCGTCGACAATTGATGAACGGAACTCAACTTGGGACTTAAATCTCTGTGGCTATTTTTTTTCATACAGTTAGTAGGTATCTATCTGTAGTTATGTTGGTGTCAACAAAAATCCTGACATTAAACATTTCTGCAAAAAATCTTCCTTTAACATCCCGCAAACTTCTTTTTCTTGGCGCATGTAGCGAAAAAATCTGTAACACATCTGTAAAATGTGTAATTTTCACAATGCGCTACCGAGGCCTTGGCTATGTTCGAGCAATGCGACCACATTGGCTCTCAAGGAATTCCGCGATAGAGAAGTTTTCATTCTCTGCGCAGTCGTCGTGTGTTCTTAACTCTCCATGGCATAACTCTCCATGGCATAACTCTGCATGGCAGAAAACAAACAGGATGCTGGTGGATGTACAGCTGTAAATTGCAGGAAGAGACTCCTCTCAAAACTCATGGAAACGTGAACAATTTCGTTCCAGATAGATAACTTCTGCCACTTTACGGCAGCATATAGAGTTTAAATACAGCATACATTTTCTTACCATGTTACTAACCATTTATATTCACAATTACATTTCTGGGTCTCGGCGGTGGTCTTGGCGGCAACGGTGGTCTCTGGTCGTCTTCTGAAAGACCTCCATTGTTGATTTTCAGACACGAATCGGTACCATCGCCCTCACCATCACTGTATATATCAATCTGGCTGGTGCTGTATCTGTTGTTATTTCTAGTTTTTTTCTCACATTCACCTCTGCTATTGGCTGTTATACCATCGTGATGCCCACCCCATGTATTACTGAAAATTATTGAAGATAAGAATTGAAATACTTATTTGGAAAGGTTGTAGCAAAAATCTTGATTGGCAATATTCATTGGGAATTCAATGAAACCGTACTAACAATTGCTTGTCGCTACCATTAAAAGTTTAAATATAATATAATATATTTAAAATAATATTAGATACTGACACTTTTTTGTTGCCATTACCGCTCTCCCCATCTCGACTCTTTCTCTTCATAGTCGTGCTATTATTGTCCGATTCGCTAACAGTTATTTCATCAGCGGCCAACATCAGTGCGCTCATGCCGCTACTAGCACTTCGTTTACTTTTCGATGGTAGTGCCACCGAACAGGTGCACTCCAAGTCACAATCACAACCTGTTGTTTCCGCCAGATTTAGTTGCTTCTCTTCATCGCAAGCCGCATTCAGCGCCTGGTATGAATGATTCAGTAAGGACTGCTCCGATTTGGTTTTCACCACTTGTTGATTCGATCCACCATCGCCATCCTGCTGATGTACTGTAACTGCAACCGCGACTTGGCTGTCGTCACTGCTGTGTTGATGCATGTGGCGTCCTGTGATGTGGTGGATTGTATTTCCTGGCATTTTGCGGCATGAACAGGGGCAAAGACAAGTAGAGATCGGTTGTGCTCTCGCAGGTGCACGTTCTTCCAGTGGATCGTGTATCAGTTGATAGTAGGCGGGGTACTGAATGTAGTGATATTGATGTGTTAGTGCGCAGGCGCTGCCTTCGTTTAAACTGGAATTTGAAGGTATGCGCACATTACGTTGTTGTTGATGTGGTTCTACACCAGCACCTTGTGTGGCACTTCTAGCCACAGACATCGAAGAGCATGAGTTGGGTCCCATTTTTGATGATTTCCAAATATTTGTAGTCTTATTTTCCATGATTCATTTATTAACAATTGACTACCTTTAACTCCACACTCTTTATTTTCCCGTTTCGTTATTGTGGCTAGTTTCACTTCTTTTTGATGTTTACACCTCGTAAAACTATTTCGATTTATTATGCTCTCGTTCTTCCACTTTTGACGGTCTGCTCCATTCAGATTTTGTCTCGTTCTGGACTACAACCGGTTTTGACCCTTTTAACTTCGTTACTTTTTGCTGATACAGCAACCACTGCACTATGCAATGAACTTTGCTGCCGTCTTCAAACGTGTACTTAATCAACATACATATTGTATAAATTCGTAAAATTTGCCATATGCGACTTTAATCTAATAAATAAACTTTTGTTTGAAGAAGTAAACGAAATTATTTAAGTACATAAATAAAACAAAAATGCTTACTTTTCGCATGTGTGCGCCACATACAACACGCAAAGTGAACATAAAAATGAGACTGATCACATTTCTGGTGCTTCCCGAATCCATGCGCTTCTAATGAACTCAATCTTAAAATGCGTTTCAGTGCGACTCAATACCTATTTCACTCGATTTCTCGATTTCACTCGATTACTCGATTTCACTCGATGCAATTTGCTTCGAAAGCGCAATTTTCCAATCGTGGAACGAATTAGAAGCAGATGGAATGAAATGCAGAAAAAATTCCAGAAAAGCACTTCGGAAAACCGCGTTCAAGAAGACTAGCAAGTTCAAGAAACTATCGTGTGGTTCATGATTGCGTAAGCACTCAATCGGCGATGATCAGGAGAGAAAGAAATTCCCGTTGTTAGAATAGTCAAAAGAGACAAACGATACTCCCGATACTTTCCGAATGGAATCGAATGCTAAAGAAAGAAGCAGGTAGAGGCAATTGCTAAAATTACCATCGAGTTATTCTCACTCTATGAATTAACTCAAGAATTCGAAAGTTTTTTTGAAACTATAACTCTTATTTTTTCTCTCTTGCTCTCCTGACTTCAAACATAGAGAAAGAATAACAAGAGGGCGAATCTTGAACAAAAATATTTTCCATGGTCGATCCAGTACTGGATCGAGTTTTTACTCATTGCTGAGTGTTTCGCGCTCTTCTCTTTTGCTATTGCCAATGCCACTGTGTTTCCATTGCTGCTCTGAGCATTTGTTTCCTATCCACTACTGAATCGTTGATACATTACTCAATGCTTCGCTCTCTTGACTTTGTTTACCTTCGTTTGTGTGTTTGCACTGATGCTCTCAGAATTCGTTCGTTCGTAAGAAGAGTTGAGCGATGGAATCTTGTATGTCAAAGGAGGAGAGAATGAATCGGTTGATCGATTTCTTGATAAAAGCAGGGGTTGAGGGAACAAGGCAATTTGACTTCTTTACGTCTGTCGGTCTATTAAGCTTGGATTTTTTTTTCGCTTTATTATTTTTCGGTTATTAAAGGAATTTTGTTTTTTGTAACATTTTGCCGCCATAATAAACTGTTTATTATTTTAAATTAGGTTTATTATTAAATTAGGTTATCGTCAATTGTTATTTTATATATATAAAATGATAATATAATTGTTGTACCAATTTTTTTTTTTATTGCCAGCCCATAGGCAATGCTTCCTTAATAGAACTAAAATCATAAATTTTAAAAATGTTTGTCTTTAAAATAATTTTAATAATGGTTTTGGAAAATACAATAACAAGGTAAATTCATATAACATCAGACAGAAGTACTTCAGTTGTTAGTACAAAATAACAAACACAAAGTTGATCTTCCGATTCCTTCGTATAACGTGTTCAATGTGCTGATATGCCGACTAAAGTATTCTTCTTCTTAAATCTTCTGCCTATACAAATTCTTCAAGAACACGCTATGCTCGGAACGTAGATCGTGCCAGCGCTTTACAAAGCTTGGACATCGAACAAGAAGCAGAACAAAGCTAGGAAAAGCAAAATTTCTTCCAAAAACCTTAAAATGCAATTTTTAAATCGATTTCAGTCGGACGGACGGCTGCACATGGTTTGTTTGTGTAAGAGAAGCAAAAGAAGACGAATCGCACCGTTCTTCTCATCGCCCGCTGTACTCCACAAATTGATCGATTCTTTCTTTCACACTTTACTTGGCATACGAGAGTTGGATCGATCTCTTCTTACGCATGTTCGCTTGCATTGTTAGTGCAAAATAACAGAAGCCAAGACGATTTTCCGCTCCCTTCATACTCATTAAAACGATCTTTCGAACCCCTCACTCATTAGAAGATCATTCAATTTTGCTTTGTTATCAGCGCTGAGAAAATTACACACTGACTCACAAAACAATGCATAGTAGATCCGAATAATGAGAGAAAGACACAAAGCAAAAATTGAGAAACTGAAATCGCGTGCTCTCTGCTTGTTGATTCATTTCGCACTCATTGCGCTTCTTCGTTTCCCTTGCGGACCGACCGCTTCAATGTCGCCGATGAGTACATTTGGCTGATTCGGCCTCTTGTTATTCTTTCTCTATGCTTCAAAGCATGGCAGAAACGATTTGTAACTCGAAATTCTTTTCAATGGGATAGATCCTTGTCTTCTTTATTAATTCATGACACTCAGCTTCAGAGCTCACATAATGAGGTTGTATCACTAAAACAGGTAGTTAATGCAATTGAAGGTCAGGTACAAATCTTTTATTTAGTTACTAGTTATAATTGTTAATATTTGTACGTAAATTCCTTATAAAAATACCTGTTTCCCTAAAGGTTTATCCTTTCCACTCCTTTAGCGACATTTATTCGATTGATTATATTAGTCAATATTTGTTCGCACTTGCTCGATATTTATTCCTACCTTTTGCACACGGCAACAACAATTACAAAATTCATTTGGAATGCCATCGTTGAATTCATGTTTTATATGTCAGAAAATATTGATTCGGGCAGAATTATTTTTGTACAATTGTATTTTTCATTTACTTACGAAAATATATTTTACAAACAATCCCAAGTTATGGCTATTATAAATGCCACTGATCCTGAGACGCTTTGGCGCCTTGCTCAACCCGTGAAATATTCAGGCTACGAGAATATAGTAATGATGAAGGCTGTTGGAAGCAAAGACTAACTTCTGATGTAACTAAATCCTTATATTCTCTCACTTCAGTATATCTCCTACACCAACACGGAATATGCGACCGTATGGCATTACATAAGGAGCACTAAGGGGTGCATTCAGATGCTGAATATGTTCAACTATTTGTATAACATATTGTACATGGTGGGCCTTAGTATAGCGCAAGTAATCATGATGAATCCCTATGCATTTGCCTTGATTGCAGTCTATCTCATTCTCATGTACGTTGTTGGAAGGTACTTGTAAGTATTTCATTGGGGGATTCACACTTGCTCTGGTAATTCTTTGTAATCTAAAAATCATGGTAGTATATTTTCAAACGTCATAACGCTGTGCAAGCAATGGAACATGGTAGCGTATAACTTTGGAACCTCCGTGGTCATGGGTATCATTGTCTTGCCCAATACTATATCTATCTTATCCTCATGGAATATGCACGAAGAAAACGGATCGATACGTTTTACTGAACTATTAGGCAAAGCATTCATATGCTTCTTTGCTGCAAATATAACACGCAGCATGAAGCATCATTGGAGTCTGATGCCAACTGTATTCTACCTTAACATTGCATTAATCGGTTCCGGCGGAATCTACCTCTTCCAAGCGATGTTCTTCAACGACGATAATACACCACTTTCGTATAGTTTTATTATTCATGGAACATTCATGATCATCTTATACCTGGTCTACCGCACGATGATGATGTTACAACCCAGTACTATTAGCAGATCCGTCGATTTGGAAGAGTCTGGATATAGAACCGAAAGTCTAGCATCTGGTGACTACAAAAAAGAAAACCTAGTAGATAACGAAGTGAATCCTTGCGATGTCTTTTTCGATTCGAGTAATATTCATAATAATCGACTCAAATCAAATGGTCTGTTTATTGCTCTAATGGTACATCCACCGTCATACCTGAGTCTGTATTTTCAATATCGACTAAATCCAGGTTTTTTTCTAGGCTCCTGTTCGGTTTGTTGTTTCATTCCTGGTGCCGGTGGTCACAACAAGTCGTCCCCTCAACGGATGGTGCAAGTTTCAGGCAATCACCAGTTTAGTCTTGTTTCCATTTCGGTTCTATTTCCTGTCAAATTCATTTGTTTACTATGAACTTATAATGCTCTGTGTCCTGGCTGCAATACTTACGAAAGTGGGAACCGATAAGAAGCAGATACCGCCATACCATTTCGTAAGTGATGGTCACGTGTTCAAGTGCAGTCGACAATAACTAAAATATTCTTGTTTCTACAGTTTTATGGATTGTTTGGTATACTTGCCGCTTCAACAATCTATCAAACGCTTGACGCTGAAGTGGAAACTTTAATTTGGCAAATCTTTGGCCTTAGCCACTTGGACCTAGATGCGATACTGATGGCCAAATTGGTTTCACAGGCTCTGTATGGTAAGGTTATGCTTTAACATATGTACGTAATCATAATTATCGAAATATCTGACTTGAAAACTTTTAAATAACATCACGACATAACCAAATGGTTTATTTATAATAGTTTCAGCTTTTTTCCACGCAATGGTGAAGGAAGGTTATCTTCACATGGCCTACACTATGATCATAGGCGTGACTATATACTTCACTTACGCCTGTTTACCCTTGATGTTTTCTCATGGTTTCGCTTGTGACGAAGAAGTAAGTGAATGCGTTTTCTGAACCCTCGAATGTCTCGAACCCAGTCTACTATTGCAGTCTGCTCTTTCAGCCGACGTTGAGGCCACATATTATTTCATGTTGGTAACGTTTGGGGTGCTCTTTCTCGGCGTTGCTTTGAGGGATTTTGAGTTGCACATTAGCCTTGGTTTCACCATCCTCTACGTATGTTTGTCCTACATCATGATACGTTTTAATTATGTGGATCCACTTGGCTCTCAATATGCGACAGAAATGTTCAGGGACGCGAATCACACCGAGTTGATTGGGCTTGATTAAAAAAGCAAAACTAAACGACTTCCAGAATTTAAATCAAAATCAACAAATATATACCTCAGTATACATGTTAAAATAATTTTTATATATTTTGTAGATTTTATTGAAATCAAATAATTTCAACATTCGTAAATACAAAAATTATATTGCAAAATTATGCAATTGTGTTTTAATTCAAACTGGTTTTATTAATTAGTTTTGAATCAGTAACTATATGTTATTCTAAGTATGCAAATAAAGTAGATCGAGCCTTATAACATTCGGAACAACCCTTTTTGCTGCAAATTAAGTAAAACAACAAATAAGATTATTAGTAAAAGTTTGTTCCTTGTACTGTTGGTGGAAGTTTCTGAACAACTTTTACTCCCTTACATAATTGTAAATATAATATAGTTTGCACAACTGGTAATATCTTAAAGATCAACTTACAAAATAACATCAACATCTCCTTTCTCGCTTGGTTAACAATCTATTAACTGTGATCTGAAACTGAAAGTACATCCTATTTGTACTGAACTTGTAATAATTGTAATAGTAATAATGCTAGTAGCCTTTGGTGTTTCACCAAAGCACATTTACTTTTTCGGTTATAACCATAATTTCGGTTTATACATAAATAAACTTTCAGAAACATTCACATATACAAGACAGTATTCAACCAGGCAGCATAGTTTTAAATGGTAAAGTCATAATAATACAATACAATACATAATAAAAATAAGTTTATTCTGCCAATTAAGTGTTCACTTCGGAAGAATAGAAACATTTTTGGTTTAACAGCTTGACGAAGCATATTTGTTGTTATCTAGAATTTTATTTATTAGCAACTTTTAATATAGTACAACAAGTCAATATAGTAAGCTGTAATGATTTTATACAATATTATACATTAATGTTTAGAATTTATTAAATCAAAATCTATAGTCAACAATAATTTGGCAAGCAATTATACATACAATTTTCAATTATTTTGGCAAGTATCGCACATTTTTCAATGATCTTATATTTATTTAGCAATTCTAAACTACATACAGACTATATGTACGTTAAATTCTATAAATCTAATGGACGAACCAATTCAAGATGAAGTGTTATCTTTCTGAGTTATAGACGAACAGATGCCCCATAGCATGTTGCTCAAAATATGTATGCATTTATATACAGTGTGCAATATTCACTCATTCCATTGCGAGTTCCATTACGAGAAACTTTGGACATCGTAAATTCGGTTTGACAACTCCGATGAGTGTGAATTTCACGGCCAATTCATTCTACAAGCTTGTTGGTTGTGCTAAAGTATTCGTCACCTTCGTTGTGTCGTTTGCATTTAGGTTGTCAAACATTACAGCCTTGTCAACCATCTCACGCGCAGGTTGGACATTCCAACAATATGTGTTCACCTTGATGTCTTCGAGGTGCTGACGCAAGTCTTGCAAAACTGGATGCTGGTGCTGCAGGTACAAGTTTTGCAGCTCCTTCAAAGTCTGATGCAGTTTCTGCACCGGGCATTCGATGCGGTTTGCATTATACTTGCACTCGCATTCCTTGAAATAAAAAACTTCAATTAATTGAAATTAGTCTAAATCGTAGAATAACTGAATAAAAGACCTTCCGTGTCTGCATCAGAACGTTGAGCAAATAGCGTTGCACATCCGATTTTTGCAACTGACCCTCCTGTTGCCACATCTTCAGAAGGTTCAGTATACCATCGTTATCCTCTGCCCCGTGAACGATGCCGCTGCGATCGCTCTGCAACGTCGATTGTAGCTCCTTGGAGGGCGACAGTTTCTTGTAGTTGCTACACAAAATGCTCAGATTGCAAATATCTTGGGTCAGCCTCTGTCGATGGTTGTTTTTTGGATGAAAATTGTTTGGAATTAGCTATGGTTTGGTTAGCCACTTGATTGAGTTTAGATATTTTCTGATGGTGGGCCAACCTGATAGTTTACTTTTACTTTTCATGTTGTTGAGATTGTAGGCGTGATTAAATGCCAATGACAATGAAGAATGTTGCGATTGATTATGACAAGACGAGGAATTGTGACGATGACAATGATGAATAATAATGATAAAAATTGATTGCTTTGCTTGCTTTTTTATGTAGAAAATATTTAGTTGTAGATACGCTATTGCAATAAAAGGCTTTTAAGCAGTTGCAGCTGCATTGAGAACACAAAGATAAAACACAACATGGGATGAAAAAGCGTTTGCCAAAACTCTTCAATACTGCAGCAGCATATTATTCGAGTGCTTATTAATAATATATTTATATACTTTACATGGAAATTGTTCGTCTTAACACTACAATCGAAATGGTTAAAAACATTTATTTCGAATTCAAATGCATTCTTAAACAAGTCATAAAAGTTTTTAAATAATAATAAAATTTGCCAGCTGAACATTACCAGTCCTTGTTTGGTTAACGGCTATTGTTTCTTTTGGTCTACATGCTAACTGATAACTTATTTTATTGGGGCAAAATATCCAACCTTTTTGTCAGACTGTCAAAGTATTCGCCTGGTTGTTAAAAAATCACCAAAAAGATAGACAACAGAATTTTCTTACGATCGTTTTATTAGAAAAAGGTGTAAAAATACGAAATTAAGTTAAATCATACAACAATAAACAATTCTAAGTTTACAAAAACATAATTTATTTTAAATTAAAACAGTACAAAATAAAATCACTACAAAAAATTTGAGTATCTTACAAAAGTGCAGTCGGGAAATTTATAGTATTTTACTTCTCGTAATTTTAGTTGCAGAAAACAATTTTTATTCTGATCTTAGTTAGCGCTAGGTACCTAAGTGAGTATGTATGTGTGTGTGTGTGTGCGTGTGTGCGCCTATACGTATACGTATGAAGTTATGTGTGTGTGTGTGTCTGCTTATACGTATGAAGTTATCTGTGTAGTATTTGCTGTTTAGAGTGTTTTCACCTTACAACAGCAGTTGCAACCAGAGCATTTTTAATCATAATTTAGTCACTTAAGGAAAAAAATTTGATGTCTTTAAACAAATATAGAAGCTATTCCTTCTATTCAAATCAGTTAAAGTAACCATCCAATTGCTGATTGATACCTATGGTATGATAATAGATATGTTTTGTGGAATCTTCTAGAAGTTAATATAAGTTTGCTCCCTTTAAATATACAACACAATAACAAATAAATAGTTCCTTATTACAAAAGAATTGATTCCTCGAAGTGATTCTATCTGAAGCTTCTATATACGGTGTGTGAGTGCACGCGATGAATTTTCTACATAAAATTTGCACATGCTTGGTACTTCCGATATTATTTCACTATGTTAAAATCTTACATCGATCTCATTACGATGTCGCTGCATTTCAGCTTTGCTGCTGGACAAATCGTTTTTCTTCAGCATCAGTTCCTGGGTGGCATCCACTAGATCATCCTGTAGTTTTGCGTTCACATGCTGCAAGTCTTTGAGCTTCTCCAGCATATCTTCCTTATTTTGTTGTAATTTATTTCTATTTCAAATAAACAGTTTTTAGGTTTCTTTTTGACTTTTAAGTAGACTTTTTTAAGTTCTCACTTGTCCATTATTAATTGCTGTATACAGTTGTCATTGTCCATTTGGATTAGTCGCAAAACTTTTAGCAACTTGGTGACTATAGTATCCACTTCTATGACCTGGTCCACCACTGTTTGTGCCGAACAATATTCTGCCAGCGAGGGCATTTCCGACAAGGAATCGTGGCAGCTTACAGCGTCTTCGGAGACGCTGTTCAGTTCGTCGAGTTGACTGCTATAAGAAAAAAAAAAATGCCGTCAGACGATTAATTCTTCTAAAGTACATTGAGCAAAATCGTACTTTAAATGCAAAGGAACCTTGTGAATCGACAAAGAATTCATTTTTATATCCATCTGCTGCCGATTCGTTATGGCCTGCGACAGATTGTGCAACGACTCGTCGCCAGTAGCCTTCCCCAGTTCCGAGGACCCATCTTTCTGCGCCATGATTCCGAGACACTTTGTCGTTGACACAAGGTTGTGTGAATGTGAATCGGGCATAGTGACGTCCTCCAATACATTGTCCATTATTAAGCAGGGTTCAGTTTCGGAATCTAGCATTTCTGTTGTGGAATCAGAGTCTTCTAGAAGATAGCGTGTTGAAATATACCGTTGGGCGTTCTTGCGATTAATCAGGCCTGCTTAGTCAACTTACCGCCATTTGTTGTTACTGCTTCCTGCTGTGGATGACTTTTTTTGCTGCGCGAAAGCAACTTCTTGCCGGACGGAGTGGTTGCATGTCGAATGGCACTGATTACAGCAGCAATGAATGACTGATTTCTTTGCGGCGACAAAGATCCATCGCTTGTCTGTGGATAGCTATTGTCGACGAAGAGTTTTGCTGCAGCAGAACTTTGTGCAGTTGCATTTTCACACGCGGTACCATCGTTAATGTTGCTGCTGTTCGCAGAGCTCTCAGTCTGATAGACTATATCCTGAGAGAAGAAAGAAACACTGAAGTCATTAAGGAGTCTGAAGAATAAATAATAATAATAGTCTACCTATGGAGAGGGTACACATTTACGTTTTATTTTTTTTTTTCGGAAGCTTATATCAAGCTTTAGAATCTTCTTTTAAAATAATATATTTGATTACTTGATAAAGTAAATCTTACTTCCAAATCTTGCTCGGAAATGTTGTAAGACATAACCAGTTGGTCCACAAGGCTATCTAGACGCGAGTGCAGTCCAGATAATGACATCGAAGCTCCCGATACCGAAGAATTCTGTTGTGCAATCAGATCCTTACTTTTGTGTTCCAGCGCAACGTATTTCGATTGCAGTGTCCGGTTCTCTTGCCTTTATCCCAAGTGGAAAAGAAAATGACATTGTATAACCTTGTATAACCCAATTCTATCCATGTACAACTGTACAAATTCTCACCTGCGCTGTTCATTGAGACGCACCAAATGGCGGCATTCGTCCCGCAGTACTTTTATTTCCTCATCCTTGGTAATCAGAAGCCGCTTACAAGAGCGATATTCCTGCTCCATTTCCTTGAGGGCGTCACACATGGCCGCTTTCTCGTGCTGTAGAAAATCATGCAGTTCGTTAGACTCTTGCTCAATGGCCACCTTCTCTTGCAAGAGACTATCCTGCATCAGTAGCGACCGTTCCATTTCCGCTTGCAGCGTGCAACAGAGCTGTCTTAACTTTGTAATCTCTTGCTGCTTCTCGTGCAGCTCGTGGCCGGACATCTGTATTTGTGATTCCAGCATAAGCAGGCTGTCGCACCGCACGTCACCGTCTTCGTTGGGCGTTCCAGAGGCATGTGCTAACTCCAGCATCCCCATCACGCGCTCCGTATTCAAATGCAGCTCCCGCTGTATGACCAGCTTCTCCTCGCGTTCTTTCTTCAGCTGCATTTCCAACTGCGTAGCTCTCTGCGCATTCTCACTTAGCTTAGTGGCAAACTCACCCTCGCGTTGGCGCATGCGATGTATTTCATCATGTAGTCGCTCCAATTCTCTGTCGCGTATATCAGACTGAGTATGTGCGTCACAGAACTCGACGGCATCGACTGCCACTAACAGCGGCGCCGTACCCGTCATGACTTTTTCCAAGTCCAGACCTGTGATTGCAGTCTGCGCACTGATTTCATGATAAATTCGTGTCTTTGGCACTGCAAGCGTCTTCTTGCTGCGGGCAAGCGAAGAAGTTCTGCTTAATGTGGATGTGGCAGTTGATAGCGGCGTTATGTTTGCTGGCGGCAGCATCTTAGATGTGTTGCCATACGCATTAGCCAGGCTTCTTCGGGAACTTAGAATAACGGAGGAAATCATGCGAGGGTTGGAGAATGGATCGCGGGAGGTGGAGCTGCTGCGCGAGCTTCTTCCAGTCAGATCTTCCACGGATTTCTGTTTGCGTCGCCTTGGCAGTGTGCCATATGGATTTACAGAAGAACCCGTTTTGGCCTCCATAGAAATCATGTTGGCACGCAACTTCATGGATGCGAGATCGGGTGTGGCAGACATACCGCGCTTGTTCTGCGTTGAAGGCCAGCGACCATCATCAGATGGTGTGCCAGGAGTACGCGCTCTAGACAAGGATGGAGTGCGCTGCACAAGGCGCTGCATGCCGGGCGTCGAATGAACCGTTGTAGGCGTTGAGGGGAATGTAGCTGGGAAGGTGTCGGGTTTGTGCGGTTTGACACGCGCTTGAGATGGTCGGGAGGCCATAGCAGGAGTGGATTTGTTGCTGCTTGTGGCTGCAGTGATGCACTTCTCACGTGATCTTGCACGGTCGCGCGCTTGCCACAAGCTCGCTGCTTCAGTAGCATTATGACGTGTTAAGGAAGCCGTACGTGTTATTCCACTAATTCTTGGACGAGTTCTGGTGCTGTTATTAAACTGACCTGCAGTTGAAGTGGGCGTAGTTGCTGCGTGGATGTCTATAACAATAGTGTGGATTCGGAGTAAATAGTGATGATTGTATACACGCTAAAGTCCAACCTACCTTTTTCTCGGATGGTCCTGCCGTTCGGTGTAGTATGCGGTTCGAACATCGCAACCTTCTTCTTGACGCTACTGATGGACTTGCGACTGCCATTTGTCACTTGGCACTGACCAGCCAACGAAGAACTCTCGCTGCCATTTTCACTACAGCATTCATAGTTAGTGGTGTTGTTGGGAGTGCGAGGTCGCAGTGCCGAGCCAGGTGATGCTCTCGCGGTCTTCAGCTCACACATATCTGAGCTGTAGCTTATCATGCTAGAGTCGCAGGATACGTTGCCCTGGAAGCCGTTGGGCGACTCATCCAAACCACCGCAAGTGCTGCTGGCGTATCCTCCGCTGTTGTTGCTTAGTGCACGTTGCAATGTGACGTTATTGATCGTTGTTGTTGCAATATCCACACCACTGTCGCTACCATCGCAGAAGTTGGGCTGGTTACGTTTTTGGATGCAGATCCCATCATCTGCCAAATCCAAGGTATTCACTTTGTTGCCCAGAAGCTCCTCGCACACATCACTTGCCTCCAGCATGCAGACGTTGCGCTGCTCTTCGCGTTCGCGGGCACCAGCAAAATATGAGCTATCCTCAAATGAGCTGCGCGTGCTTTCAGATTGCGAAATCATATTGGTTGCAATTACAAATGCCAAAGAAACCTGTTATTTCTCGGCGACGACACACAACATTTGAACTGAAATGGGAAAATGAAAATATGTATAAACATATATTTCTAAATTAAAAAAAAAGGTTATGTATGTACATATATAGGCAATTAATATGAAAACTTTTTACGTGTCTAATAAGAAAATTTTACTATCTCTAGAACTCTCAAAGTTCACAAGTATATCCTAATTTACTGGTTGTTTTTGTGTCGCGTCGATTTGCATGATTTAATTGTATTTTTAGGCTTTACAGACAAAAGTAGGAAATGACATTTTCAACTTGAAAGTAATTTGCCAACACTGAGGTGCTGATGCATTCGAGTGCATCGCATATTGAAATCTGAACCATTGGAGACGAGAACTTTTCGCAACTACGCCGAGCTGTGAAGCATAAATCCATGAACTCGTGTTACATCCACGCATTGCGAAATTTATAATTAGATCTAAGAATTTCATATATTTTCACGCACTTTTGAGGATATAGCAAATACTTATATGGTACTTAGTATAATCTCCAAATAATAAAACCCGAATGCGAGGAAAACGAAACCACTCATTAGATTATATAAGAAGCTGTTTACATTATTTTAAACACTAAAAATATTTAGACACTTATAGTAACTACAGTAGAGTAATTTTAGTTAATAAAATTATAAGTGGCAATTAATGTGTTTTGACCTCTTTTTATATGCATTTTTTTACACAGAGTGTACACAGAGGTTTTAAATAGTGCTCGTTCTTTCGATCTTTTTTTGCTTTTATTTTCGGAGACATTTGCGGTCAAGTTAGGTGAACGATTTGTCCGCATATTTGTTCAAAAGTGGACTAGAGAAGTCTGTCTGAGTTTACATGGCACTTCTAGAGCACATCTGTTACAACGCTCAAAATAATATGTGAGTATGTACAATGTACATGTACTGCACTTCAATTTTGTATACGAATTTAGTAGCCCTTAACAATGAAAAAGCTTTGTGTTTTAATTAATACTGCAAACAAATAAATATGATTGCATTTATTTTTAATTGGTTTTCAATCTGTAGACTGCAGAAACTGTACACGTTTGAGAACGTCTCCGATTAAGAATGAGTTCCAAACTGTCGTCACAAATATCACGAAATATGCTTCAAGTAATTTTGAAAAACTTGCATCGACCCAAAGAAAAGACAACACAGCAACTGGAGCAAATAGAAAGGTAGATGAAGAATTCGCCCACAGCTTGTGCAAGTATAAGTCCATGTGTACATTTTTTGGTATATTCAAGAGTCTGATCGCGCAAAGTGTGAAACATGGCAACATATTGAAATCCCCAAAAATCGATAAACAAGGAAACTTTTCTAGATCTATACAACATGAAAGAAGGACTTTTTAAGTAAAAAACGTCGGCAGAAAAGTCGTTTTAACCCTTTATATGGGTTTTCCCAAAAAACGAATTTTATAAATAGCACAATTCTGTAAAATTGTTCACATATCAACCACATTCACTATATTGTTACATCGATGAACTGTTAGCGCTACAAACAGATTTTAAAGAAGTTTTAAGCATTTTTTAAAGTGAATCTTACACACGTCAGACAAAATATGGTACTATATGCAAGGAGTATTTTGGCTTACGTGAGTACGAGAATTTAGTTAATTTTTGTATTTATATTAAGTGGAGACTAATCACAATGGTACCAATTGACGGCTTCTAAAACATAACTCTCGTAGAGACTACACTTCGTTTTCCTTCTCCTTTGTGTTTGTGGATTTCTTATAGAATTGAATATTGTCTGTCAATATATGTACATAGAATGATAACCTAGCTAGCCTATAATATGTGGGAAAGAGTTCTCAGATGCTGACTTTAATGTACAAACAAACCACAGCAAAACAACATCGAATTTATGATGATGTGGTGTGTGTTTTTATCATGGTAGAGTATTTAAACTTCGACCATGCCGCACATGAAGCTTCTGCTGCTTTTATTTTGAGGTTTTCTGCAACTAAAGATTGTGATTATAATTGCAATGGAAGAAGCCAGAAAAGAAGAAGAAAAGAAGCAATGCATTGCAAGTTGTCGCGGAACAACAGATAGAGTCGCACCATGCGGCCTCAGAGTGCTAAAAAAAAGAGTAGCGACATAAAAGATACATAAAGTCGATTGAATGCGTTTGTGTTTTGTTGTTGTTGTTATTTAAGATTCAGCCTACTTCGGCGTTGGTTTGATGACGGACAGAGGAACGGACTTGAAGCAGCGATTCGGCCAGCAAGTTAGCTTAATTCCGATGTGTAACGGTAGATAATTAATACGTCGTCACTCCCCATCACTATGGAATGACCATCACTGTTAAGTTGGTTTTATAATTGATATCATAATCTTAATAATAATCATATGTAATCGTTTTTCAATTTATTAATAATTGCTTATAATGGCTTTATTTGTTTATTTTCAAGCTGAAGACAAACCCATTAAAGGTGTAGTTTAAAGAAAAGTATTAAGTTTCCAGTACAGAACAAACGTGTTCACGGTTTTTTACATTTACTGTTCGAATACGCCCAGCAGGAGGTACCCAATTCTTAAATATGATATACGTGACTTAAATATTTGATTAAAGGCACCCCGTGACCCGGTTTAATAAGCACTTTTTACCAGTCACAGTCAACCAAATTTTATGCGGTAACTTAAACAATCAAGTGATGCACCTGCTTCGCTGCAATATCCACCCCTTTCAAAGAATAGAGCTTTTATAGCCACCCACTTGTGCCTTGTCATAACTGTGCTTTTATTAGAGTGCTTAATTTCTCAGACTCCTAGAAATCCAAGAAGTGTATATGTTCACCGGATGTTCATACGAGAAGTCAAGAATCAATTCCGCACCATCGTGGATTATAGGTGGCGGAGGTCAATGGAATAATATATTTTACTGTACTACTGTACAGAACTTAATTCAAATCATGTAGCTCTCGCAGCATAACACCGAAGCGATTTTAATGCCGAAGACGAACATCGGAAAAATTATAAACGGCAATCAGAGGCGACTGGACTAGAAGAATGGAAGGAGATGTGTGTCTATGAACATCTACACTCTGAAAAAAATATCAATTATCATTCCAAGAAGCAAGGAAAAACAGCTGCAACTTTACACAAATTGTACCATGATAATGTTGCCATCGGATCTCTCATGCTTCTCATAAAAAAGGAACCTTTAAACTCTCAACCTACAAGGAAGTCTGAAAGCATTTGATTAAAATTGAGTTGTGTTTTTAACAGATTTTCATCATCATCATGCCAAGTGATAACCTTTCAGTGGTGATACTTTTCTTGGAGTGTATATGAGTTCAGTTCAAAGTCGTAAATATGCTGCGAGCGAATTGCGAAACATGTGCACGTCGTTTGTGGCCCGTTGGTTGCTGTTACTGCTGCACTTTCCCGCATCTTTTCACTTGATTCAAGCAGCGCGCCATTTCATTTTATGGCGCAAAGAAAGAAGCAAGAATCGCAAGCGCTTTTCGAATTTGAATCCGTATCTGTTAAATTGGCGCTGTGCTGCTAGACAGGCCGAGGCAAGACTGTGGCAACTCAGCTCTGTTAAAATGAGTGCATCTATTTTCTAACCACTCTTCCAACTGGCGTGCCGATCTGAACGTCCCCTCGTCGTCCCCAGTCTGGTGATACCCATAAACCACAGTCAACTCAGTCCAGCCCGCCAGCCAAGCGGTCGTCAGCTCGCACTACGCTCATACGTTTGGCATGTTAAACAATTCATTCATTTCATATCCAATTTTGAATTAATTTATTTTTGTTACATACACATATGCTTCTGGCTAGTGTTGTTGTTGTTTTTGTTGCCACTGGAGCAGCTTTGAATTGCAGCAGACGTGCGATTTTCTCCTCTTTTCTTTCAGTTTTTCTTTTTTCTGCTTCTTTATTGGTACTTAAACGAACTTCCTGCCTAACGGTTTACTTAATTTGACGTATGGTTTTAGTTTATAAATTATAATATCGAATTTAAATACAAGAATTAAATAATAGTACACTATTTATTGGCGAAAACGTATTGGAAAATGATTTATGAAAAATATTGAAAAGCCAATGAGATGAGATGCTAAACTATTTATGAAATTACTTTGGTAGATACATTAAAGTGTCTGAAATTAATTGAATTTTATCGAATTATGTCGTATTTGTTGCGGACGAAAGAGATTTGTTTCAAAGGGAAAACAGAAATTGAAAGGACAGAAGGAGACAAAAGGTACCATTAATGAATGTTTGACCACACTTTCAAAGCTCTTCTAGGAAAATTTGTCTTTTACACTCCTCAATATTTTCAGATCGTTCCTAAAAGAGGCTCATTTTACTGCCAGTGATAAAAGAATTCATATTTACTGTCCAACCACAACGCAACGACGTCGCAATCGATTGCGATTTCATATTTAATCGCACCTCCCTAGAGAGTTTATTAGAAACAATTATTAGAAAGACTACAGGGAACTCCAAAGAGACAAAATTCACTATATTGTTTATGACGATTATGTTTATTATGATTATGGTTGTGTTTATCTTAAGGTTGGTTTGTTTACAAACAAATCGAATTGGTCGCCTCTGGTGGATGGGTCACGCATACGTTCGAGCAAGCAACCGAAGTTCATGTGGGCCACAATAAAACACTCCACACTCTGTCGGAATACAGAAATAGTTATGCATAAAGTATGTAATTGCAAGAAACGTTACGATATGTTCATTCATAATGCGTAGCGAATGACATGCATGTATTCGGTGGCTCGGTTTCTGAACGTTCAAATGGAGAGAAACGTTACTAAAAGAAGTTTTACTGTGACAGTATCGCGTTCTAGATTGTCCGTTGTTTTTTTCTTTTTTCATTGTCAAGCCTAAAGACACTGACCCACTTTAAAGAAACATTTGTCTTAAAACATTCATACTATGCTCCAATCTTTAGACTTTGTCTTTGGACTTCTATTTGCTTGGTGTATCTGCTTATCGTTGTTGTACACAAATGAAGATACATAATCCTGCAAAGAAATCCGATCATTTGCTACTGACTGACATCTTTTCGATTTCCTTTGCCACATACTAAAAATTCTGTATGTGCAAAATGCTGGTCTTATAGACATACCGAGTTATACGAAGCAATACTGTACTATTGGTCACACGGGTCATTTATCATTTTGTCTATCGTGGAACAATTTTCTTACTACTGTGAAAGCAATAATATGTTGCTATTAAAAACGGTTTTTTTTTGTCAATTATGATCATTCAGGTGCGAGGCTTAGATTTGGCTAATAATTAATTAAAAACTGGAATCTTAAAATCGGATTAAGAAACTTTAGACGTGCACGAAAGAAAATTTTACGAAAGAGTTTCTTAATCAATCTCAAAATACAGGAGCAGTTAAGTTTGGCATAAATCCATGCGAAAGTGTATAAATTGAACATCCTTGAGAGAATGCAGATTCTGGAAAGAGTAAGATTCCAGCACTTAAGTTAATAGAAAAAAGTGTTGATTTCATTAGCATTCTGGTCTCCAGCAACCAAACCTTTAGTATCAGTTTAACGTGAATATTTGATTTTTGTGTCGCACTCTTGGTAGATCCCCCCTCAAATAAGCAGATCCAGAGTAAAACTGGTTCGTAAATCAACATTTAAAAATGACATAACATTAAATCCGACAGAGAGACAGAACATCAAATTCTAGGATGAATATACTAAAAACTGCTTTCAGTTTTAAGCACTGGGCTTTATTTAATCCCTGCTACCCTCTGGTATTAATTTTATCTGTCTGTAATATTAATTAACAAACTTAACTAGATACTAGTAAGGTACGCAGACATCAGTAAGTACGTAATAGATAAAATATTCATTATTATTATCATTTTTGCAAATCTTTTGGATAAGAATTTTATTGACTTTGTTTAGATAAGCCTATGTTTTGTTAAATTGCGTTGCTTTAGACGACACTTTCTAATGGAATCAATACCAATACACATACATACATACACGTTTGTTACGATGCATTAAAAAAATTGAAGATTATCCAAATGCTCATCTACTAAGTTCGGGTTCAAAACATCCTCCAGTGCCGTAGCTAGGAGACGGTGTTATTTTCTAAAGCAGGTAAGAGTTCTCCTCCGTTTTTGTGGAGTAGAGGAGAGAAGTACCTACAAATCGATATATCGTTCGTTGAAATATAATAAACTGTACACACGCTAGACGGATGATATATTTTATGTATAGTGATTTACATTCGATTTCAAAATGAATAAGTTTATGTTATATACATATTTTATAAACCGAAACTGAAGATAGCATATTATAATACATTAAATATCATTTGATATAATTAAATAGAATACTATGTGTATTTATAAATATACCATCAACTACAAATACAAATATTGCAAATATTGATACAAATATTGCAATTAAAATTAATGAAAACAATGTCACCGCTACTTCTTCGCCGGGTGCCACCATTGCTCGCTACGCCACTGCTATTTCAATATATTGTGTAATCGTAGCCGTAGCTGCTGAAACTAGCTGCTGAAGACATCCTTCTATTGTCGTCAAACTAATTAAGCAACAACTCCCGTTCTAAATTCGTTAACTAACACAAAATGTGCGTGAAATATCCACAATTTAGAGAAAATGTGTAGAAGTTTTAAGATTATGCAAAACGCTAACCATGTGCGGCCATGTGATATCTTTCTCTAAGAAGTATTCTACAGGATTTGCAGAGAAGCTCCGGATGGGGATATTCAAGAGAGTCGCACTTATTAAACAAAAGCAAACGATTTTTTATTGCGATGCTGAGAAGAGTTTACTTGAATACATCTGCCAGACATAAAATACATATGTATAAATTTTGTATATAAACGGATATTTATTATATTTATTATTATATTTAGTATCCGACGATATAGGAAGACGATTAAAGCATAGAAAACTGGATATTGAGACTGGATATTGATTAGTTTAATTTCTTAACTTCATGCACTCAGATTGTACCTCAATCATTAACATTTTGTTGTGGTTCCGCATTATTCTAAAACGTAAGTTAGACTCTTTGTAATACCCTTGCAACACCCATGATTATTATTTGATCTTTATTAACCCTGATTAAAGCAAATTCATAGAATATTTTTCAAGCGTCCAAAAGGCGACTATATATCATGCAGAGAGCAAAAACGACAGCTGTCCTTGTGATCACAACAACAATGTCAAGAAGGTCGACTGAAGGCTGCAGGAACAAAGATGAAGACGTATGTTACAAAGACGATGTTCATTGCAGGGTGCAATTTGTGCAAGCTGCACCGACACAACAAAGAAACTTGGATCACATTGTTCTTGCCAGATAATTAAAATTCTTTAAAGGAGGATTATTACTCTGCGTTCGCTGTTTAGATAATTTTCTATTTAAACGAACTAATGTGAATTTAGTTTAAGTTTATCGTTCGTTATATTAAAACAAGTTTTACTGGATTTGTCAACATATCAATAAATACATCACCATATATTTTAATCATTAAGATTGGCCCATTAATTCGTCAGGAAAACTATTACTTCAAGCATAACTCAACCAAGATTTTTTAATCAATTAAGAATCCCTGTTACTATATTTTTTACTTACAAAACTTTCTGAGTAAACCCTGCGATTTTGCAACAACTCGTGGATTTTCTTGAACTGCCCTGTGTAACTTCTTTTCCGCCTGTTTACAGATTTTATTGCTTTAAAGTGGGTGTATTAAATGGTTTCATGTGACTTTTAAGCCGTGCATCAAAATTGGAAAATCAATCGACTTCCTTGCTGTAGGCAGAACTGCAGTTCTGAAGTGCTTAACCGTAACGTTTATTTAGTTTCTTCACTTTTATTTGCACACACTTTGTTTCCAAGTTAAAAAAGTAAAAACCAAAATGCAAAAATTAAAAGTAATCAAATTAATTGATTTTCACTCCATAGTCCGGAACAAGGAAAACTCGAAAACTGTACGACACACACAAATAAAAACAAACCGCACTCGACGTTCTTTAGCACTGGACTGAAATAAAAATGTTAATGCACCCAAAAATGCTGCCAAACTTTAAGACAATAATGGACCAGTGCTGCCAATATTCTTGCTATTGTTGTTGTATGGTTGACAAATCTTCATTTGTGCATTATTTATTTGTTTGAACAGCATTTAAGATGCATGCAGTGCTGCAGTTAAAACCAGAGATTACCAGAGTAGTCTTTGGCTAAAACATAGAGCATTTTTTTTTTATAAAAATTAACAATACAAAGAGCAAGAAGTATTAGTAGTACTAATAAAGTTTTGATTTTTACATTGAAAGCATTGTTGAGCAAAAACTTCTCCATAAACTTCATTCCTTCAATTGGAAAAAATAAATTGTCTTGGCTCTAGCATTCAATTGCTTAATTTCAAAAATTACATAAATTAATGCATAATTTAAGTATACAATTATAAGCTCAGTTCTCCTTTCGAACAACGCCTAGAGTTTTAATTAGTCGGATGTATAAAATAAAGTTTTCATTCACTTCCACTTTTCACATCTTGAAAAACATCTCAGACAACTTTTTATTATTAACGGGTCGTTATCAAGACTACTACATTACTTTACTCTTGACTAAATAAACCAACAACTTATAATAGCTAAAAAGATCGTAGTTTTATGTATGGTAATACTTACATTCCCATTCATATAATTTTTTATAAAATATAAGAATATATTTAAAATTATAAACACGACGTATCTGTATAGAACGTACCTTAATATAGAATATAGTGGAAGTTTACGCATGTTAAATACTAATTAGTATCTTCAAATTTATACTTAAGAGTAAAATACAGGCGATCGATGACGTATCGATTGCAAAAAAACCAATTTTATACTTAAGCTTAATACAGACGATAGATCTAGTTTCGATTGCAAAAGAACCAATTTTATACTTAAGTTAAATACAGACGATGGTAATCGTTGGCGCCGAAAGCACAATTACACTTGGGACACTTGCGTTGCCGTGTTTCGTACCGCGTCCGCAAGCAATCGTAACAGAATACATGAAAGCATTTCGAGAGTACTGCATCCTTACGTTTAACTTTGCAAGACGGACATGTGAGCGTCTCCTTATACTCACGTATCTCCTCCAGCATCACCTCATCGATAGTGGTGCCTGCCATTTCGATTTTCTTCATGCGCTCAGCCTTGCGTTTGAATTGTGCCAACTCCTCCTGCAGACGTTTTGTTTTGTAGGCTTCAGCTTCAAGTGAGCTAGTCTTCTCCGCTACAACCTGTTGCGCTTCCTTCATCTGGGAGTGATATTTTTCTAAATGCAGCTTCAAATCCGCAGCCGACTGTGCCGACTCTATGGCCTTGCGTTTGTGCATTTCCATTGCTTGTTGACGCAGCACCAGTTCCTTCTCGATAGTCGCAACTGTGTTTTGCAAACTGCGCTCTTTTTCCTCGAGCTTACGCAGCACAATGTGCATGGCTTCGATTTGTGTATCTCGCGTTGCCATTTGATCCTCAAGTATTTGTTTCTCTTCGCGCAACAGCTTATGCATTTGATTCGACTTGATGCGCTCGGACATGAGTTTGAAATTGGCATCATCCTTCTCACGCAACTGTTGAATTAACCTTGAATTTTGCTCTTGCATATCTTCAAAGGCCTGGCCAGTAACTTCCATTTCATTGAGCAGTGCCTCTTCCTCATGCGAACCAACAAAAGGCCTCACATAATTAGCTCCGCCTGGCTGGGTGCCCCATGGATTTTCCGGCGGCTTCTGATTTGCCACCTGTTTCTGTAATTCATACTTTTGTTCCTCCAGCTGTTTTATTTTACGTAATGCTTCCTCGTCTGCGAGCTTTTTGCGTTCCTCACGTTTACTTTCTTGCAATTTCTTTAGTTGTTGGCGCAGTTCTTCGATTTCGGATCGCAGCTTTTTCTCAATAGCCATTAACTGCACTTTATCGCGTTGGTCCTTGGAAACGCCTTTGTACATGTCCAAGAGGAGTTTCATTTCCTTCTGATCATTTAATGCTTTTCTGTAAAATTTCATACATTTAAAAGATCATTTTAAGTGACTTTCAAATTTAAGTCACTTCACTTACTTTAATTGGGCTCGAAGATCTCTCACGAATTCGGACTCGGCAATCTTTACATCTTTCGTTTTTTGCGCATCTTTAACATCTTTTTCTACTTTTATTGTAGCGCCGCTTGCAACTGTCGTCGATTGACCGCCTAATCCACTTTGCCCTTCTTTTTTATCTCCAATAGCTGTTCCCGGTGACAATTTTTCCTGCTTAATGTTATCTTTCGAATCCTTTAAATTCTCATCATCGTGATCATCTTCAGCTATTTGTAAAAAATTAAGTTTTTATTATAAAAACAACACCAGAGCTGCCAACAAAAACATCAGCTTAATTTCTAAATAAGAAGCAATCAGGTTGAGAATAATAAACAAAAGAACCTGTTACCTTTTATATGCGAACCACCAGACGATTCATCTTTTACAGTGGCAGCAACATCGCCAACCATGTTGCCGACGGCAACGCCTGAACCCGGTTCATCCTTCGCATTTCCGCTACCTTCCGTCTTAACGTCTTCAGCCGATCCAGGGTGCAGTTTATTGGACTCCAGTTTCGCAAGTGCCTCATCCAATTCCTTTCGCAACTGTAAAACAAAAACAAGAGAAAGGAATTTTATTCCCGTCTTTGAGTAATGGCTGAGTGTACCTTCACATTATCTGCTGAGGTGTCCTTGTATTTCCGTTTGTAGCGCTGCACTTCACCTTTCAGCTGGCCGTTGTGATTCTGCAGCGAAGTGATCAAATGTCGCATTTCCCGATTGATGGGAGCTGTTTGTTCATTTGCTGCCATATTTTGTTCGAATTCTATGCGTAGCGTTTCATACTCCTTGCGTATTTGAGCCAGCACATCTTCCATTTGTATCATTTCACTGCGAACCTTCTTCTGTGCAATCAACTCCTCACTTTCCATGACTTCGATCTGACGCAAATGTTGGTTTTTGCTCGTCTGCAACTGGTTACGTGTTTCATCCAGCATAGTCTTGATTTGCATGGATTCATTGTAAAGTACGGAAAACTGAGATTGCAAACATTTGTATTCGGTTGTTTCGACAATCACAGATTCTGGAAGCTGACGGATCTGAAATAATAACATGTATTACCAGATATTTTCACTTTTCGCACAAATTAAAAAAAACAGAGGTTGTTTTTACTCACATCCATTTTAAGCTTCTCCACTTCCTTTAAAGCGTCACGATGCGTAGCGTGCAATTTGTCCAATTCCTGCAAGCGATTGTTTGCCAATTCACGATACTCCTCCAACTCCTTCTGTAAATCTTCAAAGTGTTGACTATTCATATTTGATGGGGTGACACATTTGACAGCACTGCTTGCCGAACTCTTATTGGGATCACCATGCATCTGATGGTATGCCTTCAACTTCTCAATAGCCTCAGCTAAATGGTTCTCTAGTTTATCATTCCGACAGTGAATCTTCTCTAGATCATATTGCAATTCATCGATTTGATTCTTCAGTTCAGCATTTTCAGTCTCTTTGGCGGTGAGTGCGTCCTGAAATTCTTTCGTTTTAAGAGACATGGTACGGAATTTTTCGTGCAGCGACGTGTTCAAGTTTTGCAAATTGCAGTTTTCCGTCATGACCTCTATGTGTGTTTGCTTCAGGGTCTCGTCGATTTGAAGCATACTATTGGTTAGTTCATTTTCATTTGTTGGAGCCGAATTTCCGCTTCCATCTTTGAGAGCTATCGTTATCTTTTCATTGCGTTGCATAATGCGGTCGATGACCTGCACTATCTTGGCTACGGCTCGCTTTGAGACCTGGACACGATTTGCTAATTTGTCATCCAGCTCTTCCTTGTCCCATGTCGAAAGTTGAGTAAGAAAGGAAGTAGTGACTTCATTCTCATTTTTGTTCTCAGACTCATCGGCAGTCTCTGCGTCAAAGCGCTGTAAAAGAACACGAATGTCTTCGTTAAGTTGATTCCAATATCGATTGACAACATTAAGCACAGCATCATCTTGAGTCTGACGCTTTTCAAGTTGCTCGATGCGATGGCGTAGCTCTGCCTCGCTACGCATACGCTGTTCAATGCGCTGTGCTAATTTTTTATTCTGAAATTCGAGCACTTTTATATCCATCTCTTCGAGGGTGGACACTGGCCCAATGAGATGCGGCTCGAAGTGGACCTTCTTAATGGGCGGCTGTCCAATGTTCATACTGCTTACAGTAGATACACCACCACTCGAATCGTCAGCACCACGTTTAGACATAATTTTCCGTCGATCGTAATTCAAAGGTTTATATACTAAGAAATATACTAAATGGGTATTGATTAATTGATAAAGGTCAGATTTCAGTTCATAACGTGGGAAGTTCAATACCCCAGAAACCATAAAAATATAGTAGAAACATAGAATAATACTTAAAAACTATTTTGTGCTTATCCACTTACTTGTTGCTGTAAAATCAACCTATTAAATAAAAATTTAGAACACCGCTTCCCAAAAAATTAAAAATTCTGAAAGCTGTATGAATCCACAATGCTTGTGTATATATGGACGTACGTGCAGATAGCAACGAAAGTAAACAACGATTTAGCGTGGTTTATATATGATCATTGCTGGGAGGAAAACAAATTTATACCTTGGAAAGTTGTACACTGGGGATTTCGCCAGACGTAAAGTCAGAATGAAGCTAGAATCCATGAATGAATTGGGAATAAACACAGATACTTGGTCTTTCTTCGCTTCGAAAACTACAGCACAAATAATACGTTTTCTCATATGTGTAGTAGACGTTTTGCTGTTGAAGGTGAAAAAGCAAGCGTGAGTCGAGCACAAGCGTAACCATATTTTAAGCACTCCGATCACAAAATTGTACAACGAGTATGCTCGATAGCGTAACAAAGTCCTTAGAAGTACCTAAATGAGCTCATTCATATATAAAATTAACTTTTTGTATGGTGGTTGACAAAGTTAAAGGTACGGTCAAACAGAACGCGTAAATAATCGCCGCCACGCGTAGATTATACGCGGAGGCAGTCAAACATAACGCGGCACTACTTTCATTTACACAAATCAGCTGTTCGTGTCTGTGAATAGTAGAATGCCATATTGATAGTAATTGAATTTATTGCATGGGATTTGTCACTTTCTCTGGGGAATTTGGTTGTGTGATATGAAAAATTTCTCAGGGAAACAGTATTTCATATTTGCACGGCCATATGTTGTGAGACACAAATATTTCATCGAAACATTAGTGTGTTGCAAAAATTTTCGTCTTTATATTAAAAATAAATTGAAGTGTACCTTCAAAGAAGTGTGTCAAATATGTCTTCCGATGAAGAACTACTGTTGCTGCTAATTGCGAAGAGAAGAGTTAAGCGAAGGCGTCCCTGGGTAAGCCAAATAAATGAAGCGCGGGAGCAGTTCGGCGAGTTCCACCATCTATACAGAGATTTAGAAAATAATGATGAAAAATTTTGGACATATTTCCGAATGACGCGATGCAAGTTTGAAGAGCTTCATGAGCTGGTGAAGCCACAAATTGAGAGTCCGGATCTATTGTATTATATATGCATGGATTTTTTCTAACCAATTCAATTAGCATGTCTAGCATTTTTAAAGAAATGAAGAAATAACAAAACCACGAAAAACAGAAAATTTAACAGCACCACGAAAAAAATAGATCTGAATAACACAGCAGATGGCAACGCAGTGAATTGCAGTTCTAACCATTTTTCTACTCACACTCCTAAAATACACACATACTTGTACAAGATTTTGCAAAATTTTCTAACGCGCTACTCCGATCTTTTCTGCCGCTCTACTACGCGTCAGTTTTTACGCCGAGTAGCGCGTTTCTGTTTGACTACCTCCATAAGAACCTGTGTAATGCAACTGCCTTCGCGGCAATCGCCGCGGGGCGGCGATTATTTACGCGTTCTGTTTGACCGTACCTTAATGGAAAGATGGAGTGGAATGTGTTGTGTTTGTGTGTTTGCAAGCAAACATATTCGACGAGAGAGTAAAATAGTTCATTTCTTTGGACTGTTTTGCGGATATTACACTATGAACATTGTTTGTTGGCGATGAACTATTTCTGCTCTGTCTCAAAATTTTCTTCAGAATTGTAATTACACATGGAGCAAACAAATATCAATATTTACAAATACATTTGAAAATTGTAAATGAGATTAGGTCAATTGTAAATGAGAATAGGTCAATTGTAAATGAGAGCAGATCAAGTGTAAATGAGACTTTTTTTAGAGACGTAGTTCTATCATTTTCGTTATTAATGATGCATCTCTGCATATCATTTCCAATCACCATACCACATTTCAGCTTCCTAGGTCTTTTCCAAATTACGACGACGAAATCAGTGCCACTCCCATCCACAGTGTTCAAGCTATCTCCTTATTAAATTTCAAATCGCTGCAGCGGTTTAGCCATGAAAAGGTAACGGCAGACAGAGAGACAGACTTTTGTTTTTCTATATTAGTATGGATATATTTGTTTATAATTTGATCAGAATTCTATAATAATAATAATAATCTATAAATTAAAATTACATCTTTAAATTGCTTGAAGGTCATACAAGCATTTTTGTTCTCTGCAGTGTCCAATATACACAATGTTTTCTTCAGACACCAATTTTTTCTTTTCGTCCACCTCTTTGTTTTCCTGCATTACTGCCACTGTTTACCCAACGGAATGCGGTTTTATAATTAATACTCAGTGAACTTGCGAGGTCTTTCCAACCGCTTCCACGATTGCATGCTTCGACAATTCTTTCCCTGTCTTGAGCATTATACGACTAATATTTCTTCCGTTCTACACCTTCTTTAGCTAATAGATAACATATTTTATTAAAAAAGTATTTGATATTGAAAAAAAAATCTCAATTACACTTGATTTGTTCTCATTTACAATTGACCTATTCTCATTTACAATTGACCTAACCTCATTTATAATTGACCTATTACCATTTACAATTGACCTAATCTCAATTACACTTGGAAAATCTCATTTACACTTGACCTATTCTCATTTTCACATGGACAATCTCATTTACAATTGACCTAGTCGCATTTACAATTGTCCTATTCTCATTTACATTTGGAAAATCTCATTTACAATTGACCTATTCTCATTTACATTTGGAAAATCTTATTTAAAATTTACCTATTCTCATTTACACTTGGAAATGGTGTAGAACACCGTTTTAATCGAAGTTTGTTGTCGTCGACCAGAAACATTTTCGCAGATCATTTTCTCTAGATGAACTCAACTCAACCTGAGAGCGTAAGGTTGACAGCTTTGTACAAAAGGCAAAAACAATTTTACAGTTATTTCGAACAATGTTCGTAGTGTAATATCCGCATTTGATCGAACAACTGTTTGCAATGTAATATGGGCTTAAAACGTTCGTAAAGCGAAAAGACTTCGAAAACCCTCAGAAATTCTATTTCTATTACATTCAAATTCAAATACCAAATTTCAAAACATTCAAATATTTGCCCTGAAACGTATTATTATTATTGTTATATATTTAGTGTACACATGATATATTTAAACTAAAAGCACATAAAATATACATCCGTGGTTAATTTAAAAGGATTGATAGTGGAGCGCTTGTCTAATGGTCATGCATTCGACTTCGTCAATTTTGATGCTATTTGTCTTAATATTGATTTCCTCTTCCTGCATAATCTGTACATGCAGCAAGTAACGCAGTGAAGCTTTATTCTCAGCGATCTTAATCTGAATTTTCTCTAAGGATATATTTAAAGCATCCAACTCATGATAAAGAGCTTCTTGTACACTGTCGCAAGTCAATTCAAGGCCAGGGCGACGGCTACGATTGCTCAGACGGGTCTGACAAAGCTTCTTTGATTTGAGCTTGTCTTCCAACTCCTTCTCCAAAACGTGTATGTTGCGAGTAACATCGGTAATATGATTCATGGTGTCATTGTGCTTGTTTTCCAAAACGTGCTTGATGTACTTCATTTCTGTAATGCGCCGCTCATAAGCTTCGTTGCTGCGATCGGTTTGATTCTGCATATCTTCGCAAACTTGCTGCAGCAATAGATCGATGTAGGCACGCAGCTGTGCAGCAGAGTTCAATTCCTTCGAATTGTTCTCGAGATTCTTATAAGTCTGCTGCTGCCATTCGCCAAGTGTATATAAACTACGGAAATATGAACGAAAACATAAACTGTGGTTTTTCAAACCGAAAACTGTACCAACCAGAACTTTGCATTCAAATCCTGTCCCACTCCCAGATTACGTTGTGTTTGGCGCAGTGTTAGATTCTTTTCATCAATCATCAGCGATTTGTCCTTTTGCCTCAAATCCTTATCCAACAAATACATTGTTGCTCGCAGTTTGCGTATTTGATCGGTTGCCTCCTTTAGTGTTTTATCCATTAAACACTGGCACCCTTTGATTACCTTTAGCTCGATTTGCATCTGACGATCGACTTCATCGTTGACTAAGTCCACACCGATCCGACCCTCTCGAAATATTAAGCAGTTCACACATATGGCTAGCGACTTTTCCCGTAGGAATTCAATTGCATTCAGCACCCGCTTTTGATATGTACTTAATGCTTCATCTTCGAGAAGAGCGGTTTTCTTTTGTTTGTTGAGTTCTTCAACTAGAAATCGAATTTCAGTTGCACGTTCTCGGAGATGATGCTCGACCTCGCGCTGCCAATTCTTTGTGGTATCATTTGTTTCTTCGACTATACGTTGAGATTCTCTACATAAGAAACAAAACCCAACATAGTTGGAGCGTTTGAAATGGATATGTGGATCTATATTAGAGACTATATATTTGTTATAAATAGAAAATAACTGTTTGAAATTCAGTTGATATGTAAATCGTCAAGTGATTTTAGCATTAGGATCCTTTTCTCATTAGAGCATTTTTCTTTTGCATATGTATATGTACCAAGGTTTATAGAATAAAAGGTTGCGCCAGTAAACAAAGAAAAGTGGTCTCGTTCTGCGCATCTACGTCAATAAGTATTTCTAAAATCACTAGGGTCACAACACACGGTACAATTGCCAAACTTGAAAAGTGGCATGAAGAAGAGTTAGAACATGTTAAATGTTACTCGAACGCTCCGATTTTGTGTTACTTTTTTGTTGTTGTAGTCTTATACGGTACTTCACTTCATTATTCATTATTGGAATAATAATTCACACAATAATTCACTTCAAACATTCACATTAAAAATTATTGCTATAACCAGTGTGCAGGCGCCTCGAAACAAAATTTCAATACAAATACTTATTGACGTCATTTGACGTCCCTGTCAAACGAAAAAACATAACGGACCTGTGCGTGGCGCAACCTTCTTTCTATAAACCTTGTATATGTACAGTAAAAAATAACGTGCTTATTCGATTCTTAAAAATTGTCATGAAAAATTTTCTCTTCAAAGAAATTTCCGTTCAGTTGTCAAAAATGGTAGCGAAAAAATTGGCGACGATTTATTTGTATCGAGATATACATATAAAAAGAATTGCATGATAAATTGATTTTTGATTTTATCGCTTCGAATTCATTCATTCTTGTAATTTTATTTTTATATATACATAAGTCAAAGAGACCCTTTCTTCATTGAAGATATACTTACTCTAGAATTCTTTCTGCCAAACGTTCCTGATCACATATAATTCGATATTTAATTTTATTATTGAACTCCCAGTCGTCGTGCGAATATTTCGGTGGTGTTCTTGCAACAGGACCCAATTCAATACCAGTCAAGTGAACTCCAGCAACTTTACGACATTTCATTTGCTGCTGGTACATCTCTGGTGTTATTTATATTTTCGCCTTCCCTTACAAACGATAATAATTTAATTAATTTATTTCAAAATAGAAAAAAACGAAGCACAAATATCGAGTGCGACGTACAACTGGAGCCAGGCATCTACTTTAATGAAAATTTTCGAAGCAACGAAATCAGTTGCAAGGTGTGGAATATTGAAAACTTTGCAAGAAAATTAAATCGATCGCTCCTAGTGATATATGTAAGGTTGCCTAGAGTCACTTCTAACCATAATATAATACACGACCGACCAACCACGACCGAGGAGAGGAAATTATGAAAAAAAATTACATACTTAGAAAAACTTCTTAGATTTCGGCAGATACAGTTTTTCTACAGAATGTTTTCTACAAAACTGTAGAATATGTTTGTTTAATGTTCATCTAAAAATTTTTATTATGAATACTAAACTTCAAACTAAATTAACACATCGTATTTTTATTAAATGTTCGTGTATTTTTATTAAAATCGGTTCATTACAGATTCATTAAGTATTCAAAATTCTTCTATATACAAAATTAACTTAATTTCAATAAAAATAATTAAATTTTTTATACATATAAGTTTTATAAGAAACCCACATGTCCACATAACGTATGTTCATCATGTACATTAATTGTTGTATACAATTGTACGAGTAATACAATTTGTTGTCAATGATTCGCTGTGTATTTAAATTCAACTACATGATGATATTCAAATCCTTCATGAACTTAGTTATGCTCTAATAATAACTACACTATACATACTTTAGTATGTATAAGAATTTATATGGTTTACATTCACTTCTGACGTTTCTATTTATTTGACGATGCAAATAAACCTGCTTTAATATAAATATTTTCAACGATGATAACAATTTTAATTATTCACTTTACTTCGGCGCAATTACTAACTAAACCACGGCTTAAACTTTTATTGCGAGTGTAAGCGGAAGTTTGTTAATTGATATACTACACACAGCAGCAGAAGTGGGTATTGAAAAAATGTTTTCCTGCCGCACAAACAATTTATATAAAACAATAGTCGTTAGTTAATAAAGTAATAAGTTTAAAAATGTCCAAACTTCATATTAAAAGTAGGTTAAGTTAGTTTAAAAGGAAACCAATCAAGGTAAGTTAGTTACACTCTCTCGTCTTCCTATTGACTCATCGAACACTTGTAAAAATCAATCAAATCACGGGCGTTAATAACGCGTACAGAATCAAGACTTGTTTACGTTCAACTAGGAAACTACTTTAGATTTTAATTTGTTATAATGATTAAATGAAGAATTTGAAAAGAAACTACTCAATAAAACAAGGTAATAAAAATGGAAATTTTACAAGTTTTTAGTACATCCATAAATATTAATGGTAAAAAGTGGTAATGGTAGAAAACAGTTTTTACTTTGAAGAACAGCTGGATTTGTTTAATGAAATATTACATTCTTTCTTGTTGATAAGTTGGTGTTTGCTGCTTGAAAACGAAAGGCAGTGTGTTTGTTGCGTATTTGCGTCTGTTGATATTTTTATTTAATAAAGAATTGCGTACAATTTATATTCAGTAAACATTGCAAAATAATTTAATAACATGGTAAAAGTAAAATGATGTGAGTGATTACAATAAGACATTTCTAGAATTCCTTTTTCAGTATTGAAATGATATACAAACAGAGTGTTTTGCAACGTCGTTCTGTTTCTGTATATTTTGTTTTTGTTTGTTTTTGGTTTGCTATTTTTGCTTTCGTATTTAGTGCTTATATGTTTTTAGTAACAAAAATAATTGCTTCTGAGGTATTTAAATTTATTTGTAAGAATTATTTTGTAGTTTCTGTTGTCTTTTGTTCTATTAAAATAAAAGTTTAGCACCCTTTGATTACTTTTGCTTAAAACATTTTTAAATTATTGTTTGAACCTTCTTACTTTTAGAAATGTTTCCCTTTCTCTTGTTTGTGCTTGTCGCCCTTTATCTCACTCACTCCTTCCTTTCAAGTCAAGACTTTTATAAGTTGAGGCCAGAAATAAAATGATTAAAATTAAGTTTGTACTAATAAAATAATTTGCAAGTTCTATGCATAGAATTGATTAAATAATTAAATTAAACAATTGCATTTTTCAAACATTCAACGAAAACATACTATATATAGTTTCTTTTTAACATCATCTTGTAAGAATGCATCTTTTAACAACATTTTTAATAGTAAGAAGAAGTCTGCAATAATTAAATTTTTGGTTTTAGTAATTTAATAAATCAGAGGTAAAAAATTAAAACAGAGCGCAGAGACTTAGCATAACAATCACCTGCTTCAATATATGTATATGCCAAGAAATTCATATTTATTGGTCATAGCTCGAAACCTGATTTTTTAAATTTCTAATAAATAGAAAAAAAAACGAAATCAAATTCTAATCGAATTGAGTCCAATGCTTCTTAACCATTTCGAAATACTTTTACGCTTCCTATTTCTTAAAAAAATGATTGATTTAGATGAGCGAAAAATAACGTGTTACAATTTTTAAATTTATTATATTTTAGTTTTTGACCAGCAGACTTTCACGTAGAAACAATCCGATTATTGATTGCATGTAGTATTTTTAATTATTCTGTTGAATTATACTTTTTCTACATACAATGCTAACTCATTTGTTAAATTATGCAATATATTCATGACTGGGAAATCACTTTCTCGTGGCAGCATATGGCTCATATATTATTTTTTTTTTATTTTTAAAAGCGTTATTGTTATTTGTTGTTCTATTTTGTTAATATTTTTATTAACTTCTGTTAAAATTTATTTCAATATAAGAGAAATGTCGAATTTTCATTAAAGTAGAGTTCTCTGATATAACTTTGTACCTAAAAAGTGTAATAAAATCATATTTGGAATTATTCCATGTAGTTCAAGTCGTTAAGCGTAAATCGAAGAAATAAATATAGCCTAATTTTCTCTTTATGTTTCTGTTAGTTGTTTGGTAATTAGATATTTATTTCTAATTTACTAAATGTGCTTGTGATCTTAGAGATTAGAGACCCCAGTTATAGTAACATTCAGTAGCAATTATAATCAATATTATAATCCAGTTCGTAGCGTGAAAAATTCGCATAAATCAACAGACATGAGCCCGTCTGGCGATTATTTCTTTGCTTCTTAACTCGTTAACTTTTATTCAAAATAAATAAGAAAATGTAATGAAAGATAACAGGAATAAAACATTTTACTAAAAATGTATGGATTTAATACAAATACAATTTGATGTCTCAAATAAAATATACAATTGTTCAATAACTATTCTTTTGTATGAAGATTCCAGTTTCCGGTCTCCAACTTAAGCTAGTTTCAAGTTGTATAGTACATACGATAAATTATTATTTTAAGTTGTTGTTATAATAATTTATTTTTTATATGTTTTCCATCTTTATTCCTTAATTCTTATAGTTTTAATAGCAAAAAATATATATAAAACGAAAAATGTACTTGTATGTATGTTTAACTCATTGTTGTTGTTGTTACTTTGTATTTTAATTACAGCTAGGATAACGATATCATCGTATTTTCGTTAAATAACTTTCAAATTTCTTTCTGTTTATGCTTGCTTCTCTAATCTTGCTCTCATGGTTCTTTTATTTCTAATTGCTTTTTATAAGTGCTCCTCGTGGCAGACACGCATGTTATACTCGCAGTACCTCGTTCTGTTATAGCATTAGTTATGCTGTTTTTTTATTTTTGCGATAATTTGGTTAAATTAGATTAAATTTGGCGTGTGCACCAAGAGGATTCGCCCAACTACACAATGGGCATACCCTGGACATCCATCATTTCATCTTGCGGCGATGGTCGCGGTGCAAATGTTTGCAGGTGTGACGGTGTGGCGCGTGTGAACAGATTTCTTTGCGCTGGAAATTGCAAACGATAGGACCCATCATGGTTTTGCCGTGGCGTGCGCCTGGGCGATCTGGCTGGCATACGATTGGCGCGATGCATGTCTTCTAGTATTGACGGTGCAACATACGTGAAACCCTGTAAAAATGAAGAGTAAAATCAGTTTTTCTATCAGACTATTAACGCTATCGTATGCGTTTATTGTATAATTTGGTTATGTTGATTTTCAGTGCAAAAAATCATTGGGAATTCTGATTTAACTGATTTAACTGCTTTTGGTGCAGTGATGACATGTGCTCGTAGTTGCATTAAATATTTGCGTGTAAACTCGATTGCAGGCAGATGTATATCTATGTCAGTCCAACGACGGGCCGAAGATGCTGGCTTACCAGGTTCAACTGAAAATGCTCCAGAGTCTAGAGTTGTTGGTCTATACAGAGTTGAGAGACAAGAACATCATATTGTTGCGCGGAGGAAGCTCAGTATTTGGCCAACAATTTACAGATGTTTTATTGCAAAACTAATGGCTCCAAGATCAAACTTTTACAGACTTTTACTGAGCGACCCACCGAGTTCAAGCACACGGATCTAATTAAGGAGGTGGAAAAGAAATACGCAGACAAACGTATTTTTTTATTGTTCGCTATTACTTTCAATAATGTTCAATAATGTTCAATAATTTACAACATTATCTTGAACTACAATATACAGGGTGGAACGCGAAAGGTACGCCAAAAAGCTAGGACGGGTAGGTTGGGTCGAGTCAAGAAAAAAATCGTATGGGAGGGGTGGTGCATTTTCCACCGTTTAGGCGGGAGGGGGCATTTTCTAAAAACCCGACTTAACATCGGAAAAAATATTAGTAAAAAATAATCGTTAGATCTAGATAACTTTTGCTTGCTGATTTTAAAAGCCTAATGTCGGCTTCTTAATATCCTTTTTAAATTAGTTCCTACGTCTAACAGTTTTTAAGAAAATTAATGCCAAATTTAAAATTTTAAATAAAAATTCCGAAAAAGAATTTTTAGTCACAATTTTTTTTTTAAATACCTTATTAAGTATAAATATTTTTCTGACCGTAAAATTCAGATCCGTAATCAGAGACCGTAATCAGATCTAGAGAGAATGCTTCAAACCGGAAGGATCTATGTTTTGTAGTTTCCGAGAAAAGTGAAAATTACGAAGCATACTTTCCTTTCAAATACCAATTTTTTGGCTACTTGTGTTTTATCACTGGTGCAAAAATACGGAAAAAGGAGGGAGTTTAGTTCGTAATTTTCCATTTTCTCAGGAACTGCACAAGATGGATCATTCGTGCTTGAAATATTTTCTTTAACATTGATTGGAAAATTTTGTGATCAGAAAAATATTTATACTTAATACCGTATTTTTAAAAAAAAATTGCGAACAAACATTTTTTTCGGAATTTTTATTCCAAATTTTAAGTTTGGCATTAATTTTCTCAAAAACTGTTCGACATTCAAACTTAAAAAGGATATTAAGAAGCGGACATTTGGCTTTGAAAATCAGCAAGCAAAAGTTATCTAGATCTAACGATTATTTTTTAATAATATTTTTTCCGATATTAAGTCGGGTTTTTAGAAAATGGCCCCTCCCGCCTAAACGGTGGAAAATGCACCACCCCTCCCATACGATTTTTTTCTTGACTCGACCCAACCTACCCGTCCTAGCTTTTTGGTGTACCTTATGCGTTACACCCTGTATATACCAATATATATATTAATAATTATGAATTGGTACCTATAAATTTAAGATATAAATAATTGCAGTTTCCGGAGTTGCAGTTACAACAGAACAGAAGACAAACTTTTCTTGAAACAGTACTGAAGCTACCAAAGTCATGTACATGCATACATATGTAGGTATATATTGTAACAATTATGCATTTGCACTACAATTTAGTTATCATTATTCATAAAAAAGGCTTGAACACCTACTAAAATTACGATATGGAACCAGGAAAAACGATTTTACTTAACGAAGTATACGCATGCAAATACAGAAAAATAGTGAAAAGCATTGGAAAGGAAATTTAAAGAAAGTACACACCTAAACTGCAAAGGTAAGCAATCAAACCTCGTCTCGGCAAGGTTGTCTATCACGTTTAAGAGTTTTTAAAAGTTGCCGTGATTTTACACATTCGGTTACTATTAATGTGGGGTGATATAAAGAAAGTCAGCAAATACAAACAAAGAAGGAAAAAAATTATGATTGATCTTTCTTTCTCTAAGATTTACTTGATTAAATTTGATTTGTGAAATTTACTGTAGTAGACATCACGACGGTATCAAAAGAATATTATAGAGTCTACAAGCGAAACGCAAATGAAAATATCAACACCGTCAAATTCACGTCACTACAAATTCTTTTAACTTAACTTGTTAACTTGTTACTGTTGTTACCAAAACAAAATCTCGACTTCTTTCACTCGACACCAACCATGAAAGATTAGTCTGCAACGCGAACTCAAAGTGAACGTTTCGTCCGGTTTTAAAGTTCGTCCAGATCACTCTAGAAGACATTCGTGCATTTATATATTTGTTAACCAATACAAAAAGCTTTGGAAATAATAAAAAACACTCAATTTCACTTCAAATCGAGTCTTTGTGAAGAGTAACTAGTGAAGACTTCTTTAACTGCCGAGGGAGCATGCGTCTGTGGGCTCTAACACACACACTCTCGTACTCTCACTCTCTCTCTCTCTCCCGTATAATCTTTTTTACATTATTAGTTATTTTGCTTTGAATTTGAATGAAAAATGAAACTTGCGTACAACGTGTGCCTAGCTTAAGGCAAGTGCAGCACGCAACACTTGTTATCCAACAGGAAAAATCAGCTGAGCACGGTCCAGAATGAAGCGCACCAAATTAGAGCTATCGACACCAACTAGCCAAGCAATAGAGTGGTCATAATTGGGACAGCGACGGTTAGTTTTTGTTGTACTCGTTTTATCAATAAAGTCCATTGAATTGTCTGCCTTCGCATAGATAAAACTGTCCTCGGCCAAGATATTAACTGTAACCGACCTCGTCCAAGTGCAAGCGTCTGGTTTCGAAATTATTGCTGCCCGTGTGCCAAATTTTAGCCGAACAAATTATAAGAGTACAAATTGAAACCGAATAGTTGAAATTTGTTTAGTTCAATTTAGCTGGACAAACAAGGAAATGTTTTGAAATTTTTAATACGCATACATTTTAAAAAAATCAGCAGCAGCAGCAGCAGCAAACTTACCTATTTTTTGCAGAGTATGGCGTTATACAGCGATGTGAGTGGAATTGTATTTTTATGGATTAAGTATTTGAAGCCGATGTCTTTCTTAGGAAGTGTTTTGAGGCCTCTTACATATTAATATCAAATTGGCAGAGTAAATGCGGAAAGTGCATATAAAAATACTCGTAAAAAAAGAAAGCATGCTTTTCAAATAAAATCAAGGCAAAAAAGACATTATTTACACCACTGTTTATGAAACAACCAAGAATTCGTAAAGTACTAAAATTGCACATGAAAGCAAACCACTTTTAGGATGTCGAATTTCACAAACAAATTCAAACAAATAAACAACCATGGTCACTGTCGTCGTTTATTACCATGGAGAGTTTGGATATACGCCTCTCTGTTTGTGGCAATAATTAGTCAAAGAGTGGTTGTGGATGCCGCTGCTATTGCAAAAACCCTTGCTGTAACAAACATGTCCAACACAGCAAAACCAACAACACCAATGACTGCATCCAAATTTACATTGATAACAACAATAATGACAAAAGCACCAACAAAGACAACGATATCTTCATCCACTTTCATCGATCGCGTCGAAGCCACTAACAGAAACTCGGTAGCCTTCTCGAAATTAGAAAAAGAAGTTGGTATGGATAGTAAAAAAAATAAATAAACTTTCTATCAAGATTACAACAATTGTGAAATTTGTTCACATGTCTTCATAATTAAAAATGCACATACTTTAGTTTAACGAAAGCTACTAGAATGCTAAACACTATTTCACACTTCAAATTCTTGTTTTTTAATTAGTAACATTTTTATATTAACCTTGATACCTTGTATTGTTAGTACAGCAACGCTAATCACTTAGATTAGCTAGAGCTAAAAGAGCTCCCTTAGAAGGGCATGTTTTTTTTATAAACTAAATCGATTTTTATACATACACATGTATGTACATTGTACATACATATGTATTTCTTATTCCTTTGTCATAAACGACGAACTTATTGAAAAGCTGCAGAGGTATATATTTGGAAACCATTAAAATTAAAAAAATTATAATATATTTCGTTTAAGTTGAAAGTTTAATAAAACAATGGGCCCCTCTTGTATGGCTGGCACCAGAGGAGAAGTTTATGCCCCTCGGTGTTGAAGAATTTCTGAACCATGTCCACCCAGCGGAGAAGAGTAAAAATATCATCGGCGGCATGCCGATCGGTGACAACTCTAAGAAAGCGTATCTTGTGACAAACGCAGAAATTGGTAACACCAGCTACATTAAAGAATTTCACAGCAACGATATCTGTATATTTTCAGAGGAACTTTTGGAAAACGACAACTCATTTCTCTATGGACGAAAGCCGAGTGAAACTGCTGTACCTATCTACGCAGTCGTTAGTGTTTGCAATGCACCTCCAATAAAAACAACGCCTGCTTATAGCACAATACATGCCTTTAGCGAGCCACAGCCCTTCGATCAGCAATTACAGAGCACGAGAGGTCCTTACATACCCGTTTCTCTGAATCCTCTGGACACTCGTAACAACACTGTGCGCAGATCTTCACGTCTATATCCCATTTTTAAAAAAGTTTTGAAACGCGACGTTGCTCGTCTCACGTCTTCTAAGTTAAACATGGCAATGCCGTTTGACACACCAGGAATTCGTTTCGAAGAAGAAGAATCAAGTATTGGTCCTTTAAGTGTAGAAGAAGCAGCAACTTCACCAGAAACAGACACTGTATCATCGTCGGACTCTGGACAAGTCAATAATTTCATTGCCAATCTAGCACACAATGTAAGATTCACCGGAGTGAGCAATGAGTTCGACAACACTATTACAAAAAACGATGTACCAGAGCCGAACCAGAAACTCGGAATCTCGCAGAAGCAGATACCATCTTTTCACGTCACATATTGGATGTTTTACCCATACAGCCAGGTAGTCTAAAATATCTTTAAAAATGTTAAATTCTCAGTTCTTTTTCTTCTTGATCCTGTAACTCTGTAGGGCAAATCCATGTGTACACTAAGTTTGGGGCCTCTGGGACGAATACCAATTCCAGCTGTGTACGGTTTCTGTCTTGGAAGACTAAAAGATATCGGCAGCCACATAGGCGATTGGGAACACATGAGCCTATTCTTCAATGGCGCCGCTGAACCGAAAGCTATGTACGTGTCAGCACACGATGCAGGGGCTTATTACACGTACAACCAGCTGACAGGAGCGTTCGAGTTTAAAACACAAGAAACACGCAAGGGTATCTTACAAAGACCGAACTTTCCAAAGACAGTTACAACATTTAACAACCACCCGGTGCTTTTTGCAGCAAAGGTAAAAATATTTTGCTATGAAACACCTCATCGAAATTTTATATTCAACACATCAATTTATACGCTCACTTATCTAGGGTTCGCATGGACTTTGGACAGCACCTGGTAAACATCGATTTGTTAAGGTTGCACGTTTGTACGACATAAATGGCTTTGGCACTCCTTGGAACACTTGGAAGGCGGTGGACATAACATACGAACACATGAAATCATATGGTAGAATAGCTTCCACCTGAAAAGACATGTGTAGTTCAATGATATTTTCAAATTCCTAGGTCGTACTTTTATCCCCAGCTGGTTGGCATTCAAAGGAAAATGGGGGAATCCAAAAAGCAAATGTCATCCTTTGCAAGGAATAGGATTAAACTTTTGCGAATACACGGACGGTCCAACAGGGATACCACTAAAGGAACCACATTTTCAATGTGATGCGACATACTGATTGATACGCATGCGATTTCGTTTTATGAAATTAACTTAATTTACCTTAATTTATTAGGTTTTAATATAAAATGTATGATTTCGTATTTATTTAAGCTAACCTAATAAAGTTCGTTTTTACTGCTTACAAAATCTAAATTACCTTCTGGCGTTCCATTAATATCGTGAGTACAATAATATTGATTCAAATACTTTGATAAATAATTGTTTCTTTTGTTCTTATATAGATTCGACAAGGATTGTCGCAGTAAAAATAATTTTAACACTGCACACAAATAGAAATGTATCTAAAAGCGACTTATACAGGGTAGGATGGGTCGCGACAAGAAAAAATCGTATGGGAGGGTGGTCAATTTCCCCCCGTTTAGGCGGGAGGGGCCATTTTATAAATTAATTATAATAATTTACCTTAATTTATTAGGTTTTAATATAAAATGTATGATTTCGTATTTATTTAAGCTAACCTAATAAAGTTCGTTTTTACTGCTTACAAAATCTAAATTACCTTCTGGCGTTCCAATAATATCGTGAATACAATAATATTGATTCAAATACTTTGATAAATAATTGTTTCTTTTGTTCTTATATAGATTCGACAAGGATTGTCGCAGTAAAAATAATTTTAACACTGCACACAAATAGAAATGTATCTAAAAGCGACTTATACAGGGTAGGATGGGTCGCGACAAGAAAAAATCGTATGGGAGGGTGGTCAATTTCCCCCCGTTTAGGCGGGAGGGGCCATTTTATAAAAATCCGATTTAACATCGAAAAAAATAATATTTAAAAAAAATGGTTAAACCTAGATAACGTTTGCTTGGTGATTTTCAAAGCCAAATATCCGCTTCTTAATATCCTTTTTAAATTAGGTTCCTATGTCAAACAGTAGAGAGAATGCTTCAAACCGGAAGGATCTATGTTTTGAAGTTTCCGAAAAATTAAAAGCATACTCATTGAAAACTGAAAATTACGAAGCATACTTTCCTTTTAAATACCAATTTTTGGCTACTTGTGCTTTATTACTGGTGCAAAAATATGAAAGAACACTGCTCTGGGGAAGGAGTTTAGATCGTAATTTTCACTTTTATCGGAAACTACAAAACATAGATCCTTCGGGTTTGAAGCATTCTCTCTACTGTTTGACATAAGAACCTAATTTAAAAAGGATATTCAGAAGCGGATATTTGGCTTTGAAAATCAGCAAGCAAAAGTTACCTAGGTTTAACCATTTTTTTTTAATATTATTTTTTTCGATGTTAAGTCGGATTTTTATAAAATGGCCCCTCCCGCCTAAACGGGGGGAAATTGACCCCGCCCTCCCATATGATTTTTTTCTTGTCTCGACCAACCCTACACGCCCTAGTCTTTTGAGCCCTCTTATGCGAAACACCCTTTATAAGCTTTGCATGCATTGTAATTTTAAAAATTTCTATAAAGCATATAATCCGGGTACAAGTTAAACGTGAATTAGTAAATTGATTTTAAGCTTACTTGGAAAATTAGGTTGGCACTCTCGCTAAGCGTTGTTTCATCTGGCGAATCTACGGGAATTTGTCTTGTGAACCTTGTGTCGAATTGTGAGACGTCATCTTCACTTCTCTAAACATATAAGCAAAGACAATAAAAACCATCTAAAATTCACTTTGATTGTTTGCAACATACTAGAATTGGTTTAATGGGTGGCTCTAATCGTCTAGCGAGCACATCATCCCAATTGACGTGCTTGAAGAATGGATGTGACTGCACAGCAACAGCATCTTCAGGACCACTTCCCAATCTTTGTGGTTCTTGGCGTTTCATTAATCTACGTACTAAGTCTCTGGCTTCCGGTGTGAGGTAGGCAGGTAAATTAAGCTTTGCTTTCAAAATGGTTTCTATTGTTTTCTTTCTATTTTCTGCCGTAAACGGTGGCTGAAATAGAAATAATCACAGTAGAAAATATACCTTTATGAAGTCAATGCGAATACACACCACACCCGTCAGCATATCAAACATTAGAGCACCCAAAGACCACCAATCAACAGCCTTTCCATGACCACTTCTTGTCAAAATTTCTGGAGCCCTGTTAATAGTTAAAACATGCTTTTACAGGTTTTTATCCTTGAATATAGCAGGTTAGTCCCTACATGTATTCGATTGTGCCACAAAATGTATGGGTGACAATACCCTCCTGTATGTGTTCCTTACATAAGCCGAAGTCAGTCAATTTTACGTGTCCTTGTGCGTCAAGCAAAATATTTTCTGGCTTCAGATCGCGATAAATAATGCCGAGCTTATGCAGATGGCCCAAAGCCAATATTATTTCGCTCAAGTAGAAGCTAAAAATATTAAAACAATGGAATTGTAAGTATTTGTTTGGATGCACTCTACAAATCAAATTAAATATTTAATACAATATATAGACGGACTAAGTATACAAGAATTTTGCGATAGGTTAACAATATTATGCCCGCTGTATACATAATCTCTTGCGTTCTAAGACAATGAATGTATTCTCGCTCTTTATTTCCATTACATTAAAAGACGTTTGTTACCTACCATGTTGTGTCCTCCAAAAATATTCCCTCACGTTCTAAATGCATAAATAGTTCTCCACCACTTAAATATTCTAATATTAAATAAAGTTTTCCATCGGTTTGAAATGCATAAACGAGCTCGACAATAAAAGGATGCTGTTAATGAAAATATAACATGACTTTAATATAATTGAACACATTTGCGACAACACAGAACATTAAATTTTCTGCACACTTTTATAACTTCTTTACCTTAACGGCTTCTAAAATATTTCTCTCAGCCCTTGTGTGAGCAGTATCTTTCTGGTTTGTGACTATGGATGCTTTTTTGAGAACTTTCATGGCAAAATATTTATTCGCATCACGTCCAGCAGTTTTACGGACCTTCAAGATATATAAATATATAATATATAGTTTTCCAGAAGTAGATAGTGATCGTAACTCACCTGAAAAACTTTCCCGTACCCTCCCTTTCCAAGCACCTTCTTCAATTCAAAATCCTTCGGTCCCAATTTAATTTTACCAGGATTTACATTATCTTCAGACAACTGTATGGTTTCTTGACCTTCAGCCCTATAATAGAAAAAATTGCTAATAAACAATAGTAAACGAAAAAACTAATAATAACATGATGGTTTTATAACATGATGGGATTGTATTTAAGTACCAGCTGTGGCAACAAGATATCAACTGTGATTAGAACTTAATATTCAGTTAGTAAAAATGATAACAATTATAATTAAATACTTTATTTAACATGTTCGTTTTTTCTCACGTGTATCCACCAAAATATTTATCATTTCTGAAGCACCATAATATATTTTCTCATATACATATAGGCATTTACTTTATAGGTACATTTGTTTGACTTACACTTCTTGAATATTAATGCTAAGTTCAGGCTCCAAGTCGACCTGCAAGAAAAATATATAAAAAACATTTTTAAACAAATGTTATAGAGATATGTATTAGATTATTTTAAATAATGGGACATTTCAAATTAAAAGCCAACTGATATTAGACGCATACATACAAAAATTAAATAATTTGTTTTTCTTTGGAATATATGTATGTTTCATATAATTATATAATTTCTTAGCTTTTTTATTAGATTCTGAAACTATCCTTCACAACTATTAAAAAAGCTCTCATAGGTTTCTCATTATTTAGGCTCTATTTCCAATAATATTGGAAATTTTGAGATTCTTATAGAATCACTAATATTATAGATATATGCGCTTGTGTTAGTGCATAAAAATTGATTTCTTCTCTTTTTGATTATTTAATTGCATTTCTTTTAAAATAGAACTCGGAATGGTGCCAACTCCTTGACTCAAAATTTTTCCGTGTTTTACACTGTTTTGTACGATTGCTATCAGCGCAACATCTCTTCACCGAACACAAACATAACGAAAGCGATATGCTTCCGCCGGGTTACGTTGTCTTCGATCACTGATCACCGTAGTTTCTCACATTACATTACCTAGAATTGACACACTTATTGGTATAAAGTGATTATTTATTTATGCAAGTTTATTTATTCGAAACACTAAACGAACTAAACACAGCAATTTACTATTTATTATTTACAGTGATCAATTTTACTACGTGTTTACTATATTGAGATATCATCATATCATGATTTATTTATTTATTTATTTTATTTATTTTATTTAACAGAACGTGCCGGTTAATTCTCCCAACAGGTTAAAAAAGTACTTAAGAACTAAATACATACAGAAAATGAAAACATTAAAATATATGTATATTAAAAATATATGTAGATTAAATGGTATACAAGGTGTTTCGCATAAGAGGGCTCAAAAGACTAGGGCGTGTAGGATGGGTCGAGACAAGAAAAAAATCGTATGGGAGGGGGGGGTCAATTTCCCCCCGTTTAGGCGGGAGGGGCCATTTTATAAAAATCCGACTTAACATCGAAAAAAATAATATTAAAAAAAAAGGGTTAAACCTAGATAACGTTTGCTTGGTGATTTTCAAAGCCAAATATCCGCTTCAATATCCTTTTTAAATTAGGTTCCTATGTCAAACAGTAGAGAGAATGCTTCAAACCGGAAGGATCTATGTTTTGAAGTTTCCGAAAAATTAAAAGCATACTCATTGAAAACTGAAAATTACGAAGCATACTTTCCTTTTAAATACCAATTTTTCGCTACTTGTGTTTTATTACTGGTGCAAAAATATGAAATAAGACTGCTCTGGGGAAGGAGTTTAGATCATAATTTTCACTTTTATCAGAAACTACAAAACATAGATCCTTCGGGTTTGAAGCACTTCCTCTAGAATTGATTAGAGAATTTTATGGTCGGAAATTTATACTTAATAACGTTAAAAAAAGTTGCGACCAAAAATTTTTTTCGGAATTTTTTTTTTAAAATTTTAACTTTGGCTTTAATTTTCTCAAAAACTGTTTGACATAGGAACTTAATTTAAAAAGGATAATAAGAAGCGGATATTTGGCTTTGAAAATCACCAAGCAAACGTTATCTAGGTCTAACCATTATTTTTTAATATTATTTTTTTCGATGTTAAGTTGTATTTTTATAAAATAGCCCCTCCCGCCTAAACGGGGGGAAATTGAGCCCCCCTCCTATACGATTTTTTTCTTGTCTCGACCCATCCTACACGCCCTAGTCTTTTGAGCCCTCTTATGCGAAACTCCCTATATAATGATACGATGATATAGCACAACACTAAACCTAACTATACAAATCGTCTGCTACAGGTTTAGCTATTTAGCGCAAATTCAAGCCAAATTTTCGAATTTCCATGGGATGGGCATCTGGAAATAGGCTCATTTAGACCATAATTCTCCCTTTGGTGCTCTGTGTAAAAGCATATTGCTTCCCTTGAGGGTTAAATAGATAGAGGATAGTAGATTAATAGAAATGAAGGCGAGTAGCTCAGGGGAATTGATCCTGCCGTCAATTATATCTTTAATAAACATGACGATAAAAAACGCGGGAGACTTAGAATAATAATAATAAGTGATAACGAAAAGGATATGAAGGCATGTTCTCCCAAGTATACAGGCGGTGTGAAGCAAACCTCGTAAACCCCTTGGAACATTCTAGACTGGTTTTATTGAGTTGTCGTAAGGTTGATCCCAAAAAATGCTGGCGTACATCAGAAAGGATCGAACAAGGTTTAAGTAAAACGTTTTAGAAGTGAAAGGATCGAAGAAATCCTTTACACCAATCGATAGAATCACACCAATTCACAAGAGAATTGATTACCTCTTAAAATGTCAAACAATCATTTAATTATTTTACATTACAAAATATTTTTAAATATCCGCGTGACAGAAGCTGAAGCTATGAATAATGTCGTTAACAAATAAAACAAACAGCCGGGGACCTACCTAATCTAACATTCTAACTAACACATTACATGATACACTTACAGGAAAATTATCTTTAAGGAGATATTTGTATTTTGATTTGCTAATCATTACCAAGCCAGTTCTGATATGATATAATGTTTTCTACGACTTGGAAAGAGATTTCGAATCAAATCAGAATACTAAAACAAAAGAATTCCATGAATTAAGTGGACAGTTAAAGCTTCAGTTACTCAATGCAACAGTTCATGAGAAAGTTCAGCCTAAAAAGTTGTACATTTGAACCGTTATATACGGGGATAAAAGTTGTCATACTATTGTTAGAAACAATAAACAATTTTTATTCAGTTTATATTAACTAATATAAATTACTTATAACTTAAAGGTAAAAAAAAAAATGCGTACATTATTAGTACTAAATCGTATTTGATTTTTAACACATTTACAAGAACTTATTTCTCGTTGATAGCCGAGTTTAGAAATTCTTTATCAACGAACGAAATACATGATAAGGTTTAAAGTGGAAGCTTTGCTTATCAACATGTTTAGTTGCTAAATTTCCAAAACAATATTTCCTAGATTCACTTTTTATGATATGATAACTTTAAGTCATTCGGGTTTTATACAATTTTAATGATTTTGGGTAATAAGTAAAAATTCTAGAATTATGTACGATGAAGTTATTAACTTAATTATGATTGCATAACTAGTATATGTAAACGATATTGTCTCGATACTATTTCCATATTTATATTTAAAATCATCACAAAATATAGCCGTTCATTTACTAAGATTGTTTTATGTAAACAACTGAAACCGAAAAACATTAAACAAAGGTGCACGTTAAAAAGTTGAAGCTTCTGCATTAACAGTTTTCACTAGGCTAGAGTTTTAGGTTTATTTAAGATATACACTTTTATGGTTTTAATAACTTTTCCCCTGTCAATTTAATCCACGAATATCAGTGTCTAAGCAACACAGTGGCATATGTATGCAATTGGGCAAATGCCAAGGGCACCAAGTTATCTGGAACATAGATCACGCTGTTCGACTATTTCCATTTTCAAGTAGGGTACAATACAAGTAGTAGGCTGCCGTTTCTGTTGCCGTGGCCGTTCTACATTTTATAACTTGCAAGCTTTCAATTTTTTGTGAGAAATTATTAAAAAAGTTGGTGTTTTTTTTATCATACGGTGATTCAGTTAAAATTAAGACGACACGTTTCTATACCAAATTCAGTATATATAGTGAAAGTGAAATAATTCAAAATTGGAAGTTCTAATCCTGGATTTAGGGGTAAACTACGTTTTATGTTAGAAAACGAAGTAATAATAAAATGTAAACTTACATAATCAAGTTCGATCTGATCATCATCCGAATCTCGAGGATTCTCATCCTCGTGCAACTCTAGGTCAAAGACTTCGCTGGAATCATTAGCGTCAGCCATTGTAAATTAATAAACGAATCTACGAGAGTGGGTCTTCCGTGGACACAAAGCTGTTTTTCGGTACGTTACGCCGTTCTGCGTGTTCTATACGACCAATGGCAGCAGACACCTCGAACAATTACTCACTAACGCGGAGTCTCAACGCGACAGACTGACGACCTTAAACCAGGCAGCAGCGTAAATGCAACAACAATAATAATAATAAAGCACAGCAGCAGTGAGTGTCTTTATTATTGTCTATTTTACTGTTCACTAACACTTGAATTGTTCACAGTTTTATTAGATCTATATTTAAGTTTACTAAACTTCGTGACACAGTACTGCTTACTTGTCCGTTGTTTTCCAAATCGAATAAATCGTATTAATTCCACAAAACTTCTTATTTTGCTAATGACAAACACGAGGCAAAGGAGTTTCTACTGAAAATAAAATACAACCACAAAATGGTAGGTGGTGATTTTTAGATTAGCGTCATTGCTTAAATTCACCTCAGAACATAACGAGTAAGCTGTCATCAAAAACGAGTCTACGAAGCGCGAACAAACTAGATATGAGCGTTCCAGTGATTTTTTAGGAACGGTGACAGCAGTGACTGTAACATTTCTGTCACCGTGATTTTAACCAGTGACTTTAAGTCACCGTGACATTGGTAAAGCTAACCGATATCAGAAGTTTTAACATGTTTAAATATCGAAAAAATTAGATTTGTATATTTAATATAAAATAAAGCAACATTGTCATAAAAACCATGTTTGTGTAATTGTTTACAAATAATATTATGAACTTGATAATATAATTTCGAAACGTATGTATTTTATTACATACATACATATTACATATTAAGATTTTTCTAATACCATACATTTAATGCACTGCCACTAACCACGAGAAATATAATAATGTGCTTTCTGGTAGTTCTGGTAAATACTATCCTGTATTTTTTATTTATTTACATATTATTATAATTTAAAAATAAAAGCATTTTCAAATTTTCTGCGTATAATCGACTCCGACGTTCGTTTAAAACTTGGCCAGCTTTCGAAAACAGAGTTTCGCAGGGCATCGATGATGCCAATGCGCAGAGTTTTTCCTGTGCTACGTGGGCCAAAGTTTTCAACGATTTCTCTTTAAAAAGAATCGATATCCTTAACATTTTAGCCAATTGAACCTGTCTTTTCCTCTGTAGGATATAAAACTAATATAAGGAACTTGGGGTAAACAAAATAATAATTTTGTTACTGAATATTTTCTTTTTTATCATTATTTTCATATTATTTTATTTTTCCAATATTGTTCGAACAATTATAATAATTAATATGTAAGATAAAATAAATATAAGCCATAAGCAAATATTATTTCTTTAGAACAGAATGTTAACTGTCACATAAACGCAACCCTGGATTTTTGTATAATTGGTGAAAAAATATCGTATTCCGAATGGTGGGTGTCACACTGGGCATCTATGCGCTAAAATTTTGGCTGCCTCACGAGCGTCAAACACTAACACATGTATGCAAACTCGAAGCACGGTCAGAAAATTTTTCTTATCTGTTGCCTTCTAATTTCTGTTTTGTTATGCGTAGCAGCCACAGCAAGGGCTTCGCTTAAGAAAACATGCATGCCGGTAGAAATAAATAATGTATGGAATGGAAAAACTGATTTCATGTTTTTTCTTACTTTACTGTTTTCTTTTTAGAATTTAATTGTATTATGTAATTATTATTATTATTATAATTATTATTAGAATAATTCTAGAATATTAAACAAAGCTTAGAAAACTTAACTAAGCTCTAGAAACTTATTTCTTAAATATGAAAATATTCCGTATTCATATTTAAAACAAATTATTATATTGATCAATTGACCCAAAAGAATATTCTGGAAAGAAAGGATACATTTCTTAGAATTATAAATAAAAACCAAGATATATAAAAAGGTTGCAATTCTCTTGCTGTCTTTCTATCAACCTTTACAACATGTTTATTTTTACAACTGGCGAACTTTTTCTAGGCTGGCGAACAGGTAAAATATTGTTGAAGGTCATCACAACATTGCATTACATTACATTACATTCGAATAATGCGAACTCATGCAGGTAGAATATACGGTAGATTAGACAGACGGTACGTAAAGTACAACATATCTTATGCTACTGACACGTCAAATCAATCATTCCGTACCGTGCTTTAGTTGAAATGAAAGCGCTTACAAACACATCTCAACCGCTTGCACGTACACGAGTTTGAGGATGCGCACAATTTTTTGTAGTGTGACAGGGTGCAACGTAAACAGCTTTTTCTGTGGCGGCCTCAAGATGTCCAATGTGACACCCACCAATACACGGCACGGGAAAAAACCAGTAAAAGGAACGAGTATATAAATAAATATCGTGGAACGAAGACTGTCACTGTCATGCTTTAAACACAATCAAAGACGCAAGGCGCAGATTCAAGGTAGCGATGCAAGAAATGGCTCGGACTTAAACAAAATCATTTTCCTGAAGCAGAAGTATGAAATGTCAAATATTTGACTGTAGAGAACAATAGATTCATTCTAACCAAAATTCTTGAAGTTTATTCGAAGTTTTTTATTTTTATGTATATTAAAATATATTTAAAATACATTTAAATAATATATTATACAGAATAATAATAAAAAAAGCAACAGAAAAACACTCAGATAATTTTACAGCAACTGAAATAGAAAAAAGAATGAAATGTAAACAAACACAAACAACTAAGAAGAACAAGAACGCTTTTGCATCCGTCAAAATTAGAATTAGCTCGAATGCGAGATGCGTAATTTCGCAGCTAAGTAGGGAAGCAAAATGGAAAGCAAACTTTTTTCTCGATCTCCATAAGAGCCCGTGTAATTTTGACAGTTAAAAATGAATCTTGCGTCTTGCGTCTTTGATTGTGTTTAAGGCATCACTGGTAAAAAAATATTCGGTTACTCCAGTGACCAGTGACTTTTAAATCACGATGACCGGTCACCGGTACAGAAATATCGCTCATCTCTAGAACAAACAGTTTGCGTGTTGCTCAGCAGGAAATGAGAACGCTCACGTGAATTACTAAAAATGTCACCCAACTTCAGTTAATATAACAAATTTTTGTAATTAAATTTCAGCGATTTAAATTTTGCAAAACAGCATTGAAAACAATGCTTTGGCGTTGCTGCTGATTACCATATTTATTGGAAAACCACTGCAGACGTCGAAAAATCCTCTCAAAAACTGTCGTGGTACATCTCGAACATTTTAAAGTTTATTTAATTTTTAATTTAATAATTTGAATAAAAATTAATATAAGAGTTATAATTTATTTTTCATTTATAATATATTAGATAATAATATAAAATGTCAAACAAATTTTAAGATTAAAGATTTCTTTTCACTCAAAAATAATTTTCATATTTTTTTTGTTGTACTCGTTTTCTATTTCTTAAATTTGTATTCATAGTGACACGTGACATGGACCAACCAATCACAATGCGCAAGGGCTTAGTCTGGCATTGGTCAACATTAAACATCACCTCAGTTAACAATCCAGTAATAAAAATAAGAAAAATTGACATATTGTAGAAATCGAACGAGTAGGACACACGAATATCATAAAACGGCAGAAGATAGTGTAGTTCATATTCGTAACAAATTTTGATTTTCCAGGAAAAATTTCTGCTTTTTGGGTATTTCAGTATGTCACAGGAAGATGCAGCACCAGTCAATCCTGACGACCTCAAAGATTTGAGGGAACGCATGAAATTAATTTGCGATGCCGATCCAAAGCAGTATCACAATGAATTTTCACTGAAACGCTATTTGAGAGCATTCAAAACTGTGGACGCCGCATTCCAAGCAAGTATTCGTACTTTTTTAATGTTTAATATTTATTTAACTGTGTGTATCGCTAATATATAAAAACTTTACTTAACTTTTTGCCTACCGAAGGCTATTCTTAAAACAAACAGTTGGCGCGAGAAATATGGAGTGAGCATGTTGGGAAATCTGGACGTAGTTAAACAGCATGGAAAGAAAGCTCGAGTTTTACGTCATCGTGACTGCATTGGACGACCAGTGATATACATTCCAGCTAAAAATCATAACTCATCTACTCGTGATATTGCCGAGTTGACCCAGTTCATTGTGCATTGTCTTGAAGAGGCCTGCCAGAAGTGCTTCGAAGAGGTAGTCGATACTGTCTGCATTGTTTTCGATTTAGCCGAATTCAGCACCTCGTGTATGGATTATCAATTGGTTAAGAATCTGATATGGCTGCTAAGCAAACATTATCCAGAGAGATTGGGGGTTTGTCTAGTTATCAATTCGCCAGCATTCTTTTCAACAATCTGGCCAGTAATACGGCAATGGCTGGATGATAACACTGCTAAGAAAGTAATATTTGTCGATAATGAAACGGATCTTTGCAAGTATCTCATTCCGGATATACTACCAACAGACATGTAAAATGTCCTAAATACGTACCTTCCTTCCTACTATCGTTTACATATACATATGTATACTGTAGTGTAGTTATACTCGAGAAGAGTTTATGTATGTATGTAATTATAATTATATATGTTGCAATTTGTTTGCATAAGTTGTATGCGAGTATATAAAAAATAAATATTTGTAATTATTTGAAACTATATACATATACGAATTTTAATCTTTTTGACCGTGAACAGAACTACCACATCAAGCATTATACTAATATTTGAATACTAGATTAAAAACAATAGAACAATAGAATTCAAATCGGTACATTTATTTATTTTAAATCTGGTTGCACAGCAATAACGAAATTACATAAAACTGCAGAAATGAAACAGGCTGGACGTTACCCAAACGCTTATTGTTTCCTACAGGAACTCAACTACAACAAACATGCTCGCCGCACTCTTCTGATTTCCGAGTTATAGTCTTATGAATAAAATATTAAAACTCAAATTGAATCAAAAATTCAAGACTTTCGATAAAATATTGTTTACACAAATAAAAGATAATTTAAATACCTTTCCAACGATATTAATAACATGTAGATATCTCGTACTTAGTAGATATGCTAGTATTATATAATAGTTCAGTTTGTTTGTGAACTATATTGTGACTGTTTGTGGTTTTCCCTTCATTATCTTATTTTTTTTTGGTATTTTGTTAAAATTAAATAAGACAGAATTTAAAATATATAAATAAAATGGTTAAAATAAAATAAACTATTTTAAATAATAAGCTAAAATAAATATATAAATATAAAAACTATAAAAAAACCAAACGAGTTAATTAAATTGCTAAATTAAAAGTAAACCTGACTTTAAAAGTAGACAAAAATTCAATTATAAACAAAATTTAAAGGAGTTAAATAAAAATATTAAAAAAGCATATGTAATATACATATATTAAATATTCAAAATATTAAATACTAAGAGCTCAAGATAACATATTTAACGTAGACGTAGACATATATTTGTGATTAAATTTGTTAGTTTGAGGATATTAAAACTCAGTGAAATATTTCAATTTTTAAAAGCAATAATTGCTTGACGTTAAAATATTTTCTCTAATTTCTAAAACTTTCCTATTTCTAACAATTTCCGTTCTTAACAATTTCACCACCTTCAGTGGTGAACTCACATATACACACACCCACGCACTGTTGTAGAACGACAATCATTTGACAGTTCGATGTTTTAAAATAATATTAAGTGCATTTAGTCATAATTTTTCTTTACATTATATAGTTGAAATTTGTATCTGGTCTTTAAATAATATTCAGTTTATATCATTGTGAAATATAATCATTATAAAACGTACGGCGTAACACGAAAGATACAAAATGGACATTTCCACTGCGTGTCTTTTAAATAATAAAATTGAAAGCAATTGCGAAGTAGATGATCAAACCTCTTTCTCTTCCTCCACCTCCTCTACAAGGCCTTTGGAGTTGGACAACTTCGAAACTGATGCAGACATTAACCAATTGACGACGAGTAATTTATTGCTCGACGGTATTGAATTTGGGGGTGGCAACTATAATACATTTGGACAAGAGGATAAACTCCAACAACAACAACAGGTGCTGCAACATTTAGGCGTAGACTTAGCTCTAGAGGATAACCTTGAATTGAGTTATCCTTTTTTGAATGCTACCATGATGAAAACAGAAAGTTATGCATCCGTAGATGCATTAATAACAGAAACAAACGAATCGATGATGAAATACTCGTACATGAACGATACTTCTTTATCCACACCAGTTTCTTCGCCGGCACTTTCCTCTCCATCACCATCACCCTTACCATTATTTTTGCCATTGTCTCCAGCATTGACGCCACAATCGCCAAAAACACCAACAATGTTATCTAATCAGTATCTAGTCACTGACGACGATAAAAACAGCAACAACAAGTTTAACTCACCCTTGTGTACAAATGACAGTGACAGCGGAATCTGTTTTACTTTTGAATATGAATTTAAGGACCACCAACTCGTACAGATACAGCCAACGATTGCATTAACCATGCCAACCAGCGAATTGGCTGCAGCGTCGGTGTCGAATACTCCAGCGTACAGTCTCAGTTCACTGCTGGATTATGACGGTTTTTTGACGGACAACAGGTAGAACGACAAAACTCTTATCAATGTTACTAATGACAGACAACGATGTGTGTTTGAAATAATTCTAACATATTGAGCATTGTTGTTCAAGGAATGGCTTTCATTGGGAATGTTAATTTCTAAGTACCAATTTTTTTCAGTTAAAAGGCTTGCGTTGCGTAATCGCTTCAAAGTTATTTATTTTTTGATTCAATTTTTACCTTTGCTTGCATTGAACACTTTTATGTTAACCGTTCTGTACACGATTTCGACAGACATTTCGTTATACATTTACAAGTTTTCTATTAAAGTACATTGCATTTATCATCATCAACAACAAGTGCGTCTTTCTTAATGATGCAGTAAATGCCAGAGCAAGCGCAATAATCAGGCTCGAACATTTCATTCAACAAAGTCACACATTTTTTGTCGTTTGTTTAGCATATCTGAAATTCTTTGGGATGAATTTTGAAATAAAAATAATGGAAACAAGTGAATGAATTCTATTAGATTGATTAAACTAAAAAAACTAAAAGCAAACACTATGCAGTTCATAATAAACCAGATTAGGTAGAAATTATTTGAATTTTTTTTCTACTCATTCTAATATTAGACGTGTCTCCTATTTTAATAATTTGTTGTATCAAAGACAACCACGCTGTTCACGTTTAATTGTAGCTATTTTTAAATATCTGACTCCTAATCAAAATTTTTTTTCTTGTTTTGTGGTGCATACAGAAAATACACAAAAAACAGAGGTATATGGCACATTGCCGCATCACGGCGTAAAGATTTTCTTCGATGAATTTATATATTTATATGTACATATGTATATAATTTATAATTTGTAAATATTTGGTATTTTCCTTAACTTTCGAACCTTTCGAGCCATTTTACTTTAGCATCTCAACACCAGAAACCCGCTAAATAACATTTAAGATTGAATTCAAACATTTGGAATGTGATGCCTGATGAGATTTAAATAATTTACTTTATATGTACGAATTATTTAATGCTATATAAATAAACGAAAGAATTTAATGCTATACACATACATACGTATAAAATGTGGATTAGGAAATATATATACCACTGCTATGATCATCAGTGCTAGCATAGCACTCGCTGCTATTCCTTATTACGTATTTCTACATATATAGATTATCTGTTACGTTTAAATTAGTTATCTGTAATATTAAATTTTCCAATTGACAACTTTATAAGATTTCATTTATTTTATCTAAAGCGCACATTTAAGTTGAATAATCCAAATACATTTAAATTTTAAAGAGGAAATACTTAAAACGTTTGATTTTAAAGTAAATACATACTTACATATGTTTTAAGAGAATTTTATTTAAAAATAAATAATTTGGCTTCTTACTGGATTACTTCCGGAAACAACATACATGCAGTAGTTTAATAATGTAAACTAAATAGTCGCTAGAGCACTTGTAAATACTTAGAAAATTAGTATGTCCACTAATCAAATATCCTTAAAAATACCAATCTAGTGAGTGAGCATGTAAGTAGATTAATGTGGTAATCTTAACTACAAAAACAACGTCTCATTCTGATGAATGAGCACTCTTACAAAGCTCCTAATCTATATAACAAGACTGTAATAAACTGTAATTTTTGCTAAACATGTCTGGCTGTAGAAAAGAAACTAATTTAGAAGCCTCCTCCCGATTAAAGCGCTTAAATTAAGGCATCTAACCAAGCAAGCCAACTTTAAACTCTAATGCAATTAATGTGTTCGAATTCACGATATAGTTTTGTGTTCAAATATTTATTCTAAATACTATTCGGTGGTTTTTAGTTACATCGAACAAAATTATCAACCAGATGAATATTCATTATGCATACGTCCCGGTGCCTTACACAAACCTACAGGAGAGCCAACTCACGCAACAGTTACTTTGGAGGTACAAACTACCAATTATTTTTTTATTAAAAACGACTAAAAGAAATAACATTAAAGAAACATAACACAAATTCACAAAAATAGCGAAGACGTTACATATCCATTAACAAATATATTCCTAGTTATTTATTGCATTAGTAATTCCTAGTTTGTGCTGGTTAAACGCTGCCTTGAACACAATTGCTTCGTTGCTTAACCTTTTTATTTTCGTTTTGTCCTGGCTGTTGTGCGCAGATAGCAGATCATGGGATTACTAAAAACATATAGGAACAATTACACCTGCAGAATCAATTCTTTAGCAATTTACATATTCTTCCCAAATAGAGTGTTCATGAATGGAAATATACTTTACTTTTTTACACATATTTATAATTTATAGTGTATTAACTAGCTATGTTTCATAATATTTGTTTGATTGTCTCCGCGAGCGTTTGATGATGTTATTGGGTACGAACTTCCATCGTCTCTTCTCAAATTTGGTTTGTATATTGCGTTATTATATATGTATGTATATCCTATATTTTGCTATCAATGCTTGATTACTATATAGTTGCACATTAATAATTATAAATAAACAACAGGCATTTCTGATTTTAATGCTTTTTTTAAATTAGAAATTTTTTATGTTGGTGTACTTCTTTCCACGAACTTATGTATATCTTAAAATTTTCTTACTTGTTTTTTTATCTTATCCTATAGAATCCAGACGATTCTCTTAGTCGCTATCAGTGCAATTACGAAGATTGCAACCGCAGTTATAGCACAATAGGAAATCTGCGAACGCATTTAAAAACACATAAAGGTACATTTTATCTCTGCGTGATATCTAATTCCACTTTAAACATTACTTCCTTTATTGTTCACAGGTGAATATCGTTTCAAATGTAATGAAGAAGGATGCGGAAAAGCGTTTTTGACATCGTATAGTCTGAAGATACACATTCGTGTCCACACCAAGGTCAAGCCATACGAATGTGATATTAGCGGCTGCGACAAAGCGTTTAATACACGTTACAGGTTTGTTCGCTGCGTAATTTTTTATTTGTATTTGACGGATTCTAATGTATATCATTACAGGTTACACGCTCACCTGCGCCTGCATAATGGAGAGACTTTCAACTGTGAACAATGCCAGAAGTGCTTTACCACTTTGAGCGATCTCAAGAAGCATATGCGTACGCACACCCAAGAACGTCCATACAAATGCCCGGAAGAGTCATGTGGTAAAGCTTTTACAGCTTCGCACCATCTAAAAACTCACATACGCACACATACAGGCGAACGACCTTATCCATGTAAAGAAACAAGTTGTGAAAAGGCTTTCAGTACTTCACACAGCCTAAAATCACACAGGAAAACTCATCAGCGCCAAAGTAAGGAACGTAAGACGAAGAAGATCAAACCGAGCAGTAAAACGGTAGACAGTCACCATTCATATAAAGTGGAGAGCGACAGCAGCGGCTACATAGAGGAACATAACGCGACAGGAATCGAAAATTATTTGGCTAATATGAAGAACAATAATATTAAAAGTCTCGCAACCGATAGCATATCTGCAGCGAAAGGTGCGGCTGTTGTTGTTTCAGTCGTGAAAGAGGAAAACGAGGAACTTGTTTCATTAAATTTGTACCCGGAATCGTCTAAATCGTTGGGCGATTCAAAACCATTAAATAATTTTATTTCTTTGTCACCTAAAATCGAGGCGCTCTCGTTGCCGGAAACGTCACAAGCTTTGCAAATGGCTTATGCAGCAGAGGAAGAAATTCCAGCACCATGGCTAGACGCTGCTGTATTAGTATCGAAGCCACTTATGCCAATGGCACGTGTCACACCGGCCTGTGTAGCCATACCCACGGAGGTGCCCAGTTTTGTTGACCTGCAGTCTACTAATTATTCCAGCATTATGTCCCAAGTGAATCAGAACAATGATCTACCGAATTCGACAGATCCATGCGATTATCTTAATCATGATGATACAAGTAAAATCTGTGGATTACCCTTGAATAACACGAACAACAATGTGATGGATATGGACTTCGGTCAGAAACAATATTTAGTTGACAACTGCCTAGTCAATCATCAATCTTTAGCAGAACCTCTAACTTTGGCTTCTGCTGACGACACAGATCCTTCGCAAGCAAGCATTGAGCAACTTCTAAACGATGCATCATTCAGAAGTGACGAAGATATGGAAACCGATTCACTGCTCAACGATATTTTAATGACCATCGATCAAAATGAAGGACTGCTGCAGGAGACACTACAACAAGCCGAGCAAGTGCCTGAAAATGCTTTGGGTCTTATTGAGGTCGATCTGCGTAACAGAAAGCCTACGCTTAAGCAGATAACAGCAGATGCGGGCATATGCAATTGCACGAATTGTAAATGCAATCAAGCGGAAAGCTGTCAAGGCGATTGTTCGGGTGAGAAAGCATGTAGTAAGAATCCCACACAGGACGTTGAACCAATAAACAAATCACCCAAAAATGGTACTTGCGGTAGACGCTTCAGGGAAGTTGAGGGTGTGAAAGGGAATACCCAAAATTATACTACTAAGAAGCGTGTTCAAAAGCGTGAGAATGATATGAATCAGAATATTGAAGATGTGGCCGTGCTGTTGCAGAAATTGGCATCTATGGACAGCGGTGGCGGTTGTTGCAGTACTACCAATGGAACGACTATGACGACTTCGGCAGTTGGAAGTTGTTTGGCTGACACCCGAAAAATCGGGGTCTTGGAAACATCTGAACCTGTTCCTTCTTGTAAAGTGTCCGCCAGCTGCTGCAGTACCAAAAAACCACCATCGTATACGACGCCAAAAGTAAAACATGCTGTGAAAACCACTACATGTACCTGCAAAAGTCCTGCTGAAGGTGTGGCCAACGGTTGCTGCATCGTCATATGCATCAAGACGCTCCAGGCCCTTCGCAAAGTACTTACACGAAAAAATATGAACTTGATGCTGTGTCCCACAAATCAAACTAACTAATTAAAACGTGATTTATTTAAAACTCCTCAAAGACCAAAGAATATAACCAACTCGTATTAATTGCTTTTCTTAAACTTAAATGAAAAAGATTGCAACTTTTATTTGCTTTTCAGATTTCATTCGTATACTTACAAAAAACGTAAACTAGATTTTTTGTTGTGTTTTGCTTTACACAATATTTACTAAGCCATTTTAATACTACGCTCTTTAAGCCTAATTATCTAAACCGCATCACGTAACAATTTAATATTACAATTAAATTTAATTGTATAATTTAATTGTGTTAACATATACAATTTCAAATTACGAAGAGAATATAAAATAATGTTGCTATATGTATGTACATCAGTGTTAATAACTGATCCTCGGTGATGCGGTAAAAATTCAAAACTCCACTTCGTAGAACAAAACATTTTTCTGAAAGAAATAATAATAATGCAAATGATAGTTTGCTGTAGCCGTTAGATATCTTTGTGCCTTCGTTTTTCCAAGAGTGCCTAAATAATATACATACGTATTTATTTATATTTTATTATTGTTATGCCGTCTACTTTTTGACAAAATGCTACAAATGTTATTAATAAAAATGTATACCTTATTAAAACTGATATCTTAAGTTTTTATTTAAAGTACACATCAGTCGTCAGCAACATAATAGATTTAATTTAATTGTAACAATATGTCGTAAGGATTACGCTCTAATACGATAGGAATGCTATTCTGGCATCAAACGCGCTTAATTGAGCCCCACATACACACACCCGCTTTAATCTTCACCAGCTGGAATTGCATCTTCTAAACGACGGATAAACTTGATGCGCAATTCAGTCACGTTGTCGCCCTTAAGTTGGTCCTTCGAAAAAGCTTTCTTATTGTCAGTTGAAAACAAAGCATATTTTATTACCTGTGCGAACCAACATTGCACTTCTAGTTGAACCATCTCCAAAGCGCCACGTATGCAACCACTCAGTATAGCGCAATATCTTAGATTTGTTAAATCCTGTGGTAGTTCTACGAATTCTGTCAGCGGATTAGTTTCAAAGAGCAATGAAAACTCATCGGATGCCGCTGACCAATTGGAAATGGTCGGTTGAACGTTGAGGTATATTCGAAATGCATGCTGTATGCGATCAGCAGTCTCACGCATTTCCAGGCAACGAGGTGCAGCAGTGCGCGAAAGAAAATCTTCAATTAAACGCATTCCCATATTATAGCCCATACGGTCGAGCTGCTTATTGACGTCCTCCACATTCTCGAAGTCACGCATCATTTGTGTGACCAAGGCTCCATAGGTAAGTGTTAAAAATTCAGAGTTCTGTAAAATAGATTTTGAATTGAAAAAGCGTATATGATATATTGTAAAATGTTCAAAGAAAAGTTTTAATTAAAAACTATTTCCGTTTGGATTTTACCAGACTTTATTAGAAATAACACAAATAAATTTGCAACTTAAAGTGGGCTTTATTTGTCCAATTTTGTTGTATTTTTGAAATTTTGAACAATTTTAAAAAGGTTCTTGGAATATATAAATCGGAGTATATTTTTAATAAGAGGACACAAATTATTAATGCGGATAAAGTTTTTTACGATTTCGTCTAATATCCTACGTCCTTCTTAAATTAATACAAGTTAAAATCGGATATTTAGGTCTATTGTAACTTATTTTTTGACGATCTATTGCTTTAAATCTAAAACGCCCCCTTAATTTTTTATTTGATTGCAGTGATCGTCACGCTCGGTGTTTGATGTGGGGCTATTAATTTAGGCTGCATTGTGACTCTTGCACTCGATCGTGTGCTATGTAACGTTTGCTGTGGACCACAATTCCTATCTCCTTGTTGATCGTTCTTCTCATTTGCCGAATGGAAACGTCCACCTTCACCACGTACGCGGTTCATAGCGTGCCTATGACGTGACTCATGCAAATACTTGCTACGCTCTTTGGGAATACGTGATTCCAGCTTTGCGCGAGCTTGCCGGCGAATAAGTATTCTTTTATATTGCTTTGCATTTACGTAGAGAGGTTCCTCTTCAGGTTCTGCCTTACTGTTTTCATCATCACCAATATTGGATGTCGTACCTGAGCTTTCGGTTGATTGTGTTGAATCAGAGTTATTTGTTCCGGGAGCCTGCGAATTTATATTACTTTGTTGTAAATTTGCAGTCAAATGATTATTGGTTGCTGTGGTATTTGTGGTCTGAGGAACCATTATTATTTGGGGTGATGTCGTGTTGGTTAGGCCTGCAGTAGGTTGAGTGGATATCTGCATAAGCTGCCCATTGATATTGATTATTTGCGCCTGAGCAGTTTGCACGCTGCTTGTTGAAGGATCAACTGTGAGTGTGGGTTGATAGAGAAATGTCTGCCCATCTGGTAACTGAACCAACTGCATTGCTTGGGTAGCTTGTTGTTGTTGTGGAATCATTATCTGATTAGCTTGTAGTGGAATAATATGTTGTTGTTGCGTCTGCTGGTGCACTTGACCAGCTGTGTGCTGTTGCTGCTGCGGTTGTGCCTGCCCGATTATGATTTGACCGCCAGTATTTGTCATTACAGGCATTGGGATCACTTGGATTTGATTGGAATGATTTCCCGGGTGAGTGGAGCCCGGAGGATTTCCTTGCAATTCACCGATGGTATCCTCAGCGTTGTTTGAGTTTGCAGATTCCATACGTCGCAATCTTATATTTTAGAGTTGAAATATTTAGTATCTCTTCTTAAATAAGTGCTAATAAGTTTATATAGTAAATACGTATAGCAGCAGTGGGCGGATTACGTGCGTTACAGTCTAGAAAGTTTACTAAAAAATAATAGGAATCCCATAAGCGAATGTGAGCAAAAGACTAGGAAACTATGCACTATGATGTTTAGGTTTTCGTAAAAACTTACTATTTTTTTGGTATCTAATCTCGAAGCTTGGCGTGACATTATTTAGAGAAATAACAAACTATATGATAATAAATGTTGAATTCTTTCTTTATTGTCTGGAACAATGTTACTTGTGTATTTCTAGAGCTTATTTAGGTTACTTTCGGAAAAATTGCTTTTTCGGGGAAAACAATTGGCAACTCTTATATTAAAACTGTCGATGCTCAAGAATACAGGCTGTTCATAATGTTATGTTTCACAGGTCTTGCTACAACAATTCTAATTAATTAGAAAATTCTTAAAAAAATAACATGCCATACTTACTTATTGTATTTGTAATGTAAAACCGATATAAAGTAAAAATCATCAGTGGTCAGATTTTATTAAAATTGTATATACATGCACAAAGACTTAATCCTCTAAATCCTCGACATAAATTTCGTAATCTTCTTCTTCTGGATCATCTTCTATATGTGATTTTGGCATTAGTGGGTTATATATACGCCCAGCTGTCCGCAAGAACTCTAACAGAACGTCCGAAGTTCTCTCCTTAAATTGCCTCAACATCACAAATTTCGCAAGATATCCGTTGAAGTGCGATTTCTTTCTGTAATATTGAGGCATGGAGTATTTGAAATCGCGCGATTTTTCATAAAAATTTTTTAATTTTACATATTGATAATGTATGTATGAAGGATTTTCTAGCGCCGCCGGCGAAAAATTCACTTTCAATTTTAACTTTTCAATTTTAAATATTAAATACTGAACAATACGCGCTAAGGTACAAAAGTTTCCTGTAGTCAAGTCTAAGATGCGTGTTCGGATATCCACCGAACACTAATTTTGAATATTTCATTAAAAGTGGTCGAAACTGTGGGAGATATCCTATCATATTATATACCGTTGAAAAGGGGAGGTTATGGGCTCTAAGAAACCTGAATTTAATATATACCTTAATTATCAAAGAAGAGAAAAAAAAAATATTTTGTAATACAACCTCCACTATTTTTTCTTAAAACTAAATTATCCCCATAAATACTTGATAAAATCAAAAAAGGATTATGACTTAAAATATCGACCTTGCTAGGACCTTTGGAACGTTATCAATTTTTTACTGGTAAACCTTATAGTTTAGGAGATATCGCTATTTGAAATTTGAGATTTTTTAACATTCAAACGCCCATAAATCCTAAACTAAGGCCACGCCACAAAAATTTTTTACATGGTTAGATTCAGGACAAGAAGGCGAGCTAAGGTGTAGTTTAGGGGACTGAACTGAGCCAGTCCCGTAAACTACATCTTAGCCAAATTTTATTTACATAAATAAAAGGTACTTAAAATTCCTTTACATTGATTATCTATCCTATCGGGATATCTTTAATCGGTTCGGAGATATAGTGATAAAAATTTCAATTTTCGATGGACTAGTTGTTGTTGTTATTGTTGTAATCAATATAAAAAACAAAAATAACAACAAAATTGGAGTGAGTCCGCAACGGTAAAGTTAAGCCGGCATTTCTGATAAAAGAATTCAGAAATTAATAGCAGATACTGTTTACGTATCTTCTACCGTTGTTCAAAAGGATATTAAAGCAGTAGAAACTTAAAACCACAGCAAACTTTATGAAATAGAAACAATTTATATGCATATTACTATATATGTAAACTCATTCTCTACAGAGCTCTAAATTTGTCTATTTGAAGTGAAAGTATAAAATTGCTAAACCCGTTTACAAAATATTAACAATAATATAAGATTTAATTTTTAATGCGTAGCGACAGCTGTTTAGTGAACGAGTTTGATTCAAAGATTTAAATAAAGTTTTTTAAATTTGTTTGAATAAATAAATGATAAATAATAAATAAATAATTAATATAATAAATGTTTGAATAAATATCAGTATGAATAACGAAAAATCAATTGATTTCAATTTTGTTCAATTTTGATCAATCAATTTTGTTATTTTAAAAAGCAAAAGAATTGTTCGACGAAATAAAAATGCCTTCATCTACAGAGTAAATTAGCTTAAATTAGAGATTAAAAATTCCGATTTGTTTTTATGATATAATATTTTATAATATGAATTTAATATGAATTGACTGGTTCAATTTAATAATATTTCAAACTAAAATTTAAACGAAGCCGAACAGTTGAAGGTAGCGAAGTTTTGTACGTCGGCTTCATACATTCAACTCGTTTTGACTGTTCAACACTTTGAAGTTAAAGTATGACGGACTACATGGGCCTGGGTATTGAAGAAGCAGTAGAAAAAGAAAAAAAAAAAAAAGGAAATTTTCTTGAACTTCCATTAAATGAGTAATTTTTGGAGCAGATCGGGATCGGTCGGGTAAGCATGTGAAGCTGACCCCAACAACAAGGAATTCACCTTTAACCCCCCTGGTTTCGGAGTTATAGCGCTTTGAAATTTGAATTTATATGCCTAACATCTCCTTAACTATAGAAGATATCCGGTACAGATGTATATCGTTAAAAAGGTAACTTAAATACCTTTCATTTATGTGAAGTACGATTTTTCCGAAAAACGCAAATTTTTGCAGAAAATCCGCGTTAACATCCGCTTAACACATTTAGTACATTTTTTCCCATTAATAAATTCTTTTTTCTATAATTAACCCACATAATTGTGTGAAAACATGAAACTAGATGGTATTAGCTTTCTATAGCCGTTTTTCTTATCGTAATCGGTCCAGTATTGTAGGAGGAAACGCTCTTTGAAACGTACTTAGTTAATAATTTTTGAATTTTGCTATTTCGCTTCGTATGAGTTTTACATGCGTTTTCGTTACGCATGACTTTTACGCTACTACTGTTGCAATTATGCTCGTGGTAAGTATAAATTTGAAATTATGGAAGCGCTATTTATCATAAAAATTTTTCATTTTCTTAGTGTGTAGAATAATGTGATATTGCACGAGTGTAGCGCTGCAGGCGAAACATTTTTTATTTTCTCAGTGTAGCCAGAGAAACAATAGTACGTGAAGTGGGGTTCTTTGTAAAGTTTAAACTGCGATTTCTCCTAAACTACTACACCGATTACGATAAGAGAGATAGGTATAGATAGATAGAAAGCTAATAACATCTAGTTTCCTGTTCCCTGCAAAATGAAGTCAGTTAATTAACTGACATATTTTATTTAATTAATGGGGGAAAAAGAGTAATAAAAATATTGAAATCGCGTTTTCTCCAAAAATATGCGTTTTTCGGCAAAATCTTAGTTAACATAAATGAAAGGTATTTAAGTTACCTTTTTAACTATATACATCTATACCGGGTGTATATTAGGCAAGTAAATTCAATTTTCAAAGCGCTATAACTCCGAAACCTGGGGGAGGCTAAAGGTGAATTTGTTGTTGTTGGGATCTGCTCCAAATGATACAACAACAACAACAATAACAACACGATTGGCGTTACCCGCCCGATCTCAATTTAAGCCGAAAAAAAACTGTTTTTGTTTATTTCCTAGAACAAAGCTTTGGTACTTTTGATATTCACACGAAAATATTACTTGCTTTGTAGTACGTTTCAATTTGAATTTGGCAGACCTGCTCAGTGCTCGCTTAAGTTAGTGTACCACCCTGTCGTCCTACAATCCATTGAATGAATAATTTCTTCAATCGCAGCTACCCTTCATCAATATCTTTAAAAACTGTCACAATTTGTGCCAGTCAAATCGAAATTTATTTTATTGTGCATTATTAAATTGATTTCGGAAGATTAAGCACATATTTGTTGTTAGAGAACCATGTCTGTACGAGTAATTAACGACGATACTCATTTCCAAGCGGAATTGTCTGCTGCTGGTATACGTTTGGTAGTAGTTGACTTCACAGCAGCTTGGTAAGTAAAATTACATAGTTAAGAGCTTTGAAAACTCTATATGTATGTATTAATATTAGTTATATAGAAGGTATTTCGCATATGATTCTACAAAAAGCTAGGCCATATAGGTTAAGTGCAGACAAAAATAAAATCGCCAATTCACCTCCGTTTCGAGGGTAGTGAAATTTTCTAAAAACGGCCTAAAATCATAAAAATATAAAAAATTGAACATTAATGCAAAACTTGAAGTTTTGAAGAAAAAATTACATTAAGTATACATTTTTTTCCGATCACAAAATTCGAATTTTGAATTTTCTCTGGAACTAAACATAGATCCTCCCTGTTTGAAGAATTTTTTCTAGAATTCATTTAGGTACAAACATATATCAATATTTAGAAAGTAGTCTTAGGTTTTAATACATATATATATATATATATATATATAATCAGAATCGGGGTGCCTATATAATTACTTACATACTATACATACATATTTGAAATAATATTATATTATAATAATCTACATGTATAAATTTAATTAATTGATGTCTCAGGTGTGGGCCATGCCAAAGAATTGCTCCTCATTTTGAGATGTTGCCAAACAAGTATCCCAAAGCCATTTTTCTGAAAGTCGATGTTGATAAGTGTCAGGAAACGGCGGCCAGTCAAGGAGTATCTGCTATGCCAACTTTCGTTTTCTATAGGAACAAAGTAACTTTTTCCACCCAGACAGAAAACTGTTTTTAATGATTTTTATTCAGACAAAAATAGATCGGATGCAAGGCGCAGATATTACGTTTTTGGAAGGGAAAATACAGCAGCATATTGGCTCCATCGGTGGTGATGAAGCGGGCGAAGACTACGGGCAGGGTTTGGTAAGATACTATGAGCGTATTTATTTAGATTATTATGTTTAGAGCAATATTTCAGATGGAACTGAATACTTTCATATCGAAGCAAGAGTGTGAGTGCCTCAACGAATCCGATGATCATTGCATGAGTCATTGCCTTACTCCAAACGGTGGCTATTTGCAATCGGACTGTGATGAACAATTGATTTTATCAATTACTTTCAACCAAGTGGTCAAGATTCATTCGATTAAGTTTAAAGCTCCAGTACAGACTGGACCAAAGGAAATAAAACTATTTATTAATCAGCCCAGAACTATTGATTTTGACATGGCTGAATCCATGAAATGTGTGCAGGATATAACGTAAGTGTGCTTTACCTATTCAAATAAGTGTAACTCAGTTTAATGATTTTTGTAGCTTGGATGTTAAAGACCTCCAAACTGGACAGCCTGTAAACTTACGTTACGTTAAATTCCAAAACGTTCAAAACATCCAAATTTATGTTAGAAACAATCAAGCTAAGGGCGAAGTTACACAAATCGACTACGTGGGATTCATTGGTTCGCCATTGTTGACAACAAAAATGACGGATTTCAAACGCGTTGCTGGCAAAAAAGGCGAAAGTCACTGAGAACATTTTATTTGGAATAATTTACTATAAGATTTTTATTTTATACTATTCAAAAATATCTGTCGAAATGTGAAGCCATTGAACAGTTCCACAGAATGCAATAACAAAAATTACTTATCTAATTTTAAATTTTATTAAATCTGTAATTACACATCTTTGGTCAAAAACTGAATCTTTGAACGTCACAAGCTTTACCAGTCGTACGATTAACGAAAGTGACTCGGCGAATTTTTCTATATTTGTATCACCACCACCAATTTATTTGGTATCTTATGCCGCTTACATTACTTTTTTTCTATTTCAGACATCAACATGTTCCATGCCCTGTCCGCTTGCAGTTGGGTGAACTTGTCATCCCACAGTGAGGAAAATACCACATTCGACTTGCTTACAACTTCGCTGTTTTCCAATTGGCTAGCAAGCCGCTTAATGGTCTCTGACTCACTTAACTGATTACGCTGCATTGTGCGTTTAATAGCTTCTTCCTGAGGTATGATCATCGACCACACCTCATGGCATTCTGTTTCCCAACCAGCCTTGAGTAAAACAGCTGCTTCTAAAACTACCACCTTTATGGAACTATTTTCCTCGTGTACCTTTTTAATGCGACCTTTTGCTTCCAACAGTAAACTCGGCCAAACAATATTGTTTAGTGTCGTCAATTCATTTGGGTCGGAAAATACAACCGCACCAAGCTTGGATCGATCAATTTTTCCGTCCTTAGCTTTTATCCCGATGCCGAAGTGTTCAACGACTTTATTGTAGCAAACTTGGCCCGGGTCGTATAACTCGTGTGCGATTTTATCGCAATCTAATACGTACGCACCTTTTATCGCAAACCGTTGAGCCATTTTACTTTTACCCGAAGCAATGCCGCCAGTGAGTCCAACTATGTAAGGTCTTGAAGGTAAATTAGGTCTTGGCTGAGTTGTAAATCGGAAAGTTCTTGTCAAAATACGATGAGTTTATGGTTTATACGATGTTTTTACCTTTGGCGCTCTAATTCGGGTACCTAATAAGTCTAGACGTGTATTGCTGGAACTCACTTTAGATTCCTTAGGTCCTCCAGTCGCTTTAAACTCCAACAGGTCGATGCAATATATCTCTAAAGGTTTTAAGAGATTTTGTACTCGTATTTCATTGACTTTATGTCCACCACGTAATGTCTCCGCACTAACAATTATCATATCCATGTTGGGATCACTTCGCGTTGGGCCGAAAGGGTCTTCGATGGGTAAAACATCATAATTGAGTGTGGAATCAATTTCCGTTAAAAATTCCTTGACTTCGCTAATACGTTGTTTTACTGGAAGAATTAACTCGGACAAAGTCTTATCTGCGAACAAGACATAGATTCATTTTTTTACCAGATCTAGTGAACACTCAAAACTTACTCTTGATCGCTTTATCCGACATAACGCCCACAACAAGGCGTTTGCAAGCACGCAGTACTGCTTGTGTCAGGAGAATCTTGTGTCCCGAATGGATGCGATCAAATGTGCCACCCAATACGACAGTTTCGTAGACTTTGTTCGCCACCGCATCAAAGCTTTGCCAATGCTCAATGTCAGAAGTTGAGTCATTATTAAGATAGATTGTTGAGTTGGTAATGTTAAGGTGGGACCGAAGATTTTCACAGATATCTGGAAAGTTTCCATCGGAGAAGAGCATATCGACAGACTTCATTTGAGATGGCAGAAAAGAGGAGCCTTGGCCTTTAAGTGTTCCTACCAAGATACGTACGTCGATGCTTGTGCTATAAGCAGCACTATCTCCATACAGCTGGGAAATCATTTTGCTCCAAGAGGGAAGTGGTTCTATTTTGGTCGCTGGAATGTTCAAATGAATGTACAGACTTTTTACATACTTCTCAATTGCACGCAGAGATTGTCCAATTTTTTTTATATTGGACACCACAAGCAGTCCCGTTGATGTCATATCTTTGGATGTGAAATTTTTATAACTAAATTTTTTTGAACTTTGTTCTTAATTGAAATCAACAGATGATTTGGAGTGGTAGAGATAGCGAAGTAACCACAAATTAATTCAAATTATCTTTTCAACAACTTCGTCAACAGCAGAACAAAAAAAAAATATCGTTCCACCCTGTGCGCACATTATTGATTTTAACAGGCTGTGCTGCAAATTAGGCTAATACCACGTTTACACTGACGCTAAATGGCTCATTACGACCAAAAGCCAGAAATGAGAAGCCAAATGATGCCATTTCCCATACAAATTGCCAAATCACTCATTATCGAAATCATCTCATTTTGGCGAAATGAGATCCAAACGAGTTGTAAAATAATATTTCGAATCAGCCTGTCGTAGGGAAAAATAAAATCCCAAAACAAAACAAGGGAAATGGAAGGTAAATAATGTCAATTAGCTGTCAAAAAACAATTGTAAAAAAAATCAAGCAAACAAAAAACATAAATTTGGTCTGGTAAATGTCAAACGAAATGCAAACAAGGCGGTGTAAACACTTTTCAAATGAGTGATTACAAATGCGCATTTGGGGTCGGTGTAAACATAGCATTAAACGAAATTTTCTGAATTTGCGGCCAAAAATAAAACACCAATAGAATATTCTCTATAGCAGAGAAGTCATTAAAAGGAGCAAAGAAAAAGCTCCCATTTCAGTAGCTATCAGTTTTTATTTTTTGCATTTATTCTTTGGTAACCCACTCTATTTTGATTTTTAAAATTTTTGTTAGTTTTTGATTAAGAAAGTAAAACTTCAATAAGGGCGAATTCGCGCTTTTGTTTGGATTTATGCGTCACAAGTCGAATCGAAATGAGGATGGGCATGTTTTTAGAACGCGTGATTTTATTTATTTAATTAATTCATTCATGAAATTGTAAACTATACTCAATATTTGGCTTAACGAACAGTATTCGAAATTGAAAAAATGCGTAAAAATTAAATTAAAATTAAATTTATAAAAATTTCCCGACTTACAAAACACCACCAATTTAATATTTTCCATATCGATTTAAACATTTCAGAAAATAGTAGCATACTAGTTATCTAGACTTATTTTAGGACTACATACCAGTTCAATAATAAATTATAACACAAGTTGGTTCATACATTGCGGTGTCAAAAGCTTTCTGCATATTAAACATAGTCAGTGTGATACACGTCATAAATTTAATTTCTTTAGTGGATTAATTTATTTTGTATTTTTTATTATTAAAATGGATTCTCTGTACCATCAGACCAACCGCATATTGCAAGAAATTGAAAAAAATTTCCAAAAGCTTTTGAAAGTCAGCGGATCGCAAGAAAAGTTTGAGGTGGAGAATGAAATTCAAATTAAAATCAGTACGGTGAATTCGTAAGTTAAAACTTTAAAGATAACTTCACTAACAATTTGTTGAAACCAATTTGTTCTCAGCAATTGCGACCGCTTGGATGTGCTCGTTTATAAAGTGCCTGCATCACAGCGGCAAAGTGCCAAGATGCGAGTCGATCAGCTAAAGTATGACATCCGGCATATACAGGTGGTTTGAATTTTATAGACAATAAACAAAATACTAATTTAACACGAATATTATCGTTCACTATTCACAGAACTCTTTTAAATTGTACCACGAAAATAAACAGCGTCAACATACAGAGCTTACAGAGCGCGAGCAGCTGCTTAATCATCGTTTTACAGCAAACACTGAGGAGACTTGTTTAGATATAGACTACGCCCTGCAACATAACAACCAACTGGGAAATGCGCACCAAGGCGTTGATGAAATGATTTCGACTGGTGGTACCATTTTAAACAGTCTTCTCAATCAACGTGAAACTTTGAAAGGTGCTCAGCGTCGGATATTCACAATCGGCAGCACGCTTGGTCTGTCGAATCACACAATGAAACTTATAGAGCGGCGTCTCACTGAGGACAAGTACGTGATGTTGGGTGGAATGTTTGTAACGCTTTTAATTATTGGGTTTGTGATATACCTTTTCGTGTTTTAACCTGGTGTAAATGAATGACTAACCACTGACTCACTGAACTACGCAAGTGTAATTGAAATTTATCAAGTTTTACGCTTGGTACTTAAATTTTCTATGAATACATTTTTTTAAGGAATTAATACATAATATATGAGTACATTAATTATTAATACATGAATTATGAGCTAAATGAGTCATCGATGTTTTAACTTCTTATTAATATGACCACCTTTTTTGGCGCTAACGCTGGAACTGCCGATTTTATTTTTTGCATTACCACTGGGAGTACTTGACTCTTTGTTATTGGTTATAACATCCCGCTGGGGAGTCGTGGCGCGATCTGAAATGAAATATTTACATTAATGGCCATACTAAAAAACGCAGTTACTTGCCTTCCTTTTCCTCCTTGCCCGAACTTTTGATGGATGTTGTGCCATCGTGTGCTGTTGTTGTGTTCAGATTACTGCTTCCAATTTGGTTATCACTAGAATCTTCATTGGTTATAGAATCCGATTCACTAGCACGATCGGCTGTAGATTTTAAAACTTACATACTGTGACACATGTTATGAATGGATTAGTTACGGTTGCAAATTGCCATTGAGGTGATGCTGGACTTGGAAAAAAGTCGTTCAGCTTCTTTAAATTTTCGATTGCGTTTGTCTGCCTTGGAGTTAGTCGCCTTATTTGAAGTTAGATAACGCTCCCAGCCCCGGATAATGTTACCGCACAACTGTGTGTCCTCAAGATATGAACCTTCGAAAGCATAAATTTGGCGTTCCAAATTAGCAAGTTGTTCCTAAATAATATTACAAAATCAACTTATACTAAAGATATACTTTCCAATAATTATCCACAACTTACAGATGTCTCGGCTTTCTTTTTGATGAGGTCTGCCAGTTCAGCACGCGTATCAATATTGGCAGACTTATTGACTGAGTTTGTTTTCGATGACTTCCGATGTTTTGAAACAATCCCATCATTGTTATGTTTACTTGTTGGAGAGTTCATTTTCCTAGATCTCTTCTTGGATTTTTTCCTATATATACATACATATATATATATAAATAACAAGAATTGTAGAAGACAAGATTGAACATGTAAACAAAAGTGGTTTCGATCTGCGCAGATACGTAATACGTCTTTTTAAAAGCACTATATTAAACTACTAGGTTAAATGTTGCCCAAACGCTGCAATTTGGATGTTATTTTTGTTGTTGATGTACTTTTATACAGTAATTCAACACAACAAAAACGGTTCTTTTCGATTTCCTATCCTTTCGGAATTAATCACTTGATTTTACTGATCATTACTGATCTTCGTTCACAAACTTTTCCATTAAAAACTATACTTACAAGTGATGTGTAGGCACCTCGAAGAGTACTATGAGACGCTATGACATGACGACGCATTTATGTCATTTGACGTCGCTGTTAAACGAAAGAGAGTAAAACTGCGCGTAGCGCAATCTTGTTTACTATCATTCTTTTATATATTTTAATTATGAATGAAAACGCTGCTATACTAAAGGTCTTTAACTGTCAAAATTAATTGTAGCAAACTACCAGCTGTTGTACTAGAAGCTATTCCAAATTTTAGCAATTTTTACCACAGATTCTCTTTTTTTTATAAGAGCGGTGGCTAGAAATCCACAGTTTTACATTCTAGAAACTTGTATAGTGTTTATAAAATCAAAAAAATAATTTGTTTTTATATAGAATAGCTTCTTTTGCATAGTTTATATATCCCGTAAATCATTATAGAGCTATGCTAAAATTCATCCAACCTGTTCGAAATTCTTTGAATGGAAATCGAAATAACTATTGTTATAGAACACTAAAATACTTAAAGGAAGAAAAAATGTATCTTAGATCTTATATAATTCACTGCATGGAATTCGTTGGTTACAAGGAATAAACGACACGTTATAAATCACTTTAAACACCCCTCCTCGCTTTTAGTTCAATTAATTAAACCCCGATCTACTTGTTCTCTAATTTATCAAACGTATAAATAAATATTTACGAGCGTGTATTAATATAGATACAACATTTATAAATGAATGTATTATTCCTTTCATCTATCTCTACGTGTGGTATATATACCTATACATGCATATTCTTGAATACTCAAAATTATAGGGTGAATGCCGTAGGTAGCACATACACATTGATAAGAGTTCTTGTAGGCTAGTATGTGTATGTATCTATGTTATAAGTGGCAAAAAATCGAAGCTGCTTAATTCGAGTTAGGACGCACTAAAATAAAGTAGAAAGTGCAGCCAACAATGCAAAAATAAATGAATAAAATAAGTAAATGAAGTGAAACTTTAAATAATTCTCCTGAACGGTAAGAAAGGCCGAGTTATGCTGATGCCCTTTATGGCCACAGATGTGTGTATTCCCTTTTATTTTTAGATCACACCCGAAAAGATGGATATTTTCAGATTTGGCAAAGTAAAGCTTTTCAATTAGGATTTCTGTAATGAAATGCATGAATGTTATCGTTTCATAAATTTATTTTAGATTTCAATTTTTTAGAAATATAAATGTTGAAAGCAATAAAACTCGTTTTTCAATCTAAAATAGAATAAAGACGATAAACAGGAAAGAAGCAATAGCAACACCCTGTGCCAAGAATTTTTTGTATAGAAGAAGAAATAAAAACTCCTCTAATTAACGGTGTTAGACTTTATTTACAATAACAGACGTATACAGTAATGATAGATAATATTTATAAAATAATAAAATATATTTATATGATAATTTGTCAGCTTAAATAATCATAAAGATGATTAGCACGTAGTAATACACATGTAATATTTATAAAAAATACATATTGAAAAATTGCAAAAACAAGCCATAGTCACCCGCAACTTATGAGCATTAATATAACAATAGAGGATTTTAAAAGAGGAGATTCAAAATTCCATAGCATTATCAAATTAGGAGTAAATTGTTCGCTCTATCCACTCATCCATGCTGAAGGGGGCTGAGCTAGTATCACCACTGTTTCGCTCCTTGAAGAATTCTATATAAGTTTTGACTTTTATGGTACACATTAGAAAATCGTCGAAAGCAATTTTTCCCTCTGGTGACCCGTAACGATGTGCTAATGCATTAAGGACTTTGTTATTTAAATGATAACCAGCTGATTTAAGCGCCGAACGCAACTGAAAGCTGTCAATAACTCCAGTACGATTTTGGTCGTATAATTTAAAGACAGCTTTCCACTTGGCAATGTCTGTGAGCAAAATCTCAAATTCTTCAAAATTCAATTTGCCGGATTGATCAGTATCCAACATGGCTACCATTGAGCGACATATGTCCTTTGAGAAGTTAGTACTTTCCACCATAACATCTTTCAAAGAATGATCCAAAATTCGCTTAAGTTCCATCCAATCAACTTCCATATCTGAACCCGCAATACTCTGAAATAGGCGTTGAAGTCCTTCGCGTTGTGGATCGCTTGGCTCGGCTGGTTTTGGGATACTTGGAGCTATTCTGTCATCGACATCGCCGTATCCAACATGGTCATCGTTCTCTTGCATATTATTCTGTGTTTCTGAGAAGACGCGTATAATAAATTCACCTTCTTCGTTTGGATCGAAAGTGGATGGCACGATCAAGTAGTGCCCAGGCGGCAACTTAAAGCGTGCACAGACTTCACGCGTATTAATGAAATGTGGAGACCGTGCAACTGAAGCACGATATTTGAAAAAACTTAAACCTTGTGGCCTTGTCTGCAAATCACGATCCGTCAAGTGGTAAATTGCGAAACCAATAGTCAGACATTCCACTCCCATATTACGTCGGGAACGACGGTTCTTCTGCATCAACGCAACAATAACCGTACATTTTCCGTCATCATCTTCCTCGTCGGCATCCACCAAAGACATTACATATTGAGGATTATGCCAGAATGTCTCAAGGAAGTTACGACAGCCACCAGCCGTGGCACCTGGTGTCCATTCACCTTCATACATCGACATTTCCCACTTTGTTTTTCCATGCAATTGCTGCTCTTCGGTATGCGAATCGGGCGATAAATTGCAGATCTCTACACGATCGAACCGATTAAGGAAATCTTGAAATGACATCCAGAATTCGCCGTCTTGATCAAAATTCAAACCGATTTCCATTTTTTCTTCTTCTGAAATGTACCGCCATTCTGGAGAACTATCGCTCCAAGCACCATTCCACTCAGCCTCATTTCCCCAAGGATTACGCAAACGTATTAGAGGTATTTTTCCTTGACGATTTGGAGTAGATATATCTACAAGACATACTTTGGTGATGGAATAAGCATGTCCACGTATTAAACCCTCTGGAGTTTCAGCTTCGAATACATTTGGATCAGCCTCTAGTGAACAGCCCATCATCGAATTGCGATCAGCAGCCTTGTGTAGAATATTAAACAAATTTGGCGGCGCCTCCTTGAGGTCATACCATTCAGTGACACCACCTGTAAAATCCTCCATAGCTTCGCAAGTAGTGCCTCCCTTTAAAGCCTCATAGGAGCCATGCAGCTTGGCATAGGCTTTCTCCAGCAAAGCGCTCCAAAATTCATTCTTTTCTGTTGAATGCATGTAGAGCAGCTCACCGCGATAGGTTGGTAGACGATCGTCAACTATCACATCAATCCACTTACCATATTGCCAGAAGCAGAAATGGAATATGCCTGCGTAATTTTCATCGAAGCTTTGATCTGGAGGCACAACACGGAAGAATAAATTGGCATCATGCGTTAAATTGGCAGCTGCTGCTATTAACCAACAGTCACCTAATTCACCCTGCTGCACATCGAAACGAGAGTAACCCTCCACAAAAAACTGTGGGTCCTCAACTATTTCATGCGGACGCAACCACTCGACGTGTCGGTCAGGTCGACGCGAAAACATTAGCGATTCATTTCTAGCAGGAAACGCTTCGTCCTCAAAAAGCACTCCATTTTCCAGGCAAGAGTCTCGTAGAACACCGAAATCTTGATCCTCGGAATGCGATTGCATACCTCTAGATTTCTCGCCTAGCCAGAACATGTTTTCATTCTCAGGGACTTTAACAGCAGAAAAGGCGATTTCAGCAACGCCTACGGAAGGTTCCTCTTCCTTAGTTGGCACTTCTTCCATCGGAGCGGACGGGACATCCGGTAAAGTAGGGTACATATTCGGGGCTGCGCGACCTTCACCGCCATACGTTGGCACAACGCCAGGAGGCAACGACGGCAATGATGGAATTGATAGATATACTCCACCTTGTGGAGAATTGTAAGGCATTGGCATTCCGGAGTTATATGATGGATAGGGCAACCCAGGTGGTACGCCCGGGTATGATGCTGATGGGTACGGCGTTGAATATGGTTGCGGCATTCCTGTCGGGTAGCGAGCCCCACTTGTTGGATACGGTGCTAACGGGGGATATGGAGATGATGCACTGCTGGGGGCAGCACTTGGTCCGTATGATAGCTGCGCTGCTGGTGGTGCCATAGGATAAGGCAAAGCTGGGTAGAGGCCAGTGCTGGGATTGTCGGTTTTAATATTTTCCGACAATCCTAGTGCGGCCAAGTTAACAAGTCCTATTCCATTGGCACGATAGTTTTTTGGATAGACGACGTTTGTTGTAGCCATTCTGCTTCAATAGCTTTTTTCACTAAAATCAATGATTTCCAGAACCTATTAATTTACTTAGTGGAAAAAGTATCACTTATGAGTCATATGTAAGTCAATTTTCACAAGCAGCATCGAATCGGCAACTCCCAGCGTTGTACAATTAGAAAAAAATTGCTCATATAAAGAATACGTATATCGCACCATTTTCCGTTATTCTGTTTGTGTAATAAGTACTACCAAGACCAAGAATTTCATCGTTCTTATTTAGCTTAGGAGTTAGTATTATATATGAAAAATTTACATAATTTCAGAAGCTATATTTCTTAAACTAATTGGGATATACACGTAAAGTTTATTTTTAGATACTGCTTCCTGCGTAGCATAACATAACATAATTCAACTCCTTAACCGTTAAAACCTGGGCAAAAAATGTATTTATTGCATATCCTATATAATATTTAGCTTAGAAATTCTATCTATACCATACTTATGAAGAGAAAAGATTATTACAATTTTAGTAGTTTTTTCTCCCAATTATTAATTTTTTCCATAGAAAAATATTGCCTATTAAATTTTCGTAATTTTAAGAAAGTAATTAGCTTTAGAAGTATAATTTTTCATCAGAGTTAACTAGTTTACGAGAAAAAGCATTTTGAAACTTAAAATAAACTCACAAGTACAACACAATTTCGTGAATATTGCAGTGCATCCCGTGAGAATAAAAATATTTCGAAACAATTTCCAGTGCATGTGCAGTAAAAGAACTGCAAGAATTTCATAGAATCAAGAAAATTGCATAGAATTTTGCGATTTTGACCGAATAGAAATGAATGATTTAACAATTAACTTTCCTCCTAACAATTCCAATCAAATTTCGTTTTCAATCTTTTTTTATTAGGATTTGCAAAATCTTACATTTGACAGCCAATCGAAATGGAATTTTTCGATTGACACATTCGGGGAACGCTCGAAATTTTGAGAAACACAAAATTGCTGGAATTTAAAGTATTATAATCAGAGAACAAGCTCGAACAACACAGTTCAAAATTTAATTATTTACATTACTTTATTATTTGGTTCCTACAATACATAAATTCAATAGAATTATTGAAAATTGGTTGAAATTATTGGTTGAAATTTTGTCCAGAAGTCCACTGCCTCTGACCAAAACAGACTACCACAAATGGGCGTGGTCCGCCCACTAATTAAATAAAAGTCGATTACAGGAGAACGAATATAGATATTTTCATCAAATTTGGCACGAATGTTGTCTATCATCAGAATTATAGACTTATTGGTATTGTAAATGGGTAAAATCGGACCATTACCACGCCTAATTTTCAAATAAACGTGTGTAGGGTATATGAACTTCTGGTTTTTTATTCATGTTTTAACTGGTTTTTTATTCATTATACAACTTTCAACATCATTTTCAACATTTTTATACTTACGGGAAACGGGAACGTGTTGGAACTAATATGCTTAGAAAGTTAATTGCCTCTACATTCTTAGAATTAAGACATGTATATAGGCCAATTATACATTTTTCTTAGGAAAAAATAATAAATGGTAACAAAAGTACTAAAATTGTAAAAAAATCTTTTTCCTTCAAAGTAATGGTTTTTCGGCAAAATTTAATTTCACATAAATAAAAGCTGTGATAAAAGGCATCCTGAATTCCTTTATAACAGTGCCAAACCTATCCGGAAATCTTTGGTAGTTTAAGAGATATCTTAAGAGAGAAAATTTAAATTCACATAAATAAAAGATGTGATAAAAGGCATCTTATATTCCTTTATAACGGTGCCAAACCTATCCGGAAATCTTTGGTAATTTAAGAGATATCTTTAGGGAGACGCAACGTTCGATAAGATCTATACGTCTGCATTCGACAATTTTGGTTCATTTAACAACAAAGTTTACACATAGCTTGTAGCATCAGTTTAAAAGAAAATTTGTTGTTGAAAATCACTCATGAAGTGTGCACTTAAATGTCCGAAAATATTTTATAAAAAAAAGGTCGCATCGTGTGCAACCATAATACTTCTTGATTGCAGACGTGACGTGTTGCGGAGAATCAAACCCCTTTTCTGCAACAATGGGCGTGATTTATCATCATTCCTGACTTGTATTATTGTCTTGACTTATATATTGACTGTATTATTTATTAACACTTGGGCAGAGATTAATGAGATTGGAAACTCTTTTATCTTCAGATAAAGATGAAAAAAAGATCGATTTTTTATGACCTGGTGAATTTGGCTACATTTCTTTTGCAGCCAGAAAGAGATAGCAAGTGACGCGTTATCTTTTGAGGGTATTATTCACCAACATTCTTTGCAAGCGGTTGCCACCATAAGTAGACAAATTGTAAATTGTGGGCATAAATTTATTTCTGTGGGTATTTTTATGTGATTCTAATTTCTATTTAATTTAGTTCAAATATTATATTATTCATATAGTTTTCTATATTTGTATATTTTAAAAAAAGATATAAAGGATATTTTTTTTCTTTTTTAGATGACTTTAGATGACTTTCTTTATTAGATGACAATTCTGAAAGTTATAGAGATCATGCTGTTTCCACACCACCATTTAGATAAGAGTCAAGGGGAGTTACCGATTTTTCAGGGTGTTCGGTTCCCCAGTAGCCCTATATCACCCGTGCACATGCAATTACAACTACAAAACACACTAAATTTATTAATACTAATTACTAATATTAACTACTAGTTAATACTAAAATAAAAAATTAGTAAATAAGTTATGTAATACATGCAAACCTTACTTCATGCAGACCACGGGGTACGGATTTTATAGAAATAGATCAAAGGGAAGAATACAAGTCGCAAGTAGAAGCAAATGACACAATATTTACAACAAAACGTATCAAACATTTCAAAGTAAATGTTAAAGTTTAATTTTCCAAATTGTTAAAATTGGTTGTTGACATTTCAAAACAATATTAATAAATAATTGTAAAAATTTTGCGAGTACTTATCTTTAGCGTTCCAATATCAATCAATTTGTGAATGACAGCTTAAAAAGCGGGAAACAGAGATTATAATGACTTTTCTACGAGAAATGATATGGCACATTTTTACATTTTCGACATGCAACCGTTCAATTAAATTTGTTTTTGTAACATTTGTATTGAAACTCACCGTTTTCAGTCGAGTCTTCGAAACTCACCAAAAACAAAGGTTTGTTTATGCTTTTGGCGGGTGAGTTTGCATAGAAAATTTACAGAAACAACACGCGGCTGTTTTTTTGAACAGCTGTTTTGTTCTAAGTTTCCAATCTCGTTATCTCTGCACTTGGGACAAAGGCTAAAGAAGCAAGTAGATGTTATTATAAAACAAATTATAAACCTGACGGGAATGGCCACAATAAATCGATATGTTCCGCGCGTAAACCAAGTATGTAATATATATTCTATTGTACAAATGACTAGAAGAAATGCATGAAATAACCGCATATTCTTTTAGATTGATGCAACCTATCTAAACAAGGATATCATTCGACTTATTCGAGAGAACCTTCTTGAAAATTTGCAGGTTATATCGGTATGTACAGTTTAAATTTTGTGGGCAATAATATCCTAATTTGTTATTTTCAGCCAGTATTTATTGCTAAAATTCAACCCGAGCTCGATTTGCTTATACAGTCAGCTATTTGGTTTGGTTCTGTTGGGAAGCAATGCTCTTCTTTCGGCCAACAACTGCTAGTACTAGCATATGATTCAGAAAAGTTGACCACCTCACGTCTCTTTTTTCACTTTGCCCTGACCGTTCTTCCTCAATACGTCAAACACATTGATGAACAGCGACTGTCTGAGCATTCAGAATGGATACACAAAACCATTAAATGGGGTGAAAACATTGCTCTGGTTTTATCTGTGCTCAATTTTTTCCGATTCTTAAAAACTGGTTACAGACCCACGCTCATTGATTACATTTTAAAATTGGACTATATAAGTTTGCGCAATAATCAGCGACGCGACATTGGTTATAAATACCTTTCACGCGAACTGATGTGGGGAGGCTTCATGGTTTGTAATGTTTGTTTTTATGTAAAATAACAGTTCTATTATGTGTTTATTCTATAAAAAATATTTTATTTTTCAGGAAATTCTTGGTTTGATTCTGCCGATTATAAACTTTAGAAAAATGCAAAGGCTACTGTTATCAAGTTTTTTTTATTTTGCGCCAAGTTACGGTAAAGCAAAATACGACTCGATCTCAGTATTTCTGCCAGTGTCTCAAATGTCGCTAACTACAAGTTGTGTTTATTGTGGTGATCGACCTACTCTACCTCATCATATGGATTGTGGCCATATATATTGTTACTACTGTTTGAGCGCAAATATGCTCACGGACAGTAATTTCGCATGTACAGTCTGCGGAGCACATACCAGTAAAATAATGCCGATTGGATATATAAGTTAGAATTAGAAAAATAATTGTATTATTATTGTTTCATACTATTTCAACCCTTGATTTTAATAAACAACTGTGATTGGATTGTCATTGAATGTATTACTGTCAAAATACTGACGTCTCGAAGCGTATTAAGTAGTGAGTGGTGTTGAGATAAAGACATCTGATTTTACTTCATTGGATCATCATTAAATCTGGGTTAGCTAAAGTTTTAAAGATATATAAATAAAACTGGTCATAAAAATAATATCAAAACAAGTGAGTATAAGAAAGCTAAATTACAAAATTATGAGTTATGTGTGGAAGCTATTGTTGGAAAGTAGCGCCAAATTAACATACTCTACAGTGTTGCTAATAACGCAACACTTCATTATTCTAAAAGGTATAAAAGTTATAAAAGGTTAACTCAGTGAGTTATAACGGTCCAAGGTAAAATTTTAGGTAATATGAATGAGATAGTTCTTAAAATGAGATAGTTCTTAAATTAATTGGGACATCTGGATGAAAAGCATATCATTTGATACATTTTTATACCCTACACACGCAGTGATAAGGGTATATTCACTTACTGCTTCCGTTTGTAACGCATTAAAGGAGGCGTGACAGGTATAGAAAAGTATATATATTCGTGATCAGCATCACCTCCTGAGTCGATTTAGCCATGTCCGTCCGTCCGTCTGTACGCCTGTCTGTCTGTCTGTGGAAATCACGAATACAAGAGAACGAATAGAGATATCATCAAACTTGGCACGAATATTGTCTATCACTAGAAACTCATCGGTATTGAAAATGGGCAAAATCGGACCATTACCACGCCTACTTTTTATAGTGAATATAAATCCATTCATGCTTATAGCTCAATTTCTCAGCTTGTAGAACGAATTTGGGGTTGAAATTTTGTCCAGAAGTCCACTGCCTCTTACCAAAACAGACTACCAAAAATGGGCATGGTCCGCCCACTAATTAAATAAAACTCTATTACTAGAATAGAGATATTTTCCTCAAATTTGGCACGAATATTCTCTGTCATCGCAGGCTATGTGAGATTGAAAAGGAAAACCAGTAAGAAAGCTATATTCGGCCTGGCCGAATCTTAGATACCCTACACCTAAAAGTTTTAAAAAAAGTGCTGAAGCTAGGATGGGGCGGGGGTGGCGGTCCACTCTGGGCGGCACAATGTCGGGGGCGGCAGTTGTGGAAATCAAGTATTGACTTATTGCATTCTAGGCATTTTTGGGGCTACAAGTTGATTAACCTCTGTATAAATAGTAGGCGTGGTCATTACCTTTTTCAAAACAAAATAACTAGCTTAGTTGTTTTATAATTGTGTTCATTTAAACTTTATTTTCGTGGTAATAAACTTTTTTTCATACTGCTATACTGTATATGTAGTGTAAAAGTGGGCGGACCGCACCCACTTTTGATGTAATAATGTTTTTTTGTAAAACAAGTTGTTATCTAAAGTTTTATTCAGGAAGTTTATATATTTAACAATATAAACCTCTTTTGCCTGTGTAACATAAAAGTGGGCGGATCACGCCCATATTTGGCACATTCACGGACAATGCTACTCTATGCCCAGGAATGAAATTTGGTTGTAATAGCACAAAAACGAACGCTGATATCACATTTTTAATAAAAAATAGGCGTGGCCGTGGACCGATTTTGCCCATTTTCAATACCAACCTGCCCACCACATAAAACAATATAACTGCAAAGTTTCATCACGATATCTTCATTGGTTCTCCTGTGATCGTGATTTCAACAGACAGACAGACAGACGGACGGACATGGCTAAATCGACTCAGGAGGTCACGCTGATCAAGAATATATATACTTTTCTATACCTATCGTCTCTAGTTCTATGCGTTACACATTTCGTTACAAAGTGAATATACCCTTACCTTAAGGTGTAGGGTATAAAAATAGACCATTGCCACGCCTAATTTTTAAGTAAACGTGTGTAGGGTATATGAACTTCGGCCAGGCCGAAGTTAACATTCTTTCTGGTTTTTGCTTGTGTTTTTTTGATTTTATAGATTTTATATATTTATTTTTATTTAAATTATATATTTTTTAAAGAGAAAAAAGCATATACCTTCGTAATATATGAGAGTTTAAAACGGTAAACATTATCATGTTTTCTAAGTTTGTGTTTTAATGTACTACTACATAAATTTTCATAAATAAATACGTTTTTATTGTAAAAAATATTGGAGATGGCAACCCATAAGCATCATACTGAACCAAAGAAGAACACTACTACCTCAAAGTTCTTGGAAAGTAGAAAGTTGAACAGTTTTGTTTTCAAGCTAGTATATTAATTACGCTACATATAAAGAAAAATAAATAATTTGTTGAAAATCCTTTAAGTATATAGTTTTGCGTTTTAGTGTTTTTAATAAAATAAATGCACTGGAATTGGATGTAATTTGTTAAGGGAATTGTGAACAAGAAATTCTATTACAAAACCACACACATGCATATGTACATATGTTGAAAATTAGAGGTCAATAAAAATCTGCGTTTTAGGTTTTGCATCAGTAACGAGAACAACAAAACAGATCAAAGTATTTCAGATAAAGGAAAAATTCGATGATCTCTGGATCTATAGACATCCAACAGTTCTTTACAGATTCAATTTAATTTTGAATTGGTGAGTGCGCATATATTGGTGCATCTAAGCAAAACCACGGAAATGAAAGAAAAATTAAATTTATTTTAGATCCACCAACAAAATGCTAGATTTGGAAATAGTGCCAGAGATATCGCTCAGCTGTGACTGCTGGGAGTTTGTACTTGGCATGCATTTTTCTCAAGCCATCGCTATCATACAGTCTCAGGTCGGCATCATCAAAGGTGTTCAAGTGCTTTATTCTGATAGCAATCCACTTGGTGTAGATCTGATTATAAATTTGCCGCAGGACGGCGTGCGCCTTATATTCGATCCTGTTGTGCAGCGTTTAAAAACAATTGAAGTTTTCAATATGAAGTTAGTGAAGCTCAAGTACTGCGGTGTCTATTTCAATTCACCCGAAGTTCTGCCTTCAATTGAACAGATTGAGCACTCCTTTGGGGCAACGCATCCGGGCGTTTATGATGCCACCAAGCAATTATTTGCCTTGCATTTTCGTGGCTTAAGTTTCTATTTCCCAGTTGATAGCAAATTGCATGCAGGTTATGCACACGGTCTAGGCTCGCTTGTGTTTCTCAGCGGAGCTTCTCCCGTCGTCTCTAAGATGGCACTCTATTCTGGCAGCAATGTCGCAGAAAATCGCCCACCTGTACTACCTCTGTCGTGTTACAATCGTCAGATGTACTTGGATTCAGCAAACGTAGTCCGCAGTTCAAATGGTCAGACTAAAGGTCTGAAGCTCAAGTTGTTCACAGAAGGCAGCGGACGTGCGTTGGAACCTCGTCGCCAGTGCTTTACCCGAGAAGTCCTTTTCGGCGATAGTTGCCAGGATGTGGCTATGAATCTGGGTGCACCTAATCGTATTTTCTTCAAGAGTGAAGATAAAATGAAGATCCATTCTTCTAATGTGAATCGCCAAGCGCAGAGCAAGCGTAGTGATATTTTCTTCAACTACTTTACACTCGGTATTGATGTGTTGTTCGATGCACGTGCGCAGAGTTGCAAGAAGTTCATACTACATACAAATTACCCCGGACATTTTAATTTCAATATGTATCATCGTTGCGAGTTTCAGTTTCAGTTAAAATCGGATAGGGTACAAGAAAATGCAGCTCTAATTAATGGTGGCAATGTTACGGACTTGGGTGATACTGTAAAGATAACCGCTTATTCGAAGTGGGACGAAATTAGCTCGGCTCTCTTGCCATCAGAGCGGCCAGTGGTTTTGCATCGTGCCAGTTCAACAAACACCGCAAATCCGTTTGGCTCTACCTTTTGTTATGGGTACCAAGATATTATATTTGAGATAATGCCGAATAATCATATTGCATCAGTGACTATGTACAGTACGTCACCACAGAAGCAACCCGATCACTTGTGGCTGCAGCATAAAATGCAAGATATTCGTTTAACCGTCGCGTGAAATCAACAAAGTCCCATTAAAGTATACTTCAGAGAATGCTATTGTAAACACAACTTGAATTGAAAGAAAGACGTCTGTTAATAATTAATTATCGAACGCAATGAATTCAATACCAGATTATGCATAAAAGTTAACATCATGTTTTGGTGTTAATATGTGAAAATCGATGTTCATGAACTTTGAACATCTTTCCTTCGAGACCATTTAAAAATATACGTACATATATTAGTCCCATGTTGGCGAGGTATTAAAAGGAATCTTTCAATAAAATGCAAACTCTTAAAGTTATGTATATGTTGAAAAGTGTATATTATATTGTTACTTAAAACACTGATTATGTTCTAATAATTAAGAAATAATACATGTTATCAAATCATATTCTATGTTTGTAAATTTGTAGTTATAACGCTACAAAATTTTCTAATATTAAATAAAGTTTAAACGAAAATATTCTATAAAAGTTAATTGAACATACAATGAAATTAAATTCTGTTATTTCTGAAGAGGACACATTTCTATCTTCCTAATTTTGACAGTACATTGCAATTCCAAAAATGTCGGAATTAAAAAAGCAGGAAACTGAGGAATTATATGATGCCTCTATTTTGCCCGATATGCTTCCCGTTTACTACAGGAGGCTCTTTCCGCATAAACCCTTCTACAGATGGTTATCATACGGATTGTGTAAATTTTGCATTCTAGTTTATTTGCTCGATATTTCTTTAAAATTTCATTTTTCAGCGGAGGATAGCATATTCGCTAATCGAGAAATTTCATTTACATTACACGATGATATTTATTTGCGTTATTTATGCTTCGAGAGCCAGAGCGAAATGGAAAAAGAGATATGTACCAGGAACCCGTTTAAAATTGATATCGGGGCTGTAATGACAAGCAGGTATGTTGTGGTCTGCAATTTTGGTGGCGCTTTGATAGCAAGAAGTCAAACCCGTCCACAATTCAGACTCGCATTTACTTTTTGCTACTTTCATTTTTGTTTTTAGGCCCAAGAACGTTCGTACATCTTCATCTGCAGTGGTACCTGTACAGCGTGAGCTGGTCTTCGATATCGACATGACCGATTACGATGACGTGCGCACATGCTGTAGTGGCGTCGAAGTCTGTACCAAGTGCTGGAAATTTATGGCAGTCGCTGCGCGTGTTTTGGATGCTGCTCTACGTGAGGATTTTGGTTTCGAACACATACTTTGGGTTTTTTCGGGGCGTCGAGGAATTCATTGTTGGGTGTGTGACTACGAAGCACGTCACCTGGATTCGCGTGCGCGCACTGCAGTGGCAGAGTACTTGCAGGTAGTGTCGCATGTGATGGTGAATGGTGTGAATATTCCGCGAGCAAATATCGGTGAACGAATACATCATAGCGTAAAGCGGGCGTTAAAGTTTATAGAACCGTTCTTCGAAGAGATCATATTGGTGGATCAGAATTTGTTTGGCTCACCGCAGGGGCTTGTGAAGTTGATACAAATGATACCGGATGAAATTGCGCGCAAAGACACCGAAACATATCTAAACAAGAATATCGAAGACGGTGCTACATCGAAGGCAGTGTGGACTTCTTTTACTCGCTATGCTAATTCAATGCGTAATAGTTCATCGAGTGTGTGGAGTCGTAAGCTCCGTAATGTAACAGAGGAGATGGAGCTAAGCGTTTTGTATCCCAGACTGGACATAAATGTAACTAAAGGCTTTAATCACTTGTTGAAAGCACCATTTTGTATTCATCCAGCTTCTGGCAAAGTGTGCATCCCATTTAACGTGAGCTTTGTGGCCAAATTCGACCCAACCACAGTGCCTACTATCGTCAAATTGTTGCACGAGATAAATGCTTTCGACGACAAAATACAAAATCAAGATGTTCCAGAGGAAAAGAATCGTATAAAGGATTATAAGAAGACTAGCATGTTTAAGGGCGTTGTTGTCTTCGAGGAATTTTTACGTAAACTGGAGAGCAGTTTTAAGGCAAAGGCTATCGATATCAGCGATAAGAAGTTGGAGTTTTGATGAAAATCGTGTGGTTGAAGACTCGGTAGCCTATCAAAATATTGTACAATATTAAGTGTTTGTGTTTTCTTTGCACCTAAAGCCCTACAAAATTCGATAAGAGCAAGAACAATGTCAATAAAAAGATAGATTTTAAATTTCTTAGTTTCACTTTTAATTATTTATAATGTCCTTAAGAATAGTTGACAATGATTTTAATGTTTCTAAAGGCAACGTAGCTTAATAATTGGCGTTTTAACTCTGCTGTTTTCTCGTTCCACTAAACTAACATCTGCTTCAATTTTAAATACACCCTCCGCCGTAGCCGTTGCTTCCTTTAGGGGCACGTCACTCACTTCATCACCTACTTTTATATGAAAAATGTTTACCCCATCGTCAACTGGTTCATTGGGTTTGACAGCATCAATTTCAATATCTACAGTAACCACGCTCGGCAACAACGTACCCTTACGGAGCAAGATCCTAGCATTAGCTTCATTCGTTTCATGCCAAATAAAAGCGTCTGTGTCCACGCAAACGCATTCCTCAGTCAATTGCAAATCTTGTCCTTCAGGATCTGCAAGAAAAGTAGCTTGGCGTGCACAACCAATGGCCACTACTTCGTCCGCAGCTAGTGAAACATTTAATTTGGCTTCTGGGCAGCGGGTACTTATTGCTGATTGCAATTTTGGGATTCGCATGGTGCCGCCAAGTAGTACGATTTCATCGATTTTTTTAACATTCGTAAGTTGGAACATTTTATCAATGGCTTCATTCAATGTTTGCAAAAAGTTGTTGATGACCGGCTTTATGATGCTCTCGAAGCGTGCAAGTGACATTTGCATATTAAAATCAACACCATCCATTAAGGAATCAATATATATTTGTGTCGATTGCAGCGTGGTGAGGATATGCTTGCAATTCGCAGCTGCTGTGCGTATCTTGGTCATAGATCGCCGGCTTTCGTGAGGGTCCAACTTATATTTCCTGTGAAACTCTTCACAGATAAACTGAACTAATGCTTCGGTGTACTGCTTGCCACCTATACAAAAAGGTCCTCTGGAGTCCAGCACTTTGTACAGGCCATTTGTAAGTTCGTACAATGCAAAGTGACTGAAAAGTCCGCCACACTTAATACTCAATACATATTTGCTTTCGGTTGGCAGTGTCAGATCATCCGTTTCGCTATTCATCTCTCCGATTCCGTAGGCGAGCACGGCCGCCGTGTGTTCGGTTATAATTTGTGCAACATGGAACCCCGCCTCTTCAGCAGCTTGCGCCAGAAGTGGCCATGATGCACCTGTATAGTAACTAGGTATGGACAGCACCACACTAGGCTTCTGATCGCTGTCGTTGCCAAGAAATTGTCGAGCGAGTTCGAATTCCGATTTAAGAAGATTAACATGTATGTCAAACGCCGAGATTTTAAGAGTAGGCGGCTCATCAACATCACTCTTATCTACCAGCAGCTCAAATTGGTGATTGTCAGCGTCGTATGCACATGTTATTTCTTTGGTTGCAGTTTCAATTTTCTCACTAGTCAACTCCTCATGGGGTACAAGGAATTGAAAGCTATTCGCTGCTCCCTGTTTGGGACGCGATGTAATTTTCTGCTGGGCTGTAAGGCCACATTCTATCTCGTTACCGCCGTCCCAGAGCAAGCACGCCTGTGACACGCGATCGCCCTGTTTGTTGGCAACTACATCGATATTACCGTCGACCTTGGCGGAAGCAATGCACAGTGTGCTGTTACCAATTTTAATGCCAAAACGCGGCCACATATCTGCTACTTTAGATAAAACGTGCACGTGCAAAACTACAGCTGCACTAAATTTATAAAAGCCCCAAAACACTTTGTTCTAGTTTTACCAGGGGTAATGAGAAACATAACCTTACGTTGATCTGTTGACGATTTGCGTGAACGTGCGAAGGTAAATCTGTCAAGAAGCTAGAACGATAGAAAACATGCTAACGCCGATCTGGTGAAAAAGTATTTTCATTCTGCACCATACGTCACGTCCACAATGAAAAAGCTACATACATACGATGCGAATGTGAAGTTTACAACAATGAAAAGAATGAAATTGTAATACATATTTCAATATAAATCAGTTTCATTACTTCTTGAAATCATTAGGGAAATTGCAGATTAACATTCAATTAACCAGATCACGCTCCTTAATTCAGCAACCGTTTTCCATAATGTTGTTTTCGCCCCCGGCCTATTGGATATGAACCACTATTACATACTTTCCTATAAAATGCAGATAAACTTCCGCGTCGGTGGTGGGTGTGTACATGGAAAGCAACAGATGGGGTAGAAACGAAAGGCATGACTTTCTTAAAAAATAATAATATAGTTTATTTTCAACTTTTTGCTTTATTATTTTGTATTATTTATTTAAAATTAATCTTGCAGAATTAGTCAGCGCATATCTTATGAATTTAAATACCTAAGTTTATTCACGATAATCCTCGATGAGTAGTGTAATCACGCGATGTGTAGGCACCTTGAAGAAAACGGTCAATACGGCTTGACTTCATTCTCAAACAAAGGGTGACAAAGTGTTACAAAGTAGATAATTATGCTCAACTATATAATACACGGAACCGGACCGTCGTTGTTGTCGTCAATTGACTTCGTAGTGCAAAAAAGAAAATAAAGAAATCAATTCGAATTCATTTAAATAATCAGTGATGAATTGCTTTTATTGTAATGCTCTGTGGTAAACAACATTTGTTGTTTTTCCATTTTCGGCGTAAATATATGTATATATATATATATATATATATATGTATATATATATATATATGTATATATGCTCGAATCACAATTGCATATTCATCAGATGGCATTTGATCGAGAGCAGTTATAAAAAGTCGCACTAATTCATTTTCAGGATGCAACATATTCTGCAAACGCTCGATAATATCCCTCCGCAAATTTGATGAAATATCACAACGACGATCGGTTTCCACATTTGAGTTACCTACAAAATATATTTGCAAAAATTTATAGCTTTGATCAGGTAAGGGTAACAAAGAACCAAGTCGATGGTAGACTTGGCCTTGAATCTATTGAAGATTGAAATTTTCACAATAGTACGTTTCACGATCATCTAAATAAACATCAAAACAAACAAAAATACTTTGAACGTTGGCATAAAATTGTCCCAAATAATATTTGTCGCTCCGAATGAAGTCATGTGAAATCCGGAGTTATACGCTGTATGCTTGCTAGAAAATGCTTTGAAATTGGTGTGCCACCAGTTATCAAATTATGCAAGGGCTCCGGTGGTGGATTCAATTCTTGTTATTTAACTTGTCCGTTTGAACAACACAATCCAGATACCTCATGTTTAAACTTAAATGCCTTGCAATGACTGCAAACAGTAGTCATTGGTCCAATTGAAACCTTGCCATGAGAAACGTAATCAAAGTTTGCATCATAATTGAATGCAGCACGCTCCAAAGTACGCCGCACATACGGATTTCGCAGAGCCCTACCACGCTTTAACAGATAATCAACAGAATTTTGTGTCGATTTGGCGCAGAATTCCGCTTTAAAAGATAATCAACAGAATTTTGTGCCGATTTCGAGCAGCCAAAGTATTATTTGCACGGTGTTCGTCACTTTGAGATGCTCTAGATGCCGCAACATTTCTAGCATTACGTGATTGACGCCCCAAATTGCTGCGCGTACGTACCATTTTGTATTAAAAAATGTGGCTACACCAATTAAATATGAAGTATTTGAAATTTTATTTATTCGCGAAATTCAAAAATTGAGACATATTAGTTAGTTGAATAATGCAATTATTAAGAATATAAATAGATCAGCTGATCATGAAATGTTAGTCATAGCATGCACTCAAAAGCTAGCGACCTTGGAGAAAAAGTCCGTTACAGTATTACATGTATATGTATATTAGCTGTTTGATTTAATTGAAATATCCGTTAAGTTAACATATAAGAAAGCTCATTGCTGTGCATAATAAATTAAATTAATGGTTTCACTAAAATGGCTATAACTCATGAACCAATACACATACAGAGACCGTTTATACATAAAAACCTTGGTATTGACGTCACCTTTCATATTTGTAGAAACAAAATCAGTCCATTCACGCATTCCAGAGAACATCAATTACTAACGCAATGCAACTTATTTTTATATATATAGATAGATAGATTTAAAACTTGACGGTCCAGACAATGACCATTTTTTAATATCGTATTTTTACTAAATAATAAAGGAAAATGAAATTCATAAGAAGTATTTATTTCTTGTTTAAATAAGGTCCAAATTCAACTGAATGAAACCTATTATCTTTAAATCTACTTCTTTATTTTCTATCAGTTACAGTTGCATTACTAAGAGTACCAAGAAATTATATTAAGGAAATATTTAGACTAACTTTAAAACTATTTCAATTTCGTTACTAAGTTTTTGTAAATAAGATAAATATTTTTGAGAATATCATGAATTATAAAAATGTTAAACGTATTTACAAACTAACGCATCACAGATTAAAACATCGTTGTTGCTATACATGACTATGTGATCATCACATTAAGCCAATTGACGCCATGTTATCGTGGAGGATCATTTTGTGAACATCGTTGAAAACTTTGCGCACACAACTCGTGTCCGTTGCGATTGTAAAGTGATAGTAACACTCCCTACGTGAGTAATCCATATGCATGCGGGAGATGCGCTTGATCGGTTCTTGAGTAATGTCTACTAATTTCTGCTTGATGAATTGTTTTGTCCAATCGCATTCGTCGAAGTAGTTGCCCAGCTGAGGACTGCGGCGATATTCATCGTAATCGGGGAAATACTCGGAAATGCGTTTGCCAGCGCGAATCTTACGCTCCATAATGTCCTGTTTGTTCAGGAAGACAATCAGACCCGCTGATGACAGAAAACGGTTTTGCCAGACACCTCGAAATAGATTCAGAGCCTCTTGCAAACGATTCTGCCGTGGATCCTCTCGCAGTGTCTGATCGAAATCGCCACAGGAGATGAGGAAGAGCACAGCTTGAATACCTTCGAACACCTGAATCCATTTGTTGCGCTGGTCGCGTTGACCGCCCACGTCGAACATAAGAAACTCTTGTTCGCTGCCCAACGATTCGGGTATCTTGACGCGAAAAGAGATCTGATGGATGCCGGTGGTGATCTTGCGACTATGCAGTATATCCTCCGTGGTCGGTATGTAATCGAAGACAGATATTCTTTCGAAGTTGTCCAAGAAACTGCGTGTTAAACAAACAGGGAATGAGTTTTTGTGTATAAAAAAAGTATAGAATTTTTAATTACTTTTCAATAATAAAAAATCTATATATATAAAATCCCTGTGTCTGTCTGTTAGCAAAATATGTCGGGGACATATTTTTTCCTATATTTTTCATTTTTTTCCTATATTGTGCTGATTAATTTGTCAGATTTTATTATGAAAAATTTAATAATTTAAAAAATTATTATAATAATTTTTCATAATAGTGTAATTTCTCAATAGTAAGGTGAGAAAGTCCAAAATGCTTCGCAATTTTTTTTACAAAATAAATAACAAATAATAACTTCCTGGCGTAGAAGGGTTTATATACTAGTATTTACATATATAATATCATAGCTGCAAACTTACTATTTTGTACTATCCAACAGAGGAAATTCATTCGATCTATCAAAGCAGGCGCGAATGCCAAAATCATTCCAGAGCGTCATCACATGATCGCAATATTCCTGCAATATACAGATATTTTCTATTTATTCTCTTCTGCTCTAGAAAAGGTTACATGATTTGATTCGGTGAACTTTAGTTCTAATAATTGTTATAAGAAAATTGTAACTCATTCGTTACAGAGATTTAATAACGTTTTTGGGATTCTGTGGTTACTACATAGTATAGCCAAGAATGACTCAATTTAGTTGACGAAAAGTAAAGCAGTAGAGCTGTCCATTGATAAGGATACAATTATTTAACCCATTTCCGCCGTACACAAAATTGGACCTATACTATATATCTATTCAGTCTTATTTCAGATCGCGGCGCTGTATACAACTACATAGACTTAAATTAAAATAAAAAATAGTGAAACTGAAAACTGTATTACATAAACTTTGTATCATATGCCTTTTAATTTCTACTGACCATTTTATTATTATCTTTTCTATATCCTTCATTCGAGTCTACTGATTAAAAAGTGTTTGAAAAGTGTTGAAGTTATCAGTTCATAGATTAGATTTGGTTTATAGATTAGATCATTCTTAAAGAACAGACCAGAAGCAAAGCTACACTGGATAAGGTAAAAAAAAATACAAAGTTATGCCTGGAATTTAACAGAACTTAGCTCTGAAGTATTATTAATGACAGTATATTGATTAAGGCCATTATGTCGAACTCACCTCAGTCATGTATTCCGGAGCGGAGTCTCCCATGGATAGTATGTATAGAGCACTTCGGTGGCTGGTACAACTGTTGTACTCTAAGCCCAAAATTTTCATTTGTTGTACCAGCTGATAAATGGACTCGTGTATGTTTTGATATATTTCTGGAATTTTATCGCGTCGCTCGCTAGAAATGTACACAATTTAACTACATAGAACAAGGATATATCCCTATATATCCTATTTATAGGCCCAAATACGTACTCGTCTGTGTATCCATTTATGTGTAGAATGCGCATTTGCTTAATTATTGTTGTCTTGCCCGATTCCGCGGTTCCCAACAATAGAATCTTGACTGCTTCTTGGAACTTCTTATGCATTTGATTGAGCTGGCGCTCCACTTGATGGGATGTTTCCAACTCCTTGGAGGAGGAGGAGGGAGGTTTGGGATGTCGCAAACAACGTAGGATTCTGAAACATATACAAATTTCAAAGAAATAAGACATGGTTTGAGAATCTAAAAAGGGAAAACCTATTTTAACTTCGTTTTAAGCTGGTAAGCTTGACAGAGCAGGTTAAATAGAAATATACTATATACCGTATAAAGGTTAGTAGCTATTTTAGATAGTATTTGCACTAGTTACGAAATCTCTACATACTATGTACATATAAGATGCGCTAACGTACGAAGTAAATTTTATTTGTTAAATTTTTAAAAATAATATAAATACATTTTAAAAATATTCTAAATAAATCGAAACTAAATCGATGGCATGCTTTTAACGCGTTTTTCAAATTCTTTAATCTGAATCGATTTAGGGAAATCAATTACATTCTTGTGGGAATTCAAAAGAAATCATAAAAAGCCTAACATGACATCCGCTACGATAAAGATTGGGTAATGGAAATTTTTAACACCTCATAAATGTTTAAATTTAATGCTATAAATTGATATTCAATGTAATTATATGTACACTCGTGCCTATTTCCTTTAGGTTTTATCGAAGGAACCATTTCGTTGAAGAAATTATTGCTGTATACATGTATTTTATCATGTCTGCTGGGAAAATTGATAAAAATATGTTCCGTTTATGCGAATACAACATATGTTGTTGTTTCCAACAAATACCGATTATTCAGTTTTTCGAAAGTATTAATTAAAGAAGAAATGAAAACAAATAAACAATATACTAAAAAACTGCGGATCTAGATGTAGAAGTCGATGGAACTTCCTCCCCCTTTGGCAGGGAGCCACACGACCCATGCCCATGTGTGGTTCGCAGCCAGAGGCAATGGAACAATACAACAACAATTTGCAGAACATTATGGAACAATATTTAATACGTATTAAAAACTAAATATTAAACTTAAATAATCGTGCTGATTCAGAATCCCTGGGCCTAAAAAGGCAGGGTACAGAAGAAATACTAGCAGCATTTGTCTTGCAGAATTCCCGTCCAGGGATTTGGTAGGGATAGAGCTGCCAGTGGACACAGGAAGGGGAGGAAGAAGCTTTGTTTGTATACCTACCATGGGATGAGCCACAAGTACCTCTGATATTGTGGAACGACTGATAGAATATTGTCAACGCAGGAAAGTTCCACTGCTGCTTGGATAGCAATGCACATAATGAATCGTGAGGAAGCACGAACAACAACAACAAGTAGAACTAAATAGGGTACAAAGACTGGTTCCACGTCCAGCGATGGATATCCTACTGAACGAGCATCTCGATACCTTCCCATTAATGAAGGCGCTCTATAGGATTCAATTAGGAATCAAGGAGTAAGATAGAGGAAAATAGAAGGCTGATCGGTTTGCAAAATACAATACAATATTGGAGAACATAAGAACTGGGGAACCGGAAATCAAACAGATTTGGAACATTTCAAGAAGGCATTGAGGGCACTATGGGAATACTTATTGATTATTAACACAAGTTTTGCATGGAGAACGTGTGCAGCACTTGTGCAGGGTGTAGGTTCGATCCTTAGCACTCAGTGAAATCATCAGATTATTCTGTGACAGCAAACATACATACAAACAAACATACACAAAACACATTCGGTTCTGTTGAGTATGTCAAAGCGGAATTGTGAGCCAGAAAACAGAATTCGGTTCTCTGTTAAAGCGGAATTCTGAGACAAATCGGCACAAAAGTCTGTTGATTATCTGTTAAATCACGCAAGAACTGAGCTCGGAAAGGAGGCACAATAGACCATTAGGTCGCAGTGCAACACTTATACAACTACTACTACAACTGGATGGTCCTGGTTTTTGTTTTTCTTTGTTTATATACATACATTTCTATCTGATTCTTTTATATACAATACTAAATCGGTTGGACATGAAATAGGACTGTAATTACAACTCGATTGTCATTCAGCCATCATTATTATTAATTGACCTTCTTTTTTATGCTCGTGTTAATCGATAAGGTAAGAAATTATGACTATGACTTTATATGACTTTGTTTAACAGAACGATAAAATGTTAACGATAAAAGTGAGGCGTGTTTTAATCAATCAATGGAATTTTTAGAGATCGCTGCTGATGACGAAGCGTATCGCGTCCCTTTGACTAACGGTTACTTAAATGTGCTAGAAAATACAATCTGGCCAATATTAGTAAAGGCAGTAGGATGGGAATTATACTCTTACATGTAATTTCTGCTCGAAAGACTATTAGTCTTTATAAGAAGGCGCTTCAAGTTTCTATGGCTGATCCATTAGGTCAGGTCATTCAAGATAGAAAACTTACCTCATTTTCATTTTGACAATTCGTGATGTATTTTTTTGGAATGTTGCGAACTTTTCTATTAAAATATGGTATATCGATGTTAATATATAATAATTTTTCAGTTTTTATTTTATTGTTTACTTTAATTTGTTCTACTGTTACAGTTGAATATATCAAGCATTCTTCAAGTTTTCAGTGTTGTTTCTGTTTTTCTGCTTGTTCACGTAAAAGACACAGTTACAAATTATCATTTGTCACTCTATTAATATAAATGATCAAACAGAATACTTTTGAATTCGATTTGTACGTGTGCAGTACGTGCGCACAAGTTTGAAGTATGTATTTATGTATTCTGCAGCACTTCTACTTTGTTTTCAGTTCTAGAAGTACCTCTGCATTCAGCCAAGCGTCTCGCTGCACTAAAGGCCAACTTCCTTCAGCCAATTGTTTAAATATTCGCTTTTATTGAGTGTATCGAACAATTCTACATTATAAATTTGTATCAAGTATCTGTGTTGCTGTAGTTCGGTTTTTCCTTTTTGCTTTTGTAGATAAGATTAGAGTCGGTTTTGGACTTGTATTGCACGGGTTGGCGACACCGCTACGGTTGATGTTCCGTTCAGTTTGTACAGGTTTCAAGCGAACCACCTGCAAACGCAAAAAGCCAATCGTTTCTTCGTGTTAACAATTTATTTTGCTGTATGAACCGCAGTCTTCAATTGCTGCCAAGATACTGTAGCTCCGCTTTTAATGGGCTTTCTTGATACCACATCCTTTTCGGATTTTTTCTCTTGTTTTGCCATTTACAAGTGCGATTTGGTTGGAGGCGCATGAATGACCATCCAACAACAACAAAAATGCCAATTCTTTAGATAGCAATCGTAATGATTTTGTTTTGCTTGAATTCTTGAGAGATTGTTGATGATCGATGACGCTTTTTGTTAATTGTTTGGGTTGCTTTTTTTTTCATAGTTACAATCAAATAAATAGAAGATTGATTGACATAATTGTTCGTCTAGTTTCTAATCTTTATTTAATGTTTTAATCATATTTTTTTTTTATAAAGCAGTATCATGATATCAGATACATATGAGTATGATACATATGATACATGGTACATATGAGTATAATAATTCGAGTGAAATCATATAAATTTATATTTTCTAATAGATTAAAAACTGTCAAATTTATGTTGTCGAAGTCTTAATTGTTAATTGAAGTCTTTCCAGCAATTATGAATCATGTTATCGAATAATGCATGAAATATTCATCCATATTTTTAAACATAAGAGTTATAACCGTGATGATGTGATGTAAGACTTTTTGGTGATAGACTAAGGACTATAACAAGTAAGCGACTTGACTTACTAATACTCAAACAGTTCGATGCGCTTAAAAGTTTAAAATATTATATTGTAATTTTACGTATTCTAGAAATAAACCAAAATTAACACAGTAGTAACCATGCGGGTTTCTAACTAAACTATTGACAACTATTTAGATATGTATGTACATACATATACTCATGGAATGTTGATATCAAAGCAAACGTTTGAGTAGACTTGATTCCCCACTTCAAAATAAAGTGCTGTTTGGGTATTTAGCAGTATGTAGGCTAAACCTTGTTGGCTTGTAACTGTCGAGTGCACAGCCATTACATACGTGCTTATCGCAGACACTCATCCAAGTGCTTCCACATGGAAACAAGTGATTGACATGTTTATAGCTCTCTCTCACGGAGTCAACCCACTCAACGCAATAATCTTAGGAATTTTTCCCGATAAACCGTTCAAGTCTTCCTTATAACTGCATTGCACATGTTTCGTTTTGGCAGGAATTCTATAGAAAGGCGTAGCTATGATTTCGCAAGGGAAAATATTCATGAATTATACCAGTTCTTAGTGTCTAAAACTGTCTAGATTTAACTAGAACTAAGTCCTAGATTTGCTTATTTCTAGTTGCATCAATTGTAGATAAATGCTGTGAAATATGGAGCACTAATTATACATTTATTGGGAATTCCCACTTTTATAGCTTCATCTATTTCTATAGCTTAATAGCAAGTTTCGTTTTCAGACACTACACGAGTAGACCGTCAAACATCTGCACTTGCGTCACTTGAATCAGGTCCTTCGGTAATTCCGTCCATTTAGTAAACGTGCTTTTATTACCATTTGACTCTGCTAGACAGTTGGCAAACATGAAGTGTTGTTATTGCCTCATTGATTTTGTTGCTTATATTGAGGCCCAATAAAAACAAATGATCGTAAGCTAGGAAAGTTTTTTTTTAATTTCTTGAATGGAAGACTTTTATTATCGATGAGGTCGGTGGCTGGCAGGCGGCTATATGAAGACTGTACATATAGCGGCTTTTTTATTGCAGATACAGATATCGCAGATATGTATATTTTTTGTGCAGGTGTACCTACATATGTACATATATGCGCGTGGAAAAGTACGTACACACATATGTACGAGTATATGTATATGAAAACATCAATTATCTGCTGTTGTTTGGATATCAACGAGCACGGAGTACAGAATAAAAGCCAAAGTCTTATTGTCTGTTTTGTGGGTGTCTTGCAGATTTGAACAAAGAAAATATTTGTATGTATTATATGTACATCTATGGTATATACATATGTACAATAATATGTACAAATGTATAAAATGATGTATGTTATCCTTTTTGCGAACCTTTACGAGAGAGCAACACAAATTCTACTCTGGATCGCATACGCTATCTTATGGTACAAGATTCAAACTTAGCTTAATCCAACCTAAATAACGGTGTACCCTAGTATAAATATCGGGCACACATCTGCATTGTCTATAGTTAAGCTGGTAAGACCAACTAAGGTGTTATTAAAGATGACAGGCCCGCCAGAGTCACCATGACACAGAGTCACATTTACACATTTCATTGGAAATAGTAATCATTTGGTTCCATTCTAAGTGAATTGGCGATTTTCCCCTCGACAAAAATCACACAGCTGGTTGGCTGCGTCTCGAAAAGGTTAATGGGCTGGTCAGGTGTAACATTGCGATGTCATTATTCGGGCAAATGTACTCATGAACTCTAGACACCTCCTTGGGAACGTTTGACAGAAGCGGCACCAATATATATGTACATAAGACGTCATTGGGACTAGTGATGAAATTTATATATTTATAGTATACGGAAGAGATGTGTATAAAGACTCAAGCTTGCAGTTGGATATAATCGAAAACTTAAACATTTCTTCAATGCTTTTAATTAAAGTTTAATTCTTAATTTATACTACATACTATACATTTATATAAATGATATAAAAAATGCACATAATATTGAATATTTAGCAAATAGTAGTTACCAATATATTCAAATTTTAAAATAGTATATAATATTTTGCATTTGTATTTATTTAGTTTATGTACAATGGGCGTTAAATAAATTTAACAACGGCATCCATTTATTAAAATAGCAATTCCGAAAGTTTTTATTTAAGCATTTTACTTAATTTTATTGCAAAATACGGTATCTTTGAAATATCAATTATTTAATGTTTATACGTTTACATGTAAATATCGACAATGTAATTTTGCAGTGCATTTGAAGTTCATGCAGAAATAAAATTCCTGCTTGAATGACAGACAAGCATATAGAAAAATCCTATATAGAAAATCATTAGTTTTATACAATAATAATCGAATGCGTCGCGCGCTACTATTATACATATATTATTTATATTACTATATACGATAAACAGAAAAATACATTTTATATGTTTTTGGATAACTTTCACTTAAGTATGGACCATTTCAGTTGTTCACGAGCCGATTGCAAAACCTGCAAAAGTAGAAAATTTATAAATTGATAAAATTTATATTATTTATTAATTTATTTAAATAAAAATATAAAATATAAATTTATTTTAATTATTTCATTATCTGGCCTAAAGTAATTTTCACTACATCAAAAAGAAAAATAAAAAAAGATGTAATTTCATACTTAATATAGGCTAAAAATATTTTTTATATAAAAGTTTTTTAGTGTGAAGCGAAAAATATATACAATAATATTTTATTGTAAATATATTGAAAAGTCAATGTATGTTGTAAAATTTTTTGACAAAATACACAAGTATATGCATTATATGTCATACCAGACACGTGAAGGTTGAAGATTGACATATACTACATTCATTTTGAGAACTCAAATATCCTACCTCAAAGTGGGCGTAAGTGGTTACACAGAGCTATTAGTCTCTAGCTTATTGGGAGGTTTAAATCAATTTCAAAATTGACACCGAATAGACATGAATGAAAGTAACCTAACACGTTTTAATAATAATAAGGAACATCATTAAAGTTCCCTAATAATCAGTAAAGTTAAAAAAATACCCTATTATACCCTATGTATATTTAAACGTTATTATGCACAGTAAAATCTCTTCTAGGCCACAAAAATACAAAATTCATTTAAATAATTAAAACCATCAGAATGATACTTTCAATTATTTAACTGACGATATTTGTATACCAAAATGTTTGTGCTAGAATTTGGTGTTAATAAAACAATACGTAAGACTTTATTGCTGAAAAGCTTTGCAGTTAGAACGATAATTTTAAATGTATTCGTATGCTTTGGAAGTAAAATTCACAACACTTAAATTTTATACATTTTTCTAAAAGATTTAAAAGCCAGTTTAATTTAAATTTAAGGATTCATTTCTTGTTTCGTAGGTTCTTTTCTTGCTTCATTCAAAAAAGATGAGAAATTTTCTACCAAAATAGCCCATTTATAATGCTAGTTACCTGGGCTACGGTTTGTTCGGCAATTGGAATGTCATCGTTGCGCAAATCAACACGTTTCACTACTGATGACGGATCAGCATCCAATATAATTCTGCAGTTAATGAAAATAATTGTAGTTACTCATACATTTACAATTCCATGCATTTACCCTCCGTCGCAAATCTCATCGAACGCCAACATTATAATTTCAAGATTGTCCAATACTAGACGTTTTTCAACGTTCTTTTTTAGTATCAAACTAATGGAATCATAAAGACAATTCAGCACCGACAGCAGAATTAATTCGTTCTCGAAGGTGCTGCCCATGACGTAAAAGAATAGATCTACATTGTTTTTATATACGCAAGTCAGGCCATCTAACATAATAATCTCCGTGTTGGAACGGTGAGTTTTGCTAAAAAGGTTCTTCTCAAAGAGTTTCTGTTCCTTCGTCGTCGGCAGTACGTTTTTGTCATAGTATTTTGCAAGAATGCGGTTACCATCGTTGTCCATTATGCACATACCTTTGATGATATTTAGTGTAGGTTCCTGCAATGACTCACATAAATAATCTATGAATTCACTTTCTATCTGTCCATATTTTAAATAATTACCAACATATTTCCACCCATTACTATTGTATTAATTAAACCGAAGCAAAATGATGCGATATTTTGACAGAATTAACACGTCAACGCATTCAACTAACTTTTCCTGACAGAGAGTGAAGCGCATTCACAATGATGCACCGGATAATATGAGTTATTTACAATACAATTACAGAAAATGTAAAATTCATTGTGCCTAGATGAATGTGCGCGTTTCAAAAGAACCGTATTTTTGTTGGTTCCAACCATCATGTAAACGTTTAAAAGAAATGTATATGAAAATTAATGTATTTCGATGTAAAACACTAATTTCACTTGTAATGAAATGATAACGCGTCGAAAATATTTTTTAATAGGTGGAATAAGCTAACATAAAATACACTTTCCCAAAAGAAAACCAAAATTATTCCTTAGATATACTGTACTTAGAGTTTTCATCACTCAGCTTAGTATTAATTTTTCGAATATGCAGTGAGCGGGTTTTTCATGTTTCAAAAATTTCATAAAAAAACTATAAACTGAGTCGCTGCGAATTCAGTTCAACGAAAACTTTTAAACGAATTTTCAAATTCCAAAAAAAAAATATATTTTTATACTTAAAATACGTATTTCATGAAAAATATTGAAAAAAAATGGACATTATTCCTAAAGAAGATCGTGCAACAATTACCGAAAATACAAAAGTGCGCCGACTGAGGTCTCACGTGTTAGAAGGAGAAGCAGCTCTTAAACTGGTCAAATTAACGGCCGACATCAGTTCTTTGCCATCACCGGAAAAGAAGAAGACGGAGTCCAAAAAGCTCAAAAAGCGTTTACTGGTGAGTTGTATCGCATAAGGTGCATCCAAGAGTAACTGTATGATTTGCCCGATAGGAAGAGGCCGGTAAGAACGAATCGTTAACTAAGACACTTACGGACAGAAATCAGGAAATCGCAGAGTTAAAACGTTCAGTGCAATCCTTGAACGAAGTACTTAACTCGGTGCCGATTACTGAACTGCGTTGCAATTCATCGATAGCGGGTAGCAAAATACTCGAGCTCAGCAAGAAAAATAGAGTGCTGCGAGCGGAACTGGAAACAACAAAGCATTGCGTCACGAAAAAGGATATAGAAATACATAAGTTGGAACGCGAAATGAAGTCTGCGCAAGGTAAAAATCGCCAGGAAGCGGATGGATCACGTAAAGCGGTGAGTATATATTGTTTTCAAAAAAATGTCGGGAAGACAAGAAAATATTTTCAGTTCGAAAAACTGATATACATAAATTTTCTATAAACAAAATATTACATACATATGTAACTACGACATTTACATTATTATTTATTCAACACATTTATTATTATTGTTAAAACATTAATATTGTGATGTATGAAATGAAGCATGTTTAACTTTTATTATATAAATATTTGGGTGATGGTGTAAAAATGTGGTCTACCAGAATATAACTATGGATGAGATGCATGGCAAATTAAGCAGCGTGCAGCAGAAGCTCTTTGAGACGCGCAATAAAAACACGGAGCTACAGGCACAACTGAAACTTTCCCAAAAATGTTTACAGCAAGAGGTTGGAGAGAACTTCAATATAAACAACCTGGCTTCTTCGGGTACGCACTGCACTTGGCGAGGACGTGCACAGCAAATAATGAACTTGCAACAGCGTGTGCATGAGTTGAAACGCCGTCTAGAAATATCCGAAGCACGCATATCAGGACGTCTGCCCGGCGGATACGCACCTCCAGAGAGTTCAGACGATGCCCCATATGGTCCTCCGCCTTCTTCTGCAAGTCATACATCCGGCTCGCCGAGGAGGGGGGCTAGTGTACACGCAGGACCGTCGCGAGCACTTAGCAACTACAGTAGCAGCCACATTGATCGATTCACACCGGGCGTGCGAAAGAGCGAACTGCTCCATCGCGCTAAAGTAGATACGCTAGAAAGCGAGAAAACTTCTCTGAAAATGCAGCTGGAAGAGCAGCGTGGCAAGATCTTGGCTCTGAAGGTACGCAACAAGACACTCAATGACGAGATCCTCAAGCACAAGGTCAAGGCCTGTTCGCTAGCAGAACAAACGGACTACAACGGAATGAATGTGACAACCATGAACGAGAAGCTGAACACGCAGAAGTATCAGTTCGAGACGCGCATAGATGAAATCTGCCGTGAGATGGCGATGGTTGTACGCAAGCGCGAGCAGGCCGAAAATAGGGAGGAAGAAATGAGGAATAAGTTGGAGAATATGGAGGAAATGATCACCAGTAAAGATGAATTCATTGAGGAGCTGCACGGGGCCATACGGCGTTTGGAAACAGACCTGAAAGCAGTGTGCGGTGGATTCTTGTTCTCCTGCAGGGAACTGAGAAAGGTTGAATTTGGTGATAATGAAAATTTCTCATTAAATAGATTAAATATACAGGAAGAATTTATGGCCATTTTGGACTCGTTGGAAGCAGAAAAAAATATGTTGGTGGAGCACAATAAATCACTTAGCGACCGAATGGAGCAGGAACGTAATAAGAATGAAAGCCTCAGCGAACAGTTGTCCAAACAGAAGATGCGCATTTGCCGTCTAGATGCAAAAATACGTTAAGAGAAATAAAACCTAAAACGGTTAAAAAACGATTAATGAATTTATTATTTATATAGGTGATCTGGAAAAAGAACTTGATGTCCAGAACGAACGTAAGAAGCGGACTCAACGCATTGCAGAGTACGCAAACAGTGTGAGCAGCACCTCTCTAAGTTCCTTTGTGTTTGAGAATTCGTCGTTCGGTAAACTCGCTCCCAAAAAAGCTGATGATCCACCGCAGCCGAAGCTGGATGATATGAAAAATCAGTAAGCGTCACGAGTTGTTTTTATCTTAAACATTGCTATTTCTTCAAAACATGTATATTTTATGATTCGTTTTATAATTTGATGACTTTTAATAACATTAATAGGCTCGAAATAAGTATGGAGAAAATCAATTTGTTGGAGGAAAGAATCGCCAATCTAAAAATGGAAAAGGAACAGGATGCAAAAGTATTTTCGCAAATTATCGCCAAAACGAAGACCACAATTTTGGAGACAATCGTCGGCCAAAGGAACGGGGGTGTTATTGATATTAATAGCGACCTTCTTCTTGACGGGAACAGCAATGCAACAGAAGTATGATATATGCAACAGATAGATGTAATCATTAAATTTAAAAAAAACCGAAAAAATAGCACAAAATAAGTGTCTAAATTAGCAATTTTTAGAGTATGCAATGCTTTAGTTTATCCAATTAGTTACACTAAAACAACGCATTCTCTATGATATGTTAAACATCATTACTTAAAAATGGAAATACAAAAAAATCAATTTGGATATGTTAATAAAAATTTATTTGTAATAAACACAGTTTTTAGCTGAAGTATATTGGTATATTTAATTTTATTGTATCGCTGATATGTTTTGCTATAATGGTTTAAACTTTAAACAGTTTAATCCACGATTATTCTCGAAACCATATACATACATACTAAATTGTTTGCTTATAAATTATACATCAAATAACAATAATAGTGACTACGTATATTATATTTTATTATCTATATTTGTTAAATACATTTCATTGTTTCTGGTCTGGCCAGTTTATCAAATACAGCTTAGAAAATGCAGTAATTTCAATCTGTTAAGTAAATGTTATTAACAACTTGTCATATATAAGTTATTAATAATGCTAATATAATTTTTTAATATGAAAATGTTGCTCGTTTTATACATACTATGTATGTATATAATCTGCTTAAACGATTGCATAACATTAAAGTACAAAACTTAAAGGCACTTTGGGATGAACATTTAATTTCGAAATGCAAAGTTTCTACAATTTTCATTGTTATCGAGAAAGGCAACGTAAATTTATTTAATGACTTTAGAAATATCTTAATAATCATTGTTTAAAGGCCTATCAAACTAATCATAACAAAAGAATGTGTTATGTCGTATGTATTATTGTATTTCCAACACATTAAATATTCTATAGTTAGGTGTAGTAGTTAGTTACAGTAAATATATATGTTAGTATTTTACTTTCATATTGTCAACATGTTCATGAAAATGATTCCAGAAAATGATCAGATCTGGATACCTCCTATTTACATGGAGCTATCAAAATTCAAGATTCCATCAAATCCAGTTTAGCTGTAAGGCTTGTTCCCATTTTATCGTTTAGTCTTGTTTTAGTAACCTTACACCACCAGTTTCGAAATTGAATTGAAAAAATTAAGAAACTTGGAATTTCGCTCATACCAACTTTAATATAATATAAATTTATATTTTTTTGTGTCCCTTGGATAGCCGAAGTATTGATGGGAATGGGTACAAGCGAACTAACTACATTGTAATGTAGTGCTTGCTTTTAGCCAACTACTATAATGCTAAATGCGCTGTCCAGTATTACTTACTATATAAGTATATGATACATGTATAATGTATGTATAAAGGTTTAGAGGTTGATAATACGATTATGAATCCGATTATGAAGATGGTGATTATTTAAAGAAATATATTATCTAGTAGATGTCGTATGCAATTTTAGTAGAAATAATTGATAGCTTTATTCACTGTTATGCAGTTTTTTTCACTGAAATTTAGTATTGAAGGATGGTACAAAATTTATTTCCATTGATATTTTTGTTCGAAAACAGCTTGAGTACAAAACCAAAGAAAGATTAAAAATAAAGTAGTGATGTTGTGACGTCTGGTAGATGGAAACCTATGTTGCAGACTCTCTGATTTAGTCGCAACCAATAACGTTGTTTTATGCAAGATTGGAAAAGTATCTATATTACAGAAAACTCAACATTCACTGCAAACTCAAATTGCTCACTAAGTTTTGATAACTCAAGTCTCCTAAAAACTGGTATTAAGAATAATGGTCAGGAAGCATTGGTTAATATTTTTTATCTATATATAATAAATAAGCTCTTTAAGCGCCTCTTTTCTTATATAATGTTACTGAAATATTAGCATTATTACAATCATTACTTTAGCCACAAATTTGAATTAGTAATTTAGTTCATATGCATTTATTGCCATACGTTTTTTAAAAAATCTCGTTTCATTATACAATAATTCTAACAATGATTGTTTTTACAATAGTTTCCAAATAAATAAAAAAATATATACTATACATATATATATATATATATATACACGTACAAGGTATACATATGTATATACACATATATATAATATATATACACATATATGTATATATACTCATGCATATACATATACATATATATATATATATATATATATATATATGGATATATACGGATATAACTGATTAATTTTGAAATTAACATTGCAATTATTCTTGCAGAGAAGTTAACAATAATAAAAATGATTTGTATTCGGGTATTCGTTTCGTTTCACTTAAAAACGTGTTGTTGGAGTTTCAAGTAAAAATCTTGTGGGTTAATTTGTGACATCTCTTGACGGCGTCGGTGTTGTATTTCCTTTTGCAGTTGGTTATATAGTTGTAGTTGTTGTTCATTATAATAATGTTGTTGTAGTTGTTGTTCATTATAATAATTTTGTTGCTGTTGTTGTTGTCGTCGGATCACAGCATATTCTTTACGGTAAAATTTTGTTGTTGCATTACTTGTGTCCGGTAAAATAATATTAAAATATAAAATTATCAAAAATATTATGTATACAATACAAAGTAGTTTTACAACAACGTGGTGACAACAACAATAAGATAACCGTTCTTATTAAATAACGGCCTGCTCCACGTAGTTGGCAGGCAACATGCCTGTCTTTCCGGTGCGCTCCACTCTGCCGGTCATCCAACCGGAATCAATTGAGTCCACTTCGAAGATGACGTCGCCTTCCCGGAAGCTGACTTCGTCCACGTCCTGGGCCACGTAGTCATAAAGGGCGCGATAAACACGCTAAAAGAAGAATAGAGAATAAGAGGAAAGCACATGAAAAAGAATGGAAATAAAAAAGGACAGAGTAAGGATCAAGAAATGTTAGTAATGCTTACCAAGCTCGATTTGCTTTGTTGGGGCTGAAGTTTTTGCTGTTGCTGATGTTGGTGCTGTCGCAATTGTTGCTCATGCTGCTGCATTTGCAAATCGTGCTGCCGCTGCTGCTGCATAATTTGCATTTGCTGATAGTACTGCTGCTGCTGTTGTTGCGCCGTCATATTATTTTCTACAGCTATGGACCCATAAATACCGTTGGCAGGATCGATGTCCGCAATGGATCCCACACGCTTCGGATAAGCAGTGTTAACTAAATTGTGGAGAGATTTTAAATGATTTTCGAAGTAATTCGGAACAAAAATTTGAGATGTGAACAAAACCAATTGCAATGATTTTAATGTGCTGCCTGTATGAAGTTTGAGAAACAAGATTCACGTGACTGCACTAGCAACATTGACAATTTCACTGCACCCCACAACTGACAGTATACTTGTAAAAAAGACAAACAAATGGGACTCATTGTTCTGTTCTTTTCTAGCTAAGTGGTGCGAGCTCGTTAGGAGGTGGGGAAAAGGATTTGGGTAAGCTTACGCTGAACTGCGGGTTCCTTGAGCAGTACTGGAGCCTTAACTACGGTCTTAACTACATACACTGCACAAGCAATACTTAGTGACATGGGAATGCAACTCACCGGAACCACGGCTGTCGGAACTGTAGATTAACGTGGTGCTGGGCCTCGAAGTGTTCGGCATTTGACGTGGCCCGTCGGTTAGTGGATCGTAGTCTGCGATCTTTCCAATGTTGCTCGAATTGCTACCGCTGCCAGCCACACCCGCTGCAACCAACGGAACGGCGCCTGCTACGGCGGTATTGCTTGGGGTACCTACGGCGGTGTTGTTGGGACCAGCATTGTTAACCATGGACGCGTTGCTATTGCTGGCGCTGATCACCATGCCGCCGTTGCTGTGATGTGACGCTGTCCTCTCGAGCGGCGCTGTGATCGATACTGCCGACGAAGGATGGTTGGTGTAACTGTTGCTGGTGTACAGTTGCGGAGCTGGCTGTGTCGCAGGTGGTGCCGCTGCTACTGGTGGTGCTATTGGAGTAGCAAGATATGGTTTCTGTTGCAATGGTTGTTGTTGTTGTAGTTGTGAGGGTGGTGGTGGTGGTGGTTGTTGCTGCTGCTGGTACATAGCGGGATTGTTGTTGTTGTTGTTGTTGTTGTTATTGTTAATATTGTTGTTATTATACGTCTTCGACGAACGTACATAATTGTCATATTGTTCATATGGGGCAGTATTATAGAAAGCAGTTGCAGCGGCAGTGTTCGTGTTGGTGTTCGCGGCCAGGATGACATCAGATGCTATGGCCGCGCCTTTGGGATGGTGAGAGTTCTGCAAAATGCTCGATCGCAATTGATTGTAGTTGTTGCTAATCGGTGGCTGCGACTGTGGGTGCGTCTGCGGCGGCGGCTGAGGCTGTTGCTGTTGATACTGCGGAGTTGATAACTGCTGTTGCTGAAGTGGCAGCTGCTGCTGCTGGTTATTGTGAAGTTGTTGCTGCTGCTGTGGATGTGGTAGCAAGTGATGCGGCAGGGGTGATGCTGCTGAATATAAATGGGATGCTTGATTAGTGGCTGTCGTGGCAGATTTTGGTGCCGATTGAAATTGTTGTTGTTGTTGTTGTTGTTGTTGTTGTTGATATTGCTGCTTTAGTGCTTGTGGCTGTTGATAGTGTTGTTGTGCTTGTTGCATATAATGCTTTTGTTGTTGGTGTGGCTGTTGTCTGATATTTTGTGTGTACATTTGTGTGGTTGGCGCCTGGCAACTTGCAATAATTGCTGCTGTATTTTGTTGTTGGTGTTGTATGGGAGGCGGTGGAAGTGTATGTTGCTGGTGATAATGCTGCAGTGGCTGCTGCTGCTGTTTCACTACAGACAGCGCCGGCGATAACTGCTGTGGCGGTGAATGTGAGGTTGTAACCGTTGTTGCCACTGCGGGGGCGTACTGTGAGAACTGTTCTGCAGCTAGTGTCTCAGAGAAATATTCGGATTCTTCTAAAAGTCCAATTCCGTTGATATTAAGGAGTATTTCAATAATGAACGTGGTGGTGTATATGGATGAAGTGTTGTTGTTGTTGTTAGAGTGAGTAAGCAGTGTAGTCGAACATACAAGATGAGACGATGATATAATGCCATACAAATTAAAATACATAAACACAATTAAAGCCAGAATACCAAGGAAGGATCAGGAACTTAAAAGCAGATATTTGAATCTTGCTGAGATATAATATTAAACATAAGAAAGTAAAAAAGGAGCCCTTTCATTGCAATTCACACGGAAGTGAGGGGTACAAGCAGGAGTTCAAGTGGAACCTTTTCATAAACCTTCATTTACCACTCATTTACCTCGGATCAACCACTCTTTATGCAGATTAGAGGTGGTTCGTTCCTATCTACCCTTCTAAGAATCATGGTGATTATCATTATATAAAAAAATTATTTGAATAAAATGTTTCCCTTATAACCTTCTCAACTCCACTGAAAACAGTTTTCAAACAGACAACCTCGACATATTTTTGAAAATTTTCAAAACATCCTTAAAAACTACGTTAAAGGATAACAGCATAAGCGCATAGAAGCCAAACACCAGTGTTCTACAATAGTAATGATCAATCAACATGATTTAGCAAGCACGAGAACTACAAACGTAGCTTCGAATTTATTTAAAAAATTACCGCCACGACCGTCAGCTACTTCTGTTGCCTCGCGTTGCTTTTCCATGGCAGCCTTCTTCGCCAAATCACCGTGATAGGCCACGTTTGAGATGATTTTCGTGTTTTGCTTGATACGCAGTGTCTCGGGATCATCAGCAACCTGCGCGTTGAAACGGAGGATCCAACCCAAGCAACGAGCGGAATACATAAAAAGAAGGTGAGTTAGTTGAACAGATAAGCAGAAGGTCATATATGTACATCTAAACAAGAGCTTAGAAATGTAGAGCTTCTTTGACTGAAAAGCGTTCGCCTGGTGAACACCCACTTGCGTGGATGGCCACCGACAGACTCATTCGAATACCGACCTGTGTAAATTTGCCTTTGGCCTTCTCGAAGTCGGCATGGTATTTTACGTTCGACTGGATCTTCGTATTTTCCGCTATTCTCTTGAGTTCAGGAGTGTCTGCGATTGCTGTAGCTTTGGCCTTTGGAATGTGGCTGAAAGATGGGAATGATGAGAGTAGGAGAAAACATGTTAGAAAATTTAGAAGTTAATGAAAATTTAGGTCTTTACAGAAGGTTGTCAGCGGGAAAGAGAGATATGGAACTATAGTGATTTTTCTTTTGAGCCAAAAGTTATCATCCGTTATCATACGAATACCATTTAACGAATAGTTTGCCCCGTGATTCAGTGGAGCGTCTCAATATAATGGAATGTCACGCTCAGACATTTCGCGTGCTTTATCAATGGCCACAACAAGCACACAGATACGCGTATCATTAGCAATACTGTTCGTATATAAAGCTTTTCTCGTCATATCTTATCATTAATATTCTTGTGATGTCGACGAACTGATAAAATAATTGTAACCTTTTTCGAAGGGAGCAACTCCATAAAAACGCAATTAAGTTACTGGTAACTGAGTAGCTTACAGGGCGTTAATAATAAAGCTGAACCTTCTTTGAGTCTCTAAAAAATACATATGTACATATGATAAAAGAATCTAAAACAACAGAAGCTCTAATATACTGAAAATCTACAGCAAATGTGTCATTGTTATTAAAGTGTGTACTTATATCTTAATTATAAATCGATTGCGAATTGATTGTTTCCAGATAAAAGCTTTTGCGAAATGCAAGAGTGGTCCGAAGCCGTGTTTAACTTTTAACCGACCAACGACGACTTGATGATTCGCCTGACCACACTTCACTTTGGTTCTTGTCGAGTGGCCATTAACTGTGACCCTAATCTTGTACTTTCCCGGGAAGTGACTAATGCATGCCCAACTTGGGTGCTTTTACGCTCTCCAATAGGCGCAAGGCCATTCGATTGCGCCATCCACAGCATTATCAAGCCAACTAGATTGCATATGCCAGGGCGCGCGAACGAGCACATGCTTCAAAATTTCTTTTGTTTTCTGTGGTTTAGTTATCTGCAGTTCTGTTGCAATGCGCTCGTTCGTCGCAGATCGCGTATGATGGCTGCGAATTCACCGATTTGGGAGGTTTCATGTTTGCGGAGGAGAAACAGTCTGGCCCTAATTTGTACATTGTGAGCCGACCGACCGGCGAGAGCCTGGCGAGCTAACCGCCGCCGCTACATGCGTCCACTTTTCAGTGGTTTTGTTTCTGAGCGGCATTCTGCAGCACACTAATCGTAGCCCAACTAACTCAGTTAATGGAATCAATAGAATTTCTGGTTAAGAATGCGGTCATGCTTGCGTCAGCAATGATTGGACGCAGTTACGTCATCAATGCGGCTCTGTTATGTGAGCAAATGCAGCAGCATTCATCATTATCAGATGTCATTTAGTACATTCGACAAGCGGAGAGTTTTGCTGCTTACCGTAAGGGGATGAATGACGTCCACTCCATCAATGAAGCGCTTGCGTCGCTAGCAGCTTACAGCTCAAAAGTCTGACTCCCCTCAAGCATGACAGCCGCAAAATGTAATTCTTTTTCAAATGTAGAACAAACAACAAACAAATAATGAAAACAATTTTGGTAATTGAAAAGTACGCTGCATCTGCCTCTGCTGTGCCTCGGTTCGTTTTATGGAATCATCGCCAGCAGACAAATGCAATGCTTCAATCTCACTGAATAAAACAAAAATCGAAAGAATGTTCAGAATTCAATGTGCTCCGCATCACTGAGTTTTTATGCTAATATGAAGCTGATATTATATATGTATATTGAAAAGTTATGAAACAGTCACCGTTTGTCGTTAGGTTTTTGCATTATTACTTTAATAATCTAAGAGTTCATAGATACCCACGTGGGTAACCACAGCAAACGAACTTCTGTTGAGAGCAAACTTTTAGAGGCAGAGAACAATATTTGTGTCAATTGAGATTCTTAATCTTTTCAATTATTAGTTCGAATTTAATAGACGTTTTAATTCTTCGCTCTTTCTGAAGGAGGCCAGCGACGACGATATTCTGGCATTAAGTGCAACAGCTCCTCAATAATTTACAGTAAGAATTACTCATACTCAACAGGAAGCGCAATTTAAGTCACTGACGTTCCGTTCTGAGTGCTGTAGTGTTCAATAAGCTCGACTACACCAGCGAGGGGCGTTGGACTGAGTTCTCCACGTACTGTGCATGTATGGAATAACGAAAGAGCTTTTGTCTTGCGAGAAGGTTGGTGCAAAATGAATATAAAAGGAGTAAAAAACCAGTACTTCATGATAAAATGTGTACCTTCACAGTATTTGTTCACATACGGGAATATAGAGCTCTATTACGTTCTTTTAAGTTTTTAAATACGTTATCGAAGTAATACTGAACTTTACGTTAGTTAAAAATAGCTGAAGGGGCTGAGAGGCATTGTTACACAGTGTGGTGTCTTAAATATAAGGAACTGAATTTTCAGGAAACTTTTTATCTTTTCTAGTTTTCAACTGGTATCCACACTGTACTCAAAATAATGCAGCTTCATTGCATTGAACGACACGTTGTTTACTTCATACGAGACGAAACAATCATCACACAAAATCTGCATCACAGCCTCATCACATCCTGCTTGCCTCTGCGGAGCGATTGCGTTGTTGTCTCCGCTGTTGCATCTGTCAACTTTTGACACACATTTTAATAAACATTTTAATAAAACATAACGGAAGTTTCCGCAATTCTCTTGGTTGGTTCTATCAGAACAGTTGCATTTTTAAATATTAGGATAAATAACTTTTCGCATAAGAGTTACAAATAGAAAATGTGGGCTGTTCTTTCCACAGATGAATGAGAAGTTTAAGATTATTCCAAGAAAAGTTTCAGTCTAGCATTCAATTGTGATACAATTGCAGAGGTTAGAGAGCAGAAGCTTTGTTTGCCAAGCTAATTAAGACCTCTCAAGAAAGTGAGATTGGAATCTACAGGCTCATGGAATGGTACACTGCTGCTTTTAATTGCACCAGAGGTTGCTTACTTAAACTTCACATAAAATAATGCCGTACTTACGCTTCGCAATATGGCAGTTTATTGTAGCCCTTGTAGGTTTTCATATTCAGAGTCATCCCACATTCTGTGCATTTGAAGCAAGTTTTGTGCCATGTCTGAAAAGGATAAAAACGATCAGTTGTAAAATTAAAAAACCATATCAAATGAATAAAATAGCACTCAAATTCTATCCATCAAAAAGCTTATATACATATGTACATTACTAGATGTACCCGGCCACGCGTTGCTATGGCTCATCTGCTTAAACGGAAAAGAATTAAAGGAGACAAGACAAGTTTGTAATGTGTTTACTTAATAATCACAATGCTTGGGGATTGCCTAGTTTACCCACTCTAGACCATGCAACCAATCCATGTGTAAATCTAAACCGTAGAACTCTAAGAAATGCGTTCTTCTTGTTAAAAGAAACCTATTGGGCAGTATGGCGACTGAACTCGACAAAAGTTCGTCCAAGGTATATAGGTATTCTTTACAAAATAGTTCTTTCAGGATATATTTCATGGTAATTGCGTTTGTGTTTGCCCTTTTTGAAGTCCTTAGAAGCAAAATTTCTTTTTAGTCCAAGAGTTTAGATATTATTTCTTCATTTAGAACCTACTTTATGCTAATTACATAAATCGAATAGAGCAAAATCAACGTCGATTTTTAAAATTGCTCTACGAACTCGATTTGTTAATTCAATGCCGTCAAATGTACAGAGTACTTTGTAATATTTCGAATTTATTCGAAAAATTAAGGAATGAATGATTAATTGGTTATTTTGTACGTTTTAAGATCACAACCAATGAATTGACATTGAGTATGGAATATTTTATATGTCAATACAGAAGCTTTACCTGCGTTCCAAATGTAGTTCAAGTTTACGAATGGTAGCTTCTGGTTAAACAAATGGTCCTCAACTACTTATTTTGGTGTGCAGCAATACATAGCTATTAAATTTCTTTTTCTGTTTATGATTATGCGACCATGTTGCGGAAAAGTTTTAACAAGAGAGTAAAACCATTTGAAAGCAAAATGTTTCGCAGCGATTTTCATTCAGATGAACTCGCCTTCTTCACGTAAATTATATACAGACAGATCGTAAATGTATACAGTATCTTCTCTCATGTAATAACTCTGTAGTCTCTGTCCGTGTAATAAGTCTTCAGTTGCCTAAAAAGTGGACTTGAACACTGTGGAGAATTTTATTAGATGACCTGAAACGAGTTTGGCGCGTAGTGTCGCAATCACTTTTCGAATAGAGAAATACAATAAAAATGAGTTTGCGCTTTTATGGTAGTTAAAATCGTAACTACAGTTAACATTATCTTTATTTCGCTTCCTGTCGTAGTTGCGTGTTAACGTGCGTTTATTAAAATTAATTTAACAATTGCCATTTTAAGACATGTGAGATGCATCAAATTAAAGACTGTAAAGATTAGTAACCGTTGAAATTTGACACATACATCTTCAAGCGAAACATTGCATGACATGCAAGTGGTTATGGTTAAGATACATTTCGCGTCTTTCTCTTGTCAGATGAATAAACCTCCGACAGAGGAGGATTTACATAGTCTTCGGCCATAATCGTTGTGAAATACATTTTCGAGGTTCACAAATGAGAAAAATCCAATCCTTTTCTATTATTTCATCATCCTAGGAAAAGAATGATAGATTTTCAGATTCATATTCAAATGAAATTCGAATTTTCTTTCGTAATAGTGTCAATTGGATTGAAGTGTATTGATAATTATTATTAATATACTCGTACAGTAATAATTTCATCTTTCTGGTACTTAAAGTTGAATCCTTTACAATGGGTTTGAAGTATTTGGGTTTTTCAGATTTGTAAATATTACAAATGATAAAATAACATTTTAAAAGATGTTACGAATCTAATAAATAATAAAGTGATAAAACTGAAACTCAAGAAAACAGATATCTCGGTTCATCAACGTCCCGATGTGCTTGTGGCACATGCGTAAAAGTGAAAATTCGATAAAATGATGTAGCAAAGAGTGCAAACACGTTCATTTTGCCCCTGTATTTCCTCCTAAGATGACCGCTACTCTTGCTTTTTCACTTTCTTTTCATGATTTTCAAAGAAAGTTTTGCGTACGTTTTTCATGCACTTTTCACTGTTTTTTCTCTTAAAAGCACAATGAATTTGCCATTTAGTTGTTGTGTGAGTGTGTTTATTTGATGAAGTGTTTGAATTCAATATAAACTCATGTGGATTAAAAAGTTATTAGCGAAATTATTAATTACGTTTGCACTGAACTGACTTACAATAATTTCATGTGAGTGATAAGAAAATATGCTGTCCAATCCAAGTTTGTAGTATACAATACAATGCAATAATTGAGGTTTAAAGTGGGTTAACAAAGAAGTGGGTTAATTTGTAGTTTTGCAGATAAAGAATGCGGAACAAAGCATACATTGGAAGCAGTTTAGGTTAATGTTACATTTTGCGAATTCGTTGCTGTTGGCAGCACTCTGAAACTCGAAAACTTTTCAACGTTCAACGACCTGAAACAACGCCCGTCCACAGCGCTACACGAGACAATTTATTACTGCTCTATTTTCGTAAAAATAAGTATCAAATATACTCTATCAAAGAAGCAATTTATATTAATTTCTAGACAGTCTTATTGTCACTGTAAAGTGCCCAGTTGCACATTTTGACAAGCATTACTTCAACACCGTTTCAATCCCATCGCTTATAGGAAGTGGTCTAAAAATTCTTTTCTATGGAATAATTATATATGTATGTGCGTAGGTAAAATAAGATGAAAACAAATTGATACACAGCCCAATGAACATCTCAAGATTGTCTTCTGTACTCATTTCAAAAACAGTTGATCGATCATATGTTTTTATAAAAGTGGTCATCTTGATTTTCAGAAGTTTCGATCTGGGTTCCTCTCTTGGAACTCATATTTACATAATTTTGCACAAAAGTCGTTTTGTTGCTCACAAAAATGCATTCACAAAAAGCTTTTACTTTCATTGAAACGCATATCAATGCGGTCTTTTGCAGCTATGGTATGTATTAAGGTATATGAAATATAATGACTCATTAGCTTCAATAATGTTCATTACTTATTCAGCACCATCCACAAGCAGCACAACCAGCAAAACGTCAACAGCAAAGACGATGTTGAAAACTGGTTAAACTACTCCATAAAAATATTTCTGCGCTAAGCTGTAGTCACTTTTCGCCTTTATATTCAGTCAGTCAGTCATCTTGTGAGTTCGTTTTTGATAGAGTATACTCGCAACTACGAATACATAGTATACAGCACATAGTATCAGGGGATCTAATTTCCAGCCATCTCGATGCTTACGAAATTAAAATACTACAGCTTAAATTTGTAAGCTTTGGCAAAAAGAACTCAAGCAACATCAGGGTGTTCCTCGAATTTCATACAACAGCTGCCGTCGACCTTATTTACCATGATGTGTAACGAATTTTCGTTATCTTAAAATGGTCCGATCTTACAGCTGATAGAATACAGCAGCAGCGGCTTCCTCTACAGTCTGGTTGCTAGCTCAGTTTGGATAAAATTCTATTATGTGGATATGTTTTTATCGTCTTTATCTATGCTACGGCTCATTTTAACTTACTTAGCAAAAGATTGCTGAGCAGAGATCACACATGAAATGGATGATAATACTGCAGAAAGGGTTAGACTTTTGCAATAATTGAATTCCATGCAATTGAACTACGTTCAGCGAATCCTCTCTAATCTAATTACGTGAACCTTATATATTGGTATAGAAGATGTTGGAGAACTTATTTATAAATGCTTCTCATGCCTTCACACGGGTCATGAACTTAGGACTGGTTGACTGCAAAGAATCACCTACGAGTATGTTGTTCATCACTATCCACAAAATATCAAGAGTATGTTGAATAAAATCTACAAAAGGTAAACCAATTAAAATCATTATCACCTTCTATGTGCAAACATCAATTAACTCCGTATATGCATCACGTAGATCCAAAAACAGCACATAGTCAACTCACGAAATTCACATGGCTTCATGCCTTACACAGTAATGGAGAAGTATATATGCGTGTATATTCGAACGTAACATTATGTCACTGCGAGACGTGCATCAAATCGCGGCAATAAGACAAAAAATTGTTTGTAATAATTAAATAGTACTTTTACTGTACAACAAACACATGCAACAGTCAACGCATGAGTAAGAAAACAGCTTTGAAGTTACATTGCGTTTAAACCGAGTGATACGGGACGTGTTGTCCATTTTCGGTATCACAGCCAGCTTGAGGCAATGAGTTTGAAGTATTGTAGAAACAAAAAATAAAAGCTTTGCGATGAGCTATCACAATATTTTAACTACGTATTATATAAGGTTGATATCATTGGAATCTGTGCTTTTCAGCGTTTGCCTAAATTACTGCAGTCGCCTTGATCTTGAGCATTTGTTGGTAATGCATATCAAAATCCATATTGTTACACAACAGAAATAAATAAAAACGTTACAATGGATTAAATAAATAAATTAATAAAAATTAAATTTGAAGCTTTATATTTAGGTCCCACTTAAAGCATCTAAATATTTACTTTGAAATGTGTTCTTCCTTTCCAATTGGTTTCCTTCTCGCCTGCATGATATTCGAATATAATGCTTGCAGCTTCCGTTGCAACGGGGAGGGGTGTTGTTGCTTTTGGGGGAGGAGCACTCAATTTGAATTTTATATTATTTTATATTAAAAAATTGTATAATAAACAAGAATTAATTAGAAATGGCAATTATTATTGGTCGAAATTTCGACCACGAAAGACCCTGGTTGAACTATAAATACATCCTATGCGTGTATTGTATATAAGCTTATGCAAGGTCGAAGTTCACACTTTTACTTGTTTTTGTTTCAGTTAGTATAGTGTTAGTCAGTGTTAATAGCTTTTTTATGTAAACTCATCAGTAAATCGTTGACAGCTTTCATATTCCTATTATTGTTGTTCAAATATCATATTACTGTTATCTTTTCTCTCCATCTTTCTATGGAAGCTTCCAAAAAGAGGTTTGTCGTAACCTTGAGGTTGTAACCATTAAAATTCCATTGGAAGTTTAAAACTCTCCAATGTTTGTAAAGACAGCAGTGGTTTTTAACTTATCATTTAACCTGACAATATAAAGAAACAAACATTTCTGGCGAAAAAAGGCCTCTTATGGAGTTAATTTAGAATACCTAATGTAGTTAATTACATAACTGGGCAGTATACTTTCCAACTCTATATTTTCAACTCTCAAGTTAGTTTGTCTGCTTAGTTAAGTTATGCCGTATCATATCAACTAAGCTACTTATGCTTTCGAAATTTATATCTATGATCGCAGGAAATTAATTACTTGTTCTGTACTTACATCTTTTATTATCACGACTATAAATTGACTTTCCACCACTAGTACGGGCTTTTATATCGCTACAATACTTACGTAAGTATATCGAAGCAGATTTTCACTTGATTATCTTTTCAGTTTTAGCCAAATCAAATGACCTGTTTGATCTATTAAGATTACGAGTAGGTATTTGCTTGTGAAATTTCGACTTCCTCCGCGCTCATCATTTCTCGACCCAACCCGAGCTGCGCATGTAGTTTTGCTTTTGTTTTCCTCGCTTTTGACAATGTGGGTCAAATAATTTCCCCCTCAAGTGTGTAGTTTTCATGCCCCATTAATGACTTTACTGCTCTGTTTGTCTGTCTGTTCAGTTATGTACACTAATACTTATGCTAGTTATTTTTTTAACATTCTAAACTGATCGAGAGCGTTTCCTGTTCCATTGAGCTTTCCAATGTTCCTACATCAATCTTCCAGTGACACTTAGTGGGACGTTGAAAGGAAGTAAAAGCGATAAATTGATATTTATTTGTCTCTTATCTTCAATTAAAAGTTGAAAAAGGAACCATTTAATAATTGTTTGCTACTTTTTACTCATGCTCGAGAGTTATTTAACCTCTTTGCACGCTTTTTTAAATTCAATTGAACTTTATTAACTTTCAAGTGGTCGGTATATCGGTGGCTCGAACCGACTCTTGCTACACTTGCCACAGATGCGCTCGCGTTTATTTCCTTCCCCAAACATATGTACTTTTTATTATTTTTGCTCAGTTTTCTAGAATTAATCTGATCTTATTGTTTAGCATGTTGATCGTTCTTCTTCCTCCTCTCTCTCTCTCTCTCTCCCTCGACTCCTGTTGAACATACTTGCGGATGACGTCTCTCTTCTGGATTCATCTGAAGAATCCAACATTTTCTTTTCCTAGCAACGTGCTGAAAAGTACTACAACAGTACCCTTCAACTTATGCATGGTTTAACAAACGACCACGAAGACCTCTTCGACGACTTCTATGACTGGTAATCTTCCGCTTTGATCTTGTTTCTATTGCTTATAAATGGTACAACGTGCTAAGTTGCAGGAGTCACTCTGTTCAAAATGTAAATTCAATAGATGCGCATACAAATTTTTGCCTCGAGAAAAACGGCGTGATTGCAGGAACTGGCCAAGGGATATAGAATTGGCCCCGGATTGTACATACTATGGAAGCCGCATGTCTAGCCGCACAATCATGTGGATGACTTTTTGCATCATTGTAGCTGAAATCAATTTCGCCAGCAAATGAATGTAATATTCAAGTAACAAAACGTGAAATTGGAGTTAAATTTAACAAACTGTAAATAACGATGCAAAACCAAGAGATAGAAAGTTGCGGAAAAGAATGGCTGAATGGAGACTTTAGAGAAACAGCACAAAGAGCTGAAAAATGCATCAGTAAAATGAAGCTGTGTTGAATGTAGAAAGTAATGGCGAACAGCAAACCTTCGCTAATATTTTCAGTTGATATAAGAACTGGGAACTCGAAACAAAGTTGGGACGGCACAGTTTTTAACATCTTAACAACGCAATTCTTAGTCGTATTTCTATCTTTTATTTGGAATTTTAAATGCTCAGTGATTTGTTATGCCGGGACGTTGATTATTGGTTGAAGTATCCAAACAAAACTCCGAAAAGGATGTAGGAAAAAGTTTGTAAGAAAACATTATCAACGAGGACCTCGAGATGTGTCGGCTATCGTGGGTCTAACTCGGTTATAGCCCATTTGAACTCACATTTGACATATATTTACCTTTTCCGGGAAACATCTTCCGCTGTGTCCGTATACTCTCATCAAATTTGGATTTGTTAGTTTTGTTGCGCTGTGCGTCGATTCTTCTCATTCTTCGTCTTCCAACGCGAACAAAGACCCTTTAAGATTTTGCAACAGCAGCAAAAAATTGAAGTATTCATGTAAGATACCGACGAAGAAGAGAAGTGAAAAATTAGCAATTTGGTGGCGGAACTTGTCGATTGACAAACTGAGCGTCGAGTCGCCTTTGTTGCGCGTGATAATTTCGGGATTCAAGTAAAACAAGAGGTCACTCACTCACTCCCTTGGGTAGATATTTAATGAATGTTAAAATAAATTGTATTTAACTAAAAATAGACTTTATTTATGTACAGCGAATTTTTAAATCTGGTGAAATGATTTGCTTATAAAACTCAGGGATGGATTTATACTATATTCTGTGTTCGGATGATTTAGAGTTTAAGACTTGGCTTCATTTAAGACCAATTTCAAGTTCAATCTCTAATACATACTTCGAAATTACAGTAACTACCAAATTGAAGCAATTTTTAATTGGATTAAAAAGCTTATCTGTGTCCCACTTGCAGCTGTTTTTGTGTTGTTTATTGTTTCCTGATGCAGTGAGATGTAATAAAAGTGATTAAAATTCGGAGTAACTACAGATAAGCTACTTTTAATTAATTATAAAATAAAAACACTGACCTAACAAATGGGCCAACTTGTGTTTAAAATAAATGAATCGAACATTAATTATCAATTAACATTAATTAAGAAATTGTACGAAATTATAACTTTAAAATCATACGTTAACTGTAAAGCATCAAGTAGGAACTATGAATGTACGTATTTAAACATGCAGATCTCCATGAACTGGAGCTTTCAAAACAGGCTCGAAAATTCCACACTTAATTAATTTATGCATACGTCCAAGATGAGCACTGAAGAAATAAAGTCCCCAAGAAGCCAACATCAAGCAAAAAATAAAGTAAATACACTCCCAAGGTCGGTCGTTGGAAATACACGTACTTCCTACGACGGAGCGAGGGAGATGCAGAGAACTCACGGAGAGACAACTACGAGTTACGTCCACTGCTCCCTCGCTTTCAGTTGGGTAAATAAGAATACAATCGCAAAAAGCACAACTTCAAGCAACAATTTCACTGCCCGACTTTCAAATTAAGATGTTCGGAGAAAGAAAACTGCTGGCTCTCAAAAATGGCTCCCCACCCACCTTTCGTTCCCGAGACTCCACAATTCACTGAATAAGAGTTTCAAGTATTATACATATGTATGTGTGTACACATTTATATATATATATACATATATATGCAAATGTGAACAGTATAGTATTGTTTTCAATCAGTTTGTATTCAGACTTTACAAACTAATATACAGTACTTTTCTTTGTGAATGTTTTTTTCGTTTTTAGCACAAAGTTCGAGTATGAAAACTAGTTTCTAAGTGTTCTGAGATAACATACTCGTATTTGATTACATCCTAGGGATGTAGATGAACACTTTCTTTTTTGATATTCGGCTCTTTTACTACTCGTGTAAAAATGAGATGAACATAGAAATATCCCTTGACATAATTATGTGCAAACATTTTCGGTATTTGGAATTAATGTCAAAAGTTAAAAATTCGTGGATGTGGATCGAATCTATTGTGATCCTTGCAGTCGCGGTAACTGGCCAAGCGAGCCTGGCCAGTAAAAATTCACTTGCCAAGCTTGGCCGGCCAGTAAATTCCTATAGAAATCGTATGGAGACTGGTTGGTAATGTGGAAGAGTGTGGAGAGCACGCAGACGCAACAGCGTAGTTCTCAAGAATACTTGAGAGAATACTCTACGAGTTCGGTTGCGAAGTTGCTGCATCGGGGATCTTGCCATCTCGCTCTATCTTTTGCTAGTACGCGCGGCATGTCCCATAACAAGACTTGTACGATTGGCCTAAGCTTAAAAACGAAACACAGGCGGAAAATATAAAAAAAAACAATTTTTCCACAAATTCATTAAATCAATTCAAAAATCAAATCAATTTATTTTAAGGGCTTTTTAAACCGTTGCAGAAAAGCTAAAATGTTCATATTTTTCCATAAAATCACAAAATTCTTGACTCACTTTATCCAGACATTTCAGCTCCTCGATTGGATAAACGATCTTTTGGCACCGAGCGCAAGTTTTATTCATTTTTGTTGTAGTTATAGGTACTAAATGCTGTTATCCTTGGATAATTTTTATTTTAACCTTTTCTTTTTATTACGGTCTGCTCTTCGTCAATTTTTTTGATACTCTCGGTATTTATTACCCTTTTATTTTATAGACCTTTATTTTTTTAAGTTGAATATTCGAATTAATAATTTTTTCCTCAACATAAAATTTTGATCAATTTCTCAAAACATTAATGTTCACAGCACAATGAAATTTTTGCTGAGTTTCGTGGAAAACTCATGTAAACGCATGAAAGCATACAATCGGAAAATTCCAATTGGTAGGTAGATAGTTGAAGGTAGAATATTTTGTATTTTATTCCAACGTTTCGGTTTCGTTTTGTAAGTAGATGTTGTTGTTGTTATTGCTTTTTTTGTTTTAACTTCTGCTCGGTTCTATTTTTCTTGTATTTGTAACACGATCAAGGCAAGAACTCTAGGGAAGCTGTTGAATTACAACATGGATTTGCTGAGCGAACGGCTTGTTACTTTTCTTCGTTTATTTTCGTTTTTTCAACCTTTTAAACAATTTTTATAACACTACACGGCACACGCGAACAAAACAGCTTCTCTTCGCAAGTGAAGAACAACTAATGAAAAAAGAGCGGCGTAACAGAGCTGTTGGAGCTGCTGGAGATAATGCAGTGGAGCACCACTACACAAACAATCACCGAAACGGCTACTCAAGAATGGTAGAAAACAAGATTTATCCGCCTGACGCAAAACCGTGGTTTCGTTCTGTTCACTACGTCACGTCTGCAATCAAACGTATTAGGGTTGCTACACACGTTGCTACTATTAAACTTTACATGCGGTGTTAAGTTTAAAGCATTTAAAAGAATTAAACTTTATTATTTTTATTTATTTATAAGTGATAACAGTTGTAAAATATTAATAGGCGGCTGTATGTTTCGTTTTTTTACATATATTTTCACTGTTGGATCGGCATAGTTATTTTTTATTATTTTATCATTCTTGGGTGAGTTAAACAAATAATTTGCGCATAATGCATTCACAATAGCTGCTAATAATCAAATACCTTGTAAAAAACTTGCAAAACTTTTGTTCCGCAGTTTTCCGAAAGTTTGCGGAAGAAAGTGTCAATAAACAATGCAGCACATGCTAGATAATGCTGCATGCTGCATTTATACTGAAGTTGCTGTTGCGTTGCAGACGATAGTAATTACTACGTAACATGAAAATAAAACTACTACTTTTCCATTTTTGAATTTTCAACCTGCTGTTTGAGTGTCTGATATTTAATTCATATTATTTTGTCACTGAATGCAATTCTGCGATAATAACCCCTGCTTCATGCACCTGTCAAAATCAACTTCCTAAAATACGCAAGTTCAATAGACATGAACATATATCCTTGCGTATCCTTTTCGCCATCGAATTTTCAAAGATATTACTGCATTCGACAAAGAAAGGGCGTCGAACATGAACCAAAAAAACATAAATGTTGTGCAGCTATATTTAAACAGAAAATTATTTCGAAGTGAATATAAAGTTGAAAAACAATGAATGTGAAAAATAAATAAATCATCAATCAAGTTAAAGAATCTATGGAAAGTATCCATATGGGATATATATAAAATTATTTAACTAAAATTTTTTTAACGAGTTTAAGTCAAAGAAGTGTTTAAATCATTACACAAAATACAGCATTGCTTTAACAATTGCATCTGGAATTGAAATTATTAAACTAAATATAATCTGAATGTAAAGTTAAAGGACAAAGAATAGTACTATGATTCCACCCCACAATGGAAAAATGTGGGTGGGTTCTGTGAAAAATCAATACATAGGGTTGTATGCTGCGTACCGGTTCGTAGCAATGTATCGATTAAATTAAAAAATATAACATATAATGTACGAGATCTGTATTAACCAGAAACAAAAAAGGAAACATAAATAGTGGTGTATGTTTACAGTGTATCTTTTAGTACATTAATATATATTAGCGATTACGTTAACTTGAGATTAAAATATTTAATTTAAAAACCTTCATTTAAAATATCATTTACAAATTATGTGCGATTAAGAGAGGCAACAAAACATACATACGTTAATATTATATGCTGTGATATTGAAAACAATCTGTCCTTTCGAAAAGGGACACATACATAAATAAAAGTGATCCATATAACAAGAAGCATGCAAACTCTGAGAAAAAAAACTAGTCCTTGCAAGTGTGAGTAAACTTATATTTTTAATAAAATGTAAAAATATCCCATTCACTGATTAAAAAAGTATAGTTTTCTTTTATCTTATCTTTATCTTATATAAATCTTTATCTTATATAGAATATAGAAAATATTTACTAAACTTAGAAAATTCTTAAAACATCACTTAAACATAATTTTGTGGATAAGTTTCAATCTGTCCATAAGCTTTGTTAGTAGCTGTTTGCTTTGGAACTGCATTTTGAAAGAGCATGATTTCTTAAAACGCGAGTTGGCAGCACTGAAATGCAGTTTCCAGGCTCTGGTTGTTGGAATTACATTGCTTCTGACATATATGGATATTAGTTAAATTGCTTTAATGCATTACGTACTACTGTGTTTGGATCCCAAGAAATTAATTATGGAATGCATATAACTAATTGGCAAGAAGTATGTTGTGCGAAAATGTTGTGGATTACGTTGAATTAGTTATCGGAATGACTATCAAAAACGAAATTCAATCTATGAAAAATAAACACAGTAAATACAGAAACATGCTGAACAGTACAGAAAGCCAATAAATTTCTACAATATTCTATTAAAAGTGTACCTTAGACAAGTCCAGTGCTTCAAAGCCAAGAAGTAATTTTGTTTAAAACCAAAAACTCAAAAACCATTCGCATACCCTCATTGAAATTAACAATAAGCTATAGTAACAGAAATAGCACAAGTCTAAGCAGGTGCTTTGTTTTGTTGTACAATAACGATAAATAAATGCTGCAGCATGAATACCGAACAAATGGCACACAATTTTGCTCCGCATGAGTGCCCTATCCACCACTTTAGAAGGAAGACAAAGCAAAATTAGTTGCCGTCATTCACTGAGCTCATGCGTTCTATAAAACACAAAAGAGTTTGCTAAAAAGCATCGTAATGATATAGCGAGGTGTGTCTAGTTTGAATGATGTTGCCAACAAAATTGAAATAATATTTTCCGTTTCTCACACAAGCATCCATGTAGCAATGGTTAAATCACTCGTTTCGAAGCTCTCTTCAGCTTCATCGAATATATCGCTATCGTCGACGATTTCATCTGTGTCAGCTAGCATACATGGTGCTGCAGTTGGAGGCTTTGGTGTGCAGGAGACAAATTATTTAAAACGTTTGTTTTTCTCTTATGTTTTCTTTCATTGTTTTATGGCATGTCATTTAATAATTGTGCTGTTCTAATGTTAATAATTTTCTTTGCATATTGTAGATCGCAATGATCCTGGCCGGTTTTTTGGCGATGGAGTGCAATTCAAGGCTAAACTCATTGGCATTCTGGAGGTTGGAGAGGCACGTGGCGATCGAATGTGCCAGGAGGCGTTGCAAGATCTAAAAATGGCAATACGTGCTGCCGGCGAGCATAAACAACGCATCACCATTCATGTCACCATTGATGGTTTGCGTCTACGCGACGAGAAAACGGGCGATTCACTGTATCATCATCCCGTACACAAGATATCCTTTATCGCGCAAGATATGACGGATTCGCGTGCTTTTGGCTATATTTTCGGATCACCAGATAGTGGCCATCGCTTCTTTGGCATAAAGACTGATAAGGCAGCAAGTCAGGTGAGCGAGCCTTTCTCATTGTACAGTTAATAGATCTCCAACTAACGTGAACTTAACAAAACAAGGTTGTTCTGGCTATGCGAGATCTTTTTCAAGTAGTTTTCGAGCTGAAAAAGAAAGAAATTGAATTGGCTCGCCAACAGATTCAATCGAAATCTATACATGATCATGCAACGCATTCTTCCCTAGCGTCATTGAAATCCTCGGGTCAGAACGATTTGAGCGGCGGTGCTAGCCTCAATTCAGGGTCAATGCTTAGTAATTTTGGCGCTGGCATAGTGCCCAACATAAAGCTGGGCGGTTACGGCGGCAATGATACAAAAGCCGCGATGCACAGTACTAATGTTAAAGAGGTAAGTAGCTCGTCACACTGGCTTTCTTACTGTAGTTATCCGAAAGAACTCTATGGATTCATGTAATTAAGTGTCGATATCTAAAGTTTTCTTTGGTAATTCAACTTTCGAGTGCAGTGATTTGAGATTATTAAATTTCATCCTTAAATTACTTTTCTAGATGTCTCCAGAATCTGTGGCTGATCTTGTTGATTTGGAGCAAGAGCTCAGCTCAATACAACGCGGGATCACTCAAATGGAACGCATTACGCCAAGTGAGCCCTCATTGTCATTAGTAGGCAGTACCAAAATATCTGGCACGGAGGAAGATCCGTTTGGCGATTCATTTACAAACTTCCCAGTAAGCTCACGAGTTTATTATATAATTCGCTATTTCTGATACAAACACCATTGTGTTATCTACAGACATATAACCTGTTGCCGCCGCCAGAATCTTCACGATCTCGCGTCAAGCCAAACAAGCCGCCAGATAGTGGTGTGACATTGACCTCCACTACCACAACATCGGCAGCAGCCACTATTTGCAGTACTGCGTCAAATGTGCCAAAAATATCAATGCTCGTAACAACTGCGGTGGGCTCATTTTCAAGTGGCATTTCCCCAGCCAACCTCCAGCAGGACAGTAACGACAGTTGGCTGCATGAGTTGGATCAGCAGAACGACGTATTCGATACGTCGAAGACAGGTTTTCTTGGCCTAGGAATTGGCATGTCCTCGGCACCTCTGGCGCCATGCGAATCGATTGCTACGCCTACAAACCAATTTGTTAGTGGATCTGAATTGCCGGCGATGAGAGTAACCGGAATATCGATGAGCACTGGAGCAATGGCTGTTGCAGCAACGTCAGATTCTGTTTCGACTTCTTCACAATCAGAACAAGCTCAATCTTTGCCGCAAACAGTAAAATCAGGTATTTTGAATAATTAACCTTAAACTATTGCATTTTATTTGATAATTTATTTGTTGAATGTATTTTGTACAACATACATAAGTACCTTAGCTTTAGAATTTTTGGTTTTAATTAATTCAGACGGAATTTTTAATAATATACTAAAATACTAAAATTACATTAAAATTAATTTAACCAAAAATTAATGAGAACTTGGTGCCGACTTTTGCTTACGAACTGTTTAAAGTGTAAAGAATGTAGTCGCAAATATTTTCATTTCGCGGCGATATTCGCATCTCGTTACTTTAATGTTTGCTAGCACTTAAAACTCTTGTGTTTAAAAGACTTAAAACCCTTGTTTTATTTTGTGTTTTTGTTTTGCAGTATTCAAGAAAATTATAATTTTATTTTGCTTAATTGATGGTATTTCGTAAGAGTTCCCCTTTCGTTTGCGCATGCGACGTTGCCACTGCTTGGCGTAGTACTTCCTTTGAGTAAATATTTTTATGATTTTCACCGCCACGGCTCCTTTAGCCAACAGTTTTACTGATGTATGTCTCAATGCTACAGATGCTTTTACAGATCTTGATCCACTTGGCACAGGCCGCACACGTCCGTACGTCGATAAGAAGTATTTTTTCCAAGATCTGAAGAACCCGCCAAAAAAAGTTCTCAAAGACTTGTCAACAACATCCTCCATTAATACTGGTGGCAGCAATAATAACGCTTCTTTCGATAACGCCATTGATGAGTTCATGTACAGAGTTGAATTGTTCGATGATTCAAGTGCTTCGGAAGAAGGAAAAGCATTGAAAAAAGCAAACGATTTGACGATTGCTGTGGATCAGTCCAGTTACTCACAATCTGATCTTCCTCCACTCACAAGCAAAGTTACTAACACACTAACAGGTATAGGTTTTGCCACTGAGCTTCTCAGCCTAACAACAATAAATACCACAACTACTTGTGCTACTTTTACCAAGGGTAGCTTAATGAATACGACTGTTACTTCTACCTCCAATACTAATAAACCACTCAAATTAAAATTTCCTGCCACGACTTCTGCGACACCGACTAATTTAAATATAAATAATTACAATTTAGAATCGTGTCCTTCTACAGGAGATGCAGCCGAAACTGCTACATCAACTACTACAGGTGCTGATCCCGTTATGTTGCCGCGTGATACTGATCCTTTCTCGCCAACCCGCAAGAAGAGCGACCCTTTCCAAGAAGGTGACATATTCTCTACTATGGATCCATTTGAATTTGAGTTCTCGCCATCCAAAGAATCCGCAAGAGACGGAAAACAACAGGAACTGCAAGTACAACTGAACTCTCCCGCCGCGGTGGATGTGCGAAAGTCGGCCGATGTCTTTAATGGTCCCCTGCAAGTAAACCTGCCGCCCGAAAGTGTCAACGCGGCGCGTCAGAATATCGCCTCGGGAAATACCAGTGTTCGTTCGCGTCCTAGTCCCTCGACCGTTCATATGCAAATGACGTCTACAAATGCGTCGGCTGCATTATCATCGTCGTCTGTTTTTAAACAACAAACTGTTGACGTTATATCCAGTATAAGCAATAAAAAGATGCCACATCTTTTTGGCCAAGCGACACGTTTCTCAAAACGCGACTCGAATAACATTAATATGCGTCGTTTGCAGGAGAGCGATTCGTTGAGTGAAAACGAGGCAGCACCAGAGCCCCCACCCAGACCTGATTCAGCATCACATGCCGAGCCGCCACCTTTGCCCCCCAAGAAGCAGTTTTCCGAGATTGTTATTCGACCACGTAGTACCTCGGCGGCGGCTTCTACAGAAACGGCAAACCGTTACGAGTTCCTGGGTACGGTACCAAAAGCGTCTACATCCAACCGATTTGGCAGCGGCGACGTCCCACCTATACCTCTGCCTTCACGTCGTTTAGGACGATCCGATGGAACGTACCCTGGTCCGGGGCGACCACGTAAGCCAGGACATACCGAGGATGACTACTTGGCACCTATCGGTAACAGCAGTAGTACCACAGCAAGTAGCGTGGCGTCTGATGTACCACCATTGTTACCGCCACCAACTCAGACTTCAATGCGAGCACCACGAACACAGCGGCAGCAGATACGGTCCCAAGATATTTACGAAAATAAAATGGAAATCATGCAACAGCAAAGAACGAGAGCAGCTGCAGAAGCAGCGTCTTCAACAAAAATTCCCGATATAACTTTGAGTCAACTTCTGACTTTGGGTATGGACGAATTGGCAATGAAATTGAATGTGCCCACCAACAAACTGAACACCATGACTTTGGTCGAGTTAACTGCCTATTTGGCTGAATTCATAGAGATGTCGAAACCGTCGCCTGTGAATCAGACACACGATGTTTTGAAAATGCCATCAAACAGCCCCAAAGAGATGACCCCAAAACAAGACGAGGTGACAGCTATTTTCAAAGTTAACTTCGATCAGGAGGCAACTTTTGTGGCTACATTTGACGATAACTTCGGCGAAGATCAGTCGGCAGATCATGAGGCATTTACCGTCAACTTTGCACGCTTCGACGAGCCACCTGCGGCTTCACAATATGCAACTAGCAATGTAAATCCGGTTATACCCCCCGCCGATCGTTATGCAGTCTTCCGCGAAATCATTGATCAGGAGTTGCAGCAGCAACAGGAGAACGATTTGTTCGGTGATATGTTGTCGGAGGGAACGGACGAAGCTGCCGGAAATAATTCGTCCGTAGAGCAGACAAGTTTGCGTATAGACGAGTTTTGCGGTCAAATGGGACAACATTTCTTAAGTGGTGAAAATAACTTGTTAACTAATGAATCGTCGCCAGCGCCTCCACCAAAAATCGACACAAAAATCACCGAGGTTATAGCACAGGCTAAGGACCGTTATGCAGCGTTGCGAGACATTATCTTGGTAGAGGATCTATTCGATACAAAAACAAAGTCAAGTCAGGAACTGGCAGTTATGCAAGAGTTCGCTGAGTTTGGAGATGAAATAAATGAAGAGCAAGACCTTAATCAGTTTATACATCATGACGAACGACCAGGAAGTCGCGAAGTTCGGACCGCAGAAGCCCGTTCCTCCGCGCTGACCATTGAAGATGATGACGACGATGACGAAGAAGACGATGACGACGTCGATGGTGGTGGCGAAAGCAGCTTCGATAGCAATGAAAAAGGAAGCGGTGGCGTTGTGTCTGGGAGATGCTGCGAACAGGACCAGTACGAAAAACTATCTACTTCGACACAACAACTTGAAATGGAGAAATCGGAACAGAATAATACCAATAATATGCGAAATGCGAAGCAGGACAACAAGTTCTTAATGGTAGCAGGAAGCACTTCGGGCACTTCTGTTACTTCGAAGGATGATTTGGAAATCGACGACCTCATGCAACGCGCTATTTCCAATCTCTCGTTGGATAGTCGTGACCGTACCTCGCCATCGACTGCGGCACCTGCCACCATGACATCAGTGAAAACGTACATAGCAACAACAAAGGCTGCGAATGGCTCGCCTGCTTTAGCGGCCAAATCGCAATTTAATGACGTCAGTACTTCTCCCATTCCTGCATCGCCAAAAGTGGCCCCACCTAAGCTGTCCCCAATCCCTGTTCAACTGGCCGCGGTGTCCAATCTAATTGATACTGCTACAAAGCATATCACGTTGGATCAAGGTGCTGCGAGTACTCAGAGCACGGAGTCCTGGGCGACTTTTGATTCACCAAAACCAACCATAGTGGCCAAGCAGGCAATGCGATCTCAGAAAAGTACAACACGCCGTCGCTCCAAATCACCTAAATCCATGACTTTACATTTACCACCACCGCCACCGTCGAATGCATCGCAAAATGATACCGCCGAATCACCGTGCTCATCGGATCCCCGAGAAGACGGATGGAGCAAATGTGGCCGTCGTTGGCCAAAGCAGGAACGACGTGGAGAAGGCGGAGGAAGTAATGCGCCACAAACATCTTCCTCCTCTCGCGATGCCAGTCCTTGGGACGATGAAGCGGTGCCAGATGCCTACCCGAAGCAGCGGCGTGGACCTGTTTGCGGTCCGCCACTTGTGGACCGACATACGGATCGCCATAGTTACTACATGCGACATGCCAGACGAATGAATTCTGGCGATGAGGATTATGAGTGAGTTTAATGCAGAGCTAGGAACTGAACCATTCTATTTATTTCCGTATAACAGAACCTGTAACTTGGCAATGCCAGTCCTGTTCGGTTTCCATGTTGAAATAAAAATTGTGTTCAGAAATAATTTAATTTTATTCCACAATTCTAAGTAAGTGATAGTAAATACTTAAAACAACAGAACAACAGATAAGCAAATGCTAGTCAATAGCCAGTGGAAAATTAGTGTTTTTTATCAATTGTAGAGTACAGATTCTCGGTCTTAAATTAGTTAAAGTTAAAAATTTATGAAAAAACTATCTCTCTTCATTAAAAAGATTTCTAACCAGCAGCTTGTGGTTTTTCAGTTCTATGATTTAGAAACATTTTTATAATAATTTAAATTAATGAATTAATCGTTTATAGTTATGATGAGGACTTTGGCAAGCGACGCGAACATCGTAAGTTCAAGCAAGGAATATCACGCAGCAGAGATAATTTCGAGTTCGGTATGATGAACATACATACTCTTCCGTTCATCGTATGGGCGTAATTAATTATTCCCATCGTTTGCTTAACAGATTCTTCGACCTGGTATCACCCGCATCACACGTGGTCTCCACAAGACGACGAATCTTCCGCTAACACTCGTGCGCGATCCTTTGATCGCAGTGCCTACGAACGCAGCACCTACGGTCCACCTACCTACGAGAAACGGGCAGCACTTACCGCAGCTACTACATCCAGTTTTGATCGGCGCAGTGGAGGTTATGAGAACCGCAAGTATTATCGCGAATATTCCCGTCCCAACTATGACTTTGACGGATACGTCGAACCACCGTATCCAGAGCGTCGAGGACGACGTGACTATGAGAACATTTACGATGCTGATGGTCGTTCCCCCATGGGATATGGATGTAAAGGGTCGCGAGGAGGCGAATACCTGTACGAATGTGACCGTAAATCATTCGACCGCGAAAGTGTTGAGTCCTTCGATAGCGCTACGCATCGACGACGCAGCTTTGGAAGCGGTGATGTTTATGGTAGCTTGGAAAGTCGCGAGGAGTTCCGTGAACGATATATAGGTATGGGCTCAGATCCAAAGGCAACACGGTCGCTGAGGAAGAGCGGTTTGAAGATGCCACGCAACGCAACAGTTGATATAGATTACGAACAAGATTCGGATGTCAATGAATTTCATCAACAGCAGCGGGTTATGCGTGGTCCTCCGGTGGATACCAGAAGTTTGCAGCGCCCCAATCAGTTGGGAAGTGTTGGCAGCATTGGCGGCAGTCAACAACGAGTCCGAAAGAGCAGTGGTTCCAGTCCTTGGGACGGTGAAGGTATGTATGTTATTTCCTCGAATTGTATATTTTTCTATCATTTACGCTTAACCGTATGTTGTATTATTAGAGCCAATACCTCAAATGGGAGGAACTTCTATTTCGGGCTCCACTGGTCAGAAATCATGGAAACGCCCATCGAGTGCTGCTGAATCAGAGCGTCGTATCGCTGAAAGTAGACGCGCGGCTTTAATGGCCCAAACACCATCAGGATCGGACGGCGAAAAGGATCGACGGTATGTGTATATGTGATTATTGGCATTGTTAATAAACACAATAAATACTTATTGTTGAGTGAACGGTTTCTTTTCCATGATCACTGGACTGTCATTTTTGCAGATTTCGAAAAAAGCAAAGATTGCGTGGCAAGGATCTGCTGCCACTCGGCGTCAGCGCAGCATCGCGTTATGTTGGCGGCAATCAAAGTGCTGCTACGCATTTGCGGGACAATTACGACTACATTACTTATGCCAATGACGATGATGATGTTGATGACGATGACTACGCCGATGAGGAATACGATGAGCCACCAACGGACGAGGATAAGTTCGAGAGACTAAATCGGCGCCGTCATGAAATGCATCAGCGTATGTTGGAGAGTGAGCAGCGTCGTCAGCACCACTCAATATGTAAGACAACTGTGATGAAGTCCGCAGGGAGCACGGGAAAGAGTAAATACCACAGCTCAGCGCGTGCGTCCGAGTTTGTTGACTTCGAGGATGCCCAAACAACGGTAAGTACACCACGCAGCGCTGTTGGCAATGGAATCAATACTGTGGGAGCTGGAACGAAATTCACCTTCGAGGATCAGAGTGGATTCGAGTCGGACTTTAATCAGAATACTTCACCAACGTCGGCAGACACTGCTTCCGGCTGTCATTCTGCGGCCGCTGCAACAGGTAGCGCCATGGGGAAAACAGTGAAAGCTGGCAAATCATCTTTTCGGTTTTCGAATGACTTCTCCGAACGCGAAAAGCTTCAACATTTCGGTGCACAGAGCAGCTCACTGCAGCAAACCGATGTGGTAAATAAAGCGTCTATTTCGCTAGCAGCAACAACAACCATCGCGGAACATCCTACGCCTCCTGCAGTAACCCAAAAATTGCGCTTTGATGATAATGTCAAAGTTTCAAAGTTCGACAACAACACTAATTCAACATTTGAAGATGACTTCGCCAAAGCCGAGTTTGATTTTGAGAAGACAGATCAGTGGAGCGCTGATGCACTTCAAGCGGCGACGTCAATGAAAAAAAATCACATCCGTAACAGTAAGTTACAGCAGCGTCAAGAGTTATTGAAAAAGTCCGAGTCGATTAATATATTTGCTAAAAAATCGGAAGACCCTTTTGAAGACGACGAGTTCTTCAATGCGCCGGATCCGCTGCCATCGGACGACGGTTCAGGCAAACAGCAGACGGGTGCAGACAGCGCTTGCGGTGACTTCCATTGGGATGACAATGAAAGCAACTTTGCGAAATTTGATGAAAACATGTGATTTGATCAACTCTTCGCTAGATACAATGGCAATGATGTCCAAAGCTATGATGATACGTGCGCTAATAATTGCTACATAGCCAATTTAAACTCCTATTATGAAGAACAACAACAGTATCGGCCAACTCCAGGTGTCCAACAGCACCGAAAACCTCTGAATGGCTCTGCCTATGATTGGAATTTGTCGACCGACCGAAATAAAGTAGCTGGTCATTGCAGCAGTGCGAACAGCAACCAAACGAAGCATCAACCAACAATTAAGGGAATACTATTACGCAATACAAAAAAATGTAGACGTAAGCTAATATCCGTTAATTTTCTATTGAAGAACTTCATAATCTACCGCTTTAATTACGATCTTTTGTAAGCCAGCCTAGTTTTGATATGGTTTTTTGCAGAGCAATAGAGGGTTTTGTTTTGGAAAGTTAGACAAAAATAGATAGATTTAGTTTGCATCACATTCGCAGGCTTGTGCTTGTGTGTGGTATTTGAGAGGATATTTTAAAAGATGGAGGAGAACTTTAAATATGTCTAAAATTGGGTTTTAATTGGGTTGACTTAAGTCTAGTAACGCTAAACAAAGGCTTTTAATTGATTCTGGAAGCAATTGGTGGTTAAAAGCAATAATTAACTTAGTTTATTTTCACAAATAAGTATTATTTAGGAAGGAAGTTGGAAACAACTAAATGTCGAATACTCATTTTAAATCTCTAAATAAACAAATATTCTATTAGCATAAAGTATTATTTGTATACAGGAATATGTATACAAGAAATTTTGAACAAATATTTGTGATTATGTCTATGAAACTGTAATATTTTTTCTTATATTATCGTACGCAATAGCTAATTTTTATATACTCATACATTAAGTTGAACACAGCATGTGTGTGTGTGTGCGTGTGTGCATTTGTGTTTCTTTTTTTGTATTAATTTTGTAAATTATTGGTATCTACCGTGTATTGTAAATAGTTAAGTATAAACGCAAATTGCACCGCTTATTTTACTAATCTTTATCCAACTCGTGCTAACGCTGTATCAGGTTTTGGACCACTTTTAATACTCAAGCTATAAACTATAAATGTATGTACCTAGCAACTTATTATATATTTGCAAATGTTACGTTCGATCGCAGAGAATATAGTTTTATTTCATATTTATTGCAATATTTGCAGCAGTAAACTAAACACTACGTTAGTAAAATGACAAACATTAAATATCAGATTTAAAATAGACTTTCCATAGTACTCGTGTTTAGCATATTTTCCATTATTAATAAGTTTTGGTTTCAACTGTTTCGGATTCTGATTATAGGTATGAATTACATGCATACCTCCATATAAATAAAGATATTTCGCTCTTTCTGTGAGGCATAAATTATCAACGAGTAACTAGAGAAAATAAAAGTATTAGTTAATATTTTCAAACTATTTGCTTTGTTTAATTTACGGACTTTTAGGAAATTTACAAAATCTGAATTTGCGGGTTTCTTTATACATTATAGACTAGTCCCCCCAGTAGTTTATTCCCCCTGCAAGCACAGTGATATCGCCTCATGTATCTCTGACTTGACCCTCTGAAGTCAAAATGCTTGATTATCAACAGGAGGAAAATTTCTTCTACTGCACCAACTGCAAACCAACATAGCAATTATTGCCTAATCAACCTAACAGTCCCACTGACCCACCAGCAACAGTTGCCAACAATTGTTGGTGTCCCTTTGAATTAATTTCAATTAATATTCTTAAAACGTTTGCCCTCACGTCGAGTGCTTCACATCAAAACAAATAAAATTAAATTGCAATTTTAAATTGTGGCCAAACGAATGACCTCCATCCAACCCAACCCAAAATAGCGGTCAGCTGAAGTTTGCGTCTTTCTTCAACTATTCTTGTAGAGTTGCATATTAACAAAAATAAACAACCGTATACAATATTAACGTTTTGTCGTCATGTTCTTCCTTCCTCCCCCACGAATTTCTTTATGCGCTTCTCTTCGTCAACAAGCACTTTGACCCAGAGAATACATTTTTACGGCAAACCAACGAACGTTTGCATTAAATTTACTTAATTTTTAACGAATGTGTAACAATAAATGTGAATTTGCGGGCGAAGAAAAGAAGTCGTTCTCAAACGAAGCGAGTGCGGAAAGAACATGACAGACCCGACAAACTAAGATACGAGTATTGATTGAATATGTTAAAATACTCAATGGATGCTTTTCCCAAACTTGGTAATCGATTGACTAAACCATCAACAAAATCCTAGCAGAAATCAGAGCAGGCACAGAAGACGCACTGAAACACGCCACGTTGGAGCTCCTCGGAGGTTCTCCTTTCTACTCTCGGAATATGTAAATGATTTTCTCCAAGAAAGGATAATAATCCTTAAAGTTAGGAGGAAAAGTCAAAGAGTTTTTATATTAGTTAACGTTAAGGTATTTTATTTTATCCAATAAAAAAAAATTCTTCGATGGGTGCATGATCGTGGACTTCCTTCCGTTCTTTGGTGCGGTTATTTACAACAGAAGCGGAGCCGAGTAAGCGAATTGGGTGGCGTAGCTCAACGGGGGTGAGTAGGCCAGAGGAGCTGCCGCGGCGTACTTGGCCACAAAAGGAGCAGAAACGGTGTAGGCAGCGACATGGGCGACCGGGGCGGCGGCAGCAACAATCGGGGCCTGGGCGATGCCGTTGTAGTTCCTGGCGATCACTTGGCTGCTGGTGGCCGTCACGACGGGTGCGGGTGCGGGTGCGGCAGCAACGACAGCAGCTGGGAACGGCGAATAGGCCAGAGGAGCGGAGGCAATGAGTGCTGGTTTGGCGGCAGCGAAGGCGACGAGGGCGAAGATGACGACAGCCTGAAGGAGTTAAAATTAGTTTCCCAGGTTAAAAGAAGGAGTTCCCAGGAATACTCACGACTTTGAACATGTTGGTGTTGCTTAAGCGAGAGCAGGATTTGTTTTGATGCTGGTCATTCGGTCCCATCCATATTTATACTGCTCCCTGGTCGAACTGTCGGTGAGTACGACTGATCGGAAACCAATCAGAATGTGCATTTGTCAGTGTAAACATATTAAATTAAGTTAAATTAGATTACAAGCGACACAATGAACCGTGAAAGACGTCGATGTTCAGGGACAATAAAACGCACGCTACAAGCTGGGTACGTTGGCTGCATTCGTAAGTAGCCGAAAATCAGTGGGCGAAAGAAGACCGATCGGATTCCGCGCACGTCCACGTCCACTTATTGCAGCATTAAAAGTAATCGCTGTGGATATGAAGTTGCTATTTTAGAGTACTAGAGTCATCGAAGTTGTATAAAAGGCACGCGATTCTACTCAACTGACGTATTCAGTCCTCTGCTCGAACACAACAAACACTCAACTAAACCAAAAATGTTCAAATTCGTGAGTGGCAAACATTTCGTTAAAATTACTGCTTAACCCCAATTTTCTTAATTTTCTTCTCCCGCAGATCGCCGTCCTGTTCGCTTTCATCGCCTGTGCTGCCGCTAAACCCGGTCTACTCGCGCCACTCAGCTACTCCGCTCCTCTGGTAGCCGCAGGTCCTTCTCCGCTCGCTTACAGCGCACCCCTCGCTTATGCCGCACCCCTCGCCTATGCTGCCGCCGCCTACGCGAATGCGCCCCTGGATGCTGCATACTCCAGCAGCCGCGTGGACATCAAGCAGAACTACAACGCGGCTTTTCTTCGCACCACCTTCGCTGCCGTTTCCCCGTTCGCTCCAGTGGCTGCTCCACTTAAATACACCGCAGCTCCTGTACTGTTGTAAATACCTCGAACCTGCCACCTTTGGATCTCGATCAATAAATCCATAGTAATGAATTGTAGATGAATATAAGATGCATTCTTGACGTTTATTTAGAAGAAGGTTATTTTTATTGATATCGTATTTAGTGGATGGAATACAATCTGAGAAATAACACTAGCCTACAAATTAACATTTTTTTTGTAACGGGCTGTTTGACCAAATATTCTAAAGGATTTTGGTCCGCTGATTCCAAGAATGATAAAATAAAAAAATGAAACGAGCCGTTTTTGAGATAATCGTTTTTGAAATTTTTGGCCACTTTACGTTAAGGTCCATCCACTTGATGAGCTACTACAGCTGACATATGTAACCGATTCGATTACAACTGAGATTAAATTAAAGAGGAAGGATGCACGCATATTTTTTGCTAACATTACTTTGAAATCCGAAAAATAGTTTAAGAGCTTTTGCTGAAATCGTAACTTCAAAAGAGGAATTTTTTAAGAAAAAGGACAAAAAACTGCTATATATCTGTATGTAAAAATATGTTCCCGAAACTTTTTTACCCTTTTTATTTTTTATATCGACAGGTTGGATATTTGCGCGAATTATAAGCCTAATATCAAAAAAATCTGCACAGAAATGGTTTCTTGGTGCGCGTTAAAGTAAATTTAGTGCTTTACGCAAAAATATTGTCGCAATTGATTTTCACTCACCAAAAAATACTAAATTTTCAAAATAATGATAAATAAATACTTTTTAAATTAAAAATGATTTTTATTTGTGCTTCTTCGCTTCCACTCCAGCAATAGTCCGCCATCATAGTTGCACCCCAGGATCCTTCATAGCGCTTTTCAATTGCCATCAATTGCTGGTGGAATCTTTCCCCATGCTCGTCGCTTACAGCACCCAAATTTTCCGGGAAGAAGTCTAGATGAGAGTTCAAGAAGTGCATCTTCAAGGACATTCGAGTTCCTTTTAATATAAATTTAGAATATATGAAATTAATTCAGAAAAATAAATACTTGATACGTTCATAGAGCTCTAACTCTATCAACAGAACTCTATGAGAGCCCGGAAATCAGACATCAGATCTTTTAAAAAACAATTAAAGATAAACTCTCGTGGTGCTTAAAATGTGCTGCTTTTAAGCCTAATTATTTAACAGATTCGGCAAGAAACCAACAAAAACAGGGCAGGTCGCCGAAGTCGAGCGGCACTTGAGGTCTGTACCTGTTGTCCTCCTCTTCATAGAAAAGTTATGCTAATTTTTCACCAATGCTCAGTCCCTAACTAGCTTCAAAGTGTTGCTGGATTCCGTAACCACAGGATTCGAGGCGCTTTTTGTATGATTTCAGTCACTTTAACGGTACCTATAAAGCCTTTTCTTCTTTGTATCCGTAAGATGTGTATTATGCTGGACCCTGTGGGTGTTGAAGGATCTTTGCAGAGTCCGGCAGCTGTGAAAAGGTTTCCAGTTCTGAAAGTGCTCTGAGCGAATGCGTTTCTGGTCTGCGGATGGACATCTGCGTCCGAACAAAACTTAAACTAAAACTAAAAGTTGGTTATTAAAAGTAGTAAATACAATATATTTTTTTGAAATTCCTCAGATATTTCGATTTAAAACACATTTTATATGTGTTATAGCTAAATAAATTATAGATTTGATCGTGCTTCAAGAGCTTTAATCACAGATTTGTTCCTGCACCTTTCTCACAACACATAACGGGATGCCGCGTAGTGAAGGGGGGCTGCAAACGAAGGCGCGTACGCTGCAACATATGGCGAGGCTACGTAACGTTGTGCCAGGGGCGCAGGAAGGGTGAGAGGAGCAGCAACGGGCGCCACCAGCCTGGCAACCGGGGCGGCGGCAGCAACAATCGGGGCGTGTGCGATGCCGTTGTAGTTCCTGGCGATCACCTGGCTGCTTGTGGCGGTTATGAAGGGGGCTGGAACAGCGTCAACAACAGCGGCGGGACCGGTATAGGCCAAATGGGACCCAATGAGACCGGGCTTAGCGGCAGCGCCAGCGACAACAGCAAGGGCGACAATGACCTGAAATGATTGTAAAAATGAGTATCAACACAGCTCAATACGGAGTCCCGAAGAACTGCTTACGAATTTCAACATTTTACAGCGAGTTTGTTATCCGTTTGGTAACTTATTATTTGCTGTAAGACTTTTTGCTGTTTGACTTCTGATGCCGGATCGACGGGTGCTCGTCGCTTATATACACAACTGACCACGGTTAACAGCGACCGATTGCGGCTTTTGAATGCACGGCACGTTCACAAGAGCCCGACTGCGATTGCGTTTCGATGGGCGCTTGAGTGGGCGAGCGTCACGTGCTCGGCACTCACGCATTTCGTTTGGGCTTTTGACGAACGTGGAAAGACTCAGATGGTACGAACACATGATGTATGTACGAGCACGAGTATGTTCACGAAGACGCTCGTTCAAATGCAGTCCGTCGTACTTGTTTGCATCTCGACGTCGTTGCCAGCCACCCACACTTGACCTCGTGAATCACCGATCTTTATGAGCTGCTCAGTTGTGTTGCAAGTAAATTACGGAGTGCCAGTCTTCTAGTTGATCCTCTGTCCTTAGAGCATCACGGGGATGCAGGACATTCAATTCTCTGTACAATTCATCTATGCCACTCGATGGATGAACCTAGCTGTAAAACGAAACGCTAAGCGTTCAACGACTCTTGCGTCCTAAATTTCAGTTTCGAATTCAATTTAATGTGTCTTGGAGAGTCAAGCGTTTTATTCATACTCGTATATACGAATAACGTATTTAATTAATGCTTGAGGCGTAGTATTGCGTAGACGTCATTCACTTCTCAAGGTCACGCCAAGCAACTGCAACTGCCTCATGTTAAGCAATGCCAAACATGTACGCACGGTTTTTCGAAGCACGCACAACGACGGCTTAAAGAGAATGCGGCAAAGAAGCACCATCAAGCACTTGAAAGCTCAGTTCCAGTCTTCTCTTGTGGACGAAGATTCTACACAGTTAACAGTGATTGCAGACGCACAGTGGCCGGTTTTTCAACTTAGCGGTCAAAAATCCATATCTTTTGACTCTCTCGGAATTTTTTATTCCGATTTTTTTCGTTGGATTCTTCTAATCTTAAGCTTTAATGTGAGACTAAAATCATAAAAATCAATTGTTGAAAACCAGAGATATGAGAGTTTCAATCAGGGTACCTATTAAAATTTTCTTAAAAGCCTAAAAAAGAGATTATAAAAATAATACGTTTATTTTTATTTAATGATTAAAGACTTTTTATTAACAATAACGAACATACTAATAAAATAGATTAATAAAAATAAGGTAATAAGTAAGGAACTAATGCAAATTAAATAATTTTTTCAAAACATTCATTGATAGAATTCCGCTCATCTAGTAGTAAATTTTGTGCATCACTATCTAACTCGATTGAGCTAGATTTCCATTTTTGGCGGATATTTGAAATATGTATATGGATCCGATGTGCACAGCAAAACTGCAAGCAGATCCTCATTGGTACAATATCTTGAAATTTTCCTTGTGTTGTGTTCACGAAAGAATCTGTAATCCTTGTTTCTTTTTTCTTGTGCTTCTTCAGAAAGATCACGAAGTGGAAGTAGACTATTTTCAATAATTTGCTCGCCATGATAAAGAATTTTATGATTTGTTGATGGCATATTCCTCCAGGGATAGTTTTCGTTGTAAATTTCGGCGATTTTCTTTACATATTCACCAAATTTTTTGGCATCAATCATCCTGCTGCATGCTATAACTTCTATTATAATTTTGAATCGCTTAATTAATTCAACGTCCACTCCTGTAATGAAAGCTGCCGTCTCAGGATCTGAGAAAAATCTTCTAGCGGTGTTTCCATCATTCGTATTTCCCTCTCCTTGTTTTGGCTGGTCAATTATTAGCCCTATTTCACGATATTGTTCCTGTATTTGACTTTTTTTCAGCTTCCGTTTCTCCATATTCACTGCATTTTGTCTAACCGTTCCTGTTGCTCCGAATTCTAAATCATAGCCCAATTTGAGTATATGTTCCATGAAACGAATTCTAGTGTGAAGAGGCGACAATCCGAATTCGTATGCCTCCTCATAATAATTTGCATCTGCTGGTGCTTGGCTTAGTGTACTTGCGGTTTAATGGCATATAATACAGCTAGAGGATGCCTTAGTATCAGTTAAGGTACTTGTCCGACTTTTCCATCAATCATGGTGAGCAGAAGTTTGAAATCTATTTGAATAATATGGCCATGATACTCAAATAGTCGCGGATGAAGTTCATCAATTTGCCTCCTAATTTTATTAACTTCATCGGTTATCACATCTTTTATCACATCACTTACAAAGGCCAAGACTTTTCACATATTTCTCTTCCAATGAAAGCAATAATCTGTTCAAATTTACACTACATATGCAGTAAGAGCTAATTACCTGATAATTAAAAAAAACCTAATTACTGCAAACTATCCCAGTACCTTTCCATACTTTGAAATATACATATAATTTGAAAGAAAAGTATAACACTAACAAAAAAAAAATAACGGAAAACATGTTAAAAACGTTTGCAGTGTGTGACTTTGACTTATATAACGGGCTCTAGCGCCCGCTGGGGCAAACCGATGCAAAAAAAATTGATGTGGGCTTTTAGAGGAAACTTTCAGCTTTACAATGGTGTAAAATTTGTTTTGGAGCATTTTGGAGCGCAAAAGTCCTGCTCCAAAATACGACGAAATTTAACCAAATTTGGAGCATTTCTGGAATTCCTGTTACTTAATAACTATACCACAGTTTTACTCAATTGTAACAACATTTGACAATGAATATATCCAAGAATTTAATAAAAAAAACCAGAACTTAATATCTGAAATATTGACAGAGATATGGATATCTAAATCTGTGAAAAGTTCAAAAAATGTGTTTATTTTAGTTGAAAATAAAAAGTGCTGTCTTTTATTGCATAGTTACTAATGAAATAATCAAGATAAAGCTGTAATTTTTTGGCTCCGTAGGTTGTCAGGTTTCTACTTTCATATGACCTAACCCATTTTGAAATCGGTGACATTGAAAAAAATTACTTTTGGCCGCTAAGTTGAAAAACCGGCCACTGTGAGACGATGTTTTAAACAATACTCGGCAAAATCTTAACAGTCAAAAGTAATCCTCGAAAACCAGATCGAAAAGCTTTTTCGTGTCCATACCAATCCTTGAATTCAATTTGTTAAGCAACTCAGTCAATGTGTAGAGTACAGTATTGTTTGAGTATTGTATTGTATATTGGAGTCTTATTAATCACTTAATAAGTGACATTATTACTATGTACTTGGAATATTTTATATAAGATGCGAATAAAATACGATTGACTTGATTTCGGATGAAAGGATTTTATTTTGAGTAGTCAATAAAAGTTACAGGTTTCAGATTTACAACAGAAGCGGAGTAGAGTAAGCGAAGTGGGTGGCGTAGCTCAACGGGGGTGAGTAGGCCAGAGGAGCTGCCGCGGCGTACTTGGCCACAACAGGAGCAGAAACGGTGTAGGCAGCGACATGGGCGACCGGGGCGGCGGCAGCAACAATCGGGGCCTGGGCGATGCCGTTGTAGTTCCTGGCGATCACTTGGCTGCTGGTGGCCGTCACGACGGGTGCGGGTGCGGGTGCGGCAGCAACGACAGCAGCTGGGAACGGCGAATAGGCCAGAGGAGCGGAGGCAATGAGTGCTGGTTTGGCGGCAGCGAAGGCGACGAGGGCGAAGATGACGACAGCCTGAAGGAGTTAAAATTAGTTTCCCAGGTTAAAAGAAGGAGTTCCCATGAATACTCACGACTTTGAACATGTTGGTGTTGCTTGAGCGAGAGCAGGATTTGTTTTGATGCTGGTCATTCGGTCCCATCCATATTTATACTGCTCCCTGGTCGAACTGTCGGTGAGTACGACTGATCGGAAACCAATCAGAATGTGCATTTGTCAGTGTAAACATATTAAATTAAGTTAAATTAGATTACAAGCGACACAATGAACCGTGAAAGACGTCGATGTTCAGGGACAATAAAACGCACGCTACAAGCTGGGTACGTTGGCTGCATTCGTAAGTAGCCGAAAATCAGTGGGCGAAAGAAGACCGATCGGATTCCGCGCACGTCCACGTCCACGTATTGCAGAATTAAAAGTAATCGCTGTGGATATGAAGTTACTATTTTAGAGTACTAGAGTCATCGAAGTTGTATAAAAGGCACGCTACTCTACTCAACTGACGTATTCAGTCCTCTGCTCGAACACAACAAACACTCAACTAAACCAAAAATGTTCAAATTCGTGAGTGGCAAACATTTCGTTAAAATTACTGCTTAACCCCAATTTTCTTAATTTTCTTCTCCCGCAGATCGCCGTCCTGTTCGCTTTCATCGCCTGTGCTGCCGCTAAACCCGGTCTACTCGCGCCACTCAGCTACTCCGCTCCTCTGGTAGCCGCAGGTCCTTCTCCACTCGCTTACAGCGCACCCCTGGCCTATGCTGCCGCCGCCTACGCGAATGCGCCCCTGGATGCTGCATACTCCAGCAGCCGCGTGGACATCAAGCAGAACTACAACGCGGCTTTTCTTCCAACCACCTTCGCTGGCGTCGCCGCTCCTTCCAAGCTGGTTGCGCCCCTCACTTACGCTGCTGCTGCCCCCGTTGGTCCGTTCGCTCCAGTGGCCGCTCCTCTTAAATACACCGCAGCCGCTCCTGTACTGTTGTAGATCCTTGAAGCACATCCTTAACATCTTTTAGTGTGAGCTCGATAAAATAAAATTACAAATTGTGACCTCATTTAGTTGCTTACGTTTATTTTGGTCGAGCGTTCAGAAATCTTATTAAAGTGATTACGGTTTATGGAGGTATTTAATGTAGATCAGAGCGGTAACTACGATAGCGGTTACTTAAGTTGAGGACAGATCTAAGAAATCCGCTGTCGTATAATGAATAAGCACGAAGTTACATTTGAGGTTGGGTTGCAGTTACTCTGAGTCATCACAGAAGGACTCCTTCGGGGCCATGGGCGTAGCTGTACGATGGATAGAAAGTGCGAGGATAGCCGCCGTGACTGTAAACGTACGGATACGTGGAAGCGGGGACGAGGGTGTGGGGGACGCTGGCCACCGGCACGTGGAGGCGGTTGTTACGAGGCCAGGCGTTATTACAGCGAAAGTGGGCGTGGCGGGCATGATGCTGCCGCTGCAGAGAACGAGAAGCACCAGAGAAGTGAGCAAGTGTAGAAACTGTGAATCAGACAACAGTTCAGTTCAGTTAAATAGTGTGGATATTTTCGATCTATCATTTGATCATTTGATTTATCCGATTTCTCAACAACTTCATGTTTATCCCTGTAAAATACCGGTAATAGTTTTGAGCAAAGTACTATTGCGTTATTGCGTTATTTATTGTTAATAGTTGTACTCGTATACCGAGTCATTCAAATGCACTTCTTACAATCTATTGTCGTCTGTCGAGGCCCCTTAAATCTTTCTCCAGTGTGGCCACTTCTTGATGACGCTGTACAGTTGAGTGCCCGGGCACGAGGTCGCCTTCGTCTGGCGATGGCCCAGCACGGTGTAGTTGTCCCGTAGGTGGCCCTGCTGCACTGCGTGATCGATGAGGTCCTTGGCATTCTGCAGCATGCCATCAGAGGGCGTGGCATCTGGAGCGAATCGAATGAAATCATCCTTTGGTCGGAGTTCAGTTACTTACTCTCGAAGTTGCCGATGAAGACGATGCCGATGCTGTTGCGGTTGTAGTTGGGTGCATGTGAGCCCTGCAACCCGAAGCCGCGGCCCTCGTAGATGTGGCCGTCGCCGCCTATGATGAAGTTGTAGCCGATGTCGCTGAACTCGCGGCGTCCCTGGTGATCCGATTGGATATTCCTGATCAGACTCTGGCACTGCTGCGGACTGGAGCAGCCGTTCGGGTTGTCCGAATGATGGATGATCACGTAGTCGACCTGGCCGCCGATGCGGGAGGGCGACCGAGCGGGGGCGGCGCCCCAGGAGCTGCGCGGCTCGATGCTGATGGCAAACGTGGCGGGCAGCACTGCAGTTTGATCGCGATTAAAATGGGGCGCCTTTGAGTCATCTACTGAATTGCTTCTTACCCACTGCTAAAGCAACGAGGAGTTCCAGGAACTTCAGTGTAGCCATCGTCTTCATCGGTTTCAGGTGTCGATTTCGAATTTCGTTCACTTCACTTCACTTCACTCAACTTTCGACGGTCGCAGTGCAAATGACTCCGTTGTGCTGGCTGGCGTCGTATTTAAATACTGCTGCGTTCTGTGCGATAAGATGTCGGGTTAGTAATGAAAACAATAGTGAGAAGAAGAAGAAGCACAGAGTATTTGATTCGCCCGGGGATTCACGCTGTGATTGCGACTGAGGAAGGTCACGAATGATCGCCAACGTCGCCTCGAATGCTGAATGGCGAACACTCGATGCGAGCTGCGACTGATTTGAATCGCGCATCAACTCAGGGGAGAACCCAGACGATTGCATGGGAGGGTGCTTAAAATGTCCCATAAAGAAAACACGGAATGTTTGTTAAATTTTCAAATGTTACTTTATTGCATCATTTCTCGTTCATGCTTGTGTTTGTTTAAATGTATTGTTGTTGTATTGTTTTTCAGGGTAGATCAATAGTATTACAATAAACACATTCATACACTATGTTGTGTGCCATGGCTCGAGTTTCTCAGCTCGAATTTATTCCCCTTCTTCGTATTCAAATCTTCTGAGTAACCGTACTTAAGCGAAATCTTTACCATTGCGATTCTTATCGTTTTCTTGTCGAAATGCTCCCGAAACACCGAACGACCCGCAGAAAAGCCACTTGGACTCACAACTCTGTTGTCAATTAACCAAAAAATCTAATCAATTAACGATGCGAGGCTGCTGTACGAGTGACAAAACAAAAGAGAGTGAGCGCGTTAATCGTTGAGGACCTTGAGCAAGGTCGGTCACGCAGCTGTGAGAACTCGTGCAGTTAGCACGGGCTCAAACCCACCCGAAGCACACATCATTCAGTGTTCAGTGCGTGTGAAATGGCAAATGAGACAAGACAGAGATGAGACACTTGAAACACGCTTGATTTGAGCTGCTTTTTATTGAAGTAACTGACAAAGAAGAACAGAAATGAATAAAAACGAGTCGAATTGTTTGCATTTTTCAACGCAACTCAAATACCTCACTTTTATGGGCGGTTTAATACGCGCATACAGAGCTCACCGGAGCTTTTAGGGACCTCAGAGATCCAAGCAGAATCCTGCAACTCGGTCTTTAGTCGGATGCTAAGCGCAGTTTTGAAATCATGACTCCGAGCTGAATTCAAATGAATAAACAACGTTCTCTGGCGGCCTTTCGTAACGATTTAAAGCAACTCACAGCTTCAGCTTCACATCTGCTCAAGTGTTTACAACCTTTCGAAATAGTTTCTTCTTAGCTTTTATGTTGGGTTCTTTTAGAAAAAGTGCAATAATTATGTATTTTCTCCAAATTGGTTGGTTTTTCTTCTGCTCTAACGCTTTAATGTGTGAAGTATAATCATATGGTGTGTGTTTGAGTGTGTGTGTGTGTCCGTGTCCGTGTTTACATACGCACCTCCTGAAGGACGCTCCGAAATCTTCAAATCGGGATACATGCCATTTTTACTTTATGCTACTTGTTGTTATTGCTTACAACGTACTCCAGTCACGTGTGTGTGTTTCTTTTTTGCTTAACTTACTTACAAATGTTAGTACATATTTATTTTAGTTTTTAACTTTATTTTAAAGAGGAAGAGCTTTTATATTGTTTTCATTCACGAGCACAACGCGAGCCTTTTTTGGTTAATTTACAATGTTTTAATGTCTCGTAATGTTTTAAAATACAAGAATGTATTCACGCCCCTGCACATCTGCTACATCGTTACATCTGTTGAATTTACCTACTGTTCTTATGTTAAGTCTTGAATGTCCTTCAAAACATGTTATTGCTCTTGGCTTGTGTGTGTGTGGGCTTGCTGTATGCATGTGTGTGTCTCTCGTGTGCTACTGATTGCTCGATATAAAAAAGTCGCGTACTGGGTCCACTTTTCAATTCATTGCCATCACCCATGATTGCTGTCTGTTGGTTTATTTTCTCTACTTACTAACACAGTTACACACACTGAGAGAACAGACGATTACTATTATGTGAGCTTATGTCGCCTGTTGCTTTGTTCTTGTTCTATTGTTCTTCAAATATTCTACTAATTTACCATTTGCATGGTTTACAAATTAATACTCGGTTTTTGTTGTTGCTGTTGTTGTTGTTGTTATCTGCAGTTAATCGATCTAAGATTTGTTGTGGTTTCTAAGCGATTAGAAAATATAAACGGTTCTCTGTTTTAATACTGGGTTGCTTCAGAAAATATGAGAATGTGTTTCGATATGTACAAAAGTGTGTGCCTCACTCTCCTCTATAAGCTCGGCTTGGGTTGTGCATGCATACAGTGCATATAATCGAACGAACAAAATACGAACACGCAACGAAAGGCGAAAATACTCGTAAATACGACGAGCCTCGAAGACTGCGAATTAAAACGAACGAAGGAGTCAATTGAAAAGTGATTATGTGAATTTTTATTTGTATTTTCTTCTAATAACTAAGTATTTATATTCACTTGGCTTGGCTGGAAAATCGGAATTTTCTTAATTTTAATGTTAATTTAATGTTATTCTTTAGGACTAAAACTAAAACTTAAAACACACCAACAGCAAACTTCGCTGTTTACTCACTCGACTTCCTTCGGATTGCCGACGAATTCGAACACGAAGAACATTGAGGAGAAACACTGACGAACGAGTGCAGCATGAAACAAGGTGGAAACAGTGTGCTAACCGAGAGAATCTAAAGCACAGCAACTAAAAAAAAGATAGCCACGGAAACAAATCAGAAGAAACTCAATGAAAGGGTCGTCTTTCTGCGTGCTTATTTTCGTAGCAGTGCTTTTCTGCGTCTTGTTTATTTTTAGTGTTAGTTCAACTAGTAGTGAAACTTCAATTGAAGTTAAGTAGTTACAATGGAGAAAGCGCTGTCCTATTAGTTAAGTGTGTCTAATGTTGTGGTTGTTATTAATTAATAATGTTATTAATTCACGTTTTCCGTGTGGTTAAGTTAACAATATTTCAGTGTAAACTAGTTTATGCTTACAATTTCTCACAATAATTATCTTTAATATAATACAATGTTTGTTGCTAGCATTTATTTGCATTGAATTCCTTCACAAAGGAGCAAATTATGCTTGCTGCATTTCGTGTAACATACAACAGCAAACGTCACAATAGAAGGAGCGTTTTTTTTTGCTTTTTTCACTTGTCTGCAGCTGTCACAAAACAAGCACGAATATTTTTCGGCTTTTGTTCGAAATTCTAAAGCAAATGAAAATTATTTACAAACGCCATTTTATTTTACTTTTAAAGATGCTCTTAAAAAATATTCTATATAAAAAATAAATGTTTGGAAATTTGAGGACTGTTTCCTTTCCTGTCCTCCCTTCCTTCATCGTTCCTGGACAGGGTGTACGATATATTTAATCATTTAAATACTATTTTTGCTTCTTTTGTTTCACTTCACTTCGTTTCTCTTAATTTTAATGGAATCTTGTGTGTTTACTTTAGTTAATATTACGTTTTCATAGTGTACTACAAACAAGCTGAGCTTTCTTCAACTTTTCATCCCAGCTACAAATTGTTGGGCTTTTCTTAAGATTTCGTGTCTTCTTTTAAGCATTTAAATTGCATTGTATTGATCAATCAACGCGGAAAACTAAATAAATTATGCAAACCCCCCGCTTCGAGGTGGAAACGCATCCTTCCTGAAGGCTGGCTTAAATAATATCACACATCAATCAGTAATTCTGGGAATCCCCCTCCTTCCCGAAGGTGTCACGACTTGATTATTGCGTCTAATAATGTAACTAATCTTGAACTAAAAACTGCTTTGTTGAGGACTACAAGAAATCCTCGCAACATTCTATTGAGTTGTCCCAATGCACCTCCTCCTGTGGCTCTAAAATATACCCTCGCCCCGCCCCGCCCCGCCACGACCCCCACGAAGCAGAGAAGGTGTGGTTCATAAACTATGTAGTAGGCAAGCGTACAGTGATGGCCTTAAGAATTAGTACAGTAGTTTTATTTGAAGACTTGTTGTCCTTGTTTAGTTCTTTCTTATAAATGTACGTATATCTGAAGTGATGCTTCTTCGCTGTGTTTCAGCTTTCTTCAATACAGAAACCGTTAAAGTTTTTAGGTAGCTACAAAATAATTGCGATAGCCGGAGAAAAAAAGAACGTGTGCATATTTTTTGTGTTTAAACTGAAACTTTGGCACACAGAAACAATTTAACAAGCGCTGGGTTGTTGTCGTTGTTTCTGCTGCGTGCTTCTCAGTGTTGTTGTTGCGGTTGCGGTTTGACTTCAAGTTGATTGCAGCGATGATGATGAATGCTTCAACGATTCGCATTTGTGCAGTCAGCAGAAGAAGAAGAGCAAGCGATTGTTGTTGTTGTTTCTTTTGTACGTGAAGTTCCTCGTTTAAGCATGTTAAATACAATAAACGACCGCAGTTGTTGTTGTTTCGATTGCATTCCTATTGAAAAAAGTTTCCTTGATGTTGATGCTTTTTGTGTTATTGATTATTTTATGTTCAACATTGAATGTAATGTTTGTAGTCGCACGTTTATTTAAATTTTTTAAATGAATCGCTTCCAAGTTATTAAAATTTTGTTATAGTTAATAATTTTGCGTTGCTTGTACCGAAAATTTTGTGGTGTACCAAAATATGTCTGCTGTTGTTGTTGTTGTTGCTGTTGTTGTTGCTGTTGTTGTTGCTTGTAAATGTCTTGCCATTGCAACTGTCATGGCCTATGGAACCTGTGAAGCACGAGAGAGAGAGAAAGAGAGTGATTGAGAGAAGTGAATACAAAATGTAAGTGTTTTTAATCTGTTCACAGAATTCTGTTTTTATTCAGAAGAGCCTTCAATCATCTCCTGTTTTTAATATATTACTGCTGAATATCAAAAGCGACTTCGGACAAACATTCAAACAGGCGAGAAGAATCCTTTTTGTGGTCGATTTCTGTCTTCATCATCCCAAAGAAGTGTCTAAGCGGTGGATCAGTGATCAATCTTTGCAGTTACCGATGTCAATCCTCGCACAAATCAAGCAGCTTTCGTGCAGAAGGGAGAAACGCGGGGGGGGGGGGGGGGAGTGGAAAAAAGAAAAAATACAGAAATGAAACCGGAGCACACAAAATTGCCATCAAATAACAAGGCTTGAAATGGGGAAATCTTCACCGATTCGGCCAGGGACGGACGGGAGTTTCTTTGTAGTACTGTTCCATAATACTCCCCTCTGTTGCGCCTCCTTTTAAGTGGGCGTAAAGCGTGTTTGTTTAACTTCGTTGAGTTCGTCCTCAGTGCAACCCGGACCGCGAGATCCCATTTTTGGTTACTTTAAATCATCGTAAAACAGACAGACACACATACAGCAGTTTATGGACTTCGCCGAGTACCGGCCGACAGTAAACTAGGACTGTATACTGAGCACTGGACTTGAGGGTGGCAGTGCTTGTGCAGAACTGAACTCTGAGAATTCCTTCAAAGTCTTCCTCTCCGCCTCACATCCACCTCAAGTCCCTTAAATTACCTCGTTTTAATTTTCTTGTTCCTTCTTACGTTCTTCTTTAGTAATGTTTCTCCATTTTCTGCAGTTTCCAAGGTTGCGGTGTGCTCGACAGCGGATCAGGGTTCTCAGTGCTTCTTCTTGGCCTGTTGATGACATCAGGAACTGCGGTCACAGTCAGCCTACTAAAAGCCGTCGGCGACGGGACTGAGGGGGGTGGGGGGGAGGGGATGGGACGGTAACAAGGGGCAAGGCTACCCGCTTGGTTGGCAACCTTGACGGCATGAACAAATGATGTTTTAATGGACGGCGATTAACAAAGAATTCCATCTCATGCTCGGCGGAAACATTTTGAAACGCGCAGAGCAACCGATTAGTGAGAAAAAATATCCGGACGATGTACTCGATATATCTATTGTATGTATGCATGTGACTATCATAAATGTTCAAACTGTAGTTCGGCCGCCTGCTATTTACCGTTATCGCTCTGATCATTCCAAGCAAAGACACTTCGGGGCGGGCTTTCGCATAATTCGTGTGTAGTGCACCGAATAACAGTGTGAGTACCATCGCCATGGGTCTTATGGGTCCTCTATCCTACGTCTAAGTTTCCGAATTATGTTCAGGCTAATCTGCGAGAACTTACAAAAGCGACTTCTGCAGAACGACGGTTTTAATCATATTTCGCTGTCTCAACTTTAAAATGACGCGAAAGTTTTCATGCTGTGCAACTCACATGAAACGGGAAGCGGATGAGTTTTAAAAGCAATCTTTTAGCGCCGTTTCAAAACAGTTGAAGGTCGCAAGCTGCCACACACACGTTCATGCAGATGCATGTAATTTATAAGTGCCAAAAACATGTCCGCTGTCTCCGAACTGCAGCGGACACATTTTGAGCTCGAGAGCAAAGCAAGCACATCTGCAGACTCGCATCAGCGCAATAAAACGCAGAACTTATGTGACCTACTTTGGATGCACCCACAGAACTTGCCGACGGAATGCAAAAACGGTCGCCTCAAATAAAAGAACAGCAGAAGCACTACTCGTGTAGTGGAAGCATGTGCAGAGTGTTTTGTGTATTTGCTCGCGTAGTTCTGTCATCTAAATAACTCTGTAGTGCCTCAACGTGCGGTCGGAGTTCGAGCCACTCGTGGTTGACTTGATGTGTTATCTACTCGTAAGAGGACGCTTTTAGCCTTACCTTGTCAAGTGGCGACTGCCCTCGTGTACCGCCATCTCCGAGGACTTGAACTCGTTCAGCTCCTTGCGAATGGCCGCCTTGTCCTTTGGCGTCAGTCTGGTCCACGGCTTGTCCGCGCGCCGGTCGTAGTCGTGCGCCTGGGTCACCTCGATGTAGTCGTTGAAGCGTATGATTTTCTTCTCCTTCAGCTCCTCCACGGTGGGCCGGAAGCTGAGTTTGCGCAGCAGGTAGCTTTTCTTCTCCTCCTTCTGCTTCTTCTCTTCGGCGGGTGATTGAGCTGCGGAAACAAGGGGAGGGGAGGGGAGGGGAGAGAAGAGAATAGAATAGAGACGTCTGTAAATCGAAGCGGCTTTCTGCCCGACTCACTCTTTAGAATGTTGCGCTCCACCAACTCCTCAGCGCTGGGCCGCATGGACAGCCGACGTATGAGTCGTGCGCCGATCGCCTCCTTCGACTCCTTGATCTCGTTGTCCGTCACCTGGTGCAGGATGTTGCGGTTGATGAGGTCCTGCTTGTCGGGGCGCAGCTGCAGCTTCAGCGAGAGCGACTCCTTGCGGGCGAGCTTCGCCTGGCGATCGTTGTCATCGTCGCCGCGGTACAGGATGCGGCCGTCGCCCTCGTCGCTGTCGCTGCTGCTCTCGCGTATCACAAACGGGCGTGCGTTCTCCTTGTTCTCCACGGTGCACGGCAACTGGATGTTGAACATCTGCTGCCTGCTGCAGGAGGAGTTGCGGCGTGGGTGGGGGTGAGGGGAAGGGGACGAAATTAAGGAAATTATTAAATTGTAATTGCTGTGAGACACTTAAACTATTTGATCTATTTTATTACTGTACACACAACATTCAGTGACACAAATCATGCGGCTTAATACGGGTAGCTTTTGCATTTTTGCATCCTAAGCCACGTTCTATGCGACTGAGCATGCAAACCAAACACCCCTCGCACAGTCGCCCTTCCCGCCGCCCTGTGGTTCAGTGCTTACCGCACAGTAATCAAGTAATTGACTGTAAAGGACGCTTCGACAGACAGCCAGCTGCGTATTGTGGTTGTGGACTCGGCTGGAGACGAGCCACACGAAATATAATACAAAAGTCGAAACCCGAGACTGATTACGGGTCGTTTAATTGGGCAGAGTTACTCGTACGTACACAGTTTATGTTGCGCCTGTCTTTGAGTCATTGTTTTCAAATTGGTACTGGAAATGTTTGTGCTTGACTACTGAAGCAGGTCGCCATGCAGGATCTTCTTCAGGCAGTTTAGGGATTAGTTTATCCAGTGTGAAAAATGCACTGAGCTGCTTTGAGCAACTCTGACTAACGTCATGCCAAGAGAAAGCGTGGCAGCACCTGACATTCAACAGCCGAAGGGAAGCCGGTCTGCTCTTCACACTGACCAGGTGCTAGTCGAACGGAGTCCGAACGGAGCCGTTTAGGTGCCTCTGCTGATTGCGCAGCGTTCTGCTTGAAGCAAAAAGCAAATAAACTGGTTACTTTTCAATAACGCGAAGAGCACGACGATGGAACGGAGGAGTTTTCCAACTGGGTCAGCTGCTGGCACGCGTACGCATTCTTACGCACTGAGCTATTCTATTCTTCTGTTCTCTCTGCTGCAACGAGTGGAGTGTGCATCGTGCTTCAAAGGATTTCCTACATACACGCTATTGCGATGGAAGGGAACTCTGTGTAGCTGCGGGCCATTTTGCCTTAAAGCTGCATTCTTAATTCTTCAAAAGACATCATTAAGGAGAAGTACAATAATAAAGCTTCTACAAAAACTTATGTATACTCTTCAATTTGTCTCTGTTGGATTTCGTTGTTTAACTTTTGAATGGGGACACTTTGGAAAAGCGGAAGGATGGTTGACTTAAAGTGAGCCAATATTTCCATCCGTCCCTCCCGGTTTATTGATCTGAAGTATAGAGCGGGTGAAGTAAATCTCTCTAATGGATTCTACGATAACAAAGTAGCAACTTCAATGAACTGCTTATTTTAATGGATTATTTCGCCCGAAAGTTGAACGGAACAAAGTGCTTCTAAACTCACAACTCACATCGTGAGGCCTCAACTAATAAAAGCAACAAAAACTAGAAAATCAGAAACACAAGCAGTACCATAATAAAAACAACAACAACGATACATCGACGAGTACAAAAGTTGCAGCTTGTGTTGGAAGCTTTCAATTTGCGCCATTCACAGATTTTTACCTCAGCAAAAAACACTGTGAAATCACAAACTTCACAAGTTGCCGAAAGTTTAAAATAATTACAACAAAAAGAATGGAGGAGCAACAACGACAGCAGCGCGGAGTGTTTGGAACAAACTGTGGCACAGGAGTAGAGCCACAAGACGAAAGCAACCACATCTGGTTCGGAAGCATGTCATCATCACAAACTAATCCGGGTCGAAGGGATGGGGAGGGGGGGAGGGGGGGACCGGGTTGTACAGTGAGTGTCAAAATCGATGCTGACAAGGAAATGGAATCGAAACTTCGGTCGCTTTCTTCTTGCAAATTAGGATTGGATTGAATTAAAAGTCGTTTACGCTGGTCGAAGTTTGAAGACTCACCCCCGGGGGTGGCAGGCGCGGTATTTCCATTGAGAACGCAAGATCTTCCCACGCGAAGGACTTCGTTGTGTGTGCAAAGGACACAAGAATACAACAATGCAAGCAAGCACCAAGCCACCGCTGCACTTGAGTTGCACGAGTATCCTTTACGTCCTGTGAAGCTTTCAGCTAAGTTTTGCAGCAACTTAAACAGTAGAAAGTTGAAAAATCTTGAAGTGTGACTCAAGTCAAAACATCCTCAGGATTCTGAAGGATGTAAAAGTTAAATAAGAGTAATGGGATAAACTTCAAGCATTCCCATACATAGGCTGGTATTTTTTCGACAGATAGAGTGATGAGGTTTTTCAGAGAGAGAGAGAGAGAGAGAGAGAGAGAGGGAGAGAGAGAGAGAGAGGGAGAGAGAGAGAGAGAGAGAGAGAGAGAGAGAGAAGGGAAGAGAAGAGAGAAACTCCAATTATTAAACAGTGAACTACAGGACATTTTTTGTTCTCATCTCATTTGTAGTTCCTTTTGAGATTCCTACAAAAGAGTTATTAAAACAAATGTTTTATATAAACACCAAATACAGCTTTGTTCAGTTGGAATTGCTTTGGTTTTCCATTTACATAGGGTACTTCGCTCTGTCCGCGTTTCGGCTCTCGCTCAACAGTTTCCCGGTTTCATGGTCGCTCGTTTAAACTCGCTGTTCTTCTCACGTACTCACAATCATGCTCTCTGCATTCAGTGAACTTTAAAACACTCGTTAAATTAGCGTTTTTCCGTAACTTTGGCACCCTGTCGCGTTTATAGCTCTATAATTTTATAGCAAGTGTACATTAAATGCAATTCGCCCCCAGCACAACTCGAATGCGTTACGAAGTACGGACAGACAGGGAGAGGGAGATAGTTTAGTAGCAGAAGTCAGAGAAAGTGGATTACTTGCAGTTCAATGAACAGCAAAAACTCACTCAATTACAGGGCATTCATGGGAAGTGGGAAGGAAGGACGGCGAGGAATAAAAGGAGTAGAAGGTTCAGAAGAAAACCAACAACAATTAAGTGTGTACAGACGAGATCCCTGTCCTTAGTGTCCTTTTTTCACATCCACGACACATCATCTTGAGCTCATATCTCTCAGCGATCATAAGAGTGAAAATGAAAACAAAATAAGAGGAGCTCCATGCTAACTCCATGCACACAGTGATCAGTACAGTGCTCAATACAGTGCTCAGTACAGTGATCAGTACAGTGATCAGTACAGTGCTCAATACCGTGCTCAATACCGTGCTCAGTACAGTCGTCAATAGAAATGTGCTTCTGGTGGAGCTTTGCTCGTTCTGCTTGTGTTAGAAGAAATACAACATAAATTAAGTCACAATTTAGTCAACATGCGGGGCTGCTTTTTCCATACATTTCAAACACGATACAGAAATCACAAGACCAAAAAATTATGTGCAACGGGCCAAATAAGTACTCATTATATAAACAAATTTTTACCATATTCTAATCCGTGGACGAAGTACCGGCCTAATTCGGTGTGTGGTAGGAGTATATTGAGTAAGCGAACACAAAAGGTTGTAGAAAAAGAAGAAGAGGAGAAGATAAGGAAGAAAAATGATTAAATTAAAAAAGTTTGAACGTGTTCTTGCTTGAAACAACAAAACACTCGTACACGATAGTTTTGTTGTTGCAAATGCTACGCTTAAGCCGAGATAATATTCTCGTATATAATAAACTACATATATTGAAAATAAAAGGAATCGAAAGCTAAAAAAGAGGTGAACTTTATGCTCAATGTGAGGTGTAGCTTACTTGAGCGAGTAGTTGGTCGCGTCCTGGCGCACCACCAGAGGACGCTGATTAGCCGAGCCGGAGGCGTTGGAGGCGTGGTTGGCGTTGACATGGTCCTGCGTGGGAGTGCCCGGCGAGGAGGACGTGCCCTGTCCGGGCTTCTTTTTCAACGCCGACTTGAGAGGAACGGCATTTGGTTTGGGCTCTTTGGCTGGGATCTCCTCAATGCGCTGCGTGTCCACATGGTTGGTGTACTGGAGGTGGGTCCTCTGGAACAAGTACTCCTCGTCGGAGTCGAGTTCGTCCTGGTCGGGATCTGCAACACGGCGGAAACGTTTGCGTCTTTTAGTAACTTTACACAGGTTGCGCTTGCGCTTCACGAATTCAATCAAATTAAAAACCATTAGACTCATTTATACAATACTAGGAATTTCACAAAAAATACAAAATTGTTATTCAAACAATGAAAGACGAAAAACACAATAAATTTTTTCAATGCTCCTGATTCGATTTCTAAATTTTATTAGTGATTGAATTTTAGAATACAGCATACTATGAATTCTATGAGCAAGCAAACACGCTTCGGAATACAGTGAAATCGACAACAGGTAATAAAGAAATACGCACATGCGTCTATTCAGGGGGTTAATAGTACGCTTAGTGGATTGCCTACCGTCGTAATCGTAGTCCTGGTAGTCCTGGTCGTTCACTGCGCCGGGACCGTGCGGCCGGCCCGCGATCAATGTGGGACTCGGCGTGGAGAACATCGGCGGCGGTGGGATGGGGCCGATCTCGGACAGCGGGATCGGCGGCTCGGGCAGCTCGGACAGCAGCACGTGGCTGGGCAGCTTCTGGCCCTGATGGTGCGCCTGCTGCGGCTGCTGGTGATGCTGGTGTTGCTGGTGTTGCTGGTGGTGGTGGTGGTAGTGGTGAGCGTCGGCGTAGGGCGGCGGGGTGCTGCCTGGCGGACCGCCCACCAGTCCGGAGCCAGCTGCGTTGGGGCCGCCATCGGGATCTGTGAAGAAGTGAAGAAGTGCAGAAATGGCGATGAGAGGTTGTGGGGTAATGAGGTATACTATGAGGTATACTATATAGTTTAATGAGGAATTACTCTAAATTGGGGAATGCGATTTGCCTTCTGGGACCTGGGATCTGGGCAGTCAGCAGAGAGCCACGTGAGAATTACCTAGAAAACTAGCACTACAACCTACGATAAATATAGACATGGTATTTCTTAGCATCTCTTCTTCGGCATAACGCGCTATGATCCAAACAATGTAACAATTAATAGCAATGTGACGAAATTGATGGCGGATCGAGTAATGAAACAAAAAAGTACTTTGCTTAAATCAGTGATGGTTTGCGTTTCGTCTCCGACCGTCGCTTCGTCCTTCACTTGTCACGTCTCAGATCTGTACTCAAAGTTCTCACTCATGCTCAGCGACTTACAGTGTTCATTGTGGTAGCAGATGTTGACCCGCCTCGACAGTTTGTTTGTGCCGCTGCTTAGCGTGCTCGGGCGCTCAGCTTTGGAATTCTGTGAGTGCGCATCGCCGTGGTTCTGCGGTCCGGCTGAGTTGTGAGATGCACCGCCGCCCGGCGGAGGCAACATGGAGCCTTGGCATGATGGCTGCTCGGTGTTGGGCGAAAGGGTTCCATTACCACCGATCGGAGCATCAGTCTTGTCTTTTCTGGGTTCTGAAAGTTCAACGAAATGAAGGTAAAACATAAGTAAGGAGAAGTTAAAAAAAAGTGGGTAAGAAAGGTAAAAATAAATCATAAAAAATACTTTCATTTCCGTTTTCAACTTCTGAAGATTTCGAGCACTTGCGAGATGCTTTCTTAATTCTCTGTGGCTTAATTCTCTCGGATGGTGGAACCAAGACAATGGAGCTCTTAATTAAATTCGAGTCCACAACACTAGTTATTTATTCATGTAAGTATTTCAAGCAAAAATGACAGAGAAGATTAAAATGTCAACTTTGCTACTGTCATCCGCAGCAATGACACACGCACACACACACACACACACACGCACACACACACATAAAAGACAGCTTTCAATGTAATAACCAACAATTAACTACACAAACACAGATCCAGAGACAGTTTGAGGTTAATAAAGAGAAATTGAGGCAAATTAATAGAAAGTAAAACAAAACAAGGACGAATGATGTTGCCTCCTCTGAGGGGTCTAGCTACCTCCCCTCCTCCCTTCCTCCCCTTAGAAGTTGGCGGTTAATATGAACCGCAAACACCAAACTTATTGCCCCAAGATTCGATATTGTATTCAGTATATTTTCAGATCTTATACATAGATGCGTCGTTCTCAATAAGTATCAGTTAACTGTAAACGTTTAATTAATTAAGTAATTAATATCAAAATGAGCCTCGTGTTTTTTTTTTATTCTTTCCACCTGTGATACCACCGAGCATCACTCTTTCTGCCTTAAATAATGTTATTTGACTTTAATAATAGTTTAGCTCTATTAGAATTAATTAATATAAAAACAATATTTGAATCAACTGTACTGAAACAAATTCGCTTTCGCTTGAAATCATTGCGCATGTAATTCATAACCAGTTTCTATCGATTACTGTTTGTATGCAGTTACTGTTATTACAGTTTACATTACAAATATTTACTCTATTGAAACTGAAGCGAACCAAACTGATTGCAGCATTGAATTCATGGCAAAACTAATACTGTGTTTAGTGTTTGCTTCTTATTTGTTGCATGTATTTAAATAAACTCAAACTGTTTCGGTATTCAGCCCGTCCTGGCATCCGCCATCCTTTTAAATAAAATATGAAAAATGCCAAAAATGCCCAAATAAATAACCGAAAATTCAAAACATTTCCCACCTAGATTTGTTGGTGAGAAGAACAACAACAACAACAACAACAACGGTATATGCATCTATCCAACTCGAATGTCAAAAGTCACTCAAACAACAAAAATGGAAATTTTCATCTATTTCTGATGTATGCATGTATGTATGTATGTACGAGTATATGCATTTCTATAAAGTGTGTGTTTTCCGCTTTAGTTTTGAAAGCGCTTGAAATGCACTTTTGGTCGATTTCGCTGTTGCGTCGACTTTATTTGTGCGGCCAATTTTTTAATTATTATTTTTCAGGTTCTTTCTTTGATTTTTACACTAACAAAGCCAAATTTAACACCTCCGCTTGCACATTTGCTTCTTCGTTTATTGTTCATCAAATATTTACTACATGCAAGCAATCACAGGCACACACACACACACACACACACACGCACACATGCAACTCAACCAACCAAACATCGCTCAGGTTTCCGGAGGTTTGTCGCTTGTTATTCAGCATGGAGACTTTCGGTCGGGGGATGAGGTGGGGTGGGATGGGCTGTTGATAATTCGGGCCACCGAATCGAACGTGCTTTGGTCAAGATCACGCCAACCGTAATCACGAGCCACGGACAATGAAAACCGCTCAGTAACACGTAGTCCGGTTTTTTCATTTGTTTATCCTTTGAAAGGACACACAAAACTAACTCCTGCTCCTCTTCACTTCCCCTTGTCTACTTGCAAATGGATTTGTTGCGCATTACCGTAAACAAGTTTATTATTCTACATGCTTATTGTTACATTTCAGAGAACTGCAACGAATATAATCGTTCTTATTTGGGCAACGAATAACGAATACATGTTCGTGCACATTCGTCTTCGTGTAATGCACGAACCGGATTCGCAGTCGTTCTAAAGCGAACAACGAAAACAAGCGCCACGAAGAATTCGAGTCATTATGTATTCGCTTAACGGCTTCAACTGCAGCCTTTGTTTAGGTTAAAGGTCGACCAGTTGATTTGGCGATTAAGTGAACCAAGTGATTTATGTACAATATACCGACGTCTGTTGCCACATTTTAATTCAATTAAGAAGTGGGACGTGGGCGGAGGTGGATTACTTGGGACTTTTATTAGAACCGCTTCTCTTGACGTCATCCCACTGAGCTGACTATCAACGGATGCTGAACAGAACTTTTCTACTCAATCAGTAACAGAATCGACTTCGTTCTTTCTGGCGTCGAGACTAAAAAGTTTCCTTCGCGAGTTATGAATACCGTAGTTTATGCATAGTATTCAGAGTCCAACGAACTGAGCTCATTGCGTGCATCATCTGGACAGCTGCAGAAAGCTGTCGAAAGACGAACATGCGGTGTGGTCACGGTATTTCATCGGGGTGTCAAACGGCACTTCAGATGCTCCGATTTTAATTCAATGCACATTCCAGTAAAAGAGTTCTTGGAAGCTATTTCAAGCTCAAATGAATACGAAGGATATTAAAAACTTTGGAGTCAGGTTCTTCATTTCTCGTAGATGCGCAAGGGGCCGAACATTTGTTTTGGCAAAGTTTCTCCTTCTAATTTTATGCTTCGAAGTGGCCAGCAAACTATTTGGCTTAACTTTTTCATTTCATTTGTGGAATTAAATAAGTAATGGAAAAGAATAACATCATCGATGTGTGTGTGAGGATTGTGCAAATGCTATGGATTATGTAGATGCTGATGATCATTATTACATTGTTTGTAAACTGAAGTGCAACAAGGATACGTTGCATAATTCCATGAATATGCCGACCAGCGCTTGTCTGGATCCAGCTTTACAATAAATCTGCTTTTTACGTGTTTTAATTCGAAAAGTTTCAAAAGCAATCCGATATTTAATTAAAATCATGCTTCGATTTTCAAAAACAATGCAGGGAATCTGAGGCTACCCAAAGCAAGAGGGTGGACTGTTAGTGGGTGGCTGGTTGTTGCTAGCCATCGATTGCAGACCCTCCTCATGGGACACAGTTGTTGATAGCGTAGAATTGTCATTGCAAGCAGCATTCATACGCACCACAGATACTCAAAAGAGGATTTGCATTGATTCACATAAAATAAACTGATTAAAATTGTGTATTCGTTATTGCGTAATTGTAACAACAGTTACTCTACATACTGCTACATCCTCTGACCGAAAACGTAATCTAATAATAATGAAATTACGTTGGAACTCCTTTTCGAAAGGAATCTTATAAATAAAACCAAATCAAACACCATTCGCGACTTGCATCTTTGCTTTTCTTACCGTTTGCATCCTCGGTAGAGACTACATACACTATAACCAGACCATCAGACGTTATGCTCATCTAGAGCAGCATCGGATGATGATGATAACCATCGGTTCTGAAACATCTAGAAATATCCATGTGTTAAAAATTAATTACAGGGCGAAATGGGCTGGCTGGCTCACTACATGAGGTGTATTTTGGGCATCTAATTGAAAGAGCATTCATTATTATTCACGACAGTCTTGTAATCCACGGCAGTGAATCGAATTGGCTCGAATATTAATTTAGCGTTCCGTATGATTCGAAGCACGTGTTTTTCGGTGGCTGTTTCATGCGATGCGATGTTATTAAATGATTCTTTTATTTTTCTGCTAATAAATTCGTAACTTTTGTCACTTTTATTGCCAAAAATCCGCTGCAAGCGACGAATGATGTTGTCAAAAATGTGCATCCTCTCTCTCTGGTTTTACGAGATTTCATTATAGCGGCACGTAACAAGAGCAAAAGAAAAGCAACAACAACAACAACAACAACTGTAAGTGCAATTTTTATGTGGCGCCCTCTTTTAACCACACACACACACGCACACACGCACACACGCACAATCCTCGAACTCGAAGAATACCGAGTTTTCTTATTAAAATTGCATTAATTACGATATGAAACAACTTAAAATGGCTAACGAAAATATGTTTGTTTTTTTAGTGGTTGACAAACGCGTAAATAAACAGCGGGTGTGGAACAAATGATCGCAGGGGCGGAGGGAGGGGCGCTTGTCACTTTGGTGAATGGCGTTCTATTTGAAGGCAGATTAGAGGCATTAATTGCGATGTCTGGCCGCCGCGCCGCAGATTTCCACCAACACGACGAATCTATCCACAAACTGAATTCGTTGGGGAGCGAAGTTGAACCCGATCTCGCACTCAAGGAATTTTAATCCATGGCGCGACAACGTAAGATGCAAACAATCAATGGAATTCAATTGAAATCTGTCAGAAGAACATTGGACATTTTTTAAAGGTCAGGATTTTGTTTTTCTTCTGCTAACAAAACATCTGCTTTCGCTCTGTGGTCGCTCTTGCCAGATAGTAGAGTAGTATATTGGTTCATAGTATGTGGAGAACATTCTAAGCATGTCTGTTCAAAGTCAGTGCCTCACTCTGAATCACTCATTCGAATCCAACAAAAACAACACAACAGTCCGAACAGATCCGTCCAAGCGTTTAAAGCGGGCGCGGGGGGAGCAACGAAGGGATGGGGAAGGGGGGGGGGGAATTGTGCGTGAGAAAAATTTAATTTAGTCCCATTTTCCGGGGTGTTTTATATAGACTCACAGCTAAGTTGTTTATATTTGAAATACTTGAAATTCTTTGCGAGCGAATCCGAATCTGAATATTTATCAGCAGCTAAAAATAACAGCAACAAGTATTTTCGATGCTGGCTCGCTGACGGCGTCGTCGTCGTCACCCTCACCTCTCCTGCTGCAACAACAACAACAACAACAACAACTCTGCTGGCAATCTATAAAATAGTTCTATTCTAATATTAGGCTAAGACAACTAATATTGTGTACAAAAATTCGGCTGACTGACGAATTGAATGTGAGTCATTTCAGTTACTGTTAATTAAATCCTTAAGTTTATAAGGTTTACTAAGGACTCGCCTGAATAACGTGATCTGCCTTGTTTCAGGATAAAAAGGAGCCACTTGGTTGTCTGTATTTCGCCTCAATGACGCTTTAAATTAAAGCGCTTCTTAAAGAAGGGTTATTTTTTATTCTGTAGAAATGAACTGCATTTCATATTTCAAAACTGAGAGAGAGATCTTCGCCGAAGGACTCCAGCACCCTGCATCGGCAAGTGGATCAAGTTTAAGGTATATAAATGAATTCTTTGACGTTCATAAACGACGCTGGCAGTCATAAATCATTACATTCAAGCTTCCGGATTTGTGTCACACTTGGTGGGGGGTGTCCTGAGGAACTTTCCTGTCGAAAGTTGGCTGATTGGGTGGCATTTAATTTCATTTTCAGCGGGGAGCAGCAGCGATCTGTTTTGTTGCCAGAAAAACGCTTCCGATGATTGGCGAAAAGATACGAATTCAAAAATACATATACTCAGCGACTGACTCATGGCGATGGTATTTCAAGAGCCCGACGAGGAGAGCTGCGGCCCCCCTGGACTCCGCTCTGCCGCTGTCAAGAGGAGTTCAGATTTAATTAAACAGCCGTTTATTACGCTGGCCGTCAGTTGTTTACGAGAAAGCAGCACGTTTTCGTGCATCTCCGAATGAATGAGATGGCCGAACCGAGTGGATGAGAGGTGGACGCCCTGCAGGCAGCCGAGTGGGCGCAGGTTCGAGAACCTGCCACCTTCCACTTTCCACTTTCCACAGTCGAATTATGCTATAAAGAGGACAGACTGGGAACCGGGAGTCCGCTGCTCAAAGAAATGAAGCCTGTTTAATAAATCTTGAAATTGCGTTTAAGATATTCAAGAGAGAGAGAGAGAGAGAGAGAGAGACAGACGGACTGACTGAATGGAAGGGAATAAAAATGAATTAAATACAGTGTCTGCTTGAGGATTTATTCGCAAACAGCTTGCGGCTTTCGTCTTATCAATTCTTGTGATTCAGCAGCTTCTCAACAAATGCGCCCAACGACATTCCATAAACAAGGATTCATTACTCAAGGAGGAATGGTTTTCCTTCAGCGGGGAGAACAGAAACACAAAAGTTGAAGCATCTACACACTAGTTGTGATGTAATGCGTTGGGTGAGTATGTGTGTGCGTGTGTGCGTGTTCTTCCACGGGGGACTCTGTATTTGATGCGCGCTTCAGTGTTGACGACAACTGATGGAATGCTGCTCTCGAGTGTATCACGAACCCAATGGAACTGAACAACATGCATACTCGTGAAGCTCGCGTAGTAGGGGTGTATGTGGGAGTGTGCGGATGGGGGCGTGTGCCTGCTGGCGATAACAACAAGCATCTAGCCGAAGTGTTGAGATAACTTTTCGTATAAACGTCGGAGGAAGTGAGTGAGGAGTGAAACTGAGGAGCAGTTTTCCGTGCCTCTGTCTGGACGCGTGTCCTTCAAGCTGCTTGTCTATGCAAACAACACAACGAACACAACAACTCTCTAGACGAATGTTGTTCTCGCCAACACGCGGAAGAAGCTACACTCAGAAGAAGAACCGTTCGATGTACTCGTGGACTCAAATGCACGAGAATATCTGATTTTGCAGAATATGAAGGATCAGAACACTTGCTTAGATTTTCGCACTTGCTTGAATATCAAATTATTTCTTCCTGCAGCCTCCAAAGAGACAAATCCACAGAACTGAAGCGTTTCTGCTTCCAATTAAAGTGAGTTCTCAAAGAACATTGCTTCTGTTGTGAATTGCCAACATTTTAATTAAATTGCGTTAAGGTATATCTTTATATTTGGCACATTCGGCAGACATGAAAACGATTCGCGTTATTTAATTTGAATTCCCAACTCAACACCTTGAAATAAAGAGCGAAACTCGGGACGCCTGTTTTGTTCTTCTTCCAATTCGTAGCCCACGCAGTTTCACGCTGCGTCCTAAAAATAGCCGCGTTTTCAGAAAGAGTATGTATTTTAAAACTAAAGAAACTAAACAACCTTCAGCGTGATGTCAACAGATTAGCATTCATCGCAAGATTAATCAAGTAGGGAAAAATGTACACTGAAATGAGTTGGTTTCGCATCCGAATCGAAGAGAAATCTCACGACAAAATTAAATGCAGATGCATTTAGCGACCCCCACAAAAGTAGTGCCGTAAATAAGAGCTGCTCAATTCGTCCGCTGATTTTCGCTCCCACTGAACCACAGCGAATTAAGTTGAACCGGCGGAGATGCGGGGCGAATCGCTGCCTGAAGTGTTCTTCGGTCTGCGACAAGAGTTTTTCTCAGTGAGTTTGTACTGTAACATGACTTAAGTTTGATTTACTTTATGTTCGTGGCACAAATCCCAATCTTTTCTCATTTCTTGCGCTTTCTTCTCCTACAAGGTGAAGTTCATTAGAGTTCCAGCGAGTTGAAGGTTAGCTGAGGCGGTGGCGGCGGCGGTGGAAGAACCTTCAGTAAGCGTGGTGAAGCGTGGTGGTTGCGTCGTCGCTGCGGGGCGAAGGTCTTTCGGCCCACGAAAGAATTTAGAGCCTCGCAGCGTGTGCAGATGCGATTCATGGGTCTCGGATGGGAGGCTCGGAGCGTGGTTCATGCTTAGCTTAAGTGCTGCTTATTGGGAATCGACTGAAAGGCAAAACTTCTTAAGATTTATTATGGGAAGCCGAATAATGCAAAGCATTCATTTCATTTCCGACTTCTGCGTTGAGTGAATGGATCTGGATGAATACCGTACTCACTCAATGAAGGCAGACCCTTAGCATTTCAAAGAGAATCGAGGTCATCTCGAAAATAATTGGAATCTGAAAACGGAATTCTAATCAGGAGCTCGTCAGAGGTAAGAATTCAAGTGTCAGTTGCGATTTCCGATAATTAAAGAGTGCGTTCATTAAATGAAACTTAGTTTCTATGACTTGTCTTTTAATTGAGGCTGAAGCACACTCGGCACTCTTGAACTTGCAGAAGCAGTGGACGAAAGGAGGAAGGAAACGTGGCAAGTGAGCCTTGAAAATGTTTCCATTTGCTGGCCTCTGCGACGAACAGAACAGCGAAATCATTCGCAGGTGAACTTGAAAATGGCGACCTTCAAGAAATTCCAGAAAAATACCAATCTACGCGTTTTCAAATATTTTCCGAGATCTTCCGAGTCATTCTGCAAGAATGTATGCTGTGTGGTGGCAACTTGCAAAAACGGCGAAGACATGACAACGAACATGACTGAATATTGACGCAAATACTGATTCGCCAGCGCCGAGCAGCAGTCGACGTCTAGAAGCGATGCTGCGATGAAACTATTGACATTTGTTGAAATCTCAACGTTCTCAGTTGAGAAATTTGACAGCAACGCACACACGCACACGTACAAGTGGCTAACCGTCCATGTGACAAGCGATTTTTCTTTATGCTGCTACGAGTAACAATTGTTTAAACTGAACACGACGACTCACGTTCAATGTGGCTGTTTTTATTGCTCATTCATGAAATAAACCAATACGTGGTAGTGGAGGGGAGGGGAGGGGAGGGGAGAGGGGGGCGGGGGAAGAGAGCAACACCCACTCGTTCTGTCAGGAGACAAACAAAGCATCCGAAGGCGCTGCGACTCAATTGTGTTTTCGGTTTTCTTCACATGCGACGTCGGTCTGTTGTCGGTGATGCTGTTCGACAGCAGATCGCACCCCGTACGTGATCTCCGCTCACACGTCAGTCAACGCTTTATTAAAATATTGAACACTTCAACTTCATTTGCAGCTGCAACTTTGACCCCCATCCCGCCACTGAAGGTTGAAGTAGTTCAGCAAAGCTTCCGACTATTCAAGGGCGCTTCTATTTTAATATATGTAGTTACGTAGAAGGAACATCTGATGTGTGCACGTTTCAAATTATAAGATACAATAAAGCACACTCGTGGCATTACTTCAAGAAGGACCTCTTCAAAAGACGCAAACAACGGCGACATAACGCAACAAGTGCAACTCATTTTAAGAAATCGCATCTGAGATTAAAGAGAGAACATATTAAAAGAGAACTCGTAATTAAGAGGATCGAGAAGAGAACCACAAATCGATTCTTGCGGTTTACAGGACGAGCGTGTGGAAAGTCTTGTGTAACTCGCCGCCTTCCACTTCGAACAACAGCACGTCAAAAAGTCATCCCAACGCGAAGCAGAAGCAAGACTGCCACAAAACCATTTCAAGTCGTTTTGCATGCGACTCGCAGAGCGGGAGGGGATCCGAAATTCTGAAAACAATCGAAACTAATTTAAAGTTTAATTTAAGAGCTGCTCAGCTGTGCTCCGAGATGAGGCTGAGTGGCAGAGAAGGACGAAAGAATACAAGCGAAAACATACTCGCTTCAAGAGTGAACGGATTGTGGACTTTCCGGAGTTGTTGATGCCCTGAATTCAGAGTTTTTGCTGGCGGAAATTCAAATCAAAGAAGAACCCTCTAAAAACCGAAAGGATTTTCATTTCGTACGTGATTCGTTGCGATGATCGAAAAGACGTTGATGTAATTTTTCGCAATATTATTTTAGCAAAGATGGCATTTCGATATGAAATATCAAATAATTTCTTATAACATTTTTAACTGAAGCTTGCAACAGATTTTCATTGGATTGGATTTGTAAAGTACACTAGCAAGTATCACGGTAGACGCTTTAAAGCTTATCTTTCGGCTGTCAAATAGACATCAGAGTTTATTTCGCTCTGCCCTGTGAATGTGTCCGGGCTGCGTTCGGGCTTCACTACCGCGCAACCAACACAAACTGCTGCAAAGTATCGTAATCGAATTCAGGATGGTGGCGTGATTTTCGGAGGATATCCTAGAAGAAAGCCACAATCTAAGTTGCTTCAGCCGGCGTGCGATGGCACACGCAGCGACGCAGATCGGATAGCAAGAATGTGTGACCTTTTCTCTCCTCGAATAGTTTCCTGGAATTGCGAATTACGACGGACTCAAACCCATTTTAGACTTTAATTTCGTGTTTTTCGGTTCGATTCACTTTACTTCTACTTCGCATCCAGATTATTTGCCAGCAGGAAGCACCTTCAATTGGATTTCATTAGTTTTAAAGAGGAGCTACGAGCTCATTAACTTGGATATTCGTGGTTAATCTGGCGAGCGGAAATGGAACCAAAAACGTGTATTTTTAGTTTAAAGTCTCCGTGTAAAGTTGTGATGCAAATTGCACTTTTATTTCCGAGTTTTCCAAACAATCACCCTCAATTGTAGGTGCTGCTGGTAAGTTCGACAATTGCACTGTTGAACCGAGTTCTGTAAACTCGTGCGTATATTCTTGTGCGTCGAAAAGTATGCAAGCGGTATCAGAGCGTAGTCACTGCTACTCGTACCCTGCCTTCATTCTCCTTAATTTACATAATAGATCAGACTTGTTAGACTCGCACAAATGTTCTATTTTCCACAACGCGGAACCGACCCATTCCAATGCAGACAGGATGCACAGGACTCTTTAATTCTTTGCTTCATTCTTTTTTTTTGAAACGCTGTTTAAGCGTTTTAGTGGCACTAGAAAGTTTGGCACACGAGGCACTCGCTTGGAATGTGGTCTTTGCAGTTAACCAGCGAGTTGATGCGACAATTAGCAGTGGCGTTGGCGTCAATTAAATTGCGTGCGGTTTCGGCAACCAACGACATTAAAAATGGCTGCCAGTCAGCATCGAACAGCACTGTTTTTGCGGCATGAAGTGGCAACTAGCAGCAGTGGCGGCGGCTGTGTGTGAAGCCGATCAATAGATACACACAAGCACACACACAGACACACGGAGACCGTCCGCATGTAATATGAACGGGGTAGAGAGACCGACAGACAGGACACACGCGCGTGTCCTTCGGGCAACGAGCAATACATGCTGCTGCTGCTACCATTTGCCATGACCTCGCTCTTGTGCACACCAGGAAGGACGGGGACGCCTGTTTGCAGTATGTACTTTTATTTCAGCGAAAATCGTGCTGATTGCGAGCGCATGAACATAATTTTTCACCGCAAGCAAACAGTTTTATTCGTCTGTGTTTGCGTTCGTTGGCGCGCGTGTGTGTGTGTGTGTGTGGCGTGGAGCCAGAATAACAATGAAAAGCGGAAGGATGTTAAAATGACAGCACCAAAAAGTATGCACCGATAAATTTAGCGCTCTGCTTCATGGCAAATCAACGGCCAGCCGAATGTCGGTCGGCACCAAGCAAGTGATTGCGCAGCTCCTGCGTTGATCCCGTTGCTGTTCTTGTTGCCCCTCCCAGAAGTCATCATTACAACGTTTTTATTTTATTTATTGAAGGTCGAGCCAAGCAAAGCGCCCTGATAGAATATATTGATAAAGTATTGCAATAAAACCGAAGGACATGGTCAGAGTGCGGAGGCTCTTGTTGTTGTTCGGAGGTACGTACAAGTATTAATATCACAATATTTGAGCTACACGAAGGAAAGGAAGACACGTCGAAACGGCACAGCATCTTCTTACGCAGTTGAATACTTAACACGAGGCTATAAAGTGAATCCTGTACGAGTAAATAGCTTTTACTGTCTTGACATAAAAAATTGATGTGCAGCACAAACTGTCGTCTATCAAGTAAACAGGAAAAATAACATTCTTCCCGGATCCAGCAGACCGGAACACATGAAATCTATCAGTTTATTTTAATGCAATTTCGGCGCACGTAAGGCGGGGAATTCTACGATTTTACTAGAATAATTAAATGGCAAGCTTTTCATAGCCAAAGTAAACACAAGAGTTTGCGTTTGATGTGCAACGTAGCCCCTTCCAGCCACCATGATCTGAGATTCCTTACAAGGTTCAGAGATAGCGGTGGCAGCCCTGTAGATGCGCCCCTTCCATTGCAAAGTTGGCTCGCATATTCGAGAATATTCGTTTTTCTCGAGCTGTACACTTTCAGCGAGAGTTCGGTGATTTCTTACATTATTTATGAATAATTATAATATTGTAACTGCGACGGAAGCACAAATATTCACAGCTTTGTCAGCCTCAAAAAACAACGGACAATATTCAGTTATATTCGCTGTTTGCCAGGCTGACAAACCTTGAGATCTTGTCTGAGTAATAAAGTGCTCCAAAAATAGGGTCTTCGTCAGCTTTTTTTACTTTTTACAAGTCTGTGAGATTTTAGCGTCAAGAAAGAATTACAAACGGAGGACAAGGATCAATTTCCAAATACTGAGAGAGAGAGAGAGAGAGAGATATAGAGTCTAGTTTTAGTGTAAGTGTAAGTAAGTGTGAGAGAGATTAAGTGTATTTTAGTTTTTTATTTAATTAAAGTGTCATTTAATGCTCGTTTTTTGTAATTTCACATACATTCTTTTACGTGTCCTTCGTGCTCGCATCATTCTTCACTGCACTACAAGAACTCGTCTCCTTCTTGCGACGTCGAGCGATGGCGTTGGTTTTCAGCCATCGTTCACTTGGCATTCATTTATAAGCACTGCGAGCTTCTTTTTTGTGGTTTCATAAATGTTTCTCCACGAATTCGGGGTTGTGTAGAGGCATCAAGCCATCCTTAAGGGTGTTGAGGGGCCAGCAGCACTCCCTGCGATGCCGGACAGCGAAAGGAGGAGCATCATGTTTCAACTGCGGGCAGAGCGAATGTCCGCCGGGAGGGTGCAGGAGGAGGAAGTGCAGAGCAAGAGCGAAAATTAATTGCATTTCTGCATCTACTGTGTGGTTTTCTTTCGGGACTTCGCCTTGATGACCGAGCTGATGACAAATATTTGTTTCCGAGAATGTTTTGGAATTGTTTGAGACACAAACACAAGCCGAAAACTGTGCCCAACTAAAATCGAATTAGGACACAGTAAATGCAAGCGATTACTTGCTGTGTAGAAGAACGTGTTACTCGAGTAACAGTTGTCAAGAGAAGAGTTTTTCTGGATTTCTACGCGGTACGAGCAAAAAGCATGCGAGTGCGAGTACAGAAGCCGTAACAGTGGAAAACTTGCTCGTGTTCATCTTGAATTGCGCTGTACACTAGTTGCCCTGATTGTGTGTTTGTGTGCTGTTCCAACAAGAGCCCGAAAACACACACGAGCGACTTCGACATCGACACCCTACAGCCTGCCAATTCGCTCGCATGTCAATACATTTCCCGTTATCTGCGGCGTGCACGTCGAATGGCTTTTTGCAAACCTTTTTCGAGCTGCTTTAACTGACAATCATGTGCTGAAGTGCTTCAAATTCAAATGAATCAAATGAATTCGTCTGTAAATTGCTATGAAAGGAGTCAGAATACAACAACTACAAAAGGACTCTGCAAAGCGGATCAGAAGTGAAGGGGAATCGAAGGTTGTCAGGGAGAAAGGAGTAATGTTTGCGGATTCGCATTCAGCAAAAAGGAGAAAATAATTTGTCATTCTTTTTAAAATAGTATAAAAACAGACCCATAATCGTAAAATTGCTGTTTTTTCGTAGTAGATATCATTAAAATCGGTACATTTTATCCATAATGGACATGAGAATGAACTTATTATGTCAATTGATGTGCTCCATGTAGAGCGACTTTGATGGATTCACAGAACGTGCGATTCGAAACATGTACCTATAAACATTTTATGGAAACTCGATCGATGCTAGTTTAAATATATTCTAAGAATTCAGTATGTTTGCCATGCTTCAACATATAATAATTCGAGGCTTCAGTTGCAGTGATTCGAGCTCTCGGAATCCGCATTGAAATTCCGAGATACGAGTATCAGTGAGAATCTTGGAGCAACTGCAACTTCAGTTTGTACAGCGCGAAATCTGGCATGAAATATTCGAGTTCGAGCTACTACATACAACATTAAAGAGCACACACCCACACACACATACACCGTACAAACACACATGTAAAAATGCGTACCCATACGAACAACCGCAGTGTACCGTTTATTAAGAGTATCAAAGGCGGACGGTTTCATTGAAACCATGAAATTCTCGTAAATGAATTGTGAAAATGTTTTCATTGTAATATATACATAAATCATTCAAATTATTAAATATTTTGTTTTTTCCAGTTAAGACATTGAATTTAAGTCCTTCGGAAACAAAACCCTGTCACTGGTAAGGATGTTGGCAGTCCCACAATCTGCACTACCATTCAATTGAAATATGATTCACTACACGGTTTAGCTTCCGGCGAACCTCCTCGCAGTCACATCTCTTGAGAATCAAAGACGACTGCACAGGATACGAGTTCAAGCCCAAGCACAGCAATGCTCCTGCTATGAACCCGCCGCGACCATCAATAATCCGGAATGTGGAACTCAATCAAAAACGTATTTACCAGGCGGTTGTCCGTATCTCCGGAGTATCGTCATGTTAGCATAGCAAATGTTGTATCGAATTAAATTGTACGCGTGTCTTTTAAATTGTTTCAGTTATGTTATTAATATATTATATTCAGTTAGTGTTTCAATCACCAAGCATTGTGCAAAACCAAAGGAAGCATTCAGTTCATTTTTCATAGAGTAAAAATCAAAAATATTGGTTTTTGTTGTGATTTTAGTGTAAACTTTGAATTTATAACTCTTTAGTATAGTAAAAGGAGAACAAGAAGAACATCACTTCGAATGAAAGTGCAATTGTGTCAAAAGAGAAGGAAATCAAAAGGGCAAAAACTACAGGGGGCTTCCCGCATGGATTCCCTTCAGCTCAGTTCACCATCACTCATCACTCACTCACCTAGACACCGTTTTGTCGATGATCGCTTATAGCCGATAGGTAGGAAAGCGGGCGGGGGCGTGATGGGCGGCGCCGGGATGCCATCGAAGAGTGTCGCATTCGTTGTTCTCATAGAAGTTGCCTCCGCGGACGTCAAGGTTGACGCCGGCCCATCTGCCGACGAGTGCTGCTGATGATGCTGCTGCTGCTGCTGCTGTTGGACGAGTTCGCGGTCTCCTCGGTACAACTCCAGGTGATGTTTTTCGCAGCGCCGCCGCCGTCGAATGTTCGGAGCGGCGATGGTCTTCATTTTGGCCGCGGAACCAGTGCTGCCATCTTTTGCATTCAGCTTGATGTAATGTATACGAAGTTTGGGGATTTCTTTTTGATACTGCTGCTGATGTTGTTGTTGTTGTTGTTGTTGCTGTTGTTGCTGTTGTTGCTGTTGTTGCTGATACTGAGCAGAGTTTTTATTGTATTGTATCATTTATTGTTGTTGCTTTGATGTGTTCTGTTGCACGTAGTTCGTAAGTTTGTTGTTGTTGTTGTTGTTTGCAGAGATTCTGTTTGCTTGTTTTCAGCTCTCTTTGAATTTTTAATTCAATTTAAAATGGTGTTTTAAAAATAGTAACTCTGTTTCTTAGTTAATATTTTAAATTTTATTTAGTTACTTATTGCAATTTTATGTTTTGATATGGAAGCTGTGGTTACTTTTACTTTGTGTGTACTTTCGTGGCTTGCTTGTTGTATATACTTATTATGTTGCATGTGTGTACGTACATAGGATGCATATGTATGTATAGGTGAATATACTTTATTTAAATAGGATTCTGATGATGTGTGTTGTAGTTTCGGCGAGAAGCAGACGACACTGAAAGTCTTTCTCTTGCACTATTTTGGTTAACAATTTTAGAAAGTTTTCGTGATCTTTTCCAACAAATAGAATCACTTTTGAAGAATTATTTTTTATTTTTTAAAAATACAGCTTTAATCAGTTACTTAAACGGTTTCTATTAGAGGTTTTTTTAATAACTCACAGTCAACAAGTTTGTTTAACACACCGATTTAACACTTAATTATTTTAACAATAAATACTTTAATTTATATTTCCTAAAAATTAGGCAAAAAAGTTGTGTATTTTTATATAAAAGTGGGCCACCGGTTGGGTTTTTTTGGATTTATTCAATCATGAATTGAATTCAATTTAAAATAATTATTTAAGTGAAAAACCAGCCGATGGCTCATCCTACAGAATTCAGTGGATCCTCTTCTTGCATTCGTACGAGTATTTAAGGATAGTAAAAATTGAGAATCTCGATCACTTTAAACCAAGATTACTACAAAATGTGTATAAATGATAGTATATGAACAGAGAGGGTCGTGGTAATTCCAAGAAATACTGAAGTTTTGGGAAAGAAATAAAAAAGGAGAGTCGAAAATCACTGTCAAATGTCAAGGAAGCGGAACGCAAGCTGCTCAATCAAGAAAGTGCTTGGCAACAACGTGAACAGAATACTTAACTCTCAGATGGAAAAATCGCAGGAATGTGAAGCAAGAATGTGAGGAAAGCCACATTATTAAGCACTGAAACGCTTTTTCGACTTGGGAATTCTGTGTTCTTTCGTCAGGAGTGATTTAATTTAAGGAATTAAAAGAGGAAAAGGAATCTTCACAGATTTCGTCGTTGTCAGGGTTCACTTTATATTTACTACAGTAAATATTGAATATTTTTATTTGCATGTATTTGTTACTGCTTCACAAGAGAGCCAGATTCAGAAGTCATCTTTTAACGAAATTTCATTGAATGCATTGCGTGGGCTCCGTGAAAAATAGGACAGGACAGGACAAGAAGCAGAAAGTAGTTCGGAACAAATAAAATGCTTCCTTTCTTCACGTTTTCTTAAGACTTCCATTAAGACAACAAGTAAATACAAGAAAAAAGCTTAACGAAAATTGAATAACTACTCCTTCGTGATTCCTCCTTCATGATGAGGTAAACAACAAGGATTTCCACCTGACATTTAGGAAAAGTGGCGAGCTCAAGGAAGTGGTTAAGAATAAAGGAAAATCAAAGGTTGTCGGTGTGCTTTTTGTTGCTCGCAATACCACGAAATTGAAGGAAGACTCAAAAGAAAGCAAACACGAGTATTTTTTGTGAGTGAGGACAGAGCAGGGCAAAAAATGATGGCGGCATCATTGAGTGAGCACAACGAGGTGGTGTTCAACGCAATGTTGAATTGGAATTGAATGTGGAATTGGAGTTGCGTTGCTGCTGACGATCAGCGGGGAAAAATACACGTTGCTGCCGCAGAACAACACGAAAGGCACGCGGAAATACAGGAAGAAAGAGACACACAGGATACACCCGCATTCGGGGGGTTGCTAATGGCGTCATTATGTAGCGTTATGCGAAGCCGTCTGCACAACGTTATTCACGCCATTCAGCATCCGGCGGTCGACGATAAGTTGCCCAACTAAAGACGTGCTTCTGTGGTCCCAGCTGCCTGGAGAATCGTACTTCCTACATTTTGTTGATTAATGAGAACCAGAAATCCTGTTCGATAAACGATAAAAACGCTAAACACCACTGTTTGGGCTCTTTAAGGGTCCTTCCATTTTTGGGTTTGATTTAAAGGGCGTTTGCTTCATTCTTTACTTTGAGGGATCCGGGATAGAGTATTATACTGTATATTGAGAAATAGGAGAAGAAGAAGAGAACAAAAATGGTATAAGAACAAAGGAAAGGAATGATTTGTATTAACCCATTATGACTCTTAGCTTTAAGACACGTAAAACAGGCAAAAAATCATCCAATACTAAATGAACAAACTTACGGGTTCCTCCCCTCTTTTTTCACAAAGTTCAATAGTAAAATATACTGCTTTATATCAATATATGTATAGCATATGCGTATGTATGTGTGGATAATATTAATATTAATGCGTTTATATATTATAGCAGGTAACAACTTTTATATTTTGTAAACTCTTTCTTATTAATGAATAATGTAGTAATGTAACATTTGTCCTGATTAAAGGCGCGTATATTAATTTCAATATTTTAATAATTACAACAAATAATTTCATTGGTTTTATCGCAGTTCTTTTTATTATTATTTTGTGTTTTATTATTGTTATTTGGGTTGGTTTTGTTTTGTTTTAGACACAAATGTCAGCAACATTTTGGATTTATTTCGTGTATTAATCACTATTATTAGAAATGGAAATGAGTTTATATACAATATTTTTAAGCAGTTTTTCCTCTCTCGAAAATCAGGTATTCTGTTGGGCTAGTCATTACAACAACACTGACTCAACACTGACTAAGAAGAATTCTTGAATGCACTTTGAACAACAAAGTTAGTTGTGTTTACTTTACTAAAATTTAGAACAATTTCCGCATTTAAATTAATTCATTTGATTCCTTGTTTAGGAGGCAGTAATAAAACAATAAAAAAAAATACGCAACAGAAGGCGAACTAAAAAGAAAACGTTTCCGCAAAATATTCGCGCTTAAACTGTCATTTTTGTTGTTGCTGCCGTCCAGAGTATAAAAGGAAACAACTCGCGGAAAGCAGGAAAATATTTGCAGTTTTTCGAATTCACGATTTTATTATAAGTTTTTTTCTTCAACTGCTGGATGGAAAAAATCCACTGTTTGATTGTCAATTTTTGCCAATGTTCTACTGTCTCTTCGCTCCTCCGCTCGTTGCTTCTGTTCTGTTTGAACTCGTCCAACAAACTGATTCGCGATGTTCAAAACTCACTGCACGTCGACTTCGCTGCCCGCACCAGCCTCTGCTGCTGCTGCTGCTGCGTCGCTTTTCCACGTTTGTTATTGAATGCCAGAATTTTGACAATTTCATTCTTGTTTACTTTTCTGCCGTTGCTCAGTCTTGGAACTGAATGAAAATTAGTGGCTTACATAAGAGAAGTGGAGTGAGTGTGAGAATGTTCAACAGAGAGAGAGAGCGGGAGTGTGTGGATTCGAATGTATTATTTAGCAGAGTTGCCAACATGCTGATAACTCGATAAGTCGCATTTGATTGAGTCCACCCTGGGAGAAGTCGAAATCCCTTGGAACCACTAGTTATACTTAGTTTATTTAATTATTGTTACTTTAATTTATATCCAGATTTTTACTACTCTAAACGAGTACAGTTAAAAAACGCTAATAAATGTGTGTAATGTGTCTTTAATTTGGAAAGAGTTCATTTGAGAACACTGGCAACTCTGCTCTGTCGTCTGCCGCTGGTCCTGGCAGAGTTGGTAGCAGTTGAATTGGCGCTGATGCCAATGTGAGCTCTCTATCGCTCTCGTTCTCGCTCGCCTGCTGTGAGGGTGTTTCGTCTGTTCTGTTATTAACCGTTAACTTTGCCGACAAGAGTATGCAGTGTTTGAATGCTGTTGAGTCGGTGTGCGTGTGTGTGTGTTCCTGAACTCAAGCAAGGACATCATTCTAGCGACGTAGCATGGCCAACATCAAAGAAAGGGGAAGGTTTGTCCTCATGAGTGCAAGTGTATTGGTGAAAGCTTCCGTTACAGTCAAGTTTTGCACAAGCTCAGAACGGGTACGTGTATGTGTTTGTGTGTGTGTGTGAGCCTGTGTACGTGTAGATAGCTTGATGCACTTGAAAATAGTTGGAGGGATGATATTCGGCCGCTTTGAAGGCGTGCGAAGGGAATAAAAGAGGGCGGGCGAGTTTACGTTAATAAAATCGTCTTTTGTCAAAGTGGGCGTATGGGCGTGTGTCGCCCAGATGCCGCGAGTCGGTTGATTGTTTGACGTGTTGTGACCGCGAGTGCCTGTTGCATTCCTTTGTTGTACTTCAATGCAGGCTGTGTTGTTGTTGTTACTGCGTTAATGCGTGCTAGGAAGTAGGGAGGAGGGGGACGGGGTTGCAGATTAAAGATTAAAGATCCTCAAAAACACATCCGATTAACGTTGCATCCGCCCCGGGAGCAGCACCGGAAATCGCACTGAGCACTCGATATGCACGGCGCACAACCACACCAGCCACAACTCGACCGGAATACGAGTCTCCATGCCCTGGAGGACGGGGGGGGGGGGGGGGTTTGGCAGGGGCTCATTAGCGGCGTGGGAATGCAGACATTTCAATTGCCAAAAATCGTTCAATCTATCAGCGTCAATTAATGAGCTCTGCGCACATCCTGCTGTTGTAGTGTTGGCGATGCTGAAACAGCAATCCAATTACGAGCAGCAGAGAATTCCGCTTGATTGTGGGACACTCTTCACGCCGCAGGATGGAATTGAGATGAGTTACAGCAGGACGAAAGGGACACGAGCAGCTTCAAGCATAGGTTAAGGAAAAACTCTCATACAGAAGTTTCTATATTGTGCATAGAGCAGATCCGGCATAGAAGATTCCGGTTTATGTGAAGATTTTTCCTGATTAAAGAGATTCAAGTTATTTGAAGGACTTTCGTTGGAAGGCATCCGCAATGCAACGCACGATGACAGCCTCGTGATTAATTGAGTGTGTGCTTGATAATGTTTAGCATCAAATCGAGAAATTCTCTTGAGAATCGTCTTAAAAACGAAAACGAAACGTGTACGAAACGATTAATTATGCGTTCCACGTCGCGTATGAGTGCTCAATAATAAGAAGCAAGGATTTAAGGGGAGTGAAACGACTCCCAGAGCTTATCGAAGTGGCTCCCTCCAGTTTCCGAACATCTCACATTAGAAAGCAGCTTTTAAAACTCCTAAGAAAGTGTCATTAGTTGTAAAAAAGTCCCAACAAATGCCAAATGAAGTTGCAAGTCCTTAAAAGGCTGTGATTAAAAATAAAATACAGCGATTAGAAGCCCCGATGAGCCATAAATCATGTCTGAATCGCAAAGTTCAGATACTGCAGCATCCTTCGGATGGCCACAAAGCAAAACCTTCGACGCGCGGAGGCGTGAGTTCCCAGCATCGCAGCGCTGAGAGATCAACAGCAACCGCAACCAAAACGAATCCCTGAAAAACCCGGCCTTGGGTTTCAGTGTCAAAACCTGCGGAAAATTATTAAAAATCAGGAACGCGGATCAAACCGAAAGACAGCCAGCGAGACGGAGATTTTAATTAAAAGAGAAGAAACGGAAACCGTGTGGAATGCAAACTGATTCAAATACAATATTAAAGCCAACAACAACAACGACAACCACAAAAGAAAAACACTGTTCTGTGTGGAAAGAAGAAGCAAACAGTTGGGAAAAATAAGAATTACATAATCGCTGGCAAAAGTGGGGGCTGCAGGTCCCCCTGAGAGCCAGCAGGGGAAACGCGAAGCTGGCACGTGGCGAGCTTTTGCAGCGCTGTGTGCGTGGCTGTGTTGCACTTGACGCTGAACTTGTTTCTTGAACTTGAATGTTTAAGGGTGATGCTCAGCTCTGCGCAGTGTGTGTGTGTGCGATAAGAGAGCGAGCTGCGCGAGGCGGGAGAGAGAAAGCCGAACGAGAGAGTCTGAATACAGGCGAGTGTGCGGCGTTTTTAGTGCCGCCAGTGACGCAAACACCAACAGGTTTCACTCGGAACAGCAACAACTGTTCGCTCAGTTGTGAGTGTGTGTTGGCTGTACTTCTTCTGCTTCTTCGCTCCTCGCACCGAATCCAGGGACACGAACAGGTTGCAGTTCTGCATGCAGAATCACACCGACGCCGAGTATTTCGGATTTCGGACAACGTAGCGTATTACGTAAGCTCTCAGCTACGAGTACATGCCACAGGGTAAACATCTTCACTTCGATTCATTATTTTAATTGAATTGCTTCGAAGAGCGAATAAAATGAATAAAAGATGGTTTAACAGACGTTGTGTAGTATTTTTGAAGAATATGCCTAAAAACGCACTTCATATGTAAAAAGCTATTAAGTCGGAAATCGGAGGGGAACGTGCTATCCGAGTCCCCCCGTTTAAGGACAAAAAACACCACAAGAACAATGATGGCAATATTATGGATGTTGTTAGAATACTTTATGAGGATTTGCAGATGATAAAGCGGAAGAAACGCGAGGAAAACCACGAACGCGGCCAGAGAACAACCATTTCACATGTTAACCTTTTACAAGAACTGCACGAGGCAACCGAACAGAGTACTTGGCTTTAATTAGCGGTACTCTGCCCACAAACAACGCCCACTCTTCAACCGCTTCAAAGGAACTTCAGCAAACAAGCGATTCCATCATCAAAAATGCAAAATAAAACGAGGAAAATAATTAAATTTAATTTTCGCGGCAGTGTTTCGTGTGAAGTGGGCCATAAACGGGGCCACACACACGCGGCACGCCCGACTGAACGCCCTGCTCACAGACCCGGAAGTACGTCCACGTGCGTCCGCGAGCGCAGTCACGTTGTCGCGAATGGGGGCCGCTCTGAGGGGCGCACCTGCTCTACAATGGGGCCCAGCAGCAAGAAAGGATGCAGGATGTTGCGGATGTTCCAACAAGCAGTTAATTATGCAAAATGCAAGAGTCGAGAATAATCAAAGCATGATGCATCATTAAAGCCAAACAGCTGATTTATGCTGCTGCCTGATGCCTGCACTTGCGGCCCCCGATTGGCCAGTGCCGGGTCCAAGGACGGCGGTGTGCAAACGAAGCACGAGCCGCGAGGATAACAAGAATGATTTCTCGGATTTTTTCTCAAGCAACACGTGCCAAGTCGGCGACATTGTGAGTTACATAACTTTTCCTGCAGACTAACAGAGTTATTAATGATGGCGATTATAGTCGCAGATTTTGTCAGAAGCGATTTAAAATAAAATGATTAAATTCCAGCCATAACCGGGTACGGATTCCGCACGAGCTTCCTAATTAAATCCCACACGCCGGGGAGCAATCTTGGAATTCCGCCCCTCCCCCCCCCCTGCTCTGCTCCTCGAAATTCACGAGATTCTTGTGTGCAATGAAGGCACAAAATAGCTCCGAACTAACGAAAAATAACCACAGCATGTTTTGCATTTTCGGCGAATTCCTCAGTGAAAATATTGCTTTGTGCAAAATAGCGAAACTAAAGAAACGAACTTGCATCATCCAGAATGCTGAAAAGACACTGGATAAGGCGAAGTAGGAAGGGAGGGGAGGAGAGGGAGGGGGAGGGGCACAAACTCAGCCCAGGTATTTCGCTCCACACACACACACACACACACACACACACACACACACACACACACACACACACACACACACACACACACACACACACACACACACACACACACACACCGAAGCACTGCTGCTTGTTGTCATCTCGCCATCAACAACCTTGTACTTGGTTGCGAAGTCCTCGCAAAGAATGTGCACAGAAAAGACAAAAAATGGGAAGAATTCGCCAGTCATGTCGAGCAGGGAGGCGGATGTTGTCTTTGCTGTCCTTACACTCGAGCACAGCGCATAAACTAGCGCTGGTTACGTAGAAGAACACGTTAAGGACATCGCCTTGGAACAATTTTCGGAATCATCAGGAAGCCACGAAAACAAACGCGAGAAACTCCGGAAGACGGCTTCAGATGTGACTGGTGACTGGATGATTCAAGATAGCGAGAAAATTCGGAGTGATCTTGTTACAGCTCTTTAATGAACTCTATGAACTATACCTAAGTAAATAATAACTACTATAAGAGTACCATTCACAGTACTTGAATCCCAGCTCCTTAATTATTCAGCGAAAAGGAAGAATTTTAATTTGCATTCATTCTAATGAATCCACTTCCTTATCTTTTGCCTTCGTTTCCTTTGATTTATTGACATGCAACACGCATGAATAATGATATCGTGTATAAGTTCAATAAAGAAAGCTAGCTTTTGCACAAAATTCTGCATCAGAATCAGGCTGTGGAAAAGCGTCTCTAAAAGCTTTTCTAGCGCTAAGAAGAAAGCTTCTGTTCCATTTCTTTCCAAAGTATTACCAAGGAGAGGGCTTTTACAGAGAATTTTTCACATTAAAAGCTCAGAAGCTGTTTCTTAACTTAAAATATAAACTTTAAGAAGTGAAAAGCTTCTAAATTTAAACAAACTTACCGCCTTGTAGAGGAGAAGAAAATTCGAAAAAGCTTACCTGAAAGAAAACAAGAAAAATGCATTGAATTGAAGTGAAGATAAAATCTAAAAAATACTTCAAAATACATCAAAATAAATACGTTTTAAATATTAATTGTAATTATAAATATTATTGGATACAAATATTATAATTAATAAATGTTATGTTAAATATTAAAACAATTCTATAAAAAAGAGTGAATGACCCGAATACTCTACGATTTGCTTAGAATTTTTGATTTCAGGGTTCTTAAGGGTTCAATTTAACTGTTCTTCTGCCAGAGAGAATCGAAAAGAATGGAATTTTGAACTCAAACAACTCGAGTTCGGATTCGGCCGGTTTCAATCAAGATTTCCGATTTCATTAATTTTATGGCCGTTTATATGCGCGTTTCTTCATTATTTATTGATTTATACTTATTTATCTTTAGTAGTCTACCATAATCATCGTTATCTTGATCTTATCGTTATTTTCATCACACTTTATTTGAAGACAGTATAACAAAAAGTGTTCTTCAAAGCGTTTGACTTTTATTATGTTTAAGAACGAAAAATTCGGTGTTTATTGTAAAACCTTCTAAACACATGAACTCAGGTGGATGGAAGGAATACATGCCTGGATATTCTATTATATTAAATAACATGGAGGGGAACAGTAAGAGTAAATATCTTCACACTGTTTTATTTGTAGTAATAAATGGTGTTTCGATGGTGTTTTAAAGGTCAGATGACTTTAAATAAGAATGTACTTCAGTTTGAATCGAAGTCGTTTAAATGCTGCTGATGCTTTCGAGTGCCATCGAAGCCAGGGTCACGTTCGTCCGTCTTCTATTACAGAACATCTGACGAACACTTCGAAAGGACAACAAAAACTGAAACAAAAAAGTAAACAGATGAAGGAGAAATAGATTCCAACACAAACTATGAGTTAAAGGAATGAAAGATGAAAGTGAAAAGACAAACAACGAGGTTCGTTTAGAGTGCCATAAAAGAGACACGGCTTAATATCAGACATTGAAAGGCTCCTCCCCTCTCCCTTCCACTCCTCCCGGCCCTCGCCACCACATCTTAATGAGAGGCATAAAAATACAAGCAACAAACGCACACTAAGTAAACGCTTTAAAGCCAAAAGACTCGCTAACAAGGAATGCAATTCAAAAAGTGGGGGGGGGAGGGGTGGAAAGGGCATGCTTTTCACAGTTTCGCTAAAAAGTTATCAAGTTTGAAGTGGAACTCAGAAAAACTAAAAACTATCCACTTTATGCTTGAGTTTCCTTTCGATTTTTCCAGGCTCAGAATTAAAATTAATTATTCACATTACAAATGAATTTTATTTAACATTGCTATCCAAGTTTAAGCATAAGAAGGCACTAATTCTGTACTCTTTTATTTGCACGTGTTGAATACTTTAACGCGGCCTGTTTTGCTGTGTTCAGGTTTAAGAATCCACTCCCACTCACGCTCGCAGTAACTCAATTCGCAAGGACATCTTTTTGAACCTTTCCTCATGTAGACGGAGACACGTTATACGATGTGAGTTACAACGCCTTCAGTAGTGAAGGGTACCTCCGGGAGCTGCTGAACGAGCACATCAAGTATTGAGCAGGAACAACAACCAGCCGAGTGGTTAACTTAACTAGCAATCAAATTAAAAATAAATGCCACGTACTCGCGGAGAGAGGAGGAGAGTGAGGAAGAGCGGAAGTCGGCAACATGTCACTCGAGAACGGAGACCGTGACGACACTCGTGGGAGTTCTGATACGGGATCTGATTTCTTTTACAGGGTGTGCGATTGCTTTGAATGCAGACGCGGTCAAGTGGAACCACTTTTCTTGGCCTTCAAGCAGGGCGCTTGACTCAAGAATGCCATTCAATTGGAGGCCAATTAAATGAAACAACATGTTTTACGGAGAACGTGTAACTTTGCAGCTGCTTCGAGATTGAATTTACTGCCACTCAGCTTAATTTGCTGTCTGGTTTCTAGCTGAGTACTGTTTGTATTGGGAATGCATTATAATAAATTAATAGGTTAGTAATTAAAACTAAAAAGTACACACTTCTGAGCGGTAACTAAAATTAGAAGAATCCGATCTGCTTCTTCACTCGACTGTAAAAGCAGCCTCATAATGAAAACCTCCCGAGTGCAGCTCACATCTCCAGGAAACCAACGCAGTGCGGTCGTCATCGCTGGCAACAACCTACAAAAAGGACATTCACCACACCCCCAGCGAAGCGACTATTGTGGCCGGAGAGAAAGTCGGGGTAAAGCGACACACTGCGAGGAAACGAGGCATGTGCCAAACTCCTTCCCTCCCACTGCGCGGCGTTCGAGGATTACGTCTGCTGGAAGTTCAGATGCTGCTGCTACACCGAAAGGCAGATAAATACTTTGCGGTTGGCAGCAGTGGCAGCTACTGAGCGGAGGGCATCACTAAGGAAGAGATTTGTAACGGATAAAAAGGAGTTGGAATGGATACTTTAGCTGAATACGCGCGGAGATCTGATGTCAGCTACATGAAAGATGTGCCAACATGAGACACAGAAGCATATTCTGTTGAATGTTGCAATATTTCACGGCATTCGCCACAGAACACATACGCTCTGTATTCTTTAAGGATCTAAAGGATATTTAATTCAGGCCGGTAGCTTGTGAAAGTACTATATAAGCAAGGCATTAGCACTGCTATCGACGGAATAAATACACAACATTTCACTCGGAAGGACTTCATTGCCCGGTGGCAGACGGATCATCACGATGCGGGCATCTCTCACGCAGTCACTTAAAGTCGTGGCATGTGACACGGACCACCCAATCAGCTGGAGTGTTGTATAGACGTCAAAAGTGACACGGAAGCAGAGAAAACAAACCAGAACCGAACCCAAACATGATTTATTCAGGCTTGATTTATTAATTTATGATTTATGCACTTGAGCGTTGCCCCTAAAAGCATGACATACATGACATTACATGATGTAACTACAGCAGTAGCAATGCGGCACCGGCAGCACTCATCGCGGAAGACCGAAACTGGCCACTCAACGAATCCGATTCAAGTGAGATTGATGACAGCTCCTGCAGAGAAGAGCTGCACGTGACATAACAGAGCATAATGAAGAAGATACTGAAATTAAGTCGGGTGAGGGTGAGGGTGATGCTCCCCAGACAAACTGTAAATCCAGAAACTCGGCGGCATAAGCTAAACATTCGAAGCGAGTGCCTGCATCCCGGGGGGCAGTGCAGGGCAGGGTTGACCGAGAGAGAACCCTGCCCACGGCAATGATTGATGACGTGATGCACATCAACAACTCCGAGTTGGTTAAACGGTGCACTAATGAATAGAAAGACAACAAACCCACGCGAAGAACTCAGAATCACACTATCCAAGAGGGTGGAGGGGTTCGAATTGTAGTAGATGTGGTGCAGGGAACCGGGTGGACGAATGGAAAAAATAAACAACGAAGGCGCCTTGAAAATGACAAAAACGAGTGGATTTTCATTGAAGAATTCTAAAAAGAAACTCAACTCTGCTCTTTTCTGCTTCCAGTTCCTGCCTGGAAGGATTCAGAGAGAAGAGAGAAGAGTGCATTTCACTCTTTTCTCAAATTCCCAGAGCGCATGACAGCCATAAAACGAAATGACGTAAACATTCGGCAAAAAGTGCTTCCTTTCGTTTAGATGCTTGTTTGTTTTTCGCTGTTTTGCTTTGTACGCGCTTTCGGCGGCGAAAACGGAAGAAACATGATGACACTCCAAAGAAATCCCTTCAAACGAGGGATTCGGAGAATAATCAAAACTGACAGTCATAAGGAGAACATGTTAGTTTATTAAGAAAATAAGACAACAGAACTACTTGTAAATCGGACTGCTATTCAATCGGATCAGAGAGAAAGTGACTATGACGAAGATAGACTATGATATCCAGTCACCTTTCTTGAAAACCAACGCCGCGAAACTTTAACTCAAACGTCCGGCCTCATGCAACAAGGCTACGCTCAAGCTAGCTCATTGCTTGGATGCTTGCCGTTAATTGGGCAGGGTGACGCAATTCCCCCCACGATCCAGTGAAGGACGATGAATGAGGTAACAGAATTGAAGTATTTTAAGCAAATGAAGAAGTCTGAGGGGGAAAAAATCAAGAAATTAAAGAAAAACCACGCTTCGAAGCAGCATAGGAACAGCAATGAACAAAGGAACAGAAGGTGGAAATGTGGCACGCGAAAAGTACGCAAGTATTCAGCGGGAAGCAGCAGGATATGCGGACGGTGTGAGCAAAGGATGTGGGAGGCAGGAGGCAGCGTCAGGAAGAAGGTTCGTGCTTGAAAAATGGGCTTCACTAGTTTTCTGCCTGCTGCTGGTCTTGTAGTTGTTGTTTCGATGGTGTTGCGAATAGTAACAACAACAAGAGTAGCATTAAGTGAAGCAGCTGCATGTTGGTTATTTATTGTGTGTCTACCGGAAGAAACGCGGCAGGACAGGGGGAAGAAGGGGCGATTATAATTCTCAACTCTTCCATGAACACAAGTGCTACAAAAGTTGCTGCAGAACAAGTAGAAATTTAATACAAATATAAATAAATGCTTTAATTTTAGTGCTGTTGCTGTGGAATGCTGTAGTTAATTTAAAACTTTATAAAAATGCAAATGAATGAAGCACAGAGAAGGGGATTCAATTGTTGATAAATCAAAAAGCACTCATACGACGTGGTGGCCCCGCAGTGAGCTCCGAAAGTGTATCAATCGGACGCAATGCAGCACAACAAACTGGAGCAGGAGAATGGAAACACTCAGCTGTCCATTCACTGCGTAAAACTTTGCAAAAAGCTTACCTTTAAAACAAGCACAACCCATGATGTATCCCATCATCAGCGCAACTTGCTTGGAACTGCTGATGTGATGAATGTTTGTTGTGTTTGTTGTGCTTATTGTTGCTGTTGTTGTTGTATATGATATATATCTTGTGTCCTGTTGTGTTGCTTGCTATAAATTATTCAATTAAACAACGGCGACTTCCATATGGATTGAATTTTCACGAATCTAAACGAAATTTTTTTTTCAGTTCCATCAGAATTAATGGCCAACGACGACATTTGAAGTTTTATTTACATATTTTAATTGATTCCCTTATTAAACTCCAGTTATTTGAATCTGATTTATCAAAGTTTCATTTGTGCGTTGATTCCTTTTGTTTTGTTGTTGTTGAGATGTGTTTTATTGAGATTTGGGCCATTTTTCAATTAACTATTAACCTGTTCTCGAATTATTTGAATGGAATAATGATAGAAAGCAGTTGCACTCCGTCGAAAGAATCCATTCACTATGGAATAACAGCACTAATTAATCGTTTGTCGTTGTAGAACTCGAGTCTGGAGAATTCTACGATCGAGAAGTCGAAACTAGTCATCTGCTCGTACATGTTGTAAAAACATGAGTAATCAGAAGATCGCACTTTGAACGAGACACGGAAGGGTACCAGTGAAATGACAGGCGGCAGAATTAAATTGGACCCATTTCTTCGGGCGGAGGCGTGGAATTTGAGCTCAGGTTTGAAGATCATTCAATTGATAACGTGACAAGATTTCGATGGGAGTCGAAAGGCGACGATAGAGCAAGTAACTTTTCAAGTTACGTGTGCTGAAACTGCGACTTTAAAAATGTGATTGATTACTTTTATTTAATGGGAAAATAATATTGAAATAATCTCATCCTTCACACTCTTTATTCGTCGTTTAGAATTCAAGCGGAAAACTTTAATGATTAAATTTACATGTGAATCAATTTTCCCCAAATTACCAAAAATTGCTTTAATGATTTGCTTCCTCTGTTTGTATGAATTGAATGTTTTGAACTTCACGTGGTTGTTCTATAAAAACCACTTCTACTATAGTCAAAAATGGCAAATGAACCCCTTCGCACCCTAAATTAATCGCCGAACTTCGAGCAGAGGGTCAGAGAGAGGGGACTAATGAGTGAAACTGTCAAGAGCACGAAAACAAATCACAGTAGCGATTTATTATTAATAAATATTCGCTGCAGTGCGACTCACAACCTCGCCGTGGTCATCAAATGTGCCATGTGGCCCACTGACTCATGAAAGAATGGAAAGAACGAAACCGACAATTAAAAACAGAGAAAAAAAGAGCAAAACAAGAGAAACAAAAAAGGAAAGCCGACGAAGCCGAAACGTTGCGAGCAGTGAAGGAAAAAAACCACTTCGCATTGAAAAATACGCTTAAATAGGATAAATAATAAACTCAGTCAGTGCCGAACACAGAATTTTGACTGAATTTTTTGAAAAATAACCTTGACCGCTTGAACTCGCCTGCGAATGCTTTTGAGGAAAACTCAGTATTGATTCAGACATAATAAGAAAAGAAAGTCTTTCGTCGAGCTTACGTTAATAATGAAAAACTGATCGTTTGAGTGATTAGCAGATCCTCAGACTTCCAGTTATTATTCATTACTAATAGAGTAATCGAAAGGAATTCAAATAACGAATAGATAATGTTAGGATAATATTAAAGCAGGTGCTACCGTGGCTTTATAAGATCGAAGAACTGCAGACGCTGATTGGTATATAGTACTACAGTATGCTGGCCTGAATCTGAGAATGACCAGAAACCCATCGAAGTCGGCGAATCACTCTTCAGCACTACAAGCAGCACTTCAAGCCATTGATTATTCGAAGGAGACTCTTAGAGCGACCCTCGGTTTGAGTGTGGAAAGATGGGGATCAGTTTGTGGAATCATAATAAACATAATAATTGCATTTTTACACACACTATAAACCAACATACACGAATGGGGGAGGAAGTGTGTGAGTATAAACGAGTGTGTCTATTTTACTGTCGTTAAAAAAGCAACAAAATGCGAAGAAAGACGCCCACATACAATTATTATTATTATTTACTGTTGCATGTTTCAGTTTTGTCTAATATTTCAATTCAAATTTATTGCTCCATTTTCATTTATTCACCAACAAACAACAACAACAAAGAAGCTTCACAAAATAACGAATCTTTTTGGAATTTCGAATTTAAAAAAAAAAAAAAAAACTCAGAACTGAGTGAGTGTGTTGTTGTTGTTACTTTTCAAATCAATCCTCTCAAACTTAAATATAAATCATATGCAAAATAAAAACATTAAACAATAAAAATTTTCTGCTGTTTCGTTTTTTTCCAAATTCTATTTAAAGATACAAAAAAAAACAAAAAATGGAAATTCCAAAAAATTTCTTCTTTTTCGCGCTATTGGACTCTTGAAAAATTCCCCATTCTTCTAAATTTAGACGCTGCAGCGATAATTTATTTGGCCAAAGTCAATGCCAATGAAAACTCACCCCCCCCCCCCCCCCCCCCGTTGTCGTTGTTGTAGCTTAACGACAGCTGGTTGAAGCTGACGAGATCATCGATATACTTACTCGTATAGCAAACAGAAGCAGCGAAAAATTCATTCATAAGAATCCGAAAAGTTTTCATTTAAGGCGGTCAACGTAACGATCGACGTGGGCCAATAATAATGTATTGTATGTTTATTGTTGTTTTACGGTTCCGAGGAATTGAATTTAATAAACAGAGCAACACACACACTCGTACAACAGTAAGCAATTAAAATAAAATATCGGTCATTAAAGAGATTTTGTAAAGCAATCGAAAACTTTACTGTCATTTCTCGAAATCTTCTGTGATGAAGACTGCTAAATCGAGGATGAGTGATGATGTCGCGTTCGTGTGGCAGTGCGAAGTGTAAAAGTTTAAGTAATTCGAAGATAATAATAATAATAAGATTCTAAATCGAGCTGAAGCAGAAGAATTCAGCTACTCGTATTCAAGGTGGATACAAACAAGAGTTCATTTGATTATTTTTCAGTGTTTATTGGCGTTTAACTTTATTACTGTCGTCGCATTCATGGCGAAGCAAAAACATTTACTTTCAAAAAGGCAAACATTGTTATCTCAGCGAAACGCACAGCGGAACTGTCATCTGTCCGTCGTCCGCTCGCGATAAGCTGAAGAGCGACTTATTTGAGCAAACAACTCGGGTCGGGAAGACTGTAGAATTGATAAACGCTTCACAGCGTCGGAGCGAACGAAGCGTTAATTAGAGAACTCATGAAAATGCTGCTTTCTTGTATTGGGTTGTGTCAGAAATCACAAAATGAGGAGAACTAATGGTGGTCCGATGAAAAACGCGATGAATTGCTGTCTATCCACAAATCAACCATCAAGAGTATAAACTGAGCAACCGAATTATGAATTGAATTGCGAACCCGTCTGTGATAGCATACGGATAACTGTTCAGATAACAAGTATAACAAGCAATACGAATTCCACAAAACACAAGTCGGTGGATAACGAGTGGAGGGCCCTCGAGAACAGCGCCGCAGCAGGGTTGAACTTCGAGTAGAATGCGAGTACGTTTATTGAGGCACTGAGACACAGTATTGAAACAGGTCGAGCAGGCAGTGAATGAGATTTCGACCCTGAAGTCGACAAGAACAACGACATTCATCTGAAAATTCGGCACTTCGAAATGCCTGCTTGCCATGAAATTTTATGTTAATTATTGTAATCAAATCCTTTTCGTGCTGTTACTGTAATCTCATGAATAGTGAATCCCAGACAGTGGAAAATTTGCATTTCGCATGACTTCTTTCGTCCTTAATTCTTCAGGCTGCTTTTATTATCAGCCGCTGAACCGAAGCGAATCCAGACAACACACGAGAAACTAATATCTTTGTTTCGACGACTGTATCACTACGTGTATTTATTATATGTATCCATATGTGCATATTATATGCACATGCACTCGAATAATGCACTCAAATAGTGTTTATGCTCTCGAGATGCATAATATACCGTCTATTGTTGTAGTCACGAATACAAGCACGATATTACGAAGCAAAACCAGCAACGACGACGAGCTGAACAACGGTGACGACGACGACGCCAAGTATGACGAATCCTGCTGAGGTTCACGACCTCAGACACCAGTGCGTGGACATCCACTCAAGGATGGTACCGGAAGGGACGCGGCGGCGGCGACGGCGGCGTCTGAGACAGCTTTATTGTGTTCTTATTTTCGGCGATTAAACCGACGAAGCTTCTTCAATGCGAAACAAAGGCAGCGACCCCGAATTTTCGAAATTTTACAGCCTGTAAAAGTCGATAAAAAATGAATAAAAAGCGTACAAAAGTTTCGCGATAAAAATTGCAATACAGTCTGGTGCGCTTGGAAAAAATCACCAACGGCAACAGCTCGATAAAAGCCAAGCAAAGCGAAGCAAAGCAAGTAAAAAGGCGAGCGACTCGTTTTCCAGGAAATATTGTAGTAGATTCTGGTTGCAGAGTCGCTCATCCGAAGTTGGAAGTTGAAGCGAAGGACGACGAGAGGCAGAGGATGTGGAAGAGAGCATCGAAGGAGAGAGGCAAAAGTTGGTGTGGAAAATAAAGCGGAAAATTAAAGTTGCGCTCGGAAGCGGATCGGAAGGCGGGGGAGACGGCGGGGGAGACGGCGCCGCGGTCGGGTGCGAAGCCTCGGCGATGTAGTGGGAAAGTGGGTGAAACGGAAACGGATAAAAATATGGCGGAGCGAGATACATAAGAGAAAAGTTCATCGTCAACAACAACAAAGAAACACAGGAGTTGCTCTGAAATCTTCATCGATTATGAAAAACTAAATGAAGTTCGAACGCATTCATCGGACTCTGCTATCGGAGGCACTTCGACTGGCTTCTGTTAGTTGTCGCACGTTCCAAGCATATCCTGGTGATCTCTGAGCAGACGACGATATGAAGGATTCGCTCGAGGAACGTTTGGATGAGTAGAGAACTCTTTGCGACCACTCTGTGCGGTAACGCGACGTACTCTACAGTCACGTGACATGCTTCCCAGAATACATCCTGCCATTCGACTGGCTTGAAAGGAAGAACCGATTGAAGATGAAGAAAAGCAGTTCTTTTGTGACAGAAGCGCCTTTTTGGCGATTTCTTATTTTCAGTCCAGATTTTGCACGTTTTTTTCTGCTTTTTCACCATCGCTAGATTCGTGTTTTGTTGTGGTTTTATTTCTTGGTTCACAATGCATGTTTTTCATTGTAAACAAAGCACATTGCGACAGGATTCCACTTGCTTGTGTATTTCTTCTCACTGCACTACTTTTTATTTGTGTTAATATTAAAAGTGTTCTGTTTATCAGACATTCTGCTAGAATTTTATTTGTATTTCTGTTTTATTCTTTAGTCTGGTTGTTTTTCTGAGGTTTGGTATTTTATTATAGAAATTGATATTGAAAACACAGAAAACGCTTTCGAACTACGCAAAAATTGAATATGACAAGAAAAGTGCTCTGATTTCAATGAGTGAACATCATTAGTAAAAATTATTAATAAATAAATCGCGAGTCGCAGTCGGTCGCCGAACGTTTTGATGATGTTTTGCAAAACTAAAGAGAGCTCAACGCTTGGAAAACAAGCAGAGCCGAAAAAAGCGGAAAAGCGAAGTGAATGAGTGAACATCCAGTAAAAAGTTCTCTACACATGCAGAGAGCAGCAGCGAGAGAGAGGGAGCGATTGAGTGAGAGAGAAGCGGCCTGAATTATAGCAGAAGTTGGAGTTGAAGAGCGCGCAGAGCGGACTGACGGATTCGCTATCGCGAGTGCCATAAAAGAGAGCAGATTAGATGTGCGTCCCAATCTCAAGAAGGAACGAAACGAAAACAAGTCAAATGCACTACAATTGAATGAGTAACGGAATGTAAACAATTTTGAGTTCTGGTGACAGATGGCGGATGATGCTGCTGCAGCTCAACTTTGGCAGCACTGATCTCGAGGTGCAAACCAAATAAAAGCGAAGAAAACAAATCAAGTCAGACATAATAATGAAACACAACAATAATCATAAGAAGAAAATCGAAACAAATGAATTTCAATCAATCTCATCAATCAATCGTGCCAATCTTCTCAAAAGATCTTGTAACGCATCACATGCTTAAAAGTAGTCGGTTCATCATGACGTATACGCTACACGAATTATTAAATCGTTCCTTCAACACCGTAGAATCAACAGAAAACGAATATCACTCTTATCTACAACAGATACTTTATCTAGCTTAGTAGACACCTTAAGTACCTCATATGCGATCTTAGACCTAACATAGTCCTGAATCGTAGTCCTAGAATCGTGTGTTCGATCCTGTAGTATTTTGATTCCATGGTTTCTGATTCGGCTCGAACTAGAATCATTCTTAAACCGACTTGCATTTATTTCGAATACAATATTTATATAAAAACATACGAATATGTGAGCTGTACTGAGTCCCAACTGTATTCAATACATTTTTAGCTATGATTTTATACAGCAAACCTGTGATAATAATAATAATAATAATGAGGAAAATCTTCCAACTACTGACCGTTAATTGAATTTGAGGGGAAAGAAACGCATTCATTGTCAATTGTTGCCTGAGCGATGCTCATTGTTGGCGAGACAAAAGAAAGAACGAAATGCTTCGGATGGATCAGAGGAGGAAGAGGAAGGGGAGGAAGAATGGAAGAATGAGAATAAAATGCAGCAGTCGTTGAACGTAGAATTCACACGAATGCAGAGCGATGAACAACAAACTTGAGTGCATTTCGTTGCATGCTTATTTGCGCCACACACACACACACACCCACCTCCCTCCCCTCCCCTCCCCCACACACACACACGCACAACGTACAATTAATTTTGAACGTTCTTTTACATTTTTCCATACACGCCAAACTTTACCATGGAATTAAATAAACGAGAAAAGCTTGTAAGCAGCCACGTCAATTGTGAGAAATGAGGGAACGTGTGCTTCCATTTCCGCTTCCGCTAGCATTGTTAAACGAATGACGCCGACAGGATAATAAAAGCGCTGCTGTTTTCCACTAGAATCCTATAAAACATTGCTTTTGTTTGTGTGGCAGCGGGTGAGCGTGTGTGCGTGTGCGTGCGTGCGCCGATAATTAGTTTTAATTGCTTTGTTCGAAGCGCCGTTACATGACAACGCAATCACGGACTCTAAGGACTCTAGGACTCTTGTTTCATGCTCGAATTGGATCAAGCGAGAATTCTTCTTAAATCTAAACCGCAATTCTTAGAAGATTGCTAATTAAATTAAGACTAAAATTTATGTAAATTAAATCAAGCTTAAGATAAGTTGCTGTTGTGCTTAAGATGCTTACCGTTATTATTGCTGATTGCAAATCGTTGTTGCAACTGTTGCGCCAACGCTTGATGGTGCTGCGCCAGCGGCGTCATCGGCGGCGGCTGTCCGAGTTGGTGTGGCGCGGACTGAGAGTACGAGACGCCGGAGCCCGGGTTGGCTGCTGTGCCGCCTGTCGTCGTTGTGTTGGGTTCGCCGCCACCGCCACCGCCACCGCCAGCGGAAATGGAATTGTTTGCATGTGGAGGACCAACGGAGCCGGAGACGCTGCTGGCGCCACCGTTTATCATGGAGTTAGCATTGAATTGCTGTGCCGATATGGAAGTGGGCACAGTTAAATGGGCTCCCGGTTGCTCCGCTTGGTGCTGGTGGGACGCTACCAGGTGGTTACTACCAGCGGTGGTCATACTGGTGGTGGTGGTGATGGCGTTGCTGGCGGTGGAGCTGTTCGTCCCATTCGTGGAACAACTGCTGTGGACGGCCGAGAGTATGGAACCGTTGGCGTTGGTGGATGATGTGTTGTAGTAGGAATCGTCAGCTGCAAGTGTAAATGAGAGAGAGTAGAGTGAACACGAGAGACCGAAAAAAGAGAGAGCGATGGAGTGATTTTCCTTGTGAGAGTAAACTGAAAGGTGAAGCAGAGGTTTAAACGTTTACAGTGAAGAAGAATGGATTCTCTGGATGGGAAATAGGAGAAGATTTTCAAAAGGCTGTGATACATTTGGGTAAAATCACACTGGAAATCTACTGTCACAGAGTGTTTGTCGATTTTGTCCCCCAAAGGTGATCACACTTGTTAGTTTGACGTTGTGAGAAATTGCGTACTTTTAGTATTTCCGTTTGCTTTTATTTCATACATTCTGCATGCCTTTTTGCCATTTCTTCACAATGTGCACTACACAATGTGTACTACAAAACTTATTTTGCTGCTACACGGAACACTTTTCATCCAGAAATTGTTGGGGTAAAACTTTATCCATGTGTGAACTCCCCCTCGTTTCGCCCACTGCCATGAGAAAATGTTCATTTACCGAAGTGTGATCACAGCAAAATATTTCACCTCGATTTGAGTGCGCCACATTGTTTTGCAGCAGTGCTGAGAGGCCACCTACCGGCAGCTAGAGAAACAACACGTAGCAGTTTGACACCACCAGAATGGTTCCAGCGCCCTCTAGTTTCTTCTGTTTGCTACACGCAAGCATGATTATTCTTTGCTAAAACTTGTGTAATAGGTCTTAAACTAAAGATTGGTGATGTTTCTCTAGTTGCCGGTAGGTGGCCAAGGCTCATTGATGAACTGGTGTAGGGGTGAACATTGATGTAGGGTGTTTGTCCAAGAATGCTTACAAAAAGACGATGTGACGACCACAATGCTCTTTCATTGCAGATGTGACGTCGATGGCACTCTATAAGAAGGAAAATGCTTTTTTACGTCCGTCGATCGACGTAGATATGCTCAATGATGTTGTTTTCATAAAAATTATATAAATACATAGAAAATACATATGTTAAAAAGGAATCCATCGTGACTTTTGTAAATAATTGGCACTTCCTTTGCGTGCAGCATATAAATTAAAATACGTATCCTGACATTCAGTTGATTGACAAGCCAGAGTTTCCTTTGTTCCGTCGTCTGACAAACAAAGTCGTCGGTCGCGTTTTATGGTCGTCGGTCGCGTTTTATGCGCCTTCGCAGTGTCTGCAGTCAGTGAAGTTGCATTAACACTGCACCCAACTCGCTGGACAGCAGCGAGCCCTGGATGTGGGGTCGAGAGTCAAACGAGAGTCAAACGATGTCCGAGCGATGTCAACGCTGGAATCGAGTCAACGAAGCCAGCGACAGCGACACTCACACAGGCACACAAACGCACATGCCACGGGAATTTTAATTGAAATGAAAACAAACACGACGACGAGGTTGCGTCTTCTCCTTCCATTTTCCATTCTATTTCGGTTAATTTGTGTAAAATATGCATTTGAGCAAAGCGACGCCCACCGCAGCGCGTTTCGTCAGGTGAAGCGTGGGGCAGGTTAGTTGAGTGGATGGAAGACATTGAAATTCCGAATGATTAGCATTGTTTTCGATTGTCGCGCACCGTGTGCGTGTGTGTGATGTTGAAGAAAAGGCTGCTGCTGCTGACAATGAAAAAAAAACGATTACGATGACGTTGACGCTGACGCTGAGGAATGCTTCTTGCATGCTTTATTAGATGTTGTAGTGTTTATTATTGGTTAGCAGCAGTGCAATCAAAGTACTGGTGACTCTACCGGCAGAAGAACCAGAAGAAGAAGCAAGTGAAGATGAAGTAAAACCTTCAAATCGTATTTGGAATGCGTAATCAACCTTAAATTAAAAGCCTTCGAAAAGGTGTGCGATGTCCAACCTGGTGTTGAAGTGGTGATTTTTACAAGTACCAGGATCAATCAAATAATATTTCTACTGTTTCTTAAAATTTAGCATGCTATTGAAACAAGATCTCATTTGAAATCGACGCGGAATCGAATTGAAGTACTTGTATCGTGGCTGTATTGCTTTATTGACTCTCCTCATTCCTCTCCACGGATTCAGGGGACTCACCTTCAGGAATGTTCCCCAGCGGACTCTCCGGCAGCAGGATGCCCTTCTGGACGAGTTCCTCTCTGTTGGCACGAACTGATATCTTGCGCTCCAGGGCTGTGGAGGTAAAGAAACAGAAGTGAGCGAGACAACAACAACGGCGCACTCGAGTCGAGTGACTTACATTTGGAAGCGGCTTCGAACTTCTCGCTTTTCTTTTTCCGTCGCCATTTCCACGGCTTGAAGAAGCGTCCGATGGCGCTCAGTTTGCTCTTGCGTTCGAGCGGCGGCGTTCGCGTGCTGGAGCCCAGGCTGTTCGTACGCAGGGCAGCCCCATTCTGCTTCTTAGCTGCGGGAGAGAAAGAAGAAAACTTGTTAGAAACACAAATAAAACGGAAAGAGACTATAAATCAGTTTGGATTTATTGGGGTACATTAAAAGGGGGGCTTTGAAAACAGGGCACCAAATTCTGCATATTTTAGAGTGTTTCTTTCAAGCTACGCACGAAGCACCGCTCTGTTGCCTGCTTTTAGGTGTAGCCACAAAGTAAGAGAGCCCAGTGCTATTAAACAGATTTAAACTGCTTCCAACTATTGTTTAGTATCGTATTTAAGTGGTTGCGAGTAATGAGCGAAGTGACACTTAAATCTGTCTCCATGCAAACCAGAGTCTGATGCGGTGACGCATTTTATTGCTGTTGCAACTGAAGCGGCACTCGCAGCAACTCCAGCATCAGGTGCGACTCAACCATTCTTACTTTCATTCGAGTGGGTACGCGCACGAGTGACTGACTGACGCTTGCGCTTCGCACGACGCGAAGCTCTTCCGGTTTCTGCTGTCGAAACGATGTGCACGATTGCAACATTCGAATGAAACCAGTTAACGTTAGCTTGTTGCCTCTTCAGAGTGACTGCAGTCGTTTCTTGCCCCAACAGGCAACACCGCCGTTTGTAGCCACTCAACAAATTGTTGCTGCTTTCATTGCTAGTTTCTGTTCATCGAGTCGTCGCATTCGGCGAAGTGGCTGCCATGACCAGCCACCTCATGATACGCTACGCTAATAACAGTAACTTTGTCCACGTTTGTGCGTCCGGCCGTCCGTCGCACTGCTCGATTGAATCATTGAATGTTGCATTTGAATTTCTTCGTATTTCGTGATAGTTTATGACGCAAGCATATTGCAATGTCTCAGCGGTTGCCAAAAGCGGCAAAGTAAACGAGAGCGATGGAGGGAGCGATGAATCGAAGCAAAAAAGGATACGAAGTTTCTGAAAGAATCAAGAGTCTCTCAAAGAACTGAACTCAAAAAATATTCTTACAAAAACGGTTCAAAGGTCATGTTTTCCTGCAAGAAAAAGTCAATGACTCATTCAGACGTCCGACATGTAAAAAAGGGACGCAAGTTGAATATTTTAAACTAAAAAACGGCTACGAGTAGAACTTAGAATCAAGTATTTTTTATGCAGCTGAACTTGTTGCATGCCACCGAAAAGCGGCCATAAAAGCACTTTTATTAGTCTGGCAGTGTGTGTGTGTGTGTGTGTGTGTGTGTGGGAGGAGGGAGGGGCGTGTGTGTCTGTGTTTTTACGACAAGTACGAGCAAGCGACGTCATCGTTTCACGGGTTCTCACAAGCAACAAAATAGTTTTTCAGTTTGAAGCTTATCGCATTATCACCAGAGTAAGCAACAGCATCTGCAGAACAGTTGATTATGCAGAACAAAGAACATTTGAAATGCTGTTCATTGCAGTTGTCTGAAACCACCGACGAGCACGTCTAAAAGTAGTCCCGTAGTTGGTTAAGTGAAACATAAAGTATGCCATACGTTCTAATAGAGAGCTCGTCGTTAAACTGCGTCGTTAAACTGCGAAATGATCTTAAAAATGTCCCTGCAAAAGTGGGAGTGGCAGACGAATATTCGTCCTAGTTGATGAACTTGCTACTAGATGCATCTGTATTTATAATAGACTAACAACTCCAGATCGATTAGAAGACAGAAGTTGTGAAGATTGCTTGAATTTCCATCCCATCAAACGGTTTCATGGATGGTAAATATGAGAAAATATAAGAACGTTACGCTTCTTTTCCATTCAGACATCAGAACCACAGAAATCCTCGAAATTGCAACGCCTTCATATCAATCATCGTCTCCGTCAACGCCGCAATCATTTCGGAGAGCAATAAAAGCTGACAACAACAGCAACTGCAATAAAACGAACATCAGCAACATCATCATCAACACCAGCAACAACAACATCGCCGAACAAAGGCAACAACTAATCAGCGGCAATACAATGCAGCTTCTTTGTGCAGTAATTCGTTCAGTTCGACGCAGCGCGACGCAGCGCAACGCATCTCGCGACTCCGCGCGGCGTCCATTCAATTGAAGCGCAATCTTCGGTCCAAATCAGGAAATGAATTTCGATCAAGTGCAAAGAATCGCAGTTCAGTGCACGAGCGTCCGCTGCCACTGCGCCTGCTTGTTGAGCTCCGATGAGTGCGAGCTGCACGGAATTCGGTCGGTCTCAAGCAGCTGCAATGTTTTGCACAGTCGCTGCTCATGCGCAGCCGCTGCTTCAAATCTTTTCGAATCGCTTCAAATGCTTCCATGCATTTCTATTATGGAGCAAATAATTTTTGTCTGCCATCATTTATTGCCGTCATTTCCGAACAACGTTTTACAAACCGAAAGCGAGCGGCAGCACCAACAACAAAAACAACAACAACAACAACAACAGTAGCAATTTAACAGTAGCTGCAACAACAGCCAATAAAATCTAAAGTGTTGTTGTTTGTGCGCGTCTGCGTTGCATTTGAAGAAGCGATTTTTATAGCTTGGGATGCGATTAAGCGTGGGTTTTGCTTTTCGAAACCGCTTCGTGTTGAGTACTTCACAAGGCTCACTTTTATGCTTCCTCAGCGCGCAAAAATGTATTGTAACTAATAAACAAATAAATCAAAGCTCTTATTTATTGCCTGAACACCATCTGCGTTCGTTTCTGTGGTTTTATTCGCTTTCTTTATGTTTAAAGTGAGTACGGAGTACATCAGCTGGTTTCTTTTTACTTAATAAAAACGTTTTCAAAGGAAACCATCCGATGGCCCACTCTATGCAAGAAATCCGGACCCAAATCACACTGAAATCAAATCATAGCTTTTGATGGTTTTGATTTCGTTTGAGTCTCAGAGCCTCAACCTTTGTTTAATGTTGACATTAAATTTTATTGCTTGTTTCAATGCTGAAATAAACGACGATATTCATTTTTATCATTATTCGTCGGTTGCACACACGGCTTGCGTTCGCTGGATGTGGCGAGAGCGGAGGCGGGGAGGGTGCGGCACGAAGTGAACACGGAAAAGTTTTCACATTGCATTTAAAGTCTCAAATTTCGCTTCGATTTTCGTTCTCTCTCTCGCTCTCTCTCTCTCTCGCTCTCTCTCTCTCTCTGTAGCAATCTTTCACTATTTAGCTGTTGAAAGCGCGGAAGCTCTTCGTTGAGCTTAAAGTGAAAAGATTCACAGAAACCTTCAACGTGTTCTTGAAACTCAAATCGAATGCAAGATATTCATTTCCTATCTGGTTAAAAAGAAAGCCGGGGAGATCGACACACAACTCGGACTGAGAAGAGTTGAGTTGGGTTGAGTTGAGGACGAAAACAGTTCTCAGTTGTTCAGAAGAAAGTTCATGCTGGTTCAATCGATGGTTAGGAATGTTTTTTGAAAGTTTCTCCAGATGCATTCACTCGCAGCCGGGTTCAGTTCGACGCCTTTAAAGAAGCCCCAGTAGGCTCTGACCTAATTGTGGCCCACCAACCAACCAACCAACCAACCAACCAACCAACCAACCAACCAACCAACCAACCAACCAGATAATCAAAGATATGAAGAAGACAGAAAGATAGACAAAAAGTCGTTGCTGATGAGACACCGTAACTGAAGAGAAGATCGTAATGCAGCTGATGGAAATCGCAAAAGTGACTGAAGAATGTGCCATGAGGACAGATGAACGAAGTACAGCATGGAAGTACAAGAACAATGCACAGTCTGTACTCGCGAATGCAGTGTATAGTGCACTATGGAATAATAGTCACAGTTTTCACTGAATTTCGTCTATTATAAGAGTTTGTATCTGAATCACTGGTTACTTTAGGACTGGACTGCTTTAGGAAATGTTAATTAGTTTTCGTAGATCCTGGATTATTATTCTATGTTTTGGGTTAAAGCATAATCTATGAGATACTCTAAAATTGTACTCTGTAAAATATTGAGTACTGTCAATTGGAGTAACTGTCAATTAAGAAGAAGAGCGAATACGATAAATGAGTCGCCCTTCCATCGGTTAATCTTTTTTTGTCTACTTGCTAACTCACCAAAAAACCGGTTACTAAATACGAGTACCGTAGTAATGGAGAGTGAGAAGCTGAGAAGGAGAGAGTGAAAGAGTGCAACAAATGAAAAAGGAACTCATTTCAAAAGGAAGGACCATTAAGAGTGTATGTACACTGTCTGTCTCCTGATAAATAAGCACTGAAAGATAGATAAACTGAGTAGAGTTGAAAACGCAATAATAATTACAAAAAAACACAAAAGACCAGAAAATGGAGAACCGGTTTTTGCAAAAGTTGGATGCACACCGGGGCTAACAACAATAAAATAGTTTATACGATGGTACAAACCAAAAAGACTAACTCAAGAATGCTAAGAATTTTATTAATATTGGGTACAAGCAGAAATACAGCAACAACAACAACATCTACAACAACACACACACACACACAACATTACTGAACATAATTTATAATTGTTGCTCACTTTTATGCTCAACTTAAAACGCAAAATAAAAAATAAAACTCGGAAATTCAGTATAAAATATTTACAATAAACGTGTTTCGTTGTTCCTTTAGAATCTCCTGAATAAAGAGAAATATTTTTAAGGAGAGGGAGAGAGAGAGAACAAAACGTAGTTTAACTTTTGCAATAACATTAAATGCAAGACTACAAAAAGTTGGGCCTGTTTTTTAAATGAATTGAAAGTGCTTTTTTAAAAAATTCTACCGACGACTGATGAACACTTTTCGTTTCTCGAGTGATGTCCATCTAGTTAGGAACCCATGTAAACGAGGTCTTGAAAGTTAGCCTCTCTTTTTTGCATATTGCGTACTCTCAACACTCTGATGACTTGTTTTGCAGTTCGTCTTTATTAAAAACGAGATGAATCACTAAGGAACTATTAATACCTAAGCTACTATTATCCATATTCAACTATTAGTATACAGTCACAATATTTACATGTTTATATTACATCTTTATTGCAACTTCAGAGCTTTGAAGTGTCACAACAACACAAAAACTAGTGATTAAGTGCAAATGGTCAATGGATGGTCGAAAGGGGGCAAAATACTTTGAACTAGCACAACGTGAGCAAGCAAACAAATGAAAAGAACTTCAATAGAAGCAATTCGGAGTGGAGCACAGAACCACGAATGATCTCAATTGGGTTCTCTTCTTTTCTTTCCTTCAAACTGCGAAAACCTTCAGTATAATCAAATAAAAAGGAAGAACTGAAGACCAAATGTGCTAGAAACTGTGTAGAAAACGTATTCAATTACTAACTAGCTTAGAGCTGTTATTACATTCGCAAAATGATGTCAACCAGTGAAAAACCAACAACAAAAAGTGGAAAAACACTGCTGACCAATTTGAATACAATGCGAACTTCAAGACAGATTCTCGGTTGCTTAAACGATGCGAATTGATGGACGTGAGCATCACTTAAAACGCGCGAGTGTGTGCGTGGGTGACACACCGGGTGACATAACCAAGTGACGGAGATGTACACGTACGTGTGCATTATTTGAGTGTTTGCTTGCCGCAACAACACACCACAGAATCACAACAAACTCGCCGATGTTGACAATAAGCACAGTTATTAGAATTGAAGAATGACGGTCGTCATGGAAATAATTCGTCACTTGTTGTTGTTGTTAGTGGGCGTCGAATTGTGGGAATTCAAAGTGTGAAAAACACCTTCTTAATTATTAACGCACTTTCTGTTGGTTTGCCAGAAGTTTCCGCCTGCTTCTGAAACGTTTCTTATAATTGAAATAATTGTAATTTTTGCAACAGAAGCGAAAATCGAATCAAGACTGCTGCCGAAATGCATTCATTGGGTTTCTTCTCTTCTGGCAACCTTCGCCGAATTTCACGGTCCGATAATCGAAACCTTAATTTCGAGTTTAATTAAAAACATATAATTTCACTTAATCTGCACCATTTGATTCATTTATTTACGGCCAAGCGGAGAGCGAACCAGTGGCATAGTTTGCAATATTTGAATAGTTTTTGGCTCAATACCAACACGAAAACGTATTCGATTTCGAATAAACTGAGATTATGAGGGCTGCTCCGAACTAAATTCGGGATGAGTTTTAATTGAAAGTACTTCACAAGCCGTTAATCGCTTACTTAATCGCTCTTTCAGAGTGCGAGAGGCAGACAACACACAACAACACCACACCACCAACACTGTTGTGTTGTTTGTTGACGATGCCGATGCCGATGACGATGACCTTTAAACTCTGAGCGCATGCAACACCTGGCGGAGTCTCCTGGTCGAGTGCCCGAAGCACACTTCACCGGCAGCGAGCGAAGAACGACAGCAGCAAGCATCGTCGCATAAAGCAACCGCAAAGACTCTTGGCACTCTTCATGCAAATCTTGAGTACACGGAAATGTCTGGCGAAATAATTATTAATGGTCTGTCCACACTCTACGAGTCGCCGACATCAGGGACTGCCGCAAGGAAGGGTGGGTAATGCAGTGCCGAGAGAGCGACGATGTGGGGCAGAACGGAAGTGTTATAATGCAGTGTGCAATTAACAACGAAACTGCGAGAGAGAGCGACAGAGAGAGACGTGAATAGATGATAGGATAGGAAATCTGAGCATGAAAATGAATTATTAATGAAAAGTTTATTAACAACAACAGCAGGAAGGTCGAGAGGGAGAGAACGAGGAAGAGAAAAGCATTCATAGCCCAACAATGCGTCTTGTTTGACTTTCAAGGTTCTAGAAATGCCTGCAAAACCTTATCGTCTTTTGAACGGACCCGACCAACACCGTCCCAAGGCGCCTAAAAGGCTGCTACTAGAAATGCTCATTTATTCCAGTGGTTCGGTCTCCGAGTTCCACAAGTATTGATTTCCACGTGGCGACAAATAAATATTCTAACATTTCGAGTATTCACACATCGTGGGTGAGTGGGTCGGTGTGCTGTGGAGTACCTAAGCTCTTATACAGCATCCACCACACAAGGAGTTACCGATAGTTTCCTAGTTGCAGGTTGCCAGCAGCACAGACGACATGCAGACCAACTGACGTGAAGGTAGGAAGGAGATTCGAGGTTGCCAAACTTCAAGCCATGAAGAATAGAAAATTTCAAGCTTAGGATTTAAAGACAGAACAAACCGCACGAAGCCGAAGCCGAGCTTCAGTTTAAGTACTATAATCTTATAATATAGAGTACAGTAAACAGTCCAAAGTGCGGAAATAAACCATGTTTTCCTGAAGAATTTTAGCACTTTGGAACCGGCTTGTTTTGGCGATGAAATCATCGATTCTCTATCAGAAGCAGCCTCCAGACCAGGACTGCACTTTGAGCTCGCTTCTCGCAGTGCAAAGTCGCGCGTAGAGTGCACTTTTACAGCTATTTTTAGACACTCACACAGATCAAGCGTTCTTAATTGATGTGAGCACGAAACTGTACCCATCTCGTGGAACAAAGAATGAAGACAAAGAGTTTAATTGAAGTCTGCTGCCATCCATCCATCTTCATATTCATCTGCCATCCACTCGTCCATTCCTCCATTCCTCCATCCGTCTTCATCGCACATCCATTCCACTGACCACGTCACTTGACCTGCGTCCGGGTCTGAATGCACGACGATGCTGTCTTGTTTTGCATCTCGAACGACCGGCGATCGACGACCGGCCCGGCGCAGTTGGCGGGGGGCTGAACTGGAAGCGCATTGATACGCGTGGAGCAGATCCAACCGCCCGTTGAACGCCTCGAGCGCGTTCGCACAGAAGCAATCAAGAGTACATGGCGGAGTAACTCAAGCCGTAGCTGCACGACGAGGACCCAGGGTGGCCATCTCATTGCAATACACTCACTGGAATCGTACTTACAACTAGTGGAGAACTTTTAAGTAAAACTTTCGGACGACTCACCTGATAGGAAAAGATGGAAAAAGTATTTAGCAAGAGCCGGAAATAAAACCCAATTAAAGTGGCGAATAACAAACACATGCTGCATAAAAGTATTTAAAATGAAACTCAGTTCAAATTCAGTGTGCTGTGTATAGAATTACGTGATATCTGCAAGTCGACAGTCAGACCGCCGGACGGACAGACGGACGGATGGACGGATGGACAACAACTCCAACGGCAACTAATGAAATATGAACCAAATCAAATTAGAAATAAAATTGTAAGCCACTGTAATATACTCGTTGTTGTTGTTGTTGTTGTTGTTGTTGCATTGAGTGCATTCGAAAGTGCAATTATTATTTCGGTTTGGCAGATACTCACGGCGAAGCAACCCGAAGTTGGCAACACTGCTGCATTCGGTGCAGAGGCCGTGTAATTCTCGAAAACTGCAGTGAAAACAATTAAATTGATTTCAAAAAGAGTCGTTTTTTCTATCATTTAATTGAGGTTCAGCTTAAGCACGGAACTCCGTCGAAGGGGGGAAACAACCGCCATCAAAAATCATAAATACACAACAACAACATCCACAATCGAATGTTGGACGTTGAACGTCATTTCGAATGTGAAATAAATTCGTCATCTCAACGATTCGACATCTTGTCGCAACGTCAGTCGCAAGATAATGATTTTCTATCAGTTTTGTGAGTGTTTCTAATGGAAGCTTTTCATGTTATAATGGAAGGTGCGATAAAGATAATCAACAACAACAACAAAAACAGCTACCCAAGTGATCCAACGGAGTGAACAAATTTTTTCAAACATCGTTTTTAGCACGCTTAAGTAACTATTTTATGATCATTCGGTGTTGAACGGGGTATAAAGTAGAATTCCATAAAACGAACTCGTGTATTAGAGTCAGTAGCGCGTTTACCTATGGGCTTGCGGGGCTTGAAGCCCTGGGCGCCAAGCCTTCAAGGGCGCCGCACCTACTGCAAACATATATCGATTTAAGGAACTGCGATTTTTTATTAAAATATAATTTAAATTTAAATACAGCTAAAATTACTTAACATACTATGTTACTAGCAACTTAACTACAATGATACTATCAAACAGTAAGAGTCTCATCTGAATTGATTTACACCAAACATAACAATTTAGTCGTTCTCAAATTTATCAAACACAAACATCCAGGCGCACAAAAGGCTAACAAAATTGATATAATAGTATGGCTTGTTCGCCACAACACGCTCCTGCTTCTCATTTGTTTTCAAAATCAAACTGAACAAAAAAAAACAAAAGAGTGGAAACTTTTGCATCAAATCGGCAAATATTTAAAGATTAGTAATAGAATTTGGAAAAAAAAAATCGAACAATATGGCAATATTCCCGTGCTTAATTTTTTTGTGAAGTTGGTTTGTGAGATGATTTCTGTTGAAAGCCACTTGCAGTGGACAAAGTGAACTAACAAACTCACACATATATGTATCTACTCGGACAGTGATGCTAACTCTGTTGAGGCTACTTTTCAAACTATTACCCATATTTCAGTCATAATTATTTTTCAGAATTCAGTTCCGATTTTTTATATTTTAAACAAGTAGCAGCTTAATGAAAATTATTAGTACAATTAGTTTAATACGTTTGAATATCGAATTCCTCCAAGTATATAAGCTATTTACAGAATTTATACCAATAGAATTTTACCAAAAAAGGGAAATTATCTATTTGGCATCAATGCGCTATAAAGAAAACACTAGCTCCAGAAGGCAACACTGCTAGTGGCAGGTTCATTCTACACTGTTTTTGATTTTTACCGTTGTCCCGAGGCCCGAAACGAAGTGCATGCAAATTAACAAAAGCATTATTCAGTGCTCAAATTGAAACATTCTCGCGTTTTATTAGTTGATCTGATAATTTATTGACATTTCGTATATTCTAAAGCAATTCAAGTTTTAATTACAAGTAGTAAAATATGTTGAAAAAAAAGTTGAGTGGCGGTGCAAGAAGGAAGTTAAATATTGAAAAGTCTAAGAAGCAAGAAGAGGAGATTAGTAAGGTTTTAAAACTTGAAAATTTCTTCACGCAAGCGGAATGCCGTGCGTCTGAAACTGAAAATTCAAGTAATATTGTCAAAACGTAAGTTACTGACAATTGTGTTTTTTTACTAAAATCGGAATAAATATGGGAACAACTAGAGAATAAGTGAAGTTCTTAGATCATAAAAATTTTGTCTCGTGATAATCCGTTACTCTCCGAAGTCCAAACATGTTAAAATTTTTTAAATCTGAGAACTTCACATATTCTCTAGTTATGCCTAAATATGTTATTGTTTACCGGGTATTGAAAGAGCGTGCTTTTTTCATTTTCTTATGATGTCGCGAATATCATTCATAATGGATGATTCATTTTTCCGATAAATTTTATCGTGCGAAAATTCGTTTTCTTTTTTACCAGGATAAATGTAGAGGAATTGGCAGAACAAAATGAAAAGGAAAACGAATCGGAAGTTCTGACCACCGGTACATCCGATACAATAAAAGTATTCAAAGAAACTGAAATTAGAGATAATCATATTGACATTGAAGATCCGGACACGTGGAAAGAAGACCACGCATCCGTTTCTTATATATTAAAAAATCATCCAAATCAAAACATAGACGCATTAGAATTTTCGGCATCGCTTATTATTGATGGAAATCAGAAAAGATACGCGAGAAGAAATATGTTTTTTCGAAAACTAAAAAACCTGGAAGTACGAAGACGAGATTGGATGATATATTCTCAAACGAGTGGAAATATATTTTGTATATACTGTAAGCTTTTTGGGGATAAAGAAAATCGGTTCTACAAAGGCTTTAAAGACTGGAAACATGAAGAGAGAATTGCTCAACACGAAATATCTTCTGCTCATCATAAATCTTTAGGATTGTTTTTAACCAGATCTAGAATTGAAGGGCGTATCGATACAGCTCTCGAAATACAATTTGATAGAGAGAGAAATTACTGGTGTATGGTGTTAAAAAGAATTTTATCTGTGGTCAGATTTCTTTCTTCTCGTGGGTTGGCCTTCCGCGGTAGTAGTGAGCATTTTTACAACTCCCACAATGGAAATTTCCTCGGAACTTTGGAGCTATTGGCAGAATATGATGATTTTTTAAAGGTTCATATTTCTCAGCATGGAAACAAAAATAGTGGACACATTTCATATCTTTCGAATACTATCTGCGATGAATTCATTGAAATCTTAGGCGAACACGTTAGGAAATCTATTGTACAAGAAATAAGAAATGCTAAATACTTTTCAATAATTGTCGACTCATCGCCAGATATTGAAAACGTAGATCAATTAACTCTCGTCATTCGTTATGTATCTGAAAACAATTGTCCTGTAGAGCGTTTTCTCGTTTTTTTACCAAACGTTGGTCACAAAGGAGACCAAATGGGTATCGCAGTTTTGAACATTTTAGAGGACTTAGATATCGATTTTCACAACTGCAGAGGTCAGTCTTACGACAACGCAGCAAACATGTCAGGGTGTTACAGTGGATTGCAGGCACGACTCAGAGAAAAAAATAAATTGGCCTTTTATTTTCCTTGTGCGGCGCATTCCTTAAATTTAGTTGGAAATTGCGGAGCTGATTGTTGCTCAGAAGCTACTAGATTTTTTTTGTTTATGCAAAATCTCTATGTATTTTTTTCTGGTTCAACATCTAGATGGGAAATTATGAAAAAACACCTTTCTACATCGGATAGTAAATTAGTTCCACAAAGATTATGTGATACGCGCTGGTCTGCCAGAGCGGATGCAACAAAAGCATTATCTCTAGGATACATTCATTTTCGAAATGCTTTACAAGAGCTTATAACTGATGATAATCAGAAACGAACAAACAGGATAGAATCAGAATCTTTGATGAACTCATTGAATAAGTTGGAAACCGCGATTATTTGCGAAATTTGGAGTGACATTTTACATCAATTCAATGCTACAAATAAAAGCTTGCAAAATGTTAATATTGATTTGGGAGCTGTGGTAAAATTATATAACTCTTTAAAGAATTACCTCTTGGATCTTAGAACAACAGAAAACTATCTAGATTTTGAGAAAAGAGGCATAGAAAAATCTGGTTGTGAGAAATACGAATTAAAAAGCTATCGGAAAAGGAAGCGTCACTTTGATGAAGGTCCAGAAGCGGATACTGTTTTTGATTCGCGAAACGCAATGAAAATTAAAGTTTTCTTCACGATTTTAGATCATCTTATTAATGCCCTAGAAAAAAGAGCGACAAGTTATACACATCATTGGGAAACATTTGGATTCCTAAACAAAATCCAAAATTTTTCCGAAGTTGGAAACGACAAAATGAGAGCTTACGCGAAAAATCTTGCAAAAATTTATAATTGCGATTTGGAAGACGATTTCGTAGAAGAAATCATTAAATTTAGATATTTTATTAGTAATGAAGAATTTCCCTCCGATGTTCCTCTTCCCATATCTTATTTGAGATTTATTTGTGAAAATAAAATTCAAGCGACATTTCCAAACGTCGAAGTGGCAATAAAAATATACCTTTCCCTGGCTCTTACAAACAGCACCGGCGAACGTTCATTTTCAGCTTTAAAAAGAGTGAAAAATACTTTTAGGGCAACATTAGGCCAAGATAAACTCAACAATCTTTCTATTTTAAATATTGAGTCAGAATTTTGTGCAAACATTAATTTTGATGAGGTTATAAAAATATTTTCAGAAAAGAAGTGTCGGAAAGTTGTATTAGGGTAGAAACAAAGTAAAAAATGGTCCGATGCAACTTTCACTTGAAAAACCACAGGCCAAAAATCAAAAATTGAAAACCATTAGCAAAATACTTTTATAAATTAGGGAACGCCTACGTTGGAGCTGAGTAAGAGTGAAAAAATGTTCTATGTTGTATTTCTATTTTCGACGCGCTTATCGTTGTTCTATATAGTACACAACTCAACGTAACTCACTCCAATATGATCTCTTTAATGACAATACGCATAATTTTTTTCAGTTTGTTAGTATCATCGCTTTTATCAATTATCGCAGCTCCAACCCTTACACAAATTTTTGAATTTTTGATTTATATTGTCATATATGAAAAAAAGAACTGATTTGCATTGCAATGATTATATGGAAATTATGTAAACAATATGTCATGAAACACTATATTTTTTCAATAAAATGTAATAGATTCAAAATGAAAAATTTTCAGATTTTTCAATAGGGAAGGGAGGCTAGTTGGGGGCGCTCGATGATTTCGAGCCCCTGAGCGCAAATTTTCTAAACGCGGCCCTGATTAGAGTCGAATCGAACCCGAACAGTGTTGAGTATTAAATGGAAAAAATAACTGTTTGTAGATAAAAACGAGACAATAGAGAGAGTGTGAGAGGGAGAGAGAGAGAGACACAGTTTCACAGTCGGCATCAGTTAATCATGAGTTAATAACCACTTGTATACGAGTAACAAAAAACACCACGTCTTTAGAAAAGCTTTGTTAACTTGTTGTTTTCTGTTGTTGTTGTATTGATGTAATAATTTATAATATAATTTAATTTACTCTCCCCATCTTCTCCCCTTCAGAAATTCAACAACTCAAAAAATGTTGAGGTTGTAAACCATGCATGAGAAAATCCAGAAATCAATCAATCAATCAATTCTAAATCCAGACGTTATGGGAGCAGAATTTGAAAAGCGTTTAATAAATGCTCCCAAGATTAGTTAGTTTGTCATGCTTTTCCCATTATTACATAAAAAATACGGCCTTTCAAAGACTTCGGGTTAGCTTCATGACTCGAACGTGTTACAAAACGAATCTATCGCATTCGATACTTGAATAAATTCTCCGAATCTGCTTTGCATTCATGACTACTAGATACAGAGGCTCATTGTGCAAAATGAATGCGTAAAATAGTGAATGTTGTGCATGCTAAGTCGGCGTATCGTGGCTGGATTGCTTATGAATTAATTAGTTCCTAGTGACGTTATTTCGTGTTGAAATCACTTTCGAAATCAATCGAAAAGCGTAGTTTCGAACACAGCAATCTTAAACAACAATAATAACAATCAACTTATAGTGAGTTAATAAAAGATCGCAATTGCAATTAAAAAAGTTAAGAAATTCATTCCACTCGATTTGTGGCTGATTTCCGTCGGAATGCGTTGGAAGGTTCGATTGAGTTGCTTGGAATGTTGTTGTTGATGTTATAGTGTAGTCACTAACTTAGGCACTTTGATCACAGCGAAGTGAAGCGAGGAGAGAGAGAGCTTCATAAGTCTCTCTCATAAACAAGACAGCAGAAAGAAAATATTGTCACCACACACAAATTTATCACATTAGCAACGTCAGAAGAAGAGAACAGGGAGGAGAGAGGAGAGGGCTACAAAGGCTCCTTTACCTTTGAGTGACCCGTGGAACAACAGCTGAAATTACGATGAACAACATTGCATGTCCACAGCTTGAAGAGCTGCCTTCAAATGAAACGCTTACTCTGATCTATCAGTGGAACATTTTTTGCAATACGAAAACGCGTCTGTACGGAAACTTGGCAGACAGAAACCAACAACTAAAGTAGTAGTTGCCCAAATTGGTCATTCCTGGCACGCACCAAAACACAGCTTGTGCACAATTTGTTGGCTTCATATGCGATAAAAATTAGCCACACAATAAACAGTAATTAGCAGTAATTGCAGTCATTAGTATGAGTTGAGGAGATCAGAAGTTCGTATCGCTTTTCCAGAATCAACTTGAAACAAAAGCAAAAACAGAACAACAAATTAGCTAATAACACAAACAAACTAACAAATAAACGGATACCACGTTCGACAGGTCGATCCGAACAAATTCCGAGCCAGACAATACTACAGTAAGTTGCACTTGATCTCTCGGAACAATCTATCGCTCTCTGTGAAGATGCGAGAGTACTGAGCTAATCAGAGGAGAGGCTGCTGGGAAGGTCCCTATACAACTGATGGTTGCGCTAAACAACAACAACAACAAGCCGTAGCATCAGCAGTTGGCCATGTTTGAGCAGAAGAGCAGAATAAACAAGTGATCCCGGAGGGTCCGTGAAGAGGTCTATAGACCCCGCGTATCGGTTGATAGGCCGTGCGTGTGTCTGATGGTGTCTACGGTGTACAATCTGTAATTCCGAGTGTTGAAAGTACAATAAAAGTGTATAAATAGATAGGAATGTGGTACATATATCAGTCTTGTGTTTTTCGTTTTTGTTGTACCGCAAACAATATTGAATATTCCAGTATTTCGTTGACGGCGGGTGGGTGCGGTTCACTCTGCGTCACTCATGCGTCATGTTTAGTTGTCTGTTGTTGTTGTTATGCGTCTCGATGTTTTTAAGCATTTAATTAATCGCATTAACTATGAGTCAATAAGTGTCAGTGTGTGTCTGTGTGTGTGCGTGTGTATCTGATCATGGTTCGCGAGCAACGAATTTTTTAGGCGAGCGACGCAGCCTGCGCAATACTTTTTATCCGCTTTGGATGGTTTCGACGCTAACGAAGAACGAACATCAAGCGAAAATCAAATATAATACGTATATATGTAGCACTTGATACTTGATAGTACCAGAGATACTTTATTCTTAGCTTACTTATTCCTCAAGATTCTTCCATCACTACACTACATGTACAAACAATTTGTCCAGTTTTAGTTGTGTACTTAGCACAAGGTTCCCATCATTATGGTTTACATACCATCCACAGTCATAGCAACTCGCTGATCGATGGACGAGCCTCGTTGTGTTGCTTTATCGATGGATTTCGTTACATTTTCATTGCTTTCAATTTATCGGACTTTAAATATCGATTCAATACTCCTCTGTAGTCTGCAGTTCCGCTCGTCTCATTCGTATCTCCATCTCCATCTCGCTCTTGTATGTAAGTCCGCCATGTGCTTGGGTTTATTGCGCTCTCCGTCTCTTTCCTATCAATTTTTATATAAATTCGCAACTGGAAACCCTTCTCTCTTCTTCTCTAGTATTGTTTTTTGGTTCTTGAGAGAGAAACTGTGAATCAAATTCTGTTTCCAGTTCGTTATCTGCATCGTTATCTTCTCCGTTATCTTTCCATTATCTTTATACTGTTCCCCGTGGCTGGAAACCGCAACCAAACATTTGTATTTGAAACAACTTTCATTGTTTATTGAGCTAAATTCAGCTTGGAAGAAAAACTACAATGAAATTAAATTGTACTCCCTGAACCCGATCATTCTGGGAGATCGGACCAGTCATTGATGAGGGGGAACAACGAGGAAGTGACGGGGTACATCGTCGAAGCGAAGGAGAGTAGAAAAGGAAATGCGATGTGAATTAAGAGAGAAGTTCCCACAGTAAAATTGCGCAAAATGCGATTGCAAATGAATGAAGTATGAATCGCGAAATCGAAGGCGAGAAGAGGATAACAAAACAACACAAAAACAGGAATAAAAATTCAGCAACTATTTAAGCAAATGTATTTTTAGAACAAGAAGAAGAGAACAGAAGAGAACAGAACAGAACACAACTTGTTGTTGGATTATGGAGCCAATCATTAATTATACAGCAATTAATGGGGGAAAAGCAACAACAACAAAGACACCATCGAATCATCATTCACGTGACCACGACGAATATAAACACAATGAAACAGAACACTGCCAAAAACAACAGTGATCAAATCGAAAAAAACCGAAGCATTGCACAAAGCTACAACAAAAGGCTCAGATAACAAAAGTTGAGAGAAACCGCACACAGCCACAGAAATCATTACATGTGCACACACACACGAGTGCATTTTATTTGTGTACCATGCGAAATAAGGTTAAAATTTTAACATTTTTCTACAGATTTTAGACACACTTGACAGTGATCAAAAACGTACGCATTTTGCGCATTTTATTGTACTTTAATTTCATTGTATTCGTAAATAGTTTACACTTAAAAAATAGATGCAGTAAATCTTCGAAGTGCAACACTCAAGATGTCTGGATCGTTGATCTGCATACAGTGGTTGATCTTGATTTCATCGACGTCGAATTTCGTTCTCTGCTTGGTACTTTAGCTTTCTTGTGGTTGTTGCTGTTGTTGTGCTTGTTGCTATCTTCCAGCTGCTAACCTAAGCAAACGACAAGCGAGTCAGCATGCTACAAACTGCGTGCGAGTGTGCGAGACAACAACGATTTCAATTAATTGGACATGAAAATACCTGTGCAAAGGAATAAAAAAAAACACCTCCATTGTCGAGCCGAATGTAACGAAAGAGAAAACGATAAAATATGGTGTAAACATTTTTAAAGTTGTTGCTTTAGGTACACAAACTCAGTGGAATCAGTGGAATCGGTGGAATTTCGAGATAACGTTGGGCCCCGTATAAATCGTGTGTTTATGGTATTAAAACAATGATGCCGCCGCCGTCTGTAGCGCAGAATGTGGAACTCCAGCCAAATACAACGCTCGTGAACTAAAACATTCACTCGTAAATGAAACTAGCAATTCTTCCAACGCAATATTTTCGGCTTTACTCAATATATTGTGTGCGTTATACGAGTTATTTTTATAAACTCAACACAATGTTTATAGCGATGCCCACAAGTTGTGGAATTTTTAGATTACTTGTATCTTCTGTTTTCTTACTTTTACACTTACGTGTTAATAAAATGTTTCGAATATAAAAATTGCAAAAATATGCCGCGTCACAAGAAATTGAGCAAAATTAACGACGAGTAAAAAGACCGCAGAAGAAGCGGGAGATGGCAATTAATGGAGATCATGAACTTGAAAAGTGTAGTGAAAGCTGGCGAAATTAAAGCAAGTAAAAGCGTTAACTTGGCCTGGCCGAAGCTCATAGGCACCCTACACCCATGGATAACGCCCTTTTTTCGGAGGCCGATCTGGACTACTAGCCGAGTAGTCCGGCATGAGAGAGGACGTAATCGTGGCTTTTTGTCGCTTGTGGGTGGACCACGCCCATTGTTGTGATCGCGAAGTCCCTGAGGTAGAATACATACTCATTTCTATACCTGCCACGCCCCCTTATATGCGTTACAGACAAGACCAAAGTGAAGCTTCAGGTCTCGCGTATACAAATCAATCATTTTTTGTGCCAAAACATAAAAATTTTCTACAATTATGATTGGAAATCTACACGGACTCGTGTAGCTAAAAGAGTCCAATTAAATTTTCTGAAGCCGTTGCGATGAACGCGTTCCTTTATTAAAATAAATAATAGAATCCGCTGCTCGTTCGATGGCTGTTCGTGACTGAAGAGTGACGAAAACGAACCACGACTAATGACATGTCAGTTAGTCATGTTTTCTAGTGGAATCGGAGAACAATCAAAACAGAGACGAATAATAACGAATAACAACGCAAACGCTACTAATAATAATTAATATTCATTTACATCGTATTAATAGCATTTGCCTCAATTTTGGTGATGTTATGATAACGATACACAAATGAGAATGTTGTGTTATGTTTTAAACAATTCTTTGACTTTTAATCGTTCTGTAGGCGGAGCAGAATGTGTTTAAATTGATGACGTAATGTACATTGGCGCTGTACAGCGAACATCCATAAACACCTTTTTTTGTGCTTGTGTAATGATGTCAAGTGTCAACATTACAGTCACCACAGTGATTGAGTGACAAATTGAAATTCTAAAATATTCGTTCGCGTTTTTATTTGTGCTTCTTTTCATTGAATTTCTGAAAACAAGAATTCGTTAAACCATCAAAAATTGTGCAATTCGAGTATTTCGTCCAATATTTTGCACATACAACATGCTGCTTGTAGTTTAATTTATTATTTTTTATTAACTTTTTCCATTGCTCGTGTCGCTTCTTTATTGGAGATGCTTTTCTGGTATCCGCTTTAATGATTGACTTTTCAGTTATTATTTTTCAATCACGATGCATGGCTTCTCTTTCGCTTGGCTCTGCTCTTCGGTTTCGTCTAAACACTCCTCTCATACTTCATTTCTGAGGTATTTATTGATTTTTCCTATTTTAACTGCGGTATTTTTTACTTTGCGCTCTTTATGAATGCACTTCAGTTGTTCTGTCCGCAGCATCCTCGTGACCCGCTGAATGGATGATTCGACGGCTGAATTGGGTTGGCTGCCACGCCTTTTTATTTCCACTCTTCACCACTGCGTGCAAAATGTGTCGGGGAGAACTACATACAAATATTGTAACTGATATCATGTAAAAACATTACGAATTTTTAACTTCAGTTTCTACGAAATAAAGAAAGACTAAACAACAACAACAACAACAACAACAACAACAACAAGAGAGTGACTTTTTTATATTAATTCAGATTAAGATTGAAGTTTAAAGAAGAACACGTAAAGTGAAATCATTTGCTACTAGAATAAAAGTGGTTTAAATGTTAAGGAACGATAAAAAGAAAGTTAAGCATCGTTTCAATAGAGACCAAAATAACCACCGTTTAAACAAGGTTGAAAGTATTTGAATAGCAGCTTTGAACTTTGATTTAATTCGAAAAGAATTCAGTTTGTTTCAAAGCAATCCAAAAAATAATAGAATAAAAAATAAAGAAAATAAAGAAATGGTTCAAACGCTCGAGTTTGTGTAGACTCAGAAGAGTCAAACAATTCAATTGTGTTCTTTATTCTATTCGCCCAATTTTACAAGCTTCAGTTAAATGCTTCAGTTAAAAAGTAATTCTATCCACTTCTGTGCGAATGGCGGCCGACGTTCGATTTCAGTATTTTTTATTTTCAGCACACTTCCTCCCCGTGTCAATCGCGACTGCGGGGCCGCCCCACTTTCTACGCGGCCCAACAACTGGAATACAACTGAGTGAGTGTCGCGTGCCCTCTCACCACCCCCCCTCCCACCACCCGCTCCAACCCACATGCAGAACCTACTGTTATTTCTGTTGTTGTTGCAGCTGCAGCATGGTTATTCTCGTATTTGCTTCCATGCATTGTACTGTACAGTGCTCGATATACTCCAGTGTATCTCGCACGAGAGCACGCACCCCAAACGGCTCTTCGTTCGTTGTAACTACCATCAAATACTATAAAACAGGCATTATACTAAATTTGAAAGTGTTAGAAAGGTTTATCGATTAAGTCGATGGCTTTATTTAGACAGCGTTGGAAAAAAGCGAGCCAAAAACAGAGCTCGATGTGTAGTTCAGTTTGATAGAACAGAAGCAGCGTTTAAGTTGAAAAAGAAGTCGAAAGTCGATTTAACAGTGCCAACAACAGTTAAGTAACGGCTCATATATTCACTGATTTCGGGTTGTCTGTTAAATTTTCTTGAATCTTCTCTCTGCGGTTGAATTCTCCACTCGAAAGCTTAAGTTATGCTCTCAATAAAGACTCAACTTAAGTCGCAAGTGCCTATGCTGAAGGTATTTAAGACTCCTTTGATTTTGTTTGTAGTTTTAAAGGAACTTTAGTCTGTCTTTCGCATCCAAGAAGGTTCATTGTTAGCCTGTAGAACTAAAAAATTATCGTTTATTGCAAGAAAGGAACAAATCTACGCATCCAATCGAGGCACATTCGATCGACAACCTTTAATAAGCGAATGAACTTTGTACTCACCACTTGCATTGGCTGCCACCTCCTTGGCTGCAGCTGCTGCTGCCGCTGCCGGGTTGCAGTGCAGTATATCGGAGAGGGACAACGAGGAGGCGATCAGCTGCCGCTTCTCCTCGAAGTTCAAATAATCCATGGAGTTGCTGCGCTGCGGAGTAACGGTAATCGTCACAGACTTCTGCATTTTGGCAACCACGCAAAGCTGTTGCTGTTGCTGCTGCTGCTGATCCAGCTCTGCATCCGCGTCGCCGTAGACGCCGTACACATCTCGGCCCCCGGAAATGCCACCCGGCACCAAACTGTTCGGCGTTGCCAGCTCCTGCGTGGCCTGGTAGTGGTTAATGAACTGGTAGGGCGGCTGTTGGTGTTTGTGGCTCGCTGTCAGCTCCGAGCCGGCGACGGCTGCCGAGTACGATGGTGGCGAATTCACGGGCGACGTGGCTGCCGCTGCCAGCTTGTAGCAGTTCTCGTTGTTGATGGCAGCCACCAGCGACGCCAGGTTGTTGCGACTGCTGCCGATGACATGCGGCGGCGACGTCGGCTGCTGCTGCTGCAGGTGTTGCTGTTGCTGCTGCTGGAACTTGTGCTGTTGCTGCAACTGCTGCAGCAACTGATGTTGCTGTTGCTTAAACTGAGAGGGTTGTGCAGGAATGGCCAGAATTTGCTGCTGCTGCTCTTGTTGTTGCTGCTGCTGCGGTTGCTGGTGGGCCTGCAACTGCGGCGATGTTGGCTGGAAACTGCTTTGGGTCGTCAACTTGTTGCTGCGCATCGACATAGCTGCTTGTGGGGGTTGGGGGGGAGGTTACGACGTCCTAAAATCCTTCAATGAACAACCTTCTAGGCAGCAGCGGTTTGCATTGTTTTATAGTTGAATTAAAGGTGACCGATTTTCTTAAGTTTGGCGAACGATGAGACACCCACGCCGAGTGATTCATCGACCGGAGGCCACAAGATGTGGGGCACGGGGCACACAGCAGATTGGCTTAAGCCGTAGATCAACTTTAAACTTGTTGTTGTTATCGGTCGGTGTTAATTATTTGTTGCAGTGATGATTTCTGCTGCATCACAACGGATCTAAAGCACTAAACACAGGTTTTCTTAGGTTTTCGTTTTCGTTTCTTGTTTGTTTACGTTTTCTTCTGTTCGTTTTTGTTTTTGTTTTTGTTTGGCGAGCGTGTTCAATAAAAAGCTTTGGTGTGGAATTCTTTATGGCACCTGAAGGCGTGAAACCTTTAAAGTTGTTAACACTGCTGCTAACTGATTTACTGGGTGACTTCATTCATTTGAAGTTATGTTTGGAATCTTACACAAGAAGCAATAATTAAGTAGATAAACAAATAAGTACATTGACGGTATTTCCTGCATTTGAATTCTCGTTCGATTCAAACACAACAAATGCAAGTGTAAAAGCCAGCGTAAATGTCTTGTATAAATTGTCTGATTTTGAACCGAGTTCCGTGGTTCGAGTTGAAACATCAAAAGCGCAGTAAATGCGAAACCCTTCAATGCAAAAAAATTCCAATTCGCACGCCCCGCCGAAATGTCATCCAGCAAAATGATTTCAATTATTTTTAAAATGAACTGAAAAATGTCTGTATTTCTGCATCCTTGCTTCCATCTGGTCGGCTCTGCCCTCCGCGACGCAATCCGTGCAAAAGCAGTAGCAATGCGAAAGGCAGCTCCGCACAACCAACCACTTGACAGCCGCGATGGCAGCGCCTTCGAGAACGAGTGGAGAGGCCCTGAATGGCATTTAGACAGCCACTTGAAAGCGACAAGAAGCAGTTCAGCAAGAAGAAGAAGACAGGGAAGAGAGAGCGCAATCGTGAGCGGCTGTCTTTGCTCGCAAAGGGGCAGAATGAGACGAACGAAGTGCCATAAAACGTGGAATGAGATGCAATCAACGCGCAGCAGATGATGTTTGAAGAGTGAGCATTTTGGAAAATATTTCGGGGATTTTAAACCGAATCTTCGCTGAAGAATCGTTTCTTGTGTTCTTATAAAGGAGGTAATCGTAAACTTAAATAATGTACACAGACAGAATAATTATTTCTAAAGAATTTTGCTCAGTTTGGAGGACGTTTGAGAGCGTCTACAAAACACACGAATTTAAACCAATTCAGACAATTCGACAGTCCGAAGAAACTAGGAATATAATTCTTCTAAATCTGCATGAGTGAAATAAAAAATACACTCCATATCACACACAAAAATACACACACACTCGCACACAACAGCTCACATAAATGATTGTCCTTCTGTAGTACCTGCTTCCATGCTACCTGCTGGCTACAAATCGACATCCTTTTCAAAAACAGGAGAACTGAAGGCAGGACCAGTTCAACAGACTTGTGCGTGTGTGTGTTTTCTTCGGGCTGCTTACATTTCAACTGAAGCTAAACACGGAAGTTTAGATGTGAGTTAACGACAATAGATAAACGCATCTAGAAATCTAAGGAAGCATAATTTTGTGGTTCTACAGAAATTCGAGCCACACAACATTCTGCATATCCTTCATGTCTACACTATGCATGAGTATATGTATGGGGACAAACCCCCCGCCTCCTCGCATCTATCAACGCGAACCAACAAAAGCTATTTTATGGGAACAACAACAACAACAACAACAATGCCTTTTCTAGTAAAGGCTAAGAGCCCCAGGACATGCAGCACAACGTCCCAAGTTCGCAAAACCAATAACTTCAAAAATTTTTCCCAGTAAAGAACCGAAAATTATGTCCATAAAACCAGCAAAAAGGAAACAAGAAGAGAAAAGGCAGCCATAATAATCAAAATAAAGCGAAATGAGAAGATTGAAAGAAAGAAATAAAAGGTTGTTTATGTCCGAGTATGTGAAAAAAGTTGTAATGTGGGGGGGGGGGGGGGGGGGAGTGAGGAACAGCTGGGGCAGTGGGCAGGGTTGCACCGTAGAGCTTAAAGAGTCCCCGTCTTTCGAATGCCTCTGGGATGTACTGACGTCCCAGTATCTAAACATTGTGTCTCAACATTGGTCGCTGAGCACAAACAGCATCTAAACACGCATTTACGAGGCGAGGGAGGATGAGAGGGCGAGGAGGAGGAACTTGTTAATGGTAATATACGTGCTTCTGCATTTTATATGTACATATATTTTTACACCCTGCACTTCTGTGTGAGGAACTCATGATTGCGAGGAAACAATCTAATATCTGAATAATAACTTATGTATACACTTTTCTATACCTCCTTCCCTCGAGTGTAGGGTATAAGAGAGAACAAACAGGGGCGAAGACACGAAGCAAGCACAAGAAAGCGCAAAACAACCAACTTTTGATATAAAATAAAGGATAACAACCGCTATATTCTCATGAAACTGTTAACTACATCAGCCACTGTATGTGCTAATAGATGGCGCCACCTGCTAACGACAACATGCCGCTTTCTGACACATTTTCGTCAGAGGCACGACAACGCATTTCTTTAGGATGAGTCTGTGGGGACAACAGCACACTTAAGAGCAGGGAAATCATATTGTATAAGCATGTACTCGTACATAAGCGAAGGAATACAAGAGCAGACGGGAGACAAACAACAGTCAACAACAGGAACAATTAAACTGAAATGCGAAGAGCAGACAGAAACCGGCTTCGTACAGTGAAAACATGTCACTCCAGAGCAGCAGCAAGGAATCCGCTTCCTCTCCCTTTCGTTGGCGCAGATGTTGCCGAGTTAATGCAACGAAGAAGTCGCTGTTGCTGCTGCTAATGAGGCTGCTGCTGACGATAACATGGCCGCCGCAGGACAAACGAGTGCCCTGCATTTGAAGTGCTGCTTTTTCTGGTTTCTCTCCAAATGCTTTTTCCACAGCTTTTATCGCTCTTGAATTTGCCCTGAATTTGCATTGAAATGCTGTTGCTTCTATTGCTCCCTGAGCTGGTTACTGGTTACTCTTGATTGTGGATTCTGCTGCTGTTGTTGATGGTTGTTGCTGATGGCAGAATGGAAACAAGAACAAGTTTTTTGTTTCTTTTCTTATTTTTTTGCGCGTAAAACACATTTTGCGCCGTTTCTACTGTTTTTATTTGCTTTTGTGAGCTCATTAAGTTTGTTCGAGTTTTATTGGCTTTGCATCTACAACAACAACAGAGACACCAGCAACATCTCAAAACACAACAAATGTGCAGAAGTGGCACCCTTTCATTGCTTTTATTACGCTAGTGTGCGTGTATGTGCATGTGTTTGTATGTGAATGGGACCACTTCAACGCGCGCTTAAAGCTGGGTGCTTTTGTAGGGTGTTCTTCTCCGCAAGAGTAGCGGATCGGCGCCAGTCGATGTCGCCGCCTTCGTAGCTGGTTCAATGAACCTTCTTCACTCCAGCAGTTTTCGTTGTTCTTGTATAGCGTTCGGTCGGCTTTCGTAGTTGTTTCTGTCGTTGTCATTGGTTCGTTTGCGTTGCGTTGCTTCTGTGCTTCATTTGCGCTGGTCAGCAAGTCCAGCGCGGGTCTCAGGCGACAAAGCCACCCATTGACCAACATAACAAACAATGAAAGTGGGGGGGTGTAGAACAGGGCGGGGGGCGGCGCTACGGTCTCAATGGGATCTCACCAGGCGGTGAGATAGAGGAGCTGTTGACAGAAAAAAACGCCGAACGGCGACAGTAAACACTATAATAACCGTTAATACGATTGACCGCAAAAAAGTTATTGGAATAAAAAATATTCCCCGTTCAAATTCAGCGTTCAAAGCTGAAGACCAGTAAAGCTCCATAAAATGACAAAATCACTTAACAGAGTTTGAAACGAATTCAATCCAAAGAAAAACCATGAAAGCAGTTAAAGAATCCAAGACAAAGTATTGAAAAGACACTCGTACAGTAAACACGGTGTGATTAATTATATTCAACTATAATGAAGCGTCTTCTTTTTACTCCAAATGATGAATAAGAAGGATCGAGTCTCTGGACAAAAACTCAATTCCGAACAAAAAGAAAGAAACAAAATCCAGTAAAGTGCTTAACAAAGTTTCTGCCTCAATCGATTTTCATTCTGGAGCTCCATTTCATAACTCTGAAGCCAACTTATAGACTATGAAGCTATGAAAACATTTTCCAGCGTTTAACTACACAAGAAACGGCATCATGACGAAAAATCCAACCGCCCAAAAGAGCAAAATTTGCATCGCAGCACCCAGTCTAGGGTACCAACGAAGCCAATTGACAAGTTTTCTCATTGCGCTCCGAGAGCACGCAAGAAGGCACGCCGAGGAGAGGCACGTCGGGGAGACGACGGCGACGGTGAGTGGACGCTACCTAAAAATATGTCGCTGCGCCAGTTGAAGATGGAAGAATTATAAAATTCAATTTCCGCAGCGTAGAAGTGCGCTCGGATGCGGGAAGGAGGAGGGGGGTGTGTAGAGGGTGGGTCAAGTACTCTTCCGCACAAGAACTACGAACTGGGAGCAGCGAGAAGGACGGAGAGGAAACGGAGACGGTGTGTATACGTTTTCTGTCTAGACACGGAGCAGAGGACTGCGTACAGCCCACAAGTCAACGAAGCCACATGACGAGACGAACAACTGAGACACCCGAAGAGCAGCCGAACCGAACGCACTAGTGCTGTAGTAACTGCTGCTTGGCCGTGTGTAGGGTGCTACGAAGCATGGAACCGGCCGTAGTAGTGTCTATTTTCGAGTTTGCGAGAAATGATGCGATAAATTAAGCGAAACAGACTACAGACAGAAGAAGCACAGCACGCAGGCAAACACGAGAAAATCCTTGGAAGCCAGCAGTCAGAAATACGGAGGGCACAAAAATTAGCGGATGGATTTCGGGGAGCAGCTCTGAAGAGATTCATGTGAAATATTAACGTCTGATGGGCCAAGTTTCTAGTCACAACAAACAAACGCAACCACGCAAGCCGACTCCGCATGGAATGAAGTCATCGACATCCGCCTGAATTCAGTTTTTCCTCAGCTGGTGCAAAGCCATGTCAAAAGAAACGCCTACAACAGAAACGTAGAGAAATGTTTGGCAGATAAAGATGAAGAAATTCCCGACGTACAAGCATTCAATCAATCCAGTGGAACTCTTGTACTCAAATGGAATCTATTAAAATATGCAGTACTGAACTAAAAGTGTGAATGCAATAGTATAAAGTTTTCAGGTCTGTAACTCTGACTAAAAATGCGACTCTACCCTTTAAAGGTTACACGAAGAGCGATTGTTCTGGGTTTGGTTGGAAATGCAGCGAAAAACTCCAATTACTATATACAAACAAATACGAATATTATTCCATCGAATGGCAAGTGTTTAACTTTTAATCAGCTTCGAATGCTGCATATGAAGACGTTTCTTTCGGCTGGCGTCACTGATATACATAAAAAATACCGCATGAGACATGCGTGGCGTGGACCTCGAAGTAAACAGAAGAACATCCATGCGATGGACGAGATGTTATTTTCTGAACCATCCGAAGTTCAATAAATTGAGATCGAAATAAAACATGAAACAAATGAAGCCGCCACGTAGTCAAGCAAGAACAAGACTTTTGTTTAAATGTTTCATTGATAAAAACTTGCAAGCGTATTCAATGTAAAGCGAATCCAAGGGAACTTTTTATTGCTTGATAGATTCAGCTGCTGCTATTTTGACGTTTGGTGGTTTCTGCTTCTTGTTTACGTATATTATTTTTAATGCATCGTTGTTGTGTTTAAATTTTTATTATTATTTGTATACATTCTCCCCGCATGAATTAAAACTTCAATACTCGCACTTTTTTACAATATGCGCGCACAACAAAAATGTGTTGTGCTATTAACTACTCTTTTTTACTACACATTCCTTTTGTGATGAGGGAGAAACAAAAAATTTGCCACCTGTGTTTTTGTATGCAGGCATTCGAGTGTGTCCAGTGTAGATATGCAAGAGAGTGCGAGAGAGAGAGAGAGCGAATGTGTGTGCATATATAGTAAAATCAAACATGCACTTCAATGCACTTTTCAGTCACTTTAGACGACAACACTAGAAAAACCGGATTTTTTCTTTACCATTTCTAGTGTTGTTGTCGCTGTTGTTTTTACTTCAGCCACAGCGAGAAAATTTATTAATTTTCCTTTACACTTTGTTGTTTGTACACTTTTGTAGAGATACATATATGAGAAAACTCACTTTCAATTCACTCAACCTCACATTTTTGCTCACTGAATCGCGTTAGTGTAGTGGAAACCGTTTATTGCATCCAATATTTGTGAAATATTATGGCATTTATTGGCCGACAATTGAATTCTGACATTCTGGAGCGCGGCTCTGAATCGCGAAATGGAATGTTATATTTTGCTGCACATTTAACACTTCATCATTCAGGATTTACAAACACTTAACGACTTTTGTCCGAAAACAAAAAAAATGTTGTAGACGATAAGAAGAACAAGCAGAAAACGACACACGCGCCGCTACCCACAACACAACATCTACGCGCAGTGAACAACAAAAATCAACTGATTCCAGAAAAAACGATTGTTCACCGTGGTATACAACAACAATGTGAGTTGTGTACGTTGTGCGTTTGTGTGCGCGCGAGTCGCTCTGTGCTTGTTGTTGTTGTGTTGTTGCTTGTGTGTGCGTTAACTTTGAGTACTGCTAAATTAACAAAGAGCGAATTCTTAACCATTTTGACAGCTATGAAAAATTTTCTCGCATGCAAGAAAAGTTAAACGGTGTTGCCAGAAGAAAACTTCGAAAAAATAATGGAATATGCTGCAAATCGAGTATTTAAATTCTTTCCAACTCCGAGTTATTGTACTATTCCGATACTTTTGTCTGTGATACTTTGTGTTTATTTTAATACACGAGCTTTTATGTTTATTCCACGTTCCTGAATGTGCCTGTATTTTTATTCTAATACATTGCACTCTAAATTATACTTCACATGTAATTATTATGCAACAAAGGAACTGCTAATCCTTAAACTTAATTGTTAACTAAGCTTCAGTTGGCGTTTGGGGCAGGTTATTGACTCTAAAGCAAGAATTCCGAATCTCTCCTGGATGGAACACACAGATAGCCGTATACATAGCCGTATACATAGCCGTACATATCATACACATGAGCTTGTACATATGTAAAACAAAGAAAATATATACGCGTATACGACAGGAAAAACTTATTAATTTGAAAGCTATCAGGATAGCTTGTTCTCCAACGCTGACTGCATTGTGCGCAATTCAGGAATCCGGTGACGGAAGACGTGCAGCAAAAGAAAAGAAGCGCCAAAAATAACATCCTTTCACAATGCAGCATGTCCGGGGACGTTCGAGGGGGAAAAGGGGCATAACAGTGACCAGAGCGAACGCTGCAGGGGAAAACGGGGATTCGCCATCCAGGAACTGAAAGCTACCCTTGTGAATCACATTTGTACCCAGCTCAAAGGGCGCCTTTTCAAAGCTGGCAGAAAAATCAATTTCATTGCAAACTTCGTCAAGGAAATTAGAGGAAAAGCTAACAGGACATCTTCCCCAAAATGATATCAACAAAAGATGTATCGTTCTCTAGAAGACGGCGCTACTCATCGACTACACACGGCGCTGTGGGTGTTGGCGGAGCGGGTGCTTGAACTATGAGAAGAACTGCATGTAAATGAAGAGGATTGTTTTGTTTTATGTGTTGAAAAAGAATGAAGGAGAAACAAAACAAAGGCAAAAACGCCGGCTACAAGTCCTCCATCACGATGGCTACAAAAGGGCGGGTGCGCCAGTCTTGTATATGAATGAATGAAAGCGAGACGGAGAAGAGAGCTGAATGTTGCTGGAGCGCATGTCTCGTATCACATGTTTTTTGTATCGCCGCGAGCAGGAGCTCGTTTGAAGAATGGTATTAAAAGTCGCATGATACACCGCTGCCACAGGTTGGGTCAAAAACCACAAAAAACAGTAGAGATTTACGACTAAAGTTTTGTGAGAATCGCCGAGTACTCTAGCAATTTTCGAACTTTTTGGAATTCGACTTTTTTAACTCTTCGCACTTAGAAACATTTCACATTTCAAGTGAAAATATATTTCGAAATTCCGGGTGACTTCCTGCTAGGCGCCTATTTTAGCATTGAGGCTGATAGAATTACCCCAAAGTATCTCTTTTGATTTTCAAGTTTGATGTTTGTTTCAAGTTATTTTATGTTTGATTTCAAGTTCATGACTTGATTTGAAGATTTATTGTAGATTTCAAAGTCTGTTGTCCTTCTTATGATCGTTGTTTGTCGTTATGATCGTCATTTGTCGTTAAGATCGTTATTTCTCGTTAAGATCGTTATTTGTCGTCAAGTTCGTTAAACTGGGATCGTAGTAGAATCTGGAATTTCAAAATCTTGAATTGAAAAAAAATTTGGAAAAAAAATCTTGAAAAACAAAATCTTGGATAGCAAAATCTTGAAAAGCAAAAGTTCGAAAGTAAGTGAATTTTGAAAAAATCTTGAAAAACTTTTTTTTTAATTTAAAACAAAAATTAAATTTAAAACAATTTCTGTTCTAATTTATATACCCTACATTCGAAGGAATGAAGGTATATTCACTTTGTGCTTCCCTTTGTAAAACCTTAAAGGCGTGGTAGATATAAAAAAGTATATAAGTAGGATTCAGAATCACCTCCTGAGTCGATTTGAGGAGAACAGAAAGAGCTATCGCGATAAAATTTGGCACGAATATTCTCATGCAAACAAGGCTGTTTGGAATTGAAAATGTGCAAAATCCGACAAGAGCCACGCCTACTTTATACAGAAATGTTAATCCGTCCGTGTTTATAGTGAATTTCAAGAGCTTGTAAAGTGAATATGAGGGTAAGATTAAAATATACTGTATATATATATACTTATATATATATACTTATATATATATATATACAGTTTATATATATATATATAAAAGGGGCGTGATCCGCCTACTTGAGACGAAAACAAGAACGACGTGAGAACAAGTAGAAACATAGGTATGAAATACGACACGAATATTCTCTTTGATATCAATGAAAATCCGTTAAACGCCATCCCCACGTATTAAATAAATGTAAAAACAAGACGTAGGATATATGAGCTTTGGCCATACCGAAGTTAACACTCTTAAAAAAAATTAAATCGATATTATTACTTGCAGCGATACAGGATTTCATAAAACGCTTCAGAATTTAATTTTTTGCTTTTATCAGTCATAATACAATAAATTAATAGCACTGTTTACGTTTCTATCCTACCATGTAAAACAAACAGTTGATAGAATAATGTGGGGACAACTTTAAATGTACCGTCCATTAACCATATGTCTGCTTCTTCCAGTAGCTAGAAATGGTTCCTAATACGACAATGTGGATGTTATCAACACACTTTTCTCGGACAAAACGAATAGCTCTCCTTCGATATTTCGAATAGTATTCGGAATGCTAATTTCTTCAAACGACTGAAGCTGCTTTAATGCATTACTTTTTTTCCGAAGTCTCGTAATTTTAAATTTTTGGGGACATTTAGTTGGTAACTGACCTAGAGAATTCCTTTCGCATTGTATTATACCACTTCGAACAATTTGTGAGGGTGGTATTTCGGCGGTGTGTGCACGTTCTTTTATAAACGAAAAATCAAGTTTTTAAAAATATATCTAATACAGGGTGTAACGCATAAGATGTAGCAAAAAGCTAGGAGTCGAAGATGTGCCAAAGTAGTTTGGGTCGAGATAAGAAAAATCGTATGGGGGCGGGGGTTGCTTCCCCTCCCCCCCTTTAACTCAGAGGAGCAATTTTCTAAAATAACGAATTTTCTCAACCTACACGCCCTGTCTTATGCGAAACACCATGTATGTATAAAATAATAATATATTCGTATGGAAGTTTTAGCCAAGGAAATATTCTCGAATATTTAAAGTATTAAATACATTCATAAATGTACTTTATTTTTTTGCGCAAATAAATAAAGTACATTTATGAATATATTTAAAAAAAATTTTTTCAAGATTTTGCTTTTCAAAATTTTGCTTTCAAGATTTTGAATTCAAGATTTTGAAATTCTAGAAAACGCTACCAACCCCGTTAAACTGCCTTTAAATCGTATTTGTTTCGTATGGAAAACTGTAGAACTATTAAAGGAAGACATGGACATCGACATGGGGCTTGTGTAGGACATCTGTAGCCTTACTCTCTATCACGCAGACAAATCATGAATGAATGGAATGGAAGTGAATGGAGTCCAAACATTAGGAAGTTATTGCCTTTATGAATCCTCTCAACAGTTTTAATAACCTTCTGACTGCAATTCGAGTTATAAAAAATTTTATGTGTGCCAAGAATATAAAAATACTAAAAATGTCAATAGTTGATGTTATATGCGATATCTTCTACTTACTTCTTCATTAAATGTCACTCTTGAAGGGGTTAAAAGTTGTGTGTTCCTTTGAACACCATGGAAATCACTGCTGATGACCGAAGTGTGTACAACCAAATGGTTTAAAGTTTAAACAAGGTCACAACAACAACAACAACAACAACTACAACTACAACTACGCCAACAACAGCCAGCGTTCGCTTTTGGCGAAAGCAGTGGAAATGCTTAAAATTTTATGGTTATGTTGCTGAGAATCACTATAAACGGTTGCCAACACAACGCCAGGACAAGTGCTTAAACCAAAGGGAGGGGAGGAGGCGATGAACAACACGAGGATGATGCTGCTCTTGTTGATTAGGGACAAAGCGATGCCGATGATGTGGAGCGATTTTTGGGTGTGCATGGAGGAACTTTAAACTGTACAAACTATGGCCATCATGAAGTGAAAGCGAACAATCCGGAAGTATACAGTAATGAAAAAAACACTAGAAGGATATTAAAACAAATAAATGCAGAAAAGATATGAAGAAAAGTGACATCAATGGTCTTGAGTCAATCGGATTTCAGACGGTTTTCACATATTAAAAGAAATAATAAATGAAAAATCGCGCCGAATTGAACTTTGATGCTTTGAAGCTTTAAGATGTATTAAAGCGATAGTCTGAAACTTCTGGCAACTGAAATGCCGCGCAACGGCAACTAAGCTCAGTGTAGATGTTGAGTCGTAGCAGGAGGGAGCCTTGAAAGTATCCATACACCGCACATGTTCACGTATTTTTGGCACCCAGCAGCACCTTAATTAGTGGGAGCTGTTCCGAAAAGGCAGAACAAAGACGACCCTGTTCCGTGCATTGTGCCAGAAAGCAGCTCTACGCTGTAATTGGGAATCGATAATGTCACCTTCTGCGCTGCTGCTGCTGCTGTTGTTGTTCTGTTGATGGTTGTTGACGATTTGTTCGACTGTAATGACAAGCATAACACATTTCCAACATAACGAAATGTCCATGCAAAATACGATAGTAAACAAAACAAACATGGATTTCATAACTCAACCGAATTACAAGACCTTTTCCTCAACCCCCTCCCCTCCCTGTCGCCACGCCGCCGAAGCTCAAAGGTTCAGACCAGGGCCAAGTGCCTCGTTTCGGACGACCTGCCTCATTCGTATGCAGGCGACGATTGGTAAGTGTAACGTCTCCGTATGATTTGACGGTAATGCTATTGACGTGACTGACATACGTGACCGAGCGTTGACACCTTGAGCAGTGCTGGAGTGTGGTGAGGTGCGTGTAGGTGCCGCAACGTGCTGAAAGACGCTATTCCATTCAGAAAAATCTGCAAATGTTCTGTCACAGGATCAGGTGATCAGGTTTGTTGGATTATTTACCCAGTTTTCAAGAAAAAACTCTCGCGAATTGAACTCTGGCAGATCCGAAAACGATTAAACACCAGTAGCAGCATTTTTAAAGGTAACCCTGAGCGACATCCAAAGTTGGCGATTAAAGTTGGCTCCCAACATAACAAACCTCATGTTTTAATACGAGCCGACCTCTCAGCGCGAAACGTGCCCGTGGTGAATGCGTGCCGTATCGAATACTTCTATGCTTCAAGTACAAGGAACGCAGAGAAAAGAGTATTTAAGCCGCCGAACAATTGGTAAGCTCCATCAGTTCGCTTTCGTAGAACCTACTAAACAAACCAACTCAAACAATGTTCAAATTCGTAAGTTTTGCGTTACAATAGAGTTTCGACTTAATCTTGTACTTCTTACTAAAACATTTTATCTTGTCTTGTGACGTGTCTTTCTTCTTCCAGCTCATCCTGTGCCTCGTGAGTGTCTTCGCTTTGGCCGTAGCCAAGCCCCATTTAGTTGCTCCACTCGCCTACTCTGCTCCTTACGCAGCACCCTACTACGCCGCCTCTTACGCCTCCCCCTACTACGCCGCCTCGCCTTATGTAGCCGCCGCTCCCTACGCCGCCGGGTACACAGCGTATCCTTACAGCGCCAACTACTTGCTGCGTTAATACGATGCAAGGACCCAATTGTTATCCTTGCCGATTCCTCCCAGGCTGACTCGCAGATTTCATACCCAAGGACTTTGTTAATGTGGATTAATAAATAACACTCGAATAAAATGATTCGAAAATAATCATCTGCTTTTTATTCGTTCTCAGTTGTAATCAAGGAATTCACTCTATCGTACTTGTTGTCATGAACTTCGGAATAGAATTGAATTTCCGTAAAATTAATAATAAGTTCCACTGTTGTGAGTATCAGTGGTGGACAATCCAAGCAATCGGTTTGTCAATAATGCGGCGATTTTTCAACAAGGAAACTCGCGCTTAAATGAACAAAGAACAATAAAAATCGTTGATCACGAGAGGGTTACAACAGGGGTTTATCCATGCTTGGGTCAGAATTTATTGACCTACTTTCAACCTTGCGAAAACGTCAATTCAATTCTGTGTGTGTTTCCGAGGCTTCCACAAAACTTGCCACGAAGTATTGCTATCGTGGTAACAATACTGAATCTGAATACTGAATAGCAACTGCATTGGATTCAGCGATAATAAACTCAATTCAAACATTTACTTTTAGCGTGGACATTCATTCAAGGACATTTAATTTCGGAGTCAATAAACCATAACAATAGAATGTCGCGATTGTGCGGCAAATTTTAATATTTAAACGCGTCCTTCGAAGGTCCCATCTAACAGTAGAGCTGCGGATTACCATCGGGCTCTGGAGGGTGGACCGATGCTGTCAAAAGTTGTAACAAACGGATGTGAATAGAGTACATGGAAAATGCATGGAATGGAGAATACTGATGCCATGCCAATAAATGGAAAAAAACCTGCCAATCTACCACAAAAAATCTGCCACAAAAAACCGAAAGTCTCCAAGATGCCAGCAACAAATAAACCAGAAGCAAGAATAGAATTGGAACTCGCAAGGACACAATACAAGAGAAATGAAAGCAGGGGACTGAAAGCAAACAAGAAGAAGAACAGCAGTGGGCGGTGCCAAGAAAAATCTGTTGCGACGGAAAACCCGTCATGGCCGCAGTCGATTCCCAGATCAAACAGAGGAGAAGCGCGCAAAAAACCCTGAAAAGCTCATTAGAGAGCTGCTGCAACTCCGAAGCAGCTGCTGCACTCAGGCGATGTTTCAGCGCGATGGAGCCGGCGCAGCGTAGCGCCGTGTGGCTCAAGACGGTCGCCGGTGAAGCGATGAAGTGCCGCAAATGCGGCTTTAATTGAAGCAAATTCAGTTTGCAACTTTTGTGTGGCGCGAACGTGCAGTCGCACTTCCCGTTCACTCGTCCGCTCACCCGCTCGCCGCCCCTGCTTAAGAGAGTCGGCCGGGTCACTTAATTGAACAACTAAAGGACAGAATACCAAATTAATTGCTTCTATTCCTTGTTTAGACAGGACTTGGTAGTTATTCGGGAGCACGGGCGGAAGTCAAGGAAACGGGCCGATCACCATGGATGGAATTTTAAGGAGCCCAATTAATTATGTAACCCGCGCGCTTCTGGGGATCCACACTGCTCTGCGATAACTCGGTGTGTGCTGCGAGCGTCAGACAAAGGATACGAAAGTAATGAGCTTTGTGAGTGGCAATAAAGTACGAAGCAGCAGAGAATAGCAAAGTAGTTCTTCCTGCAGATGTAACAAGTCGATGCTGAGGGGGAACCATCGGCTGAGGATGCTGTTGAGCCCCGCACTACACTCATCACACAATCATGGCATGGTTTCAGAGTCAAATTAATTATTGATTATAATTATACGTTGAAACCCGTGATCAAGATCCGTGATGTGAAAGTATACTTCGTTAAAAAACTACAAAAAACGAAAACAAACCATGGAAGTGTCAAGATTTGTAGGCTACACAACGCTTTGAGCTAATGACTATAGGAACAACTGCGACGATTATTCAATGGACAACTTTATGGACGTTTTTATGGACCGTATTTAGACGTCTCTGTGGACAAAAGAAAGATCCCGGGCTATGAAACACCAGCCGAGTGCCGTATGAAGTGAGTGGCGGATTTTTGAACAATCGCTGGAAGGTGTTGAGAGGAGTTCTGAAAATCGTTACTGATCTTGATTAAGTAACAATAAACAAGCAACTCTTGTGACCATCAGCCTGCGTTACGTTTCCGTCATCTGCTGTCACTAGTGATTTATTGAAAGCACAAATCGAATAACGAAACATCGTCCGGGGACTCAATGGAGCGCGTCAGGACGTCGAGGGATAAATCAATATTCCGGCAGTCAGCGGAGAATCATCAGAATGAAGAGGAAACATGACACGAATCACTGACGCTTGTACGACTTTATTGCCTCTTACATGAGTCATCATCGTTGTAGCGGATGCTGCAGGGGACGCAGGGGCTGCTGAACACTCCACACAGGTGTGGATGGCGAGGGCGTGAAGCAGCAGCAAATCCAAGCGTGTAGCATGTAATCAGCTTCAACAACATCCGTTTCCGCTACACTGACACTCACGCATACCTGCGTAAGCTACACGACACACACACACACGCATACGCACATAAAGCCTAAAAAATTATTGACTGTCAATACGCAAATGCATGCATTCCTGTGAGTGAGTGTGTGCGTGTTCACATTGAGGCGTAAATAAATTGACAGCAGCATTTTGCTTTTGACGATTTCATTAGTTGTTACGTCGTCTACGTATGTCACTACGTAGGACAGCGAAATGGCAACCAATTCGACATCGAACAGCGATCGAAGCGATGCCACTTCACCAGAATGTCTTTGATAAGCCGCAGATTGAAATACTTTGTTTCGCTTTATATATTTAAAGACCTTAAGGATTAAGAAAAAGAAACTCCACTTCGCTCTTTCGGAGCGCTATTTCTCGCTTGGTTGTAGTTTATGTAGGCCATCCATCAGATTCCTTGGGTGTTCGTTGCAAAAATAAAACCCGGGACGCAAGGAATGATTAAAGACTTTCAGCAAACAAATTAAACAACTCGCAGACTCTAAAAATGAGGGAGTCTCTAAAAGAATGGTGGGAATCTTAACTGAAAGCAGCTCGCGTGTACCACTCTGGCTGAATGAAGACTGCAGCAAGTTGCTCACAATGCAAGCAGCAGCAAACAGCAGCAGTGACAGAAACAGAAACAGGAAACGGAAGTGACTGTGACAGCGATAGACAGCGACACAGACACAGTGCCACCGGGAGACGTGTGCGGCAAGGGCCTCGTTCCCGCGACTTTGTTTGCTCCAACAGGCGCAACACTGCAGCAAAATGAGTAGCACCGCTGGAGCTGCAGCTGACAAACGGCAAACGGAGGGCGCAGGAGCCGATAACAATTTGACTTCCTTACAGTTATGCAAAGTGTGGGTGGGGAGCATCCCCGCCTCTGGCTTAAGTGGCAGCGCCAACTCGAGCAGCAAAATCGCAATAACGGGATACTGTTCAAATACCGTTCAAATTGAAGGCACTCTTTGCTACAGACGAAGAGCTCCAAGTGGCAAGTGGCACGTGGCATCTGGTATCTGGCAAGCGAGCAGCGGCGGCATTTCCTAGAGCCTAGAAAATCGCAATTTATTCGTTTGCTTTTCTCTCTCGCTCAGTCTCTCTTTCAACAATATGAGTTTTGCGTATGATGTTATTTATTAACACTTGCGAGTGGCTCCTTGCCGCGACACAGTTTTTGTATAGCACTCTCTTTATTATTGGTTGAACATGAAAAATTTACTTACCGTAACCAGCGACAGAAGCTTAAACGCATTTCTTTTAGTCACTTTTTCCCCCCTCAAGCGTCAACTTCCATAAACGCCAAACTTACCTGCAAAAGAAGAAAGGGCAGGCATTAAATATATTTAAATTTTAAATGTTATTTTATTGAACCTATTTAACCCAAAAGAAACCAGTCGATGGCCCGCCCTTTAAATGTATGTAAATCGATGACTTAAGCAGAAATTCGGGAGGAATTCTTATTATTAGATTCTTTTAAACTATTATGATTAAAGAAACGAAACATTTTATCTCGGTTCTGTTTCTTAAGTAGTTCATCAATAGGTTCTTGCAAGTGAGTCCCGCGCGTAGCGGAGAAGAAACTTTGTCAGTTTTTAAGCCCGTTAACAGAAAGGGCTCAGTAATCACTGAGACCGAGTTAAGAAGCTTTACATGGGGGCAAACTTTGGCAAAGGGCTCAAAATGAAGGAAAACAAGACAACTTTTAAGTTGCTGGCGTGAGTTTTATTCGTTGAGCGCCTTGCAAACGAGCAGCACACACGCTAAACTGTTTCTTGTTCGTTGCTGTTGACTTGGCGAAGTAGACAGAACTTTCTGCAAATTAAACAAAGAAATATGGCTTCAAATAGCTGCTACTTATAAAGAAGAGCGCCGAACAAGAAAAGCAAGAAGCAGAAGAAGGAAGAAGGAGAAGAAGAGAAGGTTAAGTGTGGCAACAACACTCGCAAGTTCAGAAAAAGTTCATTGGGAGGAAATCGAAAGCACTGGAAACTGAAATAGAATACATATGAAAGTATACAATATAAATACATACAACATACTGTGTGTGTATGTAAGAATATGTTGTATGATTGTTCAGCATCCGAGGTACATGTGTAGCTTCAACAAAAGCATAATATATCACATCATACAATATATCATGTGTTTGACACACAGCAAAAGAAGCTCGAGAAGAAGTCACTTGATTTTCGGAAGAATGGAATCCCCAAATACAGCAAATAAAATATGCAAATAGTGTGTCTTAAATAGTGCAGCCTTCATTCATTGAATTTCGGAAGGAGAGAAGATGCTCTGTCTTGAAAAACTGAAGGCGTCTTTATTGGCGGATGCCCCAAAAACAGAGGCTTCCTTCCTGCATATTTTATTAACTGTGTAAATATTCTAGACTCCAGAAAGAACGGTTCATCGCTTTGATGCACTGTAATCCTGCTTTCCTGCTTTCCTGAGGCACGTGACGCACATAAACGCAGTGTCAGTTGCAATACGAAACGTGACTCGAATGCACGCATCAGCAGCCGCGTCACTGGAAATGCAACGCTGGGAGTGCAACGCTGCCAAGCAAGCTTGATTAGCATGCGAAAACAGCAGCAAAGCAGCTACTGTAAGCGAGCAGTAGCTCATGAGAAGCAGGCGGCAGAATCCAAGGATGAGCAAAAGCTGGAGCCACGTAAGAGGCAAAAACAAAGTGAAGGAAACCAAACGCAGGACATGCAGAAATTAGATCGGAGAAATTATGCAGAATTTCAGCCATGATTTATTATTAATAAACAATAACATTAAAACCATCATCAATCTTCGAAAGAAATCGCTGGCGAAGGATTCTTTTCCTTCCAAAAGAAATAGCAAACTAAACCCACAAACGCAAGATTCTTGTATTTTCGCCGATTCTGCTGATAGACCCACAACTCCACAAAAATGCAAAGAATATCCAATAAAACGTCATCCATTCAGTGCTGAGCTTTAATTAGACAGACGTTCGGATGACAGGGAGCGGGGACAAGAAGAGGAAGAAGCAGAGAGGCCGATGGCAATGACAGCAACAGCAGCAGCAAATCACCAGCGACATGTTGACCTGGTTCAGAGTTGGGCCCATCAAGCAGCTGTTGTAATCTGAGGCTAACTACAGCAACTACAACGACAAGGACAAAACAAGGATAAGGAACCAATAATATACACAGACACAACAAATCGTTTGACTTGGCACTGGCTCTTGGGCGCTCTTATTAGCTGTGTGGCTGTGTGGCTGTGTGGCTGTGTGTGTGACCAGGATTATTCAGTGTATTTGGGGCTGCTATTTTGTCTCCAATCGAATTGTCGTTGGATTGCTGCTCACTGCCTGGGCTGGAGCTGAGCTCGAAGCGAACAACGGCAGCGAATCACAAAGCAAGGACATGTTTTGCCAATATTAGCCCAAGCAACGGTAAGAAAGCAGTGAAGCTCAAAATGAGAAACTTGCTAATGGCCAAATGTTCCTTGTCCCCTCAGGAAAGAGCAGTCAAGTCAAAAAGAAGCATCAGTTGAGCCTCATGTCTGGTAATAGACTTTAAAAGGAGCCGCCTTTAAATAGACCAACAAACAAACTTTAAAAATTCTTGAAGCACCAGAGGAAAATTCGGATTGTGTTGCATTGTTTTCAGTTCCTTTGAGGCTCATGAGATGGAATTTATTAATAATAAACTAGTTGCAAGTATAGAATCCCAATTAAAAGGCCTCTCATTGCGCCTCACGTAATAAATTCTTTGTTAGTAGCAAAACAAAGTATTAATCCACTGAAGTTTCACACCCGCCCGTCCGTGTGTCAAACAGGACCTCATTTAAATAGTGTCACTTCCGGTTCTGATGGTCTCTATATGTATATAGTACATATACAGCTCCCTACTATTCAATATGGGAGAAGTTATTCGAAATGAAATAAGTTAAATAAATTCGTTTTACTGAATAAATTGCTGCAAAATGTTTGTGTGTCTTTGTGTGTATGTGTGTGTGTGTTTCTGTGGGTGAGCACCAGCCAACACTTCTCTGTGCGTGCAACGGCAGACACTTCGTCAGCGGCAGCCGTGCAGTGTTGCCAGGTTTATTTTTATTTCATGTTTGCACACAAATATTATGCATAGTTTTATCCTTTGATGCCACACTCTTCGTCACCCACTTCAGCAGAAATACACACAATTTATGCATGGAAAGTATGGAGCACTCTCATCTTCATGTGTATAAAAAGTGCCAGCTTTAAGACTTTAAAATGTGTCCAATTTAACTTAAATTCAGCTCATTTAATGGCAATTTTAAGTAAAAAATTAGGGAGCACAAAAGCTGTTCTAAGGGCAGATCGGTAGACCAAAACAAGGGCCCACACGACAGGTCGGTATCCTGTTTTCTTGAGGTTGTATCTGGTCGTAAATGTCGCATCGACCTAAAATAACTCCAGACCCGTCCAAGTATGGATTCACGAGTTACTTTCTGAAAACGCTAAACCAATCACTCGAATCTTTGAACTTCAAACGTCTTGAAAACCAACATCTTTTGCATTATGTAATGTAAACAGCACCATCAGAGGAAGAGGAGGAACAGAAGAAGAAGAAGCTAATGCAAGCTACCGAGCAGGCATCCATTTTTTCTGGCCGATGGATGAGTTACTTAGTGAGCCACTTGATGCGACGCTTGACGAGTCATTCGATGAGCCACTCAAAGGGCTGGATACTCGAACAAGCTTCGCAGAGCAAACAACGTAGAGCAGGGAAAGCGCAGGGAAAGCGCAGGAAATGCAGAGAAGATGCTAGTAAAGAGAGCTTCGCTTTTTATTGTTCTTTCTTTGTTTGTAGTATTTTTTATTATTTGCGTTTGTTTTTAAATGTTTAATGTAAAAACATGTTCATGTGTATAATGTGTTCATTAAATTCAAAATCGAATCCTCTTCCTATTTAACGGAAATCCACGCGAACTGTTGAATCGTTTTATTAGTAATATTGAATCGGTAACGACGCGTATCGTTCTCGTCGCGTGTTCTTACTTGATTTCATTGCGTTGTCTTCTTTCGCACTCGTTCGCTTGTGATGCTGATGATGACTGTTGCTACGCGTGGTGTTGTTGCTGGTGTTGTTGTTGTGGTTACTGCCACAACTTGGATGGATCCGCTTCTGCTGATGTACTTGAAGATGCAGTTTCTGTTGTCGTTGCTGTTCTTTTTGTGCAGGTTGCTGACGCATTTTCAGCATCCTGCCAAACGAATGCTGCATACGCACGTGTGTCACTCTGCCGAATGTTCGTTCAATAAATCCAAGGAATCATCCTCAGACCATCTTCCCGAGTATTTGTGTGTGTGTGCGTGTGTGTGTGTCCACAGTTTCCTTCAACTCTTATTCTCTGTCGCTCTTATTCTCTGTCGCTTTTGCCGCTGCATAAATTAAATTCCGCCCACAGATAAATAAAAGGACTTGATTGCAGGATTTACTGCTGGATCGGATGCGGATGCGGAAGCGGATGCGCGGTGTCCGTTGTTTATTGAAATCATTTGCTTGCATAAAAAACAACATGCATCCATGCATATTTAAAATATTCACATTATAACCGTGTGATGCATGGACTTTGATGTGTTTTCATGTATTTAAATCGTGTGTTTATGACTGTTATATGCACACTATTTTTCCATCAATATCAATACAAGTTCAAAGTGCAAACAGTTCAACGAAACCGAATTCGAATAAAGTTCTAGCGATGCACAATCGAATTCTAATGTTTGTCTGTTTTCTATTCTTTTTCTATGATTCACAGAGCAGTTACCAATTTTGAAAATTTCTTTATTTAACTGTTATATTATAGCACGTATATTTACAGTACACTCGCGAACAGGTGAACACTGAATAAGGCGGCAATCCAATAAGGAAGAAGTTACTTTTTTCATTGACCACTCTAAAAGGTGAACAGCTCATGAAAGCGAGCGCTCCTGACGCTTCTACGTTAGTTTGAGAAGCCCAGGAAGGCGCTAGTTTCGAATATGCATGCATACTCTTAGGCGAACGCTTGCATTTCAGTTCGTTTCTGGGTTTTTTCGGTTATAGAACGGACACTAAAAAAGCCCATCGGACGCGAATAAACAAAAGCACGCAAACACGCTTCGAGGCAGACTGAGCAGCATTTCATGGCGTCTACGAGTGGCCGAGTGGCCGAGAGGCCGATGGGTCAGTTAGTCAATCGCATTAAGAATAAGCAATGCGTTTGGGAACAGAGTCAAACTGCTGGGTTGCTTCGAGGGCCCGAGTGCAACAGGACGGGACACACTGCAAGAACTGTGAGTGAGGGTGCACTAATACGATGTCCAGGAGAACTGATGATGACTCGGTGTGTATAAGAAATACTATAACTGCATGTTCATTCATACAATATTGTGTTGTACAAGAAACCTGAGCTGAAGTATTGCATTCAAGTATCTTATCCGCAACAAGAACGACGGGACGGACACGCGGATGGATGGCGTTTTTGTCCTGCTCTCGGCTGTTTTGTGGTGATCTACAAATCAGAAGCAGATTAAGTGTATGTGGAGGCAAACATAAAGATTATAATTCGATTATAATGGCATCAGGAAGCAGCCACGACCCACCAGACACTTGGTGACATGAAAGTGAAAGTAAACCTTCTCGGAGTGTAAATCAGACAACGTATTCGATAAGCTGCTGGAGGACAGAACGAGAGAGAGTGAGAGAGAGAAAGAAAAACGAATGAGAAGGACGCGTGGGTGAACATGAATAACGAAGCAGCTACCACCCTCTGAGCTACTTAACTGCGCTTGCAACAAAGCAAAACATGCAGCAGAGTTGCCAGGGTGGAGGAGGGAAGCGCGAGTAACTGCGGAACAAGTAATTGCGAGCTAAGAAATGACAGATAAGAATTGCCAACCACTCGAGAACGAATATTAATTTAAACAGGCAGCGCCGTCGTCCCGTCCCACGACGCAGCGTCTTCCTTCGCTGGCGGTTGTTAAATAAAAAATGACTGCCTTCCGATGCAATTTATTAATGGCGGCAGTGGCGACGATGGCGACGCTGCTGCGTGCTTCATCATTGTTCAAGTAGTTGGTTTTTTTCGTTGTCGTTGCAGTTGCAGTTGCTGTTGTTGTTGTGGATTTTGTTTGTATTCCGGTTTGATGCAGTTTTTGTTACGTTTACTCTTTTCACTTTCCAGAGCTCTTCCAACTGTTTTCGACTTGCTCTGCAACATACGGTTGCTTATTCTACATCTCAGAAGTGGACGGGGTAGGGGGGGGGGGGGGGTGCACTTAAACAGATGGAAGAGGAGCGGTTGAAAGTGCATTTAGTGCAGTCAATATAATTGAATCGAAGCAGGTTCACGGAAAATAAGCGCGTCTTTAAGGAATCCGTTCGGAATGACGCCCGCCCCTTTCCGCCAAGTCATCAATCAGCATCATGATGAAGTGTGCTAGTGAAGGGTGGGAGGGGGAGGGGGGGGGGGGGGAAGGATGGTTCAAGCGTGAAGTTGAAGAACAGCAAAATTAATTGAAAGTGTTCGCCGCATCTGGAGAATTGCTCGCAATTTCTTATCTGCTGCTGCTGCGTTCTGCATTCTGCATTCTACACGCTACACGCTGACAACCGCACAAGGTTCAAGGTTCGAATTATATGTGTCAAAGACAGACAGACGTTGTGTGTTCGCCGTGAGAGCAACGGGAGAGTGGAGCGGGCGTAGCATACTCTCTCGTTGTTGGGATCCATGCAGAAACCTTCTTTGGCCAAATCCGATTTGGCATAAATGCTGTTCCTTTCCTTTTCCTCTTACCGTTTCTTTTGTTGTTTCTTTCGCTGTTTCTTTGTGCTGTCACGACCACATATGCTACATCTACTATATATATATGCACCGCATATGCCAGTGATTTGAAAAAATGGCATACAAAATCTTATCATGTGAACAGTTGTTGTAAATGGTTCATTTATAAAGCAAGCTCATTTTTTCCCATGCCATTTTTTCGCTCGGTTGCTTGCACAGAAACAGGAACCGAAACGATATCAGAGTGAATCGAGCAAGAAATCTTAAATAAACAGTGCCATAGACGGGGTATTTTTTCAACGGGGGCTGCAAATATAGCTTTGATATATCTGCATACATTATAAAATATAATGTGATCCGTCTTTACGTGTTTCTAATCACCTCGACGAACTTCATCGACCCAATTTTAGTAGTTTTTACTATCGTATTATATTTCCAAGTAGTAATAACATGATGTCCATTCTTGTATATCATAAATACAATGGAATAAAACCTGCTATTTTACAAATGAGATAATTAGAACCCAGAAATTGCGAAAAGCACTATAAAGCGTCTTCGCTTCTAATCTTTGAGCAACGCGGGGAGGGGAAAGGGGCCTATTTCACTGTTCTGGCTCTCAGAAAGCGGTATAAAAAAGCATTGAAGAAGAAGAATAAATTTGCCAGCAACGAAGCACAAGTTTTCGAGGTCAGACAGAGTGGAACCAACAAATGTCATGGAGAATGCCGATTTTTATGCACATCATATTGAAACGCATACACACTCAAAGGACAGCATTCTGTCTGAGCCAAGAATGACGACAAATGAGCAAAATTTACTCAGCTGTCGAAAAGAGGAAAGTTTTTCGGATTTTAATATTCAATTTAATTTTTAAATATTAATTCGATAGCCGATGAGTTTCTTTCTACTCTACTCTGCTGCTGTGTGAAAGCTATGCACAACGTTCATTAAAATAAACTGAAATGGTTCTAAAACGGATCCGATTGATTGCAGCAACGCTGAAAAGCAGTTGCAACAACAACGATATAAAGAATTGACTGAACTGAAGTGGGGAAACATGTGAAGTGATATGAAATACATTCAAATTACTTTATATTCATGTAGTTTTCTACTTTTACGTTATAATTAGTCTTCAAATTGAATGAAGTGATTTGTTATAGTTTTTAGTCGGTTCTGTTTTTCAACAACGCATCTCTTCGGGTGTAGGGTGTCCATCATGTGGACATCTTTTATTATCAAACTTTTAATTGCTCTGCACTGAACATAACTTCTCTTTGGCTTTAAGTATTCTTTAGGTTTGAGTTTTAGAAAGCTCTGTACTTGTTGTTTCCTTCACTGCGTTTTTGAAGCTTAGTTTTAAATAATTTAAGCTCATTTGCTTAGTTCATCGTTTTAATTACGTTTGTCTAGCTTCAACTTTTGTGCTTTCGATCGGGTTACTGTAAGTTGGAGGCCACGTGTGACACTAAAAACCCCGGGAAAGCAACCTTTACTCACCATGAGACTGTGCTGCATACGAGTATGTATTAATTAGATCGACCACGCTGAATTTTAAATTTATTTCAGTCTATAGATGAGCACCCAACGAAACAAATCGAAAGAAGTGCTGAAAAACTTTAAGGCACAAATTTACCACTTTGAAGGACAAACGAGTGGTTGAACGAGCAACGAAAATGTCTAAAACAGCGACAACTATCAACGCAGAAGTACCGAGTGTCCAGACAAAAAGCGTCATCACAAAGAAGCACCACTAAATAAAATTAAATAAACAAATTGTAGTGACGAGTGAAGGTGGCTGGCCATTAATGAAGCCGATCGTCTGTCGACAGGTTGTTTGTTTGTCTCCTACTACGATCTGTGTGTCTGTCTGCCTGTCTGTCTGTCTAATGCTGGTCTCTGACAACGCGACACTCTCACCCGTTCGACGGCTCTCGATTTTAGCGCAAGGATAATGAATGGCACAGCGCTGGCCTTAACCGATATCTTACCAGGACTTTTTTTTTGTTTTATTTTTTGCTGAAATTCAGTATTCTGTAGTAAATCGTGGTCGAAAAACACAAATCTGAAGTTAAAAAAATTTTCTGAATTTTAGTTTTTTAAAAGGTATTCTTACCTGAACGTTATCAGCATTCGATAAATCGAACACTCAGGTAAGAATACCTTTCACAGATGAAGGGATGTTTGGAAAAAGGATTTTGCATTATATCAGGTGCGATACCATGTAATACTTTTACCGGCATAATTACATTTTGTACTTTCGAACATTTATTGTGTTTTTTGCACTTCTCAGAAATAGGTAAATAATAGTAGGTAATTAAAATTTTTATTGCGCTACAATGCAAGGTCAAAGTATGAATAAAAAATATTTTTGAATAGCTAACTCTCCACAATATCACAAATTACCAAGCAATTAAAAACCTGCCTTAATTAAGCAATTAAAAGTGTATCCAGAATAAACCTCAAATTTGCTGTTCGAATAATCAAACGCTGGTAAGAAATGGGTTAAGTTTAGTGCTGCAATTAGGCACAAAGTTGCTTCTTACTTTGATAATGCGACCAATGATTTTAAACTGAAATTAGAATCTCGAAGAAACGAAGAAAACGAAGAAAAGTTAAATCGTTTAAAGCGCGAAGAGAATGATGTTCTCCACGGGAAGAACCCAAAGAAAGCAAACCCTCTGAAATTAACTCAAAACTGTTCTAATTTTCGGCAGTCCCCTTTTAAAAATGGCTTAAAACATTCATTGCTTTTAAGTAGATGTGCCTTGTGTGTTATTTACTCCGATTTACTCTGTTCTTTACTTCTGCACGGGTTGCTCTCGCCTGCGATTATTTTTCGAGAGACTCCTCTTTTGCGGAGTGGCTTCGAGTAAATATCGAGTTCTTACCTTTGTACATCGGAAACTCGCCATCGCTGTGACTGTGACACAGGGTCATCGGTGAGCGGCTTCGCGTGGTGCGTTCAGCAGCCAGTGCTGAGGACGAGCGGGAGGAAGCCGTAAACGTGCGTCTTCGAAACGTAGCAGAATGTTGCGGCTGCTGCTGTTGCTGCTGCGCGTGTTGTTTCTGTGGTTGATGCTGACTTTGGGAGTTCTGACGTTGCGGCGGCTGGTGATGTTGTGGATGGTGTGGCTGCTGTTGATGCTGCTGGTGCTGCGTAGGCTGATGGTGATGGCTGCCCAAGGAAGTGTGATGCTGCAGCGGCGGATGCTTGTGTGAGGAATGATGCTGCAACGGAGGATGTGAGTTCTGGTGTAGCAACGTGCGTGCCGCTGGCTGTTGTTGTTGTGCTTGGTGTTGTTGCTGATGTTGGTGTTGATGTTGGTGCTGATGTTGGTGATGCTGTTGGTGGTGCAGTATATTGTGCGGATGTGTCTGTTGTTGGCGCTGCTGTAGTTGCTGCATTAGTTGTTGTTGGAATTGCTGATGTGTGGACTTGGTGCTTAACATTTGTGGCTGTTGTTGTTGGTGGGAAACTGCAGCTGCAGCCGCCGTGGTTTCTGTCGCAGGAACCTGTGCCGCATTGGGAACTACTAAAGCCTGCGTTGTGCTCGAAGGAATGCTTCCTGTGGAAGTGAGGGAGCCACCGGCCTCGTTCTTCTCCCATGGTCCGTTGTTCGTTGTGTAAGCCAGCTTGAGGGCTGTTCGAGGTGTGGTGATGGCTTGAAGTGTTCCTCGACTTAATGTTGAAGTGAATGACTTCTGCCAACCCGTCACAATGTTTCCACGTGCTATGAACTGAGCCAGAACACATAAGAAGACTCTCAGATCTCAATTAAAACTTTTGCTAGCTTCAATTTGCGCTCAAATTTAAACTGCGAAGTCCGGAAACTTTTCCAATTCGAACCAAACAAAACTCTTCAAAAACAAGTCGCATCGAGGGAGGTCATCATCTCGAGCATCAGTTTGGCCAACTCATCTCAATCGACATCCTCATGGTTGGTGTAGTTGAAGCGGGCGGACTGGCCAACTGAGCAGATAGCATTCGACGGCCTGCACGTCTGCTTATCAAAGACTTTAAACGACTCAAGTGCCAACAACAACTCACTCACTTATTTTAAGAACAAAACGAAGCCCGATTTATCACTGCTGAACCGCGAACAATGAACTCATAAATACTGCCCTCGACACTAGTGACAATTGTACAAAACATTAACAAACTCGTCCAAAACACTTCTCAAAACTTCGCATCAAGGGAAAACTTCAAATGTTCGAAATAACAAATATTTGCGTCTGTCCAAACCGTTGGAGCGCTGGAAGCTCTTTAATCCAACCCGGAGGCGAAAACTTTCGGAAAAATGAACTGGCCACACTTACACAACTCTTAAGCGTCCCCAGCGAGTCTGCAGTAGAAACAGCTGCTGGATACGATGCCGTTTTAACTCAGCGCCGTGGTCGCGAGTGCCTATTTTGGCAACTTGTGGTTCTACTGAGGTTCTTCGCAACTCTACACGCGCCAATTTTGTGCCCTAGCCGGGAAACTACCGCACAGGCGAAATCACGAAATGAAACTGAAACCGTCTGCCACGCAGAGGATGTATGTCCTTTGAGAACGACGAGGCATACATTCGGCAATCGTTTGGGCGGTGGTTGTTGTGTCGAAGAGGCTGGAACTGCCCACTCCAGATTAACAACAGCTTTCGAAGCTTTTGAATAGCGCGCAGACTTTCTGGAGAGGTTCGCAAGCAACCAGAGTCAACATTGAAATCAGAGCACTTTTGCTTTTTCTAGGCCACAAGTTTAATCTTCAGATACTCGCATGTTGTTTGCACCGCGGAAGGGCAGAAACAAATGAGTACCACTGTAGCGGTAACTGTCAATTACACTCGCTTGCGGTAGGGTTCTAAGGACGGTCGATTATATTTTTCAGAGTCCGGAAGACGCAGAGTTCTTTTACTACTTCGTTTAGTTAAGGACACTTTCGGAGTTTGTGAAAACGTATCATGTTACGAGAGTTTCTAATTAAACTTATTAATTAATGTAATTACTTAATTATAAGCAACATGAAGTGGTGTTTTTCTAGAATTTTTCCTTTTTCAAGAATTAAGAGCATCACAACAAATGAAATCGGTTGCACTTGCCAGCTTATTGGAAGCAGTTTGTGAATATATCTAAAGGAGTAGTTTGTCTGAAGGGAAACGAAAAGGGCGAGAGAGGAATAGGGGGAAGTATACAGAAGAAGGGAGGGAGAAAGAGTGAAGGAACCGGGAGCCAGTGGAATCCATACAATGGAAAGTAGCGACCACTTTCCACTGCGCGTAAAATAGGAACTTTTGCTTTCCACGAGAATCACTTTGAACTTTTTGCAGAACTCGAAAACACGGTAGAAAGTTGCGCGTCGTAGAGAGACAGAAAGACGGCGACGAAATTTTCCGCCGATTCCGCTTTCATTTGAACTCACTACACTCACTTGTGGTGGACGCAGCGGATGACATTTGTTACAACGATGTGTTGTCTGTTATCAGTGATAAGCGCAAGAATTTTATTGCGAGGCTCGACTACAAGCAACCACCAACAGGAGCGCAGGGAACATATGTAGTTAACAGCTGAAAACTTTCAGTTCCGTGTTTCTATTGCTTCGTATGGCTGAATCTTCAGAGCTTCGGTAGTCGTGGAAAGGAAATCAGAAGGTGTCTTGAGGTGAAGCCGTGGAGGCGGCGGCTTTTCGAAAACATTAGACTGGGATTACAGCGAAAGTGCGAACCTATTGAAAGTGATTTTATCAGTGCTCTTCTATTTAAAGCGAAGCTTCCACATACAAAAAATTTTAGATTATTAGCTTTAGCTTTAAAGTGAGAGAACTCGCTCAAAATTTAATTTAATACCAAATTCCGGGATTATCTTAGAAGCATCCTGGAAGTTTTATATTTCTCATACACATTTTCAAGTATGTGACAATATTTTGATAGCATGCGCCGACAACGTAGAATAGATTGAATTTTTATCCTTAATTGGAATCTGTAGGAGGAAAAAGTCTCTCCCAACTGTCGAACTTTAGATTTCTTCAAAACTAATTTTTTGGTCCTCCTTTTAATCAGCTTACTGCTTTTTGAGAAATCATTGAGCATGGAGATTAAGCGATTATACAGTCTTAGAGCCCACTCCACTTACCAGTAGGAATTCCGTAGGCGCACGCATTCGCTCGATCCGTGGACGGCGGTGTCCGAGGTACACCTACAAACAAACAAACGTAAACCAAATCAAATTTCTAACAAACACATCGAAACAAAACTACGAAAAACCTACACCAGTTCAACGTTAGAAACCCAGTGGGAGACAATGAAAAAGACACGGAACTATTTTGAACAACACATATTTTTATTATATATAGCTTCAGAAAGAGCCGATTCCAATAGGACAGTCGTGCCCGGAAATGCATAATTCAAAATTTTCAAAATTTTCAAAATGTGTATAAGTCAAGTTACAAAAACAAAATAAACAACAGACAAGAACTAAAATTTGACTGGAACTATTTTTGAAAATATTTGCTATGAGTACTGAGGAAATTTAGTTGTTTGCAAACGTTGGCCACGATTTTCAGATCATTTTGGTTCAAGTGTTGAAACATATTCTCGAACAATTCATTCGGTAGGCCCAGCAGCGATGGCCTGGGGCTGATTTCCAACACGGCCAGTTGGCGGTTGCGCACTGGCAAATAGAGATTCTCGCGCAGTATCATGCTCAGCTCGTCCAGTTTTCGGAAGCGATGATACACAGGCCTGTTGACGGGCTGAGTGTTCAGCACATAGCGCCCAATCGAGAGACACATGCTGCGACCTTCTATGGTTCTGCCGCGTGCCGGTGAAAGAGTAACTATGAGATAGTCACCGGTTACCAAGCAAGTAAGAAGAGCGTTTAGCAGAGACGGCCTGCATTTATACGGGACGTCGGCGATGTTGTGCAGTTGCATGGTGAGGTGCGATTTTGAGTTAATAGCCCTGAAGGTGGGTGCCTGGCGCCCCACAAACTGCACGTTCTTTGAGTGGAAGGTCGTGCTTGACGAAAGGCAATCTATCTCATCGGAGTACATTTCGAACTCTATCTGAGAAACAAATCCGGATTCTAGACCCACGCAATAGATGAGCAGTAGAAGGAGCTCCGCTTGCGTTAGATTGTCCCCTTCGAAATGATCCAACAGATGTTGTAGATGCAATGGTATAGAGTCGAGTGTCGTGTCAGCGAGCAGCAAGCACTTTTCCTCCATATTCATCAACGGCTGCGAAACGCTAACTTCGTTCGGTTTAGATGCACCATTGTCACCTGTTGCTGCAACGAAGCAAGAGAAGTTCAATAGATGATTTTAGTGGTGATTTTTAGATGAATTAAGTGGGAACTAAACATGTATGATGAAAGCATACAAAACTAGCTAAAATCAAACTGAAATGTTAACGATGGAAACAAACCTGCGTCAAGTAATTCGATGGCACAAAGCAGATTCAGCAGTTATACAGTTCATAGTTTCTATTAACACTAAACCAACAGCAAATGTTACAAGCAAAATGTCAACGATTACTTATGAAAATATGTTTCAAGGGAAAGTTTAATCACTGTTGGATGCATTTAACGAAAGGCTGTGGAGAGATTGTGACGAAATAAAACTAACTACGATACCGCAAATAATCGTCTAAAATTACTTCTAGAAGTTGCAAGGGATTTCACTTCAAAGTGTCTGTCGTTGGATTTTTTCATTTGAAAATGGTTATCATGGTAACAATTGCAATTCAATAGTTAAGAAAACTATTGAAATTAACCAACTAAGTAGCCAAAAAGGGTGTCTTTCATTTTCGCTCATGAACTCGAATCAGTTCACAGAACTGCAAAGGATTTCATGACCCAATTGATGGATGATATTCGATTTTTTCATTTTAAAATGGCTGTCGTTAGATTTTTTTCATTTGAAAATGGTTGTCATGGTAACAAGTCGAACTTAATTGTTATGAAAATTATTGAAAATTGCATATGAACTAATTTACTATAAAAGAACACATACTCGTATATCCCGATTTCAATGCTATTAACACATGCTAGTGAAATCGGGACAAATCTCAAGTGTAGCAAGCAAATACACATTATAGTAAGCAATCAAACGAAAATATTGGGAATCATCGCTGGGCAGCCAGTTGAACACTAGGATTAGTAAAATAAACGACCAAATAGTTTATTGAACAAATGATCTTAGTACATTTTTTGTTATTCAACAAAAGCTACAAATCCAACCATCACTCACCTTGTGCCCCATCATCCCTCTTTATTGACGTAGTAGCTGGCGTCGACCTTATATTTAGGTTCGGGGCATCATCCCCCGAAGCGTCACCGTCGATTTTTGGTTCTTGGCGAACTGCTTCATCGCTGTCGCTGGCCGGTATTCCTTCAATGTCCGGGAGTGATGTAGCGCCAGCTAGTCCCGAGTCTAAGCTTTCTTCGGATCCTTTACGATTCATTGCAATTAAGTTGGACAGATTTCGTCTTCTATCAAGAATTTGCTATTTTATTTTTTATTTTAACACTTGAATCCTCTTCGCAAAAGATTTCCTGAATTTTTCTGAATATGTAAATGTATTCACAAAATTTTAATGAAAATGAAGCTCACACGCTGAATCGAATTTCTGAATATTTTCTTTGCAAACTTGATGAAATCACTTCGATAATTTGTACAGTGAATATGCTTGGCACACTTTGTAGTTTTGCGTTTATACATTTATATTGAGTGGAGTGTGATCGTAGAACAGCAAGTGCGACGATGGTGATGGATGGACAATGAATATTATTATTTTGCACTTGTTATTACTTCATCTTCAACCGTAAGGGGCGTTTTTATTGTCCGTTTAGCACTTTTCACTTTGTCAACCTATGAAAACCAATGAAACTTACGAAATCTATGAAAACTATGAAAACAAGTAAATGCGAACCCTCCTTCTGACGGACAGCCAAAAAATTCGCAACTCCTGCGGATCGGCTAACAAACTTAACAAATTTTGCAAACTTGACAGCTGTCAAAAGCTTAACCACATATGCGAATTGAACAGCTTTTATTGCATGAAATGGAGCATAACTCCAAAAAAGTTTAAAAACTTCCTACCTATAGTTTTTATAAAGAAAAGACCATATTAGTCAAAGCTAACAATAAATATTTAAATTCGCAATAAGTGCAAATTAAATGTGAACACAGAAGATTTTTTAGCTTACAAAAACAGAGTAGCCAAGGAAACAGTTTACGAAGCTCTGTGAACTTCTGCAAATTAAAAGTTTAGTGTGCCATCTGTGTGTGATGAAATGAAAAGAATTATCGAATGGTGTAAACGTCAAACGATATGATTTTCGAACACACACGCACCATACTTGTGTACGCATTCTACACAAACGACACCGATTCAAAACGTTGCTGGTGTGAAAAGGCCAGTTTCGATATTTATTTCATCCTCCAAAAAGTCGTGTTGTACCTACTACTTTGCCAATTCTTTGGCCACACCATGGCGGCGACACTAGGAAGAATTTGCGGCTCGAAATTGCTTAAAGGCAGCTCTGCTCTTAGCATGCAGCAGGTATTTAAATTCAGAGTTCAATATAAATCCAGAAAATTGACTGAATTACCAAGAGGATGGCAGAATTTGCTACCAAAATTGTGCCAACAATGATTGGCTTTTCGACGAGAAACAAAGTCCCATATTGTCCCATAAGTAAATCGGTACATTGTCCAAGTATTAATCTTTAGCGAGGATTGTATTTCATTCCACGTATTCCATTAAAATGTATTTCAATTTCTGAGAAGTTCAGTCAGTACACAGAAGTTTTTCCTTAATTATGTAACCAAGAAAATTTTTGCTTGTTACCTCATTCATAGGTACTTTAGTGGCTTGGATTTTAATTAATGCTTTGCTTTGTATTACAGGTCAACAAGCTGTCAACTATGAAAGCCTGGACACCTGGCCAAAAGAAGGTAAGTCTGTGAAATGTTTGACGATCTTTTGAGAGTGCAAACATAACCTCAAAAACAGTAGAATTTCTATGTAAAGATTGTTGGGCTTTTGCTGCCACTGTTTGGGTGAGCGAAAGTTATTGGGTTATTGGTGCTTAAGTAACAGATAAAAACTTCAAGATGACCTTGCCCAAAAGTTTCCGTCCGAGATAAGTGTCAATGTATAAAGGAAGTATTCCAAGGTTTTCGCCAAATTGTCTAAGAATAGAATGTTTATAAGCTGCTTCAAGATATTTTGGAGTTGTGTAACTCAGCAAGAAATAACTTGGATTCTATTGGACTTTATTTGCAGCTCTTGGCTTCCATGGGTGTGCTTGCAGGCTGCGCAGGTGCTTTGGTCTTTGCGTTGGATCAGTCTGTCGAAGCATCGGGCACCGAGGCTCACCCAGCCACGATGCCCTGGAGCCACAGCGGCGTGATTGCCTCTTTGGATCACCAAAGGTTTTTTGATAGCATACACGAGAGAAACGCCGACTGAGTCTTAATACTTTTCGTACTTTTTTTTCAAGTGTTCGACGGGGATACGAGGTCTACAAGCAGGTCTGCGCTGCCTGCCATTCGATGCGTTACATTGCATACCGCAATCTGATCGGTGTCTCACACACCGAGGCCGAAGCTAAGGCTGAAGCTGAACAAGTTATGGTAGGTTCAAAATATTGCAATATATGCTTGGTTTTTGAAAGATGCTTTTTGCATTCCTCTATTGTAGGTGCGCGATGGCCCGGACGAGTCTGGCAACTACTTTGACCGACCCGGAAAATTGTCCGATTATTTCCCATCGCCATATCCAAACGAGGAAGCTGCACGTGCTGCAAACAACGGTGCCTATCCTCCGGATTTAAGCTACATCGTTTCTGCACGCAAGGGTGGCGAAAATTATGTCTTCTCGCTGTTGACCGGCTATTTTGATGCACCCGCTGGCATCATTCTGCGAGATGGACAATACTTTAATCCTTATTTCCCGGGCGGCGCCATTTCCATGGCTCAAGTTTTATACAACGAGGTAGCTTTACTTATAAAAAAAAGAACTCGCAGAGAAGCTTAGACTCCTTCCTTTTCTCTCGTAGGTCATTGAATACTCCGATGGTACTCCACCAACGGCTAGTCAGCTGGCTAAGGACGTGTGCACTTTCCTGAAGTGGACTTCAGAGCCGGAGCACGATCAGCGGAAGCAGATGCTCATTAAAGTCTTCGTAATCCTGTCATTCTTGACAGCCATTTCCTACTATATTAAGCGGCACAAGTGGTCAACATTAAAAACACGAAAGATTGTTTTTGTACCCAAGGACAAGTAAATATCTAGTACACACCACACACCTCTTTGAAACAGCTATAAGAGACCATAGAGTTGACATCAGTAACACAAGCAGGCAACTATACCAATGAGTGCAACAATTGGAATGACATCGGCCATCTAATTAGCATAATTGTTTTAATATCAAATATAAATTAGAATTGTCGTCAAAATAATTATTAATAAATATTACTAAAGATGCAAACTGAACAACCGCACAGTTTGAAGCCAAAACAAAAAACATTTAATTTATTGATTGAGAAAATACGTTACGGAAGATACGATTGATTGATTAATAATTACGACCCCGGCTCTTGGCTATCGAAACATCAATTCGATTCACCAGAGAAACCCGTTTTCTGAATATTCATTTAATAAGTCTCACGAGGGCACGGATCGCGATAGAAGCAAATGTCAATTCTACAATCAACAATTAATATGTATTTGAAAATTACACAATTCAGCTATGAAATTAATCTACACTAATCGTAATTCGGAAGGCGTCAATTGTAATTCAGTAAATGATTTTATCATGTTCTTGATTTCTTCGCTATTTGATTCCACAAGATTTATATTCCATGTGGATGGTTTTCCCTCATTCCAATTTATGCTTTCTTTTGTTGTATTTTTTCCTTTTATATAATACTGCTTATTTATTTAATTAGCTCTCTGTTCAACTCTGTTCCGAGTTGATGTTACTCTCGCTTATTTATTAGAGTTGATTACGCAATGTTTGCGATTCTTAATTCAGAAAGAACAAATAATGTGTTCGTTTTGAATTTCAATGAATTTTATTTACGTAAAATTGTAATATATAATAATTAAAGGAAAGAAGAGATTTAAATAAAATAAAGCAGTGAATGCTTAAGAAATCTTTTGTTTTCAATTCATTGACATTGTAAATGAGAGCAAGAACATAATTTAAAGTCACAATTTTTAAAAGCCAGCCAAATGCATTGATTTTGAATGTAAGTGTTTCTTAATCACAAACTTCATTGAGCTCTCTCGTTCACAGACGCTTTTTCTGCTGAATGCTGATCTCTAAGACTCAAACAATAGATTTTTCTCTACACACGTGGAATAGAATACAGCGTTTTTCGCCAATAATTACAACTGTTGTTTGACAATAATATAAACGAACTCATTACTCAATAATTTATATTGATATAAAGTCTTCAACGTTGCACTGTTGCTTAACTAGTCGAGAGGACGACGAGAGACGAACTAAGATATTACATGATTCATTCAGTGTGTATGGATTTAAAATAAGCATTGATAATAACATGATTTAATGCATGCATTTCGGTTTTTAAATTTGTTTTCGATATTAATAGTTTTTGTCAATCATTTTTGTTTCTCTTTTTATATTTGTTGTTGTTGATGTGGATTTCTTTAGTTAGATTTCTTTATGTTTAAGACTGTGTTTTGCATATATTTTTAGATTTAAATGTTAATTTAAATAATTGATGTTTGCTTTTATTAGAGAATATTAACACGTTCTCGTTAGAGAGGACGAGCGGCGGCTGCGACGACGACGACTACGACAACGACATAAAGAATGGTGACAACTGAATAAAAGCTGCGCGACCGAAACAGCTACAGTCAATCAAAGCGGCAGCGGCAGCAGCAACAGACGAATCAACAGCGATGGTGAACTAGAAACATGTGCCTTCTGGTGGTTGCGCCAACTTAAGATTTTCTTTGCATGTCATAATTCTGCGTATTTCCTGAAGCATGGACTTTATAGTGTACTCACGATTCCATCTGGATAGCATTGGAACTAATCTATGGTCAACCTATTGAATGCAAGCAAATACAAGTGTTAAACATCAAGAGTGAAAGCACTGCACTTGAGCTTACCACGCCATTACTTTGATTAATACAGTTAATATTAATTTTCGTTAAAAACCGAAGCGTGGGAGGTTCATCCGGATAACGTTCATTGCATTCAATTTTCAGTGAATACATTCTATTCTCATACGGTGTCTGGAACGGTTTAAATACAATCAATTAGTTTCACATAGAATTCCATCAAAAGTGTGTAATGTGCTCGTTCTTACTCTGGGAGGGCCTATGATCATTCCGATCCAGTATGTAAGAGTCATGTCGTCATCGTTTTCAAGGCCCCACGAGATGGTGCCATCGCCCACGCCTTTCTGGCCCTGATCTAGTTCTTCCAGCAAGCGGAAATTTCTGGGAACCACTGGAGAGTAAATTTTAAAGATTTATCGCATTTTAAAATAGGTAAAATATTAATTTTTCATTACTTATTGCATTTCATTGCATATTAAAGAAATAATGGCTAACATTGCATGCATAAATTTGAATTAAAGTAAGTATAATTGAATGATTTAGTTATATAGTGCGACCTCGGTCAACGCAACACTCGATGAGGGCAACTCCTCGATTAAAGCAACACTTGAGTTACATATTTACATTGTTGACTCAGTTAACGCAACTTTAAAGAAAAATCTACCTCACGGCTTGACCCTTATTTTACCGTTATTTCTTATGAAGTTATTATGAAGTGTGATAAATTTACCATCAAACAGGAGAAGCGAATTTCTCGAAAAACTTGATAAATGAACATCTGTTAAAGCAATATACACAATTAATTCGCTTTAATTGTTCGCTAGCAGTCATTAATTGCATCAGTTTCTGATTATATTCGGGAAAATGCGACAACTCAGTTTCAGTTGATGAAATCAATGACTGGATAGTTGAAAAAGTAGATAAGCACTCCAATTCTGCTACACGCGAAGATCAAGCGGAAGAAATGGAAAGCGCAGACGAAAGCTTTAAGTTAAGGCAAACGCCGCAATAGTCCTTTAACACTTGCATTTAGTCGTGTGAAGCGACGGGCATTGCTTTCAAAACCGTTTTGGTACTTGTACCATGTAAAATGTAATGGAATTCAGTCCAAATTGCCAGATTACTATAAAAATCACTGAACTAAACCTTAAATCAACGTACCCATGTATATTTTTTACGTTATTTAGTCGATTTAAACGCAACTGTAGCAATATGAACGTGTCATTTTACATTCGACTTTTATTATAGATTGAGGCTCTTGGGAAGGAAAGCAATTTTTGCAACTACTGCGGTTTCTGCAACTGCCTCTGTTCCTGTTAGTTGCGTTAACCGTGGTTACATTATATTTTTATTTAATCTTCTTACATTTTCGTATTTCTTTAATATTGATTGCTTTTGTTTTCTTGAAAGGCACTAAGATCTTTTTCAGCTAATTATAATACTAATATATTATATTTTGTATTAAATTAATGTCTAACATTAAAATGAAATAAATATGTCTTAAAGGAAGAGTAGAAGTTCGTTCATTCGTCGACGCCCTTCATGGCTGTATAAATTGAATATTAATATAAACAAAGCATTACACAAGTCGAGGAAAACATCGATAACGATGAATCAGTTTCGAGTTTCAAACATGCGACTGTAGCAAGAGGATTGCGTGAATAAGCACACAAGAACATGGGCGGCGCAGTGAGAACCGAGAGGGTGCGGAGGTATTAAGCAATTTCAATTGATGCAAACCCATGCAACAGAAACTCGTTAAAAACTATAGATTACAAGACGAAGAGGCAGGAGGAAGACTGAGCGACACCTTCTCTAATCTAATTAAAAAATATATATTGAACATATTCTGTGAAGAGGGGGCTAAAGAAATATGGAATTTAAATCGCCACAAGGTAATGGCCAGTTATTCGATCGGAAGTGTTGACTCAACGAACAATCAGTGGTTGGATGTTGAGCTTTCAGAGCAATGAAGAAAAAGGGCGGAGCACGGAAGTAATATCCTCTGCACACTTCTTAATCATTTAACGGAATAAACTTTGCGAATTTTCCTGTCGGATACATTATTTTACGATCAGGAAATGCTTCTGTGCTCCGCAATGTTTTTCCCGTCCGGGTTTGTCATTCACTTGGTCATTCGCTCAGATTGGCAAAAAACCAATTACTTTTTCACTCCAATCGTCCATTTTCACAGAAAAATATATAAACTGCATGTAAGGAGAATATCGTTAGACAGTTCAATTTTATATGATCTAAAAACCTTCGCAAAATATACGAAATTTTCGACAATTTCTTACCAACACCGGTGCTCGATGGAATCGCCATTGTGGTTTTCGCTATTTTTGTTCTGCCGTCCCTCGCCGATTCGTGAACACTGGAAATTCGCCGCAATCGCTATGCTATCGCCGTCTTTTTTCCACAAATGTCTACACAGCACCGTTGCCAATAACGTGCTCTAATGATTTCTCTGTTGCGACGACCAACTTCTAAAAATTTGTAGCTAGCTCGCTCACTCTATTGGCTGTAGCTCGCAGCACCAAGTTACTTCGAATTCTCTAAAAAAAATAATGTTGCAAATCATTCACTAAATTAAAGTACCGGCTTTAATTCCAGCACGCCGAAAAGTAATTCATGCTTCCGCAAATATTGTATTTAATTAAATTTTTAAACTACATGAATTCTTTTCTTGCGGCTACAATAATCACAACTGAACCTTTTAGCTACCTTGCAATGTCACCTCTTCCACTGCCAACTTTCGAAATTTTAGGAATCAATCAGAAATGCAATCAGAAGATTTTGTACAATTTCGAAATGTCAGCTGGCTGCAGTTATAGATCTCATTAAAACGTAAACGTACTAAAAATCGTGCAATTTTTCATAATTTTTCATTCCTTTAGGTTTCTCCGAAAGTCGTGCAACGATTATGATGAATATAGAAAATTACCTTTAGTTTCTTATTTTCGACAAACTTACGGGTCAATTATACATTTTTTAAATAAGTAAAATGTGTACTTATTTTACTTAGACAAATACTTTACTTAAAAATATTTTTACTTACAAGTATTTAATGAAAAAAAAGTACTAAATAAGATAATTAGTGTATTATTTGTCTGTGATGTTAAGGTAAAGCAAAAGGTAAATAATGAAAATTAAAGCAAAAAAATCTTGTTTGAAATTTCTTATCTTTCTTCGAGGTGTTTAACACTGCTTGTAGCTATAATTTTTAATGGAAATATTTGTAAATGAAGATCAGTAATGAAGTGCGCAGAAATTGAAGTGCACTGGAAAATTGCTTCTCGTCGATATTTTTTATTAACATAAAAACTTTTCTTAAACATCCATGGCGCACATGCTCAATATTTATGGGACGAGTGCCCTTCCGTCTGGACAGGATCCAATCCAGTATTAGCCTTAAAATATTTTAAAATTCCAGATCGCTTTGGTCACACATTGTAAATCTTTAAAATTTAACTATTGTAAACTGAATATATTATTGTAAATTGAATTCATAATATAAACAAAACACGGATGGAATTGGCACTAAAACAATGACAAAGAGTAGCTGATAATTTTTAAATAGTCTTCATCGACCACAGGTTTAAAATGTTACTTAAAATAATATTTAAGAAATTCTCCAAAATAAAAACCCACAAATCCAAAAAAATAACCAATTTCGAACATTAAGGCAAATGAATGGCAACGTTAGTAGTTGCCCCCCCCCCCCTGCAATTCCGGAAGGACTTCGAAATTTTATGCCATTAAAAAAACTAATAATTGGCTAATGCACTAGATTTTTGCATCTTTATCATTAGAACTTACATGTAATACACGGATAGAATTCACATCATGCTTCTTTTCGAGCATCTTAGCTCGATTCCAGATAATTACAATTGCCACCCTTCTATAGTAACTCACCCAGCCAGGGATGCTCTTCGGAATCTGCATAATTTTCGTCGAACTTTCATCGACAAGGTAAAATTTCTTCTCCATATTTTTTACATCATGTTACACAGAATGTACCAGAATTATTTGCTATTCTTTTTAACACTCTCCTCTTCAAATACGCTAACCTTTTTAAACATCTGAAACTTTGAACTGAAATCTGAACTACTTCCCCTCAGAAACTCAAGAAGCTTCAAAACCTCTGTCTCCTACATCTGGGTACCGAATCTAGACTAAGGGACAAATTTACCTCAATTATAACTGCTCAATATTCTCTTCTAAGCGCTTCAAATTATAAATTTACAACCATTGAACATATTCATTATCATTTCTGATAGCCAGTCTGTCCTCATTTCCGTACTTGAATCGCAATCGCACCCCTACATCCTTGTAATTTAATCTGTCCTATAGCACCTAGCTTGGGTTTCATCACACATTTTCCATGAGTAACCACCCATGGACACGGACATAGAGAGCAACAAATGCGCCGATTCTATCGTTTCAAATCACGCCATATCACTCGCGCCTCAGTTCATGGCCGGCACCTTTACTCCATAGCTAACTCCTTGGTTCAAAGGCTCATCCGTACCACACTAGATGCAAAGACACACTAGATCTACACCAGATACAAATCGAAAAGAATAACCCCTGTAATTGAGGAGCTATCAAGCCTGCCAATCGCCTGCTCTTTCACTGCCCAGATATTAAACCATCACTCTAACACCCTCAAAATCTAAATTACACAACCAAAAAGCGTTCAGACTCAACTTGTGACATCTACTATCTTTCTTTCTTTACTTAATAAAAATTGCAATAAAAATGGCTGATAGAGCCTTGTATGGATAAATGGATGGTTGTACGGTGAGGGCATTTAAATGGTTCCATCTTAATCATAACTTATGACTATTCCAAACGAGACTACTTTCAGATTTTCTCCATCGGGGAAGTCTTCATCAGATTATCTTTATCGGTAACAGTTTCTTGGCCAAGTGTTTTTATAATATGCTGACCCTCTCCTTTTTGCAAGGTGTATGCATGTTTCTTGTGTCGAATTACTATATTTATAGCTTCCTTGGAAACACCCTAGTATTTTACTTACATGTAAAATAGTGAAACTGCTGTGGTTACCAAACTAATAAAAGTAGTCAAGTATCCTTTGTAAAACATTCTTGTTTAAATCGTCTACAACAGCGAACAGAAGTGAAACAATTTAAGCAAGCATAGAAATTTTCATTAAACTTCAATTTTTGTAATATTTGTGGAGCATAAAATTTAATTTGTATAGATAAATATTTTAATAAAAAAACGAAACTGCAAATTTAATTGATTTATTTTTATAATTGATATTGTAAACGGCAGCACAATTGCGAAAAAAATGGCAAATTTTCGTTCCGTGATCGTCTTGGAGAAACCGTTGCAGCACTTAGCTCTATCGGATTGGAACTCGCGAGTTAATCAGCTGGGTCACGTAGCCGATGCAAGGCGCAAGGAGGCTTTCGACATACGTCATAGTTCCCGTACGCTAAGAAACGAGACCCGCATCGAAGGTGACTGGACAGCACATGAGACCAACGAAGCGTTGGCTGATCGGTAATACTCACTCAATTCTGAATGTTTTCTCAAAAAGTATAATAATTGAAACTCTAGAATTTCGGAGCTAAAGAGATGGCGAGAAATTATAACAAAAACGTTTCACCGCATTGAGCGCGAGATGGACTTGCTGGTCCAAGAAAAGTCATCAACGGAGCGCGAGTTAGAGGCTATGCAGACGCCCATAGCTATCATTGCCGAGTGCCTAACGATGCGCGACTGCCGTCTGGGTGCAGAGATGACCTACGACGATGCCGACACAGAGATCAAGAACGAGTTGACAATTGTAGAGAACAATCAGCGACTCCTAGCTGATCAATGCCAGAAAGCCTGGGAAAAAATAAGTCGCTTGGAAGAGGTTAAATTCAGGATTGGACTGGAGATCAACAACAAAGAAGAAGCCGAGGAGCTAGATAAGGGGCAGCTAGAATTGAACAAGAGTGCTGCAAACATCACTTATAAGACGGAGCCGACTAGAAATCCAAGGAAGTATGTAGAGGACTTTCTTTCCTTGTACAAAAAATTTCTAATATAACAAGCTCATTTTTTTTATAAAGCTCGTGTACATATACAAGCTGGGTGAAGCACACAAGCACCATGAAGCAGTTAGCTGAGAATGAGTTGGCCGATACGTACGCCATTAGAGAGGCTTTGTTTGTGTGCCGCGAAAAAGCACGTAACATGTTAATCTCGCAGCAAGAACGCGCCGAGCACACTATACGCAAGCGCATCTTTGAGACGCAGCGCGCACGCAACGAACTCCAGTGGCAGCAGATGAAGGTATCTAGTTCTTTGTCGATTGACTTCCGTCATAATTTCCTTTATTCAACATTGCTTAGATGAGAGAGGAGATGGAGAAGGCCGTCTGCGAAATCAAGGTTCTGGAGCAAGCCTTGCGCGACAAGACTGACGGTTTAAAATTAGCCGAGACACGTCTAGAAAATCGAGCGCAGCGTTCTGGCATGGAACTCTGTATGGACGAAGCACATGTTCAACTCTGTTTGGAGGTCGAAAAGTTGCGCACCATACGTAAGCGCCTCATCGATAAGATCAACGAGTCTAAAACCAACTACAATCTACTCGAGGCCCATGCACAAAAGATTGATGTCGACCTGGAAAATAAACAGCATTCGTTGATGACCGATATACGTGCATTGGACTTACGTCAACGTCTCAAGGGTGGTGAATTTGCCCAAAAGACGTCGCCTAGTGCGCAGACCGAACGCAATATAATGCTGACGAAGATGGAGGATGAAATACCAAGGCAGTAAATACTACTAAATCTAAGATTTCCTTTTATATTAGGACCCACTTTCGAACGTTTTTTTTCGCATTTCAAGAACTTCATTCAAATCGTGTGTAATAAATTTATGTGTTTTTAACGCAGTATAGGGCTTTTTATTCCTGCTACGGATTAACATCGAAATGAAAATTAATTTCACCTTCTGCTGGTTTGAATTCCGCAGACCAACAGATACTGCTTTGGCTTTGCTGCACCTCTTTCGCAGAGCTAATCAGATGCACGCCTTGACGCACAAACATGTCCCATTTAATAAAAGCGCCTGGTTGTATGGCTTGGGTGGGCCCCGTGCTCACAACTGCGTCGATGCTCTCGTCAATGTGCCAATCAACCCACAGCGCTATACCGTTGCAAGATCCAGACCTTACGCAAATAAAAAATAAAATTATATGTGGATGTATTTTGATTAATTTTTCACTGTTAAATACTCTTCAATGCTAAAAGTTCCCCTCGTTGCTTCGTTTTCAAGGAAATTGGAAAACGTAATGTGCATAATCTGCTTAGGAGTTGCCAGCGCTCTGCAAGGATATTCCCAAAGAGGTTGCGCCTCGACTTTTGCATGAGCCAACATCATCGAAGTCTAAAACCAACGACTTAGAGAATCACAAAGCAAAGTTAAAAATTAATTAACTAACTTACATCAACCATCTCGTCGAACCGAGTCAAATCAAAGCCTTCGCATTGAGTCAGAGGCGTACGAATCTTATGCAAGTCCAAGAACTCAACTGGCACTGCTAAAATGCATGCCGAATGTGGCGACACTTGCACAGAGGCTGGAAGTGGATGCTTGGTTTTGATTTGCTGCAGCAACGTGCCAAAATAGAAATTGTCCCAAGGAAGGATAGAAGTAAAAAAATAAGGCTCCGCAAAAATGTGAGTCAACCGAGTTAAGGCGGGTGCTGCCAAATACTTCAACTTCTTAATGAATTCAACGTTCGTTAAATCGTTGTACTGCGCCAGAGAAGTCATAAATCGATGTGAGAGATTGTGAGCCTCATGGCAAATGACACTGGCAGCGCCCAGCTTAGCAGCGGACAACCCGAGCAGACAACCATCTCCTAAAACAAGCACATTCGAATCTTTGTTAATGGACTCTTCCAAGTACCTCAGGTAGCGTTTGTTACGAGGCATTTGGTTCATTTGGCCGATGCGGCTGCGGGAATAAGCAATGTGCCAGCCACATATGCAGGTATGACGCGGCACAGGTTTCAAGCTATCCGAGTCTGCGAGGGGAAATGCGTCGAACCAGAGCGAGTATTCGTCGTGATTACATGACAGTGTAAATTCAGATTCCGGTGCTGGTAACTCAAATGGCTTGGGTATATAATAGATGGCCTGCATCCAGTGGTCACGCCAAGGCACCACATTTGCAAGTGGAATTCCTTCAGATTTCTTTTTCGAAAGCTCAGCCCATTCAGGATGTGCCCAAAATGGCGCACAACTCAAAAGTATTTCACCTTCTGGATCCATTTTGATGTCCCACCAGTAGAGCACTAGATCAGCAGAGCCTGCAGCAATTGACTTCATGCGAACATTGCGATTTCTACATGTTGGTCTCGCCCGCTTGCTGCTGAAATCAAACTCGAAAACAGGGTTTGGCGTGGTCATTGGACGAATTTGTTCTAAAGGCAGTTGCGACAACTGCAAGTCGTGCAGCGTTGCCTCTCCCTTGCACTCCCGATTGTCCGGAGGTGGCTTCAGAAGCACATGGCCATCCAGATCCGACAATATCTTCAGAGAGTTCCATTGTGCAGCCAGGGGGGACTGCGCCACCTGTGCGTAGCAAGTGGCACGTGCGGGTACACAGATGACATCGTCCGTCAGCAACTCGTCGTGTGCGTGATTATAAATGCCGATAGCGCCCTCGCCTATCAATTCTGTGTCCAGTACCTCAGTAACTAAAAGGTTCGCCCTACTCGGTATGTCGGCTGCAGCGTCCTCCCCCACTCGTAGATCGGTCGAACGCTTCTTTATTAGTTTCACTTTATTCTGCATGCCATTGGAAGCCAGAATTTTTTCAGCGCAGTGTGCCATTGGCAAAAAAGATTCACAGGCAGTTACACTGTCAGCTCCTGCAATAACCGCCATCATGGACAAGATGCCGGTGCCAGTGCCAATGTCGAGTACATGCGCTTTTCTTCCCTCTGCGTGCATTTTAGCAATCACTTTCCGGAGAGCCGCGTAGTATTTATGATTTCTTTCCCGGTCGTGCAGCATGTCACCAAATCCTGCGTTAGCAACTTCCTGGTGGTAGTCGTAGTCATCATTTCGAATGTCCCAATGATTTCCTCCCGTGATGGGATTAAGCACCTGCTTGAATATTGCCATATTTCGATTAAGCGTCAAAAGTCCCTTCCTGACTACTACAAATAATCGAAACTTCATAAAAACAATACCACTCAAAAAAATACAATTCGAAATCCGGTTGCAAATTAGAGATAAAGAACGAAACAATTATAACCGACTGGATGAAAATCCGGTTTTTCAATTATTCCCTTTTGTGATATTTTCGATATTAGTTTTCATTCTATTCAGCAATTTTCAATTCATTTAAAGCATTACGTTTACATCGACATCATCTTTATTAGTCCTGCTATATTTATGGTAAATAGTACCGTAAATAAAACTCCGATTACTATTCACATTAACGAGTAATTGATTTCACGGTTAAATAAAGTGCAACACTGAATGTAGAATTTTTATGAAAAGTGCTACCAAAACGAAACAAGTATTTTAGAGAAATGGTTTAAAGGTATGATTTAGGTTTTTAAAGGATTTAAGCAGTCTTATAATTAAACACACGAAAACGAAAACACTGAGGGAACTAAACGAAATTTGTTACTCTTTCAAAGTTTTACAGAAAGCCTAGTTACAAAGTTTACTATGTATGAAATATTTTAAGCATTTTTCTAAGCAAATTTTGAAAATGCAACGAAAACACGTCGTTTTCTTTTGAGATTTGATTTCGGTTTTGTTATACAGAACTGTCGAGGCCACGAAAACCATGAAAGCACAAAACGAAATCAGCGAATTTCGCTTCGTGTGCTTGTCCATTATAAAACCACTTGGTTTTTAAGGTTTTAACATGCTTTATTTACTGACATTTTACCAATGGGCATCTAAAAGTTTTACTACTTTTTCAATTATATCGATGTGATTTGCATGCAATTGCAATCTTCTGTCCACATCGATCCACTTAACGTTGGTTGCATCGTCACCAGCACACAACTTCAGCGCACCGGCTTCTGTTCCAGTTGTATCGTGGAAGTTGTACGCAACCGTTTCCATCCAAGCGTTGTCCGTATTGCGAAAGTCGTCCACGTAGCCTCTATAAATTTCGTTGCCATTAGCAAAAAAGTCTTCAATCCTTGTTTTATCATCTTCAAGCAATTAAACTCGCAATAAAAACATGTAAAAAGCCGAATTTTGAGCTCACAAACCAAAACTGTCTAAAGCTTCTTCCATAAATTCACGCTTCAGTGTGGTGCTTATCAGTTCTCCTGGATCTACCATGCCGCCAGGTATGGCCCACATTTTATTATCGCGCCGCTGTATAGCAACTAACTGCAGAACCATTCTGTAATATTTAAAATATTTCGCATTTAGAAAAAAAAGTGCAGTTTGCATTCCACCGACTTTTGTGTGTCGGCGTTTTGAACTATATTTCCTGAATCATCCCTCTTCCACTTAGTGACAACGGGATCAGCAGCATGATTAGGACCCCATCGACCCAGCAAACCACGCCCTCCAATACCTGTTCGGCCGATTGGGTTCAATGGGACACCATTTTCAATTCTATAGGTACCATTATAAGACACGCGGTTGACAGGACCGTCGAGTTGCCACCACTTTGGTTGAAATGTGCTGCTGTTGAGCTCTTGGTCCGCCCACGACTGTCCTTGAATATGTGGGGACGTATACTTAGCAGGCGCATAACTAGGATATGGACTAGACCAAAAAACGCAATCATCGGGGACTGGGAAGCGGCTTATGTTACTCTTGGGATATAAGTTATTGCGACAGTTTATGTGTTTGAACACGCCCGTTTTAATCACTACGTTAAACATTTACGAAATCAACTTATTCAACAACTGATTATTTCGAAAATAGAAAAACAGCAAACAAAAATTGCAAATTGTGACATTCGCGAATTTCGTGATTGAAAGTGATTCAATGAGCGGTGATGCCAAATCAGTTTACAAAAAAGTGCAAAACATGCTTTTGTTTCTTTTCTATCATGACAGTAGCGATGTTATATAAAATTATATCATATATCTCACGGACAATCCCACAGAAACTACGCTACAACTCACAGGAAATGTTTACTGTAGTGAAAATGTTTCATATTTAAGTTTATGAGAATTGATAGAATGTTATAATTGATTGTCCCGCTCCTATAAATGTTATGAACTTCGTGTCCTACAGCATAAAACTAGCAACAGCACAACAGCAAATACTTGCAGATTGCGAAAAAAAAATTCGCAAGAGTGAAGTTTTATGAGCTGGCGTTTGTGCTGCTGATAAAAAAACTGACGTCGAATCGAATAACTTTCGATTTTCGGTCAAGACGTAATGCAATAACAACATTTTCTATATTCAATTAGAATTAAATTAAATTATTTAATAGTAATTATTAATTATATTATAGTATCGATTTCCGAGGTCGATTTCATTATTTAATAATATAATTTTAATATAAATTGATATCTATAATAATTATAATTTATTTACAGTTTGTGATATGAATTTTCGTTTAATTATATGCATATATGGACATACATACATATGTATATGTATAAAACCAAATTTCCGGCCAATTTTCCGATTTGAGCCATAAATATAAAAAATTACACCAGAGAAATTCTCTCATGGGAGAAATATATCATCAGAAATGTCATTAAACAGAATAAAAAAAAACAGAAAGAGTGTATATATACTTCGACCTGGCCTCAGTTCATATACCCTACACACGTTAGGCGTGGCAATGGTCTAAATTATACCATTTTTAATCCCAAATAGCCAAGCCTGTGATGGCAGAGAATATTTGTGCCGAATTTCATGACCATACTTCTATTCATTCTACTGTAATCGAGCTTTATTTAATTAGTGGGCGGACCACGCCCATTTTAGGTAGTATGTTTTGGTCCAAGACAGTGTTCTCGTGAATGAAATTGCCACTTCAAATTCGGCCTACAAGTTGAGAAACAAGCTAAAAGCATGGATGAATTTATATATTCATTATAAAAGTAGGTGTGGCATTGGTCCCATTTTCCCCATTTTGCAATACCAATAAGTTTCTGATGATAGAGAACATTCGGGCCAAATTTGATGAAAATATCTGCATTCGTTCGTAATCGTGATTTCCACAGACGGAGAGACGAACTCAGAAGGTGAAGCTGATCAAGAATATAGAATATATGTACACTTTTTTGTATGTCACGGCTCCTGTAATGCGTTACAAACGGAAGCACAAAGTGATTACACCCTCATCATTTCGTGTGTAGGGTATAAAAATGAACAGCAATTTAAGTCCGATTTAATTTGTCTGTTGATTAATGAATGTCCCGGTTAACTCAACAGGAAGGTGCCATGTTTGAAAATCGCATCATATTATAAGTGGCCTAAGTCATATATTTTTTGTTTCGAAATAATCTCAGAGCTCTAATGTAATAGACTTTTGTATTCACACAAAAGAGTTTTGGAGTATTTGATCGGTTATGTTTTAGGAAGACATTCTTATAGTTTGCAGCACAGTGTTAAGTACACTGAAATTAAATGTGGTCATCGACTTATTCACTTCTATGGAGATTCTTATCAGAAGAAGCATATCGAAACACAGCAGGGACTCAAACGCACACATCTAACAATACTTCGTTGCTGCGATGGCAGATTAATAAGATGAATAAGAACAAAGAGGAGCACATTTAATTCTTAAGTCCATTTCCGGTGAGTGAAGAATTAAGTTCCGAAATGAGAACCTCAGACACATTCTACCAAGCATCAGTAGAATGCGACCTCGCATCAGTCGCAATCATCAAGTCAAGGCGTCTAAAGCTTTGTGCATTTTAGGCGAAGGATGTCCACGATGAGGTTCAGTGGTCTTGGATTATTGTTATTAGTGTCAAAGATTGTCATAAGTTCGCGTTTCAATTTATGTCTGTGTTCAAAGGTTGCTAGACGCTATAATGTTGTGATGATCTTGTTCGATGATCTGCGCCCGGCTATCGGCGGTTACGGCGATTCGTTGGCACAGACTCCTTACCTCGATGCATTCATGGAGGAGAGTCATTACTTCACGAGAGCTTATAGTCAGGTAAGTCAGTGCTGGAGTTGGACTAAGCAGGCACCATGCAATACTGAGGCGTACTCGACTCTTCAGCCGCTTTCTGTCCTTTCCAGCAAGCTTTGTGTGCTCCTAGTCGCAATTCCATGTTGACCAGCCGTCGGCCGGACAGACTGCATCTCTACGACTTTTACAGCTACTGGCGTACATTTGCTGGAAACTTCACTACACTGCCGCAATACTTTAAGGAGCACGGTTACTACACGTATGCGGCGGGTAAAGTGTTTCATCCCGGCATTTCCTCAAACAACACGGATGATTTTCCACTGAGTTGGACGGATCGTCCGTTCCATCCTAAAACTGAAAAGTTTATGAACTCTCCGGTTTGTCCCGATGGTTCTAGAGTACTGAAGAAGAACCTCATCTGTCCGGTGCATCTGCAAACGCAGCCCTTCAAAACACTACCAGACATTGAGTCCGTCGCCGAAGCAATCAATTTTGTGAAGTCGCGCGAAAATGTCGGAAAACCATACTTTCTAGCTTTGGGATTTCACAAACCCCACATTAACTTTCGCTTTCCGAAGCTCTTCTTGGAGCGATTTGCTCTGGACGACTTCTTCAACTACACCGAAGGAGTGTACAAGCCGTTTGACATGCCGAATGTTGCGTGGAATCCATACACCGATGTTAGGTCACGAGATGACTTCAAGCACCAGAACATTTCGTTCCCATACGGACCCATTTCCCAGGTGCAGGGCGCCCAAATCCGACAGGCTTACTACGCCTCTGTAGCCTACGCTGATGATCTATTTGGCAAGTTCATGGAGCACATCGACCGGGAGAACACCGTTGTGCTAGTGACCAGTGATCATGGGTGGTCTTTGGGCGAGCATGCCGAATGGGCCAAGTACAGCAATTTCGAAGTAGCTCTGCGTGTTCCACTCGTCATTCGCAGCCCGGAATTCCAGCTCATCGGGAAGGGTAAAGCTATACACACAATAAGTGAGTTGATAGACGTATTTCCCACTTTGGTGGACTTGGCGCATTTGCCGCGCCTGTCCACTTGCAACAGCACTCGTTCGTCCAGAGACGAGTTAACGTGCACCGAAGGCAAGAGCTTGTATCCACAGCTGGCGGAGCAGCGACCTGCCACAGATGGTTTAGTGGCTTTCAGTCAATACCCACGGCCGGGACTCCAACCGACCAAACATCCGAACAGCGACAAGCCGAAGTTGCGAAACATTAAAGTGATGGGCTACTCCTTGCGTACCGAGCAGTATCGGTATACTTTGTGGGTGCGTTTCCATGTGCAGAACTTCAGCTGTGGTGAGTAACTCGCATGGCAGAAGAGTGTCTGGTTTAGTGTTTGCAGTTGTAATTTCTGACAGATTGGCACGATATCTACGGAGAGGAGATGTACGACCATCGACTGGATGCTGACGAGTATATGAACTTGAGTGGACTGCCGGAATTCACGCACATCCGCATGCGACTGAGAAAAAAACTTGTAAAGGCTTTTTCTTAATAAATATTTGTCTTAGGTATTTAAACGGATTTGACTTTTATAATTTAAAAATAGATTCATAGATGGTTGGAAGAAGTAGATAAAGAAGAAAGCCCTCTTCGCATTTCCGCAAGCCGTCCTGTCAGCTTTTCGGTTCCTTGAATCCACTACGGGAGACCGTTTAATAAAAATAAGATTGAATTACGTAAATAGTTAATCATGTATCGCTTAGAAAGATTGGAAGTTGGCTGCGATGGCTCCAAATGTGTTTGCGGAGGTGCAAATTTATCTACGGAGGGGTAGATGGCGCTACTCTCTAACGGGGGCGAGAGAGAAAGCCATGCAGAAGTTACATTAAATGCTCTTTCTTCTGTGCTGTGCAGTGAGATGCTTCAATACCAATTGGCAACACTTGCTTCTAACACTCGGCCTGATGAAACTTGCGGGCGGCATGACTTTGAAGACCGGCCCAGCTTGACAGATAGAGACATCAAAACTGTCCTCCAAAGACTAAAACAACACGAAATGCACGAGGGTTTTGTCAAACGAAGGGACAAGTTGACAGTGCTGACACGTTTTCTAGAGAGAGTGAGAAAGAAGTAGAGAGAGAGAGAGAGTGAGGGACAGAGAGTCAACCATAATAAAGGCGAAAACATTACGAACTACAATTGTATTTGCCGCCCAGTATCGAGTGTTCGCAATCACATCGCTGCCCAAGGTACGAATCAGACAGAAGATGAAACAGAACATATGAAGCCTCTGGCAATGCTTGCATTAGAAACAACCTCTGTCATCTTCTGCTGTAAGGTGCAATTTACCGTTAAGACTAACCAAATAGCCGAACAGCAGCCTGGCAGCTGATGCCGCTCCAGTGCGTTCTGCGTTTCCGTTCTGCTCCAGATGTCGGCTAGACAGCATGAACGACTACAACAACAACCGACAACAGCAACCAGCTCAACATGTGTGGAATTTAGCTTAGTTCATCATGCGGTTATCCCCTCATTCCTTTGGAATCCCAGCCAGCCAGAGCTTTTGTCAACAGACACATATTCCCCGCGGCTTCACTTCCCCCTCCACCGGCCTATCATTGGAGCACTCTTGCCAGCAAAGCCAATTGTACACGTTCCATTTCCGTTTCGAGTGGTTTCTCGAGCTGGTTGCTGAGTGGGATGCATCTCAACGGAATGCTCGAAAACACAGTCTAAAGACCGGCTGGCTGGCTGACTGCCGGCTGTTGTTGTTGTGCGCAGTGTCTTTTTGCCGTTGTCACGTCGGGCATCCGATGTATGAGCATCTCGCTGAGCTGCCTCCATAGACAAGTAAAGCTGCGTTCCAAATAAGGATGGATGGATCCAGTGGATGTTGACGACTCTGAGCCGAGTTATTGCTCTTGTTGGTCGGATGGCATATTAAAGCAGCCGAAGCAGCTGGCGTGTTGCTTGGGGCGTTGCTGTGTTGCATGTTGGTTGTCTGCCAAAGAAATCATATAGAAACATTGGCAAAGATTTCCATATAAACGGTGCTGTTCTTATTAACCCATTATTGCCCGCACCAAGAATCCGTGATTGGATTTTGATGAAACTTTATACAATATCTTAAAATGGTCTAACTAAGACAAATTTAAAGTTTTAGAAAAATGGTATTTTTATTTTTGAAGTTATGAAGTGTTAGTTATATTTGATATATGTACATATGACTCAAAATTATAGGAATTTTTATTTAATGCTAAATTTAAAAATGAATTGAATTTTATTCAAACAATTGGCTGGTATATAATGGATGAAAGGACATACATACATACATATGTGTATATTGTATAAAAAATTCTTTTTTTGCATTTTTTTGTTGATTATTGAAAATTTCATAATTTTTGGACTTTGGGCACGTAAACTCAACTAATTGATAAATGGGAGAAGCTACAAAGATTTCCTTCAAATTGTTTTTTACAAATAGTTCATTCTACAAGAACGTATAATAATATTTGTCATATGTAGCTTTAGTCTGGATGTACGCTTAATTAAAGAGGTGGTAAGTAAAATTACCGGTTGGGCCAAGACAGTAGCCAACTCTCTGGGATCCATGAGCATTAAATGATTTCAGAGACTTTTCCAGAAACATTTTGTAATTATTACTTGAATAATGATGTATTTCCGGATTGATTATTGTGCACGATAATGGACTTTAATCGACCGATGGATTTTTATCGGTCGTTCGTTCGTTTTATCGAGTCAACTCGTTGCTCGTTGCTAACATGGCTTTTCTAACCAGAAGCTCTTCAGTTCCTCACTCTATGACCATGTGTCGAAGTGGGAAGCCGTCGCGAGGAATTTCGATAATCCTCGGTGTAAACTGGGTCGTTGTACAAAACAACTTGCTTCGTATAGACCACTGCTGCGATCACTGCCTTTAAACGGTCACCGGCTCAACCGGCTGAAACGCTCAACTCACGAAGCTCGCAGTGCGACAGCAGCGACGAATGATGAAAAATTCAGTTAAATGTGAGTTTCAGAACTTCCCACGCATCAGCGTTTTGCAACAGCGTGACGCCCACACGCACTCACACACACGCACACACACACACACACACGCATAGCAGTAGCCGCTGCCACTCTTTAGCATCAGATTAGATCGATAGGACCGAACAACGGCCTTTCTTACAAAATGTAGCAGGCCAACACTGCTAAGAGTAGTCTTAGAATCGACGGCTTCTACGGGCGCAGAATGAGAGCACTGCACGTCATACTCGTACGTGAAGCGTTCATTCATCAGTCGTTCCAAGCAGCGAATGTTGCAAATAAAATTAAATTAAGTAGCTTGAGGTTTGTGTAGAGACAAGCGTGCATTTGAATGTATCTTGTCTGAACGTGTTTAAGTTCCACCGATAAATAGTTGGAATGGTAACTCCAGTGATGACTCCTGCCATGCAACTGCAGTCAGTACAATTATCTCATTCATCAGTATTCATCAGTATATAATAAAGATTTGCTCGGTGTGGGGCAAGAAGTCCTTCAAGTAAACGGATCAAAATCGGAATACTCTTCGATTTCGAGGTCGTACCTTAAATCTTAGAGTAAAATTTAACAATGAAAACCGAGTTATGATGTGATATACTATATATGTACCTCGTGTGGTTTTTCTGAGTACTCTAAACATTTAAATCTTGGTTGGTTTGCCTCGAAAGAGTCGACAGAGCACCAGAATCGAGCTGCCGCGTCTCGGTGGCACGTGGCTCGTCAAACCAGTGCGGGGCACGCACGTCCCTCCAGCCAGACGGACTGACGCATGGACAGACAGCAAGAAGGTCGTGCTGGACCGTATGGGCTGAAATCTCCACGAAACCATGCTAACGAGGTCTTGGCGCGGAGAGCAACAACTGCGATCGTCATATTTTATGTCAAACGCAAGACAATACATCAAAATCTTCTTGGCATCACTCGAGCTTCAGAAGTGGTGCGCAGAGCTCACAAAAGAACTGGATCAGCTGCAAACGGAGCATCGTTGAGCCGCGCTGAAAGGAAGCGAATAATCGGTGGACGGGCAGCCACAACGAGGCGAAGGTACAGCGAGGTACAGCGAGGTAACTCGACCTCAGCACACCTTCTTCGCTCCCGGCAGTGCGGCTGGAAGTGGAGTGAAAGAGTGGCACGGTTCCATGTGTTGATATCCAGCCGAGTGCGCAAGAGCAACGCGCGCTTAATTTTAATCATTTCGTCGTAAATAACATTCAATGGACTCGGGTTCACGTTGCTTTCTGTGTTCTGCTCGTTTTGTGCTTCGTGGTGCCCTGGTCCACCCGTTCGGAGCTCCCAAATTTGAATTCTTATTCAAGAGTTCGAGACGGACGACTACAACAATAAATTCGGGGTCTTAACGTCTTTCTACGGCGTACAAGCGAACGCAACGCAAAACAAGAGGCACACTTGAAGAATCCAGTGTCCAATTTCTATAATCTTACAGCGAACTATCTGTCAGTCCGACGGTCTGACCCTCCTTCCACACTCTGTAGCGTTGTTGTTGTTGTTTCTGTATGAATACCTGCTTAGCACGCGTTGCTGGTGCTGCTTCTGCTTCTGCTTCTGCTTCTGCTGCCCTCCTCATTACGTTTGCTTTATGTGTATTTTCTTAATTTCGCTGAACTCAACCCGATCATATAATTTTATACATCCGCTGCGGCTTTTCTCAGTGGACTGATGTTCACCATGACCATCACCATCGTCATGATCAGCAACAGCAACAGCAGCATCTCGAAGCCATTCTTAAGAGCTACGCTGCCCAACAATCTGGCCATTTTATAGGTTCAACCATGAGAGCAGCAACAAACACTGCATATGATGCGACCATCCATTCCGGTCCACTCTCTGCTTAAGCGTGGTCTACAGTTTTCTCCATTCCGACGCCCTCCGACGCCCTCCGCCCCCTGCATAGCCCACTGCTTCGTCTGACCGTTCTTTTATGGTTTGTCACGCGTTAATGCGTGGGTTCATTGTGAATTCTTCGTATGGCTGACTGACTGCTGGTCTCGCTTGAATCTAGCTCCAAGAATTTAAGTCGATGCTGAATGAACGTGCTGCTGGATGCTCGAGTGGATCCCGAAGTGAGTAAGTTTGCAGACGGATTCACAATCACGTTTCTCCTAGCTCGCTGATCAATGAAATCGCCGATGGGTCCACTCAACTGAATCTATTCAGTGGATCAGAGCAGCACCATTAAAATAATAAAATTCCAAACTATTCTCATCATATTATCCACCATTATCCACAGTTCACTTAGTTTTCTTTTGGGGAATGTTTATTGAAGGAATGGGAACTCGTAGAACATGTAACTCGGTGCAAATTTCATTACACGAGGAGGTGAACGTCTTTCAGTAAAAACTAAGGTTGAAAAATGGAGTACGTTTCGTTGACCTGCTAAGAATTCGATGATTAGACGAAAATATTCTGCAATCGACTTTAAATGAACGATAAACGCGCCAAGCTGGGAAATTAGAAAGTTTGCATGGTCGCTTATGTAATAGTAAACCGCGTATCAGGTGGCAAGCGCAGTCTTTTTTCCGGTGTAAGAATCCATTAAGAAACGCCAAATGAGTGAAATATAAAACAATACTTCAGAGCACAGGAAGCAGCACTGCTGTTGCATGGCATACCAACCGAAATGTCGATGAACAAATTCAATTAATTAATATATATGGCTTACCTACTTGTGCGCATTCATGATAATCGAAATGCAAATTGCGACACAGCAGCACCGACTACAGCCGGGGAAAAGTGTTAGTAGTGGTGTGTTCAATGGAGAAAAAGTCATTTGGACTGTTAACGACGATTAACAGCGGGGAGGAATGCATGAAGCAATGCGTTGGAACTGCTGGCGAAACGCGGTCATCGATTATGTTTCACACCGAAAGTGTTCAGAAACGGCGCAGACGGTGGTTAGGTTAGCGAAACCAAGGGTTGTGTTCCATGCTAAAAATGTAATATTAGAAATACTCGTAATAAACAAAATCCAAAAATTCTAATTACTACATAATTATATTTATTTAAATGCAAATGTACCTACACACATATATACATATGTATGTACATACATACATACATAGAAATGTACACAAAACGGTGTAAAATGAAAAATATTTGATGTGTTGATGTGTTGATGAAATGGCTTGTATTAAGACTGATTTTGTAATTAAAAAAAATGTTAGTAAAAGCAAAAAGAAGTGAAGAAGTTCTTCTTTGAGGTAATATTTCAGAACATATCGTATTTGTACGAGATTAACTACGGCTAACTATATGCTAGTACGCAGATTGAAAGACGTGTGGAGATGCTAACTTTTTCATTTCGGTGCATGCAGCCGATTTAGCATTCAGTACTCGACGTGTCTCTGCACTGCACGATGAATTTCGAATAATTTCACGAATAAAATAACGATAATAATTAATTTGTATATTAATAGAAACTCATATGTCACCAAACAGCACACAGCCACACCGTAGAAGACCTAAAAAGTGAAAAAGAGCACACAACAACAACAACAACAACAACAATAACAACAACAATCACAATACCAACAATTGTGTTGGTTGGTGCCTTGTTTGAAAAAAGTTGTTATTTAATATGCGTAACGCAATCGCTTTATAAATAAAATATTTTATTTGCTTTTGTTATTGTTATTGTTTGTGTTTGTGTTTGTGATTGTGTTTATGTTTGCGTTGTTGTTGTTGTTGTTGTTGTTTTCGATGCTTTGATATCCACTCGTAGAAATAAAAATACGTACGAGTACGATTACGAGTACTTCCATTTGCAGGACCGGAAGTAGTACTTCCTCTCTCGACTACATACACACAGTACGTGTGTGTGTGCGAGTGTGTGTGCGTGTACTTTTGGTGTAGGTCCGTCCGTCCAACTGTGAGGGCGGCTGAGGGCGGCTAAATTATCGTACTTAAAGCGCAATGAATGTTCGTTTGACAAACAAGGAGCACCACTGAATACCGTATGTATACCAACGGGTGCTTTGAGATGGGGGACGGTCGGTCAAGGAGCACCAAACTGAAGTCACAGTAAGGATATCAAGACGATGTGGCTACTCGCTCTCCTGCAATCGGCATTTCCTCAGGGGGGCAGGGCGTAAATCGATTCTGGAGGTGATGCCAAGCAAGACACACACTTCTGTGTCTGCCACGCCTCCTTCAATGCGTTGCAGGGGCAAACAAAGTTGATGTAGCCCACCTCTTCGGGTGTGGAGTATAAAAACACCCACAAACTTACTGCCGCATCCATGATCCATGAGTCTCTTTAGAAATTCGCTTGTTTTCACTGAAATTTCAGAGATTTGAATAATCTTGTGAGTTGATTACATGTTCAAACACGTTTTCGTCCATTTAACTGTAGAAACTGATTGTCAATGCAGCCGAGTTTCATTCAAGTGGATTGAAGTGAGGGAAGAACAAGAAGAAGGAGCAACTACCACGCCATACAGTCACCAGTCAATGCCTCTGACAAGCGTACCTGATGTTGTGTTTGTGGCAGTTGTTCTCCTTGCCCCGTGTTGTTGTTGTTGTTGTTGTTGCTCTTGGTGGCAACACTGAGCGACCACAGTCTCCACTCGTCTCCTAGATGGCGCACCATCTCATAGACCATCTCATAGACGATCGTCATGTCAGTCACAGACGCGAGACCTCGAGTCACGGTCGCAGTCGTCTTCGCGACTGGAAGTTCTGGAAACTGCCACTCGCGCCCGCCCTCCCGGCCCCCGCTCGCGACGGCTCACCCACACACAGCCGCACCAGCACACCGTTTGCGCCAAGTGGACGTCACCGACGGCGCCGTGTTGCGGGCTCACCGACGCGATGGAGTCTTCACTGCTGCTGCGGCTCGTTCGTCCTTTAAGGTCATTAACGTTAGCTTTTGCGCTCTCGCCGCCTCTCTGCGCCTCCACACACAGCGGAGGCTTCACTTGAGTTGCTTGCGTTGTACTTCGGTGCGCTCTACTCTAGCTCATTGACTCCGGGCTGAAAATATGTCAGGTTTGGAAGCACCGCATCGTCGCAATGGCGGGAAGGAGGAAGGGAGGCTTGTTTCAAAGCCATTTCAAACCCATTTCGGAAGTTTTGAAAACGTATTCGGAACTATAAGCGACTTCTTGAATAGACGCTATTCTGGTCCAGCAGAATGGGTTCGAACGCAGTTGAGTCTCTTATTGCCCCGCCCCCCCCTCCCCCTCGACGAGCGCAAGTGTTCGTCCCCTGGAGCCCCGAGGAACCTGTAGCAAGTCTGCTGCATCGGCACAACAGCACCGCTTTCGAAGCTCATCTCGGGTTTTAAACTAATTTTTGTTTGTTTGCTTTTTTGTTTGTTTGTTTGTTTGTTTGTTTGTTTGTTTGTGCCACGTCATGGTTTTGGCGTTGTTTTTTTTGTTTCTCTTCTTCTTTCGTTTTCCTTTATGCTTGCTGGTTATTTGAAGACATTATTTTTTCGAACTTCGAAGCGATATTCACATTGTTGTTGTTGTGTTGTTGTTGTTGTTGTTGTTGTTGTTGTTGTTGTTGTTGTAGCTGCTGCTATTATTATTATTACTTATGTGCTTCACACTGTTCGTGTTATTGTTGTTGTTGTTGTTGTTGTTGTTGTTGTATGTTATGAAGTCGGTTGGCTACCGTAATACGCAAAGTATGGCGGCCACCGCACGCGTCCGCCCAGCGAAAGCGATTGCGCGCCCGCGAGTTGCTTGCACAAAAACAACAACAACAATAACACGAACACGAACACGAACAAGAACAAGATAAAATACAAAATAACATGAAGTAATAATAACAGAAATAAGAAAAGTAAACCACATGCAGCCAGTCTTCTGAGGATGTGTGAGTGTTTCTTTGGGTGTGTGTGTGTGTGCCTCTGTGTGTGTAAGTGTTTGTGCCTCTGTGTTTGTGTTGTGTGCGAGCGGGATGGCGCGTGCTAATGCGACGTTAAGAAGAACGAAACACTGCGGGCAGCAAATTTTGAACCTTATCTTAAATGCGTTGCTGCTGTTGCTGCTATTGCTGTTGTTGTTGATGTTGTTGCTGATGTTGTTGCTGTTGTTGTTACACACTTAAGTTGTTCTTTAAACTTTTTAGTCTTCCTTCATTATTTTGTCGTCGTCTTTTGTTGTGTTTGTTGTGTTTTCTTCAAGTTTCGCTGTTTCATGCGTCTCGCATTTCATTGTTTTCATTCGCTGTCGCTGGCGTTTCTCTAGTTTCACTATTTACTCAATTTTATGCTAAAATATAACAAAAACATACACACACACACACACACACACATACACACACAGCAGTTGTTGTTGTAGTTTCAATATACATACCATATTTTGTAAATTTAGCCACCTTTTGTTCTTGTGTCATTATCTGTATGTTTTGCTTATCGAAAGTTTACTCTAAATCGTTGCATGCTATTTCCGTGATACAGTGTACCACGATTAGTACGAGTTGTTGTTCCTTGTTGTTGTTGTTGTTGTTGTTGTTCCTTGTTGTTGTTTACTTTACGATAAGCTCGGCCATATTCCGATGTTGTGACTTCTTGAGCACTTGAATCAACATCGCACTCGTTGATGTTGCATCGGCGTCGTCTTGCAGCCGCGTTCTCGGCTTGCATTCGGAGTGACTGCTATCACACGATGACCTTGTAAAGGACATGCGTGTCAGACTCTGCTCGGCAACTGCGACCGTAGCCAGCCAGCAGTTGACAGTTAGACAGCCAGCACCCTACACAGCACCCCCCACAAGAACTGCTCCAGCATTTTTATTCTACATATGTAGTTCTAATGACGAATGGACGCGATCAGTTCGAATGAAGGCTCCAGTAGACATCCTTGTGTGTCTGTCCGCCTCACAGTGATTTTGTTTGTGCTTTCGCTGCTTTCCTAATTTTAATGCGTTCTTCCGCTCCTGGCCGATGCCCAGACTTTCAGCAGCTCATAATTTAAGCCGCATTCCAGACACGGCGATTTTAAAGATTGCATCGCGTGTTAAAATACATTCATAAATTCTTATCGACTTTGCGAGATCTCTGCAGTTGTTGTTATTGCTGTTGTTGTTGTTGTTCCTGTTGTTGTTGCTGTTATGGATTTAGTCCACGACGGCCGGCCATCGCTGAAGTTACGATCCTCATCTCGGGCTCAACTCCGTCCGCAACTCATGCGTCCTGTCAGATTTGTTGAAGTTTCCAATTTGTGTGTGCCTCCGCCCCGCCAGCCGCCAGCCGCCAGCCGCCGCCCGCTCGCAAAACAACGGGCACAGCAATCAACGAACGCTACAGCAACAAAAGTCTCAAATTTCTGTTGCTGTTGCTGTTTATGGTCACTCTCTTTTATATTATGAGCTACATTTCGAATTGCTGCTGCTGCTGCTGCTGTTGTTGTTGCTAATCCTGGGTGAAGAGTGTTTTTTATGAGTACTGTTACACTAAGCGAATCGTTTCTTTCCCTGCTTTCGTTGCCTGAACGCACCTCAAGTGGTGTCGTGTTCCCTTCTGCTGGGCTCTTAACTCAATTTACCCTTTTTACGAGTTCCTGTTCCCAGCTTCACTTCATTTCCAACTAAACGCTGGCTCGAACTAAACACTGGCTTCGATTAGTGGAAAACACGCGCTCCGGTCGTTTCTCTGAGTGTACGCGGAGCTTAACAACTTAACAACTCCGCCGACGACACCTCGAAGCAAATCGTTCCTCGCTCTGACCTCGCCGGCGAGGCTGCGTCTTTGGGTTGGCCTTGGAATTTCCTGCAGTTGTTCCTGTTTGACTGCCCCGAGCCCCCAGGTTGATCGTTTCTGGAGTTCAGCTCAGCTCAGCTCGGTCTGTGCACCGTGTGCAGCGTGTGCATCTCGCATTTCAGAGTGTGTGCAGAGCTGCTCCGCTGCAGACCGAAGAAAGAGTTTACGAGTTTCTTTTCGATTCTTGGCACTCATTATTATTGTGCATAAATTATGCACAAGAAACCGCGCGTTAATGAGTCGGCTTAATGAATGACGTCGCATAAGCAGGCAGCCACGAGCCCTCAGATTTCGGAGCCGTTCTGCGTTTTAATGTCTCCCGAGATTCGAGACGACGCAGCTTCAATTTGTAGCCATTTGCCTGCCACCGAAGTCTGCTGTTCGGTCGGTGCGACGGTGCGACGGTGCGCTGAAGTGGCGGGTTCCTTTCCCGGTTTCCCACGCTGCGGAGCACGTTTCCAAGTACTGCTGCGTCCGGTCCACATACTGTTCGAGAATCACTCCATTGATCCGCGTCTGCGATCATGTTCTGGCGGTCGTGTTGTTGTAAGTGCTTTCGATGGGTGTACATACGTATGTACGTACCCTCGAGCCGCTGCAAGGGAGTCATCGCTGTCAGTGCGCTGTTCGCATTCTGGCTGTTGTTGTTGTTCGCCAGACGAGCGCACAGCCAGCCACGTTCAATTGTTTCGGTGCCTGTTTATGCAAAGCCATCATGTACATAAGCACACAAACACACACACACACACATGCGCATATCATGTGTGCGTCTTGCGATGACTGATGTTGTTGCTGTTGTTGTACGTACTCTCCGAATTCGCCTTCACTGGGACGAACGCAGAATCGCTCGTGCGGGGCTGAAGGACGCGGCGCAAACGGATCGCTACAAGTGCGCCACTTTGCGCTGAGTGGAATTCCATGAATTGAGCAAGTGGCTGGTGCGTTGGTGACGACGGTTATGGCGATGGTGATGGCGATGGTGATGGCGATGGCGATGATAATGCAAACTCTGGTGAGGATGTTGAGGATGTGCGTCGACGGAAACGACAATAACTGATGATGATGATGATGATGATGTTGATCTGCTTTGGAGGTTGTGGGGGAGTTCGTAAAAACAAGAAGCGCGAAGAGTTGAGTCCTCTATTTTATGTGAGCACCTCTATTTTATGTAAGAATGAGACACAAGAAATGAGGCACATTAGAAGTAGCGTTGAACAGCTTTCACCAATTCTAGTTCAAGCTTCCAATCATTAGACGATACTCTCCACTATCAGGGATCGGAACCACATTCTTTGTTGCAATTAAATGTCACCGCTGTCAGACCTTCAGTGGTGAGTACGCAGCAGCATCGTGGTGTGTAAGCACACTTCTGTCCAGGCACACGCACAATGATTGCATTAACCATGTTTTGTTACTTTCGCTGTGGCAGCTAATTGTCACTGTTGTTGTTCCTGTTGTTGTTCCTGTTGTTGTTGTTGTTAATTGGTTTGATGCTCAGACGTTCGCTTTTATTGCGAGTCCATTGTTTTTCCGTTTGCTGTTTGCTGTTTGCTGTTTGCTGTTTTCTCGTTTCTGTTCGCTGCTTTCGGTTGCTTTCTGCCTGGTGTTGCCTTTAATTGTGTCGTGAGACTTGCACTTCGTTGACCCCTGTTTTGTTTGATTACGCTGGATGCTTGCAGTTCTGGCGCTGCACCCGCTGCTCGCCCTTGCAATTGGCAGCAGCAACAAGTCGCTGTCTGTCGTTTCTAATTCTGCAAAACAAATTGAAATGATGATATTCATATCTACACATAGTGTATATAGTGCACTACACTACGATTACGGTTTGGCTCTCTATTCGCTGTCTCTGTCGCTGCCGCTGCCGCTGTCTCTGGTTGCATTTTATTTCGATGATGCAACGAATTATAATTATTTTTCATTGTTATTCTTTAATTAAATCAATTGAGCCCCGAATACATGCCTGCATACACACACACACACACACACACACACACACACACACACACACACACACACACACATGTACATGGTGTGGTCGTCTGCCGTTTCATCGACGGAGATTCGAACCTTGCGAACTTCAGTAGGTTCGTTTGAGGCCCTTTCACTCGCCGAGGGCGCCATCTGCATTTCGCCAGAATAAAACCGGAAGCAAGGGACGGACATTTTGTGCATTGGAGCGTCTCGACATTTCGTTTGAAGTCGCTTCGAATCGGTCGGGTTCGGGTGAAGCTGCGATTTGGGCTGCTTTCATTGTTACTCCAAGAATGCGTTTGCTCGTATGTATTTGAATCGATCGAAGCACGCGCTGCTTCCACACGAGTTTTCGTCTTGTTTTCTTTCGTCAATCTACCAGAAATAAAACGCATACGGTTTCTTCAACAACAACAACAACAACAACAACAACAACAACAACAACAACAACAACACATGTTGCATTCATATCTTAGTCGAGGCTGCCGTTATTCGAATTCAAAAACGATATCAAAATGAAACTTGTACACAACTATTGGAATAGAGGCGGAAGATGCGTACGCGCAGAAAACGGAAGGAGCAACGGAGAAGAGGGCCCATAAAAATACGCAAGGAAGAACAAATCATATAATAATAACAACACCGCCAGCGACAGAGCCGCAGAAGCGACGCAGCAGCAGCAACAACAACCGTCCACGGAGCCCCATCGAACCCCAGCGCAGGGCCCGATGTGTCGATGGCCGTCTGGCTGGCTGGCTGCGATGGCGACCCCCGCAATTCCAAAAATTCAAATAAACAACACCAATAATGAGCATCGAAGCAGTTCTACGAAAGCCCCGCAACTCGGGCGGCGGGCGGCGGGCTGCAGGGCATCCAGGAGCAGTTCGCGCGGCTCCAGTGTGGGCAGGAAGTGCAGAGGGCGAACTATTAGAGGAGACTCGCAGACTGACGGACGGCCGAGCGGACGGACATGCGATAGATCGTCAATTTGTACCACGTCCCTATAAAAAGCGCTTGTTGACCACTGCTGCATGTTGTGGTTGTTGTTGTTGTTGTTGTTGTTGTTGTTGTTGTCAGTTTTTTAGACTCGATTTCCGGGTCATTGACTTCTCCATTGAACTGCGTATGAACGGACCGACGACCACAATCACCGCGATCAGCACGACAGCGACAACGAGAACGAAGGCCGGGCGAAGGCGAAAGGCGAAAGACGAAAGACGAAGACGACAGCGATGACAACGCCGGGAAAAATTGGAAGTGTGGAAATCACGGGAGAACGAAGCGAAGCGATGTGGACAAAATGGAGTGAAAACCGGGGAAAAGAGAGAGCGAGAGTGGCAGAGGAGTTGCCGACTCTTGGTGCCAGCGATGGCAGGGGCAGGAAGGGGTGTCCAAGTGAGAGAAGCAGTGAACGCAACTCTGCAAGCGTACCAGAAAACAACGATGACAACAACAACAACAACAACAACACAGAACAGAACAGAACAGAACAGAACATAAGCAACACAAACAACCACAACTTCTCGAACGACGAACAGAATGTGCAGCAACTAACGCATGAAAACACGTCTGCAGCAACGCAACACGAAGGAGAGACGTGGAGCTGCACGAGGCGGCGATTGCATAGGAACAGTGTTGCCATGCGTCCGAATCAGGAGTCGACGATGCTCCATTTCCATGCCATCTCGTGCGGGATAACCCACGGGATAACAGCTTAGAGTCGGATGTGCTCCAAACATCACCGAAAACAGTTCGATAATAGATGAAAATAGTTCACAATAGTTGAAAATTGTCGATAATAGTTCACAATAGGTGAAAAGTTACAATTTAGTCGGAAAATGTAAGAATTTCTTCAGTTGAAGCGAACACAAGAGCTCATGGCGATGGGGGAACACTGGAAAAGGCAGTGAGCTCAGTAAATATACGTGATTCTAAGAATGAACGAAGTGGGCGAGAGAAAGAGAGAGAAGAGAGTCGAACTGCACAAGAAGCAGTGCATTAATGGGCAGAGTAACTGCAGTCAAGGCAGGCGAAGACACTACAGCAGCAGCAGCAGCAGCAGCAGCATAATTCAAGGAATTACATATGTATAAGAGAATAGAAGAAACAAGTCAATAAAGGAGAAAAACAGAAGTGCGACGAGGTCGTTGAGTGTGGAAGACACACTACTGCGATCCGATGGCTGGAACCTGCTTTGAATGATCAAAAAAAAGAAAGCAAACAATAAAACAACAACAACAACAACAACAACAACAATGAATAAGTAAATAAATAAACAGCCACAACAACAACAACGCGCTGTGTTCGATTGAGAGGAAATGCAAGCGGCTCAGCTGCAGATCCGCTGGCATCGACGGACGACCGGACGACCGGACGACCGGACGACAGTCGATGCACACGATGCATCAAATGAGTCCCCCGACTGAGCAGCACCCTGTGTTCGTATGTAAATCCCCTCCCGATGGGAGGATCCACCAGATTCCGCACAAAAACAAAACGAAGTGCCCAGCGAAGAATGGAAGCTCCGCCAGCAGGTCCACGGCGGGTCCACGCATTGTTCCACGCACGTTCCCGTCCGCTGACGATGCCACCACGCGGCTGGCGGTTAAGCGCACGCTGCAAAAACTACAGAAAAAACTATGCGATGATGCGACTATTCAATGAAAGGAGCGGAGTGGCTCACAATCGGGCTTCAGCAGTCGCGCAACGCAGCGTCGGTCAACGCATTTCAATCAGCGTGTCGTATAATCACCGGATGCGCTCTCGTACGCACACGCAGCGCAAAGAATGCAACGCAGCAGAAACAATAATGAATAAATTACAGTCGCGGGGGCCGCCGGGACGACCGGCAGTCGGGGGGAGGGGCGGGAGAAGGGGCGGGCATCCAGCGTATTTATAAATTCAAAAGATGTGGGGAGTTGTTGTTGCTGTTGCTGTTGCTGTTGCTGTTGCGGCTCTGGAGCTACGAAACGAGTTGCTGGGGCCGCAACAAATACAACACACAACCACAATCGATCTGAAGTTCACCAGGAAGAAGCAGTAAACGCAAACGGTCTTCTCCAGTCTTGAGATGGCTTCCTGGAGCGCTCGGAGGACGTCCGCTTGATCCGATGATTGGACTTCTGTCTCGATTCTTTCGGAAACTCCCAAAGAATTGATTGGAGTGCAAAATCGAGTGGATTCACTGATTTCACGCCAGTTCAAACACGCCAGAAGTGTGGAGGTGTTCCGATCGATCAGCATTCTTATTTCTCTCCACATAAACACGGATTTGTTTACGTTTCAACATTTCTGGCGCCCGCATAATCGCGGCTCTTATGTTTCTTATGTTTCGCTCCTCTCCGCTTTCGCTCGAGTGGAGCAGCTATTCTGTGCCTGTGCCCGCATGGCGCAACGCTGCCTTATGCTGTGTGTGCCCATCCCCGCCATCCCTTGTTTGCCTTCGATGCCCTTCGCGCAACTTCTGTGTTACACGCTGCATTTAGAGCGAGCCGCGGTAGCGAAGGAACGAACAACAACAAAGCAGCAGCAGCAGCAGCCACTTGAATCTCAGCCACTGCAGGTGATTTCAGTCGCTGGCTGGTCGTGGAGCCCGCATCCCGCCAACAACAACAACAACAACAACAACAACAACAACAACAACAACGACAACCGCATCTTATCGCAGGGCTCCAGTCAGCGGTGACACCTTCACACCTTCCGGGCTGAACGAGAAGAAGTCGTCGGTGGCTGTCGCAAGCGCTCGCCTACCGAAGGGGGGGGGGGGGCGGTGAGGGCGGCCAACTGACAGCTGAGTAACGTGACACATGACAGTTGAGATGAAGCGTGTGCCTGTCTGCCTTCAGAGCTGCCCCAACAACTCTTTCGGCGCAACTGCAATAACAGCGATTGGACAACAACTGTAGAGGTAACCCTCTCTCTCCTTTTCGCCCTATCGTAACCCCAACAAAACACGCTCGACAGATTCCAACTCAGTTCCAACAAACTTCGCCTTTTCATGAGTTTCGTCGCTCATGCTGCTGCACAGAAGTTTATAGCTACTGTTATTCTACAACTTCGAGGTTGCTCTGTGACAGGCTGCTTCTTAAATGGCCGCCTTCGAAGCCGCTATTAAATAACAACCCGCACGGAAGTCATCGAATGCCAGCGAACCCGCCAGACACACCGTCAACATGAAGACGTTTTTTGCTCGAAAATCGTTTCGATTATCAACCGTCTTGTGACGTGACGCAAATTATTATCGGGGCAGCACTCGAACACGCTGCTTATGCACCGATTTGCGAATATTTGAACGCCGGCACTGAGTGTCCACTGTCGGCGATGAATGAATGCATGCCGTCTTCTTCTGGCACATGCTCAGCATGCGCTCTGCTGGTCGGTTGGTCACGCGCCTCTTCTTCTCCCCTCACACACCACAAACACCGCTCTCGCTCATTCATCGAGGACTTCGGAGGGAGATGTTGGCGAATGTTGGTTTCTGCTCCAGCGCTGACCTGCACCAAGTTAAAGGTTATCTCCTGCATTTGCATTTGCTGCTGAGTGGCTCGGCTGTTCTTACATGTTCTCAACTGACAATTGATAAACGCACTGACAAGTGACTCAAAACACTGCCGGCACCGGTTGAAATCGACGACTTATTTGAAGGAATAACGGGGAAACATGCTCTACACGTTGTTGTGCGTTGAGAGGGGCACTTAAAAGGTCTTCGAATGCCTTCCAACACACCAACAAGTGCCTTATTTTAGTAATAATTTGCGCCCCATCGAAGCCCATCCGAGACGGTTTCCCCCAAAATTCGTCCAAGCGAACGCAGCAGCAGTGCAGTTACCTCCCCCCCCCTCTTCCGGACGTATAAACAACCGATCGAGTTTAAATTATTTGCAGTTGTTTTTGTGTTCCGTGCACTTTTTTAGTGTTCTTTAAGGTTGCTAAATTGTCTGCAGCCAGCCTCTCATTTATTTTGCGCTCGATGTTGTTGCATCTAAATACGTGTTGTTGTTGCTTCTGCTTTGCTAGCTTCCTGCTCGTGTTCGTGCTGAGCGAGTGAGGCTGTGGCAGAAACGAGTGCGGCCATCTTCTTCACTCTGAAAACAAGAAGCAGCAGGATACTATTACTGCTTCGTTGTTGTCGTTGTCATTGTTGTTGTTGCTTTCGAGTTGTATTCGACGTCGCGCTGTCGAGTACGAGCGTCGCAGCAGGCAGCCGCAGCCGCAGCCGCAGCATCAGCAGCAGCAGCTTCAGCGGCAGCAACGAGAAAAACACAACAACTGACAGTCGGCTCGGTCGCTATCAATCAAAGACCGGAAGCAGCTGCTTTAGTTTTATTTCACTTTTTGCGCGTTGCTGTGTGTGTGTTGTTTGTTGTTTGTTGTTCGTTGTTGCTGCTTATTATTTTTATTACTATCATCATCATTGTTGTTGTTGTTGTTGTTGTTGTTGTTGTTATCTCGTTGCCTGTTCTCCACTGTACACTAAATGTACAGTTTTATAAGACTTAATATAAGAAAACAGAAATTCATGTCTAATTCTTTGTTATTGCCAAAGGCAAACAGTTGCGAGTGAAGCCAGAAGGAGAACCTGTTGTTCTGGAAGGAGTGAAGGTGGAATTTATCCGAGATCTGTGATCCTTTTGACCCTCTTCTCTTGTGTGGCAGCCTCCGAATGAATATTTTATGAATGCGATCCCCCTGAAAATGGGGATATCAATCGATCTCCTCTACAAACAATAAGCACAGCAGAATGTGTTGTTTTTTAATATTTTCATTTATTTTGTAATTTTTTATTCGTTTCTTTGTGGTATATAGTTGTTTTAATTGATATTCACAAATAATTTCAACTTATTTGTCGCATGTAGTATCTAATAAGTAAGTGTAAGTGTAAGTGTAAGTGTAAGTGTATGTGTAAGTGTATGTGTATGTGTGTGGGTAGTTCGGGGCATATGCATGTGCGTGTGTTGCTATTCTTATGTACTCGCATGTGTGCATTTCACATGCTGAGCTGACAAAATGCATGATTGACATACTTGAGAGCACTTCGAGTGGTTTTCCTGAATGTGAGTTCTAGTTTCCGCGTGAACGAAAGAGACGCATGCTTGAAATGCTATGAGATGTCGAAAGAAAGAGATCTCTGTTCCCGGAAAGAATGCAAGAGCTGGAAATCGCACTGCGAAGGATTTAAAGCAGTTTCTGCGTTCAGAACCGATCGAAGTCTATCACTGGCTCAGTTTGAGTCCAAAAACTAGAGGAATCGGTAAACAGTTATTCGAGAGCAGCCGGAAGAAGGAGCTTCTGCATTCCCACTCGCTTTCCAGGGACAAGCAAAGACGGCACACGATCGCTCGCTTAATTCATCGCATCGCAGAAGTGTCACGTTTCGCCTCTGCTTCTGCGGTGGCCAGAGCCTCCTTCTTGGGGCGCAGTCGGAGTGGCTGCTTAGTTTAAACAAATAATAACAAGAATGTACAAGAAGCGGTGAGTGTTTTATTATTCTTACGGTTGCTTACTGTTGCCACACACCGACACGTGTACACATGCGTGCGATGCCTGTGTATATACTATATACTATATACTATATACTATAATTTTACATACAAATACAATAAATATTCTCCTGCTTACGGTTAGTTAGTGTTTATATCTATTAACTGTTTATTATTCTTTAGCTAGTTAATGCTTACGACTATTGGTTGCTTTTCTATGATTAATTAAATACACGCAAAGAAGGTTCAAGTTGTTGTTAGTGGTTCGTTTTTCAGTTACATATTCAGTTTTGAATGGAGTTCCGCAGCGGCGTGAAAACTATTATACTTCGACTACATTTCATAATACATTTGTTATTTATTATTACTGTTGCTTTATTTACTACATACACATAATAATTAGTGGATTCTTGTTGCAAAATCACTTGATGCGACATTTTATGTTATGTTGCTGCTTGTTTTACATGAATAACGGTACTTTGACAGACAGAAGCTGACATTTTCTCTTTTTATACAATACAATACAATTCTAGATAATATTTCATTATGAAAGTCTTTTATTTAAGTTGCAGCTTCGATTCATTTACAGTGTGAAGTGAAGTTTTAGTTGCTATCTTTGTGTGGGTCGAAACATGTGCGGGAGAGAGCGAGAGGGAGACATTTGCTGCACTTCAGCCGAACTCATTGCTTGCTTTTCTTCTTCACCCTCCTGCACTACTCTTTACTCTATTACTCTACCCTTTCTTTAAACTATCAGCATTCAGTTGCGATGCGAAGTGTCGCATTTTAATGGAAAGTTAATGGAATTAATGCGTAAAGTAGAAATGAAACGTCAAATGCATCAGCGAGCTTCAAACTTGACACTTGTACGAACCCGAAAAGCATCGAGTGCGAATGAAACAGAAAATCCCGAGAATAGCTTTCATTCCCAAGGAAAGAAGTTATGAATGCCAGTTGAGAAAAACCGAAACCGAAACCGAAACTGAAACTCATTGAATCGGAAACGGAAAATACTAACATTACTGAAGCTTAATAATTATCTGTTGCAGTCTTTGGTTAAATATTTTTACATCATTATTTTAATGTACTTCTAATGCTAGTAAATGTTATCTACTTCGAGTAAATTCCCGTGGATTAATTTTAGTCTAAAACTTCTGGTTCGCTTTCACCGCCCGCCCGCCCGCAAACAACCTTCTACCCGATGCACTGCGTTGTCAGTGGAATTTCAGTTCCACTCAATTCGAAAACAGGGGTTCCGGTTCCGGTTCCGGTTCCGGTTCCGGGTTCATCACGTCCCACTCCGCCTCGAGAAGTGCGATGTACCGTCTGTATGTCGTGTATTCTATGTTTTCATGTATGTACTTATAGCAACTAGTGTATTAATTCTCGTGGCTGTTTCCAAGCCGTGTTTAAGATTCGACAGTTAACAGTTAACAGTTAATGGGAAACCCTACAGAAATGGCGCCCTCTCTTCCAGCCCTCTGCTTCTCCTTCCGCTTATACTTCTTTCCTCACGCTTTTCTTTCTCACAGAAATGCCACTCATTCCGAACCTGGTTCGACTTCTATGGATTTTCATATTATTTTTTGAAAATAATAATTCTGGTTCTATTATACGTTTAATGGTCAGCCTAACTTTGAAGAAAACTGGTTAATTTTGCGACCAGATGGGCCAGCTACAGATGCACACACACACGCGCATGTACACACACATCTATATATCTATATGGTTCATATATCGGATACACAGAACCAACGCGGCATTATTTAAAGTCGTCGGAGGACCCCGGAGGAGGTAGGTCCCTTCAGTACTCGGGGCTCGAGTCCAGCAGCCGCTTCTCCGGCGTCAGGTCGCACTTGCGCAGGATCCTGCTGGCGGCGCTGCACTCACTCTGACGCCGTTGGTGGTGGTGATGGCTCCCCGTCTTGGAGTTGCCCATAGAAGCACTACCGTTCTGGGGGGTGCTGCCGCCCAAGCCGCGCCCGTTGATTCCGAGCGGCACGATCGGCAGCATGCTCGATGTCGAGCCGATTTGTTGACAGCGGCATCCGTGCCCCGCGTAACGTCCGTAGCACTTCTCGCAGACGGCAGCGCAGCCTCGCATCGGCCAGTAACACCAGAGGCAGGGCAGCACTACGGACAGCGCGCCCAGCCAGCCCCATCGCTGCGTCCGCTTGTGCGGCAAGCACGAGCAGGGGTCGTCGACGCAGAGTGTGGTGGCGCCGTCGTCGCAGTCCATCTCGTGGTCCTTGGCGCAGTGGTAGAAGAGCGCCTTGACGCAGCAGAGGCACGACGCATAGTCGATGATCGTCTCGGCGCTGCACAGACAGGTCTTGTTGCAGACCCACGTCTGGGGCAGCTGGCGCGGGCTCTGGCACTGCTCGCAGCGACAGCGGTCGCAGCGTGGACACGTGATCGGGTTGAGTGCGGCCGCATCGCTGCCGCCGATGATGATGGGCGTGCTGATCGCGTTGCCGTTCGAAATGTTGCTGCCGCTCGTCGGCGTCGACATGCCGCCGATGTGATGCAGGTCCAGGATGTCGTCGTGGAAGGCAGGGTGTTGCTGATGCGGGTCTTTTATGAAGGAGTTGCTGGCGCTGGCGGCGGGTTGCTTGGTGATGATGGGCTGGGCGATGGGCAGCGAGTTGGGAACATGTGGTCGCGCTGGAGGTGGCGGAGGTGCGGCGCCGCTTAAGGCCGGCTTCCTTGACGCCATCCCCATCCCCATCCCCGCCGCTGCTGTTGCCGCTGACTTTGGCGTCTTGTGGCTATTCGAATGTAAGAAAGCGTCGACGCGGTCGCAGGATGTGTTATCGTCCCGCCCATCGAGCGTTGTCGCCGCTGTCGCTGTCGCTGTTGCCGTTGAGGTGGTCGCTGAACCCGCAGTTCCCACTCGACTCGAATGTTGCTGTTGGCTTTGCTGCTGCTGCTGCTGTTGCCGCTGCTGGCTCTGCTGCAGCAACAGGACGTGCTGCGTCGTCGTCTGGCCGAGCACGTTCTGACCCGCCGGATGCTGTGTGCGTGACGCATGCTGCAGCTGCTGCGCCGTGCGGAACGGGGTGTCGACGTACTCGTTGGTGAGTCGTTCGGACTCGGGTCGCGGTGCCGCCAGCGTGACGGGCGAGACTGGAACTGGTTCTTGGCTGTGGGGGAAGCTGCCGCTGAGGATGTTGCCGTTGACGACGGTGAGCAACGGAACGGAGGCGGCTGCGGGGGGTGCTGCTGCTCTTGTTGTCAAGGGGGACGTCGGCGTCGCAGGCGGCGGTCGGCGACGCGCGAAACTGTTGGCGGCCGTGACAGCGGATGAAGACGACAGCGTGTTGCTCAGGCTGCTGTTGTTGCGGCTGAGGCTGGATGCTGCTGTGGTTGCTGGCTGCTGTTGCTGATGCTGATGCTGATGCTGTTGCTGATGCTGATGCAGCTGCTCCTGCTGGTGCAGTCGCAACAGGGGCGTGGTGAGTAGATGATGTGGTTGCGGTGCAGGCTGCGCGATCACAGCATTATTTGCGCTGCTGCTGCTGCTGTTGTTGTTGTTGTTGCTGCTGTTGTTCTGCGAAATCGTCGCTGCATTAATACCATGAAAGTGTTGCTGATGCTGACTCTGATTACTGTTGTTGTTGTTGTTGTTGTTGTTGTTGTTGTTGTTGATTACATTTGTACATAGCGGTGTTGATGTCGACGTCGCCGTCGCCGTTGCTGCTGCTGCTACTGACGCTGTGTCGCTGACGCTCATCATCGTTGGCTCCGGTGCCCTGGGACGATGCACACGAGGTAGTAGTTTAGGGGGCCGGGGAGGCGCCAGAGGATCGCCGCCATTCCTGCGATCCATGAATCGTCGAAGTTGTGTTTTGGAAGCTCAGTGCTCTCGTTGCATCTGCCGGCGATCAACAGTTGCCACCATCCTCGTTAAACGATGCTATTTAATGGAGAGTGTATGTTGGTGGTTTCTCCGTCTGTCGATTGTTGGCTGTTGTTGCTAGCGGATCGTCCTGAATCGCCTTCTGGAAAGAAAGAGAGGAGAGCGTGAGCATTGAGAATGAATGGAAGAGGACTACGATTAGTTTCAGAACACTGACTGCGTCATTGAGAGCATTTTAGGAATGCTGAAAAGCGAAGTGAATAGATTCGTGTTGAGTAAGAAGGCGAGTACAGTAAACCCAGGCACAAAGGACGAACAAAGGACGAGCAATTACCTGGCACCGTTACGTTGCCTCAGCAGTGTTCCCGGGTGCCCATGGAAACCAGAACCAACCTGGCAACAATCACAACCTCACAATCTATTTTATTTTGTTTTTTATTGAAGAAATTACTGTCGGGTGCACAATAAGATTCCAACACCTTAATAGTACAATAATGGTAATATGAATTACTAATGGATTTATGTAATTCCTTATGAATTAAATTAAGTTAAACAATCGTCTCGAAAAACTGCTGCTGAAGACGATTTCACTTGATTCACAATGAAACAATCGCGTGCTTGTTTTCGGGAGAGAGCGGGACGACAACATCTGAAAGTGGCTCCTGTCCTTTCGAATCACGATCGTTTTTACTACTTCTTAGCTGTTTCGGTTCACTGAATTATTATCAATGGTTTCCTTTCCGAGCGCTGTCGCATTAGAAGTTCCATGGGCCGCTGTGGCACTCCAGCTACGAGCGGCATATTCAAGGCGCTCCATTCGGGCGGGGGAACCGCCCCGTGCTTCTGAAGTCGCTTGGATGGACGCGTTCGATCGCAGAACCGCTGACCTGTTTACAGATGCATTTGCGGACACTCTGATGTATTCTGCCAATGGAACAGACGCGTGTGAGTTTCGCTGCTGGTCGTTTGTCGTTTGGAACATTTGCACTCTTTTATTACTCGCGATATTTTCGCGTGAATCCAGACACCTCGACCCAGCGCCGGCGTTGATTTATTTGTCTTAATCGCAGAGTCGCATCTTATGAATATTTAAGCGCTTCATTATTGAGATCCGAACATTTCGAAACGCTCGATAAGCGTCAAGCGGAGGAACGCAAGGAGGCTGCAAAATGTGGCGCCAGTCGAAGCGAGCGGAGATCGCCGGCCGATCGCCCGTCTTTCGTTATGAGGTTAATGCGATGCACGGCGGAAACACACACCGGCGATGTGACGACCGGCCGGCGGCATGTCGGAATCTGTGCGTTGTGGGGCCTTAAGAGCCCCCGAACAGTGCAGTGCACGAATTAATCGCGGAACAGATTCGGAAAGCTGCAGAGGAGAATCCGCAGAGTTCACAGCTGCACACGCTGGAGCTTTCAACCGCATTTGAATCGCTCCGAATGCAATGAGTCGCAGTCCAGTTACTCAACAACACTCGCGATTCCATGTGGCTGTGGAGCCGTTCCAACACTATTCTGCGTTCCACTACCTGCAGCTCGAGCTTCGGTAGCAGCTCCTCTGCTGCTCGGTGTTTCTGGTGTTTCTGGTGTTTCGGCCGAGCCACCGACCATCGCATGTAGTTAAAGCGCTCATCTGTTCTCGCGCCGCTTGGAATGTTTATTTGCCAAATGCTCGAGCAAAGTTCACGCTTCTTGTTTACGATTAAACGGAATTCGGTGCCTCGGAGTTGGCTCTCCCCTCGCCAGCCCACTCCAGCCCCGCTGCTGCTGGTGGGGCCGTTTAATGCTCGTTCGCTGGAAACTTTATGTTAATTGAATAAAAGTTTATGTTTATATTCACGTTTATCGTCCATATCAAAGAAAGCAGCACGCGAAATTCACTCGGCGCTCACGGCAGCGCCTGCAAACAGCATTCAAGCAGCAACAACAAAGCACTGCGATTGCGATTGAAGTCCCAAGAAATATAAAACGCCGAAAATACGATGAAACCTCGGATCGAGTTGGCTGTTGTTGCGGCCGGCTTCGCATGAATAACAGCCATCGCCGGCTATAAACTAGCAGCCCATCCACGGATTATTATTAGTGTATAGCAACGGCTATGAATGGTGATCGAGGAACACAGCAACAACAACAACAACAACTGCTCACTCTCGCGTTTACATGCAAGCGATTTTCACCGACAAGTTTTCATTTGTTGCTGCTTGTGATTAACTGTTGATTGATAAAGTTTGGAATAGTTTGCCACCTTCGCTGCCTTCGTTGTTGCTGCTTGCTGTGCGAAAGTCGTTTGTCATTTGATTATATTTGGATTTACATTTATTTTGCATTCTGTAAAAAGTGGGAATCTTTTGTGTTTCAATGAAGCGAGACGCGATTCCTCTTCGGTTCAACACGAAGTGCAAGCGAGGGAGGAAGAAAGTAGAAGCCGAAAATATAACGTGTATTATTTAGTGTAACACTCTCACCGCTGCCATAACTTCTACTGACTTTCCGATTTCTGAAAGTCTTCGAATGTACGAGTTTTTATACGAACTGAATTCAAATACGAATTCTCTGTCGTGTTGCTGTTCGTTGCTTTCGTTGGCGTGTTTTATATACTACATGTAATTCGTGAATGAATGTTGTTGTTGTCTTTGCTTTGCCATTCATTTGTTGTTGCTGGTCTGCTAAAAACACTTATTAATGAAATGATTTAAGTAATTCTTACAAAATAAGCGGAAAACAGCAGGAAAGGAGACGACGAAAAGAACAACAACAACTTGCCTGAAAACACTCGAAAAACTTGGCAACACATCTGACAGTTGTTTGTTTGTTGTTGTTGTTGTTCTGTTGTTTGCTGTTGTTTGTTGTTGTTCTGTTGTTCTGTTGTTGATTTCAAAGTTAACATCAAGGTCAAAGTTTGACGGCAACGCATTCCAGCGGCACAAAAAGAAAACCACACGATATACAAATATCGTGCATATACTATAAAATGCTTTACATAATTTCATCCAAATCAAGTGGGCAACACGTAATTCTTTCTTCATGTTTGTGATGAAGCTGATGCACCATGCAATTTTATTTACTTCCTGTAGCAATGAAGATTGTTGTTGTTGTTGCTTACTTACCAATGTACATTTGTATATACTATGTACGAATGGTATGTATACATAGGTATGTACATGGTGTGTGTGTGTGTGTGTGTGTGTGTGTGTGTGTGTGTGTGTGTGTGTGTGTGTGTAGTTGCGAACAAACTCGAAAATTGTATTCAGTTTGAGTGCCGGACGTGACGTCAATAAGTGGGCGTTCGTGTTAATTTGTCGTGGTTGTTGTTATTATTTTCGTTTTTCTACCCATTTTCTACTCTTGTAATTGTTGCCGTTTTTGTTGCTGCTGTTTCTGTGGCCAATAATTAAATCGTGTTGCTTGAAGTACTCGTAGCTTTATAATAATATTAAACGAATTTCTGTGCATATGTTACTTAAATTAATAATGTAAATGTTCGTCGATGGATGGCGTCGTATTCTGGGTTCAACAGTGTGACAGTTTCCCCTGTCAAAAAAGCAGGGCTGCCACATTGTTTCCTTCGAAAAGAGATCATCTTCTCTCTTTGCGCGGCAGCGTAGTTTAGGCGTACGATTCTATAGAAATGCAACTGAACGGCGCGCAATGGCAGGTAGAGCAACAACAACACAGAAATCAATCACACGAGTGCTGCCGAAGCCAGAGCCAAGCAAAAACAACACCTACGTTCGTGCACTCGCAGCATGTGTGGAAGCAATCGACGATGCACACGAAAACAAATCGGAAAACTAATGAAATTAACAGCGGCCGACATACGCCTGGCAAACTCTCGCAGCGGCGGCAGGAGGGCGGATGTAATGCCGCGGGGGGAGAGACGAAATTATGGAAGCCAAAAATATAAAAAGTGATCACAAACGCAACTGTTTATTGGGTGGGGGGGGGGGGGGGAACAAGACGAGCGCTGCTCTGCCATACGAAGCAACATGGCCTGGCACACTCTGCACCAGCCTGGCACTTCGGAAAGTTGATCGTTTCATAGGCGATCAACTGAAGAGTGATCGAGCTTTCCTTGGCTCCAGCGCTGCCGGGCTACGGGCTGGAGCGGTGCGGAGCGGAGCGGCGTTCAGTCTGGCTGCTCTTCCACCGCGCTGCCTGTGTCCCTCTCCCGCAGCGGCTGTGGCACTGCGCGGCCAACACGGCTCTAGTGTTTTCTTTAAGTAGGTAGATTGATCGTTTCCAGCATTTGATTTTCTTCTTTGCTCTGCCACTCTTCGGCTGTTTCGGTGTGTTTTCTTGGGTTATTTTAAGGGCCCTTTTTAGTTATTATTGCCGCTGTCGTAGACTCGATGCTGCTGTGTGAACAGGTAGAAAACTAAGCAACGAAAGCCGCCGTTGCGACGGAGTGCTTCCCTCCAAAGTGGAAATTAAGTGCTTCCAATGGGCCAAAAGAGAGAGAAGAACGAAGTGCATAGACGGCAGACGGCAGACGGCAAAGATAGCAGTACGCCGAACGAGCTGCGAACCGAGCGGTTGTCCCTGCACTCGAAGCATCTGCGGAGATCGACAGGGACGCACTGCAACGGAGCGGGGAAAGAATGGGACGGAAAAACAGCCCAGCAGATGTTTCCTGTTCGCAGCAGCATCTCGATTCCTCCACTTCACAGTTTCCAGAATAAAAGTCCGGAGAGGAAACAATGAACAGACGATGCTCTGTTATTCCGTGTAGTCGGGGAAATCGTAATTTTCTCGAACTGCTTCCAAGGAAATCAAAACAAAGAAGCAGCGAAGTGGAGAGAACAAAAATAGCGCTCGTTGTTGTTGCATGTGGATTGCTTTGGAAAAACAAACTGCGGAAAAGTCGGAATTCCGAGGAAGTGGTGTTTAGTAGAACTTGAGGAGTTCTTTTAGTGCGTTTTATTCTGGAAAACAGAGCAAATCCGATACTAGTTAAAGCGTGGCTGAGAACATTACTGCTGGTGCCAGTGTTTAATCTGCTTCTCAGTGCGATTAGTGACATCGATCGGCCAAATCATACACTGAAAGGGGGTCCAATGCCGGGACATCCACGACACTCCTTCCAGTGTGTCGCTTCAATGGAAGCGTTAACTGGAGGTGCTTCCCACTTTAAGGCCTCAAGACAGCCCGGAATGCAGCTCATTTCTATGCTGATCAGAAGCACCACGCCCGAAATACTGGCATCAGTGCAATGTTAGTATCCACACTAGCATTCGAGAGACTACCCACTCCAACGATCCTTGCTTTTGATTCATTTGAAGGCCCCCCCCGAACCCTCGCTTATCACGCTTCCTGCACTGAGCGCTCCTGCCTGAGAGTTGCCAGTGCTACCAACAGCCACAAAAAGAAACACACACACACACACACACTTACCACCAACGCATACACGAATAAGAATAAAAGCTGAATGAATGAATGAATGAAATGTTGGAGGCTGCGATTCGCAAGACCACGGAAGGAGGGAAGGAGGAGGCGAAGGAAGAGACAAGCAGGGAAAATTGCTCAGCAGAAACTCGCTTCAAGTGCCAAAAATGGCGAGCATGAATGCAGCAACAAAATCGGCAGCAACAACATTGAATCTCGCATTGAATCGTAGCACAAAAATGCCTCCAAGCAAACTGAAAAGCGTGCAACTTGCTTTCCTTGTTTTGTCGAGTGTCTGCACCCGATTCAATCCTTTGGCAGCAACAACAACCGGAGCAGCAGAAAGCATTCCGTCGCAGACGCGAAAAGAATGTTGCTGAGCTTTTCAAACACTCGTGCGCTGGAGCACCCTCGCTCTGTGGTCGTTGGAAAACTTGGTGCGGAGCGAAGGCAGGAGAGGCAAGGAAAGAGTGGAGGAGGGGGGTGGGAAGGAAATTGTGAAAAGATTTCCTCGACATCGTTAGGAATGCGCCTGTGTTCGTGTGTTCTCTCTGTGTATGGGTGTGAAAAGCTAAAAATAGAATTTTACGGCCAAGTTTCGGCAGAACAGATGCCGTTCATGGGGGGGACACTCGGGTGGTTGTACAGAGAGCGAGCTTCGACCTTCCGACCAGCGTACCGCGGACAGACGTCGACGGCATGGAGAAGCAACTGTTTGTGGGTAAACACGGCAGCGAGCGACCTATTCTGCTGTCTGAAGGCAGTCAGAAAGGGGCGGGGGAGGGGCCGCGACATCAACGGGGACAGGCTCGAGTCTGCTGGTAGTCTGGAACTAAATAACGGGGCGAGGGCCGACGCAGAGAGGCGACGCAGAGGGAAGGGGTACAAAATGCCACAAATCCGGCCACCGTTTTTGGATCGTTTGTGCGAAATGCGTTGTACTGTGAGTCGAAATGAGTCTGGACACTCAATTAAGTGCCCAACGCGACCGAGCAGTTGGGCTTCGGCTGTGTCAAAAGGGCACAAAAGAGACGTGTTCCAATAAACACAAAATACAAAGCGACTTCTGCTGTCGTCGTCGTCGTGGTTGCGTAAATGCAGTTAATTTGTATTCGGCACGGCGGCCGTCAAGCGGATATCCGGAAACGCCGGATGCGGCCGATTGGCCGGTCTCGCTGCTGGTGTACGTGTGGGTACGTGAGTGTATGAGACCATATACCACATGAGTCGACGAAGCTGCAAGCCATGCTATTTGCGATTTCTTTCGAGTGTGTTCACTAAACGGTCGGGACGGTGGGAAAAGGAGGGGAAACGGGGGCTTTGGGGATTATTTCACTGTGACAGAACATTCGCCCGACGTTCGGCTGTTGCTTGGGCTTTAGTCTTGGAATGGCGACGAATTCAAGCGCGTAAAAAGCACCCGGTGACAAGTTTTTTCCATTATTACTCATGGCTCAAGTATTCTCTGTTTTGTGAGTCTTCAATGCTGCTTTTCAGGTGTCTTTATCTGTACATGTGCTCGGTTACCCTTTAATGTGGATTGAAAGGCGTTGGTCGGATCTCCCTCCCTCTCTCTCTCTCTCCCTCTCCTGCCAAAACATGAGTTTTCCTTATCTTCATTGCCGTTATCTTTCGCCCACCCAGTTTTCATTATTGAAGGCTATCTAAGAACTTTGAGAGTCCATAAATCGAAATCGCAGGCCGAAAACATGAGAAGACGAGACGACGAGAAGCGGTCACATGCTGCTGACGCACTCGCTTCGGCCGCTACGTCAGCCGCGAATCATTTACCACGGCTCGAGCGATCCTCGTGACGTTTCGCTGTAAAAATGAACTCGCTTGCATGCGTGCGAAAACGTTTCCCAGCGAGCATGTTTGGCATTCTGAGATTCTTGCAGATTTTTATAGCGATGCATACAATGGAAATAGCATTTCGTAAATAGTTCTGCGGCGGTGGTTGTTGTTGTTGTTGCGCGGCTAAATTTAGCCCGACAATTAGTTTGGTTTAAATTTAGCTAAGTTAGGCGCAGCAGCACAATCATTTGTATTATTAAGCGACAGAATGCAAATTATGGGGCACACACACACGTGGAGAAGGTGTAATAAGGTCAACGATAACGCGAAAATAATCGAGGAGACGACCGACCCGCTTTGGAAGCCGTGGAATCTACGCGCTTGACGCACGGAAGGAGAACCGACTGAAAATCGAGCGCGGCTCACGTCTTTTCGCCCTCAAATAATGCTGTGCTAATTTTTTCATTCATTTTAAAAATTTACGCATTAGAGGGTTAAAAGACTTGACCGAATGATGGCGCTGGTGCTCGCCGCAGCGTGTTTGTAGCAGGTTTTCAGCGAATCCCGCATGCCTCGTTAGCTGCAGTTGTGCGCTTTGAGGTTGAGCGCTGCCTACGCCGCCGACCAGATCATTAAGTTAAGCATCCAGCCAACTCACACGCTCACGAGTAGCAGCGGCCAAACGAGCTCTCGTTCGGTCGCTTCGACGCCGCATTATGCTCAGCTGCTCGAAACTAAGCGCTCATTCGGTGTGGAGCTCCTAGTTTTCGAAATATTATAATAATCGGTGAAAACCTCCGCAGCTAGTTTGTCGGCGGTGAAGCTGGTCGATGTTTGGTCGAGACACGTTTTTTTCGTTTGTTCTCATTGATTTGCTGGCCTCCCACTTACCGAATAGTGGCACAGCCACACCCACAATCGCAGCGAAACACAGTCGAAGCGTTAGTGATGTGTACAGAAAACCAGAGCTACTCGTTTACGATTAAAATGGGTCTCAGATAAGTGATTGGCGTGAATGCGGACTCAAAAACAACCGACTACACACGGCTATAAAGTCACAGATAGTTTGCATTTATACATAATTATGAGTTATAAAGTGAACACTCAGAAGATTTCAGATTTCAGATTTCAGATCTACAGCTCAGAGTTGGGGGCAGCACTTCATGGGACACTGTAAGGCGAAGCGGAAGGACTGGGTGCATGCTGGGGTCATGAATCCTGTGATCACGGCCCCCGTCATTCATTCACTCCCACTGTTCGTTCTCCGAATGACTTTTTTCATGTATTACCGCACTCTGTGCTACGAGCTGCTGCTCTACTAAAGGAACTGCTGAAGCTCAGCAGCGAGATGCTGGCTGATTCTACGAGAGCAACAGCTGCGAGACCAGAGCTGGTGCTATTAAGTCAGAGAAGTCAACCGGGTACTGAGTGTGTTCGTCGGCAGGAGGGTTGGCCGGCCCATTGAGAGCCGGCGCGATCGGAATCTACTCGGAATCTAATCGGAGCAGTTAACAGCGCCCGAACATAACGAAGGGGATCCTGACGACGCCCATCTTCTGTAGAATGGATACGGATTTCGGGATTTTCGAATAAGCAACGACCACACTGCATTCACTCTGTATTCCGCCGCCTCATGCCGGTTTGCAGATTCCATTCTATTCCGGTGTTCGATTTTGATGTTGCTGATGATGCGTGCAGAAGAATCACAGTATTGAAAACAACAACACTGGCAACCGAGAATTAAAAATAAATACGAAGCTAGCAGATAAATAAACAGCCAAGCAAACAGCAGCACGGCAACAACAACGCCTCGAAAAGAAGGAGGAAAGGACAGCAACAAAAACCGCTGATTTAGTGAATGAAGTCGAAACGCTGAATTGCAGCGATCGCTTCTTATCACCGCGCAGAGGCGAGTCATGCGGTTCGCTCAGTTGTTGTTGTGTACGTTTCGATTCGCATTTGTTTTTATTCTAACTCTTGCACTCTTTACTGTGTGCACATGTTCGCATTTCGTTGAGACACTTTCGCGTTCGTGTGTGCGCGTGTGTGTGTGCGCATTTGTCACGGTTCCTGCGGCGCGATTTGTTTATTCTTGAATATTTGTCACAGTCCAACTGGAATATTTTATAGCCAACTCCAGAGTTCGAAGCTGGAGCATCGCTCGGACGGTTGTCGTGTGCGACGCTAACAAGGATGCTTTTCCAACTCAAGGACCTCACTAAACGCTTGGAGTTTCAGTGTAAACGTCTTCGTAGCTCAGGACTTGGTTGTGTACTCGTTTCGCCAAAACACTTGATCGACGCAGAGGAAAAATAATAAAATCTAAAATTCAAAAGATTTCCCTTTCGTTTGGCTTGCATTTTGCGCGAATTTATTGGCTTTTATTTCTGCAGCACTCGTATTCCGTTGTTGACGTTCCTCTTCAGTTGTGGCTTCCTTCGCTTTCATGACGCAAACATTATTGCATCGCCCGAAGCACACTCTGCTTACAGCGCAGCAGTGTATCGCTGTCTCTCTCCAGCCTCCTGCCTGCTGTCCCTCTCGCGCAACACTCGCGATGCAACAGCTTCGTCATCGTTTAGCCACATCTTGGCGAAGAAATTTTGATTCTTTTTTGCGGTTTCTTCCACTTTTCGCTTTTTAATTTATTCACTTATTTAGTTTTGAATTTTCCTGCATGTGTAGAAAAATAAATTCTTATTTTTAACTTCTGCATAAAAATGTTACAAAACTATGGTTGTTGTTGCTGTTGTTGTTGCTGTTGTTGTTGCTGCATTTATTGCACATTTTAGATTTTATGAATTCCGCTTTGACGCGATTCGCCTCTTGCAGCCTACTCTAGACACCAGCAGCAGCAGCAGCAGCAGCAGCAGCTACTCGGCGGCACATTTTAGTTATTTATGCAAATAAAACGTAGTGCTGAACTCTTGATTTTGTTTACCAAAAAATATATGTACAATATATTCACACACACACATCATTCGATTTCTGTAATAATTTCTTCGAGTTGTTTTAATTGACGAACAACGACTGCGATACCGGCGATGACGACTTCAATGAATCGCTGCACGTGGAACACCAATACTAGTATTGATAAGCGAGTATCTACTGTACTCAGTTCTTGACTATTGAAGAAGTGAGAAGAAGTTCCCTCAATGAAACTTCCGAAGCTGCAGCGACAGACGACGGTGTGAAAGTCTCCCTTATTTACGCAGGTAAACGAGGAAGGACTCCTGTTCTAAGGACTACTTTCAGTGCCACAACCTGAGTCATCTGCGGTCTATGAACAGAGTGAAATCAAAGATAGCATCACTGAGAGAATGCCAAGCTAGCGAAGACCTGCTGCTAGATTATGATATTCGATAGAGCGGAAGTGTTGCCAACAATTTCAAGCATGCAGCGACTGGAAGTTCCATGGCATTGCTGGAACCTGCTGACGGACGTTGCTACAATAGAGTGAAACTGCCTCCAGTACCAACCTATAATCAAACCTCGCGTGGAACCTCGTTTCCAGCCGCGTTTCAGATCAGATCCAATAACGAACTCGTCTGAATTCATTGCTGCAAATGATAAACACGACCGACACGCGCATTCGCGGAATTCGAGACTCGTTTCCAGATCCGTAGTAGCCATAGTATACTTATGAACAGTATGTAGGTAGGCCCGTCGCACACTGCTTGGGACCGACAGACATCCGTACATTCAGGCAATATTTACGCTGTAGTATTCGGTCTACACTTCAGCTGCAGCACATGATCATCAAGTGTAGTAATTTTCGCAAGTAATGGATTCATGCTGCCTGGCTTAGCGACGGACTGTCCACGCCCCACCCCCCCCCCCCCCCCCCCGGCCACCTCCGCAGCGTCCTGTACTGAGGACGCTCTGCCCGATGCAGAGGCAGCATGTGACATGTTCTGTGCTTGTGTTGCAGTTCATGTCGGTGTAGATGAGTATGTATTCGTGGGGTAAGTATGTACATATATCGACCTATGTATCGACCTATGCTCGGCCTGTGTATCTGCATATATTATGTGTCCATCTAGATGGTTATTCATATGCAAACGGGAAATTCTAATTAGCGTCAGTTGCACAATTTAGATTCTCAAGTATCAGTTTAGTCGCAGTTGAGCGAGAAGAAGAAGAAAAACTACAACAAATATCAGTGCTCTAGCGAAGCAGAACTTCGATTATCCGGTTATTCGGTTATCCATTAAATCGGTTATCCACTAAATTGCTTTCATTCCAGTTAAAAGCGAGTTCAACATACTGAACGCACTTTTTGCCACCGTTTCCATGCTTTCACTGACCTCACATCCCCGGTTACCACGAACTCCTGGCGAGGCCGAAGTGGTACCTGCAGCACTTTTGCTCTTCCCGAACCATTACGCTGAAAACTTAACTTTTATACACATGCATTTGTCAGTAAGCATTTGCATCTATCGTATCTGGACAATTTAGAAGTCGTTGACCTCAACGGTGACACATACCAACCCCAGGACTCGGGTTTTCCGAGGCAATCGGTGTCTACGATAGACGAAGAGAAAATAGAAGTCTTCACCTCTTAAAAATCATTTGTGAATGAAGTCAGTACTCGTGTCTTCAATACCAAAATCAGCGATCGTTAGTATTGAAATCAGCACTAAAGTCAGTTCGATATAAATTACATAGAAGAGGAAAATGCACAGGAAAATAGAGGATATTATAGCTAACGGCACACTTGAAACCCTTTCTACAAGAAATACGCGGCAATCCTTCCTATTTTCATGTTAAAAGAACCAGTATCATCTATAAAACTGAAAACTATACCCGGATATGAACAACGATCAACACTGATAGAGCTGTGGTTCTGTTTTCAATAGAATGTGGCAAAATTGAGCAAACTTGGAACTTACATTGATGTGGAAAAGCAATCGGGACGAGTTTATTCCCTAATAAATCCGAAAAGCGTCCAAGAAGTCTGGAAAAGTGTCCGCATACGACAAGTTACAAGGTTGTCGTGTGCATTTGCAAGTAATCCACAGACAAGAAGATTTGTTCTTGTTATTTTTGGCTGTTGTTGTTGTTGTTGTTGTTGTTGTTGCACTTCTCACTTTCTTCCTGCGACAGATTATGATACACTTCGCTATATTTACTTTGCTTAAATATGGGCACAGTTCGTTCCTTTTTTTTGTTTGATTCTTTAGGCTATTTTTTGCTGATACAAAAACACGTAAAAAACTTGAGAACACTTTCGCTGCGATTTTTAGTGATTTTTTCAAAATTTCAATATTTCAAAACATTGCCTTTCTTGAATTTTCTGCCTTTTCGCAGGTTTTCTTTCTGTGTATTTCTTTGGTGCCCGCTGTTGACACACGACTTGGATTTGTGCGGCTTCACGTTGCTCGCGTAGATGTTTGGCACTGCAGCGGAAAGGGTTAACTTTTCAACGCGAATCTTTCTGCAAGATTCAGCAGTTGCAAGTGGGCAACTTTTTCAGAAACTAATCGAATCGAATCGGATCGATCGGAGGCTTCGTGCTCGGGGAGTGAAGTGCGAGTGTGGCACGCAGCTCAGTGGAAACGAGCGAGGTACCGAACCGCACGATCGCGAGCGCTGACGGAGAGTTTTTGCTGCTCAACCTTTTGCTGCTTTTTGAAGCGAAGTGAATTGAGTCTGCGGACTGGCCGAGTCCACAACCTCCGCGCAGCTGAATTCGTCGCAAGTGCGAGTGTGTGCGTGAGACGCGCGCGCTCCACTCAAGGCGACGCGCTGTGAGTGCAGCGAATTCGCAGATCTGCGCGAACCGGCTTGTGGAAGATCGCCAGAGTGTGTGTGTGCGTGTGAGTGAGAGTGAGTGTGTGTGTGTGTGTGTGTGTATATGGACGGTGACTATTTTCGCCGCAGTAGCATTTTTCGATTTTCTTTTCGATCTACTCTGTACTTGCGCTCTTTCTTACTTTCGTGTTCACTGCTTTAGTAGTTGTTGTTGATGTTGTTGTTGTTGTTGTTGTTGGTGCTGCTGTTATAGATTTTTGTTAATTAAACAAATTTTTCATTCTCAAATCGAGGCGCAACGTCGGCGTCGGCGTCGTCGTCGCTCAGTCACACAGTCACACAGTCAGCGCCGTCGGTCGGACAGGCGAAACCTGCACGAATAGAGGTGGTACGGAGGTATTCTGTATCCACTAGAAACACTGGCGCACAGCAACGAATCTCGGAGACACGACACGATCGCGGCGACTCGCAGTGGAATTAATGAATGAATAATTTTACGACCTTCCGTCGGGCGCAGGGAACACAAGTCTTTCGGAGAACTCAAAGAACAACGATGACGCGGCCGCAGATTCTTGCAGTTTGTCTCACAGAAGGAAAGAAAGACGTATGGCTGGCTTCTTTTTGCTTTTTTTGGAAACTTAAAAATCAACTTCAGCAGACACGCACGTCGACCGCTTCACTGGAAATCTCTCAAACGACTGATTGCAGCACGAACACGAACACGAACACGAACACTCCACTCAGTCACTCGCAGCGCTCGGCGCCGACCATGTAGTGCGGCGAATTGGGTCGGCGCGAGCGTGTGCGTGGCGCGGACACACCTACACGCAGCTCCTCGATGTGCTTAAGAGAGGAGAGCGAGCGGCACTAGTGTCTCGCTCCATTCCGCACATCGGCTGCTATCGGGTAGCTTCGGCGGGCGGCGAATTGCACTGTACCCCGAAAACGCTTCGCTAGGCAGCTTTGCGTTGGTGAAAACGTGTTCTTCTACCCACAGAACGAACTCAACAGAACCATGCAAAAAATCGGAAAACCTGCATGCAGCGCACACTGCAGCAGTTCGGCCAGTTATCCGTGTACTACACACATACGAAGGCAGTGTGTGTGTGCGTGTGTCGCTGGATGCGCCTGTAGTGGAGAGCAACACTGAAAATATGCCATCTTGTGGGCGCTCCGTCCGTCGGATTCGCCGCCGTCGTCCGTTCATCGCTCATTCATTCAAATTGAAACCAACAAACAGTCGCCGCAACGACGACAGAACGCGCAGAAACATGAATCGCGCGGCTGCCGGGAGGAAGGAATCACTGAATGATTGGGGTTGCCAACGCAGCTAGCAGCTAGCAGCTGTCTGCGGCGAATTGGGCGCACTTGGATCCGAGCGGATGTCGGACGAGTTTTCCACGAATTACCAGCGCCACAGCCAGAGTGGCTTTGTCGCGCTGTTGTTGTTGTTGTTGTTGTTGTTGTTGCGAGGTTGCACTACCGTCTGCCGCTGTTCGTCTACTCGCCCCGCCACTCGCCCCGCCACTCGCTCACCCACTTCGCGGGTCTTCTTTCGTACTCGAGTGAAAAACTGTTCGCCACGGTTTCCTTTTTCACTGAATGAATGAGTTTCGCCATCCACTCGCCGTCGCCGCCGCCTTCTAACCCACTTATTAGCCGATGCTGCCGCTTTTCGTTGCGCCAACAGCACGGCGGTTGCGTGCCAAGTGGATGGAGCACTGCAGTGGATCCTAGTCGAATCTTAGAGACGGATTCGAAGACGCTTCAACGGTTTTTGCGACATCATCAACGTGTTTCCCTCTCGTACACCGTCCACCGTCCACCGTCCACCGTCCATTGATGCAGCACATAAGCGAGCACATAATATATGCGACTGTGTACTGATGTGTGTGTGTGTGTATAAAAATAGACAGCTTACAAAAAACTGGCAAACATGTTTAACTTTACGGCAAAACCACACGACCAACAACAACAATAACAACAACAACAGCGATACGGCCAGCGCTCTACAACAAGCATCAATTGGTTTCGCTTCATTGTGAGGCAGAATGAATGAATAAACAGACAAGTGAGAATCGTTGTTGTTGTTGTTGCTGTTGTTGCTGTGGTAATACTCAGTGTTGGTAATCGACGTTGATAGTATGCGGGACGAGCGAACGAGTGGAAGAGAGATTTTGGTCAACAAGACTCGTTTGAGCGTTCAGAGTTACCAGAGTTCTCGATGTTGGGGAAATGGCTCCATGTAGAGCCCAGTGATTCTGTCGCGCGACACTGTCGCCTGAAAATGGATCCAAACAGCGGATTGGAATGGAAGCGATTCAGCTACTCGCACTGATGATGGTACACTTGATGGTAAATGGAGAGGCTTCCGTGCTGCTGCTGCCCTGAAAAACCTTGAAAAACTTGTTTCCATGTTAAAATTTCTAATTTTTAATCTGATTCGGAATCGAGTCGGCTTGGCAACTCTGCCGAACTGCATATCGAAAACCAGTAGCAGTTCGGCTCTCGTTCGTCACCGAAAATAAGCGGGGCAGCATAGCTTCGTAGCTTCAGTCAGGCAGCCCCAATTACAACAACAACAACAACAACAACAACGGCACGTAATCCAAACAAGCAAACATAACAACATGCAGCCATCTACGATAATACGTCCATATGGATGTATGTATGTGTGTACGTGTGTATGTATGTATGTATGTATGTGTGTGTGTACGCTAGTTTATGTGCTGGTAGTTGAAACGATGTTGCAAACGCTTCGAGACGAGATTCGCAACGAATTCTGCTTAGTTTTGTTTAAGTTTGACTTTTAATTTAATTTTAAGTTGGAACTCCGGGAAGCATAACTCAAGGGGTGGGGTGGGGCGGCTAATTCATTTAACTCGATACTGAATTCATTTGCACCATTTTTCGGCCCCCTTCGCCGCTGCAGTGAAGTGTGCATGTGCATCTTCGGTGACTGGGGCGGTGGCGGGGGCGGCCGACCCGGCGGGCGTGGCGGGGTGTGTGGAGTGCGACCGGCGACGACAGCCGCTAGAAATGCATTTCGTTCTTTTCAAGGCGAAGCGTTCGTTTGAATGGAGGAAAGTCAGTCTGCGGCGAACTCTGAGCGCGCGGCGAAATGGTGCGGCGAGTGCGAGTTTGTGGCGAGCGACAGTTGTGCGGCTCTCTCACAAGCATCGGTGTGTGCGTGTAGTGTGGCGGCTGAATTCGCCGCGTGCGTCTGAGTGTGTGCATGCTGTCTGTCGTTGTTGTTCGCTTCGTGTATCTAACTCAGTGAGTTCGATTTTAATTCATCAGCACTGGCAACAACAACAACAACAAGAACAACAACAGCATGGAGCGGCGCGATTCGTGCCAACACAAAACGATTTTGTGAGCCAGGAAACGAGAGACGAACTAACAACAACAACAACACAGCGAGTGCTGGGCTCGTGGGTCGTGGCGAGGGACGTGCGGCAAGGGACGAGGCTGCGACTGCGTTGTATGGGAGCCCGAGCAGCTGCAGACGTCGAGGACGCACGAACGGTTGACTGGCTCTCGTACAGCGACGCCGAGCAGAAGCTGCGGGCGCGGGACGTGCTGACGGTGGGTTTTTATGAATGAAGCAGTCGCGGCGACAGCGACAGCGACAGCGACAGAGACAGTGATGGCAACAACAACAACCACACCAACGATAACAGCAACAACAACAGCAACAACAACAGCAACAGCAGCCATTATAATGAATGAGGTCTACGTGAATGCAAACAAATGTATTTTGCTTGCCAAGTAGAATTCGGCGCGTCTCCGGGCGACGACGGAGCGCGCGGTGGGGCCCGAGTATTTCTAGGTGTGTGTACGTGTGTGTGTGTGTGTGTGTCTAACAGATACATTTTCGTCTTGAGTCTTCAAGCGTTGCCTCATGCTGCTGTCGTTGTTGTTGTCGTTGCGTTGTGGTGTCTTTCGTATTTTTTAACGTTACAATAACTCGGATTCGACCAGAGGCACCACATGCGATATATTCGTATATTTTTGGGAAGCTGGTCGGTATTTTTAAGTGTTCATCTACTAGCTACGCGATACCTCACTCTGTCTCCATGATTCCTCACCTCGTTTCGCTCATTTCTGTAGCCAATCTTATATCCGGTCATGCTACACACACACACACACACACACACACACACACACACGCAATCATACAGACGTGCGTCGCGTAATTCGTGTGTGTTGAAGCAGCGTTTTGAGAAAGCTAAAAAAAACACCTTCGATTCATAAACGCGACTCGTTTCAGCGGATTCCTTATCGCTTTACTACAATATTCGGCGATAAAAGTGAGGGGCGAGTACTCCATTGAAAGCTTCTCTTTTGCGGGGGGAGGGGGTTTATTTTCGCAGTTTTCCTCACTTTCTCGGCGCTTTTTCTTTGCACATCTTCGGCGATTATCACGTGCGTCTTCGCGTCTTCCTTTGAAAGTCAGAAGTGACGAAGAAAACCTCAAGAAATGCGTTTCGTGTGCGGAAAATTGGCTTTTGTATTTTTTAGCATCCTACGAACTCTGATTTATGGCGACGATCAGTCTCGTGGCTCTGCGTGGATGCTGTGCGCGACGTTGACGTGCCACAGCTGATGTGTCCATGTGTGTGTGTGTGTTTGTGTCTGTGTGTGTGTGTGTGTGTCTGTGCCTCTTGTCATTCGTTTCATTTGCGGCCAACATTGAACACGCACCACCAAGCCGCTTCTTCTTCACGAACAGATTTCAAATGCATCAAACACTTAAGCGACGGCACTCGAAGAATCCGCAAATCATCCGAATCACCCACATTTCACATGAACGAAAGAACGCATGAATGAACGAACGCACGATCGGATGGACGAAGGAACGATCGGAAGAACGAACGAACAAACACGATGCGCGAACGGCACTCAGATGCTGTCAATCAAGAAGAAGCAACTGTAATTTTTTTAATGAATGCACGAATGAGCGAATAAATTGATTGAGAAAATTATTGCTGGTCGCGACCGACGCCACTCACAGGCAGGCGACGCGTCGTTCATGCGGAGCCGCAGCACCGTCGCTTTCTTAGCTTCACCTTCTATGATTTCGATTTCGATGCGGCGCTGTTCGAATGCAGGCCGCTAAACTAATGAGCGAGTTTTATTTTAAGCTTTCCAAATCTTTATATTTTATTAGTTAGTTAAGAGGGGAGGCCACCCACCTGCCACCTGCCACCTCCCACCCACCCAGCAACAACACTTCAGTAATAAGTGCGAGTGGGGGCGTTTTCCCAGTCGCAAGAAACGCGGCGGCGCACCGTGCTTTCTGAACATTTTTTAGCCGTTTTTATGCCGTTCGCAATCCAGGCGAAGGCGACTTCGAAGCGCAGCCATTTTTGGGTGACATACATCATGCATGTGGGCTTCACACCGTGCTTTTGCGGTGTCGGTGTCGGTGTTTGTTGCTGTAGGCTTCATTTACGTACTGGACGGTCTCCGCTTACGCTACGCTACGCCATGAGCTCGTTTCGAGCGGATGCCTTGCATTGTGCGGCGTGGAGTGAAGCGTGCGCCGGATGTGCCAACGTTTGGCGCACGGAACTAGGCCACGCCGCGAGCGCCGCCGGCTGCAGTAGGCGACCGACGTGCGGCGAGGGCGCGGGGGTGTTCGCCCCGCCATTCGTAACTCCATTTGAAACCCAAACCAACGAGAATGCGTATTGAGCCTCTTGGAAACGCTGCTTTTCTAATCCGACCTCGAACTCGCTTCCGCTCCGCCATCGATTGTCGCCAGCGGACGCGGCGGCTGATGAAAATTCCAAGCCAAATAAAGGTGGGCCCCATGCAAGCACCACCGGCATACATACATATGTATGTGTGCGTGTGCCTCGTTTTCACCACAGAGTCTGCTGAACGCGTTTCATGCGACGGCTCATCCGTCGTTGGCGTCGATTACGTCGCAGAAGCGGAAAACGGCTGGCGTTCGGTGCTGCCATATTTTGTGCAATTGATGTGCAAATATGCGGAGTGCTGTTGCCATCCGCTGCTTCTGCCGTTGTTGTTGTTATAGTAGTTGTTGTGAGTGTCACTCGGCGCCGCCAGCGTCAAAGTGAAATTTTAACTTTTATATTTTCCCCAACTCATGTTTAATAAATAAATACATAGATTTCAAAGTGTTTATTTTTACCAACGCCTTCTTTGTGCTGCTTGCCGTTGCCGTTGCCGTTGCCGGTGTTGTTGTTGCTGTTGTTGTTGTTGGTGTTGTTCAACTCGTCGTTCATGCTCGATCAACACTGCGTTTGACGTTGCCAACATTCGGCCGCTGGTGCGTCGGCGTCGGCGTCGTGTTTGCCAGTTTTTGACAGTTGGCTGCATGCGAAACTCATTCACTTCGCTTGCCGTTTTCAACAAAAGGTTTGATTGAAGACGAAGCACACTCGCAATCTGTTGGGGGCGGCGGCGGCAACAGAAGTGGGCGTGCGCAACGATGAGACAGCATTCTTCAATCAACCAAATGAAGTGCGTTCATGATTCAATCAAGTATACACTAAATACACAGAAATAAAAGATTCTAAAAACGAAAGCCACTGAAACTCTCGCTGAGTTCCCACAGAGCAACCTTACTTCAGGAGTTCCAGCGAGAAGCACGGCGAGTCTGCCGATAGAGCCTCCGGTTGTATACGAAATCAGCCTAAAATAACTGTAATCGTTGTTCAGCTGTCAGAGTCTCGAAACGCGATGGTTTGAGGAGTGCAACTGCGATCTGGGGGCATCGAAAGGGCGATCAGCTGACGACATGGCGTCCGGAGGATAACAAGCACCGGTTACGTGGTGATTAAATGGTCCCGCTGAACCAGCTGCGGCTATCTACGAAGTGGGCGAGCCAAAAGTGCCAAAGTGAACGTTCCATCACAATCGCTGCAGCGGGATGCGATTACGACCGGATTGCGATGGGTCTCAATAGCGGTCATTCACCGTGCTGCCGAAAGTGTCCGGTGCGGAGCAGGAAAACGTGTTGGAAACGCTTCGGGAGTATCTGCAAACGTCAGCTATCAAGCACGAGTGCTGCCTGCTACGCCCTGCTGTGTGACGAATAAGCCGGGAGCTTATCTACACTCACCTAAAAATAGGTTCGCTCTCAATAGGATCGAATGGAGTTCCGAAAATACTCGGGTGATTAGATACCGAAGTGCTGCGAACCCCGCTCGTCGGCGAGGGGCCACAACCCTCAAAGAGAGCCTCAACAGCACTCACGCAACGATCGTTAGTGGAACTAGAATTGGCTGTGGGCAAACACGCAGCCAGCGATAGAACTCGTTGGGTCAATATTTGGACAACCGCGGATGACCAGATTAACGGCCAGCACGTTGTCGGCGATCGCGTTGACCGATCGGCGGCTGGACGGAGCGATGTTTCGCATGGCCGACTGTTGACGGTTGTAGAGTAAACACGGGTTGTTTGTCGTGTGCATTTGCGAGTAACACCAGAAGCCGGGAGGAACGAACAATGGAAGCAGTGTTGAAAAATGCACTGATCTGTGCTCTAGTGCAATAAGAATCTGGAGTGCTTTCCATTAAAACCGAAGTCTCTTCTAAGGAGTCTCTTCCAAGGAGTCTCTTCCAAGGAGTCCCTTCCAAGGAGTCCCTTCCAAGGAGGCTTGCGAGTGAAAGTAGTACAGATTCACTTCCTTGCTATTGATATTTTGACAAGACTGTCCTTCTATATACCATGAAATGTCTCTCGTCTCTCAACTCAAGGAACTCCTGAAGTTATCCTCAATACATACCATTATTATAACGCCGAATTCTTGGACAATAACCACTTCAACAACGAAAACATGTCCATCGTCATGTTTTCTTAATTACGTGCTAAAAAAGTGAGCAAGATTTGTGGACTGTTCGCGGATCCGACGGTCGCACATACAGCATTATATTATATTTGAAAATTATATCAGGCAGGATTCTAAGCATACCAAATAATGATCTGTAAGAAAGTCCAAGTCATCTGTCGGGATTCAGTCGCGTTTGTCGTCTGAGTTTGTGTTGAAAAATCGCCAAATGAATCGGCCAAAAATAAGGATTCGTCGGGAAGCCCTAAAAAAAGAGCTACAGTCATCTTAACTGGCCATAAATTAATTCAATTATGTCGTTCTTGTTGCTGTTATTAGCTCATTACTGGATATACTATAAGAATGGGCTGTGAAGGGGTTCGATAAGCAAGGAGCACAGGAGGAACACAAAAGGACGGAAGGAACACAGTGTTTCCTTCAGTTTCCTTAATTACTATGAACTGGCACAAGTTTTAATATTTTTAAATTTAACCGATTTAATTGCTTTACTTAACAAGAAATCAGAAATTTAATGAACAACAAAGAGCGGTTATAATGGTTTAAATTCGTTTGCTTACCGACTCGAAGCTTTGGAGTGTTTTGGTTCGTTTTTCTTTCAGGTGCTGAATTTACGGTGGATTTCCTTTGTTTTTCCGTCGAAATTTGAATGATCTATCATCAGTTTATCAATTTTTGAATGTTTTTGTTCACTGTAAATCGTTCACTGTAGCGATTTCTTAACTGCTCTTGACTGCTATCTTTTAAACACACACAAATTGGCTGAGGATTCGGTATGAAGTGTATTTCAATAGTTTTCTTAGCCTTCACAACTTCAAGTTGCTAGTTGATGCACTTTGTAGAGAGTTTCACTTGAAAGTAGAGTCTCTGGATTTGCGCGCCGTTTCCGCTGTTCGCATCTTTGAATTCGCGCTGCAACTGAATCCATGCGAAAGTCGAAAGACGGCCAGTCGTCGCAGCAGTCGTTGTTCGTGTTCGTGGCCACGAGTCGTGCCAGCTTTCGGGGGGTCGTCGGTGTCGTCCTGGCCGTCCTCTTCGCTGCAACGACGAGTCCTTCGATGCTACCTCTTCTCTGCACGTCGGCCGACGCTGCAACGCCGCATTCGAGTGTAGCAGCCGAACGCAACAATCGCGAAAGTCACTCGTGTTGGTTCGTTTGTTGGGTGGGTGACTGGTTGTGTGTGTGTGTGTGTGTATGGTGGGGGGGGGGGGGGGGGAGGTTGGTGCATTTAGCCCACTTCATTGTGCAGTTTCAAGTCTGTTCGCAGACTGGCCTCAGCTACAGCTTTCAACTGTATTCGGTGAAAACAAAAACTTCAGGGTCTCATTTCGGAGCATCACTTGTTCCATACTCGTTCCAATACGAACACAAGCCAAATCATGAAGCAAGTCCTTTCGTAGCCGGTGACTGCAATTTCCAGCGTTCAGAGTTTTACTTAAAGCGCAACATTTTTAGCTTTACTCCTTCTATAATTCAATTTTATTTCAAAAACTTAAGTTTATATTTAAAGCTTAAGCACCACTAGCGAAGGGTTTGTCCTCGTTTAACTGAAAGCAAAAACGAAGATTTTAAAAGAATATAAGTACTGAAATCCAAAATACAGCAAATAATACACCCACAAACCAGAATATCGTAGAGAACACGCATCTGTCTTTGTTTTCTAATAGTTCTATAAAAGTTCAACATTTGAGCAATAAGAGTTCTACAATTCTTTGAGAAATCCTGACCTATTCCTTGAAGTAGTCAACGGGCCCTTTTAACGAGCCCTCTTCCTGTTATTCTCGGGTCGGCCACACTCCTTGTGGGCCCTTCAAAGTCGGTGGGACTGGACGGCCACCCCCTTGGAGGTCTAACCTTGTCCGTGAAAAGGCAAGCCGTCCAATCGGCCGCCTCGGCTCAAGGTCATGGATTGTCGGCTGGATGCACTGGCTGTAGTTCTGCGTGTGTGTGTGTAAGAAGCGGCCATTTTAGCTACTGCATGAGGATGTGTTTCCTTTGAAGTAGTTGTTGGTGTTGTTTTCTTTTTTTTGCTGTTTGCAAGTTTGACAAATCAAGTGATGGACTCGATTACCGCGTGGGTTGGAAGGAGCCTTGTAGTTGTTGCATTCGGCTGCTTTTACCGTAAAGCAGGCGTGACCTAGACATTGAAATTATTGTTGTTGTGCGAGTGGGAGTGTGAGAGCATGCCGTGCCCAAGAGAGAGAAACCTATAAACTAAAGTAGCAAACCAGTGAAGTCTAATAATGCCACAAGTTTGGACATTTTTCAAAACTATTCGCAAGAGTTTAATTCAGTTGGTGTACTTCATTTATTCATGAATTTTTCTTCTTTATGATGTAATGCACAGATACTAATGATTAGTACAGAGATTAGTACATAGTTTGTACACACTATAAGATGCATTATCCGAATTCGCGCTGCTCTGCGCCGTGAATGACTTCCGGTCCTGACTGGTTCAACCTTCGTTTGATCTCAAAAACCGCTTCATTCAGTTTTGTCGCTCTTTCATTGAGAAAAACTTGACAGACTGCAAGCACGGCCACACCCAAAGTGGCCCAGTTTCAGCCAGCAGCAGCAGCAGCACGATGCTGACGTCACCAGTGTCCTAGATACACGCAGATGGGCGGTGCATCCGCAGCCAGCACTCGGGCGCATTCTTTCACATCACCTTTGAGCGAGAAGCGGCGTGAGAAGCGAGTCTGTGTGTGTGAATACAGTCGATTGCCTGGGTGTGTGAGAGGCATGCGTGTGTGTGTTGTGAGTGCAAGCAGGGCCGAGCACGTGCCTCGTGCTCCTAGTGGAGTGTGCAAACCTCATTCATAAACTCTTTGCAGCACACTCAAACCTCAAACCGGCGGCCGGTCGTCTTCTTCTCAATTATGACCAACCATGAAAATTATCGTTGATGCTTTCCTTCTGATAATGAAGGGAATTCATTCTTTAGTCCCGATAGTTTCTCCATCCCCACCATTTTACTGGTCGGTGGCGTATGAGTGACCACCAGCATGATTGGGCCAGAAACTGTAGCTAAGCTTTCATAGTTTCAAAAGACTTACGGTCCAACCGAAGGAAGGGAGGGAGGAAGGAAGGCAGGATGCAAGAATGGATCTCAGAGAGGGCTCAGGTCATGGCTGTCACTGTTATTCTCATAGATTGTTTAGATGCCCGTACTAAAGAAAAGTTTATTAGTAGTTAAATAGTGCGTCCTGTCAATCTGTGCAAACCTGGAAATGCGTGTGGTTTCTGTTTCATTGAAAGCTGGAACATGACTTCAGTTAGAAAGAAAGAATGATTCGATTGCTCACACTTCTTGCAAAATTCTAGAACTTCAATAGAGCATGAAATCCATTAACGGGCGATTATGTGAAACTGATGATAAAATTATTGAACTGAATGATGGCTGAATTCCACACGCGGTGGAGTGGAGTGTGGAACGCTGCGATGCGGTCGGAATGACGCAGTTCACTCGAAGACCGCAGAGAATTCATAGCCAGTGCGAATGCGCCTTGCATTCGGTGCATGCCATCGGGGTACCAGGGGAACCAGTGGTGCATGTGCATGTGTGTACACTTGTGTGCGTTCCGGTGGCCTCACTTGTGGAATAGTTCTGAACGCAGTACAGTTTTGCGAGTCATATCAAGGATTTCATTCAAGAAATCATTATCGAGTCCAAGGAAGGCACCGAAGAACCCAGGACAGTGGCCACGCAACGCATGGAGAACCTGAAAGTGTTCAGCGCGAACCATCGTAAGTCGCCAAGCTGGGGCTCCCATTCGTCCCAACGAATCCTGCTGGGAACAGAGATACAATAGGGTCGGTTATGTGGGCTATGAAGCAATATGAATGTGAAAGAAAAGACTGTGATGTCAACGGAAAAACTGTTTGCCCTGACTCCCCTTCGTGGTGAGGTCCTTGAATGGGAGCAGCTCCAATCTACCTATGAAAAGCGCCACGTCACTCTCCATCGCAAATAATGTTGCACAAACAACGCCTAGTGGTCGCTTCCGCCCCCCGCTGCCTCACTTACAGTTAACTGGTCTCCCCGCAGTCGCTAAAACAAGCGTCCTTTGGTTTTGGCATTAAGAACAGTTGCCTTTGCCATTTGCGAGGTTCATAGAACTGACTCACAGCGGGCTGCAGCACAGCTTCAGTCGACTCGCCACGGAGCGGCCAGAGCCAGAGCCCTGACCCAGTTGAACCCTCCACCACATGGCTGCATCCATGAATGATTGCAACAAACGGCAGCCTCCTGCTGTCACTCCAGGGCACACACACACACTCACCCTTTGAGGACATGCTATTCTCAGCTTGGCTGCCGCCTTTGAACGTTTATTTATAGCGTGGACATTCAAGCGCGTCTCTGTGAGGGTTGCCGAGTGTGCGACAGCGACAATAGTTGTTTACACCACTCGATGTTGTTGTGCTTCGCTGGAGGACGCGTTCGAACGGTCTCCAGAGGAGCTGAATGCTGCTTAGCTGAATGGGAGCTAACTTAAAGCGATTCTGTGTGTTTTCAAATAATAATTTTACTTATTATTTTGTTGACCTTTTATTGTATTATAAGAAATCGTATTGTGTAGGCTCTAGGTCATTTGAAAACGTTAATTCGTTAAAGCGATTCTTTTTGGTGTCATGAGCGTTCTGCCAAATTTAACGTCGCAGAACAGACGCCATTTTGTTCACCTGCGAAATGGGAACCGGAACCCGCATTAGAACTCAGAACACTCAGATGGGCAAAGACAAGTTCCCCATTTCGGAGGTTAGAGCGAGCATCTCAGCTCCATCTCATTCACAAAATCAAACGTCACTAAAACGGTCCAATAAATAATACTGAACAACCTCGCTGGCACTCGTAATGGAGCTCTGCTCAAATCCTCCTCGCGTCGATTTCGATGGCTACTTTACAACAGCAGCAAAGGTCATCAGCTTCATTGACGCACGTCAACATGCAGCTCCATAAAAGGAGCAACCTTACCTCGTAAACAACCCACACCTCTTGCCAATTTGGAGCACGAGTTCAAGAACCACTGCGGCCACACAGCTTACGTCCTTGTAACGCTGTGATGGTCCCACTCCTGTTATTGCTGGGATGGTCCGCTCATTCACAATCCTTTATTACCCTCATGCCCTTTATTACCATCATGTCCTTTATTAACCTCGTGTCCTTTATAACGTCTTTCAGCAGTGAGCTCAACGCATAAGAAAGCGATGCCGTAAAAACTTGTTTTTCATTCCGTTTCACTGTAAAACTAACCATAAAAAACTTAATAAACGATTGAACTTTTCGCTTAAGGAGCGAATTATTCTCATTCATTACACACAGAAACGCACTCGCCATCCTCGAGCATGTCCTCACGTTTTCCAGCTGCGTGTTCCACAACTTCGCCGCCCGAGTTCAATGCCTTCGATTTGACCCAATTTCCAGTGATGCCGTAGTTATTGCAACACCGACGCCGCTTTTCATCCCTCGACGACGACGACAACGTCCCCCACCGCATTCATTCATATCACCAACAATGCGTCCCTCCGTCGGTCGCCGTACCGTCCCAGAAGCAAAACTTTCCATTCACTTCTTTCGCTGCCAACATTCTCTGTATACCTCTTCTATTCCACACTCATTCATTGCCTGAACCGCCCTTAAATTCTATTCATACCTGGGACACTCACAACTTCCCACCCCCCTCCGTCCATCACCGGAAAGACGACGTCAAGTCGTGCAGCATGTTTCATGAATGAAAGCCAAGTCAGCCATCAATGGAACTTCCCATGAATCGGTGCAGTTCTCCTGCTACTGCGCAGGACTTTTAGGTCGTTATCCTTGAGCTAGGTTGTTGCCCAGCTATACGATTATGTGTGTACTCGTTCGTGTTGGGTGATGTGCTTGCGACACGATGACGTCACTGGCGCCAGTACTGTCAATTCATATACTCCAGCGAAAAGTAGGTCGGTGTTTCGATTTGAAGAATTTCAATTGCTTGACATTTCTGCTCGAATAGATGAAGCGATGGTCTTGATAGATTACACCACTTTATAACTTCCTTAAAAAGTGAAGAAGGAAGGAGGGAGGGGAGGAAGCGCCCTCATTTGAAGCACTAATTATATTCTAACTGCAGCTGAAATACTTCTGTAACGCGTTTTCTGGTTGAATAAAATCTGCAATCTTTATTTTGAAATCTTTCCTCTTTTACTTACACATTTTATCAAATATATTGAACGAAATTAAAGTGTTTCGTGTTCCGTTTGAATATAAAAAAGTAGATAAAAAGTAGGAGTACTGCGCTTCGTTAAAAGGAGTTTATAAACACACTTGCTGTGAGTTGAGTTTCAAATTCGAACGCCGCACTGAAGTGTGTTTTCTCGGGTAAATCTTAAAAATATAACCGCAAATAAAAAAGCAAAAACCGCCTGTCGTTGTGGGTGACTGGGCGGTCGGGCATCCGGATGGTGTGGCGCCCATTCCAGCCGCTGTACTGCAGCAGCATTTACAGAATCTGAAAAAGTTTCTTCAGCTCAACCATCAGCGACCAGTCAGCTTTGATTAAATCATCGCGAAAGTAATCCTTGCAGGCGTCAATGCTCTGACGGGAGATCTGGAAAGGGAGAGATTTTATTTCACTTACGGAAGCTCAAGTATTGCATGCGAATATCTACAAAGCTCAAAGACTTGACTATATACGGGTTCCGATACGTGCCGCGCTGCGATTTCGTGTGATTTCTGTGGGCCGATTTATGCAACTCTGAATGTTGGAAGCCGGACCGCCGCCTGACAGCCTACTGACGCCGAACGACACTCGCCGCATATCAATGAATTAATTCAATAAAAACTTAATCCTAAAAGTTAAGGACAGCGCCGCAATCCGACTCGTAGAGATTTTTACTTGCGACATTTTACGATTATTGGCACTGCACCGATATGGAGGTATTTTAAGAGGTACTCTCGACGAGTGCGACTGTCTCGAGAAACAGCGACAATGGCAGCATTTACGATATCTTTTTGTAGACGAATGCTTTATAATTGCATTAAAGGTGTTATTCGTTTAATGAAAAACTGATTATTGAAATTTATTTTAATTCCTTTGAATCGAAGCGGGAGTGCTTTGAAGGAGGCGATACGCGTATCTAGCAGGCTGATCGCAAGTTACGAGCCCGCACAACGAGCCAAATCCCAAGCCGCACGCAATGGCAGGTGTCCAGGCTGCCTGTCCGTCTGTCTGGCTGTCTGCGAGACTGTCTTTCTGCCCGTCCGGTCTGTCTAGACGCCTGCACACATTTGGGGAATAATAAAGAGCTGCAGCTTGGAATTTTTAATTAGCCACACAGGCCGGGTTTTCAGAAAGCGAGTGCTGACTTTTCAGTGATCCGCAGGCCAGATCTGGAAGCCGCTGGCCACAGTCACTAGTTTCCTAGGTTCGCAACTTATTTGCAGAAAGAGTATCAACGAAACGCGATTCCTGCGATTTTCTATACTACAGAAAGCCAACCACACAACGCAATAATATAATAATAATACCTGAAGCAGAGAAAAGCAGCGTTTTTCATTGGCCATTAAAAATCTGAGTACCTCAGAAATAAATAATAAGTGAAGGAATTTCGAAAACGGGTGCATTCGAAATGCGTATATTGAGAACATAAAAACCAAGAATGCTCGCTACAGTAGCGCCGAACAAACGGCTGCAAAGACGTCATTCGCCGGCCCGCCTGGTGCAAGGGTGAAAATCAGGTCAAATCGGAATCTAGGTTATTTTCTCGTGCAAGAAAAACTTCCAGACCCGGTGCATAGCTGAAGCGGGGGAGCAGCGGCTGCAATGAAACTCGTGTCACTGCACTCTAAATGAGCGCAGAAGGTAAGCAATGACGTCAGCAAGCACTCATCTACGCACTTGGGCATGGGCTGCAAAACGTTGGGCGAGGTGGCTGCATTGAGCACCGGGTCGGGATATGGACAGGGATGAACCTCTGAAGCTGGCAGAGTTGTTGAGGAAGGTCCGAAAATAGTGGCACAAGGAGCCAGAGGGGAGGAATAAGAAGAAGAAAAAGGGATGGTAGATCCTGCATCTACTGGAACCAAAACAAGTGTACGTTAAAATTAGCGATTTATGACGGAAGCACGACGGTGTTGGAAATGGAAGCTAATCCAGAAGTTAATCAATGGTTTACTGTCATTAAATAAGGTCCGTAGAATTGGCAAACTTCTGTGGGCAGCCCCACAAGTGAAGGTAGTTAAAACTACGTGAAGTTTTGAGCTTCATTCTATCAATTTTAAAGTTATAATCTATAAAAATTTAGATATTATATACATTAAATGTATATAACGATATAATATTGACTATAAATTTAAATGTAATATTAAATATAAAATAAGATTGAATATAAATGCAATGAAGTGAAAATTATAGTCTTATTATGTCTTTTCCAACTCGATTTCGTATTCACAATAGTCTCTAATTACCCGATTACCCCAGCCGTTACCCAGCGTTGTAGACCAAATACACTTGCACTCACCTTGCTGACCAACATATCGTCTGCGTCGAAGTGTCGTCCGTACAGCTTCGGAGATTCACCCGGAATGGGCTCGATCTTAACGCAAATCTCCTGACCCTTGCGTGCGCTATCGATGTTTTTGTGGTTCGACTCGATCGATGTCACAATTCCGATGTCTACGAACTGCAAAAGCCACGGAGAGTTCATGAATTATAAATAAAGTTTAGAAATAAATAAATAATAAAAGCGTGTTTGCTAAATTTACGACGCTGTCTGATAGTTTGTTGAAAATATTGAAAATGTTAGCACAGCGTGTGCCAAAAGCAGAACTGACGCATCATAACAGAGAGATAGCAAAAAAATAGACGACTCATAAATAGAGGAAACTGCATAATGTTACACGAACACGTCGAACACATCCGCTAATGACAGCCCTCAGAGGGACGGCGGCGGCGGAGGTGGCCAAAGTGGGCGCTGGCGAATTCGTTGTTTGTGCTGATCAACGATGAGCAAAAAAGGGCCAAACAGCGCGAGATCAGATGCTGCTCGCTGCACGCTGCACCGGCAGGCACCGCATTCGTGTTGGCATCTTGACAAGGCGTTCCTCAAAAATGAGGATCAAAACAAAAATGCACTAAATATCGCTGCTCTAAACTATGCAAATGCTGAGAGAGACGACGAGAGGAAGACTCAAACTGAAATCACATTTTCACATCTTCAAGTGGTTTCGGCGATTGTTCAGAAGGCGATTTCGTCAGCAAACAGAAACGTCACGATAACAGTGACCGTCTGGCAAAAAAAATTGCCACAAACAAATATTTTTGCTACCTACCAACTATGAGCATTTTGTTTATTGTAGACTCGTTTTTTTAAAATGTGTGTAGGTGTTAATATAAAATAAATAATAACATTGATGTTTGAAATATCTAATTTTTTCAAAACTGTTGTATGCATGCATTTGTTTTCGGATATTCGGCGATGCTGCAATAATTCGGTGCGTTTGCCTCTGCTTTGGTTCTTCATTGGCACTTTTTTTGTTCTTCTGGCGATCATGGCGATCTGGCTTCATGGGGCACAGGCCGGATGTTGTCTCTGATTCCATTGGGAACCTCTTCTGACGACGAGTACAACGACAAACTTTGCAAATTCCATAGACTAGTCACCAGTAATTCGGCTTTGCTCATTTATGCTCTGGAGATCCGCGAGTACTCCGAGGAAAGCAGAGCAGAGAGTGTAAAACGCGGTGAGGTGAATCCATCCAACTTCTAGCGGCGATTCTGCATTCTTCCAACGTCCAAACTGCATGTCCACCTTAGAACGAGTTTCGGAGTATTCCAGAGTTTTTTAAAGATGATTTGTTTCCGCCTCGCCCTCTCGCCCCCTCGCTGGCCCTCGGCTATCTATTGAGTGAGTAGCACCCGAAGTGATCCTCCGCAAAATTAACACAGTCAAGCAGCAGCATAGGCGAATCGAATGTGTTTGCGCCATGAAAGCCCCCAGCATCATTAGTGACTGGTGACTCCAGCTCTAGGAAAACGCAGCCCAGGAACGTTCATATGCAGAAAGTCGGCGGATGCACAACTCAGCGTTTATGGTTTACTCTCCAGCCGGAGCTTTGATATGGTTCTTTTCGGTGGTGGTGTGCTCGCCATACGTTACGGCTGTCAGACACTTGAACGTGTTACACCTTCACAAAAATCCATCTGGCAATCAGCAAACCGAAGCGAAAACAACCAGAAACCGGCATCGCTTCCACCGGGGCGACTCCACGCCACGAGCAGCGCACACAAAAATGCGGAGGTGAAATTTTTGTGGAGGTTTTCCGTTTTGGATTTGGATTTGGGTTTCGGTGGAGCCTGCGTTCGCCGCGATGTGTTTTGGACTCGATAGTTTTGAGTTTTGCTTGTCTGTTTTTACGAATCAGGTTTTTAGCTTTAATGAATGTTTTTCGAAGGTGTTTTAGCCGCGTGCAGCACTAATGCATCATGCAGCCACCGCGGCTGCTGCGCTGCAGTTGCTGTCATCAGAGGAAGTTAGTGGGCAACAAAGTTGGAATTCGTAATGTGGCTCGAGTGGCTTTCACGTGGTTGTGGCTGCGGCTGCGTTCGTGGACGTTGTTAGTGTAAGCCGACTGCATAATATAAGTTGATAGCATTACTTTTTTCCAGCCAGCAAGATAGCTCGAAGCATTTGTTTCGTTTTGTATTTGCAAAGGTTTTTGTGGGTGTTCTTGAGTGTTTCTCGATTTGAAAGTGTAACTCGAGCCATACATCATACGTGGTACATACAACGGTAGTTGTTGTTGTTGCTGCTGGCGGTGTTGGCTGTTAGTGTTGGCGGCTGTTTCGCTGTTGTTGTAGATGCTGTTGGCTGTCAGCTCGGTTCAGCAGTCGGCGAAACAGATGGACGTGAGGAGCGATGACTCTTCCTAGACACAGCACAATTCCAAGCACAGTTACGTCTAGCAATTAATACGTAGCTGCAGGTCGGATGTGGACTCGTTGTTTCGGGCGCACCACGAATCGAGCGCAGAATGTAAACGAAGAGCAGCACGAACTCGAAAGCCATCGAGTTAATAGACGTTGATCACGACTGATATTCCTCTGATATGCACCCATCCGAACACCACCAGAGGTTTCAACAAATTGAGCATTGATTTGAACCATGACACCCATAACACCCAGCCGATCATAGTTCTGGCGAGATCACTCTCTTCAGGAGTCCTGCGAGAAACACTTGAAAGTGTTCGCGTCAGCTTCGAACACTGCATCTCTCGGCTTAATTGTGAATGGAATACAGCAAGGAATTAGCCATGGCCTGACTTCGATCCTCCCAGCAGAGTACTTTAAAGCTCAAGAGCACAACGCGGCAATCGGGTCGCGCCACCGCTGCAGGCATCATTAAATCAAAGACACATTGTCAACAGGAAGCGGTAAATTGGCTGCGGCAATTTTCGGAATTGGCGCAATTTTGCACATCGATTTCAGGCCGGAGAGTAGCCAGCCGGCGAGCAACCACCGGCAAGAATTATTTCAGTTGATTCGCCACTTCTGCAGAAGAACTTCAAAGGTCTGTCTGATCTTCGAATTCGAACATCTGCACTCTTAATGCGCAGTCATGAGTTCTCTTCATCGCGAACACGAGCAGCCAGCAACATGATCGTCAGGCGGACGGACAGACGGACGGACGGGCAGACGGGCAGACGGACGCGACCAGCCAGCGGAAAAAACTACTGAATTTTATTAGCGGATTTGGCAGAAATGCAAAGGAATTAAATGTCCACTCCATGCAGAGGGCACATGAACAGACACATCCGCAGCCGGCACACAACTTCACGGTCCACTTGGAGCATCTTCTGCCGCATTAAGTAGCTCCGTCCGCTTCTGTGTGTGTGCTCGGAGGCGAAAATTGAGTGCGCTGTTGAGAAAATACCCGGAAACCCTTTTCCTGTAGTCTGAGACGTGCTGTTGGGTGAGTTTGGAGAATGGAATTCATCTCGGATTGCGTCTGCGGCAGCACCATTCTTTGGTTTTGTTTTTGTTTTTGTTTTCTTTGCGAACTCGAGGAAAAGCTCTTGAGCAGCATCTGTATCACGCCACGCATGCGTTGAACAATGTTTATTAATGAATGCATTACATGCGACAACAACAAAGCGCTGCGAATACGACGGCACACACACAAACACACACACACACACAGAGAGTGGTTGGCTGGCGGTTCGGTGCAGATCACTTGCACCGGATGCCAGGGCAGTGCAGGGGCCAAGTTTGCGCACAGCACGCGTGATTTATACGAGGCAAAAAATTATATGTATTTATAATACTAAAATTTTTTTTCATTCATGGCAGAAATAACGGCCAACAACAACTCGAAAGGGATCGTACTCGTGATCGTGTGTCGCGGACTGGCGAGTCACGTCAAGACACTAATCTAGTAGTCAGTGAGTCAGGTCATCTCGTCAGCCAGCCCTGCGCGGAACGGACACATGAATGATGGACGATCTTTAAAATCTGACCCCGGCCACTCTCGACAATGCAGCGCCCTACAGGGGGCAACAACAACGACGCGAGTGCAGAAAACTGAAGTGCTGAATCGAATTACGGTCTCCTCCTTTGACATTAAATCCACAATAGTTGATGGCGAGTGATTGATTGTTGCTTCGCGTGGTTGTTCATCAGATTTATGCTTCGAATGGCTCATTTACAGTTTCCAACCAGTTTCCCGCCATCATCTCGAAGACCATCAAAGCCTCTCAAGCTCTCGGTTTCTCGTCTGTTAATTTGACTACAAATTTTTGTGCCCTTCCGATTTGTTTCGCTTGCCTTCTCTCAGGAACCCTTTCCTGTCCATTAGTATACAGTCGCTGCGGAGTACGTAAGCAGAACACTTGAAGAAAACCGAGAAACCGTAAAAGCAGTCATAGAAGAATTTTTCGCAGCACCGCCAGCTACTCGTAATCTGCTAATTAAAGCACTTTTATACGAAAGCAGTGTGTACGCAGCGGATTCTTATCGATAGTGGCCGCATCTACGTTAACAATACAATAAAGTCTTTCATATCAGATTGCAAAAACAACAACCAGCGCACAACAACAACGAGCGAGGGAGCTGCTCACACAGGAAATAAGAGTTTTTATGAATGAAAGGAACTTTTCACTGCTCATGAACGACATCTACACACACACACACACACACACACACACACACACACACACACACACACACACACACACACACACACACACACACACATACTTGGTTGTTGGTTTTTGTGTCTCTATTTTTGCTAATCTAGTTCTAGATAATGAGTGCTTGATGTTGTGTGTTTGTGTGTGTATGTGTATGTCTCACACGCAAACCTAAGCTGCGCCCACGATTGTCGTTTTGCGTTTTAGAAATTTAATTATACGATAGTTGGGTCTCAATATACGGACTATATCTATACTCGTACAATTAATAATGGAACAACAACAGCAGCAACAACGGCAGCAACAACGGCAGCCGTAAAAAGAGTGCGCGGAGTGGGATTTAATTGTTTATTTTGGCTCTGCTATTTACATTAATATGCTATAATTTGCTTAATCTGGTTTCTTACAGTGGAAGAGTTCGAATAGGCGTGGGCGAACGGAGCCGCACAGCCGAGTAACGCAAACAGTTGCTAGATATAAAAATGTGTTGTTTAACGATCGGATGTTTAAATGCGGACTCAATGATGCACAGTCGGGAACATTATGATGCAAAAGCACGCACGCAGTTCGCCAAATTTTAGAAATTTGAAGAGGCAAAAAATACTACATATTCGATTGGTTGAAGGTTTGAACATTAGGAGTGATGAACTTACTTCAGAATGACCCTAATTCGAATGTTCGAACCTTCAGAAATACTGAATCAAATCAGATATTGAGGAGGGATTGCTTTGCACGCTCCCTCCCCAGTTTCAGTGTATTCCCTCGACCCCTCAAAAGCACTTGAAGCCACTCTCAGTTCGACCGTTCGTCCGGCGTTCGGCGTTCGACCGAGAGACCAGATACAAGGTGCAGATACAGTATCATAATCCGAATATCGGGAATAAAAAGGAAGCGATTACGAAAGCATCCAGACACAAAGAAGAAGTCGTGCTCTTGAATAAAGTACGGAATAACTAAAAATCAACAGCAACAGCATATGAATGAAATTCCTATGCGCTGGAACACGTTACAGAGCGCAGGGAGACACACGGCGAAGAGGGGCAACACGGCATGAATGACTTGTCTGGAAAACAAGATGTTCAGCCTGCTACCACGCAGCTGGCACGGAGAGGTTCAAACTGCAGCCGAAATGAATGGAAAGAGTGTCAAGGAGCTGCAGCAGTCCGACGAGTTGCTTTTTGTTGCTTTTGTTCAGCCACACCGGCAGGAGATTGGAAATGTTTAAGTGCCAGGTAGCGAAACACAGGATGTTGCCAGAATATGTAGAAATCGAAGAGCAGAACAGAGACCAGCCCGAAACCGCATTTTTGCCAAAGTCATGCGAGTGCCTGTCGTGTTCGCAGCCGGTTTTTGCAGTTGCGGATGCGTAACGCAGCGTTTGGACAGCGTTACGTTTGTGGATATAAGAGACAAACAAAGGACGAAGCTGTAAAAATTCTGAAGTCATAAAATTGAATGAACATCAGAACGACGAACTCGCAGATGAGGACGTTCTCCGTATTCAACTTGAGATCCATGCAAGGCCATTAAATTCAAGGTGAATGGCTACAGTGGTCAGCATTCGGCGACAGTACGAATCAGTCTCATGTATGGTGATTTCCTACACTTGAAACTAACGTGCGATCCTAGAATGGTGGTTATTTTTTCTGATCCTCTTCTTATCTCCCAGCTAATTACACAATATTTCCTTGTTGCGTGCTTGTCCATTTGTCCCCACCGTGCGATGGACTCTGCCAACATCGCAAGATCGGCATTGCGGCCTTAATTCATTCATGTCAACGCGATTCGATGTTACCTGCCACTAATCCTCCAGCACTCGCTCTCCCCACCGACGCGACGACGACTGCTTCCGCCGAAGGTGCCTCAATTTCCCTGGAGCAGCCGCTCGCACATCCTCCGCATGAAATTCACCTCCCTTTCCGTTTGAGTTGCACCAGTGATCATCTGCGGCCTACGCGTCCCGGCTCATGCGCGATGTGCTCCATGCAGTTCGCTGGTGTTGTTGGCCATTAATAACAGCAACAAAAACTACCTGATCGAGACTATTTTGATATTGAGATTGTGAATGAAAAGTCTGCTGCGGCACAAAGCATCCACAACAACAACTGATAGAAACCCGACCAACCTGATCCCCACCGCACTCGCGACTGTGGCTCGATGGCGTTGTTGGCGACCGCTTTTAGAGACATAGCAATCCTATTTAAATGAAGCCAATTTGGCGTCGTATCTTGCCGCTGGGCACCGCCTCCGACTTCCGTTTAATGTAAAGATGACTTTGTTTATAACTCTTTAATTTTTCAGCCTCACGCTTTGTTCCCGAAGCGGTGAAACCTGTCCGAAAGATGTTGGCAACGTACGAGTACTTATCCACTCTTGGCAACGGATTAGTTTTTAAGTTTCATCCTCTAAAGTTACTTTATACCGCATATTGTTATTCTAAGCGCTGTGTTTCCCTTTTTAATCATTTGGATTTCTTTAATATAAAATCATAACAATCTGTGAACTGTGTCCACTTAAGAATGGACAATGAAGAAAGAAAAAGCAAAGAGATTTCCTTCCGGTGCGCATTACCTCAGAAATGACGACTAATTGAAGGTAATTCTATTTACGCCATGGTTCCCCTTAATTGTAGCCTAATCTGAATATATTCGGGTATTAATACCGAAATCTGCTTCCGCCTCGAAACAAGACAATAACATTAACAGCAGTCTTCCATCATAATACTTCCGAATAGCACGGAACTTGATCTGCTCAATGTGTTCATCGTCTCGAGTTCTAATTCAAAATACATACACTTTTCGGAACTGCATTCAAAGGCTGTATTTATTTACCTTATGCAGGCATTGTTTCTGTACATACCCTAACGTCGGGGATAAAAACACGAAAGAACTGTACACACGGCACAGAAACCGGAACTAGCAATTGTATTAAAAGCAATCCGGAAGTATTTCAGTCACATGCTGCTATCGGAACAAAAGAACACATGCCGCTGAATACAAAGCAGAGCGCTCAACGCACCGACAAGAGCAGGGAAGGGAAGGGAAGGGAAGGGAGAAGAACTCCAACCTCGAAAGAGCCGGCAACCATCAACCATGCACGAGTACATAGTATAGGAACAAAACAATATTTCAGATCGGCAGCCAGTAAATACGGAAGTTCCGACCGGAAGCACTGCAGAGACTGATAAATAGCAGAGAAACACATAAAAGTAACGCGGTACCAGCACAGCTCTCGAGTGGCTGACTCTGGTGCGGCATGCAGTTGGTCACTTCCTAGTTTGTTGACGCAGCAGCAGCATGTGCAGCTGATCTTGCATTGCACGAGTGCGAGATGAAATACCATTCATACCATTCCAACCATTCCCAAAACATATGCTCTTTGAAACCCAACTGAAGTCCGATCGGTCTGCATTAACCTCATCCAACCCCTAATTGTGGACATACAACATGCTACCATTATCACTGGCTCGTCGTGCCAAGCCTGAGCACGAACATCCGTTTATGAGTGCCACCCTGACTCATTACACGGTCAGCTGGAACGAGTTGTCCTTTGACTTCATGCCGTTATTCAGTTCTGCTCACCACCGTAGTCGTCATTGTCAAGGCACATGGTGTTAAGTTTCCCGTAGGTTCCGATCCTCTTATGCTCAATTATAAGTGGAATCCTGTTATTTCGGAAGTGGCAGTGGAAGTGGCTTACTTTGAGAGTCTCAAGCGTCCGCAATTGAAATAACTGTGAGAAAGGAAACAACGGCAGGATATTCTTTGCGGTTTATGCAAATGGTTTGAATCGCAACTTATGCGAAAGTATCCACACTCGAAAAACATCCCATTAATTCGACAACGTGAAGGAAGTAGCGGACACTTATATAGAGTGTACTTAAGTTTTAAAGCGAAGAGGGTAACTTGAACTACGGATTTAAATAGAATTCAAATAAAACTTAACATTTCTATGGTAACTAACTGGCCAGAACAGATGCTTAGTCCAGAACATCTCTCCGTTTTTAATGATCAAGCACAAAACATGCGGACACTGCTGTAAGTAAGAAATTATAGCCTTGAATGCTTGTTGGATTAATTATGGACTAATTAAATATGAACTCATTCCACGTTGACTTGATACGCCTCAGACACCTTAATGTGTCACGATACTAACGCGACGCATTCACGAAATACCCACTTATACAGCCGAAACAACCGGTGGCCGGTTGATGGTGATGAAGATGGGGATAAAAATACTTTACGAAGAAAGCGGAAAGATGTTTCATTCATGCCATGAAACCAACTTAAACGCAGACACCACTTGGTCGGATAATTGAGGAAGCTATAATTACCCGCAAATGTATGGAAGACAGAAAGGAACAAACGAAGCAGCAGCAAATGAAGAGACACGCCGAGTACTTGTGAGTGAGTCAAGACCAAGCTTTGCGCTGTGACGAGACTTGTTTCAGCGACGTCTGCTTCAGTAGCAAACACAGGACATGACTTCAAAGTGGAATAATTGATATGAATTCCTTTCTGTTTTACGACAAAAAACGAAACCGGAAAATAAATACAAGCAGCGAGGAATCATGCACGTTCTCGAAAGGAAGTTTTTACAAAAGGCAACGGAAGGATAATAAAGGCTCGCAACGGCAAATTGTTTCTCTGCACATCGAGACAGGAAACGTATATCGATGGCAACGACGAGAGCAACAACGTCCACACAGTAAGCTGGAGATGCAAGCGGGTCAAAGTGACTGCGCTGCGACTGCGTGCAAACTTGTCACAAATGAAACGTGGTTCGCTTCGTAGTGCGGATCGCTGTAGAACGCACGAATTAAATGCATCGAGGATTAATGGATAAAAGAGGTCCCAACGAAATCAGTGATCAAATAACGCGAAAGGTTCACATTATGAGAAAGTCGCACAACAGCTCTCATAATTCGATCAAAGCTTGTTACCCTCGACTTAAGGATTCTAAAGATGGCTTTAGACGTCCATACAAAAGCTAGTTGCGCATTTATTTATTACCACGGCGTATAATAATCAAACAACATCGACTCGGATCTGGAGATTTTGAACAATGTTACTGACTTCTTAACACAAGCACCTGTGACAACATCACTGCACCACTCACGCTACTCAGCACAGTGGGGCGTACTCAGAACTCTGGAGTACTCGACAACTCCAAGCAGACAGCGACGAAATAACCACAAACTATGATAAAAGCCAGCTCCAGCCGAGGCCTCCAGTACAACAACAGTAAATAAACGTCCCCTGCCTGCAACTATAAACAGTTGAGGCACTGCAATGAGGACTTTCATTGTTTACTCTCACTGAAGTTGAAGTGATCACAATGAGCTGAATTGTGCTACATGGAAAATTCGTTGAAGTGCTCTAGGAGGGGTTCTCATGGTTCGCCAGAGAACCCTGCTAAGACTGTGATTACCTAAACACAGCAGAGCAGTTCAATTGCGCAGCTGGGCGGCTCAAAGACATTTCAAAACACTTCCAAATGTTTACTTACCTCTTTGCTGGGGACACAAATGGGCGTGCCTACTTTCACAATACCATTCTCCACAATGACACCCATGACGATCGGATCACGGCTGTTGAAAATGAACTGTGGCAACACCTGAAATTGAAATATTTTTCTTTAAAGACTTATTCTATAAATAATAAGGGCAGTCACAATGGGCGGAGGAGTAGGTTTCCCCCCATGGGCCTACAAGCCTGCATAACCTAAACTAAGCTATTCTATAAATACTATAATAACAATACATTTTATTTCGAGTACAATATTATCACATAATATATTGGAAGCTATTAAACCCATTCAAGGTAGGGCTTTCTGCCTGACCTGGAAGTACTCAAGAAGCAATTCTGTGAACCATACTTGTACCTATGAAGGCGTATTTCGCTGTCGCAATATATATGATTTGAGCTAGGAAACGACTGCTAGTGGGTTCATTATCTTAATCATTCGTAGAAAACCTTCAAGTTCATGATGTTCACTGGACGCATCGGTGTGAGAAACAGGTAACTGCTTAGTCGTCGCTTGATTGAAGAAACAGCGCCGCAATCGCAGCTACGGATGCTACGTACGCTCGACGCAACAATTTCAAAAGCAACGACCAAACATAAATGCCAATGTTCTACGTTCTAATGGAAGAGGGCAGGAAATAGACCGAATTAGTACTCTGAAGTGATGCTCGGTGCGAACGGGATGCAATGGAGAGCATCGCTTCGCTGCGGATCGATTCGAACTGAACGGATCGGATTGGATCGGAACAGAACAGAACGGAAGATGCTACCATAATTACGAGATACAGGTGTAAAATGCAATCAGCCGCACACAAGCAGCAACGCAGCAACCAAGCAGCCAAGCAACGAAGACAAAAACAACAGGCACCAAGTTGATTACAGCACAGAACTCGTATTCGTAGGTTAAGCTGAACTTAATGGTGGCGACTGCAGGTGGACATGAAAGATATTAACTAGCGGATGGAGATGGTTGTAGTTTTTTCCTTTCCTCTGTGGCTTGACGCGAGTTCGCAGCACTTGAGCCCGGTACTACGTAGCGATGGAGCTGGGATGGAGCAGAGTGTGGCACGGAGCGGACTTCCTGCTCAAATAAATTTAAAAAGCATTTGATTTATAAACAATCATTAGATAACATATTAAAGCAAGCGAAGTGCAGCGCAGAATATGAAAGAGGATCGCGTTGAAGACGAGCGCACCAAGTTTTTGTGGAGTAAACGCAACAATATAAAGAGTAACAGCTGGTGATGGGCCTCATAATGTCCAGCTCATAATGATTAAAATGCTGAAGATGTTGGTGCCGTTGAAGCCGGAGTTAGGTAGGAAAAATTGTCTTATTTCGCTCGGACCCAGCGGTGTCTGCATAAACCGAGAGGCACCGTCAGCACCAACAGATGATGACAAACGGAAATTGAGTTGTAATTGTGGAGAAATCCATGTGGGTTCACATCTTGTTCTCAGTGAAGTCTGCTTAGATTGTATATGGCGAGATTAAGCGAGAACAGACCCGGCTCGAACATAAACAGACAGTGTTTTCTGTGAAAATGAAGAAGAATTGAGTCCGGTCGAGAGCGATGATTGGTGCTGGTGGATGGGGGCCAGTTCTAGTTGCAGTTCTGGTTACATTCTTACCTTGAGTTTGCAGGGAAAGACGGCAACAGAGCGGAATTCTTCGCGTTTCTTCTGCTTCAACTCCTCCCGGTAGGCCATAAACTTATCAAACAAGTGATAAATAATATCCGCCTGGAATATTTTCACACCCAGAGAATCGGCCATTTCTTGTGCATCGCGTTCCACTTTGACATCGAACGCTAGAATGGTGGCATATCTAGAAGGAAGAGAACAACATTAGTGCATATACAGACAGTCAAGAATCCAGACCTCAAAATTAATAAAATTATCTCATTTCATAGCCATTCATTGCATAGCCATTTAAGCAGCTAAACAATGAGGGGACTCTGACAGTTACTGCAGTTTAAATTTCGACATTGACGCTTTTATCTCGACAGCATCGAATAAACGCAGACAAGCTAAAGACAGATTGCGACGGAAGTCTAAACGACAACATGACGTGATCACTGAAATACCCAGAAGCAAAAAGATGTTTGAACATGTCATTCGTGGTTGGAGTCGGAGTTTGGCAACAGTTCAGCATAATTAAAAGGTATATAAAAGATACCAAACGCCGCTGAAGCAGACAACAATAAATCGTCTAAAAGCAATAAAGTGGAGAACAAAGGAACTGCAGTCTGCTGCTGCTGGACAAGAACAAGCGGGAGAAAGCGCCAGACGATCACTGATCTACTAATGGTACTCGGTTCTCGGTTCTGCGTTGGCTTTTATGAACTGGTAGATGAGGGCAACTCATTTATGACAGGAATCCCAAACATTCGATGGACTCTGCTATAGCGCACGGTTATTGATATCCCGATAATCACGATGATGTGCGGTTCGCAATAAAAAATGTAAAAAAATTCGGCTAATCAATGACGAAATGAGGATTGAGAAGGCTCAAAAAACTAAACGTAACTGTTGTGCACTAGTTTCAAGCAACTACTATCGTTAGATCTGGAATGCAGCACAAATACTCGGTACAATCAAATAATGCATCACTTTTCGAGGACAAAGGATTCAAGACAAGCGAAATTCTTAAGGAACTTCAACAGATGTGTCATTGCATCGCATCTTATAAATCGCAGCAAATGTTTCGAAAAGTGTTGCCCACAAGTGGAAGAAACTGTTCCAATCTTCTATTATTTTACAGTTTCTACAGGCGGGGGGGAGTGGGGCTTCCAAAGGACTCTAATCAACAGGCATCATCAGGTAATAAACATGAACTTACTCTTTGTCTCACATCAACAAACAAGATCCTACGTGCGATAAGTTTTTATTTGAAAAGCAAAAATCAAATGTTGTAATAAGGTAATAAAAGACATTTACGCAGCTCAAATGCACTGGACATGCAGCAATAATGAAGTAGCACACACCCTACACTGATGTATTTAGTTAGCATGGCACACAAGTAGTCACCGGTAAGTTATCGAAATTTACTCGGTCATCTCTGCGATACTAGGAAATCGGACAACTGTACGCTTTACTAACGAAGGTACAAAACTCGTACTTTGGAAATCCAAATCAGTCTTGAGGAGATCCTACAGGATATGATATTTTTTAGATATGTATAAAGTTTTATCGGCTCATAGAGTCTTGTCGTAACACGCGATTTAGAATATCTACAAAATAACAGATGGTCTTGTATACTCTTTCACGAAAGAATACAAGCAGGGTGGATATTCTCTATAAGAAGTGAATCTCAAGGTCGGTACAGTCCACCCTTTCATGCGTAGGGATGCAAACAAAGTCGATACGTCAGCAATGGTTTATGTGCGTTAAAACCGTAGATGTTATCCGGCGGATATCGGCGCTTGTGTTAGTGCGATCGGGCGACCCGGTGTAAGTCTGCGTGCAACCAGATGACTGATGACCTTCAGCAAAGCAATGAATTCCTGAGATTCTGGTAGAGAGCCGAGAGCCCGATGTTCCGCACACACACAATATAACGAAGCTGACTCGGAAAGGGGAATCGAATGCTTTCCGGTGTTGTATTGAAAAAGAATTAAAAACCCGATTTGAAGAGCACGTTTTTATGATTGCGTACATCGGTTTGATTATGAAGACAGCTAGCAATACGTGCCGAGTGTACCAATGACCCTGTATAACTAACTGTGTCTGCGCATATTATTAGTGGTTGTGAGTTGCGAGAGACAAAACTACCGGAAGGAAGTAATGTGAGTAGAAACGTCATTGGAACGCCAAAGACACGAAATTCCAAACTACAGAAGAGGAAATTCGAAAAAACGAAACACCCGAAAGTCCGGTTAGTCATTTGCACGGTGTTCGTTGGCTGTAAATTATACAAATAGTTTGGGTGACGCCGAGTGAAGGACTGCGACTCCGTTTCTACACACTTAAGAACCATTCAGACACTGAAATTAACTTAATTGCGAAGATAAAAACTGCAACAAGTGGGACTGTGAAAGGAGCACCTTCGGTTTGTACGTATAAATCATTTGCATTTGCACTGATGCTATACGGCTGCCACAAAGAAGCGTGCGTCAGGCGCACTCGACGTGTGCATGAATCACACTGCGGTGGGAGTCCGCTGCAGGCAACGCAGCCAGCTGGTCAGTCAGTCAGTCAGTCAGTCGGGGCGATAAAGCCTCAAATTTGCAATATTTTATATGGCAGACTTTGTTGACAACAAAGCCAAAGGCTGTGCCAACAATAATTTTCGGTGATTAATGTTGCGGCCTCCAACCGGGCACTTAATTAGCCGAACGCAGTAAAGTTAATTTAATTGTTAACAGCGTCTGAAAATGCAATTCTTAGAATCTGTCTCTTAATTAATTACAACCCAGTTTTGCTTTATTGCCAGTTGTAATCTTTTCCTTTGCCGCTGTTGTTGTTGTTATTGTTGTTGTTGTTGTTTCCTTACTGGTTGGAGTGCGATCGTTTGGAAAGCTTCGTCATATGGGTCATTCTAGCAATTAAAACGACGCATTCGTCTGGCTGCTGGGTGCTGGGTGCTGGGCGCTGAACTCGGTTTCAATGAACATATTTCATGAAATTGAAATTAACAGATACCAGGAAGCGCAAAGACGATATTCCGCAGCTCCAATTAAGACGTAATTTATGTGAATTCAACATCATGCAAGTTGACGATGAGAACGAAAGAGCCGCTTTATTATTCCGACATTAAGACTTGCATTTCTGTGTGCTTCTTGTTTGATTCCAACTGCCAGTTGGCAAAACTAGACGATAGCATCGAAAATATTAAAATTAAATACGAGTATTAACCACAATTGTAGCTAAATTTTAAGAAAATAAAAACATTTCGTTTCATGAGCATTCCAACATCTCCAAGTGGTTAAACATCTCCTCGTTCGAGGTCATTAGAAGTGAAACCGGATGATCGACTAACGACGGGAGCGTATATCCGGACCGTTTTTGCGTTTACCAAAAAATTAAGCCTGCGATGTCATTTCACATTCGGCCCTTTCAGATGTTTAGTCTAACAAGTCTACTTACTGGGCCTCGTGCTCCAACATTGTGGATGCCTTCATCACGTCGCGCTTCACGACTGGACCAATTCGTATAGCAGAAACCTGCAATAAGGTAAAAGGTGATAAGAATAAATGTACTCGTAGCTGTAATTTAATGTCGCGATAGCTTGTTCCCAACACTACTTAAACTAAACTGAAATACTATTAAAACGATACAATAATAAGATAATCTAAGGTAAAACAAAGGAATTATTTTCAATAAGAGTCGAAAGGCTCCAATTTCATTAATTTTCTAATGGTTCCTCTTCTAGTAGAAAACTTCTTCCAGAGCGTGTAGTCAAAACTTTTCACCGTACTTGCAGCGAAGAGATTCACGCAGTCTTAAATTATAATGACATCCCATTTTTCGTAAACAAAACTGTGGCACTGTACATTTACACATTTTACATGTACATGCTCACATTTACTATTGCTGCCCTACTAGACGAATTTATAGAGGTTTATAGACTTCGTACATACATACATGTAGCGATTCATTCAAGGAAAGCCACATATAGTATTCGTCATTTACCACAAGAAGCCAGAAATTTATGAATGAATTCCACGAATCTTTGCTACCCTCTACACAAAAGAGCCGCACTCATCAAAGAATCGCTTGCCAGCGGTCAGAATTGGTGTCGCCGACTCTGCCTCAACACGGCGCATGGCGAGTGTGGGTTGTGATCAATGAGCCAACCAACCAACCAACCGCACGAACGAACGCACAAACAAGACGTCCAACGTAGTGCTCAAGAAAGCGATGCGCAACAATTGGCAGACCTTCAACTATTTTTAACAAGCGACATCTGGCTGTTGGTTTAATTGACAAATTAAACCCCTCCACAGTTGAGCAGAACATCAAATTCGGTTACATAAATAAATAAATTAGTGTTGTTGGATGGTTATTGAACTATGATGCCTGTGTATCTGTGTGCGTGTGTGTCAGACATCCAACGGAAGAGCTATCCAGCTTCTACGAGTACAGAGGTGGGGATGGTGGGGGGGAAGGGGGGGGGGGGGGGGCACAAACAAACGAACGAACGAATGTCGAAACGAATGTCACAATTAATGAATGAACGAACCTTGTCGACGACAATGTTTTCAAATTTAATTGTATTGTCAAAATACAAGAAGAACCAAACAGCTACTTCTTATTGAATGAATTGTAATGAGAAATTTGTACTTGTGGTTGTGACTGACCGACATGCAAAAGTATATGACGATAGCACAATTGAGAGAGTTAAATAAACGACAATAAATGGCGAAAGAAAGTACAGGGTCAGCCAGCGAACAGCTATGATTCCATTCAACTCAGTTCGGTATACTATAAGTTGGTATCTGAAGCCAAATGGAAATAATTTTCATTCAACTCGAATATCAAAACATCCGCAGCTCTTGCTGGGGAGGGTGGGGAGGGGAGGGGAGGGGAGGGGAGAACACAGTGCGCAGAAGCATGAAACAATTGAGTAAAAACCTCATGAATGAATACCGACTGAAATTACAAGAAATCGTGAAGATTGCAAATAGCGACGCCGGAAGTTTCCCATAAAGAAATAATAATACGCGGGTGTGTGTATTCTTCCGCTTTGTTATGATGACGACGATGACGACCGAGAACGGAAGCAGTCTACAGTAACGACCGATCGGGCTCAGAGCGAGGAAGACGCTTGGGGGCGGGAATGGGGTACGCAGCCCATAAAAAAGGGAAATTAATTAAGAAAGGAAAGCAACGCAACGGGGAGAACAGCAGTGGAATGGGAAACAACAACGGGGCGAAGTGAAAAAGCGAGATGGGAAATGATATGCACAAGAAAATACAATTAAGAAATATATTACGAGTTCCCCTTCTGGATTCATAAAAGAACTATAAAAGAAGAAGGCGCAAGGGGAAAGAAGGGGAGAGGGGGGGGGGCGGAAGAACTCTTTCAAGCGAAATCTCAGAGGAATAGTATTCGTAGTAACCTCCATGTTTTCCCAACGCGTCGGAGCCGCACACGTTCAGGTTGTAAAATTCATTGAAAAACCTCTCAAACGAGCTTCTCGATCTTCAAATCTCGATTGTGGTTTCAAAACATGCCAATTGATTAGATGCAAAACATACGAAACCAGCGATTACTCTGAAAAATCCAAAACTACACCGCCGGGACGCCCCGAGTGACTGCCTGGCTGAGTGACGAGCGACGTCAGCAGAAGAGCAGCAGCTGCCACCTAAAATTTTAAAAGACGTTCCCAGGCAGACCCTCACTGGTCGTGTTTGGTTGGGCTTTGCGCCCAGAGTCATTTCATTCACGAATCGGGAACAGCAACCACTACGGTAGCAACGAAAGCTGCCTGCGATTACGTGTTTATGAATGAAATTCCGCGCGGAGCAACGGGAACGCATTCATTGTGCTTACGTCGCACATAAATTTTCGCATTACTAATGCAGCTCCGTATTATTATAATTTTTCCATTTCTTAAATGTTTCATTCATAAATTCCGCTCGAAGACTCACGTCACGCTTCGCTTCAGGGAGGGTTTCGTTCGTCTTCTTCTTCGACGGCAGCGCTGGTTGTGTCTTAAGATTCCATTTGAAATACTTTTAACCCTCTTACTTTTATTTCTCATTCTCGTTGTTGTTGCTTTGAATGCTTTTCGCAAATGTTTAACATTTTGATAGCCGACTGGTTTTTCATTTATTGTTTTCGTGCTCTTTTCATGAATGAACTGGAGTCGAACAAAAGACTTGAATATAGACGTAGTATTCCACCGCGAGCTTAGAAGGGTTGGAGGGCAGATAAACTCTAAAATTTATAATATTATAGCATTTCCCAGTCTGGGAAATGAAATATAGTTTGTATAACACGATGCCTGGTTTGCAGTGGATTCTTTGCTTCTGGAAACCACAAATCTTTGTCAAAAGTTTATCGACATTAATCCTGCATTAAATAATAACACAATCTTCATATTTGATTGCATTTCTGTAGTTCGATGGTTGTTTGCTTCGACTTAATAAAAAACCTTTCACATTTGGAATTCTACAATGGTTAACGATAACTTTTTACTGGCGAGTAGCCTCAATCACGAAGCACCAAGTTTGAAAATTTCGCCCGCCCGCCCCCTTTCATTATGCATTCACTGTAAACAGTGCGTTGCATAAACTATTCACTAGCTTTTCATTCATGAATTACTAAAAGAGTAACTAACTCGTATTATACGAAAGTGAGGAAATGACAACAACAAAAACAAAAACAAAAACAAGAAAAACAGCACCACAAACATACTTCACGGTACGTAATAAAATAATGAATGAAGTTGGAGGAAAATAATGTTAGTTACGGTGCGGCAGACAGGGCAGAGTGAGGGGCAAGAGGAAGTACAGCACGAAGGCGCTTTCATTGAGACCGGAGTTGTGAATGGAAGACTCTTGGTTAAGTTGTTGGCGTTTCTGCTACGGTCGCTGGCGGCACGTCGTTGCCCATGGCCAGTGGTGGCGCATGTGAAGTTTCGAAATTCATCCAAAAGAGTTAAGAGTTTGCAAGGAAAGTAAGGAAACAACATCCAACCAGTCAGCCAGAAAACCAACCGAGCAACAAACCAGCCAAGCATCGGACGGACCCACAATCACTGTTCCCCCAGCAAGCAGTCGAGCAGTGAATCCATACGATGCAAGTTGGTTGGCTTTCTTGATGGTGACGGTGACGGTGACGGTGACGGTGGCGATGATGGCGATGATGGCGATGATGATTAACATTAAAGGCAAAAAACGCTCTCCTCTGCGTCTCGATCATGTTTCACGTTCTCCGACTCATTCATAAATTTCATGTTTTAAACAGATTTTGTTTTTCCGGCACTTTTCCATGTAGTGCAACCACAACTGCGATGCTTTTGCTGAGATTATTTTCTATCTACATACAACAACAACGTTTCATGTACGAGTACATCGTAGATGTGGATAAGATTGAAAACGGCGTAGACAAATTATAATGAGGGAAAAGAATGTCCGTCTTTGTGTCAGACGGACGACGAGTACGAGTATTTGGAAAATTATTCTCACAGATGTGAGCCTCGTTCAGTTCGTTTTTCAGTTCACGTTTGCTGAACTCAATTCGAAAGATTTCGAGCATTTATTGTATCGCATGCCGCGCTGTTGTAGTTACGTGGATCTGCGCATGAGAGGTTCCCATTCTGGTAATTAGCAGAAAATAGGCCTTAATATATGGGTTATTAATCGTGGGTGATATTAGGACCTTAGGACGAGCTGAAAGAAGTTGCGGAACAGAAGCAGCTGGAATTCGGAGATCATATTCGAGGGTTGAGAGGATCGTCTGAAGACATGCATGCCACGTACTCAGAGATCTTTATTATGTAGGTTCCATTATTCCCTGAATTGGTGATGCTATTTTCAATTAAGTAACCATCTTGATTCCACTCGCAAACTGCTACTGACATAATAAATTGTCGAAGTGGCATTTTATCCGTATGTGGAAGTATAAAACAACCAAAATTCAATTAATACGACTTCCTGCCGGAAAACGGACAAAACAAGCAAAATATACCAAATATACCATGCTTATAAATAATATGAGGGGGAATGGGACCAAGCTATTTACGTAGGCACGATCTTGCACAACAACTATTGATGCTGACGCCGCGGCAGGGTTAAATCGCTCCACCGCAGAAGGAGGCAAAATATTTTTCGAAAGGTAAGAAATTCTGCCAGTCTGAACGAACAAGCATTATTAGGCGCCCACTTACTGCAGACAGAAAGACAGCATGCGGACTCGTACCCAAAACTACTGTTAACATTCCCACAGCAGATCGACGAGAAAAACATACATACATAATATAAGAACACAAGGTTTGACACTAAATTTAGCGAGAAAATTGGGCTTTCATGTGGTCGGAGTGCATCTGATTCCATCTGACAGTCATTTGATAGGATTCACCAACTAATTCATGGAAACTTCCCATCGCGAACAACCACAAGAAGCTCTACAAGTATCCGTCGTTTTAGCCCAAGTTACAGCATGTCGGTCGCTTGAAACCGCGCGAATGCAGACAAACTAAAGCGCTCCTCTGTAAACTAGCGATACACATGACATGACATGACACAGATAGTCTATTAGACAACTTTTACACTCTGTTCACTATGGAGCAACAACTACTTTCATACCGGTACCTCAGTTCGATTGGACTATGAGTCACTTCCGGTGTGTGTCTAACGTGACAGAGTACAATTGGAGTACTCACAGTGTCGAAAGAGCAAACGTTGATTTCCCAGTTTCTCGTATTTGTCTTAGTTTACTAAAGGTTCTAGGAAATAATTACTATCTACATAGTTTAAGCATCTATTATTACTCGAACTAAGAGAGCCGACATCAAAACGTAGAGCAGCGGTGACAAAGTGACGAAGTGGAATGAGTGAAGCGCGGAAAAGTGTGTATGAATGAACGTACTATAAAACCTCGTAACAATTCCAATTTACTTGTTCTTTATTTCTTATTTGCTTTAAGTAGCATGTACGCAATGACAACGTTTGCCTTCGACACTCCGCTTTAGCAGCGACGACAACGCAGTCGTCAAGTCGGCTGAGCAGGCAGTCGCACAACGACACCTACTTATGTAGGTACCATGTACATACATGTACATAGTATATATGTACGTCCAAAATGCTTGAATTAAAAATAAAACAAGCAAGACAAATATTTATACGGTGCGACGGTGGGAGAGGGATGCAGCTCGGCAGGGGAGGCACAAAAATTGAATTCATTCATAAACAAGTGTTATTCATCTGTTCTAGAAATTATAATAAAAAATGGAAAACGGACTGCAGAGTGCTTGCGATAACGCGAGCAGTAGAGTTGCTGACCTTGAAATTATGTGGCACACAGCAGCTACGCCGCAGCTACAGCGAAACTAGTAGTCGATGAAGGTGAAAGATTAGCCAAGCTTAGCACAACAACTCACTGCATTAATTCAGTAATTGATGGAATCATTGATAATTCTGGCCGGCTACTAAAAATAGACTACGTGTTGCTATTCGGTGCTATTCTATTTTCGATTCATTTCGGTCATAGCAAATAGGTGCGAAATGCGTTCGGAGTACTCAAGGGCCGGTCATTGCCGTCATTCCCCACTCAAAATCGCTCAGCTTTCGGACAAACAATTCAATTTTCGAAAAATGCAGCCTTATGAGCTCAGAGTCAAAGCTGAAGTAGTTCTCTAAGTCTCAAAATATACGAAACCCGTATATAAGTCGAGCGAAGTACTTCGACTATTGCTCATGTTCATAGCCCTTTAATCCCTCCCATTCCCGAGACAGAAACGATGATTTTTGGATGATGATTACGATGATAAATCAAGTAAAACGAATCGTTGGGGTAAATTGTGCTACGTTTCTTCCAGATTATTACATATTCTTGTACATATGTATATTGCACATAGTCGTATATAAAATATAATTTCATCCATAGAAGAGCAGTAAAATGTTACCTAGCACTTGCTTAACTTTCCACCCCACAACCCACGAGTGGATTACGCAAAAATAGAGATTACGCAATGCAGTACATAATGTAAATATAAACACCGCACACGAAAATAAAAGCACTGAAATGCAAACACAGATTATTGAATATAAATATCTGTACGTATTGACGAAATGATGGCCATGCGAGAGTATAAGATTCGCAAAGCTCCCATCGGAAGGATTCGTCGGTTGCCGTGGTCTGGCCGAATACATTACATTGGACGCAGTTGGAGATTGTTTTTTGTTTCAAATGAAATATCAACAATTCTCAAGTGAAGGCATTCTTTTGGCGTTTGTTTAAACAAATCATCTCGAATTTATCTACCTTACTCAGCAGCAGCCACAGAAGCTTCTGGTGCTGCCGGTTGCTAGCCGCCCAGAAACCAGGCCGTGAGTCCATCCACATCCGCAGACGGAGATAGAGATTTATTTTTCTTATGTGTTTCATTGATAAAATAAACAATTCCAATGTGCTAAACATTGAGCACGACTCTCGCCCTCCGCCCACTTGCGTTATTCTTGCATACTACGCTGGATCGTACATCGATCGATTTGCTTGTTTGCATACAGTTTGCTTTTAATCGATCATCCGCTTCCCTTAACACATGGCTATTTTCAGCAGTTCATTCATTAATTTTGTGCTCACGTAGCGTACATTCGACGTTTCGTATGACGTTTCAATGAGAAAGTTTCGCTTTCAATGTATGTGGTTCATTCAATGATTGATTTCATTCTGGTCCGATCGCGGCGATGCAGAAACGATGCACGATGCACGCTGCACTCCGTCAGCCGATCTTCCGCTCATTCGATGGCTGGCTGCGGCCAGGGCTGTGATCGATTGAGTGTTTGATTGCTAATTTCGAAGACGAATCGTTTCTTGATCGATCACTCAGACGATCGACTTGATTTTCGAAATCGTGACTAAAAATACCCGTATAATGGATTTCTTTATTCATAAACTAAGTTGGAGAATATGTTTTCTAAATGATTTTGCGCGTTGCCGTTTCGTTAGCGCACGTAAAGTTGGCGCACGATCAATAATTACTTAATGTAATCAAATACATAATTAAATATTTGCTAAACTGCGTCGCTCGGGACTTATGAATGAAGGCCATTCATTCGTTACTTCTTCCATGACTTCACGATGGCGACATGAAAGCAGCCAACCATCCAACCAACCAGGCAGCTATCTGCGCTTCTTGTTAGCTGTTGTCTGCATTTTTAGCTCCTATAAAGACGTCCACTTTATGCAGGCTCCGGCGGCCTGTAATTTTGCCAGCCATCATTCTTGTGACATCCCTGTAATCTGCGCTGCAGCAGTTCCTGGGCTCACATGCAAATATGGCTCTTTTCAACATATTGTACATAATTATATTGCCTTCGTCGTCGCTTCCAAGGCTTCTAGAAGCGCATTCAAACCGTGCCAGTTTGGGACGGCTCTATTATGATTAACGTGGTCAAGCGCAACGTCTCTGATCCGCTGACTACGTTACAACGCTTTTGGCTAAGCTGTAATTTGCGGCAAAGCAGAATTGACTTGTGACAGTGGATGTATGTGGATGTTGCACCGTGCGTTAAAATGCAATTAAAGTAAACCAAACGCAATAATTTTAAAACAAGAAGAGCAAAGTGCTTAATAGCAGCTTGTAATAAGCCGGAGACAGGACTTTAATTTAATTTTACTCTACATTATAGAGAAGCACGTAAAGAAAGAAGCATCTGGAAAAGTAAACCGAAACTAAGGACTACCTTCTCGAATGAAACTGGTGCCATGGTTCACATAATAAGGGACAATAATGAAATATAGTATGAGAGAATAATACTTGAACAGGAGCATCTACTAAGAATGTACATTTCTGGAGCTCAAATACATTTACGAGAGTAATACTCTCCTATCTCAACTTAAATAACTAAGCTAAAGGTATATTATGGGCCAACTTAATATACCGCTTTACTCTCGTGTGTGGGTGTGGAAGAATTACATGCTATTATGTATCTAAATATTTTAATCCAGCGAATACAGAAACTATAAAAACCCTAAATTGGTTTCATTGATAACACACGTTCATTCATCGTATATTTTTAGTTTGAACTATTTTTGAATATCTCGGGTTTTGTTCACACACTAAAGGTCATTAAAAGCAGCCTGCACTAAATCATTTATTCATGGAGTGGACCATAGCATCGCGACACTCGAATTTGTGGGAAACTTGGTTACGTTATGTTTACTATTTCTGGCTGCTATTTATATAAAAGGCGAGTGAGTAGGTGAGCGAGATGTGGAGCTCTGTGTCGATGTGTAGATGTGCGAGCTCTTCCACTGTTGGTGTTGTAATGATTGAAACCTCTGGAAACGATGACACCCACATCAACAAAAAGGTAATTCAATCCTAAGCAACAATCGTATTTCAACACGAAAACTACTGAGCACTTGTGCATCGATAATGACGACGTGGGTCACGTTGACAGCATTGCTTAGCTATTAACATTCATTTGTCATCTGTTTGGTGGGAAAGAATGTTCGATCTGACATTATAAACGATGGTTGGCTAAACAGTGTGGCAAACACGGTTCACATTGTTGGCCGTTGATTGTGTTTAGTCCGTCATATCGGGAGCCACTTAATTGAATGTTCTATTATAGATGATAATTAAAATAAAGTATTTTAAGAGCTGAGACAGTAGGAAATCACATAATCATAGTTCATTTTTTCTGACACTTCATACACTTTCTCTTAACTCTCTTCTAAATTCGGGAGGAAAATAAGAAGGAAAGAATGCAAGAAGAGGCACAAATTTTAAGAAACGAAAGATAAACTTTAGGAAGCGTTCTGTTCTGCAGCAACAACACAGCGACAAATGTTGTTATAAATGAAGCAGCAACAACAACAGCAACAAAAGAAAGCAAAAGCAAAGACTAGCAATTTGTTTGTTGTTCTTAAATTAGTATATTTGTACACTTCCGGTCGTCGTCTTCCGCTCTTCACCCTTCGTAGTGCCAAACAGCTTTGCTGAAGTGTTGCTGTTTCCTTATTCTCGTTCTAGTTTTCTTTGCATTTGAGAATGTGTAAATTTATTCTGCTTTCTTTGCATATTCTTAAATTTCGTTTTGTGCACTTCATTTTCATTCCGATGTGGTTGTTGCTGGAAACGTTGTTCGTTTCATTGAAAGGTTCAAAAACATTGAAACAAAACTAAGCTCTTTTTTCTGCTGTCGTTTCATTATTATTTTTATGGAGACATCCGCCGCATTAAAATAATATAAACGACTTAGTAAAAAATAGCGATATGTAAGGGGGAAAAACATTGAAAAAATTGTTTCAAATAATTAAAAACCTACTGCTTGACGGTGGAGAGGGCGTGTGGAGGGCGGAGGTGGAATGTTGTTTCGTAACAGAACCAATTTCATTCATAAAAATTCGTGGCGATAGATTTCTGTGTGAATACACGAAGAATAACATTTGAGAAGAGCTTTTTTATTACTCAATGAATGTTACGAGTTCGCAAACTGAATACAAGAATTCTCTTTGTTAATACTTCAATTTCAGAAGCTATCTGATGTCGTTTTTAAAATTCATTGGGAATTCTTATGCTCAAAACACAACTCTATGTAAACTCTTTATGATTTAGTCTATATTATTACATTACATCTATTCATGGTTTTCATTCATTAGATGACGTCAGAGGTGGATATTCCTTGCTGGTCATTCCTTATTTTCTACTAAACAAACAACAACATGAGTCAACAAGAATTTAATTAGGAATATATTCTATTTAAGATTCACGGGAGACTTGCAGCAACACAACTCGAATGATATTCCAATAACGGAATATTTGCTCGACTTACCGCAGTTTCTCGCATGCGGATGACACTACCTCCAAGCGACATGAACGAAGAAGCTTCGCACGAGATGGATGATGAATCATTTGCTTGTGTTGCAGTATTCACAGCAACTAAAATATTCATAAAATTCTCCATCTGAGTGGAAAACGTGAAACCGTATATTTAAATGTATAGTTAAAAATAGCTGCAAATACTTGGCTTTGATTTGCTTACAATCTGCACTGTCGTCTCGTCGAAAAAATGAGGAAAATGTCCAGGCGCAAACGAGCCAGCGAGGAGTCGAAGCAGGCAGAACTTATAAATAAGTAAGTAGAACTTAAAATGCACTAAGAGAAAAAGTCGAACAGTACAAAGCATTTGCTCAGGACAAATATAATAACTTTACTATAAAGTATTCTAAGATTATCTCAAAGAGTATCCCTAATCTTTAAGTGGTTTAGTTTACTTATTAGAAGTATTAGTGCTGTGAAGTGTGAAGGTACCGATTCCGCACCGAGGACTAAATATTGGAAACACAGCGCTGGTGTTTGCTGATGATGGCTCACCGACTTCTAAGGGTGCCATAACTATTTATGATACGTACGAGTAAATAATATGCACGGATCAATGATCGGAAATATACAAATATTTATTTTTAAATCTATGTGAAGAGCGAGTAAGTGTTGAGTAGAAATGTCAAATAACTCGCTTACACTGCCGCAATCTATTTATAAAACGTTAAAAATGTTATTTTCACATGAATTGGCTAAAAGATGGATTATGGATGGAGATGGAATTCATTATTAGGTGCTTAATGTAATTTCTTTTAACTTTTATTTTACAGTGGTAATCTTTACTCAAGAGCTCTACTTTATTAAGTAGAATTGCAATAATATTAGAACTAAAAGAATAACTTATGTAAGAGTACGAAAAAGAATTAGCTAAATGATAGTTCTGTTAGGTCCGTGATCATTTAAAGCGAGAGACGCGGAGCAAGTGCATATTTCTAAGGTGCCAGTTAATTACAGAAAGTAAACAAGAGTAAACAAGCAGCACGTCTGCGAAAAACCGATTTGTTTGATTTGGTTTGGCACGTCTTAAACAAACCAACCGATTAGTGTAGATTCATTACGTTACCGGCGGCTTATTTATAGACATTAAAAACAACGTATTTACATATATATGCAAAAAAAAAAAAAAAAAAAAGCCTTGATTGCGACAAATAAAGCAAACATAATGAAATCGTCCAACATACCGGAATTTTCGATGACCGCAGAAACTCCAGCAGGGCTTCTAATGAGCCCAAAGTTGATGCCTGGACGTAAACTCCGGCCTGTGCCACTTTGATGTGACTGAGAGCACTCTTTAAGTCACGAGCAACTTCTTCCCTAAAATCAAAAATAAATCAGAACGTTATATATATATATACAATATGAATGAATATGAACACAGTTTTGGTTGAAAAGTTAAATGGAAAAACCTTTTGCACCTAACTTCGTGTATTATTGACTTCTTATCACTCACTTGCAAATTTCTACTTCATCTGGCTTGTGGGCAATCAATAAATTAATGCCAGCTATTGCTTTCTCCAAGTCCTTTGCCGCAATCTTAACACCTTGGGCAGCCTTAACTTCCTTGTACTCGACGTAGGCGTTCTTTACGCGCAGCTCTTTCATGGGCTGTGGCATGAGCAACGAACGGATCTGCGTTACGATCGGCCCATCAGTTCCAGCCAATACCATGGTCTGGCCTTCACGCAGCTTTCCGTTAATCAGAATAGCGTCGATGGTGGTACCCAAGCCGGGTATAGCCTTGACTTCGAGCACCGTAGCCTGCAGCTCCTCGGAGTACATCAATCGCTTAGCCAGCATTTTCTGACAGAACTCGATAATAAGGAAGAGCAGATTCCCCATTCCCTCGCCAGTAATGGCGCTGGTCGGCACAAGGGACAAGTAGGTTTTTGGATCAGGATTCTCGTAGAAAAGTGAAGCATTGAAGCCCTACGGATTGAAAGAAGAAACTAATAAAGTTTTCTGAAATCATTTTCTTATTCGTTACGCGTTTTACCTGTTCGGCAAACTGCAAAATAACATCCTTGGCACGTTGATTGAACTCTAATTGCGTATTGGTTTCCTGTTCTTTGATTACGTCGCGTATATCGCGTCGTGCCATCACCTTCCAATCGTATAGACGGTCGATTTTGTTCAACGCCACAAGGAATGGACACTTCTTCTTCCTAAGCAAATTCATTGATTCAATAGTTTGTGGCTCCAAGCCATGCATGATATCGACAACCAGTATCGCAATATCACAGAGCGAAGAACCACGATTACGTAGGTTACTAAAGGACTCGTGTCCAGGTGTATCAATGATAAGCAGACCGGGTAGACGATGTTCCAACTCGGATGAATTGCGTACGATTTTCGCTTGCTCTTTGATGGCCTCAATGGGTACGTTCGTGGCACCGATTTGCTGAGTTATACCACCAGCTTCAGAGTCCTGTACATGTGTGCGTCGCAGTTTATCTAGAATTTTCGTTTTGCCCGTATCGACGTGGCCCAAAACGCACACGACAGCTGCACGCAAATCTTCTGTAGTACGCGTCTTCTCAGCATCAGCCTTACGTTTAATAATACGTCGCTCAGCACGCAAACGTCGGTCCTCTGGATCATTCGGATTAAAAGTCGCATCCTTTGCTGAACACACCGATTCGGATTCAGATGCTGAATCATCAACATCTTCATTGTCCTCATCCGACTCTTCTTCTGATCCAGAGTCCTCCACAGCTTGAGTCGCTGTTAAAGTGCCATTGCCGCCAGTCGATTTTTCATCGTTGTTCGTGCTGTTAGCCTGAGAGGTGTCATCCTCTGCATTGCCTTCCGCCTCGGACTCACTAGCATCCCAGGATTCTTTAATAAGTTCCTTTTCCGCAGCTTCTGCTGTAATTGATGATGCTTTCGAGCTATCTTGTACCTCCTTGTCCTCCGATTCGTTGGCCCCTTCCTTGCTGCAGGTTCCCTTCTTTTTCGGACGAACCCGCGTTCCTTCAAAAATAAATTGCATATAAATGGTAACAAATGAAACCTGGGCGTGACCTACCTGGACGCGTTGCGCGCTTTTCGTTGGGATCGGGTAATTCCAAGCCTTGAGCTCTCAGTGATTCTAGCATGGCTTGTGCGCGTGCTCGATCCTCTTTCTGCTTCTTGGTAAGAAGCTTGCCTTCAGCCTTCAATCGTGCTTTGCGTTCTGCTTCCTTTTGCTTTCGCTTCTCTTTTTTCTCGGCTTCTAATCTCAGCGCTTCCAAGCGCTGGCGTTCCCGCTCCTCTTCTTGCCGTATGCGTTCTTCTTCGAGCTGCCGCTGGCGCTCTTCTTCTTCCTTAATCAATTTAAGGCGTTCTTGCATAGCAGCCACCATAGCCGCAGACACGCCGCCTTTCTTTTTACTGTCTTTTTTAGAGTCTTCCTCCTCCTGCGGTTTTTTATCTTTTTTACCCTTCTTTTTATCTTTCTTTTCTGATTTAAGCGCCACTGTTTCGCTGACCTCCTGCTGTACAGACATCGCTTCATCACCAGCAGTGTCTGTGGCATCCCATACTTCCGACGACTTTGTCGACAATTCTTCGGGATCCTGTGATGTTTCTGGTTCCATGGCCACATCATCTGCCTTCGATGGCTTTTGTGTAGGCTGCTGAGAGGCACGCTGTTTGGCTAATGCAGCTTCGCGTTTCTGGCGCTCTTTCTTTTCCTTTTTCTTTTGTGCTGCAGTCTTTACTGTGCCACCCTCGTCGCCATCGGCACTAACATCACCATCCTCATTCGTAGCAGATTTTTCTTTTTGCTTCTTTCCTTTCTTTTTACTTTTACCCAACTCCACCTCGTCGGCCAGATCCTCGGGTGCCACAGCGGCAGATGCTTCTGCTGCTCCAGCGTATTCTGCCTGTAACTCTGCTAGCACTTTGTCTAGATCTTCATCATCTTCGTTACATTTGCGCTTGGCTTTCTTGCTTTTCTTCGTGTTTTTATCATTTTTCTTTACGGCCTGCACAGGCTGCTCTTCCGTTTCTTCTGGCTCACTTTCCAGGTGTCCTGCTGGAATATCTTCATCATCATCATCCTCCATGAGCAACTCAAAAGCCGATTTCTTTGGAGCTGTGTCTTTTTTCTTATTTTTTTGTTTCGACGTAGATTCGTCATCACCAGAATTTGGAGAGATTTCAGCATCGGAGTCGTGAGCTTTAAGTACCTCTTTTGTCTTATTTTTGTTCTTTGTGTCGAGCTTCTTGATGACAGTGGTTCTACTGGATACATGATCATCTTCGAGTTCGCCATCAGAATGCAGTTGTTTCTTCTTGTTGTTCTTCTTAGAAACCTTTTGTTTATTCTTCTTGTTGTTGATGCTAACGTTGTCTACATTATCGTCATCATTATCAAGGACAGTCTTTGGTGGTTCAGAGTCCCTTTAAAATGTTTACAAAATATTATACATATAGATATGAAAGTTTTACAGCAGCTGGTTGGTTAGTGCGTGAGAGGCTCTCAAAGCCACTGGCAACAACGCACTTACCAACTGATGAGCCATCAATTGCCGAAGGAAACACTTACATTTCATCTCCAGATGACGCACCGCCACTAACAGCGCTGGCTGCTATCTCTTTCTTGCCCTTTTTAGTTTTAACCATTTCTCTTCACGTAATTTCAACACGTTTATTCGTTGGCAATCCACAGAATTCTGTAACAAATTCACAATTGATAAAATACGCACAACAACCAAATCGAAGGATCTTGATTCAACGTTCTTTTCGTTCCCTGCGGTATTTATTGTTTCCAAAAAGCTGTAGCGAAGTGTACTGATTTTTAACAAACTTTATATATTTCCAGGCAATATAGCACTTAATACGACGACAACTTCGTCCTTCTTGGACTTCGTTGCAGTTCTTCTGCTATCGGTCTTTGCTTTGAGGTTATGTCCGGTGAAACGTCAGATGTTTGACGACTAATTGTTGTTGGCTTCTTATTGCAAACGTCAACTGTTTGGTATTACTGAACGCGTGAGCATTGCCAGCTGTAAATTAGAGAAAATTTTTATTTCGATCTCCCAAAACTTACGTTGTTCATTCGAAAGAGCGCGGGACGCAAGATGAAACTGCCAAAATTTAATTGTTCTTGTTTTCAAATTCTTTCTCGTACATAAGTTGGATTGGAACACATTCTAGCACATAATTAAGACATTACAGCATGAAAGACACTTTTATTAATTAATAAATAAAACGAAATAAATAATATATAAACAATAAAACGAAACCCGGGAATTCGCCTCAAGGCAATCAATCACCATTTTTTTTGGCAGACTAAAAGTATCCGCGAAAGACTTCTCTTCGCATCCAAGTCTTCTTCTTCTTCTAAAATTTCAGTTTGGTTTTATGTAATGTTTTTATATTTATTAAGTCGTAGAAATTTAACACTAAATAGTTGTGCTATTTAGTTTACATACACATACAACTTTGCCTTATTTTCTACGCTTTAAAATTATTTATCACAGAATAATCATTATTTAAAGTTTCATACGTATTCCTGGTGTATTAAAACTCAGATGTAAGTACATATCTTTTCCGCAAATTGTAGTTGGACCACCAGATGCTTGCTTAATTTTACCAATTATATTATATATTGATCCTATTTATTAATACTAGAAAAGGAAGGCTTTTATATCTACATGCATACTGTATAACACTTTGAGTCATGAAGAATACAATTCTTACAAAATTTTGCCAATTTTCTTTACATACTAAAAATTACCATACAATTTATGAGTAATAAGGGTGGGCCATCGGCTGGTTTCGGTTTTAATTATATAATTAAATTTCAACTAATTATTTCATTAAATAAATTATTTGATTGAAAAAGAAACCAGTCGATGAACAAGTATTTTTTACGATATCGAAAAATATGCTCCGAATTTAAAAATAATTAAGCCTTTCGCATGACGATTGTGCCTCCTCCACAAGCGAAGTCTCGAGCTGAGCGACTAACTCCAAGCTTCGATTTTCGGTGCTATGAACCTTTCGTGTGCTGTGATTCTTGTCCTCGGCCCCCAATTTTGGGCACATGTGGAATGGGGTGTTACCAGAACTTCTTACGACAGGAGCAGAATTTCTTTGCTGCGCCATCGGAAATGCACTGCGAGTCTCTGGCATAAGCATCCAGACGGCTGATTTCGCCCGTCACCTCGAACTTGCTACTAGTTACATTGTACCGAACGGTGGCCTCGAAGAGCGCTTGGTTTGGCTTTGTATTGAAGTTTATTCGATAGATCTCGAGCGATTTTTCTGGCGAATGGTAGAAGGTGCCACGTGGTTGGGCGCGGTAGGCGCTATCAATGCCACCCAGATGTAGTGGCTGACAGAGCGGAGTGATAGAACCGTTTCGGAAATCGCTCACGAAATCGTTGATATACTTGACGATGCCCTGCGCCATCTTCTGCACTGTTTTCGAATTCTTGTAGACGCTCTGATATGGTATGCAGGTGCACCAGTGCTCCTCAATGGCGATGTCCTCGCATGAGCGATTATGCGACACTGGTGTCAGCAACGTTTGGCAGCGGGCGCAGTCTTCCGCGGGCGCCAGCTTCTTGGGATCTTTGACGCGACCCGATAGAGCCAGCACATGCTTGAGCGTCATATGTAGATCATATGGATTCGTAAGTCGATTCTTATTGACGCTTAAAGCATTCACGAATTCCGGGTGCGAGTGCTTCAGATGCGGCGGCAGCCAGATGAACATAAACGGCAGGCGCTCTTCCAAATGGCCAGAGAGAGTTTTGCGCGTAGGTCCAAAGCGCAAGCCATGATCACTCAGGAATATAACGATGGCATTTTTCAGCGTTCCCACCGCTGCGAACTGACGAAGATAATCTTCCATCCGAATGTCCATAGCCGAACAATCGCTAATCGCATTGTGGCTGAAGGTGTTTGTCCAGAAGAGCCCGAAGTACGGATCGTGTTCGTAGCGAGTGGCCAGCTCCAGCGCGTAGTTGTAGACGTAGTCGGCGGAATTCTGATAGCCCACACAGCGGCTGAGGCTCGACTTTCGCTTGATCGGCAGCAGTTTCTCCGCGCTTAGCAGGAAGGGACGCAGATAGTAATCGACGGGCGGCCGCACGAAGCCCAGCTTCAGGTAGTTGAAGGTATTGATTGACGCCTCGTCCTCGGCATAAGCAGTGACGTAGCCATGCTCGCGGAACGTCTTCCAGATGAACGGACAGTCGTCGAGGCCGTGCAGCTTGTTGGGCGAACACTTCTTGAACGCGTTTGTGCGGTTGCGTCCTGTGAGCAGAGCCATCAAGTTGGGGAACGTATTATCGTCGATCTGAAACAATAAAGCCGTAGGGATGTTTAACGATTGACTGGAGATGATCCTCAAAGGAAATCGCCACTGAAGGCAGCTTTATTCGAAACTGAGTGGACCTACCTTGTTGTATCCACTCATTTCGAACCATTCGTTGTCGTACAAGTACTGCGCCGTTTTGGGCATGGCGCGTATCAAGTTGATGCGAGAGATGCTGTCGATGCCAATCATCAGTACACTCGTTGCATTGCTGCGCATGCCCTCCTCTTTTGATTGCCAGTTGCTCAGGCGTTGGCGTATCTCCTTGCGTTCCGGCATCATCGCATGTCCGCTGATGTACACCTGCTTGCTGATGGACTTGCACTTGACCATGATATTGTTGATCTCGGGCGGCAGCTGTGTGCCATTGCGAAAGGAAACGCATTTCGAAAGGCTGTGAGATGGAGTGGTAATTAATACATATCAATTGGAGAATAAAAGGAAAACTTGGCCAAATCTAACTACTCGCATACTCGAGAGCAATTGGGAATATTGGAGTAGTTTTTATAAAGCATTTGAGATGAATTCGGTGGGTTCTAATCGGAGCCCTGCACCTGCTTACCTCACGTTGCGGTCGGCACTCTTTCCAGTGTGGTTGCGCTTGATCACCTGATAGCAACAATCCAAGCCCGTCTTGGAGTACGATCGGATGCGTTCTTTGATGATTACCAACGCGTACCGCTGCGTGTCTTTCATGAACTCTACGCGTGTCAGTGGCTGCTGCGTCGAACAGGGCTCGTACTTCTGCCGCTCAAAGTACTCCATTACTTCGGGCAGATATGGATCAATATTGGGCATCTTGCAGCGGTCGCTCCAAACAAGATATCCTGGCGGCGGCGTTTTCGAAGGATGGGGGGAGGTTAGTTTTTGGAAAGTGTCATTCAAACTGCCTGAGCGCACACTACTCAAGCCTTTATGAGGTAAAGCAGAAAGGGCAAAAGTGCTTCCGAGGGTTGGGGTGGACCCGGCAGCTTTATTAGTAAATTTCAGCACTTTTATGGCAGCTGCAGAGGCTGGGATTGATTTGCTGGACGTTGTTAGATGCAACGCCGGGCGCAGATCGGCGGACTGCTGAGAATTGGAATCGGAAGAAGTCGTCCGAACCAAATGCACTTGTGTCGGTTCTGCTTTTTTGTTGTTAATAGATTATTTATACACAATACATTGAAGCGTCGGTGCACAAACACAACAGAAGCGAAATCACAATCAATTATAAGGTGAAATCAATAATTAAGTGATGGAATACAATGCGGCATACAGCAGGATGGTGCAGGGATGTTGTGCATTGCGAGCAGCGAGGGTTTTCCAAGTCGGATCCAAGCATACAACAAAAACATGAAGAAGTAAGACAAAGAAAGCAAATTAGCGATTGCAAATAAGTACATAAATGTATCGTATATTAAATTATGAGCAAATGTATTGGAAAAGAAGCAAATATTATATTCGGAACATCAAAAGTAAAATTACTAATAATAAAATAAAAAATTAAATACAATAAAGAAATACGTATTTCGATTCGTTCGTTTTAAGATTTTATATAAATCCCAGAATGTTGGCAGCCGTAGTTCTGCCGCCCAGGACCGGATGGTTCTGAGTTTCTTGGTCCACTGTATCGATGGATAAACAGTGTCCTTAAATATCTAAAATAGAAGATGATGATCACGGACCTAAACGCTCCTTGATCATAAGGATCGTCATCCATGCACATGCATTATTTTAAATATACTTACAAATAATGAGAGAGAGAGAGAAACACTACACGTCATCAAGCATAATCTAAGCCGAGTCATTCGACTATGGACACTTCCCCGCCCCCCGCCCCCCGCACCCGCCTCACCTTTCATTCCCGGCACGTGCGAGTAGTGCAGCACTTGAATACGTTCGTCCACCGGGCCGCGCAGCAGATACAAATTCAAGAATAGCACAAACAAGGACAACGCGAGCAGGCCGAATAGCAGCTTTCGCTTCAAGGCACTCCAGGTGCAAACCGTGTGCCGCGACAAATGCCACTCATTCGCTATGAGCGAGGACTTTGGCAGGAACGATATCTTCTGCCTGCTGACTTCGAGTTTGTCCAGCAACAAGGCGGACCATTTCGCTGACTTGGACGAGCCCGATTCCTTGGACGCTAAAGAGCTCTGTTTGGCGGAGACTTTTTTGCTGTCTTTGGTCGTGTTGTTATTATTCTTGATATTGTTGTAGTGGTAGTTGTTGTTAATGTTGCCATTTGCAACACGAACCTCGCCCTCAGATTCACTGCCGTTTGCGTCCACATCGTTTTCGCCGTCGTTCAACAGCGGACGTTCGAGTTGGGCTTCGGCAGGGTTCTTAACAGCCTTCATAGTTGGAACACTAGGCAGCCACACACGCGACTGCTGGCTTAATCATGACGTAATTGGCGCCAGTAAAACTGCAAAAAATTGATGTGCTTTATTAATCAACCATTATTGAACGATATTGAACTCTATTCACATACAGCCACCCTTTTTGAATCTTTGAATAACTGTTTTTTTATTGTAACAGTGTTTGGATTGTAACAAAATTTTCCACATACACAGATAACTGTAAATTGTAAAGAGGTGGATGCCGCAAATTTTAGAAGACACACTTTTTCAATAATTTAAATTTTTCTCTGCCAGATTTTGGCACTGCGTGCGGCACGATTTTTATTTTGGCACCGACCTTTGCATCTGCCTTTAGAAATGTGTTTACTGTGCCTATGTTTACACTTGAGCTACTTGATCGCACTTTGTTACAGTTTACAGAACAATTTTACTTCAGAATTCGATACTTTTGAAATCTATGAATTCTTCGCAATGCGAATGCAGTCTCTAAATATTTAGGTTGGTCGTCACTTCGCATTGATGGTCAGTTCATCAACAGACCGACACAGAACTTGCCCATGAAATCGTTTGAGAAAATAATTCAAATCTGTAATAGAATTGAAGTGAAACTGAGTGTTTTTGTCGCGATCGCAAGACGAACGAACGAACCGGCACGAGCGCTTGCTTGCCGTTGAGTGTGGCGCGTCTCCGAGGCGATCTGGTCAAAGTTGTCTGCTGCAAGCTTGTCGCTGACATGCTGCGGCGTGTTATCGCCCCCGTCTGCGCCTCCGGCGGGCGGCGGTGGTGCGTAGCGCCGAAGAAGCTTGAAACAAGCACATTCAACGGAGTGAAACCAGAGCAATTTAGATATCTATTCGGATATCAGGTGTCTATGAAATTTGGATGTTCCTGTATAATGCCAGCATCCATCGGACCAAATCGTTTGGACACATGAATTCGATGGCTCTAAGGGCAACGAGAAGTAATGAAGTAATGAGGTCCAAAATAAATTTGGCCCTTTCGGAGCCTAGTTCTGTTGTAACTACCACCTTTGTGGGGCGTTTTTTTTTGTAATAGTTTTGTAGTAGTTTTGGTCCACTGTATGTAGTTCTCAGTATCAACCGCATGCGGCAGCAGATTTCAAAACAACAACAAACAATGAAGCTCCCTCCCCTTCTCGGAATCACGTTCGTGCCATTGATGAGATTTAATGTGATTTGTGCTTATTTGATTACTTGAATTCCGAAAATAAACAATTCTATACAAATAATGATTTGAAATTTCTGTAGCTTCCGTCGCTTTGGCGTAGCGGCAATAAATAAATAATGCGATATTATGTACCATAAACTAAACCCTCCACTTGAACACAATGGTTGGTGGAAACAATCCGCCATTCAGACATTCATCACATCCAACATGGATCAATATAATATATAAATACCAACATTTTGATTATTTTAATTGTTTATGATTTGAAAATACGCCACACTCGAGTTTGAAATGAGTTTTTATCTAAGGAACGGTTTGCTTATTATCACTAACGCCGAATTGCTAACGTCCTGTTAATACTACATAAATTAATAAATGCTCAAGTTACGAATGTTATCAGCTATGCCCGCAAACATCCGTTCAAAGCCCACAAATGGCATGTGTAACTCTATCCAGAGAAGCTTGATTAGCGAATTCGTTGAGTTCTATTATTGCTACAATCTTTTCTAGAGGCTTCCGATTAGCGTCGCAACAAATGCTATACGATATACGATAACTAGCCGAGTATGGAAGGGGGAGGAAGAAACGAAACCTGCCATAAACATAAAAGCGCTGTGCTCAGCACGAAGATGATTCGAAAATCCACGTCCCTTGAGAATGAAGAATACATTTTGACAAGCTGTGATTATTCAAGCTATAATGTCCATGTCAGCCTTGAATTAAACACAAACCATACTATTTCAAGATTGAAATAATTGATGCTCTGTCATTATGTGAACACGAGAGCGATTCCGTGTGTTACACACCATAAAAAACGGCTGATGTGAGTTAAGCTATCGATTTACCAACATCATTGAAAAATGATAATTTTTAGAAAACTCGAATTAATAAACTCGCAACCAAGTGATCAAAGTAACGTGTGTAAAATAGTAAGATTGATTACCATAGCAACAGGGTCAACAGTTATCGTGTACAAGAGAAGACTGCGAAAACCTTGTAAGCACACGTAGCACTCTGGGAATGTTGAAAGCACTGCAAGCTTGAGAAAAAGGGGTGAAGAGGCGTTTAAGAATTTAAGCACAAGAGGCTTCTGTTGAGAATTTATTGAACGTTTCTTGCTGATATGAGCAGAATCTCAATTCGTGTGCATTTCGACATGCTACCAATGTTATTGCTAACAACAAGCATTCTTATTTTAATAGTTTCTGTGAGTCTGGGCACCGAAAACCAACACAACGTTTTCAACGCTTCGGAAACTGAAATCATCTGCGGACGATGGGGAACACGGAAAGGTCACCGAGAGTTGTTTGCCGTGAATCCGATGGCCAGCATCATCACCATTTTGGACTGCGGCAGAAGACTCACTTTCTTTAACTCACAACCATGTTAATAACACGCTCGAGCTTCATTTGAAGTCAACGTTTTCACTCGCACTTCTGTTGAGCTTAAGGTCGAACATCGACCATCATCAGCGAATAATTGAAAAACATAAAATAATTTTGATTTCTTTATACGTCTTCAATTATATTTTTTAAACCGTTCCTTACGTATTTCGGAATCGAAGCGAGTCAAAGAGTTCGGTAATCTCGTATGTCTCACATGTCATTATGGTGCATGTGGGTTAAAATTGAGGTAAAAAACCCTCCCCTTTTGTTTCCACCCCGCACAACAGACAATCGTAATCTGCTATCAACGAAGCCATCGATTGCCTTATCAGTTGCTTCTTTGTTTATTTGTATTTTTTTGCTCGTACACACGTTTAGTATTTCTGTTTACATATACAAATGAGGACCTCGCCATGGGAACCACATCAACATTTACAGTTCAGAACTGAGTTTGGTTAAAATCGATGCTAGCGGATGCGTGCCTCAAAGGAATCTGCATGTGAAAGTCCTTAAATTATACACGATTTTCATATACAAACATTATAAATACGATGTATAATAATTTATTTCATTTTTTCACTGACAAAACTAACCGAATTTTGAGTTTATTGAATACGAATGCCACGAGAGAACTGGACTACACAGTGGCAGAGTAACATTTTGAATATGACAAGGAATATGTTCGTAATGCAGTGTCGAGGTATCCTTTGCTCCAACATCCTTAATGTTTCAGTTACTATCATATACTCAACTAAATCATCTACTGTAAAACAACATGTCTCTTTCTCGCTCTCTTCTTTACAGAGAGTTGCTCTCTGAAAAATGTCATCCTCTCTGAAGTTAGCATGTTAATAAGGTAAACGTTAGTAACAGACAGAATACAGGCTCTTTCAATAACAGGAAAAGCTTAACTTATGTTAAAAACTGTTAGGATTTTAATTTGTGAAATTAGAAAGAAACATATTTTACTATGACTACTTAAAAAAAAATTAATAAATGCCGCAAAAAGACAAACAAAAGAACTCCGTTTTTAAAATTTCACTCCTAAAACTATGCCGAGGAAAATATTCACTTACTCAGAAAGCTTGTTTATGGGAAGGGTCGAAAAAAAGATCCGGATCAAACCAACACGAGTCATGTTAATCTCAGACATGAGCCAAATGATAGAAAGCATACTTCTCACGATGAACACAATTCACAAACAATTTTGTTCCGAAAGCTTCCGAACTGAAGGGGAAGTTTCTGCACGTGCGGTGGTTTTTCCCCTCCATTTTTATACCGTACACACGAAGTGATGAGGGTATATTCACTTACTGCTTCCGTTTGTAACGCATTAATGGAGGCGTGACAGGCATTGAAAAGTATATATATTTTCGATCAGCGTGACCTCCTGAGTCGATTTAGCTATGTCCGTCCGTCTGTCTGTCTGTCTGTGGAAATCACGATTACAAGAGAATGAATAGAGATATCTTCCTCAAACTTGGCACGAATATTGTCTATCATTAGAAACTCATTGGTATTGAAAATGAGCGAAATCGGACCATTACCACGCCTACTTTTTATAGTGAATATAAATTCATTCATTCTTATAGCTCAATTTCCCAGCTTGTAGAATGAATTTGCGGTTGAAATTTTATTCACAAATCAACTGTCTTTGACCAAAACAGATCACCAAAAATGGGCGTGCTCGCCCTCGCGTGCTAGATATCTTAATCAAATTTGGCACGAATATTGTCTTTCATCACAGGCTATTTGAGATTGAAAAGGAAAAAAATTAGACCATTGCCACGCCTAATTTTTAAGTAAACGTGTGTAGACTATATGAACTTCGGCCACACCGAAGTTAACACTCTTTCTGGTCTTCTATAATTTTATATCTATATTTTATTTAGTTTAGTATATTTATATTATATATCTTAGTACAAAATGTTGTTGTATGTCGCGATCGCAATTTCTAGTTCCGGGTAAGATGAACTTTCAAGGCCAGTATTATTATTATTTCATAATACTGCTCCGCGAGTGACTCAAGGCCAAGTTCATATTTTTGCAACCACAGCACTTTGCTTGGTCAGCTAAAGATTTATTTTAATTTGGTTTAGTCAAGCTTTGGTTCAATTAACTTCCAAAGCCAAGGTAGCAACCAGAACACTTCGCATGGAATGGATTGTGGAAGCTAGCGTTCAATAGCGAGCTTCCAAACCATAAAAACCATAGCGCTTGGCATTAAAATGGATTGTGGAAGCTAGCTTTCATTAGCAAGCTTCCAAACCATTAAATCGCTTTGTTTGAAATAACCAACGATCAGAATCCACACGCGGAAGAATTAAATTGAGAATGATTTTCTTCCGCGTATTGATTCTGCGAATATTACAATTTTAATATTGCGAAATAATGGAAATTGTGAAACACGGCATACTGACCCACTTCAGTTCGGTCGACATCTGTGTCGACCGAGCTAACGTGGAATCTAGAAAAGATTCCAACTTGAGTCTTGTAAAAATCATAGAGTAAGACAGTCGCGTTAAAAGTGTAAAGTAGTATTAAGTCGCGATTAAGGACATCGTGTTAGTCTAACCTAGTGTCCCTAGAAATATAATACGAAAGTAATTATAGTTCGAAATAAATATAAGTGCAATTAAATAAACGTAAGCGAAAAGAAACATAATAATTATAAAAAGGTGTTAGTAAAAACAGTGTGAAGCGAAATGTAAAATAATAAAGGAAAGATAGAAAATAAAACTTAGAAATAGAAAACAAGTGCAGTTTTAATTGAAGGAAAAGCAAGAGATTAGAAGACACCCCGAAGGACTACAACAATGTTTACATTCTACTATTAAGTTATTTTAGGAATTATTAAATGGGCGCCTCTATAAGGCAGCACTCCATGGAGCACATTGTGGGATGGGCAGCACACATGTACAGCACATTTCACCTATGTGCACATAATTTTTAATGTACTGTGTAGTGTGATGCACGATTTCTTAAGTGCTATCGGACGGAACGAGAAGCATGCCTGTTGCGGGACATCGGAGTGGCTGATGATGATGGCATTAGCAATCGGTGGCAGTTGCTGCAAGACTGCTCGGCGCACCGAAGTGAGCAGTTTCCACACACATGCGCAACGAATATATGAAGTATGCTGCTGAAAAAGAATAAATGCAGCTATGCTACTATGTAAATGCTATTTAACTAAATGTTTTACAAAGAAATGGTTTATTTATACATTTAATTTTCAGTCACATCATACATTTTAAATTTATCCTATCTAATTAATTACATATATTAACTTATTTTATATTAATAACTCCTTTACTCTATTTGATGTATTTAATTATTTTTATACCCTACACACGAAGTGAATAGGGTATGTTCACTTATGCTTCCGTTTGTAACGCATTAAAGGAGGCGTGACAGGTATAGAAAAGTATATATATTCTTGATCAGCGTGACCTCCTGAGTTGATTTAGCCATGTCCGTCCGTCTGTCTGTCCGTCTGTGGAAATCACGATTACAAGAGAACGAATAGAGATATCTTCTTCAAACTTGGCACGAATATTGCTTAACATAAGAAACTCATTGATCTTGAAAATGGGCAAAATAGGACCATTACCACGCCTACTTTTTATAGTGAATATAAATTCATCCATGCTTATAGCTCAATTTCCCAGCTTGTAGAACGAATTTGCGGTTGAAATTTTATTCACAAATCAACTGTCTTTGACCAAAACAGACTACCAAAAATGGGCGTGGTCCGCCCACTAATCAAATAAAACTGGATTACAGGAGAACGAATAGAGATATTTTCATCAAATTTGGCACGAATATTCTCTGTCATCACAAGATATTTGAGAATGAAAAGGAAAAAAATTAGATCCTTGCCACGCCTCATACAAAACGCCTATAACAAAAGAAGAAACGAATAAATAATAATAATAATAATAATAATACAAAAAAAAAAAAATTATTTTAATTTAATTTGTTTCAACTTAATTTGTCTTAATTTAATTATTTATTTTATTTATTTCTTCAATTATTTTTTTTTTTATTTTTATTTTTTTTAATTTTTATTATTGTATTTATTATTTTTTATTTATTTTTTATTTATTTTATTTATACTGCTTCAGTTTCTTATTGATTTATCGTTGTCCATAATAGCGCCAAGGTACTGATCTAGTGCTGTTATGTGTACGATTTTCATCGTATAATATATATACGTATAATAATAATAATAAAAGAAAAAAAAATTATTTTAATTTAATTTGTTTTAACTTAATTTGTTTTAATGTAATTATTTATTTTATTTATTTCTTCAATTATTTTTTATTTTATTTTTATTTTTTTTATTTTTATTATTTTATTTATTATTTTTTATTTATTTTATTTATTGATCTAGTGCTATTATGTGTACGATTTTCATCGTATATATGTATAATATAATAATGAAAAAAAAAATTATTTTAATTTAATTTGTTTTAATTTAATTATTTATTTTGTTTATTACTTCAATTATTTTTTATTTTCATTATTTTATTTATTATTTTTTATTTATTTTATTTATTATTTTTATTTATTTTTATTAACTTAATTTAATTATTTATTTTATTTATTTCTTCAATTATTTTTTATTTTATTTTTATTTTTTTTATTTTTATTATTGTATTTATTATTTTTTATTTATTTTATTTATTATTTTTATTTATTTTTATTAACTTAATTTATTTTAATTTCATTATTTATTTTATTTATTTCTTCAATTATTTTTTATTTATACTGCTTCAGTTCCTTATTGATTTATCGTTGTCCATAATAGCTCCAAGGTACTGGTCTAGTGCTATTATGTATAACAAAAAAAGAAACGAATAAATAATAAAAATAATAAAAAAAAAAAAAATATTTTAATTTAATTTGTTTTAACTTAATTTGTTTTAATTTAATTATTTATTTTATTTATTTCTTCAATTATTTTTTATTTTATTTTTTTATTTTTATTATTTTATTTGTTATTTTTTATTTATTTTATTTATTATTTTTATTTATTTTTATTAACTTAATTTATTTTAATTTAATTATTTATTTTATTTATTTCTTCAATTATTTTTTATTTATACTGTTTCAGTTTCTTATTGATTCCTCGTTGTCCATAATAGCTCCAAGGTACTGGTCTAGTGCTATTATGTATAACAAAAAAAGAAACGAATAAATAATAATAATACAAAAAAAAAAATTATTTTAATTTAATTTGTTTTAACTTAATTTGTTTTAATTTAATTATTTATTTTATTTATTTCTTCAATTATTTTTTATTTTATTTTTATTTTTTTATTTTTATTATTTTAATTATTATTTTTTATTTATTTTATTTATTTATTTTTATTAACTTAATTTATTTTAATTTATTTATTTATTTTGTTTATTTCTTCAATTATTTTTTATTTATACTGCTTCAGTTTCTTATTGATTCCTCGTTGTCCATAATAGCGCCAAGGTACTGGTCTAGTGCTATTATGTATAACAAAAAAAGAAACGAATAAATAATAAAAATAATAAAAATAATAAAAAAAAAAAATATTTTAATTTAATTTGTTTTAACTTAATTTGTTTTAATTTAATTATTTATTTTATTTATTTCTTCAATTATTTTTTATTTTATTTTTTTATTTTTATTATTTTATTTGTTATTTTTTATTTATTTTATTTATTATTTTTATTTATTTTTATTAACCTAATTTATTTTAATTTAATTATTTATTTTATTTATTTCTTCAATTATTTTTTATTTATACTGTTTCAGTTTCTTATTGATTCCTCGTTGTCCATAATAGCTCCAAGGTACTGGTCTAGTGCTATTATGTATAACAAAAAAAGAAACGAATAAATAATAATAATACAAAAAAAAAAATTATTTTAATTTAATTTGTTTTAACTTAATTTGTTTTAATTTAATTATTTATTTTATTTATTTCTTCAATTATTTTTTATTTTATTTTTATTTTTTTATTTTTATTATTTTAATTATTATTTTTTATTTATTTTATTTATTTATTTTTATTAACTTAATTTATTTTAATTTATTTATTTATTTTGTTTATTTCTTCAATTATTTTTTATTTATACTGCTTCAGTTTCTTATTGATTCCTCGTTGTCCATAATAGCTCCAAGGTACTGGTCTAGTGCTATTATGTATAACAAAAAAAGGAACGAATAAATAATAATAATAATAATACAAAAAAAAAAAAATATTTTAGTCTAATTTGTTTTAATTTAATTATTTGTTTTATTTATTTCTTCAATTATAATTTATTTTATTTTTTTTATTTTTATTATTGTATTTATTTTTTATTTATTTTATTTATTATTTTTATTAATTTAGTTTATTTTAATTTAATTATTTATTTTGTTTATTTCTTCAATTATTTTTTATTTATACTGCTTCAGTTTCTTATTGATTCGTCGTTGTACATAATAGCGCCAAGGTACTGGTCTAGTGCTATTATGTATAACAAAAAAAGGAACGAATAAATAATACAAAAAAAAAATTATTTTAATTTAATTTGTTTTAACTTAATTTGTTTTAATTTAATTATTTGTTTTATTTATTTCTTCAATTATTTTTTATTTAATTTTAATTTTTTTATTTTTATTATTTTAATTATTATTTTTTATTTATTTTATTTATTTATTTTTATTAACTTAATTTATTTTAATTTATTTATTTATTTTGTTTATTTCTTCAATTATTTTTTATTTCATTTCATTTTTTTCATTTTTTTTCATTTTTATGTATAACAAAAAAAGAAACGAATAAATAATAATAATAATAATACAAAAAAAAAAAAATATTTTAGTCTAATTTGTTTTAATTTAATTATTTGTTTTATTTATTTCTTCAATTATTTTTTATTTTTTTTATTTTTATTATTGTATTTATTTTTTATTTATTTTATTTATTATTTTTATTAATTTAGTTTATTTTAATTTAATTATTTATTTTGTTTATTTCTTCAATTATTTTTTATTTATACTGCTTCAGTTTCTTATTGATTCCTCGTTGTACATAATAGCGCCAAGCTACTGGTCTAGTGCTATTATGTATAACAAAAAAAAGAACGAATAAATAATACAAAAAAAAAATTATTTTAATTTAATTTGTTTTAAAAGTAATTATTTGTTTTATTTATTTCTTCAATTATTTTTTATTTTTTTTATTTTTATTATTGTATTTATTATTTTTTATTTATTTTATTTATACTGCTTCAGTATCTTATTGATTCCTCGTTGTCCATAATAACGCCAAGGTACTGGTCTAGTGCGGTGTTGATGAGGTCGTTAACAAATAAAGCATTTAGCCTATGCGAAATAATTTTCTCATTATTCTTTTTCTCACAACTTTTTTCTTCCGTTGTTCCTGTGAAGAAATTAGATTTCATTGTAATAAATTATTTCCTTTTTAGTCCTTTCCGCTTTCCTGCGAACGGACACTACAGGATTTTGAAAAATTTGTTGATTCCTCTGCTTCGGCTACAACCAGTGCGGTGCATGCATTTTTAGACTGAACTTTTTTCGGTGACGTGCTGCTAGAACGATTTATAGCGAGCTATGTTTCACTAACAGTTTGTTAAACTCATTTTTTTTAATACTTTTAAATCGCCGTACTACTTTAGGACGTCTTATGATTGTTTTTACTTTGTTTGCACTTTCGTTATATGTAGCGCCACGTTGGACGCCAGTTAAATATTTTCTAGTGAATTTAAACTAAAAAAATATTTTTTCGGAGCTTAAGCTCTTTATTTATTCAACTCCGAACTATCTACAAAAGTTATTCTTAATGTAAGCGAATAGAATATAATACTGCACTAAGCATAAATGCAGTGCATGGAGCCAGACACTTGGGCAGCACATTTGGTGGGAACAGATTCTACCTTTAATTTACGTAAAAGACGTTTCAGTCGTTAGCTTATTATTTTCGGAGTACAACTTACATAAGCAATATAAGAATTTTACAGAGAAAGCATAGGTACACACTTAATTACTCATTTGTGTACTCATGCACACAGATAGGCAAAATTTTAGTACATACAACAGATAGACTGGAACACAGGGAGAAAGATAGTGGTTACACTACAAAAGAACAAACTGGACAAAACGGCTTTTTTGCTCGTATAAGTTAAACTTTTTTACGTTTATTTATATTTTTAAAAAGATTTTAAAGGAGGAACTGTTTTGGCAGCCTGCTGCCTAATACACCCATCATGGCCTTTATTTCAGGGAATGCCTCTTTATTCAGGGGATACTAAGCACCAAATCTAACTTGATTTAAAAATACGAAATTTTTGCTAATTGTGTACACATTTCAGCTGTGCTGATTCTGGAATTTTTATATTACATATATGTATATATACATACATACATATATGTATGTCTTTTGTATATATTTTTTTCTTGAATTGCCTTTTAAGTTGATGTTTAACTTATTATGCTTTATACAGATACCAGTCTGTTCCTTAATGTAACTGTTGCATGGGACGAACACAGTTCGTTGTCATAAGTCATAAGACAACTGATAAAACAACCAACAGTGCTCATAAAATTTTAAGCAAAAATTTTGTCTTTTCTATTATCTTATATCTACAATTTATTTAGTTTAGTATATTTATATTATATATTTTAGTATATAATTTATTAGTATTTATTAAATGGGCGCCTCTATGAGGCAGCACTCCATGGAGCACATTGTGGGATGGGCAGCACACATGTACAGCACATTTCACTTATGTGCACATAATTTTTAATGTACTGTGTGGTGTGATGCACGGTTTCTTAAGTGCTATCGGACGGAACGAGAAGCATGCCTGTTGCGGGACATCGGAGTGGCTGATGATGATGGCATTAGCAATCGGTGGCAGTTGCTGCAAGACTGCTCGGCGCACCGAAGTGAGCAGTTTCCACACACATGCGCAACGAATATATGAAGTATGCTGCTGAAAAAGAATAAATGCAGCTATGCTACTATGTAAATGCTATTTAACTAAATGTTTTACAAAGAAATGGTTTATTTATACATTTAATTTTCAGTCACATCATACATTTTAAATTTATCCTATCTAATTAATTACATATATTAACTTATTTTATCTTAATAATTCCTTTATTCTATTTGATGTATTTAATTATTTTTATACCCTACACACGAAGTGAATAGGGTATATTCACTTACTGCTTTCGTTTGTAACGCATTAAAGGAGGCGTGACAGGTATAGAAAAGTATATATATTTTCAGCGTGACCTCCTGAGTTGATTTAGCCATGTCCGTCCGTCTGTCTGTCCGTCTGTGGAAATCACGATTACAAGAGAACGAATAGAGATATCTTCTTCAAACTTGGCACGAATCATGTCTATCATTAGAAACTCATCGGTATTGAAAATGGGGCAAAATCGGACCATTACCACGCCTACTTTTTATAGTGAATATAAATTCATCCATGCTTATAGCTCCATTTCCCAGCTTGTAGAACAAATTTGCGGTTGAAATTTTATTCACAAATCAACTGTCTTTGACCAAAACAGACTACCAAAAATGGGCGTGGTCCGCCCACTAATCAAATAAAACTCGATTACAGGAGAACGAATAGAGATATTTTCATAAAATTTGGCACGAATATTCTCTGTCATCACAGGATATTTGAGAATGAAAAGAAAAAAAATTAGATGCTTGCCACGCCTCATTTTCAGGTCAACGTGTGTAGGGTATATGAACTTCGTCCAGGCCGAAGTTAACACTCTTTCTGGTTTTAATTCTATGGTTTAATGTACTCTACTTGTATTAATATTTTCTTTCTTTGTAATTTAGTTTTATATTATGTCATTTAAATTTATTTATATTTATTATATTACCTTATTTTATTTATTGTAACTTGTTTATTTTATCATATTTTATTTAATTTGTTTTATTTTAATTGTTTTATTTAATTACATTATTATTTATTTCCATTTTATTTATTTCATTTCATAATCATAATCATTTCATTTATTTCATTTGATTTGAATTTAATTCACGGCTTTTATTCTATTTTCTATTTTATTTTATTAAATTTAACCTATTTTAATTTAACTTACGTATTTTATTTTATCTCTAGTTTATTCTATTTCATCTTAATATGTATTAATTAATTTTTTTATATGTATATATAATAAATATTTTAAAAAAATATAAATTCTATAATTTACAATTCTTTTTATTTTAATTTTCATTTTTATTTAAAATTTTGATCTCAATTTTTAATTTTCAATTTTAATCTTTAATTTTTAATTCTAAATTATTAAAATAATTTTCAATTTTAATTTCAATTTTTTAAATTTTAATTTAATATCTAATTTTAATTTTTAATCTTTAATTTTTACTTTTAACTTTATTTTAATTTAATTTTAATTTGTATTTTAATTTTTAAATTAAAAATTGTATTATTTAATTTATTATTTAGTATTTTATAATTAGTCCTAAATTAAAATTTCAGTTTATTTCTAATTTTTAATTTCATAAATATTTTTATTTTCATATTTAATTTAATTTATTTAATTTTACCGAATTTACAAATTCTCTATACATAAATACCTAAAATTGTAAATATCTTCCATACCAAATATGTTCGATTATGTAACAAAAGAAGAAACGAATAAATAATAATAATAATAAAAATAATAAAAAAAAAAAAAATTATTTTAATTTAATGTGTTTTAATTTAATTATTTATTTTATTTATTTCTCCATTATTTTTTATTTATACTGCTTCAGTATCTTATTGATTCCTCGTTGTCCATAATAGCGCCAAGGTCTAGTGCCTTGTGCTATTATGTATAACAAAAGAAGAAACGAATAAATAATAATAATACAAAAAAAAAAAATTATTTTAATTTAATTTGTTTTAACTTAATTTGTTTTAATGTAATTATTTATTTTATTTATTTCTTCAATTATTTTTTATTTTATTTTTTTTTTTTTATTTTTATTATTGTATTTATTATTTTTTATTTATTTTATTTATTATTTTTATTTATTTTTATTAACTTAATTTATTTTAATTTAATTATTTATTTTATTTATTTCTTCAATTATTTTTTATTTATACTGCTTCAGTTTCTTATTGATTTATCATTGTCCATAATAGCGCCAAGGTACTGATCTAGTGCTATTATGTGTACGATTTTCATCGTATATATGTATAATATAATAATGAAAAAAAAATTATTTTAATTTAATTTGTTTTAATTTAATTATTTATTTTGTTTATTTCTTCAATTATTTTTTATTTTATTTTTATTTTTTTATTTTTATTATTTTATTTATTATTTTTTATTTATTTTATTTATTATTTTTATTTATTTTTATTAACTTAATTTATTTTAATTTAATTATTTATTTTGTTTATTTCTTCAATTATTTTTTATTTATACTGCTTCAGTTTCTTATTGATTCCTCGTTGTCCATAATAGCGCCAAGGTACTGGTCTAGTGCTATTATGTATAACAAAAAAAGAAACGAATAAATAATAATAATAATAATACAAAAAAAAAATTATTTTAGTTTAATTTGTTTTAATTTAATTATTTTTTTTATTTATTTCTTCAATTATTTTTTATTTTATTTTTTTTATTTTTATTATTGTATTTATTTTTTATTTATTTTATTTATTATTTTTATTAACTTAGTTTATTTTAATTTAATTATTTATTTTGTTTATTTCTTCAATTATTTTTTATTTATACTGCTTCAGTTTCTTATTGATTCCTCGTTGTACATAATAGCGCCAAGGTACTGGTCTAGTGCTATTATGTATAACAAAAAAAGGAACGAATAAATAATACAAAAAAAAAATTATTTTAATTTAATTTGTTTTAACTTAATTTGTTTTAATTTAATTATTTGTTTTATTTATTTCTTCAATTATTTTTTATTTTATTTTTTTTATTTTTATTATTGTATTTATTATTTCTTATTTATTTTTTATTTATTTTATTTATACTGCTTCAGTTTCTTATTGATTTATCGTTGTCCATAATAGCGCCAAGGTACTGATCTAGTGCTATTATGTGTACGATTTTCATCCTATAATATATATACGTATAATAATAATAATAATAAAAAAAATTATTTTAATTTAATTTGTTTTAACTTATTTTGTTTTAATGTAATTATTTATTTTATTTATTTCTTCAATTATTTTTTATTTTATTTTTATTTTTTTTATTTTTATTATTGTATTTATTATTTTTTATTTATTTTTTATTTATTTTATTTATTATTTTTATTTATTTTTATTAAGTTAATTTATTTTAATTTAATTATTTATTTTATTTATTTCTTCAATTATTTTTTATTTATACTGCTTCAGTATCTTATTGATTCCTCGTTGTCCATAATAACGCCGAGGTACTGGTCTAGTGCGGTGTTGATGAGGTCGTTAACAAATAAAGCATTTAGCCTATGCGAAATAATTTTCTCATTATTCCGTTGTTCCTGTGAAGAAATTAGATTTCATTGTAATAAATTATTTCCTTTTTAGTCCTTTCCGCTTTCCTGCGAACGGACACTACAGGATTTTGAAAAATTTGTTGATTCCTCTGCTTCGGCTACAACCAGTGCGGTGCATGCATTTTTAGACTGAACTTTTTTCGGCGACGTGCTGCTAGAACGATTTATAGCGAGCTATGTTTCACTAACAGTTTGTTAAACTCATTTTTTTTAATACTTTTAAATCGCCGTACTACTTTAGGACGTCTTATGATTGTTTTTACTTTGTTTGCACTTTCGTTATATGTAGCGCCACGTTGGACGCCAGTTAAATATTTTCTAGTGAATTTAAACTAAAAAAATATTTTTTCGGAGCTTAAGCTCTTTATTTATTCAACTCCGAACTATCTACAAAAGTTATTCTTAATGTAAGCGAATAGAATATAATACTGCACTAAGCATAAATGCAGTGCATGGAGCCAGACACTTGGGCAGCACATTTGGTGGGAACAGATTCTACCTTTAATTTACGTAAAAGACGTTTCAGTCGTTAGCTTATTATTTTCGGAGTACAACTTACATAAGCAATATAAGAATTTTACAGAGAAAGCATAGGTACACACTTAATTACTCATTTGTGTACTCATGCACACAGATAGGCAAAATTTTAGTACATACAACAGATAGACTGGAACACAGGGAGAAAGATAGTGGTTACACTACAAAAGAACAAACTGGACAAAACGGCTTTTTTGCTCGTATAAGTTAAACTTTTTTACGTTTATTTATATTTTTAAAAAGATTTTAAAGGAGGAACTGTTTTGGCAGCCTGCTGCCTAATACACCCATCATGGCCTTTATTTCAGGGAACGCCTCTTTATTCAGGGGATACTAAGCAGCAAATCTAACTTGATTTAAAAATACGAAATTTTTGCTAATTGTGTACACATTTCAGCTGTGCTGATTCTGGAATTTTTATATTACATATATGTATATATACATACATACATATATGTATGTCTTTTGTATATATTTTTTTCTTGAATTGCCTTTTAAGTTGATGTTTAACTTATTATGCTTTATACAGATACCAGTCTGTTCCTTAATGTAACTATTGCATGGGACGAACACAGTTCGTTGTCATAAGTCATAAGACAACTGATAAAACAACCAACAGTGCTCATAAAATTTTAAGCAAAAATTTTGTCTTTTCTATTATCTTATATCTACAATTTATTTAGTTTAGTATATTTATATTATATATTTTAGTATACAATTTATGTTTACATTTTTAGTATTAAGTTATTTTAGTATTTATTAAATGGGCGCCTCTATGAGGCAACGCTCTATGGAGCACATTGTGGGATGGGCAGCACACAAGTGCAGCACATTCCACACATGTGTGCATAATTTTAATGTACCTGTTGGTGTGATGTATGCGTATATGAACTCAGATATGTAAAACAATCACACTGACGAGTCCCTCTCAGACAAGGGACCAAAAACGTTTCTGGTTGTTGCCGGTAAAGTAGTTTCGACAAAAAGGCCTCTTTGTATTATTATGGGAGTGTCTTTTTTAGACCTTTTTATAATAGTCCTTTATTTTTATTTTCCGGATTTTGTTGTTTTTTTTTTTGGTTGTTTTTGTTCAAAAGACGTACCAAACAGCCATCTTAGTGTAGATTCTAGATTATGTAGCTTTCAGGTAGGGGGGAAAAAAGTGTTGGAGGTTAGGAATCAATGGTTCTTCACCTAGAAACAGGGTTCGGAATGTATCCCTCAAACGAACAACTTTTTTTATATCCCTCGCAAGAAAACGATCTCAAAAGATCAAAATCATTCATCACATTTATAATAGAAATATGTATAAAATATATTAGAATTATTTGCGGTAGAAAACAATTTACTTATTAATATTTTTACATATTTTTACGTATGCATGCAAAATTAATTTTAATTCATCGTATACCAAATCCAACAAAAACATATTTATACGAAACACAAACAAAACTACATTTTCAAGCAATTGTCTCTGCCGCGAAGCGAACCATCCAAACACCAACAAAACCCATGCTGTTCAACTCTGTTCCGCTGCGTCGAAATTATTTTCATCTTCAAAGATCGATTCTTTGCCTGCGCAACCTTTTTTTCATCACCGAAGATCGTTATGGTACGAAAGCCGAAGTTATCTCATTTTCTGCTATCGCTATTCCTCAACAAACGCAGTGTTTTGAACTTGAGGGATCGAAATATTTGAAGATAAGAATTTTTTTCATCCCAAGTGATAGTTTTGTTGGAAGATCGAAATTATTTTGAACGTGAACCCTGCCTAGGATGGCTCTGAAATTCCTACCTTTTTTTTCCTTGAATTTAATAAACACGCAAGAAATGAATTGAAAGGATCTTATAAAATTTTAGGTTCGTTTAAGAAAATTTTCCTAACAAAAGTATGCCTCACCAAACAAAACGTTTGCTATTTATTAGTCAAACGTGCGGAAGACCGGTCATTTATTATGGCTTCGCCATAGCGTTCAGTGTTTGCAGCGTTCGCATGATAATACAGCGCCAGCTTCATCAGGGCAAGCGTCCACCCCCATTGCAGAACCCAGAAGCGGTGATCGCAGCAGACGTTTCTTTTTGTTGTTCATGCTGCCGAAAGGCGACGCTGCCATTTATATACGACTAAAACGTTATCCATCGGCTGGTCATTATTCACGTTATTTGGATTCCAATAAAAAGCAAACACAACAACAACAAATGGGACCGGACCTCCTTCGGATCGCCGGATGATGCCTGACGTCACCGGCTGCAATACGAATGATGTCTGTGAAGTTGGCACCTCATTTTTTAAAAAGTTCACTTTTCTGTTCTATGTAGAGTTCTGATTGCACCCTAAATAGTTTTAAAGTTCTCTACCAGTTTCGGAAATAGTTCTGGCGAATTAAGCAAAATAACCAGAAAGAGTGTTAACTTCGGCCTGGCCGAAGTTCATATACCCTACACACGTTTACTTAAAAATTAGGCAATGGTTTATTTTTTTTTTTTTTCCTTTTAAATCTCAAATAGCCTGTGATGACAGAGAATATTCGTGCCAAATTTGATGAAAATATCTCTATTCGTTCTCCTGTAATCGAGTTTTATTTAATTAGTGGGCGGACCACTGAGAAATTGAGCTATAAGCATGGATTAATTTATATTTACTATAAAAATTAGACGTGGTAATGGTCCGATTTTGCTCATTTTCATTACTGATGAGTTTGTAATAATAGACAATATTCATGCCAAGGGTGCTATATGACAATATTCACGCCAAGGGTGCATAGTTCTATACAAGTTACTATAGAACTATGAGGGTGCTATCCAGAACTCTAAAAAGAATTACCAAATTGTAAAATTTTTTTTTTATACCCTACACCTTAAGGTAAGGGTATATTCACTTTGTAACGAAATGTGTAACGCATAGAAATAGAGACGATAGGTATAGAAAAGTATATATATTCTTGATCAGCGTGACCTCCTGAGTCGATTTAGCCATGTCCGTCCGTCTGTCTGTCTGTTGAAATCACGATTACAGGGGAACCGGTAAAGATATCGCGATGAAATTTTGCAGATACATATATTGTTTCTTGTGGTTTTGGTATTGAAACTGGGCAGAATCGGTCCACGACCACGCCTATTTTTTATTAAAAATGTGATACCAGCGTTCGTTTTTTAGCTATTACAACAAAATTGTATTCCTGAGTATAGAGTAGCATTATCCGTTAATATGCCAAATATGGGCGTAATCCGCCCACTTTTAGGTTACACAGGCAAAAGAGGTTATATTATTAAATATATAAACTTCCTGAATAAACCTTTAGATAACAACTTGTTTAAAAAAAAACATTATTACATCAAAACTGGGTGCGGTCCGCCCACTGTTTATACTATTTACACTATTTATACGGTATAGCAGTATGAAAACAAATTTATTACCACGTAAATAAAGTTTAAATTTGAACACAATAATAAAAAAATAAAACAACTAAGGTAGTTATTTTGTTTTGATAAAGGTAATGAGCACGCCTACTATTTATACAGAGGCGTAGCTAGGTCTCATGGAGCCCGGGACGGTTAATCAACTTGTAACCCCAAAAATGCCTAGAATTCAATAAGTCCCTACTTGATTTCCACAACTGCCGCCCCCGACATTGTGCCGCCCAGAGTGGAACGCCACCCCCGCCCCCCCCCCCTAGCTTCGGCACTTTTTTCAAAACTTTTAGGTGTAGGGTATCTAAGATTCGGCCAGGCCGAATATATTGTGAAGATTTGGTCTAGTGACTTTATGCCCTATCTCCAGTATTTAAATAGTTCTGGCCGTTTTTGATTGGCGAGAAGGCGGCAGATCTGATCAGGGAAGACAGTTGCCGGCCACGACGATGGTCGGAGAAATATTTGGCATTGTAAAGAAGACAACTTTTGAATAATCCGAAATATTAAATGCCTCGTACTTATTAATTAAAAGGTTTCCAAAGAGCAAGAGCGAAATTAATGACATATCTGAGTGTTTGTATTCCAATATTATAAGTTGGTTAAGTTCGCATTTAAGTTCTCCAATTGTTTTTTAATGTTTTTCAATATATTAAACTGGTTCAAAGTATTTGCTCAGGGCTTTTATTCATAAACCTTAATCAGTGCAAATTCAAATACTTCAAACTAAATAAAACCTGAACTAGATACAATTTAATGCAGTAATAATTTAAAGGTAAAGGAATAAATTAAAAGGTTTCCAAAGTGCAAGAGCGAAATTAATGACATATCTGAGTGTTTGTATTCCAATATTATAAGTTGGTTAAGTTCGCATTTAATTTCTCCAATTGTTTTTTAATGTTTTTCAATATATTAAACTGGTTCAAAGTATTTGCTTTTATTCATAAACCTTAATCAGTGCAAATTCAAATACTTCAAACTAAAAAAAAACTGAATTAGATACAATTTAATGCAGTAATAATTGGACTTCATCGAAAACGTACAGAGGCCAAGTGAAGTTTGTTTTTGCCACACCCATTATTTTGTATTAATTTCGTGGAATGGAGAAATAATAACTTGTAACCAGGCTCCATAGTGATTAATTGAATTTTCACTCAATCAACTGAATCCCAAAATTAATTTTACAGTATGGACGAATATGTGGGAATATTTAGTGTTACTACCAAGTTAACTCTAAATGCAAGTCCAGCTGTGCTTAGAACGCTCAATAACTTGTGATGAAACATTAGTGGAGTATTAGAAAGATTTTCGAATGATCAGCCTTGAAATCGCTCTTCTGCGCAATTGGATTTTGACAGATATTCGCAATATTGAAGTTTTGCCTATTTTATTTAGATTTTGCCTATTAAATGTTTGGCTTGTTAAATTTTCCATTTACAGAAAAATGTTTTAAGGTTATGCGTATTTATTTTCTTATGCTTCGACAGTTTTGATTGTGGACATATTTTTTCGTTTGGTTCTTTTTAGGTATTGCCGCATACATAAATATAAATTACATAATTAAGCGAACTCATAAATTGTTGAACCCAAGCGAAAATATCATCGACGCACATTTGTATTAGCAACAACATTTATATTAACGTTAAAAACGAAAGCAAGCTTGTGTGCACTTTTTATTTAAGTAATTCAAATACTGGTTTGTCAAATAAAGAGATGAAATCGATCATCTATCCGTTCAATTAAAACATTTCCATTAAAGTCTTTTACAATGGTTTTTAAATCGTTTGCAAACTAAAATTCAAATGGATCTTTATTAAGTGGTTCTTTATACTGAAATGTCAGTCTTCGACAACTGATCTTCGAGAACATTCTTCGCTATTTAATTGGAATTTTAAACTTAAAATATATACACTCCTTTAAGTTCGTATGCTTTCATTACATATTACTATTAATATATGTATTATTAAATGTGGCAAATGTGTAGATTCACTTAATTTTCTCAATAGCTCAGTTCTTCGTTGATAGGCTGAGGATCGTTGAAAATAAATAATGGAAACCATGAAAATTTTCGAAAAACAGAAATTGACGACATCACTGAGGCAAAGGCAGGTCCTTGACTTCCGAAGAAACTATGGCGCGTAGAGTTTGCTAATGCCTGGCAACAAATCGCCTGATGCATTAATTCTCAGCCTTTCATTTCGACTTCATTTTCGGTTCCTTTGCCAGCAAAGTGTCAATTTTTGCTTTTCTCTTCTCTGTCGAAACACCTACGATTCATAGGATCATAAATTAACTTAAAAACTAGATTATAGAAATAATTTAAATAGTTATTGAAGGCGTATGGAGTTGGTTCGACTCCAACCACGGTTTCTTAGGTTGGATACTCGTCAGTTCAGTGTCACGTGATGAGTTTCAAAGTAAAGTCTTAAGAGAGAGTTCGATGGATGTTAATGAACAGTAGCGCTCCTTGCAGATGGCGTGTTAAAATGTTTGGAATGCTCCAATACAGATGGATCGGACGGTTGAGTCGCCTGCTTCTACCACAATGGCATTGGACGATGTCTAGCTTGGAAGACAGGCGTGGCTACACTGGCTAGCGCAGGACATCCTAAATGAGATTCCGGAGTTAAAATAGCACAAAAGAAGTCTTTGTAAGAGGCAAGAACTTACTGCAGACCGAGCATGTTTGCTCGTCGGTGCCGTCACCGCAGCCATCACGACCTGAGCAGACAATCGCGGAGGAACGACAACGTCCATTGCTGCATTTGTGCGGGCAGTATGCACCAGGCTCCACATTGTGGCCAAGTAAGCCGCCGGCGTTCAACAGCTGCAAGAAGAAGCTCGGCACGGAGCGAGAACCACACAAGTGAGGCGGCTCATCGCTTCCATCGGGGCAGGAGATGATCGCATTGCAGTAGTCGTACTCCGGGAGGCATTCGCCACTTTTGCAGCGGAATGTGTGTGGCGGACATCGGCCCGTCTTCAGTGCATTGCACTCGATTTCATCTTCGCCATGTGGACACTGTTTGTGTCCATCACAGATGGCCGCACGACTGACACAACGCCCGCTGCGATGACAGTGGAAGGCCTCAGAGGGACAAGTTTGGTTGCGACGTGCATTGAAACTGCACTCCTCGTCGGAGGCATCGTTGCAGTCGGGTCGTCCGTCGCAGACAAAGAACCAGGAGATACAAACACCGCTAGCACGACACTACATGGACAACGGAAAGGTCAGAATATTAGGCTGAATTTAGTGCACGTAGCTCCGACATACCTGAAAAGTTCCTGGACTACAACCTGTGCGCGTGGCACTGCACTCATTAGAGTGTACGCAGTCGCAGACGCCGGCTGCATTACAGGTCGTATATGGATCAGATAACTGACACTGCTTGTCATTGAAGCATGGAAGGCCCAGGGAGACGGCTTCAAGAGCCAACTCAACACGCTTCCGTATTTCTGTGGACACTGAGTAAAGAATAAGAATTGGTCAAATTAACTGAATGGCGCATAGTCACCTGTGAATGGTTTTGTAGTTAGCAAGTCTTCCATGTCGGCGATTTCGAACACCGCCGGTCCGTGAGTGGTAACATCATCATTAGCTTCAGTGATGAGAGCTTGCAGGGTAGTTACAATTGGTGCCTCTGGCTCCATGAGCGTAACTCGACTTGCCAACCCCATCATAGTTTGTGTGGTTGCCTCTACATTATAATGGGCGGTTTCTGTTGTGCCTTGACCCGAATTTTCTTGAACGTCCGATGACGTCTCTCCTTCGCTAGCCTCGTCAGCAACATAAGTTGTGGTTTCCACAACTAGGTTATCCGATTCCAACTCTTGGGTGTAGAACTCGTCCATCGACATGTCAAATGGCAGTTCCTCCGGTGAAAGCGTTCCTTGTGATTCCTCAGCCGTGTGCTCGGTTTTTGGGCTATCTTCTGCTTCATCTGCTAATTGGTGCGTAGCTGTAATTAAGTTATTCATCACATGCACTGCTTCAAGGTTGGGCTCACTTCTGCTATCGGATTGCGATTCAGGTGACTTTTCTTCCGAAATATTTGTATATTCGGCAATCAGATCCCCGTCGGCGACTTCTGTGTTGCTCTCCTGGATGTGAGTCTCATCGGCCTCCAAGTCGTCGATTGTGTTCTCATTACTATCCGCCCTCAGCGTAGTAGCAGCATCTTCGGAAGTCATCAAATCATTCAATATATCGACTATAGACTCGCTTTCGGCAAACTCTGTGTTCGAGCTATGATTGGTCGCTTCCCTTCTGTCATTCGTTTTTTGCATAGATATTGATTCTTCATTCTCTTCTTCAGCGTTATTCTGTTGTGTCATCTGTTCAAAACTGCTTTCCTCACTAAGAGTTATTGTATCTGGGAGAACTCGTTCTGTTTCTGATTTTATGTCGGCTTCCTCGACATCATGAAAAGTGTCCGAATTAGTGGAATCCAAGCCAGGTGCCTGTGTGACAACATGGGTTTCTTCTCCGGACTCAATTAGACTTGTATTCACCTGTGCTGCAGTAGAAATGCCCTCAGGGTTGTGTATATAACCCTCAGAGTCCGCGTTGTATTCGCCATTGTGGCTATCGACGATGTTGCCAGTCTCATTAACATAAGATTGGGATTCAAATATTGACATAGATTCGCTGGTTTTACTCTTTTTATCCTCGATGTAGCTCACATTATTTGTGTGTGGGTTTTCATACATTTGCGCTGCAGAACCATCTACTCCATAAATATTAGAACCAAGTTGAGCGGACTCTATTTTAACTTCTTGCTCTTCTGCAAAGGATTCTGTGACCGATTCAAGTCTATTTAAATCACTCTCACCATAAATAGGCGAAGCCTCGTTATCGGCCTCCTCATTCTCAGGAAATTCCATCACGTTCGCGAATGTCGTTCCTTCCACACCATCATTTTCCATCGCATTTTTTTTAAGGCTGTGAACTGGTTCGTAAATAGTAACAGCAACTGTAGTAGAGTACAACTGGTCATCAGGAATTTCCTCCGCCACATCTATTCCATGGTCTTCCTCAGCTGGTGGCATTACATCTGTATGATATTCGATTTCTTGTTGACTCTCCGTACTCAGACTTTCATTAGCTTCCTCTTCGTTTTGGCCCTGTTCTTCTTGCTCACTCTCTGAAAGTTTTGCATTTAAAAGATTTTCCTCTTGTACTTTCTGCTGGCTCTCTGTAATCACATTTCCATCAGCATCCTCTTCCTTTTGGCCCTGTTCTACTTGCTCACTCTCTGAAAATCTGAGATCTGTAATATGTTCTACTTCCTGGTGACTCTCTGTAATCGTATGTTCTTCAGATTCCTGTTCGTTTCCATGTTCCAATTCTTGCTGACTTGCAAGCACATCTTCAGGTGTATCGTCCACTATAAGGTTCTCTTCAACCAGTTTTTGATCTTTTTCTTCAGAGGAATCTAGAGTAAGTTTTTCTTCCTGCTTTTCTTCAGCCGATACGTCTTCTTCTCTTCGGATCTCTTCAGCATGAGCGTTGGTCTGGAAGCCTTCAGATTGTTCTTCAACTTCTGTAGCATCTTCAGGATCTTCAGTTATTGGAATTTCTTGAACAAAATTATTCAGTTTTTCTATATCAGTTGCAAGTGTTTGCTGCTCTTCAACTTTTGCCACCATAGCAGCCTGTGATTCGGGTTTTTCATTAACTTCTACAATGGCCGCCGGCAGTATGTCGGTAATTTGTTCAACATCTTGCCCAGCGTCTTCTGTACCCGAACTTAAATATTCATTACCGTCTAGTTTATTGAATTGATTAGCTTTGTGGCTCAGCTTATTTAACAGTTCCTCCTCTTCACCTTCCACCACGCCGTTCTCTGCTATTTTCATGACGACATTCTGGAGTATGTTGCTATTGCTGTTGTGGTTGCTGATGTCGGCGGAGTCGATTGTGTTTTTGTTCAGCTCGTGTTCTGGTATGATTTCAGTCACTACAGCTACAGAAAGCGGAGCATCTGCTTCATTGGCAACACTTTCGATTTCGTTGAATGTGTTGGTATTGCTGTTAACATTGTCGTCGATATGATTTGCGGTGTTGCTTTCATTTACCTCCACATACATCGCCGTGTTACTCTCAATAGTTTTGTCTTCCTTTAGGTTTCCCATCGACTGCTCTGTCGTCACTAACTGGAGCAACTCGTTAGTTGGATCGGCAGTGTTGTAAGCATCTTCCTCCAAGTCCTCGTAGTCGAATTTCATGGTGTCATCTATGCCAGCAACCGCAGTATTTGCAGCGCTGACTGTTTCATCAGTCTCCTCTACCGCTGGTTCCAAAGGCGACTTCTCGAGGTCCATTAGTGCTGCTTGCGGTTCCTGTTCTTCGAAGTAGTCACCCTCCATTTTGTACGGATAGTCATCGAGAGTGTCAGGAGCCCTTGTGATCAATGCATCAACTGCAGCAGGTATGGCTTCGGTTAATTCCGTTTCCGTGGTCATTAACGGTTGAGAGACTGTTGTTCCCAATGTGCTGCTACTTGGCAATATTAGGCCCTCTGCCTCTGTAACTGGTGCTGGTGCGGGCTCAATGAATTCAGCAACGACGGAATCCGCGGACGTGTCACCTTCATCGACAGTCGTTGCTGATGTCCCTGTCGTGATCGTGGACGATTTTGTAGAGCTTGATGAGGATTCAACAGGTGGCGTCACATGTGTGCTGCTGACTGTACTGCTGAATAACTGTTCAGTTGTTTCGACGACGGAGGAGTCGACACACAGACCAGCTGTCAGTTTGGATGGCGCGGTACACTGACAACGTCCGAAAAGATTGGGAATAAGGAAATCACAATGAGAACGTCCGGTAAACATCTGACAGTGGGCGTGGCTGTAGCAAACAGCACCGGGATGTGCAGCTGAAATAAAAAAGAAACCAAAAATGTTAGTCAGTGGACAAAGAAAGTGCTACATTTCTACAGTATACTTTAGGAGTGATAGATAGCTTTTACGATTGAAAGCAAGTTGTAAAGTTACTTAAGTACTACAACTTCAGTTTCGTTTATTGTCCACCGATTGATATATTGATCAATGGACAACTATCTCGTATTAAATGAATCTATGAGAGAAATGAGAGTAGTTCGTCTAGAACATAACAGCTTCACAACAATCGTTTATTCCAAACTCAGCATCGCTTTCTTTCCAGACGGCGTTGGGATCTATAGTCAAATAGCCATGCATGCCATTTAGTGTATGCTGCCATTTTTATTTCTTCTTGTCTTTTGTCTTTGATTCTGTTTTACTTTTTGGAGCTGCACCTGTGCGAAATCTCAGTGTCGTGTGACCCACTTAGCTCCGAGTACGCAACAGTGCATGAGGAGCGCAACACCAACAGCAACATGCAACCTGTTTTCACTAGATTTTAATACCTGTTGCAGGTTGATATTCTGCTTGTTGCTGCTGTCTATATTTAACCCGGCTCACCAGAGTAGCCCAGAGAGCAAGCCAGCATGCAGGTTTATCGTTTACTTAGTTGCTGTCGATCGCTTCGGTCACTGCTGTTGGAAGACAAAGTCAATGTCTTTCGCCTTTGCCGCTGTGTTGGTCATGCCATAAATTGTCTCGACTGCTTCGCGCGGCGCTGGAAAGCGCGTTGCTATTTTTAAGGTGTCTCATGGGAAATGCAATGCTTCATCGATGTGAACGCGCATCGATCATTCGGTACGTCCTCTCTATTGTATACTTTAACTTATGACCTTCATTCGATGGGGTCTGGGTCACTTAGTAATAAAAGAGTGTTGAAAAAGACGACAAATGAGTTGTTTCTTTCTTATTCCGTTTCGCCAAACGACCAAAGACCAGTTTAACACTCTAGCCAGGTGCGGTCTGAGGGATCATGAAATACGGCAATTTTAAAGAGTGTGTAGTTTTTATATCAGAATAAACCAAACTTCAGGGACTCTTCGAATTAACAGCTTCAAAGAATGTACTATATTAAAACATTATTCATTACTTATGTACAACTTTGAGTTGAGAAGCCGAGTACACGAACTCTCACGAGACACATAAGAAACCCGACAGACAATGGATACAATGGAGCAGAATAGATTCGCAAATTCTTTAAAGATTTGATTCTCCGATGATTGGCCAAGAACACTTTCGAAATACTTTCTGCTGGCCCTGCTGTTGTGCGCTTTGTATAGCTGTAGAAAGATTATGCTAATCTGAGGAAACGCGGTCGTTAGCTCAGTCTTCAAGAAGTAGGTTGAATTAAAATGCTTCCCATTGATTTGCAGATTCGCGCTCGTTCCGGTGAGAAGAATGCGAACGATATACTCACACTATATGAATGCTATATGTAGCTGTTTTTTGGCCAATTAAAACGTTGACAACTGAATAGCGCGTTGCAAACACTCCGTCGCTCCGGCACTCCGCTGCGTTGGCCTTTTGGAACCGGCAAACCAGTTTTTAGAAAGTCCATTCAATTAAGTCGTTCAGAACATTGGCTCCATATGAAAGTTAATAATAGCTCTGTATCACAGAGTCAGCCAACAATGAGTAGACTACGAAACAATGCTTTTGCTTTATCTCTAGCCAACTCACGAGTGACTTGCTGGGTCCGTGTGCGCCGTTATTCAGTCGCAGTTGCAGAAACAGAGCCAGAACCCGAACTCGAACCTTTCACCGATTTATCCTGCCCTGTTAAGACATCAGACCCCGGTTCACTGTAGCGATACAAATCTTGGCTGCAATATGAGCGTGTCTCGCCGCTTGACTTATTCTCCTTTAATTGGCTGGCTGTACCTGCAGCCATTCGTACGGAGTGTTTAACGAGTTCGGCCACTTGGGAGCTTTTTAATTAAGTTAGGTGAGTCCATGGTAACCAGTGCAAGAGTCTGGCAACCAATCGCACAAGGCGAACAGTGGGAATGAAGAAAGGGACAGGTTATCACTGTCCGAGAGAAAGGAAAGTTCCTGTAATGCTGCTGCGCGACCAATTGGTCAATTGGACGCTCTGAAGGCCGTGTTCGGGGCACACAAAAACGCGCAATGAAGCAATCTCAGTAGAGTGGATCTGTTAAATAAAGTATTCAGTGTCAGGTGGCCAACAGCCATCATAACGACGACCGGCTGGCTTAAAACGAAGTGTCAGAGTTCGTGCGGGGAACCACTTAAGCAGTGGGCATACTATCTGAGCCATCAAAGAAGGTCCTGCCCTAGCTTGAAGTGTTAAGAGTTGGCTCTAAATACCTGGTACCTCACAAGAGTTAATCACCGTCAATTCGTTTTGTTTATTCCAATCTACTAACTTTTGTTTTTAATTCCTTTCCATCTGTTTTTGAGAGCAGAAACTTTCGAATAGTAACATCAGCCACAATACTTTTATGATAAGCAAGGAATCGTGACGTTTTACTTTTCTTCGCAGACATGAAAAACTTTTACATCAACAAAAACACACAATAGTAAATAAAAAATGTATAAATTGAAAGTAACAACAACTGCTGTGGCCGAAACGGTTGTGTTGATGGTTGTTGTAGTTGCTCGTGCTTCGGTTGTCGCCGTAGCTGTTCCAGTTGTTACTCCGCTGAACCTGTTGTGTGATCTACTGTAGGATCACGTGGCTTCCTTTGACCAGGTTTGGGCCGTCACTCGGATGTCGGTTTCCGAGAATTATGGCATTCACACTCGAACATATCGAACCCTATATTCCACGGGAATCCATTGCGTCCGTAACTCGTCCTTGTCCAGAGTCGCAAAGCAGAGTCATGAGCATGAAACTTATATATTTGTCATGTGTTCATCTCCAAGATAGCATTGTGTTCATCCATCGTCATGATCCATTTCCATGGAACTAATTCCAGAGTCCCTCAGCTCATCTTTCATGGCTAGTCTTCCGTTTGGCAACCATGCATAATAAGAATGAATTTAATGACATCCACACTTGTTCTCCAGCTCTTCATTCATGCTGCACGCTAACCACTCAGCATGTGATCGGGTTGAGTGCAATACTTCTGAAGAGGCACCGCCATCACCTCCATCAAACTGCGGCCAACTTCTACTTTCAATCCGCGATGGATCTCAGGAACAATAATCTACTTGCTTAGTAGCTTTTACAGTCGGTTCTCGGCTTTTGGGCAGAAGGTGAACGAACGATCCTCAGCGTGTGTTGCGCATGATCGTCATCGCCGTTTCGCATGGCTTGGAGTGGTATCTCTTGAGACTCCGAGAGCTTCATCCGTATAAACTGATGATCAGACACGTTAACGTTCGGCGCTAGCGTTCTTTTTTAGGTGACTCATCTCCATGTTGCCTCAATTTGGAGCACTTTTCCACTGATTACCATCAAATGCAGTGTTCGCACCTTCCAGCGGTAGCGCTGCTCGGTCCCCTCCGTCTGCCCTTCTCCGCTCCTACGTGTTTAGCACACAAACGTGACTTGAAAAACGTCTACTTTTGTATTCGAAGCATTGTCAATGGAGAGGTTCTTAAAAAATTAAGTAATTATTTGACTGTAATTAGACGCAGCTTGGGCAAGAAACTGTATCGGCGAGAATTGTATTCACACACAGCGTGCGGGGAAACCGGCTTGCGATTTGTACACGGCGATGGTGTTTTATTGGTAACACGCGAAGAAAGCCGTCTTCGCCAGCAACCGGGCAGAATGGCTACAGCAAACCATGTATTACAAGCAAACAGACGGAAACTAGAAACATAACAAAACACCTTAAAACAACTTGTGTTCAGTCATAAAACACACAACGTGAAAGCTTCGGCGCAATACACACACACAGCCGAAACGATCTCGACGTCAGCATTCTGTACGTACGGCTCATCACTTTAATAGTGGTGCCGCGAGAGGTCAGTCACTCTTTGAGAACCACATACAGAAGGAGAAAAGCGAGTGCTAATGAGAAGCTTAAAGCCAAACAAGACACACAGCAGCCAGCTGCGATCTCGAAATAAGATCAACTCTAACACATGCCCATTCAAACCCATGATCCCATCGTGCAAGTCCCAGTCCCAGTCTTTCTCGCAATTCGGCTCCATTATGCCCAAGTTTCCCAAGCAATTCTTAAAACTAAAACTATGCTGCGGCTTCTTCTTCTGAACTTAGTTTATAATTTTAACTCTTTTAGTACTTACGTCCAAGACATGTGTGTTTGCGGAACTGCAGGAATCCTTCGACGCAGCGACAAGCGCCGTCCAAGCAGCTGCTGTTCGCCACCTTCATGGTGCACTGGTCGTTCAGAATGCAGTCGCCGCCCAGAAGTTGAGCTGCGTGGAAAGAAATAAATAAAGGAACAGCGAGTTACTAAAAGCGTACAAAAGAAAAGCAGCTCTAAACTGACAAATATTAAGCGTGGCGGAGAGGGGGGAAAGGAGGCGGAAGGACAACGTTCAGCGCGAATGGCCAACGAGAGAATTGATACTTGAAAGTGGGTGCGACACTATTCACAGTGACCAAAAGAGGCCCACAAAAGAGGCTTCCAAAGCCGTGGATGCGTGATGTTTTCTTGCGTGCGTGTGTGTATGTGTGTGTTGACAAATAGACACACTTAAATGTGTCTGAGAGCAAACAAAGTGCATCATAAAACAAACAGACGGATTCTCAGGCCGCAGAGGCGTAATTTTTATGGAGAAAAATGTTAAGTAGTTTTGGAGGAAAGCGGGTCAAACGCAGCGCATAAACAAATGAACACGCCTTGGAAAACAAACAGCGGCAACCACAGCGACACACTGCGGCGAACTCCAGCGGCCGGCCACAGGCACAGCCACATGGCAAGCAGACACACAGACAGACAGACAGACAGACAGACAGTATTGGCTCCGAAGAGAAGAGAAAAAAAGCACGCTTAACTTCGATTCGGAAATGAGGACGAATGTAAAACTTTTAAGGCTTTCAATTGACTCACATGACAAACAGCTGGTCTCATTGTATTGCACAAAGTAGGGTGCACACTCGCAGTGCCCGCTCGCCGAACAGGCGCTGCCTTTTATGAAGTCCGTGCAGTCCATGTCATGCTGACATCTCGAACCCAGATTTGTGGCCGCCGATCTGTCGCTGCAGCTGACTGCTACGAGCAGAACCTGCAAGAAGAAGTGCAGCCATTTTAGCAATAAACACCAAAACAATAAAAGAAATACACTAAGAAAAAGCATGAACAAAAACCCGGCTTAACGGTCAATGAATTGTATAAATTGTATGTGAGTAGATGCTTCAAGCACGGACGAACCATTTTAGCGGTACCTGTCCCGGATTCAATACCTGCGAGAGATGAAAAATAAACGAAAGCATTTTCTATTCATGCATCCAGTAACACCAACTTATTTGAGGCTTCACTCCGGCTTCATTCAAGGCAAGCGAAAGACATTACAAACTACTCCCAGAAACCTATGAAGGAGTACCCCTATGAACCCTTTAGATTGATTCTGCACCCATCCAGCACAAGTATAATAGTATTTAAGTTTTATGTTCAAAGAAGCACAGATGTCTTTTCTTATATACATTTCAATCTTTCAGAGAAGTGAGAAATGTTCCAAGGCCCTATTCTGTATTCTGGCTTCAGTGATCAAATGATAAGCTTAAAAATACGTCGAAAAGCAGAACTCGTTGCTTGCTAGTGTTTCTGCGAAGAGTAAATTTAATTATTTTATAACGTTATGGAACAGTGAGCTTTGTATTTAGCGGGAACGTCCAACGGTTGCTTGTATTGCGAGTAATTCAGCACTATTAAACGCTGCAGCTACTCACTCCGACTAAAAATTACCAGCCCGGCAGAAGTGATGCAGAAACAGCAACAGCAACAGCAACCAGAAGAATGAGTTAACTGTTGCTGTTTGTTTTTCTTCTTATTACGTTTAACAAACTATAATAATTACGTGAAAAACGCGCTGCTGCTACACATGGTCCAAGTTGCTTGAAACACGTGGAGCTGCTGAACGGGTTGCGAGTCGCGTCGACGCGCCGCAGCAGGAAATTAGCTGGAAAGGGCAACGTCCTCGCTTGCGAATTTAACATCTTCTCCGAATGGTTCTGAATTGCCACTTACGCAGCAGGAGATGACTCGGCCGAAAACGAAGCCACTTTGGGCGGGCGCACTTCTCGTGCTGGGCTCTGCCACAAGTCCACTCGTCTACCGCGGAAATACTTTCAGTTCGGAGAAGCGTATCGTCCGGCCTGAAGGCTGTGCACGAGCTCTGCTTCATTCATGGATTCGGGCAGGTAGAATCAAAGCTCGACTGTTGATTGCTGCCCTTACGTTGTTGTAGTTGACTCCAGTGAACCCTTTTGGCAATTCTATGGAGAATCGTCAAGTTATCAAGCACTTATCCAAAGAAGCTATCCAAAAAGGAAGATTTCTCAACCGATGATGGTGCTGATGACCACTTGGCCACCAACAACACTTAACAACAATTAAAATCCACTAAATACGTCAATGATCAGTGTTTATATAAGCCGAAGAAGACAACACTACTTCCCGAAATCCGAGCGGAGAGACCTAATTTACGTTATCGCCGCATCACCGCTGCTACCTGAGTTCCTACCCGCGAAACGGCGATGTCAACAACTCGGGCTTAACAACTCTTCACTCACTCCGGCTTCAGACTTGCAGACCACATGACGATCGTGGCGTGTCATTCGCTGCTCTGGTAATGATTCTTTTAGAGCCACCACAAAGAGCATTAACAATATGATAAACTGGAATTTTAAGCTCTGTCTCGTGAGAGTACCTGTGGCTTTGAATGTAAGAAGATTTCTTAAAAAATCATTTTGGGCTACTTTGTATTCGATTTTCCTCGTTTTTTCTTTGTGATCTTGTCGACGTCAAAGAAGCTCGTTGTGTGTGAAGACAAGTTGTGGCTCTACGGACAATGGCTCTCCGATACAAAGCAGCAAGAGGAAGTCGACTGAAGCCCACATGAAGGTGGAAACTCATGTTACGTGCGAATCGTATTGAATTTCTTCCGCTCTGGTTATGTATGGTTATGAGTTATCGTTGCTGGAGCTTTCGAACTCCGAAGATATGGCTTTCAACAGCAACCGCAGACGTAATTGCGCACAAAGTAAGCTTCTAGCCCGGATACTGCGGAGTCGTGGAGTTCTTAAGTATGAAATCCCTACTTCCCGGTTCTCCAATCGATATAAAGATCCTAGAGAACTCATTTGTATTGTTTTCCTTTTCATTCGGCGCAAGAAAATATTCCCATGAAAGTTCCGATTAATTTATTCAGTCGATTAGCGGAAAATTAAATGAAATCAAATGAAGACATTATTAACAGTGCGAAGCCGACACACAGTCCACACTCTGCCGCATGTGTCCCTTGTGTTACTTCCGCGAAAAATTGAGCGCTCCAGTCCGCTGTACTGACGGAGAACTTAGGGAGGAGGGAGGAAGGATTCTGGCTCATAAAAAATGGAATCATCGGACTTAATTGAAACACATCCAACCCACCGTAAATGCAGACACCGGACAACAACAATAATCGGAGTTCGTTCAGTCCAGCCGCAGTAACCGGGCCGACTTCGGATGGTCGGCGTACCTCTAAATTTACGATATCGCTTTACGACTTAACTTGTGCACGCATTTGAGAATAAATCGGCACAGAAGGTTTTTATGCTTCTGGCGAATGGCTAAAATGAAAGGAAGCTCTTCAAATCCGAAGCCGAGTTTGCTTCGAAGAAAGCACTTTAATGATAGAAACGACTTTTACGAATTTACACACTCCATTCGCTCACTTAATAAATAAGAGCAAATAGCGTCCGAATCGTCAAAGCCGTCGCTAACAACCGGCTACACTTGGCCAGCCAAAGGTTCGGAATCGTGTCAGAAACCTTGCTAGATTTCACCCAGCAGTTCACAGGGCGCGCTGGAAGCAATAAAATCTCTGCACCATCAAAACGAACGGGCAGTAAAACGTGTGCCGGAATGTGAGACATCCATTAGTTTAACATGCCCATTCCCACCACGCCTTTCATTTCACAGGGTCCATAAGAAAAGCTCAGAACATTCGTCGCAGCGAACCTCCAAGAAACAACAGCGCATGCTAGAGTTTTGCCCTGCGTCTGGCTGCACGAATGCGTCGTAAGAGCGCTCCATTGAATCAATGGAACCGACTGACGGCACAAGTGCATCCATTTTTAATGGGTTCGTATAAATACATTTACTTACCGCTAGCAAACGCTTAACAGTAAAAGCGTTCCGCCTGCTGCTGCTACCGCTGCTGCTGCTGCTGCTGCTCACAAGTGTTCCATTCGCCATCATTGTGGCGCTCCTGTTCGTTGGCTGGCTAAGAGGCTGTTTGATGGCTGGCCGCACGTTATGCAGTTAGTTCGTCTAGCTGCCAAACCGTTTGTTTTCGTGTACTCGTAATTGCGCTTGCGTGGAATTTACGGCGTACGCTTGACTTTTCTTTGCGGATCTTGAGCTGTAGTGTGAAAAATACCTGCATAAAAATAACAACTCTTTTAATGCTGTGTGTGCTCAGCACACATTCGTGCGGCACGTAGAAAATAGCAAGAAAAGCAACAACGCCCTACTTCCTACAGCGGACACTGTCGGTAGATTCTGTTGAGTTCTTTCTTACTGCTTGCTTGAGTTTTGAGGCGACAAAGAACCCTGCACACACTGCAACGACAGACACATACGATAATCTTGGAGCGACATCCACCGACCCAAGTTCAGTGCAACAACAATTCACAACTAGAGTCTAACGGGGGCGACGATGACATTCGCTCAAAAGGAACGCAAAACACAAGACTTAAGAGACGAACTCACAGCAGAACCACCTCCCAGACAGCGCAACAGCATCTGAGAAGCCACTGAAACCGAAGACGGTTTGCTTCCAGTGAACACCACGACCCCTTATGGGCCGGGACGCGGTCCGTCGTGCAGCACCTCGTCACACTCTGGCTGCGTTTCCGACGCACGCTCCTCACATACGCTGCTCAGGCGCACTATTTAATTTTATTACGCTTTTTATTGTTGTTTTGGGCGACTCCACGCCGCGCCCGGACAAGCTGGCAGCTCTGGCGGTCAGCAGACGCCTTTTCTTCTGGCCAACAACGGTAATAAAATAATACGAGTGGTTGCAGGAATTAGAACGCTTAGAATGGCCATCGTAAAACACTGGCTTTATGTGGTAATTCTAACTCGGTGCAAGGGTACTTAAGGAAATCTTTACTGAAGGTGAAGAAATAAAACCAGAACTGAAGATATTCGTTGTGGTCGTGACGCATTGCTTCACCGAGTCTTTCATCGAGATCTTCATCGAGAAATAAGCCATTCTACATGCACTCTATTCACAAAATTCATCTACTGGGTATTCTGTGACCCGATATTAAAGCAAATGTCTCTGAGGATCCGCAAGGATTTCGTTTTAGAAACGGGGAAAACTAAACTTAAACCAGGTTCACAGTATCACTCATTATCGCACCTTCGCCAGAATTACACTTTAAATTTTATAGTTTGAGGCGCCGAAGTGGCCAGCGTAGCGACCCACCGACTCTCTGGCAGTCAGTAAGTCAGCGCACAAGAGTTGAAGAGGCCGAATTCCGATGAGAAAACAGCCAAAACAACCTGAAAGAGCGGTTACCACAAAAGATGCATAATCGCACTGCTGGCTGGTGGGCTGCTGGGTAGGCGAATGCGTCTCCCCGATCGTCTTACGAATTGATCGGCTGTAGAATGCGCTCGTCGCCACTCAACTCACGGACTGACAACCTCGGAGACAGCCAGGCTCGTGGACAGACAGAGAGACAGACAGGCGCCTGCAACAGAATGTGCGAGGAGTGGAGGATCACACAAGATCGCTCGGCTGTTCGGTTGCAGTGCTCGATTCTTTGCACCGTTATGACCGAATATGGTTGTGGCATTCGGATGACTGCTGGCCACAACCAAATCCAAAAAAGAACGGTTCTTTGTTTCGCCAAGCTGACCAGAGCCATTGAATGTCATAAACGCCGAGCGAGCGATTTCCGGATTTTTAGCATTCCTTCAAAGGTTAGTTTTGAAGAAATTCAACAAGAATTCCGCTGAGCTTTTTTATTTTTTATTTTTGGAGTGCCAGCGTGTGTGCAGCTTCTTTCGCGACCTCGTTGCAGCCAAACTCAAGCCAAGAGTCTTGAGGGAAAACTTCGTGACACTTGTTAACAATTGACGCACCACTCTGTTCAGATTATGTTACTATGTCAGCAGATCGCGTTACTAGCGAAATGTTTTGAAGAAAAGCAGCAAGAAAACTCGATCGTCTGCGATCTATCGGAAACTTACGTAGAGCACGTCCGATCGGAACGATGGCCAGAAACTAACTGAAGAGGACCAGACCATCAACGGACTTAAGAACTTGCTGCCTGTGGCTGCGACATCGATGCCAAGCTCAGCAGCGCGCACAGCAGAAACCCAAGCCACGAAGCCACGGAAAAAGCAGAAAGCAGAAGCCAAAATAAAGCCAAAGTCAAAGTCAAAGCCGAAGCCGAAGCCAAGGTACCCAAAACCTAGCCAAACCAGACGAAACAAAACGAAACCTTAGCGAAACGAGCCAAGCCGAAGACAGCAGAAAAGCACCAGCAGCAGCAGCGGCAGCAGCAACATGAACATGAACATCGACGACGGCAGCTTATTTTCTCTTTCTTCCTCTGCTGCTTCGTCTGCGTCTCCGGTGCCAGTTGCTGCTCTTCCCCGGCATGCTGTGGAAAAATTCTCCACTTAACCGCTATGTTCGAATGGTCCCTGTTCTCGAAAGCAGTGATGACGCTCCACGTCGGCGAGCAGTGCAAATGTTCTCTTCGCCCAACGCAAGCCGCACCGAAATTTCGGCGCCTCTGTCCACTCTACACGAATCTTCGGCTCCCCAACCACCTAGAAACAGTTAGCTCAGCTGATGGTCCAACGGTTCGCAACTGCTCCCTGCAAGTCGCCGAAGTAATTAAGCAAGCCTTAAGTTGAATTGGTTCAGCACTTTCGGCCAGCTTCAGAGGGCTCGCTCACAACACCCGAGGTTCGCACGTATAACTGTACAACATTTCCACTTGTCGTTCGCGTTAATGTGCCTGCCAGTCCGCAGCATTGCTACCCTTTCGCAATTGCTGCTGTCACCGTCGATAATGGACACTAAAAGATCTTCCCTCTGCTGTGGATGTGCCAATTGTTCATTTCCTGATGTGTTGGTGAGGCACTACATCGGGCCATTGATTTTTCGTCTCATTCGCAGTTGCTTTCAATGCACCGACCGACCGAAGATCGCCGAACACTTGGTCTCTCTCTCTGCGCCAATCATGAATCTTTTATTCAAAATTGAAGCAAGTGGATAAACGTCAATTATAATCACTGCTCCTCTCTCGGCGACCCGAGCTCCAGCAGACACCGAAATGCATGCATGAGGAATAAAGCCCAACGCCACAAAGTGTGTTGTCGGTTCAAAATCGTTTTAAATTAATGCTAAAATATTAAAAACACCGTTCGAAATCGCTGTCTTGACTGCGGAGGAAGGAAGAACCGACTTCTCTGTCTGTCTCCGGGAGGCGTTTGTTTTCGAATCACATGATGAGATGTTGTTTATCGTAATCAGCGAATTTATTAAATTATTCGAGCATTAAAGTCGTGTTTGAGCTTCACAGCACTGGAAATTTATAATTAATTGAGCCACAACAAGCAGAAGCAGGAGCATCTGCCTTCGTTCATTCTAACTTCGTGCTAAATTCAAGTTTACATGGAAAACAAAACTGGTTGAATGCAAGTCAGGGAATAAAATAAAGTAACGTCAAATTTGATGAAATAAAGCAATAAAGCAATACCGCTATGGAAAGCATCCCAATTGCGGTGTGAACCCTCGCATGGACCCAACCAAAACCTGGAAACCGCAACCATTATTTGACCACCACAGCAACACAAACTTCCAAGCCTATCAGTCAAAAACACGAGTATCGAATGCAATCAAATGGACTGAAATATTGAAATTTTAAACTAAAACAGGAGGCCGATGGTTTATCACCTTTCCAACATTGACGCAAATTCAAATAAACAGTAGTACTGATAATATTAGGGAACCTATTTTCAGCTTAATAATTTCCCAACAAGTTTTTGTTTCAGTTCGCCTCACTGTGCGCTCGCTCTGTCTGTCCGCATGTCTGCAGATACCTGTTGCCAGCAACAACCGCTGGTTCCGTCCGTCCGCTGCCGACTTAGTTCTGCAGATCCAAATCCAACCTCAAAAGACGAGGTACGTATAAGTAAGTTTACACAGAGTTCAAACTTTCGTCGAAATGAAAGTCGGGAAAATGAATTCGCTGTGGAATTTGAGCATTTTAGCAGTTATTGCATTTCTGTATTCACGCCTGTGGCTAGGAGCGGAGGAGCTGCGGCTGTGCACAAGCGAAATTCGCCTAATTTGCTGAAGAGACGCCGGGCGGAATCGTAAAAATCAGATTTAAGGCCTCGTTGCACCGCCGAGCGCAGCGAAAGAAGAGGAGCAGCCGAATCATAATAAATCTCGTCGTTAGCGCATCGCGTGCGTATTCCGAGAAGTGGTGCAGCTTCCCGAGTGCTGCTCGCAACTGTGGCTGGCGGCTGTTGCAAATATTAATTAAAATTTAAACAAAGACCATAAATAATAAATGAACGGCCGCAGGAGCCGGGAAGTCGGCTCGCAAGACTCGACAGCATGCACACTGCTCCACGCACTTTCGCCATGTTAACCTTGTGTCAAAGTCAAATGTGTTTCAGTGTTACTGCTGCTATTGTTCTTTTTTGACAGCTCTTGAGTAAATGCGGCAAATGGAACATTTTCGGTTCTGCAGCAGTTGAACGACCTGATCGCCATCCAGTGCGAATGAGGTTGTCGGTGGCTACAGCTCCGTCTTGATGCCGTTGTTGTGGTTGTTGATGTGCCGCTTATCCTTCCTATCTTCTCCTTATCGAGGCTGCAAACAATGCATAATGAATGGTTTCTGCGCATGAATTGGGCGGCTTTCGGAGTACATCGCTGCTGCGTCGGGCGCCCGCTTTCCAAACTGGTTATCATTATTATTAGCAGCAACTCGACAGCGCTCTTTTGTCCAAGCCACACAACACCCAACGCCCGCAGTCGACGTCGCCGCCTGACACAGCAGCCTTGGACCCAGCGACATGAGTCACGGAGGAATGACCATAAACAGATAATGAAAAATGACTGAGCGCTCGCTATGAACACCTTCTCTCATTCTGACGATTCGATTTTCTGTCGCCGGGTCTGATCCACTTCCACATTCGCCAAAGTGCGCTACTTTTCCTTATGTTAGTCGCAAGTGCAGCTTGGCCATTCAATGCTCTGATGTACGAGAGAGAACAAGCTTATGAAATGTTTCACTATCCATGACCTCATCCGAAACCACGAGTTCCTTAAACGCTTTCCTTTGTTTCACTCTCCTGTTTCGCGTTTACCCTTCGTTTGACTGTTAGACTCCCGGAATGGAATCTTCTTGTGAAAGACATGGGTGTCTATACCGAAAGTGCCATCCCAGAGACACTCTACGGTTGTTTACTATCGTGGCTGCTCTGCGGATCATGTACATCATTTCTGAGCACGTCACTCTCCATCCTCGCTTCTGTTGGGATGTTTATAGCCTGAGTGGATCTTCTGAGCGGTGTAGGGAGTATCTTGAGAACGATCATGAATCTTCCTGCAGGCACATAATATATTCATTTGCATAAATTATGCTAACATGACAACCTGGCAAATATTACGAAACAGTTTCTCCACTCGCGAGAAAAGGAAAAAAACTAATACGAGTAGAGAATTCAAGGCTCGAAGATGGAAGCGATATTAAAACGACGGCGTAATAAAAGCCACTATAGTAGAAGTAGTAAAAACTACTTCCGAACTGTGATAGAATAAAAGAATATGCAAGCATGAAAAACGCAGCGGAGAACACAGATGCATCTGCTTTGCATGAAAATATTTCACAAAAAAGAAATGTAATAAACACTCCATCACAAAAGAGAGTGGATGGCAACAGCGACAGAAATAGCACTGAAGTTGTGAGAATAAATGGAATTAAAATCATTTGCAGACAATGGATAGATGGCCAGACTATAAACCCACTCTTAAGAAATTAATGAGTGAGTAGAGGTCCTAATTTCTCACTGATTAGATGTGTGTCACTCTGAGGATGAGTGCTGCTGAGTGGTGTTCAAGTCGCCACGCTGTGGTGTTGTGGTGCTCCGTCGCGTTATGAAGTGGCACCACTGCAGAAAGTGGAGATGCTGCTGAGGTTTCCCTCTTCATTTGCGGTGCTGCCAGATGGCCCAGAAGTTCCCGTTCATTTGTATTCTCTGGTAAGCAAACAAACATAAACGATTAGCCACGTTATTCCACAATGGGCCACATGGGCCACAATGAAAGCCGTTTGAAGCTTTCCCCGCCATCCCAATCCACTCACTCCACTTATTGCCAAATCCAACCCATCAAATAGACGTCGCAGCCCCAGAAGTACATGTGTTTCAAATGTTTTTGTACCTCGTGATAAATCAAGAATCCAAGATGGCAACGCCGTTGGAAGGTGGAAAGCGATTCTAGTGTTCACTCCAATTCTCTAGTGTTTTAGTGCTTTGTTAAGCTTTGGCGGAGAGTATTTTAACGATCTTCATACGGATCTTCATATTTTAACGTACTTAAAAATTTACGACTTCCGTGCAGGAAGGCATTTTGGTCATTTGCCAGATGCAACAAAAAAGGGCAAAATAAGAGCGTCGCGTTTTATAGGGGACCATAAATGTCAGAAAATGCGGTCTCCCTGAAGAGATCCTTCTGATCCTCACAGCTGTAGATTTTACAGGAGCGCGAAAGACGCCAGAATAAAGCCCAGTAATTCACACTGTAATGAAGTACAAATCCCTTACATCTGAGATGAGAAATTGCTGCCACACTGATCGCTTTAGTTCCCCCCCAAAAACAGGCCTCCGTCGTTGCTCTTCCATCTCCGAATTCCATGCAGTGCATCCAGCAAAGTCAACAGCTTTTGAAATGACAATTAAATTGAGGGAAATCTCCATTGCAAGAGTGGTTAAGTTGCTAAGATAGAAAATTAGAACAGGAGAGTCCAGTAGATGGAAAAATTCCGAGCACGTGCAGCATCAGCAGGCCGCAGAGCGAGTCGATGGCTTCGGCGAAGAGTGCTAAGAAAACAAAAACAAAGAAAAATCCATCAGACGCTCGGCGCATGCGCAACTTTCGGACTTCATGTAGAAAAGTGTTTTAAGCCACTTAAACGAAGTGAAATTTTTTAGTCAAATCTAACAAAAAGATCGCCGGATTTTTATGTCTCTCTGTGGTTATGGCATGTGTGTGTGTGTACGTGTGTGTGTGTGTGTGTGTGTGTATGTGTGTCTATGTTTATTTTGCTGCTTTCCAGTAATTAATTGCACCAAAGTTGTTAACAGTTTTTTAAAGACATATTTAAGTCTTCTGTAGATCTAATCAAATACATAAATAATAAAATAGAAGCACATACGCTGGGATGAATGAACACGTGTGTGTGCCTGTGTGTGTGTTACTTTTTGTAATTCCCGCTTTTAGTTGAGGAAAAACGACAAAATTTCTACCTGACATAACATGGCATTTGGAAACGTGTGAATTTCGCAAAAAAGAATACAACATTGAATTCATTTAATTTTGCTTTAATTTTAATTGTTATTTCCATTTAAGTGTCTTCGCCGTCGTGTTGCTGCACATGCGCAGTCGTAAATTCCTCCCCAAGCGTCACTTTCCACTTCCTCGAGCGTCATTCAACGCTTCCAGAAGTACTCACTACATGTTACACACGAGTATTTTATGGAATATTAAAGTGTTTGGTCAAAATATCAACTGTAGTCATGTCTTTTACGAAGCTACGCGACATGAAGCCGTGTTTTCACTTTTAGTAATCCCACAAAATTAGTGAAACGTGCCCAGGCATGTTTACAATATTGCATGTTGCAATAGACAGCCGAATGCAAACACACACACGCACACGTGCACTGACCCATCACCAGCTCGGTACTAATGCACTCTGCCTGGAGTTGAGTTTTTGGCATGAGCAACGCCGAAAATGCTCCTAAATGCGTTCTTGCATGTAAAACATGACTCGATTGATTATTGTAAGTATTCGTCAAATAAGGAAATGCAACTAAATTCAATTAAAATCACTTACCGCTGTTCGTCCTCCGTTAGCAACAACATCGTAATCAGCTGGGGTCCAGAGGGAAATAATTCACAATAAACAGTGTTCGAAATGCGAATAAAACACCGTTTTGCGGTCCGAATTTGATTTCAATACATCATTTCTTGGGTGAAAGTTAGAAGCTCTCGAAAGGTCGCAATAAAACATCGCAGCCAGTGCAAAAAATGCAAAGTGGGCTGCGCCAAATGGGCCACATGGGCCACATGGGTTCGTCCGACACCTCTTCTTCTCGCAACATTTCGACTCCTTCTCCGCGGCGACGCTTCGAAGCGGCATTCTTTGCAGCGATGCCTGATCGAGCAATTAATACGAGCAACACTTCGTTGACGTTATCGCATAACGAGCTAATAATTCCGCTGCTGCGATAATAGACACATTGTGTGCGGTGCAGGAGACGTACATAGCAACGATCGTGATCTCGACACTCGTCAATTAACCCCATTCCTTGGTAATGCGTACTCGAGTGGGGCTTGGCAGATCGGGGCGGGGGACCTGCAAAAGTGAGTGCCCAGACGAAGAGACGGATGTTTTTCGCCACTCAACTGCGCAGATATGCGATTTATTGGTTGCCCGGCCAACTTGTGGGTACTTGCAACGCTTTCAATGGAAGTTTTACTTTCATGTCCGATAATCGCACAGCCACAATCAGTCACTGAGTCAGTAGATCCTCATCTGTTCAGACGGAACGCAATTAAATTTCTTTTTATTGTTATTTTCTCCGGTTGCAACTCGTTGCGAATTACCACTGTTAGCGGCAGCTCACTCTACTGAGTATCCTACTAACGAGCATTCCACTAATGAGCATCCTACTAATGAGCATCCTACTAATGAGCATCCTACTAATGCGAGCGTCCCTTCTTTCCAAACGTTTCGCTAGATATTTGATTGCCTCCTGCTAATTGATGTCGTCCTCATGCGGCTCTGTGATGGATGAACTCGGGACTTGCACATTGTTACCTGCTTCATTGATTTCATTGTTTTTAATTAAATTTCCAGAAGCGAAGCGAAACAAGAACGCTTTCCGAAAGCACCGAGATGGCCAACTGTCTCGTCCCTCGTCTGCAATTGTAAGCTGATGGTGTTGGCGAAAATATTGAAGCGCGTCGTTCGATCAATCAGCCAATCAATGAGTGATTAATGATCGCTTGAGTTTTGGCAAAATAAACGAGCCAGAAAATAAATAAACCTAAAAAGAGGAGAGGAAAGTCTTTTATATTCAGAATCTAAAAAATTAAATTTTTGCATCAACTTTCAGCTTGAAGATGTCTTCAAAAGTCTTCAGGAGGTCGAAATAGACACTAGAAATAGAAACTAATTATACTATACAATTGAAATTAACATAATACATTCAAATTAACAATCGACCATTCAAAGAAACAATCGAACATTCAAAGAAACAATCGAGCAACAGAATCAGTGGACAAAATTGCGAATTAAAAATCAAGGGCATCAGTTATAAAAGAAGTCAACACTTCAGACATGAATGAATGAAATTCCTAACCGTACCTGAGAACAAAAGAGCCTGGTGGTCCATCGAGAAATGAATCGTAGAAATCATCAGTGGAAGTTACAAAGCGGAATTGAATTTTCTATAAGAAGGTAAACAGAATGAAAATTTGAAGCTTCCCTAAATTCAGTTTAGTGCTGCCATAAAAACGATGATGGTGCCCCTTACAGACGAAATTAAAAGAGGGCTAAGTGGTTTGATTGCGTAAAATTCAGAATTTATACATTACATTAAAATACATAAAAGTGTTTATATAAACCATGATTTGAACTGAAATTAAACGTTGTCTCTGGTTAAAGTTGTTGCTGTATGATGACCAAAACAAACCTGCGTCCATTTGTCACCATCGCCAGAGTGGTCGGTGTTCACTGCGTCGCATATACATATCTTGGGTTGCATACTAATCTGCGAAACGTTTTCAATTTCATTTAACTTGAAAATCGTTACTTGTTTGCTTTACTTAATGACTGTGTTGCGAAACTGAGGCGCTGCACTTTCACAAAGCGAGGCATTATTTTGCTGCAAGTCTTCCATAAAACCCCCCAATTAACGGTCAACTTCGGCGACTGCGTGCCTGACCGGCTTCTGGCTGTGGCCCAAGCGACCGCCGGATATGCAGTCAGTCACTACGTGGTTATCTAAAGCGAAAAGGCTATTCAATTCTGCACGTTATGTGCGATATTTGATTTGAATTGAAGATGAAAGTAAAACTTTTGGCTGGCATGTTTGGCTCGTGTTTGGCTATGCAAAAGTTGACCAACTGCAAAGACAAAACCGTATAATAGAGTATCAGTGACGTTTACGTTTCAAGGTGTGTGTGCACCCCGAACAGTAGCTGCAACTGTCGGATATTTTCTTAGATTTCTGTGTCAGTGTCGGGATTGCCTTCTACTTGCCGTTCTTCATTTTTACCTGCTTCGATTGATCGTATGTTGTGCCATTATAATGTAATATACACTATGGATGGGTGACGATATGAACAAATCGTGTGCAATCGGGTCTGTATGAATCTTAAGTACACCCTACACCTTCATGACCTTATTTGTTTGCTTGGGTTAGTTGTTATTAGACACAAATGTTGTTTTCGTGCCTGTTTTTATTGTGAAAATACCATTTTTTAGTACACAACTAAACTTCTTAGTAGGGTATAAATAGTAAAAAATAAAGTAGTATTATTAAATGGGTGAAATGACAGCTGAAATGTCAACTTATGCAAAGTAGCTGCGAGCAACTACTTAAATGAGTATTCAAGAAATGCTTCCTCTACGAATTTCGTGTTGAGAGATAAATAAAAACATTTGATTTAAGAAGTATGTAAAAAGCTTGAAAGTAGAACAAAAGCAAGCCACTGAGGAATACCAAACGAAGAGGGAGAAAAAATTACCAATTACCCAATGGGCAAACGGCAGTTTAGAAGAACAAAACGCGGTTTGAGTCTTTTATTTGGACAAACGAAATTCCAACACGTTGCCAACCACAGATGCAGTGTAGATACCGACCGGGCCAAGCAACAGCATGGCAACAACAATGACAATAACAAGAAAGTCAAATAAAGCATTAACAGAAAATATTAAAACCTTGTTGTGGTTGAGAAATAATAAAATTTATAGAATGTGGAATGTTGAAGAGTTCCAATTAGAGAAAGGAACGAATTCTGTTTATTAGCCTGCGTTTATAGCTCAGATATAAAGTAACATCAAAGACAAGCAGCGCAGATGCTGCAAAGAAGATGGATTTAGGAGCTGTAAAATGTTGATCACTTATTTAAAAACACTAAAATAACACACAACATATTGAAGACGATAATAGTCAAGCTTTACTAATGAACAAAGACGAACCACAGCAGTTGATTGACTTTCTCTACAGTATAATTAATTGCAGTGCTGCTGCGCATCCGCAAGCGAGTTCTGCGGCGAAGCGCTTTTCTCTCTCTCTCTCTCTCTCTCTCTCTCTCTCTCCCTTTCTCCCTCTCCACCCATCCGCCGTCTGCCTGGATCCAAACGATTTTCTTAGCCAAGCCGCCGATCAGGTGCATTCAACACAGAAATAGGGTTTCAATGAAAGTGAGAACGCTTAAAAACTTAGATTAGCAACCTGTCATGCTCCAGAAATTCTAATCAGAGTCTTGTCAGCCTCTTCGATGTAATGCCGCCGACACAGTTAATTGACCCGGCGACAGAAGGCGTGGTAGGAATAGAAATCAATACATAGAATCAGCATCACCTCTCAAGTCGATTTAGTCTGTCTGTCTATCTGTCTGTCTGTTAGACGTATCTGAATAAGATTTGGTATAAACATTCTCTGTTCTGTAGAGTTGCTTGCTATTGCAGATGAGCACAATCGGTCGCCAACCACGCCCACCTTTTGTACAAGGACTGACCGCACCTTTTTTAAAACAGCATTGACACGATATTGAAGTCAGTAATGCGACAAAATATCATTCCTGAACAGTTTGTGGAGAATTTTGAATAAAGATTTGCATTTGAATACTTTCAAAACATTACTTTCTATTATATTTCTGCATCTATTCTGAAAGCTCGGAATGATATTTTATAGAATTATCTTCTCTGATTATATTATTAAATTAAATTAAGTAATTAAAATTAAATTAATCTAAAATACTTTTAAGCAACAACAGAGACACGACAACGAATCGAAATGCATTACATAATTTTAGGCGTGCCATGTTTAATCAAAGTTTTGCACCGTATTTTCGATATCGTAGAAGGGAATCATTTTGTAATGAAATGATTTAATTTAATTTAATTTACTGATATAATTACATATATGTCGTATTTCGATGGTCGATTTATATGGATGATAAAATATTTATATATAAATAATAGTATATATTTTTAATCCGTTTCTAACGGTAAACCATTTTTATTTTTTTTCAACATCGCCAGAAAGTTATGGCGTGACTACGTGACAGAGATACCAACGACACAACTTTGTTATTTATTATTCCTTTGGTTTTTAGGTAAGCATTACTAGAAAAACTGCTTTGCATGTGAGAGTTGGGATTTCTTAGCGGTTTGCATATATTAAAAAGTAATGTAAACTTATTTGTATTTGTAATTTTTCATTTCTTGTTTGTTTAAATTGAAATGAGTTAACAAAAATAATTTTACAATTCATTTATTTCAATTAAAATTAGACAAACACAAATAAATTAACATTCCTTTATATTAAAGACCAACAAACAAAACTGGTTGAATACAATGGCATCTCTTCGGCTAAAAATATTTCTTTTTCTTGTAAGGGTTACATGCCTCACAAAGGCTTACTAAAAAAGTTGAGAATCGCGAGTACGCACCCTCGAACGTGAACAAATTATTTAATGTTGCATAAAATTAATTGAAAACTTTATTAGTATTATTATTATAACTTTTAGTAGTTTTCTGAGACTTTCCAATAGGAAAACACTAAATAAAACTATTAAAATTTGGCATTGCAAACATTTAAGTTGCAAATTTGTATGCAGATGGTAACTCTTTTCCCGTTGTTATAATTCCTTGGAGAGTATGGCCTTGTATTAACCGCGCTTTTTTTTTTCTTCCAGCTTGGAAGAAATGGAAAATAGTATACATACCTTACCTTATCGGGAACAAATGCAGAACAGCTGCCAAGCTAAGATTTTTTTTCCTTTTTTTTTAAGGTTATTTGAGACCGTTATAACCGGAAGTGGCCATGTTTTTTCGGGTGCTGGTCAGCCATCTTGGATTTATGACCGTTTGAAGGTCAAATAAATGGTACTAATAAAAGGCACTTATCTCATAAACTAAGTAAGCTAGCGGAACAAACGAAGCACTGTTGGAAAGGTATTTTTAATCCGTAATATTTATGTAATATACATTTTTTTGCATAAGATAGCAGTCATGGAGTTATATCGATTTTTAGAAAAATATATAATATATATATATTTTTTAATATATATTTTCCAAAAGTTAAGTTTCTTTCAGAGATTAATTATCTCTGGTTTGTTTTGACGGGCATAACGAACAATGAACTTCGAATTGATGTGGACAAGTAAATTTCGATTTTGTTTTCGTTTTTTTTTTTAAGAAACAAATTCAAATAACTTTGTAAATTTCAAATAATGTCTATCTAGAATGCAAATTTACTTACATATTGAAAGCCCAACTTTCCCTCCATGATCTTATATTTTATCAGTGCAAATATACAGATACAGTACTATCTTCTGCCATCAAGTTGAAGCTTTCTGTACTTCATTGCAAAGTTGCAGCTTTTTGCTCGTCTTTCGCTTATCTTACGCTCTCGCCGCTAACATGGAATTGCTGCCTGTTAATTAATTGCAGCATGTTAAACTTTTTGTTTACTTTTTATTTTCAGGCATTTGGGTTTCGTCTTAGTTTATATCTGTTAGTTTGGCGTTGTTCTTAGTTGCAAGCGGTTTAGTGATTTCAATTGCTTTCGGCTTCGAGTGCGTCGAAAAACGTTTTTTGCAACCCTCAACATTGCTGAAATATCTCAGTATATACACAAGTTCTGTTGAAGGTAAGGACAACTTTAAACTTTGGCATTTGCGAATAACCAGCAACCGCAAGTATTCATGAGTATCCAAACGAATCCGCATGGCGATTAGAATTTCAAATTTGCACACTCATCGGTTTTGTGTGTTAAACATTCGATTATTTGGGGTTGGTTGCCATTACATAAATGCACTGCAGTGTCAATAAGTAATGACACACACTAAGCAACTATACGTTATATACTATAACTCGGTGCGTACGTTCATATTCTTAAAGGGGGGCGAAGGAGGGGCTAATTGCTTGATTTACCACATCCAATACACATAAAATGGACTTGCCATAAACAAATTCACACAAAAAACTGCAAGGTGAAGAATTGCTTTGTCATTCGCTTTATCGGCTTTTTCCTTGCATTTGTTTTTGCATGTGGCACGATAACAGCTCGTGAAGTATGTATATGTATCTTTAGGCAATATCCAGTGTTGCGTCGTGTGACGACACTGACCAAGTTGGCGACTGTTTTTAACTTATAATATTTTCCAATAGTTACGTTCACGAAATCTTTTTAAAGACTTGTACATTGCAATCCTGAGTTTTGAAAAACTTGGCATTTGAAAATAAATCACGCTAAAAGAAAAACTCAGTAGCCTTTGAAAAACTCAACATTCAACGAAATAAAAAACTTAATATATAATATTTCTCTGAGAATTATTGCAGCAAATATTAACTTTCGTAGTACTGCAAAGCATAAACCATGGAGGAGGTAGAAAAGGTAAGCTTTTAAGAAGTTTTCGGCGTATAATATAAAGATAATGCGTTTTAATGGGGCTTTCCAAGAGTTCTGGCAATCACCCTGATTATTGGTATATTCTGTAGAAGTTCTTGTTTAAAACCAAATAAAAAAATTCCATGATATTGAACTCAATATAGTTTTAGTTTAAAAATGTTGATTAAAACCGCAAAAAGACGCCTAATTTTTCTAGGCGATAAGGGGGAGATGCTAAATAGCCGCCACCAGCAGAATTAAAATAAATTTTGTGATACAAGCTGCTTATATAACGGCACCGTATATAATATTATTGCTTTCTGCCGGTTAATTAATTAAATGATTGCACCCGACTTGTGTGCAGTGTTAGCAAGACTTTTCAGTCATATAAACACACCATTCGCAAACGTTTGCTTCGTACTGTACGCTGAGAAGTGACTCGGATAGGTGGGTAAAAGAGAAAACCAAATACACTGAATGGTGCTCTGGGTCACAGGAACCTTAAACCTATCCAGAATCTTATCAACAATTTTTGTATTGCTCTTTATATATTCAGTACATTTCAGAGGTCTCGATGCATTGCATAATGGGACAGCCTGAACCAACAGAATTCCACACAGCTTGTTATCAGCACCAGCAACCAGTTTGCTTGTATTTCTTGCTCGTCGGAGGTTGATTAGTTAGTATCAGCTACTAAATAGCTCTTACACATGCATATATCTTGTTTTTCTATTAACTAAATTTGAGTGCTCAAAGCGGTAATTAAATATCAGGAGAAAATACTATTTAAAAGTGTTTAAAGTAGTTGAAGTTGGGTACAAAACTTATCGGAATGTATTCGCTACGCTCCATGTCGCCCACTTTGGTGCGTGCCTTTGCAGCCGTCGCTACGAAGAACAGCAGCGCTGGGGTGAGTTCGGTGGCTTGTTTACACGGAAATAAAAAATAAATGCTTGGTCCGTAAAAACACTTGTAAGCACACAGCTGCAATAAAAACACTCAGTGCGATGGGCACGGAAAACAATTCATGGCTTGTAAAACCGTCACGCTGCTGTGTGCATTTTTGAACCCTTGTACTTCTTTCCTGTAATTCTTAAATTGTTTTAATGCTGCATTGTTTTTTTTTTATATTTTGAGAAGCATATCTGTTATGGCTATTTGTATCCTGACCTTGTGGACTCCTTTTAATTATGATCTTCTCACTTTTAGATGTCGACTAAAATTCGTGCTGGTCCGGTGGTGGACATTCTCGGCGACGAGATGACCCGCGTCATCTGGAAGTCCATTAAAGATAAGCTGATTTTGCCTTTCTTGGACATCGAACTGCACACCTATGATTTGGGTATTGAACATCGTGATGTCACCGAGGATCAAGTCACGATCTTCTGTGCCGAAGCCATCAAGAAGTATAACGTGGGCATCAAGTGCGCCACCATCACGCCCGACGAGAAACGCGTCCAGGAATTCAACCTGAAAAAAATGTATAAGTCGCCCAACGGCACCCTTCGCAACATTCTCGGTGGCACCGTCTTCCGTGAGGCAATCATATGTAAAAACATTCCACGCCTAGTGACCGGCTGGGAAAAGCCTATTATCATCGGCCGCCACGCCCATGCCGATCAGTACCAGGCCACCGATTTTGTGGTGCCGGGAGCCGGCAGCCTTACCTTAACCTTCGCGCCTACGGACGGCAGTGAGCCCATAACTCGCGTTGTGCACTCCTTCACGGGACCCGGTGTTGCCTTGGCCATGTTCAACACAGACAAGTCGATTATCGACTTTGCACACGCTTCATTTAAGTTCGCCTTGGACCGAAAGCTGCCACTGTACTTCAGCAGCAAGAACACAATTTTGAAGAATTACGACGGTCGCTTTAAGCAAATCTTTGAGGAGATATACGAGAAGGAATACAAGGCTGACTACGAGGCGTCCGGCATCTGGTATGAGCACCGCTTGATTGACGATATGGTGGCTTACGCCATGAAATCGGAGGGTGGCTTCGTGTGGGCCTGCAAGAACTACGACGGTGACGTTCAGTCCGACTCCGTTGCTCAAGGTTACGGTTCACTGGGTCTCATGACATCCGTACTATTGTGTCCCGACGGTAAAACAATTGAGTCGGAAGCAGCACACGGCACCGTCACTCGCCATTATCGGATGTACCAACAGGGCAAAGAGACATCGACCAATCCAATTGCGTCGATCTTCGCCTGGACACGTGGTCTTCTGCACCGCGCTAAGTTGGACAACAACGCGAGCCTTAAGGAATTCGCCGAGACGTTGGAGAAGGTCTGCGTGGATACCATAGAATCTGGGGATATGACCAAGGATCTGGCCATCTGCATCAAGGGCATGAACAAGGTGAAGCGCAGCGACTACATGGAAACATTTGAATTCATCGACAAACTGTCTGAAAACCTGAAGAACGCACTTTCGAAGTGACTATCCACGGATAGAGCAGTGAACGGCTGCTGCAGCACGGCGCATTTGTAGTACGTCATAATTTTCTGTATGGTATTGTCACATTTTTACACTTATTATACATCACATTCGCCTTAAGGTAGTTTCCACCGGTGAACCCCTTTTGAAGCACACGCAAATAAACTTTAATAAATTTTATTAAAATTGGGAAGTTTTATTTTAAAATCCTTCATTATTTTATATGTATATCAGAAAATTCACTTTTTTCGAAATTACGGGTTTTTGGAAACATATAAATTTAGGCACGCAAATAAGTAGGAGGTAATTAATTTAAAGAAAGGTCTTTAACCCAAGTTAAAACCTTTAACCTGCCGCTAATCCAGCGCACAACATTTCCACTCTATCGATTCAGTTGTTCCGCAACAGCTTCTACCCCATTCAGCGACATTTAAGAGCATTCATAAGGCTTCACCGAGCGAACGTTTCTGACTCTTTATTTCATTGCAGCCGAGTTCAAATCATAGTTCTGCCGAGACTTTCACACGTACGACGTGGTAAAGCGTTCCACATACTACACACGGAACTGTTTTCCTAAAGCATATGTTCGGACTGTTTATCGGGTACTTGGAAGCTCATCAGGACCTCAGCTCATTCTTTGAAGGATATGCAGGAAACACTGCGCGTTCGTTTACGTTGCATTGCCGTCGGTATTGTGTTTACATTATATCTCAGTGAAAGACTTCCACCAGCGACTTGCTATCCGTCCAATACCTATCGGGACCTGGATATCTGCAACCACTGGAATGGACGGCGACACTTTCTGGAGCTGGGCGAGCGGGGCGATTTGCATGCACGCAATGTTACAACATCAGCATTTCGAGTGGGTAGCACTAAAAAAACACGTCTAAAATACATACGTGCAAATTGATTTCTTTAACTCTGGTTACTATTTCGGACAGATTCAGTTAGATACAGTTTTCGAATTTCGTATTTCAACCAGCATATTTTTAGCCTTTGAAGAGAAAATGTTTTGCTTCAAAAGCACCTTTAAACCTACATGAATTTAACTAAAGTTTACTTAAGAAGGATTATGAAGATTATCATCATGACTTCGTATCAAATAATCCTGCAATAAACACTTATCACCTTGCCTTCTGTGACTTGTAAATCTTTCAGAAATCTTCACATTTATTTAAGCAGATAACACTTTAATATCGTATTTCAAAAGGCTTTTCCGACTTTGTATACAAACTTTCAGAGCACATTTTATTCGCCCACAACCAGCAATAGTCTGAAAAACCGCACCAACACCGATATTTGGTATCAGTGCAACTTGGAGTTGGTCACCTGCGCCGAGTGTGTTGTGCGCATTATCTTCACACATGTCAACTTCTCCAAGACCTGTGAACGCGTCACCAACACAGGCGTTGGCAAATCGTCCATGTGTCCCTGCGAGCATATTCAGTTCTCGGAACCACCATACGATTCAACCCTATCGGGCCAGGAATTTTGTGGCGATGGCAAGGTGTTGCGAAGCAAGACCAGAACCTTACTGTTGAAGTTCTTCTATCGAGCCACAAACAGTCATGTCTTCTCTCTGCAATACTTCTCGGAAAGTAAGATGGCTGATAAGTCAGTTGGTTTAAAAAATGGGGTAGTTTTATAGAACCATTTTACTCGTAGGAAACGTAAAAATCATCAGTGGTTCGCCGAAGCAATCAATCATAAGCAACTACTCCAGGAACATGCCCCAGGTTATATCAACGCCCTACTTCCCCATGTCCTATCCACGTGATTATGGCGTCGAACACATACTCACTTGCGAGTCGGACAACTGCCAGGTGCGTTTGGACTTCACCGACTTCCAACTCGGTCTCACAACCACGTTGGAGATTTTCGACTCGAACGGTCAGATGTTGGACTCATACTCTGGCGAGCACTTTCGTCCACCCATAATAATAAGTAGTGGCAAATCTTTGCTTCTTCAGTTTCGCGGAAATGGCGTAACAGGCGCTGGCTTTCGGGCTGAAGTAACATTTGTCTCCTCGAAACAATTGAAGGACGGCCAATTAGTGCCTTACACAGGTAAGCAGAAAAGCAGAAACTAAGCGGACTTCCACAATATTGATTTCTCATTAGCGCTTAAAAGTAATCGCTAACTAATCAATGTTAAAAAGAAGACCAAAGAAGAATCGAAAAAAACTTCTTTTGTTGTGGTTTAGATTGCGGTGGCATGGTATCCGGTCCCGGAGGCGCCATCACTATGATGAACATGATCGAAAACACAACCGATATCCGGCTATATGACTGTGTCTGGATTTTCAAGCCGGGTAACAACTACATGATGATGAAAACACACATCTCGCTGCGAGTGCAGGAGTTCCACGGCATGGCTTCGCGTTCCGACTTGACCATTCGTCAAGGTACCACTTCGGATGCGGTGGAAATAGAAAACGTCGTCTGGCCAAACAACGGCATGAGCAAGGAGAGTCATATTGTACCCATTTTGACCGGATATTATATCAGGTTAAGAGGCGTGTTTGGCATGTCTTCAAAGCTTGCCATAGTCTACAGTGTTTTCAACTATCTGAGTAAGCATTCAACATCCAGAACTAGCTTCTCTTTGTTTAAAGTAACAAGGATTCGATGTCCGTGTTCGACTGTATATCGTATTTTCCGCTTTTTTCCACCCCCCCCCCCCTTTCAGATTGCTACATTGGCTCAGAATTTCTCTGCAATAACAATCATTGCATTTCCATACGACTGCATTGTGACGGTTTCGATCACTGCGGCGACGGCAGCGATGAGCCTGAGTCGTGCGAGGAGGATTGGGCTCATTTGCAGAACGATCGTCGCTGGTACTCACACAAGCCGAACTATTATTTTCCAAAAATGGAGCAGTATCCGGACTTGAAAACAGCCACGGGAATCTTTATAATTAGTACGCTGGGTATATTTGCTGTTCTCTCCGGGTGGATGGTGATCCTCTATCGCATGGGCGTTAGAGCAAGACACCAACGGGAACTACAGAATCACTTACAAACCATAAGTGAGCTCTTGGGTGTGTTCCGACTTGATGGATAACAATATAAGTCCGCAACAGTTATTTAAAATATCGTCTCCTAGATCGCCAGGAAGAAATGAGTCCGGATGAACCGCCTGTTTATGAAGCCCCTCCCGACTATGAAGAAGTAATCAAGGTGGGCATGGAACAGGAAATAAGCGAATCACGACAACCTCAGCGACGTCATCACCGTCATCGTGATCACAGCTGCAATCGAGTAGCAACAGATACAGCGCTGCAACAGCCTCCTGTGGGTGTTCACAACCTGGATCGCCCGTCAACCTCAGCAGCCGCAATCGCAGCCAATGCAGATGCAACATCAAACGATACTGGAATGGATGCCAAGGCGACAGACGTAGCCACCAGAGTGTTACTAGCCGCTGCAAATTGTGGTAATATACATAGCATCGTTAATATTTTGTAGTGCTAAATGTACGAGTAGTAAAAAAACGCTTGTTCATGGATCAGTGACATATGTCAAGGTCCGATCGGTGCGTATGGGTCCGATTTCTAGACCACCAATGACTCTGATTTCTAGACCCCTTTCTTTATCTTTCATGTAACATTTCGATTCGGTACCAAACCTCGCATCCGGTCTAAAAACAGTTTATGTATTTATTTTTAATGCCTTTCAAATGACCTAAGCATATTTTTACGTATTTCAATGACTAATTAAATCTAAGAATCGCGGTTGCAGAAGTTGGAACATCGTCTGGCCCGGCAGAGCCGAATGCGTTCAACGCAGCAGCAACGGCGTCGAGAGCGAGTGGATTATGCAAGTGTAACCAATCCTTGGGGATTTCAACGTGCCATCTTCCGATACCCGCTGAGAGTCAGATATCCACAATAAGTAGACCGCAGCAACAACACCAGAATCTCACACCAAGCTCGTAAGTTGCTCAACTGCTGCAACTCAAAGTATCATAACATCAATTTACATTCCGTTCAGATGTAATTCGCCCAGCCAGTTTGAGGAATGTTCCAATGAGTTCAAGGACGACTCCCTCAACATCTCGTTCACCTTAGCCATACCCCAATCTTCAGCCCACTCCGAGGGCGAAGTCAGTAAGTGTTCTCGTTGAAAGCAGCGTTTTTTAAATTTATTATAAATGAGGTTCTCCTAGAAGTACCTCGCCAAAGGAGCGGCAAATTCTGCACCGAACAAACTCATTTGAAACGGTCCTGGATCGTCATAAACGATGGCTATCAAAATTATAAAATTCAGCGACTGCGTCATACTTTTTCATCGCCAGAAGCATTCCCAGCAGATTTGTATCTCGCTGACACGTTGAGTTATGGAACCAATTTGCCGCACGACAGGTATTTTGATTATATTTAAATGACTCCGAAGAAACGTTAACTTGCGTTTTTTATTGTCTGATGTGTAAAGTCAGAATATTGCAAAATATTTAACCGTACATTTTATTTTGCAGAAACTCCTTGCTTAGCAATGCGAGCAACTTCGGTTCAGAGCTCTCACGTGATCCTTCGTCATGTAGTCTTACGCAAAAGCGGCCACAAAATGCAGGCGTACAGCCGCAGCATCATCAACGCTGCGCCCTGCTGCAAGCGTCCAACAACCACGAAGACAAGCAGGATCAACAGCTGCTCGTTTTCGATGTGCCCGACAGCGACAAACAGGAACAGAAGATATCCTGCTTTGGCAATGTCAACAAAGCCTTGCGAGTGCACAGGCGGCATATTCGCAGCAAATCGTTCACAAATTCGCCGCACCACGGTTCGGCGGCGGCGGTTGTGCATAAGCGTAGCTCGTCTGCAGACTTGCTGATGCCGCCGGGTGTAGGAGTATCTACGCCTCCCAAAGTGGAAGAGATCAACGGCTGCAGTGGCGCTACAATATATATTATCTAAAAGCAGTTTAAATGAGTCCAGGGGGGGCATGTATTGAATTAATTGTTAACCTAACTAATTAAATGAAAAACCTCAGATATTAAATACAGTTGCATTTATGTTTTTGTTTTTTTTTTTGGGTGTTTACAATGTGTTGATGTTAATGCGGAACTAGAGCACAAAGCAGCAGGCATTCGTTTTATATTGTACAAGCTCAAAAAAAGTCGATATATTTCCATTTTTCTTATAATTTTTCTAAATACGTTTTGCAACTTGTAACCGTGAAATCCAGCTTATTTATTTGAGAAGGAAGCAAAACATAACCACGTGGCGTTCGCATATGAAGCGGCTATACTCTATACGAAACAGCTTTAAGGATATTTAGTTTTACAGTTATTAACACTGGATGGATGTATGTATGTATGTGTGTGTGTGTGTGTGTGTGTGTGTGTACACTGACAAGCTTTGCAAGTGCCCGAGTAAAGAGTACTCAATAGATTTTTCAAACATTGTTCATTACAATGGACCCGAAACTTTTAAGTTCAAGCTACTGATCGAATCGGGCAACTAGTACAAACATTCTAATAAATAAAAACCAATTTTGATGTTTGATGGTTTGGTGTTTTACGGATTAGAACCTTACATCATTTTCAACATGGGTTCACTTCAACATCGAGTCACTTCGGATCCGCAAAAGGATCTGTTTGTAATACTTAATTGTAAGAATTGAAGAAAACTTAATCATTACGAAAGCTTTCATCAGCTGGTTAGAAGTCCATCTTATTAATATGATACTTTGGAGTTTTCTCCCTTCCAGTAGCAAGAACTTTGAGTCTCTTCGATCGCTAGTAGCGCGATAAAAGAAACAATTCTAGTTCAACTCTGGCATGTACACAGCTATAGCTTAAATATGAACGCTCTCTTAACTACTCCTTATTTTGCATGAACGTGGAAAGTGTCACATTGTATTTCATGTTATCGTTCAAATTGCTGACTCTTGAGTACTCGACATCAGTGCCAGCGCCGGGCATTGGCAGCACGATGTTGCGAAGGCTGTCAATGCTGTTGCGCAAGCGAGCAGCCTGAAATTTGGCCGACAGTTTCGGGGAGCCGCCGATGGTGTTGAATACTTTGAACTCCTGTGTGAGACATATACGAAAGCGTCGCAAGTTGAAGTAGAATAAGAGAATTTTTTAGTACACTGCAAATTTGTGTATTGTTTATTTTGAAGCGAAAAAATTCAAGTACAAACTAAAATAATAAGTAAATAATAAAAATTTCCTGCATTTCATCAAATGAAAAATTACATTTCTCTAATATTCTTTGCCGAAATTAACGCATAAAACGTATGTAGTTCAAACGTAAAATGAAAGCCAAATAAACGCTGTAGGATTCTTGGTAGATAAACAATATTAAAGTTTTTGATGGTTAAGACGTGTGAAGAATATCGAATATAATGTGAACGAAACTTAAATTTAATCAAATAATGAAAAGTCATTGGGGCGCAAATTGATTGAATCAGGCTACCTGATTAGTGCCCGTCGGCGATGGCACCGACTCCACCGACGTTCGATGATTTGTGTACGATTGGAATGTAGCCGTTGGTCCATCGCGGCTGCCGCGAGTCGTTACTTTTTCTTGTAGAGAATTAAAGGTCTTCGATAGCCAGGGTTGCCAGCTGTTTCGATTGGTTTGCATTTCGGTTATAGCTGTGCTCAGTTGATGGTTCAAGTCCTGATTCTTGCATTCAGCTTCGACCTGCGCTAGCTTCGCCTGCGCCAACTCTAATTCGAGTTCACGTACACGCTGTAAAGCACCATTGAGAGGATCCAATGGTCCCAGTGGCGCCTCGTTAGCGTTCTTGTTGAGCGTATGTTCACCACAATCAGTAGACAAATGACCGCCAATATCAATGTGAGCTGCACATTGCTTGCACTTCAAAACAGTATTCTACGAGAGAAAGCCAACTGAATTAAACACTTGCTAATAATGTTAATTTACCAGTCTTCGATTAATATTGCACCACCAAGTTAGCACGCAACACATAGACACAAAATCACATGCATCTTATATCAGACGATTTGCACTTCCGTCTCTTACATGCAGCCAACATTATTTTTACCAACGTTATTTCTTCTTAGAACAAACAACAACAATAACAGTTCATCGCTGCATACTTTTGACAACAAAGTAAAAGAGTAATTCTGTATCTATATGTCTCTATACACTCAGTGGTTTTGCTTAACACCATCTTTTAAGAAGGAGGCAATCTTTCAACCCCCCATAATATTTGTATTTACCATCAAGCTAGCTAAGCTTTCATTGAGAGTGGTTATATCTTGCTCCAAGCGCTGTATTATCTGCTTGTAGTCTTGAATGATACCCGTGTGTTTGCGCTCCTTCTCCTCAGCACGCTCATTAGCCGCTTGGAGTTTCAGATGCAGCGCATCGATTTCCGTCTGTAGCTTTCGCCGCTCTTCACCAAACTTGTTCTCGTAGATTTGTGCTTCTTTGTCGAAACGCTGACTGTGTTGCTTCTTCAATAGGAACTCATCCTCGTATTGCTTTAACTTCTTAATCTTTCGCTCGCAAGCCATCTTCATGACTCGCCGCGCCTGACTAGAACTGCGACATTTCTTAGGCAGCGTGACACGCATGTACTTAAGAATGCCATCGAAGTCGAGAGATCGCAGATCAGACTCACAGATCGAGAGTAGAGTTATGGCGACCTGGAAGAGTAGCGACATGCCGTCTAGCAGAAATACATCAAGCACATGGAACACAAAGCAGAGCGGGAAACGTGCTGTGAAGAGCGTGAGGAACCACGGTGACGCATACATATGGGTTTCAATGCAACATGCTACGAAATGTTCATGCAGCTTCGGTAGTTGATCTTTAATAAGACGATCAAGTTGATATAAACGCAGATGGAGGACTTCAAATCCCGGTTTGTAGAGTTCGCGCAGGCCGTAGTCATACATAAGCGCAACGAGCACACAGAAGGCGTCCTCCTCGGGCATCTACAGTGGGAGGCATTTCAGACACTAGTTCGGATTTTAATCTCCGATGAATTGACTCACATGCAACAACAAACTAGCCGCTATAAAGCTGAGCCCCTGACAGTAGCCCACTTCGCTGTCGTACACTGCATACGCTTTGGAGACTTTAAAGAGTGCATCTTGACCTGTTGGTACAGAGAGATAATTTTAAAAGTGTAAATCTTCAGCTTTGTAAGCTTATCACCAGATCCTCCCGTTTCCTTGAAACACTTGTGCGCTGGAAAAGTTCGATGAATATCGCTCTGAATAATACCTTCGCATTTTGTTTCCTTGCAAGAAATATGACATGAAACATGGCATCCAAGTCAGGGAAGGATAGGATTAATAATTTACTTGATGATACTTACTTTGGTCAATAAAGTCTTATACATGTCGTTCATCTCCACTTTGCCCTCAACATTGGCCAGTTTCTGCCAGATCTTCTCGCGCAAAGCCTCCGGCACACCCATACGAACTAAAGGAGACAAATTCTTGGGCCTCTTCTCTCCATCCCATTCTTTGAAGATCGGGTCCCAATCGTCCAAGGTGTCCTGCGAGCAATCCTTTGACACCTCGCCGGTACCGCTCAATAGTGGCTCATCCCCATCCGAGCTATAATCCGTTGGGCAATCGTCCTCGATCGATGCTATTGACGAGGATCGCACAATACGTGACAAGTTATTCATTCCCAATTTGAGCAGATATGATGAGGAGGACGACGCGGATTGCTGTGGCTGCTCCAAAATTTCCTCGGACGGATCGATGGAACTTACTTTCCAGTTGAATTCGTCTGTTTTTTGTAGCTGCAAATAAAAGCGCAACGTCATGGGCCGCTTCGAAATGAAATGGTCCATGATGCGAATTTCGCTATGAGACTGTATGTTGACCGGAGTCTCAATGACGAAACGAACTGGTTCCTGAATACCACGTATGACGATATCAACCGCGACTGTCAGAAAGGTTTTGTGCGACTCGGAATTCAACTGTTCGAATGCTTTTTCCTTGACTTTCCATTCGGCGCGTATGCAGTACAGACAAAGCGGGGCGACTGGCGCCACTTGAGTAACGGGTGCGAGTGCTGATGGATTATCGCTGCCAGTGGCTGTAGCGCTTGTTTGTAGTCCCAGCTGATAGCCCATTGTAACTAAATCAATAAGTTGCATATCAGCTTGACGCATCAACTTGCCCGGACTAAGCAGCACTCCAAAGCAACGTTCGATGAGCAACGGCGGCAAGACATTTGAGGGCGTTTGCTTCACTGTAATAAAGACTTCCTTGTCCATGTTGGCCCGCAACCTGAAACCCATCCGATCACGTGGCACTGCAGAGAACGAATTTTTGGTTACTCTCTCACGAATCTCCAAAGAAACAATGAATTCGTAGCCGGCTGTAGCAAGCGGATTGCCACTAAGATCTGATGTGACCGAGTTCACCATGTTACTTTCCATGGCCGAGGTCAGGCTGCATGTCATGCTTTGCGGATAGTGTTGAAAAGCCTTCTGGAAACATGCTTTTACACACAAACAAAATTCAATGTACTTCTTTCAAACAATTGTTCTTAAATTAGAGCGGATTTATTTCAGTGACTGTGAAAATTCTACTTACCACTAACTTGATTTACAGCTTCTGAAATCTGACATCGGAAAACATGGCATTGAAACAGGGCCTCACCGTGCAACCAAGTAAAGGCGAAACATCCGTTCTCCACGCTTTCAATGGGTCCACGATAATATAAAATTATGCTCTGAATTTCGTATGTAGCTATAACAGTGTTGGACTCAGCATCATGCAAGCTAAAAACAGTAAATTCAATATACAGACATAAATAGAGAATTTCAGTTGAATGCCTACACTACAAGACCCTCCGAACAATTCGGAATACTAATCGAGATCTTTAGACCGACCGAAGACGCACCACTATTCAATTCCCTCATGATTCGGTACACATCACTTTCCGATTTGGGCGCATTTATATTAGCTGCCCCCAAGTAGGTTACGCCTGAAAAGATGGTGCAGCCCTGATCAATATCTGAAACTGCAGGAGTTAATATATTTTCGTTCACACAAATCACTCGAGCGAATACCCTCTCCATCGGTATCGCTTCTTTCCGGCTTCATGTCATCCTGTTTCTCAATGCCACCGAAGGGACTGGCATCAATGCAGTCATAAAACACCGACTGCCCAACTTTGGTGTGCTCCGTAGAGGAAACCTCATTTCTGGATTTTTGAGCGGTTTCTTCACTTCTGAGGAATGATTTCATCTTTGACATTGCGGAAAATTCACTTTTATCTGGCACAACTAGGGCAGGCCGCGATGTACTAGTTAATGGTAGAGTCAAGGACTTCTGTGATATTTTGCTGCCAATTTTAGAGACTATACAAACAATGAAAATAAATATAATCCAATCAAACTAACTCGTTCTTTCAATATTCGATATTTTAACATAAGAAATGTAAATCAAAACCAACATCGTTACAAAATATTAAATCTGGTGAGCTCGGGACCCGTGAAAATATTGCGTATAACTCAAAAAGAAATTCAAGAGTAATATGATGTCGACAATGAAATTATGAAAAATAACCAATTTTAAGTCACCTTTCTCAAGCTCATGCTCACGTATTGCTTCGGTCATTTCTTTTTGCAAGTCCGACAAGTCACGGTTATTGGCAATGTCCAGTGTGGGAGACTTGCTAGCTGCTGTTGTTGTGGTACTTGACACTTCCTTCGCTAGTGGCATTATTTCACGGTGTTGCGACTCCATGGGGGTGGTCACATTACTGTCGGTTACGATTTCATACTCGCCGCTAGTCGTTAGAGATTCGGAGGATTTGATACTGAGATTGTCATCCATGACGGTTTGGAGCGCTATATGCGATTGGACGGAGAAACTTTGCGTTGGTATTTAATGTGGTTGTAATTCTTGGTCACTTTCTTGGTTCCAGTTATTTTCCATTAATTGTTTATCCATAAATTTTTACATTGTATTTCTTTTTATAATACATGTAATCAAAAAAGTCTAGTTAACGCGTTTTATACGATCGAATTCGTTGCTTACGTTTTTCGTTTGCTGACTTTTACTGCAAAAGCGGCTGCTATTTTATACAAGTATATATTATACTGTAATGGTTCCATATAAATAATATTTCAATTTTAGTCCTTTTTTAGAATACACACTGCTGGTGGCAGGTCTACTGCTTCAGCAATAATAATAATTGCAAAAATTATTAATAACACTAACACAACTGATTAATTATTAATAAAACTGACAACTCACACAAAACTACCTTCTCTGAAGAAAAACTGCTGTCAACTGAAATGTTGTTTCCAAAGTTCATTGTTGCCGTTTGACCAAATATTCCTCGAAATGGAAACCTTTTTGGAATGGATAGGCTAAAAAATAGGTGCCTTTTTGGAATAGGTAGGCCAAAGTATTGGTGCCTTTTGGCGTAGGTAGGCCAAAAAATTGGCCTTGAAATACTATTTTTACCCTTAGACATACATACATAAGGTATTTCTAGTGTAACTTAAATTTAAGCGAAAAATGAAAATAACGATTCTCACTTCACCTCCCTTTACGTTATGAATACAAACCGTAACGTATTATACACCGTTTTAAAGTTAAAAGGATACGCTTCCACGATATAGATTTGTTGGGGTATCTTAACGTGTCATTGGAGTATCTGTTTCTCCACCACAAGTCCGTATTTACAGTATAGCTTCTAAACTGTTCGCGTATAGCGAACAGCAATAAATGGCACAAGTGAAGACAATCAAAATACCAGCAAAACAAATACCAAAATAACAATCAAAATACATTTCCAATAGTACCTGGCGCTGGCCACAATAGGAACAACACAGTTTCCCGTCCTCACCTAGTTCCGGAGTTATAGTCTTTGAAATTTTAGGCCAGTATCTGCTAAACTTTAGGAGATGTAAAAGTAAAAAACAAAATGTAAATGCAATAAAATATTAGATTCTTAATACTTTTTGTTTCCATTTATTAATATTTTATAAGTATAATGTATTATAAACTACATAATTATCCCAACACTATTTAACATCACAATCGCACGAATATGTAAGCCCTTTTTGAATTTTACTACTGTACGTTTTCTAAATGTTTTTCTCTACTACTCTTGAAACTATAGTCATGGTAGAAATTTGATGATATCCTATAAGCTGGAACGAAAAATCTTCCCTTTTCAGGGCAACTAAATACATAAAAAAAGGAAAAGTACTTTATAAGAATACGTTTGAAGAATTTACAGTTTGAAAATTGCTGGCCTAATCTCCTAAACTATACAAATTACCAGCATGTTATTGGTATCTTTGGAAAGGTATTGAAATTATCTTTCATTTACAAAGGAACAAAACATTTCTTATACAAATTCTGCTGCTCATTACACAATACGAGAAATTAAAAAAAAAAGTTTTTTTTTATAAAAACAACTTGATTTGACAACAATATTTATGAAAAATAACGCTATTTTTCATAACACTTTTTAAGCTCCCAAAAACAAATTTTTTATAAATAATAATGTTATAAAAATTTGTATAAATTGCAAACCAATATACACAGCTGGACAAAACCACAAATTTTTCAATTGCAAAGAACAAATTATAAGTGAACAATCGGAAAACCAATTGCGGGAGTGTGGTAGCACTGTTTTGATATCAAATGGGGGTATCCCCGCAATAAAAAGTAATCTTGATCAGTAGCGTAGCGTGGGGGGTTCGGGGGAAATGCCCCGGGCGGCAGAGCTGTCGGGGTTGGCCGAGGAGGTGTGTGCGGGGGGCGGAATATTTCTAACCGGCCCCGGGTGGCAGAAATTCAGGCTACGCCACTGTTCTTGATAAATATTGGGATTTGTGTATTTGTTCAACTTTTAAATTGAGGTGGACAGTGAATAAGGTGTGTTGTAGTAAACATTTGAAGCGAATAAATTTAAAGAATTATTTAGTTGCATAGGGTAAGATTTTGGGGAAATTAAACTAAATAAAGGTTTAATTATATTAGGTCATTAAGTATGAAATGTCCGATTTTCATAAGAGCTGAGTTTGAGAGTTGATATCCCTGACACTTGACTATAACGGTTCTTTTTTCTTATCATGAAGGTGCATCATTACTCTTTCAAACTCATAGTGCAAATCGTAATTCCTTTTTGAATCTTCTGATATAGAGAAGCTTACATAAGACAATGGAAATGTAAAAAATGCGGGTAATTTTCGAATATGAGTTGATGGAATATGAGTTTCATCGCGGAACCACTGCATCGCAGGTAGCTCGAAACATCAATGAAGTGTTTGGGGAAGGTGCACCTAATCATCGGACCTTACGTCGTTAGTTTGATAAGTTTCGTTCTAATGATTTTAACCTTGCAAATGAACAACGTGGAAGACCGGCGAGTAGTTGGATAATGATAATCTGAAAGCTGTAGTGGAAGCAGATACGTCTCAAACTACGCACCAGGAATTAACGTTTTTTCCAACAATTTTGGATCCCTTAAAACAAATTGGTAAGGTCAAAAAGCTGAAATCGTTTCGAAGCTTGCCTTTCTTTACTGTCAAGGTATAAAATTGAAACTTTTCTACACCGCGTTGTAACGGTTGATGGAAAATGGATTTTATTCGACAATCAGAAAGGTTCGGCACAATGGTTAGATAAAAAAGAGCTTCCGAAACAGAGCCCTAAACCAAACATTCATCAGAAAAAGCTTATGGTGTTATTATGGTATATAATCCATTACAGCTTTTTAATACTTGGTCAATCCATAACAGCAGATGTCTACTGCAATCAGTTGGACGTAATGATGAGAGAGCTTTCCATTAAACAGCCTAGATTGATCAATATAGATCGTCCAATCCTCTTACAAGACAACACGCGACCACATGTCGCTCGAACAACGCTTACAGGAGCTAGGCTTGGAAAATCTCTGTCACCCACTGTATTCACCAGACCTTGCACCAATGGACTACCGCTTGATCCAGGCATTGGACCAGTTCTTACAAGGAAAATCCTCAAGAAGCTGTGAAAGATGCTTTTTCGGATTTCACTGCCTCTCTCCCCACAGACTACTTCAGGCATAAAAAGGTTATCGTTAAAATGGCAAAACACCATCTATAAATTAGGCGCATAATTTGATTAATCATATTCTTTGTTATTGGAGATCAATTGAACTAATCTTTCGTTTCAAAAACGGACGTTTCATATTTAATGACCTAATAATATTGTAATAATATTAGATGGGTCTTGGAGTTCACTGCAGTGCAGAGGAGAATAGACTCGTTCGTCACTCCGAGATGAAGGAAAAACCTTCAAATTCATTGCCAGATCAATGGGACGGTCTGAAAAATTCGCTACAAATGTTCTGAAATAAAAAAAATCCATTGAGACGCGTGGAGCACCTAAGAAAACTTCCTCAGTCCGACAATCGAATCGTTACATTAGCTGAACGCGACGCGTTCAATCCCTCCAGAACAATTGCAAGTGGAATTGGGAATGGTTTATCATCACGGACCGTTCGACGACGATTAGTAATCGCAAATCTACCGGGTAGGATTACTCGCAAAGTTCCTCTGCTTAGAACTTCAAATTTGAGGAAGAGGGAAACATTTGGAACATTGGGAAACAACATGGATCATAGGGGGAAAAGAAATGGCTCAATATTCTGGAGCGATGAAACAAAAACAAATTTCTTTGGTAACGATGTGGGAAGAAACGTTCGTCACTCAACGTTCGAGGGATAACAAAAAATATATGAAAACCAAGCTTCTTTCAAAAAATTATGCTCACACTTGGACATATTGTCCAGCATTGTAAATGCATTTTCTTTGGTGGAAGCTTTGGGAGCTATTGAGTACTTAAAGTAATACTCTAGCTGGAGAAGTAGAAAAATTATTCTGTTACAGAAGTGGCCAAAGGGTTCAGGGAAAACCGTTAGGAAAATGGCCCCACCATCCTCAGTTTGAAGACAGGAGAGCGAATTTGTGCTGACTTCGGTTTAAGGATTCGTTAGCATTATTTCGTCATAAGGTACTCTCTTCAATTTGGTATACTCTGGGTTAAAGACTTTTCTTGGATTTGTAAACATATCACTTGGAGTTGGAGAGGATGATGGTGATCATTTAGTGTTGACGGTTCTTCAAAATAGCAATCGGAATTAATATCGTTGAAATACGCACTTCGAAATCTGTTCATTGGAGCCGTTTCAGTTCAAGCCATTGAACTGGCTGCATTTGTACATTGAAAAAAACCAATAAAAAGCACAGACGAAGGTGTATCCGTGTGTTTTCTAATCTATCTACATTATTGTTACAAATATGACCGCACTGAATTGAACTGAAATGGCTCCAATGAGAACATGTCGAGGAATGGGAATATGTTTTATTCCAGCAGTTTTTGATCCGTCTGATAAAAGTGGCGGTTGCCTTCGTACTTTATTTATAATTCGACTTAAATGGCTATCGGAGAGTATTTGAATTATAAACGTAATTCAATAACGTAGAGGAATTGGAAAACACATCCATACACCTCCGTCTGTATCTTTTAATGTATAGATGCCCTATATATAGTCGTCGTTTACCATAAAATTTATTATGAATTATAAAACGACGAGATTTGGAAGCAAATAATTGTAAACACAGTAGTTGTCAAATTTTGTTACTCCGTTTTTTTAGTGCGTTTGGAAAATTGCAAATTAAAATAAATGATTTGCAATAAATAAAAAAAAAAATAAAATAATAACTATAATTCTTCCACAAAGTTAGCAAACTTTCACTAATTTTACAGAAATTATTGGCAACCTAAATATTTAAGCCTAAATTGTTCATGTTTTTGTTTACGAATAAAAGTTAAAATTAATTGCCAGCGACCTCTTTTCCGCTTAGTATGAGAAATTTCGGCGGCCGGCTTATAATATTATTAAAGTTAATAATTTTTACGAGTAGTTGTATTCTTTATCCTCCAATGTAATCTCTTGATACGAATAAGTAGTAATTCTTTTAAACATTATTATTTAATTATTATTAAAAAGCTTATGTCTTCTTTATATTTTTATGTATTTTATAAATAGAGTTTACATAACATATGCTATGAAGTTCCAGTTTGAAGGTTCGAATCCCAGCCGAGGCAATATTTTTTTTGAGGAAAAATCGGTTTCCTTATTTGCGTTGAAATTAAAAGTGATCTGCAAATTTATTTTTTTTTAAAAATGTAAATTTGTATATATTCATTTCCTGCAATACATTGTATTTTAATATGTCCATTACAAAAAACAACATAAAAATGTAATAAAACAAATAAAGCAAACAATAAGAAAATTTCCATTAATGTGTTGCTTGTTCATTCAAGAAAAATTTGTATGATGAATAGGGAAAATTAAAATAGTTTGGAAAAAAATTTCGTCAAATTAAATTCGTTCTCCATTCTCTCTCTCTGAATGTGGAGAGCGAGCCTGCAAGACTAGAAAGTTTTATAGTTTGAAAATTCGGCTCTCATTTCTCTTCTTGCCACAGAAGAACCTAAAGTTCACAATAAACAATTAGTACAAATAGTAATTTCCCACTTTTACATCACTTTTTCTGTTATGTTCAATCAATCATATGTTAAATATTCTGCGTGGTGTTCGTTTTTCATATTTTCGCGAAATCGATGACAAATAAGGCACGCGAAACGGGGTTATAAGTACTTTTGCACTTAGTATTGCTCTATTTCATTTAAAATTTATAGCTAATTGTAATTGCTAATTGTAAAGGTCTGCAATTAATGTAAACTTATCGTAACGTAACGTAATATGGTAATTACATAAAACAGATTTAGTTGGATTTCGGCCATATCCAGATTTAGAAATCCGGAAAATGCATTGCATTGAAATTTTCTACAGACGTGTGACTTCCGCCATACCCATCCTGAGTAGTCTCTAGTTTGTTTAGTTGATAGTTGTATAGACAACAGTTATATAGATGATTATAAACTCATGAATCCGGATATTTAATGTAAACTCCATTAGCTGATAAATGTTCGTAAGCTCCAGTGAATATTTTTGTCTGAATACTATATTACGATAGGCAACGTTAGGGTACGTTTTAACCAATTGGAAATTATTTACAGTAATACAAATGCAACTGCTGTAAAATTCACAGCAATGGTTTCACAGAGAGTACAATACTTTATAAACATTTTCCCTTCTCGCTTTATTATTTATTAGGGATGGGAGTTTTCATTGCTTCTTTGATTAAAATTGCAAGAGGTATTCAATTTTTTGCCGACAATTTGAAATTCGTGAATGTGCCCTTACCACAAAACTACGTTTTGCTGCCAATTGAAATAGATAAAGCTTTTTGGCTAGTGCAACTATGTTTAAGACATATGCAATAAACCGTTCGTATTCACAATAAAAGCGTAGTGAGTGAATCTGACTGTGACAGATCAGACGCAGACGCCGGCTGCAGAGGAGCGAGAAATTTGCCTGAAGAAAGTGGAAGAAAAGGAGGTTCTGTTTAAAAGCGCGTTGGATATAAATCTGAGTGGAAAAAGTAAATAATAATGTGTTGTTTTTTGTGTTATAAACTTTGTTGGCGAATTCAAAATGTTTTAGAAAATAAGCAACACAATTTGTACCAAAACCTTGCTATTGAAAAAAAAGAAATGTTTTTCCTTTTTCACCAATTCCGAAATTTCTCCCAATTATATATATGTGTGTGGCTGTGTTTGTTTTATCGATTACGTCGCTTAAGTTTCCGCAAAGCAAGGGAATGTATAAAAATATAACAATCAAAATGCTTAGTGCTAGGAAAAGGAATAGTTAAATGTTTTGTGTAAAAAATGGAACGAATTCGTAATCGAATTCGTAGTTAAGCATGATTAAAATTCGTAATTAAATCATTAAACCGAGATGACAGCGATATACACATCATTAAAAGGAGAAACTCGATATACTCGTATAATTTTTGATTGTTTATACAAAGTGGCAGAAGGACTCTTGAATATACAAAGAACAACTGACTGGGCTGGTAATAAAACAGCTTCAACACGGAATGCCTGCATTCAACCGTTGAGCTTCCGATTTATTTAATAAATTTAAAAAAAAGAATAATAATAATTTAAAACTAATTTTATTTAAATTAGGTTTTATCAGCTGTATTGTCATTCGTTTGAGACCCACTTTAGTTTTTATCAATTACAATTACAGTTTATCTCGAAATCGTTTGCTGTTTGTAGTTTAATCATAAACTGATTTTCATATTTTTTGCCAGTTTTTTATTAAACTTTGCGTGCATTGAATTTATAGTAAATAAAAGTTTCAGGACACAATTTTGTTGAATGATTGATGGGATGCGGGGCACTAAACTCCGAAAAAGTCCCATTTGATACTGAGTTAGTAGGTTGTCATGTCCATATGTGTATGGCTTGTGTCGTGTTTATTTAGTACATCTGTTCTCTTCTCAAATTTAGTTAGAATTAAATATTACAATTGTTGAAATCACTTTTCAATTTCTGTCAACTTTTAACAATGCAGCAATCATTCGACTAAAGTCAGCAGCCGACGACTACTTCTGGAAATCAGCGACTAACACCAGTGAAAAAGAGATTCTTTGCAGCTATAATGTTAAACGTGGACATCAGCGTAACGCCTAACTATTCGTACATTTTTGATTTCGAAAATGAATTCATCCATCAGCGCACCCGCAAGTGGATGCTGGAGAATTGGACCTGGGTGTTTTACTACTGTGGCATCTACATGCTGGTGATATTTGGTGGACAACACTTCATGCAATATAGGCCAAGGTGAGTGAGAACAGAAAATCGGTTTAAAACAGTGCTGTGGCAAGTTCACTAAACATATTTCAAATGAGATGCCTATGTTTCCTATTCAAAAGTTTCAGTGTCATTGCCGATGTGATAAGAAATATGCATACATATATACGTATATATACTATCTATGCCCATCCTAAGCCAGCTTATTTTGTAGTGACATATCGTATGTATATAGATAGCTGGTATAGAGTACTTTCACAGACGATTTAACATACGATTTAATATTTTCTTACTACTCTACCTACTCACTACATTACGTGAACTAACACGCGTTTAATCAATATAATGATATACAAATATTATAAATTTTTTATTGATAAACCTTTTTCCTTAAAAGCATTTCAAAATCTTCCTCTTACTTTAGACTTTATTATTTTTATTATCATTCAATTATTCTAAATCGCATCTTATATAAAGAAATTGCAAAATATGTCGCTATCGCTAGATTTTATTAAATTGGATGCTTATAATAATAGCGAGGAGTATTATTAAATTTGAAAAAAATTGCCAATTTTTTCTTGATAAGCCAATTTGGAAAAAACAAATTCATTTTAAAATGTTCAGAGTTCATTTAGAAATTGTGAAAATAATTCATGCTGATTACTCTAAATTGCATCTTATTACATAAAGAAATTCCGAAACTCGCAAAACCTTATCGCAATTATCACTGATCATTAAAATGCATTAATTTTGCATTCTTCTGGAAGACACAATTTATATAAAAATATTAATAAACGAGTACTACAAACAATATGAAGGTCAAGTGAAGAATATTTCGTGTATAACGGATATTAGAGCGAAAATTAGTAACCCATGTGATTTGTTATTTTTTATAAAATTTCCAGTTGTTTTAACTAAAGTAAATGATTCATTTAATTATGATTATGATTCATTTAATTATGATTTAATCGTAATTTTAGTGGAGTATTTTTTGTGAAACAACATTTGAACCTGTTTCGAACCTGTTGTATTAACGAGAAACCAGTTACATCTCTCGCTGTTGTGATTATGCTCACTTTATGCACGTGATTGAATGGATGGTCATCTATAGAAACTATCAAATAGATTTACGTAACAATCACTTTCTAGATTTGCTCATATTTATTTGTTTTAATAAAGGTTAGCTATATGTACTTATGTATTGAATATATTATATAGTGCAAGAGTATGAGTGTTGCACTTTTCTACTTTTCTACAGAGTTCCTTTGTTGTTCACTTGTTTCCAAGGATTCCTTTTTATCTGCCTCGCTACCATGTTATCGCTTTTACTCCGAACGACATCAACTTATCTTGAATGTACAATTTTTAAGTTCACCGCTGATTTTATGTAAACTAAAGCAACCCGATAGTAATTAGGCAAAGTAGGCTAGTCACATATCTAGATACCTTATGTAAAAACTATGTTCAACGCTTCAATTCAATGCAACTCAAGGTAGTCAGCGGACAGATTGATTCTAATTAAGATTCGCTATTTCTTTATTTTATTGTCATAACACTCGACGCGCTCGACTCTCATCTCATTTGCGGCCTCTCTCTGTGTACTGCCTCAGTATATTCGCCGGCTGCATTCCCTCATCGAGGTCCAAAAGGCGCGGAGATCCCCTGCCTAGTGATGGAAAATGTATCTTATTTTAGCATCTCAAGCAAAAGTAACATGCAAAGGCTAAGTATAACAGAGTATATTAAATAGAGGTTACGTCATGTGGTGGTACGCCGCTCGTTTTTGTCGTGGGAGCATATTGTTTATGTACATTCATATATTCATTGAAGCACTTTTGACACTAGAGCACTAGAGGTTTATTCTCTGAACCTGCACCTTGAAGTGTTGCACATTGTTATCTACGCTGTGTTTTCTATTAATCGAAGCATCCGCTTTGACCTCACTTCTGGCCTACTCTAGCCTCGATACTTGCACCCTGAGGAATCCGTAATTATAGTTTTTAAATATAGTGCATCGACTGCGAGAACTGAACTGCAATTAAAATCAGAATTTTCAAGTGTTTATCGTTTATTTAATAGTCATATTCATAGGGTGGTAGTGCATTCAATGCTGGAAAATAGGTTAAACATAAAATATTGAATAAAAAATTCGTATTTTTTAGTATAACTACTTTCAAAAATAGAATTTTCAAATGAAATTAAATTAAATTGTTGTCTCAATATGATGTTCAAATGTTCTGGACAAATATTTCGAGATGGTTCTTACTTAGTGCAGATATTTTAGCAGTTTCAAGTAGTTATTTAAGCAATTAAGAATAAAATCAATGAAATATTATTATACTCACCGTATACTCGTACATCCGCGTATATACCACAAGTTCATGATGTTAATCCAGCGCTAAGATAATAAATGTTCGTAATTATTTTTCCCAGTAACGTTAAGTTATCACTGACTTGCAGTTTACAACATCTTCGTAAAGTGTTATTGTTGTGGGTGGCATACAACATATTTTATGATGCTGCTTATCGTAAATCTACGATAGTCCCTTGTAATTAAATGAATCTAACTAAAATAGTAGACTTCTAATAGCTAAGAGTAGTGCTCTAATGTTGTTACTTTTTATTGTACAATTAATGCGCTTTGTGCGTACTTCTAAGGAAATTGACGTTTAAGACGATCGTATGATCTCATAGAGTAAATCGCTAGTAAATTATAGGTAGCAAATATTTACTTTGCATTATTTGAAAACTATTTGCGAGGCGGTAAATATTATTTTTGTGCTCGACGAAAGTGTTCACTGGATATACAAGCGGATACTATAAGCGGTGATTAAAAGAGAAAAATGCATGTGTATCGTTTTCAGTTTCCAACCATTTCGACGTCTGACTTCCACAAATAAATTAGTGCGATTTATTTCTGCATCTGAAACCGAATTCGAAGTCAAACCAATTCTGTTGCTGCAGGTTTAATATCACACCAAATCAATTGACAAACAAGAATTGTTTTGAAGGATCAACTATTCTATTCTTAGCAGCTGCCAAGTTTCCTTTTCATCGATTCATCGTAACAACTTCCATGTGTAACAACAGGTGCACAGAAACCGTTGACTCATGGACCATTTAGGTTAGGCAACAATTAAGAACCAATTAAGAACGAACTGTATTTTTAATGGCATTTTACTGTTTACAATCTAGCTTCCATAGCAATGACCTTTTTGCAGGTGCTTTTGTTGTGACGCACATCCGAGCCTATAATACATTAATACACTTAACTCGCACTTGTAGTTATTTATGAAAATAATTATTGTACAGGGTCGTCAATCAGAACCTTATGAGAACTCAAGCCGCCATGCTTTGTATACGCAAATCTTTTCATTTGCAACTTTGTTCAAAATACGGGTAATCGTATTGAAACTTTTCGTTGCCCTTTTTTTGATAAAGTTTAAAATGTTTGAAATCCATTCATTTCTAAGTCTTGAGCTAAGTAATTTCAAGAATTAATTCCTTAGCTCCCATTAACTCAGTTAGATTTAATACTGGACTAATTTAATACAAACATTTGGAGCTGTATTAACATTTCCATATGAATGAGCATGAACTGAATAAAACTGATTCAGTTATGAGTCGAAATGCAAGCTGTACAGGGTACAACCGTTACAGGGTTGCGCCAGTGTTATTGCTCGATCGGTCATGGTTACATCGTTACTTTTGATTAAAGCGAAATGAATACTGAATGTCTGTCGGTAGTATGCGACAGTATTCTAATGAATTGCGCTATAAAAAGTTTCCAGCAGGTTCATCTGACCGCTGTGCTTGCCCTTAATGGGACAAAGTGTGCGTCCACTACGTTTACACATCTGTAGATATGCATGTATGTACATGTGTAAGTTTCACCATAATGTAATGCAATATATTCACGAAATATCTTTTATTGTGGACTAAATTTCAATCGGATATTCATTTAGAATCTTGTATAAAGTACTCATACCCAGAACCGGCATGAATAAGAAGAAATTTCATTAGTTTAATAAGTATTTCAGGTATACAGCAGACGCCTGTTATTGTGAACACTCGCATATACATCGCTTAATAACGTGAACAAAATATATTCTACCAAATAAGAGCATTTATTCTACATATATTGTATATTATCACTGTTGATAATTTATCAGACAATATATTTATTATAAAGACAAGAAACAATGAATTTCTCATGTCAAACGGAAGGGTTTGTATAACGTACGATAGTGCGAACAGTTTCAACTTCGCATTAACGGGCGTCTGCTGTTCTACTGTGTTTTCAAATACTTCCGTTTAATGAAACCCAGTACTGGAAATCGATTTTATTTACATTTCGAGCTTTTTATTTATAAAATCTTAAAAGCTATCCACTTTCATCCCACGAAAATGGGTTTATTTGAATTTATGTTTTATTTATTTAATTGCTGAAAAAGTATTCCTACATTTTTATACTTATTTCAAACACATACTCTACTAAACAATATATGTAGCTGTAACTACATACATAAGCGCCTATTTTGTGGTTATAATTAAATATTTTAATAGTTGTTAACGGCTTTGGGGTAAACCTTCGACTGTATTGAGTATTCCTGGTTACACATGCAGTTTTTCAATTGTGTGTACGTGTGTATGTATGTCTATTATCGTGATTATATTATAATACAATAAGTACGTGTACTTATAAGTACGTGTACTTATTGTACTTTTATATGAATGCACACAAAGTTATTCTAAGCTCATCCAGACGATTTCAGGAAAAGAAAATGTAAAAACGTGCATTTAAAATCGCAGTTGTACCTACAGTGGAGTCGCGTTAACTTGAACATTGATCGTTTTATCGTCCATAACGTACTCTATAAGTTGAATGTACTCCATAACTCATCAGTTAGTTTCACAAGTAAAAACGTTTCTTGTAAATCTATTAAATAAACCTTTTCTCCTGAATAAATCTCGGTGCTTTCGTTATCTAACGTGCCCTTGACTTTATTTTTGTATGTACAGATATCTTAATCAATAATAACATGAGACATATTGGTTCATAGGTGTTCACGTTAACGCGGCTCCACTGTACTTACATGTACAGCTAACGGAGCAACTCTGTTGCTCGCTCACGAGCCATAAAAATTTCATTCTTAGCGACTCACTACAGTAGAGATGAAACATTTTCGTGCCTCCGGGGCTCGTAGCTCGTGGCTCGTTTTTGGCCCGTGGCTCTTCCCGCGAGCGATGATCTTTCATCTGACTATCAACGCGAGGGCCGATCGGAAAGACCGATCCAAAGATCGAGTCAATCCGAAACCTGATTGCGAATAGGAACTGCAGGGATTGACGCATTTTCCGCAAGTTGTCAAGTTCTTGTTTACATTTTAATCCTGTCATCAGTTCGAGTGCACAATTTAATTGTATAAATCAGTTTGCGAATTCGCTTTGACGACTTCCATAGTAATTATTCAGGGTATGCATGAATAACCGTGTAATCGATGGATGATTCGTTTTTTATTCAATTATATCGTATTTCCTCGCGTAAACATTTGTAGTGAAAAAGTCAGAAGAGTCAGTTTCATTGCATCACAAGGGAGATGGGAGAAATCATGTATTATCTACATTATCGAATTTACATACTCGTATACGAGTATTTGTACAGCTGCATGCATGTCGATTTATTCCATGATAAGATAAACCGTGCTGAAATACTAACAGAAGTTGCATACTTGTAGGTGATCAACGAAAAATACTAGCAATTAATTAACACTTCCTCGAAAATTTGCATATGTACTACGTTTCTTTCGCTGACTGACAGACGCAAGCATGTCCATGCATATGCAATAATGTCAGTATGTATGCATGCTTGGCTGATAATTATAGGTTTATGTGGTTTAGATTGAGAATAAAGCGAGCAGTCGAACCTAACATTACTATAAAACTCCCGAAAAGATGTCAAAAATGGAAGCACGAAAATTTGCAACAACAAACATGTGAAAGTTTTCGATATATTGTACATATAGCTGTATGTACATACTATATGCATCCATGTGGCGTACCTACGCAGTCGCTGTATATGAAACTAACCATGACACGAGTCAATCCACGGCAAAATATTCAACAGCAGCAAAAACAAAAACAAAAACAACTCCAACAACAAACCACGCTAAATGCAAAATTCAACAATAAAAATTTTTGGTTTAATAAAAAGTGAAACTTTCCCAGTCAACGAATGTTACGCAGTTGAGCATGTAAACAACAGCAACTACAACAACAACAACAGAAAATATGAAACTTCTTTCAGTACCTCAATAGAAGAACACAAAGGCGTACATTCATACATACATACAGGGCCCTGCCCAACCCTACCCACAGGGCTAAATGGACGATAGACCCGGGGAGGAAACCCTTTTACAGCCCTGCCGTGTATTTTTTATGAAGAGGGCGCCTTATTTCATCAGCCTACGGGCGCCGACGGCCCTGCTTACGTAAATACAACCATATGCCGTATTTTGATGGAACAAAATGTCCGAGTGCGGCAAGAATTCGGAGCGATTTTCACCTGGACCACAGATGATATGTTTTCCACTCTGCTGCATGTTGTCTCTTTCGCCGTCTCTCCATTTGAAGTCTTTTGGTAGTCTTCTTTCGAACTTCTTCTTCTCTCCTAAGTATTTCAGCTGTATTTTATGTCGTCTTCGTGCTCACTGAAAACTAAACGGTTTTCCAAGCTTAACGTCTCCGCTGGAATCGAAATGTATGTCATTTAAATATTTACTCTGACATTCCAATCCAATAAGCACACGCCTCCGGTTTATTTTTTAGTAAGCACACTATGTATGCACTACAGTGTGTAATCGTGTCCGTATACGAGTTTACGATGTACCTGGTGTAAGACACACTTTTCGAGTGTTCATTTCCTGCTATTTTAAGTGCTCATTTACTTCCGTCTCGAAGTACGAAGAAAATTAAAAAGTTAGCCATAGCAAGCCGACTTCGTGGACTTCGGCGACTTGCAGCTCTGGAGGTCACTATGGGTCACATAGTTTTCAAGACCACCAAAATTCCAGGCAATCGAGTTCTTCACTCGAGCTCCTGATCATCGTTGCGATGCATTCAAAGAGAGTGAATGTGGTTTAATATACGTAATCCCACAATAAACATGAGTTTCCTGTTTTGTCCTGTCGCTGCTTCGGCGAGTTGTATTTGTAACGTGTGAACTACGTAACTACGCAATGCGCTCGGGAATTTTTCAACCGCAGAATAAAAGTCAACTCGAGTTCAAGGTCTCCGTCCATTTTTGGCCAGTATTATTACGGGTTTTCCTAAAATTATCTCGCAGAAACTACGAGTAGGCGCATAGAATCATCATTAATCTCTAAAGTAGTCAACACTTAATCTGTAAATACACATAAATATGTAAATATGTACATATGTACAAATCAATTAACAACAACCACGTCTGAAATAATCACATTACAACGGCATGAACGATTATTAAAAAGCAGCTTTTGACTTTTTATCGCTTAACATTAAATAAGGAATCGTAAAATATGAAAAAAATGCTTCCCCTGGTTGCCAGTCTCACGGTTCCGTCATCTTTTTACGCCATGATCTCACCTCACCTCACCTGACCTGTCCAATCCACACCACACCATACCACACCACACTTGGCACGCATTAAAAACTCACAACATTGGCCCATCAACTTAGCTTTTACGGTTATGATGAACAAAACCAGCCAACGACACAAAATCAAAATCAAAACAAAAACGAAACCAATTCTACGAATTACATTGAGAAGAAAGAAGCAGCAAAACAATATATGTGTGTATGTGTGTATGTATTGCATTGGCCAACTTAAAAAATGTCGCTTTTTAGTTGTTGACGGACACAACGTTCAAAGAAGACGCGCCTTGGCTGCTCTTACATAATAACAATGCTTTGGTTGTGATTTTGGCAAACGGACTGTTTATTCATTGCTGTTTAACACAAACATATTTTCTTATGATTTCAAACTTGTTTGCGTGGGGTTTACAATCGATGCCCCCCTTCGCTACAAACTCCCTTTTGCGTTGTTGATAGATTCCATGCAGGGCAGATCGCTTCACCCAAACCCTACAGCTCAAAAGTAGTGAGCTCATGAGTTCGAAGGGACGACCTTTGCCCATTCAAAAATTTGCGCTTCACGGGACTACAGCAGAGTGCACTTTGGGTGCACACGCCTCGTCCCATTTGCCTTGAAGCATTCGACCGAGCACTCAGCAAGGTTTGATGTTTTCCTTACTCATTAGTTTTAGGCACGAAGTGACGACGCTCATCATGTGCTACTTGAAGGTTGTTGTGCTTAAACGAAGTTGGAATTATATGCGCTCAAGAAGGAAAAAGTTTCTTACTTTCTGTTTCTTTCTCATTTTTGTGTTGCAGAGAGCTTTTCAATGTCGTGCCGTTCGAAAAGGCTTTTGATGCGTGCTACCGAAAAAGCTTTTGATGCATGCTTTTGATGCGTGTAACTGCGACGTTAGTTTCACCACGCAACTTATTGCTGTTATTGAAATTGTATGGCGACTGGTTGGTAATGTTGTCCATTCTTATACTTGCCGGCAAGTAGCTGCCGAAGCCGCCAGAATGCATTTAATGAGAGAAGAATGAGAGAAATAGAGAACAGTCAGATGATGTAAGTATGTATACCGCTAGCTGCAGGTTTTTATGGAGGTTTTTTTGGAGAGCCAGGCAAGGAGTCCTTTTTCCTTCTCGTCTCTTTAAACAGCAAACGCATTCTTAACAAACGCATCTTTAAATAGTCCGTGATTTATTTGTGCTTATTGTTGTTGTTTTGACATGTGAGTTTAATCTTTAAACGTCTGATCGGATGTTGTTAATTCCTTAAGGCATGAATTTATTAATATGTACTTAAGAAATTAAGATCCATTAATTTTATTGACGATTTGATTTAAAAGTCAACAGATTGCAATAAAACATACGAGCGAAAAGCATGGACACATTCTAAGACAATTGTTCGCTACACCAGTGAGCTGCTGGTGCTCAAATGTTGCAGCAGGTGTCATTTTTTAAGTGGTTTTCTTATCGAAATATTCAATTCAACTGAATTGAATTCAACTTCACATTTAAATTCAGCTCAATTCTTATCAATTATATGAACAATTTTATTGTTCTTAGACTAGAGAGCAATTTTTATGACTAACATAATCTCAGCACCCTCTATAATCACTATTGTGTACACCAATGGCACTAATAAAGCGGCGCCGGAGTTATTGGACGTGATACAGTTTGGCCTCTGAACATTTAGCCATGAACTTGACCAGAGAGATGGTCTGACAAACGTCTGCTCTCAGATTAGGGAACGACGAGTTAAGGATAGCTAGCCGTGATGTCTAACCAAGTTGTTGTACTGCTGACGGAGAAGTTGAGGTATTCATTCTTCTTGTGTTTGCAGATGTGGTTAAGTTGGAATTCGATCCATCGCATTATTAAAAGATCTCCGGATGATGTTCTGCTCGGAATAACTTCTGAAGCTTGTGTTTGATATCGAAATGGGCATTCAATTTTTTATTTTAGTTGCTTAATCGAGCTACACACAAATATCATTTATGCGCTCAATCGTTCATACAGATATACCATATACCGACCTAACTGCTGATGTGGAACCATTACATGTATTATCTCTTGCATTAACTTGTTCCCTACAGCCGAATGTGATATTAAGTTTGTCCTAACATTTGCAACGCACGGAAGGCGGTGTAGCAGGTATAGAAAAGTACAGAATATACTCTTGATTGTGGAAATCACTACTGCGGAAAGGAACGATTGAGGTAATCTACAGAGGCAAGTGTACATCCGTACATTTAGTATTTATATTATCCCTGAAAGGAATGGGCGTGATGCTCCAGCTTCAACATAACTTCCCAATTCAAGTCCCACCTTGTAAAAGTTGCCAGTTAAGGACGTCCTGCATCAGAGGTCACGAGGGTGTAGGGTGTTTCGGCTTCGTCCAAGTCGATAATGGCACTCTTTCTGGTTTTTTTTTTCGCTTTCTGCACATTACATCATCTCTACCATAAAAACGCGATACTCTTCTGCTTTTTGTTTAACGAAAGCTGGGAGTTTCTGGTTTTTCGATTGTACAAACATTTAATTATTTTCTGAGCCCAAAACTAGTAAATTTCATGAGTTTTTAGTTATACATGATTATGTATGTACCCATGTACTATATATGTACATATATAGGAAAGTATTGGCAATCGATGATCGTGCCCAAATGAAACGAAGACTTTTTTTGTTAACATATTTCGAGACTGTTCGTTGGCACCAAAGTTTTTCTTTAAGTTTCTTGTTTTTTGTTTTGTACGCACCACTTCAAAGGTTTCAAAGAACCTCTCGGTCGTGTAAATGAACACTAGAATGGATGTACAATCGCATCATCGATCTAATCGTATTTTTCGAAAGCATAATTAATTGAATTTTGAAAAAATTATTCGTAACCATTAAACCTCATTATTTATACTTACAGATTCCAGCTTCGCGGCCTGCTGATCTTCTGGAACACCATGCTAGCCATGTTCAGCATCATGGGAGCGTTTAGAACAGCGCCCGAACTCATACATGTTCTGCGGCACTACGGCTTGTTCCATTCTGTGTGTGTGCCCAGGTAAGTAAGACCTTGAACACAGATAATCTGCTTCATTAAAAAACCGTGAAAAATAAGAATAAACTTCAAAAATTTTCCACTCGTCAATTCACGCTCATGAATCGAATACGCGCTAAGCAAGTGACTGCCACTCAAGCTCCAATCGTCTAACCTCGACCTTGAGACCTTCATAGTGATAGTGATTCACCGAGATCGATGCAGTGATGCACTTAACTATCGCATTGTGATGTGGTCTCGCCGCAAGGAGGTTCTGTTCCGAACGGGTTTCTTGGCAGAACAGCCTTCACTTTGATCTTCTATAAAATAATCATAAAAGCTTTAAACTATAAACGTTGCTTACAGAATGATGATGATACCAGTTGATAGACCGTCTTTCCGCATACTTTCTGGTTCGGTTCGGTTCGATTTCCTTGAGAAAACGAGTAATGATAATGATAACATCTCGTTCATAAAAGTAAATCGGAAGTTTATGATTTCCACTAACTTTTGGAGAATTTTGTTCCTAAATTCGACTCTTACAATTCTTAGCCATGGTATTCTTTAGTCCCTGGCTTCAATACAATTTTTCCCCTGGTTCTTTATACGTTATATAAATACAAAATAAATGATAAATTGTATAGAAATAAATAAAATTGTCATTGCGATTTTTGTGCATGAAAAAAGACCTCGAAACGTTGAACAAACATTCAAAGATATTTTATTGAACTTTGTACAGTGAGCACGTATTTGGATTTGTTTGGCTTTCCAAAGAAGAATTTCGATGGCACTTTGGTCGCTAATAAAAAAGAATTTGATTTGAATAAAGAGCAAAACGTTTCCTAAATACAAATAAATTCTCACATATCTTAGCTTTAAATAACGAACTCTAGGACTGGGATAGTAAATCATTTATTTACTTAATAAAATCCTTGCATTTATTCTATGTTTTTACTGATACCTTCTCCTTTCCTGTATTCAATCGACAGCTACATCGAACAAGATCGTGTTTGCGGCTTCTGGACATGGCTCTTTGTACTCTCGAAACTGCCCGAGCTCGGCGACACAGTCTTCATTGTGCTGCGCAAGCAACCTCTCATCTTCTTGCACTGGTACCACCACATCACGGTGCTGATCTACTCCTGGTTCTCGTACACAGAATACACCTCGTCCGCCAGGTGGTTCATAGTCATGAACTACTGTGTCCACTCTGTCATGTATTCGTACTATGCGTTGAAGGCGGCACGCTTCAATCCGCCTCGCTTCATTGCCATGATCATCACGTCGCTGCAGCTGACGCAGATGATTGTCGGCTGTGCGATCAACGTCTGGGCACACGGCTTCCTGAAGACACACGGACGCCAGTCCTGCAACATCTCGCAGACGAACATCAACCTTTCGATCGCCATGTATTTCAGCTACTTCGTGCTGTTCGCGCGCTTCTTCTACAAGACCTACTTGTCCACGGACGGCAAGAGAAGCCGCCGAATGGCCGCCTCGCTCGCGGCGCAAAACGCTGTGAAGCTGACGTCACACACCAACTCCAGCTGCAGTGCATCCAACACCAACGGCTCATTGCAGTCGTCGCCCCTTAAAACGAAGGTGCAGTAAGGCGACAAAACCACAACTTGCTACAGCGGAAAAGTAATGCTGTAGGAAGCAATGACACACCCAAACACACACATACACACAACCTAAGGCAAATGTTAAGCTAAAGACAAATTAAATTAAATTTAATTTATCCTAAGAGAAGTAAGTTAAAAAATCAGCTAAAAATTGAAATCTAAAAAGTTAAAAAATGGAAATTTCTAGAAAAAAGTAATAAGTTTAAATTTTAAAGCATGTCCAAAACTGCAGAAAAGAGAAATAAAAAGCACAAAACATTTGATTGCGCTTCTTAGAAAAACGAACATGAAACACATTTTAAGTTCTTGAATTTAAAAAAACTAAACTATGTATAAGCCAATTGAAAGATTGTATTTATTTAATATGCGGTGAGCACGAACTCTTTGCGGCTCCTTGAACGAAGAAGGAAAATCGATGTCGAGAGTGTCGTTCGAAACGGAAACAATGCAGTGTTTGTTTTAATATTAATACTAATACTAAAACGGTACAAACCAAAAACTATTCGTTAGTCTTTGAGTGTTCGAGCTCGCCGTCAAGTTTCCAACCGGGTTTGCATTTGGCTTTAGGCTGCATAAAGTTTAAGATTCTGCATTTATATATGTACAGTGTTAGCGTAGATTCGGTTGATGGCTGAAATTTCAAGTTACTACAATTTCAAAACTAAAACTTCATGCAAAAGACATCACATCACAACGGTGCTTGCGAAATGTAATCTTCTTAAGTTCTGTAAGTTCTTAATAGATGTCCCAAATATTTCAAGTATAATACTTGTATGTAGGTCACTTAATCAGCCTTTGCTTCATTAGATGGATAACGCTTTTAATCACAATATTCGAACTTCGGACTTCAGAGCCATTGACTGGATTCCGGTGCACGGTTGTTGATATCCTTTCTGATGTATTCCTTAGTTGATGTCCTTGTGGTGGGAAACTATATCGATCCTTATATACAGCTTCATATATAGATCCATAGTTTCTCATCCCCTCAAATTGAATCGAATCAGCCAGTTGAACGCAGTTTAATTCTCACGCGAGCATTTAGTTAACCAACTCATCGCACTCTGGTCCATGATTAACATGTACACTAGGTTCTGTATATATGTTGACTTATACATACGTAGATACATGCTATAGTATATATTTATTAAAAGCTTAAATCTTAGTGTAAGAGTTTTTCACATCGTCTACTTTGAGACGGTTTTCAATTGGATGCTCATTTAATGCTCTGGTTCATTGCGACATCACACTTTGTAGATGGTAAAGGATCACAATTTAATTGTTAAGACTTCACGATAGCTAAATACAGTTAAAAAATTAAAGTTTCCAACTATAACATGTTATATATATATTTTACACTGAAGATGGTTTTATTTTATTTTTTTTTCATTTTTTTACCTTGTTTTGTAGGAATAGCAAACAATTGAGGGTGGTCTTAAATATACTAATAAGAATTTATGGATGTATATATAATTTAAACATATGCATAAAATAAAAACTGCGCAATTTTATTATACGAAATATTTAATTGGTTGGTTTTCCTCAAACCAATTTGTTGTTTAACATAACAGACACATTCAGAGAAACTGTTGCGTTCTGCGTTGAATAAATAGTTGAATAGTTTAAAAGACAGCTAAAGCAAATTTAGACAAACAAAGTTTAGTTCTAATATAAAGCCAAAGAACTAATTATTTGCATGAAACCAACGTCCTGAGTTGGTGGACTCCCACAGGTTCGGTTATTTAATCCTTCTCTTTGTTAAATTGAGCCATGAGATACAAATATAGAAGTTGAAACTGAGTTGATTGCATATTTATGAACTTTTATTGGATCAAATGTGTTGAATTGAATTTTAATATATATTGCGAATTATATAAGCTAAACTCCAAAAACCAAAATGAATTAATAATAAAAAGACTTCAAAGAAAAGATTAAATTAAACGTTGTGTCTGTTTTGCTTCTGAACAGTTTTTTTCAGGTAAACCGCGCACCAGCAGGTCAACGGGGTGGAAATTCCAATTCCAAGCTTCTGAGCTAAAATTGCACTTTGTTTTTAACATGAAGAGCATTTACGTAATTAAACAAATTTTCACCACTCCTTTCAAAAACCCAAACGATCACTATTTAGACCAGCCATCGGACCAGCAAAAAATAGCTTGAATCCAGCGACCGCCCTGACCCTTGAATGAACTGCTCTTGTTTCAACAAAGAATTACTTGATTAAATACAAACTCAGTTCAGTCCAATTGCAATTGCAATGGAATTCACGAGTTTTCTGTTGATTCGGCGATGTTAGGACATCATGTAAAATCCCAGAATCAAAACACGAATTGGAGAGTTTAAACACTGTTATTACATTAAAACTAGAACATTTATTGGCCGAAAATGCGTTCATTAAGTACAACTGCGACAGAAAACTTACTCTAATAAATATTCAGTTTGTCTCTTCTACTCCCATGTTGATAAAAGTTCTAATTAGGAACTAATAAGAACTAAAAGTCGATTTTTTAGACCAAATTTGACTCTCATGCGACTTAAATTTAAACTCCAGTACGTTTTTTGTAAAAAAAATATATTGATTAAATTGAAATTACAGAGACTAGAAATTAAAAATGAAAACAAATCAAAAAAAAACTCAAATTTAAAACAACGGTAGTGTAAATTTGGACTAATATAATTAATTAGTTTCAAACAGTGACGGCCACCGGCATCTTAAACGATTTCAAATAGTTTCGCTGAATCGATGGTTCAGCCACTAACAATTTCTTATAAATTATCGAAAACAATAATATTTTCAATTAATAAATTTGTAATAACTCATTAATTTTAACTAATATCGGATTTGCAAAAATGCATTTTGAATGGTGTATTTTTACAATTGCTGAAGCTTAGAATCTTTTATATGTTTATGAAGTGGTTCCTTTTTTATTTGATATTTGATAAGACTGCGCGCAGTTGTTTGAAGTTGTGAAAAATGCTCAAATTTTCTTGGTGTAACAGCCTCCCAATAATTTTGCTTGTTTCCACTAGCAGCCGCTCTAAAGACGCCCGAGGCAGCGACGTTAGTGGATGCGGCGGGCTCTCATTTTTTAACGAAAGGAGCCAAGGGTTGGCCACGATCCTTGCCACGCAGCTTTATGCCTATAACGCGTTCGATTTTTCCCAGGATTACGTTGTTGGGAATGCCACGTCCGGCTTCATAGTCCGTAACTACTTGTTGTTTTTCACAGATTTTCTAAGGGAGTTAACAATGTACGTAGTTAACAATAGTTGATCATCATCAAACCAGGTGCATAGAGGACATGCCTACCGTTGCCAAGTCCTTTTGGCTAAGACATTTAGCCTGACGCCCCTGCATGATCAATTTGCCAACGTCCAAGGGAATTTTCTCATGTTTCAACTCCTCAGTTTCACGGTCCAATTTGGCGGTGTTCTTTGTGGTTACATGTTGTTTGTTTGTGCCTGCCCCATCTGTGGAAAGCGGGGAGAAAAGTAATAGTAAGTCGTTTATGCATTGTGTGACTAATATTATATGAAGATGAATTCCATGCACGCAGAGAAGAGCACAGGGAACAAATACATATATAGAATAATATTACTGCGACTGACCTCATTTAGCATTTCGTAATGCTAAGTTCCATCTGCACTCACCTGCTCACACTGCCAGATTACTTCACATTTCGCAACTTTTGTAGTACTCACATTTTTGCTGTGTGTCCACCGCGACTCCCTGTCGACGAGCCGAATTAATCGCAGACTCAGACTTCAAGGCAGAGGCTTTTGGAGCCCTTTTGCGCAGTACAGTCACCGTGTCCCAATCAGACATTTTTACCCAGTTATTTAATAAAGTTAATAAAGTCAATTAATACGCGCCACGCAGTTCTAACTTTTCTATGTTCAATATAACAGACACCGAATATTTTGATTTATTTGCGATCCAGTCGATTCGAATTAAAAAGCTGCAGCGTTGAATTATTTTAAGTTTACTTTTTTTATAGTTCTTTGTAGAAAAAACTGTTCAATTTTTATAGAAAAATTGACTTTTCTTGCAATGTTTACTTTTTATTTACGATTTGATAAAATTGAGTGCCGATCAATTCCGGAATAATCTAAATGTACTATAAATGTGCTCAGGTTTTCTGGTCTAAATGAATTTTACATGAAGTGTTCGTCGCGAAGTTGGATGTAGTTTCGAGGATTGACGTTTCTAACTATTTGTTGGTACAAAATCTTTAATATATCAAATATCTTTCCTAGAAAGCGTTCAGAAATCTGTTGATGTCGTGAAAATATATATTATCTGCCTTCTATCTAATTTCTGGACCATTGAGACTATTTGAAAAAGAGCCTACGTGGGAGTGAACATTGCAAAAATATTCTAATGGGCCGAAATAACCCATTTGTGCAGTGTTATGTGCTGTGTGGAGACTCGTTTGTGTTCATTACACAGTGTAAACATCAAAATGCTTTTTATATTAACACAAGCTTCATTGGCGTATTTGCAAATCTCAATAATTAAATAAAGTGTTTTATAGAAAATTTTACTGGACAGTAATTGCATAAAAATAAATTGATAACAGATATCCACGTGAACCATTTCCTATATTATGCACCAAGCTTAATAGTCATTTTATTTTGGTAGTTCTGCAATGAATTTATTTTATTGAGTTACCTCGAGGATGAAATGCAGGGAATGAAAATTGGGAGCAGCTGTTCTTATCCTCTTATTTATCCTCACATAACACTTTGCTACCAATTTCGCTACAAGTATGGATTCTTATAGTACATTAATATAATCCTATTTTAAGCTGCGCGATATTCTTATTTTAAGCTGGGTTATTCTAAATGCTGCCAATGCCAGGTTTGCACAAGCAATCGATTTGCGCAATGAATTTGTGTCATTCGTTTGGTCAATAATTTCGGTTTTTTTTGGCATAATGCAGAATAGCTGCCGAGCTCAGATTTTGTTCATCTTTTTTTTTTTGCTAGTTGGGACTATCAGGAATGGAAGTGGCTGGTTTTTATTAGGGGCTGGTCAGCCATCTTGGATTTATGAACCTTTGAAGGTCAAATAAATGTTTTTATAAAAGTAATGTAATACGATAGTAAAGTATAACATATTATATACCATTTTAAAGGTTAACGAACAAGCTTTCCATAACTGTAATTTGTTTTATACTTTAAGGTGTCCGTTTGGAAGAAAAAAAATTGTTGTTTCAGAGTCAACTTGCCATATATTTCTAAAAATCAATGTAACTCAATATAACAATTCACCGCTATGTTATAGACAAAAATATATATAACATAAATGAAAGGTATTAAAAACCTTTCCAACAGTATTTCGTTTGTACCGCTAGCTCACTTAGTTTATGAGATAAATGCCTTTTTTTGGTACCATTTATTTTTGACCTTCAAACGGTCATAAATCCAAGATGGTTGACCAGCCCCGAAAAAAGATGTCAACTTCCCGTTATAACGGTCTCAAATAACGGTCAAAAAAAGAAAAAAAATCTGAGCTTGGCAGCTGTCTGCATTTGTTCCTTATTTTTAGACGTTCGAAATGCGAAATATGTTTTAAAAAAGAAAAAATACTTATATTTCCCTATAATCTGTATATTTTATTAATAAACACAATTACAGTGAAATGTTAACAGCAATAAAATGCAATTTGTATTTGCCTGTGCTGTCAAAATTCTCCCTAGTGGCAAGTAGCTCAAATAATTCTCATCTTTTGCAGTGACACAAATCAGAAGGAAAGAGGCAGCTATTGTTATTAGTTTTTCTAGATTATCAACGAATACGCTGTTTTCGCTAATTTCCATTGGGACGTCAAAAGAGGAATTGGAAAATGTTGTAAAGAAAAATGCCAGACGTCGAAGAACAATGAATGAGTGATCGTTGTTGGTACGGGGTTTGCGGCGATTCTTTAATTTATTGCAATTATTATTATTATATGTGACTGTGTGTTCGATTCAGCAAAGCATTAAACAAATCAAAGTATATTGTGAAATTAGCTAAAGTAAAATACTTGCTCAAATAATCAAAGAAAGGAGTTGTCCAAAAAAATTGGTGTTTTTTGTCTGGAGACAACTGAAGTGGAACATCCAACTGATTGGAAAAAAATATTTTGAAATTTTATAAACATGCATTGAATTGGTTAAAATTTACTAATAATTTAAAACTTAATCGTATCCGGAAGATTAGCTGGTCGAAAGGCAAGAAAATTGCTGTGTTCATTGAACGTCGTGAAGGAGGTGCGGCTGCCGCAGACAAAACTCGACGGAGTGAATTTCAGGGCGTGTTTGTTTGAAGGAGGTAGCAATTGATTGCATCAATCTAACTACAGTTTATTGAATGAAATTCAACTCAAAAAATGCCAAGATTTTTTCAAATTAAAAGTTTTTTGCAATAAGTGTTCCAGGAGGGACAGTGTGAACATCGGAATTATTTTTTCACTATGTTTTGTGTCTACTACCATACCATAACCATCAAAAAGTACAAATGAATATAAACTCTACAAACTGGTAGCAAACGTAGTGAACAACCGAAGTGCAGCAAAAATGAAGCGAAATGCGTAAAATATAAAGGAGTCAAGTGAAAAAGAATTCTAAAAGCTCTTAATCCGGAGTTATAGCGGACAGAAAGTGTAAGAACCATCAGAAGAAGAAGAAATCAACCCCATTTTGGCTGCTTTGTATACCAACTAAACCAGCAACAACGAACGATACACATAAGAGTCGGCTGCTGCTAAACTTAAGTCAGCGCAGGAGCTCGTTGGAGGCCCCGTCCGCCCTCCAATAGCGTTGTCGTCAAATCCGTGTACATCTATTTGGTTGCTTTCTAACCAAGTCAGCCTAGAAGATGGGTGCGCAGCAGGGCAAGGAACGCGGTTCCCATTCTGGCTCCCACCATGGCACCGCCAGCTGTATCGGTATCTCCAGCAGCAGCCCCGTTAGCCCGTCATGCCACAGCGTGGGGATGGGAGTCGGAGGCGTAAATGCTTTGCAGGGTTCGACGCTGCGTGCATCGCGCATTAAATCATCGACCACAGCCGGTACGGCTGTTACAAGCGCTCATCGTGCAGCCGCTGCATCCGCGGCAGCGTCCGCTGCAGCAACGCAAGCAAAGGATAATCGCAATGCAATCGGCATGAACATATTTACGGAACACAATGGTAAGTCGATGCGGGTAAAAGATGCTTGGGGTCGTGAGTGGGGTAAGTTTGGGAAGGACCGATATGCAGAACATATCAACAGGGCATAATTGGGTGTACGGTACGTGTTCTGTGAGTTTGGCTTCCTTTATGCTCTTACTTTCTGCCCTTTTGCTTTACACTCAGCTTTCTTCAGTTTTTCTTTATTAATCCGTATAGCAACAGAGTGAAGCAAACGAAACCTGCGAAGCCGGATGGCTGAAACCTACGTTAAGGGCAGCACTAGTACAAAACATGAAGTGATGCGTAACTTTAACTTGAGTTGAATCTTTTAATTTAATTCTTTGCATATTATTTAACAATTAGTAACTTGCAAACTCAAGTTGTTTTCATAAATATTGTAGAATTAAAGTTGTTTTAAATATGTAATCCTTGCTAAGAATAAATCTGAATAGTTTTAGAAATCATTATTTTTAAGCTTCCATTAATTTTTCCTTACTTTTCCAATAGTATATACTATACATACAATATATTCTTTCTGTTGCTACAACGTGCAGAACTAAAATCTCACTACAGTTATTTACTACAACCAGCGAGATTGTGTGTCTGCACCACTTCTGCTCAGTGTTCACAGTGGGTACGATTATCGTCCTCTACTCATTGGGTGGTGTGGGGTGAGTTGCGTTGTCGGCAATGAATGACTGCGGATTTAAATAGACGAACATAAATGCGGGATTTCTACACATATATTCAGACATTTACTACTGTTCGCGGCTTTCTAACGCCATTTCCATCAGGGATGAAGCCCACAAAATCATTATAAAACGCACCCACTTAAATATACACGCGTCGGAAGACATTCTGGCATTCTATGGGGATTGCCGTTAATTTTATGCGGAGGAGTCGGCTGGCAGAGCAGGAAACTCTACAAAGCATTTCATTGCGGCTGGCTAATAAACATTAATGTGATGAGCTGAATTCAAAGTTGCTGCATGAGTTATGCTCAAACAAGTTGGTCGATGTTTGAATAATATACCCCGTCCTACCACAAGTTGGAAATTATTTTGTGAGGCTTCCTTATTCCACTATCAATTAGCTAGATATTAAAAAAGTCAGGGAATCTTGATATAGAGCATAGCTTTAGAACTCCAAGCTAGCGTAATGTAAGGTAGGCCGCCACTTGAACAACCGACTTTTAATTCGGGCTGGCGTACTGGCACATCTATGATGTTGTCAATTTTATACATATGTGTATGTGTTTGTGTGTGCATGTGTTTACGTGCGTGTGTGCATGCATTCCCAGTCATATATTGTCGCTTTGCGCGGACCTTGAGCGCAATTTATTTCCATTCATTTGCATTACGAATGCTTTATCTCGTTCTCTGTGCTTTCTGTTTTTGTAGTGTTGTGCGAAATCCCCAACTCAAATCCATTGTAATCAGCTGCTTACGATGTGTGGATTGATGTGCCTGTGTGTGTACATAAAATGGGCCGTAAACAGCCCAAACAAAAATGATCGTCGCCGTGGGTTGTACTTCTATAGGAACTAGTGTATGTTTGTGTTAATTTAACACTAATCGTCACATTTATTAAAATCTGTCGCGGTTTGATTGATGAACCACCGGAACTTCAGCATTAACCGACTATTTGCCAATGCTGCCAAATTGGTATTAAGCTGAATGTAGGAAGTCAAATCTGCGGATCCATTTTACACCCAATTATAAATCCACATATTTTTATGATAACAGCCAATAATGCCCGATTATGCTCGATTTCACTCGAACATAATCTAAGTTGCACCTTCAAGTCGTTTTCTTAAATTTTTGGGACATGTTTGTGATTCCTAACAAATTTTCTGCTAGCTTTTTGCTAGTTAAATTAGGTCAGCGTCTTTTCGTTGTTGTTTTGCAAATATACAGTATCAATGCACAAATGTATCTTATCTGCGTATGGTACAAATAAGTAATTGCTTCAACAGCTGTTGACATGCGTGCAGTCACGTTATCAAATCTGATTTTAATTCAACCTCATAAGAATTTCCGGTATGCAAATGCATTCTGCGGTTAAGCATAAATTAAACCCAAACGATGCCTTGTTTAACTAAAGACTGTGCTAAAAAATGCTAAAAAAATCACGTAGCAATCAAAAGTAAAGAAGAAAAGAATTAAAAAATTCACAGCTAAATATGGTAACTGAAATCAAATTGAATTCTACAATTAAATCAAAGTTTTTGCTCTTAATCTGCATTACTTTCTTTCTACAGATGAATACATTTTCCTAGAACTCACTTGTAATAGATCATGTAATTATAACAGACATTGGTACATAACTATTTACATCTTACACATAGTATAGAGTGCCTGACTTTTCTGGTATGTAAACATTTCTGAAATTTTGATTTCTTTATGCTTAAAGTTTTATCACATGCAGCGCAGTGCACAGAAGTTCAGATTTCGCTTATCTCGGCATTTTGCCTATAAGAGGACGATTAAGTGCTCAATTTCAGCTTTTTCTATGCAGTATAAGTACATTACGGTTACCCGCTATTGGTCTGGTTAGTCTAGATAATGGGTGCAGTTGGTGTTTGTAACGTCTTAGGAAAAGTTACTCCTTCACAGCATCCTTTTCTACTCTCGGCTGTAGGTTTCACTACTTAAGTGATGAACTCATTAGTTAGTGCCGTGAAAATTGTGACGATTTTATTATATCCTTAACTAATTGTTGCGGAAAACACATTTCTATGAAAGGAACTGGCTGTCTTTGCTAAACTAACAAGTTATCGAATCTGATTATTTCCTTCGTTTGCACTCGGACTGGCAACCAAGTGTTTATTTCCTCATAACTAGTTACTTGTTTGTTCACACACAAGAAGTGTTACTCAATGGCACCGAAGCCCAACAATGGATTCAGCCCACGATGTCATCACCAACTTGCCGAGTTATGTGCAAATAACTCGCAGAGATGGAATTGCATTGTCGGTATTCGTACTTAATGACAGTACGGAGGTGGCGACAACAACAACTGGAGCGATACCGCGCCAGCAACAAATTGGCATGCATTGCAGAAAGGCAAACATACACGTTGTACTAAATAAAGTAGTTTTACAGAGATTCATTATTAAACGCAGCAAAAATACACATTAGAAGAATTCAATTTGTCGTTATTTGGGACTAACATCGGCGCGTTTGCTGTGGTTTTTAAAAACAACAGTTACGACTAATGTAACTGGATGCATCTGGCGAACACTGCGAAAGTACGTGCTAACTTTAATTAGTTATGGAGAAAAGTAGCCCTCACAGCACTAGTGTTCATACTCCAATGCATGTTACTAGTACAAAGTGTTGTAGAGGCCATCACACGAACTGATGCAATATTTCCTTGTTTAAATTAAATTACCTTATAAAACAGAAAGGCAAACGATTTTTATTTTATATGTTGACTGACTGATTCTTGTACTTTTCAAACTGAAGACTGATTTCTCAGTATTGAATTCTGCACTCGTATCTTAATTTTTGAAATCCGGTGCAGTTTCTTAACTTCGACGTTGATGTTTGCTTGGAGGTTAGGTCGATGCTGCTCTCTTATTGCTTTTGGTTTATTCACGAGTGATATTTCTTGAAGTTAGTTCAGAATCATTACACAATTATTATATTATTACTCTATACACTCTTCCAGTCGTTCTTAAATAAGGTGCAGTTACGTATTTCGGTATTGATTTGTGGTTAGTAAGGAATTCAATAAAAAAAAGGTTTGCAATTGAAATTATCTTTTGAGTGTGTATATATTTTTATATGAAAAAGTTGCTTCATTGTAATGCAGAATCCTGAGTTACTAAGTCGCAACCTATTTTTAAAAATGTCCATGAACAGCAGCTTTTCTTCGTCCCCTGGTTGATGCTATTGGAAAATGACGTAAATAACCAAATTCCAAAATATGTACAACCCAAGCCCGAGAGTGCCATTTAATTGCAGGCAACGATTTTCTTGCTCGACGCTCGGATGGAAGCATCTCTGGCAAAGAAGGCAACTTTGCGAAAGAGTTAATTTTAGATCACATAAGGAGTATTCATGTTTTCGGTGGTGTTACTCACTTCGGTGTTCGCAAACACCATGTACACAGATACGACACACTGCCGCCAACGCTACGAGCAACACACGTGCGTTCGTTTCGCCGTCGTTTCCTTGTTCTTCTGCTTGGTGTCTCCATGAACTCATGCGTGTTGTCTGCTTTCTTTAGAATCGTTGTCTGGTCTTATTTGGTCTCTCACTTGGAAAGCAGCGATACGCAGACAGTTCAGAAGTTCTTATTTTCTGCTCCACTTGTGCAAGATTTGCAATCGGTTTTCCTGCTGCTTTCCTAGTCAATGTGTGACGCTCAAAGCTTTTCCCGCAAGAGTTGATTGATTCTGAGAGGTACAACTACTTATTAATTAAATAACGTTTAAGTACTTATCCTTATTTATTGCTGTAGAGGGTATTCTTTTGTTTAATCGAATTCTTTCGTGGTGACGTAAGTGAAACACTTTCTTTCAGAAATGTAGCTTCCTTCCCCCCCTCTCTCTCTCTCTCTCTCTCTCTTTTCCCTTTCTAACGTATTGTATTTGTTTACTCCTGCTAAAACATGTGTTTGTAGGGATGCTCTTCAGCCGCACCTCTAGTGCTTCCTTCCTCCCGACCTTACTTGCTTCACATGCAGTTCATTGCAGTTAACCAAATATTTGGAGTTGCTACTGGAATTTAATCACTTACAACGTCAACGTCAACTCAAACTCAAACTCATTCACATCCACATTCAACTTTCGCTTCATCATTTCCTTTCCTCGGCTCCGCCATCAATGGCTTCTTCAGTTCATTTGCCTTCTAGATATCTGTGTATGCAGACTTACTATAAGTTGCTAGCCTGTGGCTCTACAGTCCCCACATCAAGCGTCAGCATCAGACGGCAAATCAGTCAGCTTATGGTATAACTTGACTGCTTTTTTGTGTATTTTGACTCGAATTACATGGGCATGATTAATAGAAGTGACGGAAGGTTCGCGGGCCGTGATACTTGGAGCGGTTTGGACAACTATAGTACATGTCATGTAATGCTTTACTTGATTCCTTGAAACTCCGTCTGTAACAAGCCAACCTCCGCCTGTGTTTTCAGAAATAAAACATACGTAATACAAGACTTCATTAAACTGCTTTGGACTATTAAGAGGAGAAAACAAAATGTTATAATTTTCTGCCGGCTTTTATTGGTCCGCAAGACCATCGAGTTCATGCTGAGCGCACCGTCTGCGTTTCGTATGTGTGTATAATATACATATACTTATGTATTTGTGTATTCAACTTCAGATATTCACCTTCAAATTGAATTCCAAAGAGGTGCAGCTGGATTAGTCTGCTGCGTGCAACTCCAACATGAACAGTTTATTTTTCTTGGCTCGATGTTCGAAATAAGATCAGGTTGAATATAAAATTAACGCCTCAAAATCACGTACAAAGTTTATAGATTTGGGACGTGGCGGGACTGTCTTGCAGATCCAGCCTAACAGACACAGTTATGGTCTTGACCTTAACATTGCCTTGTGTTCTCATATGAGGCCATTGTACATGCGAGTGGAGCTTTGAAATACCAAACATTGAAATCTTTCTTTGGATTAATTATTACTCTCGAAAGAGACTTTCAATTTAAGCAAGAGTTTTAACTAGAAATATAATGAGATCGTTTATAGTAATTGTTGTGTTTTATTCGAAAAACACTTGAATTTAAAACTACAGAAGGGGGAGAAACGAGACGGGGTAGGAATCGAAACACATGGTATTCGGGTAAAAGGTAAAGTTAGTTGATGTTTTTGTTATGTAAAAAATTGTACAAAGAAAGGTTTAACGAAAGGAATTGAAGAAAAGCGAAACATACTCATTAGTAGTGCAGCTAGTGAAATGAGTAAATAACAACAAAAACAGCCAACAACATGTTTCGAAATAGATTCCACGGAAACTTCTAAATACAAACTTATTAGTATGTATGAATGTGTTCAAAAGTTGTTGCTGTTGGTCGTATTTTACTCTTTCCTCAGTTATTTAAGTAATCTGGGGAAAACACTACAAACCTTCTAGAAACACCAGCATGAACTAGCATCTAACATCAGATTAATTATAGCGAAAATAACAGATTTATTGAGTAACTCAATATCAAAACTGAATACTTTCTAAAAATGAGGAGTATATGGAATGAGTATCTATATAATTGGGTGTGTTTTACTCAATGGTCCGAGCGATTCACTTACCTGCAGCAAAGCTTACAGTTTTTGCAAATACAGAGTTCGTCTTCTTGTGATAGAACCGCATCTATGTTAAGAATTCTCTGCCAACACTCTCCGCAACGAAGGGTGCGATAAGAATTATGATGTCTCTGGCGACATCAGCGACGTTCAGTTGTCGGAAATTGAACAAGTGCAAAATTGCATATAAATAGCAACAAAAAAAATGAAACTGCCACGGAAAACATTCTGCAAAAAATGAAGTTGCAGTTCTTTCTTCAGAATATTAAAAAAGTACAAATTAACGCAGGCCAACGTCGACAACACCGACCAAAACAACAACAACTACAACAACGATGTTGCTGTTGATGATAAAATTGCAATTTCAACCCAATGCAAATGCAAATCGTAGCGTCGTTATTATTATGGAAATAAATATCAAATGTCTAACATAGACGTTAATTCGATGCAAGCCTTTAAATCTCATTTTTATACCCTACACCTTAAGGTAAGGGTATATTCACTTTGTAACGAAATTTGTAACGCATAGAACTAGAGACGATAGGTATAGAAAAGTATATATATTCTTGATCAGCGTGACCTCCTGAGTCGATTTAGCCATGTCCGTCCGTCTGTCTGTCTGTCTGTCTGTTGAAATCACGATCACAGGAGAACCAATGAAGATATCGTGATGAAACTTTGCAGATATATTATTTTATGTGGTGGGCAGGTTGGTATTGAAAATGGGCAAAATCGGTCCACGGCCACGCCTATTTTTTATTAAAAATGTGATATCAGCGTTCGTTTTTGAGCTATTACAACAAAATTTCATTCCTGGGTATAGAGTAGCCAAATATGTGCCAAATATGGGCGTGATCCGCCCACTTTTAGGTTACACAGGCAAAAGAGGGTTATATTGTTAAATATATAAACTTCCTGAATAAAACTTTAGATAACAACTTGTTTTACAAAAAAACATTATTACATCAAAACTGGGTGCGGTCCGCCCACTTTTACACTACATATACAGTATAGCAGTATGAAAAAAAGTTTATTACCACGGAAATAAAGTTTAAATGAACACAATTATAAAACAACTAAGCTAGTTATTTTGTTTTGAAAAAGGTAATGACCACGCCTACTATTTATACAGAGGCGTAGCTATTTCTCATGGACCCCGGGACGGTTAATCAACTTGTAGCCCCAAAAATGCCTAGAATGCAATAAGTCAATACTTGATTTCCACAACTGCCGCCCCCGACTTGTGCCGCCCAGAGTGGACCGCCACCCCCGCCCCATCCTAGCTTCGGCACTTTTTTTAAAACTTTTAGGTGTAGGGTATCTAAGATTCGGCCAGGCCGAATATAGCTTTCTTACTGGTTATTATTTTTTTTTTCGTTGCGTACGGGTCCTCGCGTATTTTAGAATTTGCTATTCTTCTACAATATATTGGGGTAGCTCAGTGCCTTATTATGCTGTGGCAGTTGTTCTGGCCGAAGTTGCAAGTTTTTCCTTGAACTGCATATGAAACTCCTGGGTTTATTGAACTCACGCCTACGCATTGGAGTCACACATACAACACTTTCGCTCAGGTAATAATGTTCTTTGTTCTTCAGTTTTTCCGCAATAACTCGAAAAAGTTCGCAATCAATGTTTTGTGGTACATAATCTTAGCCAAAAATGATCCATTATTTAGAGAGGTAAAGATTTGTGTGGTAATTTCTGTCAATTGAGAAGCAGAGAGAGAAGTCAAAGAGTTACAAAGAATCATAATGAAGCATACGATTTTATACGATGTATAAAAATCGTAAGCTTTTGTCACTCTATAAATTAAATCTTTAATTAGGCATTAGGCAATATATAAATATGCTGTATCGCTTTCACCATTTCTATACGCCGCAGCTCGTTTGTTGCAAGGCTCCGAAATGCGTGTTAAACAGAAGTTCAAAATACTTAAACTAAGTCGTTTGCTGACGTTGAATCACTATTTAGAGTTGAATCACTATAGAGCGCGATTAAATGAAGTAGAGAATCAAGAGTCTGTTTTAGTTAGTTAGTGGTTAGCGTTAGTGTGGAATGTTTCTGTTTCTGTTGATTTAAAGGAAAACAATCTGGATTCAAACACAATAAGAATCTTGCGTTTGGCTACACAGGCTTAACAAGATGGTTTTTTAATCTATATAGCAATAAAAATAGTCGAAGTAGTTACTGATTACACATGCTGCGTGAAGATTGAGATCGTTTCAACACGATGACATTTTTGATCGTTATTGGATACTCGTATATTTTAAAGTCCAAATCTATGTAACTCGTCCGTCTCGGGTCTATCAACTTTGATTTCCTAACTAACAATAGGACTCTGACTCGGTATCGGTGCGGACTGTCTTCTCCTCACTAATCCTGTATATACGTATATAAGTATAGAGTGTTTATGCATATTCGAGCATAATTTTGGTTAAGCTGTGGATGAAAGCACTTAACGCATTCATTTCACTCTGGAAAACATCTGTTCAATTATATTATACATATGAGTATGAACATGTTTATAACACATTGGTCCATTTTTGTATGCTATTGTCTCAAGGAATCTCTGTCTGTCTGTCATGAGTGAGCGAAAACGAATAGAGATATCCGGATGAAATTTGACAGACACATTCTTTGTTGAGTAAAGCAGCGGTATTGCAAATGGGCAATCTACGCCCACTTTTTATGCAACTTACCTTTACAACCTCCCTTTATGCAATATAACTATATCCACTTTTCCATACGGACTATGAGGGTGTAGGGTAATTAAGCTTTGGCCAGGCCGAAGCAATCTTTCTGGTTGTACTTTCACTTTTACTGATTAAAGCTACTTAACGCAATAGCAAATACATAAACACACTATCGTAATGTTGCGAGATTATTATTTGTACCTGGAAAATCTTCGGCGGTGAAGGGGGAATTCTTCAGATCCATGTCCGACTTCAGCACCGGTGAAGAGTCCAAGAGTGAAAATTCTTATCGGATATTACAAAAAAGCTTGTTGCTGGTTTTAATTTCATTTTAATTGCAATTAAAACAAAGGCTCTACCAGTCGCTCGCTGCTATCTGTCGTGGTTCAAATTCAGCTGTATTGACATTGGCCGTCACGATTGCACAGCACTGGCTATCAATATAATTACACGCTTCAGTTGTCTCGAGCGTGCAAAAACCAGTATCTGAAAATGAGTGCTTTCGAATCGAATGAATTGTACGTATATAGTTCAATTCAGTGCTTTTTTATGGCTTCAGTTTCTATTGCACTTGATGTTATATTTTTATATGGTGAAATATCTCTTTTCTGTACATTTTTTAGTTCCGTTTGCAGTTGATTCCCTGATAGTTTGAAGTGCCCTGTTACAGTCTGAATTGCCAAGCTGTACAAATAATATTGTACTTGAAAATAACAAAAGGATATGATATACCGTTTGTGACTCGTATCTTTCATTACTTTTAGCATTACGTTTCGCAAATACACTGGAATACTTCGCAAATACTAGATTAAGTAAGTTCTAAACATTAAAAATTACGAGACATTTTTTTAAATTGATTTAAGAAAATGCTGCTCTTTTATTAAGTAGTGAAAGCGTGGGGTTGACATTCATTTAGTAATATTATACTAACTAAATACTTTTACATAAATATGGCTGCCTTGTGGAGTTTCTGGTGCTAGCTGCGGGTTTAAGTTACGTTTACTTTTGACCCTAAAACTTACTACGTTTAAAGCATAAGGTTTGGTCTTTTGTAGGGTTTCCAAAACGAACTAAGAACACGATAGATGAACCTGCGAACATCTGCATAAGTTGAAGAATTCAGTAGAAAACAGTAGACTCGTTAGTAAATTGTTAGGAGGGTGGTTGGGTCACTTCGAATCGGATGGTCCTTCAATCTCTTAGTACTTGCATTAAACACACTAGATTCTAGTATTTTCTAGAAACATTGAATTGCTTTTGAATTATTGCAGATAATTATTTTCACACGTTGAAGCTCTCGAAATCTGATGAAAGTGCTGATGAAAGTTTCTTTTTTTCTTAGCTTACAAGAAAATATTATAAAATATTGAAAGTTAATATTGAATTGGCTGTAATGCCAACGCACGCACAGCTGTTTCATCACCTCTTCTACTCGAACACGGTTATCGTGAAGACGAAGAGGAACTGACATTAACAACTCAAAGTGCAATATACTGAGTCAATATGGACGGACTAAACTACACGCATGCACTAAACTACAGACAATATTAGTGCATGTGCGAGTAGTAAAAAAATTTATTTTATATTAATATTTATTTCACTAATAATTATTATTAATTTTTATAAATATTTCTACATATAAATGAAATCTAACAACATACATATGTTTTTCTTTACAAGTTATAATCCATAAAATCGAATTCAATAAACCGAATTGAGTAATAAAACCGCAGTCTCTGTCAATGAAATCCAACAAAATTTAACTACTTATCAGTAGGTCGTCGTATTGCCGTCAAGTGATTGAATATCCAGTGCGGCAGACAGCGTGTAGTAGTCGAAGCGGCCAACAAATATTGGCATTCGCTTTTACCATGTTTATAAATTTGGCATGCTGCCCACAATAAGACGATCTCTGGGAATCACTAATATTTTTACTTCACTGTACTATAGTCTTGAAGATATCTTTAATGTCTTGTGTACATGTGGAGCTGGAAACTGCGAACTGGGCGTGGTATCTACAAAACTTCGTGATTCGCGAGGCCTTTTGTTCCTTCGAACTTTCGTATCCGGTTTGATTTAAATTTCATCTGTTTTAATACATATTTTTATTCATTACAAATTTCACCTATTTTTCGTGAAGCCCCTCGTTTTAAGTAATATAAAGGTTAAGGACAGAGTTTTAAAATGTATGTATGAGTCAATTGAACAGTGAAATGATTGTACATCACTCCTCTGTGGATGGTGGATGGTTCATCATCACTGTCACCGCCGTCGAGCCCATTGTTGTTGATTTTGTGAAAGTGGATTCTTTGTTGAGCTCCCAATACGTTTGGCCTGTTCGTGTTCCCACTCGGTTTCCTAGGAGTTGGATTGCAAATTTTACAAGCAAATCGCATATCGATTTTTGTAGTATTCATGTTTTTTCTGTTGTTGTCCTGCTTCATCTCTTTTGCTTTTTCGGTATACACTGCTAACATATGTGCTTACCATCGTGCTGTGAAGGGAGTATAGCGTAAAATGGGAGAATCGGAAGAGAGACTCTGCCAGCAGCCAGCTATGCTAACGAGGGTGGTTTTCAGTTTCCGTTTTTGTTTTATTTTTTTTGCACTTTCGTCTGCGCATGAAAAGCATTTGCTCGGGTGTATTTGCGGCACTCGTGTGCTCTTGCTCTTATTCGCCCCGTTATGTCTTTGTTCGCAGTAGTACTCTGGTCATTCATTAGTTTCACTCTTATTTGTGTATTCTTGTTCATGTAGATTTAAGATGACGATGGTTGCATATTTTTATAGGTTGGGATATTAAATTTGCTGAGATACCACTGAGATTTTGCTGAGATTAATATGAGCCAAGGACTGCGTGTTTGTTTTATAGGTCCTCTTCTTGATGTTAACTAAAGGTCAAAAAACATGTTAAGATCGGCAATCTTTGAAACCAAAGTAAATAATAATTGTTTTCTGGTTTTTATGGGATGGCCAAAAATGTATTACCAGAACTCTTTCCGTATTAATTAATTAGTAAACTCATAGGAAACCAAGTCAGCTCAAGTATTGTGAGTTTCTATACCATGATACCATAAAATTCGCACTGTTTAATAAATTCTCTAATTATATAAAGGAGTTAAACGTAAAAACTGCCAAAAAGCACGGAAACGGAAGCTGCCATTGAACAAACGTCCAACTACTATAATTAAATTGAAGGCGTACACAACTTCAACGTCGAAATATACGAGTATAAATCCACAAATGATGAAGTTCCGCAAAATGAAGAGGATAAAAAACATGAATGAATTAATGAAACCTTAAAACTCAGACGAAAATCACAAATGTACAGGCGAATAATTCTCTAAATGAGCGAGTGAATTGTAAGAACCGCGTGATACTATGAACCTTTGTTGATTCTGAATGCGAAGCAGCGACGAACCATCCGCTTGTCCGTCCGTCTTTCCGTCCAAGCGTTCATGTCATTCTGTCCAACAGTCAGACAAACCGAAGCGCTTCATTTGACTGGGATGTCAAGAGGAGGATATAAAATACGCATTTGCAGGCTCACTCGGTGCTTATTTGACAGCCAAACAGCGCAAGAGAAGGAGAACAAGTGTTGTACCAGGATCTGCATTATAATTTCACAAGTCAGACAGTTTGCACTTGACGAAAAGAAATACAGAAACGGCGAGAGAATAATTGAATTGATACTCGTGTGAATGGAAAGCAGTACGAGTCTTACTTCGAATTTTGACTCGAACATTGAAATTATTAGCCTGTAGTTTTGTGCGTTGCCTGACAACTGAACTTGGACGGGTTTATTTTCAAGAAGTTACGAGGCATTCTTCTTTGACTAATAATAATCATTGTTCACAAAAAATGAAACCTGTCTGTGACACTAATTGCCTGTATAAGACACAAATCTGAAAAAATGTTGAAAAATGGCAAAGAAATTTCATTAAACGTCAGCTATATTGCGATTCCATAGCTAGTTGGTCATTTGGCACAGAAGGTAGTTAGTACTTCATTGCAGTGGAGTAATTTACCGTTTCTAACATGAGTCAAAGATGCAAAAGTGAGAATTTCTGACACGAATATCGTGCCACACGGTTTCCATTTCCTTACTTTTTTATTTCCAATGCTTGTTGAATTATTGCTGAAAGCTTTAACCTAAAAATAAGAGATATAATGAAACGCAACAGACGCAGCAGCATCGACAGAATCGACACAAATGACAGAATCCAGTCCACAGAAACACATGCTGCACCCTGGCAAAGACTCATGAAGGGGCATTTGCGGTGTGCGTATGTGGCTGGTGACTTTCTGCATTAAAAGCAGCACGAACTCCGGAGTGCGTTTGGCGCATCCAGTCCATGTGCCCTCTCTGCGTTCGAAAATAAGTTTCAAGGACTGAAGAGTCATGCTCACCGAACACTTAGCGCCGTGCATGCATGAAGAACTCTTTATAGATCCTCACATTCTGCTGCACTGGATGGCTTTCCTGGAGTTTATATTTTCTGATTATTTTAGATCATGTGGTAGAGGGACAAGTATAAAAGAAACGCGTCACTAAAGCAAATGATTCATTTAGGTGTAGATTTATATTTTAACTTATTACCGACTGTGTTCATCCCAGATCTGGATTTTATCCTAATAATATTGTTCTTGCATTAGTGCAGCATGTTTTTCCTATTCGCTTCAACTAAAACATTACGTTTTACGTCGAACGTAAAGTGTTCTCCAGCATACGTTTGCTAGCTTAGCCGCTTTCTATTACATGACAATTAAGCTGTCGTCCTGCCTGCCTGCCATCTTGTGACGTGTGAAGTTGTTGGTTTTGCATTCTTGTATATAGATTGAATACACGTCGTCAACACTATTCGACGAAAGCACAGTTTGTAGTTGTAGATAAACATGCTCGGTGCTCTTGACAATTGAGTCTAGAGTAAATTGTATGTCTCGCTTCCACCTCCATTGAATAAATGCGATTAGATTCTTTGAAAGCAGCATTTGCACTTGCTTCAAGTGCAGCAGCTTGAATGCGACCGTAGACATGTACTACGAAATCGTTTATGTAGCCAAAAGAGACAACAGATATGCACATTGTAAATGGTTCCGGTCATAGCACCGCATATATTAGAAAGCTACAAGGATAAAATCTTTCAGAAAAGTCCTGAATGTGTCTTAAGCACACATTTCAATAACATTGCCACTCATCCTTGGGTGGGAGCGCTGTCGACAGTAGCCGATTCGGAGTTTTGCCCTTTGCTTGGTGCTTTTGTGGCTCAATGTAGCCAGCAATGTTCTAAGAAGTTCGTTGAGAGGATTAACTGGATAATTATTACGATTTCCTTGGTGAAGTGTTGGACAGGGTACAGCCATGTGGTGGCTAAATTTGTTGAAAGAAATTCTGGGAAGTGTAACTAAAGAGATGGCAGGAAAAATGAAGCCATAAACTGAAACCAAACTAAACCATGCCATCAGTCGTAGTAAGTACGATCAGTTTATTTGTAAGTCATCATTTGTGCTGTGTGCTTCATTGTAAGTTAAATTAACTTACTCAGATATAAGTTTAGCGTTATTGTGGAAAGAATCGAACAGTTTTAGTGAATTTCGTGAAATACGAGTACGCTTTCCTATAGTATTTATTTTATTTATAAGAGTTGCACTTTTATAGGTTAAGTATGAAATCTTTCAGCGTGGAAGAGTCGAATTTGACGTTCACTCCATCAAACACTATGTAGATACCTTTATTTTCTTGACCTAAATACATATGTAGCTCTCAGTTATCTATTTTCCGCTTATTTCAGACATTTAACTGCTTCACTTCATTCATAAATCCTCATCCAACAGATCGAGCAAAAGAATCAATGCTCCAATTCATGCTGATGATTTCAGTGCACAGCCATACGAACCCGTATACTAAATTACTCAAAACACATAATGACCACTGTACCCACTTGTATATGCGATGTTTTAAGCTAAGTTGCAGGTCTTTGGCCTTGTTTCTTTAGAATGAAATTGAAATCACATCTTCCAAGAATGTCGATGCAAACATAACAACCGTATCCGCGTATGACAACACAACTATAGTATGTACAAGTGTAGGTCCATTGTATTCATTCTGGACATACTAACATTTACAGCATACTTGTAGCTCGTCCGGTCAACGTTATTCGTATCTAGATTATGCTGGCTGATTAGCTGACTTGTCGACTGTCTACATGTTGGGTCGCCAGTGATGGCTAATGATGAGGGACGACAGTTAATCCGACGTGCGCGAAATTAAATGAAAAGAACGCCATACAATTTATAATTAGAAGTATAATAAAATACAACAGCTGTATATACGCCAATAGAGCTTCACCTCATATTACACCTTCCATTACAAAGCGGTACCCATTGCAGAATAAATAACTTGGATTCCTTTTCAAACTCGCTTTCATTTTCATAACTTCCATTCCTAGTCTTGGTATGAGTCATCATGTACATCATATACATACTTTATATCTATAGTCTTAAGACTTCTTCTTAAGCGCTTCTCTTCCTTCCCTCAAAATCCACCACTCAAAATGTCAATACAATTCAAACCATGTCTTCTTTCTATTTATTTCCGTTCACAGGTCCACGAAACAGAAATCCGCAACGTGATACGGGAAAATATCAAATTAATTTAGGTAAACAGATTTATATTTAACAAACATTTCATACATTTATACTTTATATACTAGTTTGGGTCCTTCTTTTGAGTTTTTAGGAGTTCAAATTGTGTGTGGCTTGTTTTGAGTTCGTTTTTTTCTTCTACTTATGAACTTCTTACATTGAAGGTGTCCGAAATACAATGTGTTGTCAATAATACGCTGAATCTGATGTTGTTGATGTTTAATATAACGTTAAGTCAAGTTAAGTTCCACGGGGAAATACATCTCTAGTTGCTTGACGTCGGGCTCAATGCATGATCAATTTATTAATTAAATTCCACATATGCATACTCGTTAAAAAATTAAAGCGTACACGTGATGAGTGATGATTCATACATACATACATACATACATACTTACGTATGTAAGCTCCGTTACGTTGTTCCGGTAATTTTTCCAATTTGAATTTAAAAAGCCTTTAAAGTAAATAAATCCCATAGCAGCGAATCCGATAAAGAAAAGTTGAATTACTTGGCTTGCTTAAATCTAGAATCTTTTCGGTTTTTGGGGATATGTTAAAATATGAATGTTGTTGGAGGGGGACTCACATCCGGTCGTTTCACGTTGTAATGACAGTAATTGGCGAAACTTAAGAAGCATTCGAATTTATCAGTACTGCGTGGATGGGAGAAAGCGAGAGATCACACGAGTGGATATCGTAATTAATTAAAACGTATACTCGTTGCTGAAACTTGAAAGACGTACTCGTGGTAGAACAATATTGAAAGCAATGAAAATGGATTTCCTATAGCAATACCATGAGCAATAATTCTCTATTAAAGTGAATTTCGAAACACCAAGTTGACCAAATTTATGAAGGTGACGTAAAATGTGCAATCTACATGCATAAATCGAAGTAAATTTGCAACAACAAAAGTCACAGAAAAGAGTGACTCGTTATCAGAGTTGCGTACTTTATTTTCGTTCTAAAATAGCTTGCTTTCTACAGCTTTGCCTCTGAATTCCTTTTCCTTCGTTCCTTTTCTACACGCCACTATGTAGATGTGTTATATACAAATGTATGTATGTAGCCACCGGATGCAGTAAAAACGGGTTTTTGTGTACTGCAAGTGGATTGTCTTCAACAAAGAACTCTTCTTTAAATTCCTCTTCCCGCGACTCCCCCTCCCCGCTTCCGCCTTTCATTGAGTCTGCTCTCTGCTTTCTAAATAAAATCTGATAAAAAATTGTATCTGAATAATTCATAATTTATGCTAAGAACATTCCAGTCATAGAATCTCTGAGAAGTACCTGTTTTCCTTCACCTATCAATACACGCCACACGTTCCCCTCCTCCAAATGAACTCCTTACTACTACTGTGCTTTTTCATCGGTTATGTCGTTTGTTTGTACCATGAGCTCCCATGGTATAACTCCTTCACTTTTATCCTAACGCAAGTCGAGAGAACATTCCCAGCACTTGACTTTTCAAATTGAGGTTTTTTAACCTCTTCAAATGTATCTGGTTCTTCTGGAACCGGAGTGAGCCGGATTCTTGTAATTTTGTTTTCGCCTATTTTTTTAGCACAAGTGAGGAACTGGCCACGAACCTCATAAAATTTTGAATGAGAAAAAGTGGGGGAAACAACAGATTGACGTACATATGTATGTGGATAGCAAGGTCGTTTTAATGCCATAATTTCCATCCGGAAAAGCAGTATGACTACATCATCTTTGTTGTTGTCTCCGATTTTTCACCTTGTAATCAGCTGCTGGTACACAGTTGGCATACATATATGTACATGCATGCATATACATACATATGTATATGTACTCTTTAAGGTTAGATAAAGTGGACAAACGGACTTAGCAATGTCAAATCCAGATGAAATCAATCCAAATAAATGTAACCATGGACAAATGGAACCAATTGAAATGTTAATTATAAAAACTAGTATTTGTAAAGTCGCCGTTGTAAAGAAATCCTTTGAATAAAGTAATAACTGCAGTGTTTCATATTTTAATATGTTACAGTTATATTAAAATATTATGCATTATTCTCAAACAAACCCATTCAACTTTCCTAAAGTTATATCCAGCACTACATTTAATCCAATCGCTACTATATGCGGCCTTCAATTCTTCAATTCAATAGTTAATCGGTAGAGGGAACACCACGCCAATTGAAGTGGAACCAAACAGGTCGTCCATTCGCTCACTGCGTGTTTCTTTGTGTGATGCCCATGAATGGAGTTGGCAAATAGAACGCATTTTTTCAATGAATTAAGACAACTGAAAAAGACTAGACTGACTGCTGCCTGATTGATTGATAAAAGTTCGGATTTCCAACAACAAAACAATATGTTTTGGTACGACTTTAGACGGATAATTAGCCTGTTCAGCCTGTTAAAAAGTCAAATATTTTGTATGAATCTATTTCAATCTATGAAAATATGAATCTAATTCACTATTAATTCTTATTATTGGATATAAACAATATTTCCTTGTTGTTTATTTTCGATAGAAGCGCTTTTACAATCTCGGCCCCTGCCACACATTCCACCCGGTACAGCGTTACTATCCGAAGGTGATCTCCACACCCAGAGTCAAGACGGAGTTTCGTTGCACACGCAGAGTCACAGTCAAGGACACAGTTCGAACACCTCCGGATTCGAATCTACACATCGCTGGACATCTAAAGAGAATCTCCTTGCACCGGGGCCGGAAGAGGACGATCCGCAATTGTTTGTAGCTCTCTATGATTTTCAAGCGGGTGGGGAAAACCAATTGAGTCTCAAAAAGGGCGAACAAGTGCGCATTCTTTCGTACAACAAGTCCGGTGAATGGTGTGAAGCCCATTCTGATTCTGGAAACGTCGGTTGGGTGCCATCGAATTACGTAACGCCATTGAATTCGCTGGAAAAGCACTCGTGGTACCACGGACCAATATCACGTAATGCCGCAGAGTACTTGCTAAGCTCGGGCATCAATGGCAGCTTTCTGGTGCGTGAAAGCGAGAGTTCGCCTGGACAGCGAAGCATTAGTTTACGGTAAGTTTACAGATTCCATTTATGCCCACAAATATCTACACATGCAATATATTTATTTATAGATATGAAGGTCGTGTTTATCATTATCGTATCTCAGAGGACCCCGACGGTAAAGTTTTTGTTACTGCCGAAGCCAAATTTAACACACTGGCAGAGCTGGTGCACCATCACAGTGTACCACACGAGGGACACGGATTGATTACGCCGCTGCTCTATCCTGCTCCAAAACAAAACAAACCCACGGTGTTTCCACTTAGCCCCGAGCCAGATGAGTGGGAAATTTGCCGAACCGACATCGTGATGAAACACAAATTGGGTGGCGGACAATACGGCGAGGTTTATGAGGCCATTTGGAAGCGTTACGGCAACACAGTGGCTGTGAAGACACTGAAAGAGGACACCATGGCGCTCAAAGATTTTCTCGAAGAGGCAGCCATTATGAAGGAGATGAAGCATCCCAACCTGGTGCAACTAATTGGTATGTAATTGAATTGAGAACTTCCGAGTTGAGTTGATTATGGTGGAGAAATATGCGACAAACTGAAAAGGACGATGGCAAAATGCTGAGGGAATAACTAAAATTATAAAATTGATTTGATAATTGTTATGCATCTTAGACGACTGTATATATGACTAAGCGTGATCAAATTTTATGGGAAGGGGAAAGAATTCCTTATGACCAAAGGTAAGACCAAAAAAAAACATAAATGCGGTCACCTTTTCTCTCAATAGAAGTCAGGAACCTTGACATTAACATTATTTAATAAACACTTTGCAATTAAGAAGAGACAAAAACTTGAGTTCAGAGCAGTTAACAGTAATTAATTCTGCTAGAGCACGAACGTTTATTTGAATAATTAACTGTTTCCCTTTTCTGTTGTTTCCCGTTTCAGGCGTTTGCACACGTGAGCCGCCCTTCTACATAATCACCGAATTTATGTCTCACGGCAACTTGCTTGATTTCCTGCGCTCTGCAGGACGCGAGACACTCGATGCCGTGGCGCTGCTCTACATGGCCACCCAAATAGCATCGGGAATGAGTTATCTGGAGTCGCGTAACTACATACACCGTGATTTAGCGGCACGCAACTGTTTGGTGGGTGACAATAAATTGGTGAAAGTGGCCGATTTCGGTTTGGCGCGTCTAATGCGTGATGACACCTACACGGCACATGCCGGCGCCAAGTTCCCTATCAAATGGACCGCCCCCGAGGGATTAGCTTACAATAAATTTAGCACAAAGTCGGACGTCTGGGCATTCGGAGTGCTGTTATGGGAGATCGCCACTTATGGTATGTCGCCGTACCCGGGCATTGATTTGACTGATGTGTTCCACAAGTTGGAAAAGGGTTACCGCATGGAACGCCCGCCAGGATGTCCGCCAGAAGTGTACGATCTCATGCGGCAATGTTGGCAATGGAACGCTGCGGATCGGCCAACGTTCAAGAGCATTCACCATGCTCTGGAGCACATGTTTCAGGTGGGTGATGTGGTTGATGATGATAGTGATGGTGATTATGGTGATGGTGATAATGATGTTGATGACTATGAGTATTATGGTGAAGAAGATGACGACAATGATGAGGAGGACGATGATAATGATGGCACTGAGCTTTGATTTGCACGTTTCGATAAAGATCATGACAGCACGGACCATAGCAATAACAATAGCCATAATAATTATTTATATATAGACCAAGCCATCCTACAAGCCACTCGGTCTAGGGTTGATGATGTTAAAAATGCAAATGTGAAAACTAAAAATAATAGACGACAACGTCTCATTTTATTCGCTCTGCAGGAATCATCCATAACCGAAGCGGTCGAGAAGCAATTGAATGCCACACAAAGTTTAACGCCGCAAATGGTTAAAAAGGTTACGATAATCGGAAACGGCGCAAGCAGCGGCACTAGCAGCTTGACACCAGGAAGTGCTGGTCACCACGAACAGCAAGCGAGCACTCCAATGTCAGGTATGAGTAAACTGAAATGAAATGGTTAGTGGAATGTACTGTGAACTAGATGTTTTTTCAATTGCAGAAACTGGCACCACTTCAACGAAGTTGAGCACCTTCTCCAGCCAAGGCAAAGGAAACGTACAGATGCGTCGCACCACCAACAAACAAGGCAAACAGGCACCAGCACCGCCAAAGCGCACCAGGTAGTTGAAATCTTGAAATTAAAATCTACTTTCTCTCTTCGTATCTACTTCTATATTCTGGACATGTTTGCCGTTTCAGTTTACTCTCCACCAGTCGGGATTCAACTTACCGTGATGATGACAGTCGCAATCTTCTAGTCGATGAACTTAATACCAACGGTAGTCACTTCTCTTCCATACAGATTAATAAACAACTAGATTCTGTACCTCAAACTTCCTTTAGCATAAAAAAGTCATCCTCTTGCAGTAGTTTTTTGATTGACATACTATTTCGAGGTATTTGTCATCGGAGTAAGATAATTATATCAAATTTGTTCATTTCCCTTATTTGTATTATACTAGATGTGGTTTTGCTTTTGTTTTTTTATTTTTATTTAAAACTTTTTAATTAACGCTTTACAAAAACCTTTTTCTGCTTTGATTAACGTTTGCCATCGAATTGTGTTATTTTTTATTTCGACAAAGATTTATGCTAAACTCTTTGTTTGCCTTTTAAGAAGTTTTGTTTTATTTTGTTTAAGTTTGAATGTCTTTTGGATCCTATCGCAATAAAAACTTTGGGCTGCAATGAAAAAGTCCACATGTTCTTCTGACAGATACTGACAAAATAGTCTCTCAATCTAATAATACTCCCCTAGATCGAAACGCATTTCATAAAAGTAAATTTTTAATAAATATTCAATCTAACAGGCCTCACACGTGACATCAACAATTTAACTCAACGATACGACTCGGAGAATGACAATGCTTTGGGAGATCTTGACACAGATGCAGCCGCAGACCTAATGGACCAAAATAACACCTGCGCTAGCACTGGCATCAATAAGATTCAGCACTCGCTGCATGGCAGCAGCCTCGGACAGCGATCTGCACCTACTCACAGCTCATTTAAACGTCCAACTCCAGTGATGGGCAATCGTGGCTTGGAGACACGTCAGAGCAAACGTGCGCAACAGCATCTAGTGCAGCAACACCAGAATAATGTGCTCTGCAGTGGTAATACCGTTATTTCATCCCATCCCATTACCGTCGGAGCTTTGGAGGTGATGAACGTCAAACGCGTTGTTAATCGTTACGGTACACTGCCCAAAGTCGCACGTATTGGAGCTTTCCTCGATAGTCTTGAGGATTCGAATGGTGCTGGGAACATGGTTGTTGCTACGACCGCGCCCAGCGTGCCAGCACTTGCAAATGTAGCTGCCACAAATGGACATGCGTCCCACCAATCTAGACAACAGCTGCCTACAGCTAGCACGGCAACTACTAACGGCAACAAGTCGCTTGGCTCAACTCAAGCACCACAGGTAATTCCGTCGCCGCTACCGCAACAAATGATACGCAGTAACTCCTCCAGTGGAGTCACCATGGCCAATAATGCATCTGCCAGTCTCAATAAATTGCAACGACACCGTACCACTGCGGATGGCGGTATGATGACCTTCAGCTCGTTTCGTGGTGCATCATCGAGCAATTCTCCGAAGCGCAACCAACAACCCGCTTTAGCAAACTTGGAATTCCCACCACCGCCTTTGGACTTACCGCCGCCTCCTGAGGAGTTTGAGATCGCTCCGCCGCCACCGCCACCACCTGCACCCATACCATCTCAACAACAAACAATAGTGCCGCCACCACCACCGCTGTTACCAAATAACATTACCAACGACGTCTCCAATACGGCACCCAGTGTGGAGGAAGCTAGCTCTCGATTTGGCGTTAGTTTGCGCAAACGAGAGCCCTCTACGGATTCGTCCAGCTCAATCGGCAGTCCACCTGAAGCGTCCACTGGCCAGCACCAGGAGCAGAACATGAAGGAGAAGCTAATGGCTGAGATAAAAGAGCGATCCAAGGAGAACACGGCTGCAAATGCGAACACACAAAATGGCAACAGCGCTAATGTGGACCCCGTATCATTATTGGTTACTGAACTGGCCGAAAGCATGAATTTGCCAAAGCTAAAAGCACTCAAATCGCCTAGCGATTTAAGCACGTTCAAAGCGCCGCAGTTGAAGAAGGTGGATCCGAAGAAGCTTACCACGGCCCAAATCCAAAAGACAGATAATCAAACAACAATCATTGACTTCAAAGCCCATCTGAGAAAGGTGAGCAACACAAGTGGCGGAGAGAAGGACAAAGACGCGCAACCTCAAAAGGAAGTCGGTCAGCAAAAGAAAGACGAAAAACCCAAATTTAACGCCGCAGTTAGTACTGTAAACCCCTTGCAAAAGACTGAAATTAAAATTGACTTTTCCTCAACAACAACAACAACGTCGACATCAACAGTTAGCAATAACAACAATTCGAGCAACAACAACAGCTCGAGCAACTCGCACAATACTGAAGGCTCCGGAGATGCTGCTAACGACGATGGCAAACGACGTAGCACAGGTAGTATAAGTAGTTTGAAAAAGCTCTGGGAGCAGCCTGGTGGTGCTGACTACGCCAGCACAGGTGCGCTCATCAATACAAGCAATACCCAACTATCCCCGAAGTTTGCTCTAAAGCCAACGGGCGTACCATCCACCTCTGCAACTTGTCAAAATCAGCACGTTCAAAGCAAGTATCCACCTCAACAGCACAGCAACGCATCGACACGCCCATCCCCAGCTGCACTTAACTCCATTTCGAATAAGCCACCACCAGTGGCTCCACCACCGCCGCCTCCCACCATCTCCTCACACCAATATAGCGCATCCTCCAGCACCAATCTAACCAGCTCTGCATCTACTCATCTTTTCGCAGATGCCGAACATGGGGCAAAAACCAACCCAGCATCTAATGCAACGACGACCAATAATGAACTCATGACACAGTCGCTCTTCGGCACAGCCGAGACTTCTTCCGCCACCGTTGCAACTGCAATAACGACCAGCAACAAACTGAATGCCATCAATGTGATCAACAACAAACCCGCCGTACCATTAAAGCCCACAAAGTTGTCCATATATGCAACGCCAATCGTACCAAAAATTGGTGCTGGAGCCGGCTCAGTTGTTGGCGCAAACGCTAACCTGCTAGAGTCCAGCTCGCCCAACAATTCCTCCGCCTCTGCGACAGCGGCAACAACGCAACAGATCTCACGCGAGGGCATATTAGAACTGGTCGGACTTCTTGAAGGCTCACTTAAGCATCCCGTAAACACAATCTCCGCCTCGCAATGGTTGCAGCTGAGCGATAAGCTGAACATACTGCAGAATTCCTGCGTCGTCTTTGCCGAGAACGAATCCATGCCGCCACATTCTAAATTCCATTTCCGAGAGCTCGTTACGCGCGTTGAGTCGCAATCGCAATCGTTGCGCACGGCGGGCAGCAAAAACGTGCAGGATAACGAGCGACTGGTGACGGAGGTGAGTCAGTCGTTAAAGCAGCTGACGAATGCCCTGCACAGGTAAATCGAGGCGGAGGTGGGTGGTGGGTGGCGGCAAAGACATATTGGTGGCACAAGGGTTTGGTTGGATGCGGAGGGAAATTTTGTTTACGAAAAAAAGAAAGCTCGCGCCGATAGATACTGTTCGTTATTGAAAAATATTTATAATTAAATAAGATTCTAGTCATGATAAATGCATACAAATTTCGAAACAGGAATGAAACAAAATTAACAACATTAAGCATCTCCAGAAAATACATTACGATGCCTCGCGTTTTTGCGTTGCTCTGTTTCATTTTGTATAGTATATTCATTTGTTTTATTTATGCTTAAAACATACAAAACAATTCATTTTACATGTTTTATTATTTTTGCTAAGATTTAATTTGAGCAAATTCAAGATCTAACTTTGATAGCATAACGTATCACATAGTATCATAATACTCGTATACTCTACAACTCGAAAAACACACTCCATACACACATCTAAATCAAAGCCGTAAACATGCATGCAAAAGACCAAGTTTTTAAATTTCGCTTTTAAATTATATAAGATTAATTATAAATAATAAAATGTTAGTGAACGAAACTACAAACGTTTTTGCATTTGTCTTGCGTTTGTCTGTGATATGCTTTGGAACACACACACACACACTCTCATATACACCACATGTGCATTTTTTAAATAGCTGTTTTATTGCTACATTTCTAAAAACATATTTCATTCTTAAAATATCTATTTATAAGTATTAGCTTCGTGCAAATATATTTGTACAATATTCTTTAATTTTGTCTCAACTCCTTTAGACTAACTCTTGGGACTAATCTCGGCTTGAGAAGAATTTCGTAGAGATGAAGCACTAAAGTTGCAAACAGAAAATAGAAAACGATACATTCTTACCATAATATGAGCTGAAGATAGCCAGTTCTCTTCCATTCCAAGGAAGGTAACTACTTCCGTTCTCATTTTATTGCATAAGAGTGGAGTTCACGATGATTACTTCACAGTCAGGCACACTTCATTCTTCAAAATTCGAAGTCTACTCATTAAGAAAGGTTAAATAGAAGATCAACATTAAATAGAAGAACAAGTGGTATTATTTTCGTTTTAATCTTTAATATTCTTAAAGCGCTTCATGTCAATATTTGTACAAGTGGCACGTGGTATTTAGTATATGTATTAAGTGTATATATGTGTGTGTGCGCATATACAATATATCCGCACAAAGCACTTCCAGATTCGAAGGATTTGTGTAGGGATTCGGAACTTCGTATGAAACAAACATCTCTTTAATTTGTAGCTCATTTTGTTCTAATACATTCTTAGAAAGTGTTATTGAAAAATATTATTTAAAAGCATATCAATGGGAAAAGATCAAAATATTTTATAAACTAGAAAACAGACAAAAATCATTGCGAGATTTAGAAATACCGATAAACTAAATTTGATGTCCTATAATAAACGAAGCATTAAATATGAATGTATGTATAAGTATTTAGAATTCTTAGATATACAACTGCATACTATACATTATATCCTTATATGTAGGTATATATTTTCTTAAAAGTTAAAGGCTTTTAACTCATTGCTGCTGCTGTTAAACACTTTCTTCTAAAATGAAACAAATCAAATTGTGTTGGGAAAGCACATAAAACAAAATAATCCTTGGTTTGTCCTTAAAATACACACAAGTAAAGCATTTCCATTATATTCAATTATTAACTGTTACTATAAATTTGACTTAAGCAAGTCGTGCTGAGTTTTTACACTCTGTTTCTGTCTTTGAGCATAGAAGCATATAAGAATATTACTGCATTTAAATACAGCAATAATTAGACGATAAATCCTAAAATACATATTAACACAATGAACGTCATGTTTTAAAGTGATGCTAGTTTTTTCGAAAGTTGTTTGTAACTACATATTTCAAATATTCCAAATGCAAAAATTTCCAAAGATATTTATTAATATGTATACAACAACTAAAGCTACTAATTAACGTTTTTCCCCATTGTATTGGATGCAATACAAATACAAGTATATTTGTAATTTAGTCATAAGCAAAGTCGTGTCGAGAACAACGCAAATTAAGGAAAGCTTTATCTTCGAAAGCAGTAAGTTTATTGCCAAAAATTGTCTTAAATGAAAAAGATAAAAACATAGATTCTGTGGAGGAATACTTTTCCGAGTTTAGAGTTTTTACTGCACTGATTTCTTTAATAAATTTAATACCGTATTCCTTAAAAGTTAGTTTCATTAGCATATAGGGCAGGCTTCAGTGATAAGATGGTATATTAAAATTGTAAATTTAAGCTTAAATATTTTATCATCTTAGAGTAATATAAATTGAAAAATAAATATGTAATCAAGTTTAACACCATCAACATATGTATTGAATCATTTGCAGTTTTGCAGCTGTAAACTTTGCTACTCAAAACAAATCGGAAAAAGAACAACGCATTAAATAAACAACGCATTTTTAAAAAAAACAAAAGAAACACTTGCGTAACTAATATAAGAAATGGTAAACATACTCTACTCGTTTTGATGTACATGTGTACGTGTGTGTATTACAAGAAAGTTGATGGAAGGATTGGAGTGGTGGGGAGCGTAACAGTTTTCAAAATAAGGCAGGTCTGGAAGAAAGTAACTTAAGACGGCTTAATATGTAACATCACAGAAATACAAAATCACTTGATATTCTATTTTAATATATCTTATAATGTAATTAATTAAAACTGATACAAATATTTATTCCATATACATATATCTACACGTAGTATGTATAACTTTACTTACGCAAAATATAACGTATTATTATCTCAATTCTTTGAATATAAACAACTGTTGCATTCGCTGCAATAAAATTATATGAAACAATGAACCATGATATAAAATACAATATAAATTTGAAGTCTACATATTCTAAACACAGAAACATCAATAATAATTTTGTCATACCAAATAATATTCAAAACCAAGCGATTGTTTCAATGGGAGGATCGCGTTAAGCTGCCTTTCAAGCAAATTATGTGGGAGAGGTTTTGGAAAAAAACCTTGTAACTAAACATGCGGAATACTATTTAAGAGATTGCCACTAGTATTAGTTAGCTACCAGTATATTTAAAGTGAGTCAAAGGTGTAAAATGAGTAACTATTTCATTAATCTGAAATTAGGTTTCGCTGAGTTTTACGATTCATTATTTTATACACATGTTTATGCCGTACATCGTTTTGACCTGATAAGTGAAGGAGTTCTTGGGTGTGGTTTGTTTATCAAAAGATTCGGAACATTGTTTCTACATAGAAACAACATTTCCTATACTATTATTTTAGGATTAATTTCATTCTATTTTTTTTTTTATTCCATTCTTTTGGGTTCCAATTTCATCGAATTTTTTATTTAATGTATGAAATGCAGTGGTGATTTCTCATGACTTCTCGAATAAGACAATGGGTGCAAATGAAGAATCAAAGTTCTTCTAAACATTTATATGTTTATAATAGGTTTACTATTTCAAGTAAACAATGCTATCAGCTAAACCCGCAATATTCTGTTCTTCCGTTTTGTAGTAATCAGTTTTTTTAAGTAAGGAAGTTGCCAACATCAATTCTCAGTATAAAACAAAATAATGGTTTTTGTGAAGCAATATACTCACGACCCGTAGTCATGACCACTCAGTTGAGTACTGTGAATGAAGAGTTATTGTTCCCTTTTTCTTTTTGCGCAATTAGAGGTGACACGACTACTCCTTTTGGGACTGAAAAGTGTTTTCGAGACCCTTGAAGTACTTATTATAGTAGTAAAACTCCACAAGTAAAACTTCACAAACAGCTAAATTTGGGACGAGAGCACCAAGAATGAAGAGAAAAATTTACGTTCGGCGGTCAGCTGAAGAAAAGATGCTTCATAGCTGTGTAGTTTCAACAGTGAAGTATAGCGGTGGTTCGTTAATGGTCTGGGGATCTTTCTCTTTCGCCGGCGTTGGAGATTTTATCCGTATCAATGGAACCATGAATAAGGAGACGTACAAACAAATTTTATAAGAGCTCACTATACCATTGGGATTGCGGTTAAATGGACCTGGATTCATCTTGATGCAAAATAATGAATCCAAACATTCCTCTAAGCTCTGTCGAGGATATCTGGAAGAAGAAGAACGAAAAAGTACCTTAAGAAATATGCAATGGTCCAGTCACCTGACCTTAACTAAGATCTTCTTTGGGATCAACTCGACAGGGAGGTTCGAAAAAAATGTCCGACATCTAAAGAAAAACTTTGGGAGATTGTGCAAGAGGCCTGGAGATCCACACCACTCGAAAATATTCAAAACCTAATCGAAAGGATGCCTCGATCAGCGTTGAAAGTTGACGGTAGCCGGTACAAAACTCTTACAAATTTTTTAGACAAGCCTAAAAAACCTATTTATTTGAGAAAATAAGTCAACATAAAACACATTTCTTTTAAAGATATTTTGATATGGTAATACCTTCCATTGTTAGAAGAATTCCGCAGATCTTTCAATTTTTCTTAGCCAAATGTCAAAAAACGACACGACAAGTTGTCAAGCCAGGAGACAAAAAAAGAAGATATTTTTTTCAGGCAACTGAACTACACCCAACGACGAAGTTATAAAAGAAAAATAGTGCTAAGGGAAAGCAACGATAGGAGAGGAAAATTGAAATTCGCATTAACAATATTTCACTTCAACTCAATCATACAATTATTCGAACGGTGAGCTCCGCGCAATCAAGATGCCTCTCTTTGGAAAATCACAGAAGACCCCGGCCGAGTTGGTGAAGTCACTGAAGGAGGCGATTAATTCGCTGGAGAATGGTGAAAAGAAACTGGAAAAGGCCCAGGAGGATGTCAGCAAGAATTTGGTTTCTATAAAGAACATGCTGTACGGCACGTCCGACTCTGAGCCGCCAGCTGACTATGTAGTGGCGCAATTGTCGCAGGAACTGTACAACAGCAATCTGCTCCTACTTCTCATTCAGAACCTGAACCGCATAGATTTCGAGGGCAAGAAGCACGTTGCGCTCATTTTCAACAATGTGCTTCGACGTCAGATCGGTACACGGTCGCCAACAGTGGAATACATCTGCACGAAGCCAGAAATACTGTTTACGTTGATGGCCGGCTACGAGGACGCCCACCCAGAGATTGCACTCAACTCGGGCACGATGCTGCGAGAATGTGCGCGTTATGAAGCGCTGGCCAAAATCATGATTCATTCAGATGAGTTCTTTAAGTTTTTCCGCTACGTGGAAGTGTCTACGTTTGATATCGCTTCCGATGCCTTCTCCACATTTAAGGAGTTGTTGACGCGTCATAAGCTACTAAGTGCTGAGTTTCTTGAAGCAAACTACGACAAATTCTTCGCGCAACACTATCAGCGGCTGCTCAACTCCGAGAACTATGTAACTCGACGCCAGAGCCTAAAGCTGCTCGGAGAACTGCTGCTGGATCGGCACAATTTCACAGTAATGACTAAGTACATATCGGAACCGGACAATTTGAAGCTTATGATGAATATGCTGAAAGAAAAGTCACGCAATATACAGTTCGAAGCGTTCCACGTATTCAAGGTTTTTGTGGCCAATCCCAACAAACCGAAACCTATACTGGACATCCTGCTGAGGAATCAATCGAAGCTAGTGGATTTCCTGACAAACTTTCATACAGATCGTTCCGAGGATGAGCAGTTCAATGATGAGAAGGCGTATTTAATTAAGCAGATAAAGGAGCTGAGGCCGCTGCCAGAAGCTTAGTGGTGAAGCAGTTTCGCACACAACTCCTAAATCAACACACATACACACACAGAGAGACACCAACAAACTAAACAACACTGCAACAATAACGAGTTATATAATACAAAGTAAAACTAAATAAAAATAACTGCAACTCCTCTGCTGCTTCCCATCTTCCTGCTGCTGCGGACGTTGATGACTATGGTACAGTTGGCAAAGTGCAAGCATAATTCGAACGATTAGCTGAGCGATTCTTGGTGAAGATTACAATAATTATAAATATGTCTATGCGCCCTGCATACACACACTAATTGTAATTAATTCAATAATATTAATTATATTATTATATTATAACATTATATAAATAATTATTTATATATTATTATGCCTAAAATAAAAGAGAAGATAAAAGCACAGTAATTAACGAACACTACTGTTTGGCAGCATATTGTAATGATTAACTACTAAAAAAAGATATCTTGCCAGATTAAATATGGGTTTCTTCCAAAAGGATTAATGAGAATTAGCAGCATATAATGTCTATTAAAAATAAAAGCTGGTTTTTGTTGAAGTAACCGTTGATAATCCATTGCAGAAGGGAAAGCATAGAGTAAAGAATTGATTTAAAATATGAAAGCGAAGAAATAGAAATGCATAGTTTTCGAAGAGAAGATTTCGAGAAGTATCGTAAAATTTAAAAAAAGGAAATCACTGTGCAATATACCAAATATATTTACAAGAATGAGAACTGTCCTTGTGACAAGAGTCTGGAGTGACAGTGAGGGTGACTTTCTCATTTTAGAAATAGGAGTGTAATTTTTACAATTAATGTGATCAAGAAAAAGGGAACAAGTAAAGAGTTAAGAGCGGGAGAGAAGGAATCAAGAGAGAGTTTATTTGGCTCATCGATAATAAAAGCAAGAGGCTCGTTAGCAAGTGTTTCGTTGATTTTTGAAAGGGGAAGAGAGCAGTTGTTGTACTCATGAAACAGTATGTTTTATACGCTATTTTAGCAGTTGGGGTCGGTAAAGTTAGACGCAACTGCGGGAACAGCAGTAGTGTGGGATGACTTTGCTACGGTTTTGAAGGGGGTTTGCCAGAAACTGATTTGAGTAAGTTCGCCTACATTCATTCTATTCGACTTAATTTACCAGCTAAAAATAATTTCGTACATATTATATACGATTAAACTCGTAAGTCGGAAGGGGAAAGAATTTGGTTGGGGGAAAATCTTCGTTTTCTTACAGCAATTTTAATCGATTCACCAATTTTAAAACCGAGTTTGACTTCGCTCTTCGTTTTGTGAAAGGAAAAACCCCGGGTATGGACAGGATTTCCTATCCCATCATTAAAAACTGCCCGGGTTTAATTAAGAAGTGTGTTCGTAATTTGTTCAACAACTGTGGGCCAATTTCACTTTTGCCCTGGTTGGGTGAAATCCTAGAGAAGGATTCTATTTGTCCAATAGAAAGCACGTCTCACTGTTGTCGAATAATTTTCAGAACGCTTTCGATATACACATCGTTTTACGAAAACTTGGAAAATGGAATTTCGATCATGCATTTTTAACGTTGTCAAAAGTTTCTCATCCAAAAAAAAGTGCCAAGGGTTGGTTAATAGCAGTTTATCTGAAATAAAACCTCTCGACAATATTACTCCTCAAGGTTCATCGTTGTCGGTGATTTTATTTATTTAACAACTCTAACTGCCTTCAAATTCAATTCTAACCAAATACCTGAAAAATTCTTTATCGCGGAAGCCAAAACAAAAAAGCTTTCTAAAAGCCCTGCGCTTATCCTGCGACAATTGGGAACACTAGCCACCAAGTTAGAAAAAGTACCAATTATATAGTAGTAGATTTTAGTGCCAGGATTTAATGAAATTTGACAAATAAATAGTCCTTCACTAATTATTTAGTAATTGTAAATAGTGCCTAAAAGTTCCTTATACAAATGAAATTAAGCTTCAGTTTTTATCTTTCTTTATTTCAATTCAAATGAATTTCTATTTCTATTCTGACCTTTAATCTTCCCTTAGTGCAAACGCTTTCTCCTCGATGCCGTTCTTGTTAATTATGTTAATCAGCACGACATCGCCAGTGCAGATACCACTTTCAGCAGCTGTTGTGAATGTATCAGTAACAATGCAAACAGCACGCTCCTGATCCACCTTTGGACCCAGACCATCATTTTTAACACCAACTAGGTTGTCTAGAACAGGCTGCAGTACAGCTTCTGAAGTACCACCAGAAGCACAAGCAACGCTTTCGCAATGCCCGATGGCATCACAGGAGTAAACGACTCCTTTTCCCTGTTCATCCAAGCCGGCAAGCACGTTGGACACGTAGTACGGGAACAAGCGCGTATTGTACCTAAGAGTGGACAGTATTTGCGCCGCCGATTCTGTGGAAGTGGTTTCATGGCGACCAAGTTCGTACATCGTCATATGAGCGTGAATTATACTGGTCAAGGAAAGTATGTCGCACCAGCAACCAGCCGAACCAAGAACTGTCTTTGACGACAGTTTGAATAGCTTCTTTTGAGCGTGCGTATGAATCGTGTCTCCACTACTGAGACGTGTGTCAGTAGCAATGACAACGTAGTCATCGCCAGCAATGGCCACAATTGTTCTGCGGATTGAATTGTACAGCGATTTATTATAAAGTTGCAGGTCTAAAAATCTAACCTCAACTTACCCTCCATTAGGTGCATCCTCAGAAAATTCATGAACCCACTCAGTGGGTATTTCCAAATCGGAAAGGAACTGATCGTTGCCTGCCATTTTAGGGATTAATTATTATTTTTATTCAAGTATTTTTTACAGGTATCAATTACAATTTTAAACAAATTAGAGACAATTGTGAAAAATAGGTTTCACTATCTAGGCACATGGAATTCCAAGAATGGCGCAATTTATGCATGCGCTGCCAACCGAGAAGATATATTGAATCCTACCTTTATAGCAGCTGCACACTTTTCAGAATTTGAATTCGTATTTACGTAGTAAACTCCTTTTATTAATGCTACCGTTGTCTCAAAATTTAATTCCAAAAACGCAAATTGGACAAAAGTTACCGTGTGGAACTGTCTTCAAATTTGGTATTTTTATCGTAGTTGATGTTTTGGCGCTGATTATAATAACAACAAAGTTGCTTTATGTTAAAGCTTACTCTAGGAGATTAAGCCTATTGTAGTTCGATGTTTCCGGGCTTGTATCTGCTTAAATATAAAAGATATCACAATGCTATATGTATGGTAATATAGGCTTTTGTAAGTGTCTTTTCATTTTGAGAAAAACAAAAATAAAGATTTTTGGTACCTTTTTCTTCCATTCAATAATTTTCTTTTAAGCAAAATCTGGAAATAATCCAAATAATTATCCTAAGATTAGGAAAGTATAGATCCTTAGCCTTCCGCAAATAGTTTTCTTTTGAATAGAAGAGCAGGATTTCAGAAGAAAACGCATTTTTAAAATCACAGTCACGTCTGTTTCGCTTTTCTCAATTCTATTACTGCTTTTTGTGATTTTTTGTACGGTTTAATTTTGCATTATGTTAATGGCAGAATTTTCAAATAATGGCGGCGCGATTTTTCATAACAATTTGTCACTTTTAGGATGAGTTGAGTGCTAGGGTTGTATTCATGGAAAACGTTAGAGTATTATAATTCACAATAGTACTTTGAATATGTGTGATTTTCAAAATGCATTTGCTGCTAAAATCCTGTTCTAATCCTGACAAATAAAATATGTGTAGAAAGCCTAAAGGCTCTAGTTTCTTTATACTAAAGTAATTATGTGGCGTAATTATACATTTGAATAAGAAAAAAAAATGTTTATTTCCTTTTGTCTCGAAAATTATAGAATTTCCGATAACATTTTTTTTTGTTTTTGTGTCTTCGGAATTAGCGTTAAGTGAAAATTTGGCTTTGACGTTCAAAAGAAGGGCGAAAATTGCTTTCATAAAATAATAACGAACATATAATAACATAATAATAAAATAATATAATTATTTATATAACTATAATTGTTTTTATTTTCAATAATTTTTCAATAAAAACTTAATTCCCGTAAATGAAAGACACTTAAAAAAGCCTATATAACCGTAACTATATCATTGTGATATCTTTTATAGTTAAGCAGATACAAGCCCGGAAACATCAATATTCAAGAGGCTAAAATTTCAAGAGTAGGCGTGGCCATTAAGAAATTTGGTTGTTGTTGTAATCAGCGCCAAAACAACAACAAAATTGAAGAGAGTTGGTAAAGGTAAATCTGTTCAAATTCGCCATTTTAAAATTAAAATTCGAGTCTAAACGTCGCATTAATAAAAGGAATTTAGTACCTAAATACGAATTAAAATTCGAGCCTGAACGGTGTCCAGCTGAAATAAAGGTAGGATTTAATATATCTTCTCGGTTGGCAGCGCATGCATAAATTGCGCCATACTTCAAATCTCCATTTGTACCTACGTAGTGAAACAACTTTTTCCCATTTGTTCGAATTTCGGTAAAATTCGTTAGGATAAATTAATAATAAATAATAAAAAGGCAGGCCCCGAGTATGAAGTACCTGGTGGCTTTTCCGGCACCATGGCTTTTCTCCGTACGAGCTGAATGGAGGGTAAGTTGAGGTTAAGGTTGCAGACCTGCAACTGTATATTAAATCGCTGTTCAATTCAATCCGCAGGACCATTGTGGCTATTGCTGGCGATGACTACGTTGTTATTGCAGCTGACACACGTCTCAGTAGTGGGTACTCTATTCTTTCTCGCAATCAAAGTAAACTTTTCAAACTGTCGTCAAAGATAGTTCTTGGTTCTGCTGGTTGCTGGTGCGACACACTTGCCTTGACCAGTCTAGTTCGCGTTCTGATCGTCAATTACGAACTGGACCGAATAAAACCATTTCCACGGAATCGCCGGCGAATATGCTCTCCATTGTTATGTACAGCAAGCGTTTGTTCCCGTACTACGTGTCGAATGTGCTTGCCGGGCTGGATAAACACGGAAGAGGAGTCGTTTACTCCTATGATGCCATCGGGCATTGCGAACGCGGTACGTATGCAGCTGCTGGTACTTCAGGAGCTCTATTGCAGCCTGTTCTAGACAACCTAGTTGGTGTTAAAAATGATGGTCTGGTGCCAAAAGTAAACCAAGAGCGCGCTGTTCGTATTGCTACTGATGCATTCATATCAGCTGCAGAGCGCGACATATTCACAGGCGATTCCGTACTAATTAACATCATTACGAAGAACGGAATCGTGGAGAAAACGGTGTTCCTAAAAACGATTAAAAGTCAGTAAAAAATTAATAGTAATACTCCCATAGAAATTGATTTGAATTGAAATAAAAAAATGAAAAACGGAAGCTTAATTTCATTTGTGTAAGGAATTTTTAGGCTCTTTTTACAACTACTAAATAATTAGCGAATGACTATTTGTTTGTCAAATTTGATTAAATCCTGGCACTAAAATCTATTACTATATAATTGGTACATTATTATAACTAGTTTTTTTTTTTGGTCTGGCTTCCGCGATACAAAATTTTGCAGGTATTTGGTTAGAATTGAATTTGAAGCCAGAAGTAATAAGTTGAAAGTTGCATCCGAAAATCTATGCAATAGTGACGGTACCCAAGTTCACGCTAGAATGTTCTTCGTAGAAGTTGTTCAAAAGCTCAAAGACTTCTGTAGGAATTTAGAAGAAATCGCAGTTTAAATGTCGCAATCACGTAAATATGTAAGCACTTTTTCGCATCTTGCTGTAAAAATAAAATAATTATAATTAAAAGTGGTTTTATTTAAGTGAAATTGGTACTTTTTTATAAATGTATGGTAATAAAAGAGTGTTAAAAATTTAGATTTTATGTAACTTTTGTGCTTCCAAAAGTTAGCGTCGCAGGCTAAAAGTTTTCAAGAAAAATCGCACGATTTATTGGAATAATTATATATCTTAATTATGCCATTTATTTAGGCAAAAATGAATGAATTGGAAGAAAGTACTAAAAATTTTAAAGATTTCCGAGATTCCGACTTTTCTATTATATATTAACTGTATCCTCAATAATCTGGTTTAGCAATCTCTGCTTAGCAACTACTTCGTACTACACCCATAAACGTCTTCATCCTACTCTCAGCGGAATTTAATCTATATACTTATTAGGTAACATCACTCCTTTCACATTTATTCTCCGAAAAGCTATCAGTTATATTCGCTAATTGTAACCCTACTGAACTTTTGATTAACATGTCTTAAACTACTTTCTTAAAGACTCCAAACTATTGAATTTTATTTAGCTTTCTACTTTTATACCATATTCTCATGTTAACTTATACCACATCATGGTATGTTATGTTCCACTAGCAAGTACTTCCAACCTTTTTGTACCAATTTACTGCTTCATTCGTTTACCAAATATTTAATAGTTATAAATAGGATCCATAAATTCCTTGTACAGATAAAAAAACTCAATTGTTTATATTCTGTATATCCTTTATTTCAATTTAAATCCATTTCTGTAGTATTTTCTACAAGATGCCACCAACCGAAGTATATCGAAAAAATAACAAAACAATACATCCGGCCAACGAAGATAATTCGAGGCTTTTAATCTTTCCTTAGAGCAACTCTTTTCTCTTCGATACCGTTCTTGGTAATTATGTTAATCAACACATAATCGCCAGTGTAGATATCGCGTTCAGCAGCTGATATGAAAGTATCAGTAGCAATGGACACTGCCCGTTCCTTCTCTATCTTTGGCAACACCCCATCATCCAGCTTCATATTTTTGAAACCTACTTGGTTATCCAGCACAGGTTGCAGTAAAGATCCTGAAGAGCCCCCAGCTGTGTATGTAGTGCGTTCACAATGACCGATGGGATCATACGAGTAAACTACTCCTTTTCCCTGTTTATCCAAACCAGCAAGCACGTTCGACACGTAGTACGGGAAGAAGCGCTTACTGTACATAAGAATAGAAAGCATTTGCGCCGTTGCATCCGTGGACATGGTCTTCATATGTGTGTGTTCGTACATCTGCATGCGAGCGCGAACTAGACTGGTCAATGCAAGTGTGTCGCACCAGCAGCCACTAGAACCAAGAACTGTCTTTGATGACAGTTTGAAAAGTTTACTTTGATTGCGAGAATGAATAGAGTATCCACTACTGAGACGTGTGTCAGCAGCAATAACAACGTAGTCATCGCCAGCAATTGCCACAATGCTCCTGCAAATTAAATTAAACTTCCAAATGAATATTTAGTTGCAGATTTATAACCTTAACCTCAACTTACCCTCCATTCGATTCGTACGGCGAAAATTCATGGTGTTGTACACCGGGTACTTTATAATCGGGGAACTGCTCAATGGTTACCATTTTCTCGCTTGTATTATTATTCAACGCAGTATCCTAATGAATTTTACTGAAACAATTTTAATTAGCGAGAAATTAGCGTCACTGCAGAGATGACAAACAATTTCAGGTTTGGTGCACTTTATACTAGGTACATGTGTTGCCAATCGAATAGCATTGCCAGGAAAAAATATACTATCTCCGACCATCAATTCTTTTAATTATATATTTGGAACAGATAAAAGAGATGACATTCTCCCCAATTTTGTGATTTTTGATGCTGTTAGGGCCGTTGTTCCCCCCGCCTGTATCTCCTGAACTAGAAAGTATATTACCAGAACTATTAAGTACCAGATAGGCCGTGGTTATGCTATCGAGTTTTGCATGGCAAGTAGGACTTTTTGTTTTTGTTGTTTTGTGTGTTTACGAGAATTAAGAGAGAATTGTTTACACACAAAACAACAAAAAAAAGTCCTACTTGCCAAGCAAAACTCGATAGCATAACCACGGCCTATCTGGGTTATATGGAAATTTTAGGATTTCCTTCTTTTTTGAACGTAGCCAACCTTATGAATTCCGAAAAACGTCAAAAAATAAAATTGAAGGACAATTTCGTGTGGAGACATGTATAGTTCATTAAAAAGACCCGATTAAGATTACTCTACGTATGAAAGATTAAGCAATGAAGTTGGGCGCGATTTCGATTTTAGCGAAACGTCGTTCTATTAATCAACTGGATCTTCAGTTCCATCTACCGGGGAAGCTGGAACACTCTGTGTATCGTGTGTCATTTTAGTCATTAAATATTAAACAGAGCTCTATAATGTACGGTTATATTTCCGTGCGTTTCTTCATTTGTTTTATTTTTTTTTAAGAATGTTAGACCTTTCTAGGAGAGATAATTATCAGAGATTAATCAGAGATAATTTAGAGTTATCTCTGATAATTATCTCTGCTTTATAGGCTGAAATATTATGTCTAATATGCACATTTTTATTGCTTTTTTCAGAGTTTTATTAATTTTTATTACGTTTGTGCCTTTTTTAACTTCAGTAGTATTATTTATTTATTGAAATCTAAAATTATAATAATAAAAATTTTTACAGCACTAACATCTAGGCTATCGACTTTTAACTTCAATTTCGTATTAACAATAGGTTTTCTTCCGAATCACACAATTATTATTATTATGTTCTTGGCCGCTACAACAAAACTAGTTTCCCAAAATTTGTTTGCAAAAATGAGAGAAACATAAAACAAAATGAAAAAAAAAACATTTCAGTACAACTAAAGCACATGGGTTTTTTCGTTTTGAGCTTAAAGACATACGATTACATATTTTTATATGTGTAATCAACACAATTACGGCTCATATAATCTCAAAAAGAATTAATGTCAGCACTGATAAATTTTTCATTTATAAGTATTAGAATTGGATAGAATAGAATGAGAGAAACCGAAAACAGATTACGTTCGAGTTTAACTCATAATCTAGGAGAACATTCATTTTTGTAAGCGTAATCAACACGATTAGGGCCGTTAATCTCTAAACGGTTTTAATCCCGAGTTAATCTGGCGGTAAAGACCTGCTATAACGAACTAATCCTAAACTAATCTCTCGCCACAGTCAATTCAATTGGAATTTACTAACGAAATACAATTCAGTAAAAAATTTAAAAAATAATTGAATATAAATAATTATGGGTACTTGAAAATATACTTAAAATCACAAATATACACGTAACTTTAGATTGCTCAACGTTTTTAATGTTTATAAATCTAAAGATAATAACCTAAACAACACTTAATGTTGTCTTCTTTGGTTGTTGGCCTTCAATACGTTCTCGCACAAGCGTCCCGCGATTCTGTTGCACCAGCTGCTTAACGTTAAAGAACCAGTCTCCTAAACGCCATGTCCATTCAATTAAATATGTTGCGAAAATAAAATTAATTCGACTAACCAATTTTTGTATGATGCAGACAGTCCGTGAACGCCCGACAACCTTCCATGCTGCTGAGTACACCGAAAACGGATAAATCGGCAATATTAGGCGTTTCACCACCCATGAACTTAGTTTTACGCTTGTCCAGCTCACGTGTCCACCTATTAAGTGCATCGTACATGTGTGAGCGCACATCATCTGACAGATTGTGCCGCTTCTTCAGCATCTTCGAAATCACCCACATAGCTGTGGCGCCTGCGTATACCATCAGATTGCGCTCCCATTGGGGAAAGTGCACTTCCCATTCACCGGCATCGGAAAACCATTTGAAGGTTTCGAAGGCTTCATCAAGGGTTTGGTAGCAATTGGGAGATATTAAATGCACAAGATGATTGTCAGCCCAAGTGCGCCACTTCCGTTCGTTTCTACAAAATTAAATTAAAATGAAATGTATAAATCGAATGAATGTTAGACAACCAACTCTTGCATTTCCAGAGTCAGGTCTTTCGGAGTGTGATCCTGATACATGGGAAAGTATTTGTTCATGATGTCGTATTTCTTCTTGCCGCGATCATCGAAATACGATATCATCGGATAGAACTGCGCCAATTCGCCGACATCAACGTCTTTGTCATTAAGACAGGATGCTATTAAAGAAATGATTGCACTAGAATCACTCATTTGCACATAGCGGCCATCTTGCTGTCGCACCAAAACCGTGGGCACCTTTTTCATTGAGGACCACTTTATGTCCTGACGCAACACGGCGTCCACTTCGACCACGCTGTAGGATATTCCCATGTAATCCAAGAAGGCGCGCACCTTACAACAGAAAGGACATGTCTGGAACTGGAAAAGCACCAGTTCAAGACCTGATTGGTCGTGCGAATTCACAAAGCGCTTCGTTATTTTAACATCTGGTAGCTGTTGAATGATCTTTGGTGTGATGCGTTCGTGTTCCATATGTGTACCCTTTTCCTTCCAGTTACTGTACAATGAATACACTGTACCCGAAGCTGCACCTACTGCAGAGCCGATTAATGCCAGTTTAAAGGTAGAGCCATTTTTGGGCCCAGATTTTGCGCCGATGGGGGTGGTATTCGTGGACGAGGAAAACTGAATACGATGATTGCTTACTTCACAACGCTTTAGAGGAGCTCTCAGTATCTGCTGCCTGCAATTTTGTCGTGTTGTGAGTAATTGACGGCTGAAAGTAGTTCCAATTCGGTACGCAGACATGACGACTAGTTTTGTTGTTTATTATTTTTTCCTAATTCAGGTTTATTAAAATTATTCTGTCTTAAGAGATGTTCAGTCAATCAATTGCAAATCGAGACTCGAACATAACAGCTGTTTCAAATACCATTTCGATTGGCTGTCAAATGTAAGATTTTGCAAATCCGAATAAAAAGAGGTTGAAAACAAAATTTGATTGGAATTGTTAGGAGGAAAGTTAATTGCGGGGGGCGATAAAGTAACTATCGCAAAAGTTAATCTCAAGCGACGGGATTCTTAGATTCTTTCATCATTTTAGAGAATTGCAATTTAATTAAATCCTTGTACGCCTGTTTTGATTGTTGGTAAACAAATTTTTCGAAAAAAGTGAACCAGGTTGGTTAGTTATCGATCGGATATATAATTAAGTACCATGGACGCAGAACCGACTGCAGCTAATTTGGATAAATATGGAGAGGATGACATTTTTAGCACACTGCTGCGATACGGACTCTTTATTGGAGCGATCTTCCAGTTGATTTGTATTGGATCATCGATTTTGCTGCCGGCAAACAACGACAGCGGTAACTCGGTTGATGGAGAGGTGAGTGGTTTTCACAGCACATTTGCTTTTGTGCTTAGTCTAATGTCGATATCCTATAGGATCCGAAACCCGGAATTGATGGAGTGGCAAATGCAAGACGCCAACACAAGCTCCGAAAACTAGAAAAAAAGAAACGACGCTAGTGTAAGCAAAATTGAAGATATATTTAACTCGTATCCGGGGCGTAAAATTAATGTAATGGTTACTAGAGCTGACGATTCCGCACAGCCTTTGCTTTTTCTAATCCCGGGATTTTCGGTATTAAAAATTAGCTCCTGGATCTCAGTGTTTTTCCGGATTTTAAGAATACATATTTTAAAAATTTAGTATATGTATTTTAAATATAAAGTATATTTAAATTTAAAGCATAGAGCGTATATTAATTCCAAGACTAGAGCGCATTTTATTAGAAATGTATTGCATTCAACACTTGAGGGAGAAATCGTTGATAAGTAATCATATTCCATCTGAAGATAACGTACTGCTACTGCTATTTCAAAACAAATCAAGTTCCTGTAAAATTAGGTCTAAACTGGGAACTTGTAGAGATGTAGTACGTAGTATTTTCCAGCAAAAACTGAATCGCTATAAACCCGGGATTTTGACGTACTAATTTCAGTATTTTCGGGACTAAGAATTGTTCGCCAGGGATCGTCAGCCGTAGTAGAAGAAGATGCGTACCCAGGATACATTGGAGCACACTTGACGCAAACTTATTTGTATAAGTTCACTTTATTTGTATAAGTTACACTTATTTTGTAGTATTTTATAACTATAGCAATACCAACAGTATTTTATATACAATTTTATAATTGAATATCCTTCACCATTTTAAGGATTTTAATCCTCATTTAGATGTTAATTGATTTTCCGAATAGAGTTGATTATGAATGAATGAATGGACTGCAAGTAAATGCAAATGAAAAGAATGAATGAAATTCAGCTTTAAAGATTTCTTGTAATAGCTTTAAATTTGAATTGAGCCTTAGTGGCGATGTTAAAAATATTCAGCATATTCTTAGTCAATCGGATTGTGATTGAAATATTGACTGCATTCAAATTTCAAAGTTTTCTCATTCATGTTAAAAAACCAAAACTAAAATAAAACATAGAAATTAATTTTTCTTAGAATCTCGGTTTTTATTATTCAGGACAAGTTTTATAATTAGGGTGATTATTCTTATCAGCTAATTCACACAGAGATATGTCCACAGTTTCGAGATCTGAAACGAAATGAAAAATTATTTTCTTTATGTTCAGGTCAGGTTTATTTTTTGAAACTATATACATATAATCTCTTTGGCTCTCTTTCTGATATTATGATATATATTGATATATTTATATCTGATATATTTATGTATTAATGAAGTTAAGCACTTATGTTACGTGGCATGATGAATATAATAATAATGAACCACTATGGAAAAACTAGAGTGGATTTCTTTCTTGTCCCAACACAAAACTTACTGTTGCTTCTTTTGCACTTTTCCAACTCATAACGGCAATCGTTCTCATATATTTTGTAACAGTTGCCATCATAGCCACAGACAGGTCTCTTTAGTGAGGGGCAAATTTGTTGTTTACATTTCGCGGAATCAGCCTCTTCGGCAGGAGCAGCCACAGCAGCCACCACAAAAGCTAAGAATTACCAATTTTTTTATTAAACGTTAGCCTGTTATATTTGCAAGAATCAAAAATCCACTAACCAGCGCTTAATACGATCACTAAGAAACACTTCATCTCAAAACAATGTTGATTACAGCCACAAGATGAGCTACGCTGAGCTGCGTTTACTTTTTAGCACTGAAACTAAATAAATCGCTTTAGTGTCTTCTGTGCCCGATCGGTTTTTGACTTTTTGAACTTAGCAGTGACTTCATTTGTATTTATACATAATTCAGCCATATCGGCTGGGTAAGAACGAGATAGCAGCTTTGGTTGTGATTGATAACATTGTGAGTTTTGCTCATTTCTATGAATTGAAATTAAAATCTTTCACTGCATTGATTTAGGAAACATATTTGGCATCTTATCAGCATCAGCATCTATCAGCACCTATTGACGTATTAGTTACTCGAATACAATGAGCTAAAGCCGAATGCTTTCCAGAGTCGCCTTCATGGAATTTTTCGCATGATCAACTTTACGTATGGTTGTGGACTGAAGCGAAGCAATCAGACTCGAGGCGTTCTCAGTTTTAGGATGTAAGACAAAACATATTTACTAGATTTCCAACGTCAAGTTAAATGTTTACACTTCTTATCACATAATTTCAGCATAATTTATATTTGTAAATATGTAAATTTATATCAGCACAAAGCAAAGGCAAAGAAAAATTGGTCATGTGCATGTGTAAATTCTACACAAGAAAAGAGAAGAAATCGGAGGATTCTCCATGGTTTGATAGTTTCTTAGTTAATGTCTCCAGCCAAAGTTAATTAAAAGCTTTATTACGTTAATGGAGGGCGAAAGACAAGAGAAGATACTGTGTATATCAATTCTCATGTTCATCACTTTTAATTACTATACAGATTCTAATTTATATTTGTTTTTAACAATTTCGTTATTATGCTTTTTTATTATACTTTTTTCTCCAATTGAAGGGAGTATCTTAAGAAGACGCATAGCGAGATAACAAACATCTATACAAAGCTATACAATATTCAATTAATTAACATATGTACATACATGTGTGGACGTATATGATTTATGATACTGTACAACTTAGATCAAAAGTGAACGTTCTCCTTCCTCTTCATAACCAATTAAAGTTCTGTTCCATCGATCGCATACAGCCGTGGTGTTAACTCCAAAAGCAGCTCACAATTAAGAAATAGCCAAACCAAACACACAGAACCAAGTATTACAAAATCGGCCCCTAAAAACCAGCTGAAGTAACGCGATGCTAACTTGTTTTACCAAACTTATTTCAGATCTGAGCAAAAAGTGAGTGAATAAGTGTAACACGAAGGTGGCAGGTGTTGCAATGGAATAAAGTAAAATGAAATTGGTTCCATAAATTCAGATTTCAGCTAGACTGCTGTCGAACGGCATGCGTTGCAAGCCTCGAGTGCCGCACTACAAGGTTATCAATTCAGTTGCTGCCGATGCACTTGATGGTGGGTCGTGTGGTTGCTAGCGGTTGCTTCTTGTTAGTTTGTTTAGTTTCTATAAATTGTAAGAAGAAACGCAAGTTGGCAGAGCTTCTATTGCGTATAGAATTAGGAAAGAATATTGTTAATGCCATGCTTGGTCTCGATCAAATATTGTGTCGAAATTGTTTGAAGTACAACAGACATTCAGTTTCTGAAATCGATAATTTACCAAACTGAGTAACTCTGTTATTACTCATTGTTATTCAAAATGAAAATACAACGCTGTTTCTAAAAATTAATCGATGTTTCACTGTGATATGAAGGAAAACACTTTTTTACTGTTTAATACAATTTAATATTTATATACTTAAATTAATATAAGTTTCTATTGTTGTTAAAATGTTTCTATATAACATGTTTACGTACTCGTATTTGTTATTATGTTGTTTTGAACTGTGAGTTAATTTTTAGTGTTTCAATTTCATTAAATGATTGGTGTATTTGGTGGAATTCTAATGGAAATTCTTCTCCCTAATGGATTAGTGAATTGTGATTAAGACGAACGCATGTCCTCGCAACTCCAGGCTCATCTTGAGCGATGTGGACTTCTAATGCGTATCCACCACACGACTTTTTAACATTTTAACTGAAATCAAATTTTGACAGAATCCGGCACACATTTTATGCAGGCAACCTTGAAAATAAATAAGATTGTGGAATAATAAACTGTTACACAAAATTAAGAATGAATGCAGTAGCTTCTTTCTTCTACTCCACATCCACATATTTAAATACAACCCCAACCGAACAGGGAAGATATAAGATAAAAATATTCAACTAACCGACAAGATACTTTATTACTTTAAGAAGAACCATTGCAACCGACGAAACTGTGTTGTACGCACTGCGAAACTTAGAACGTTATTGAACACAAGACGAACGGCGCTGCGATCTTAAACGTACGTCAGCCAGCAGGTTGCATGCACCGAACTCTCTGCACCGAATGGTCTATGGACAGATAGACCAGCTAGACAGCAGCCAGACTTGTAGAATGAATTGCGTTATGATCCAAGTTTGCGTGAGCGCGAAGTCGGAGAGCTCCATTGAGGAGATTTCGAAATTTTGAAAGTTAATAAAGAACTCTAGTTGCATGTATTCATGAATTAAATTAAATTTTGTAGTTATATGAATGATAAACAAAAGACTCGAGCAACGAACTGTTTTTAAAAAACACCAAAATTATAATAGCATTCCATATCAATATACTACCATAGAACTAACTTCTTAACTAAACCTAATTGTTTAATTCAATAGCTTAATTAATAATCCGTAATCTTGAAAGATAGGTACACAATAGTTGTACCTCGTCATTTATTAACTAAAGTCTTCAGATTTAATTAAAGTCAGAGTTAATCGGGGCACGTAATTAAAACCGGATCCAGGTAGCTTCTACATCCAATGATTGAAGCCAATACAATGCAAATATTTTATTATTCACATACACGTAAATGCTTTAATTATGTTTACATTTCATGCTGTCCGCAGCGCAATCGATTGTCATTTACAACTTGGAACCGCATGTTTGCGAATCGGATAAAACTGCCGAAATAAGTTATGTAACGACAATAACAGGTGTAATCCACAAAATTCTGTGAAAACGTGTTTTATGTACCTTAGACCTGAACCTGTTTTATGTTTTCTGAATGAAATAAATTCCACGAAGTCCAGCTCCAAGACTTTACCAACTCGAAAAACTGAAAACCGAAAAAATTGAAACCGAAAATTCAAGTGGGCCAATCAAAATTGGTTTGTTGCAACTATTCCCCCATCACTCATTTATCTTTGTTGAGAAATGAGGAGTGCATGAACTGCGTTGAGCTCCAACACACTCACTAAGGATGATCGTTACGAAGAAGCCGCTTAAACTGGAAACTCTACCGCACGACAACATATTGTCTATGGCACTGCCAGGGGCTGCGGTTAAGTCGAACAAAAATAACGGAAATGAATCGATCCTATATTAATGTAGAGCTATTTTCAATTTTCCTTTTAATGAACTTCATTTTAAGGACTTGGCTTTAAACCCAGACCCCAGCATCTCTTCAAAAGCTTCAAGTACGCAAGTACGCCTCTGGTCGCCGTTCACTGACATGTATGTAAGTATTTTGACCAGTCTGGTTTTCTATTTTGAAAGTTTGCTATCAAGTATTGCATGTGTTAATTGCTGCTTTTGATCTTCTATGTCCGAAAGATCACTTAATTATCTGCGTGTGCTTGTTTAAAGGTTAAACTATCTTGGAGTGTAATTTATTAACTGATAAAACATTTTTACATATTTTTATATTAAGGCAATTTTTATGCAATTACAGTTCCGTATTTAATGATGTGAAAAGCCAATCGATAAACGGGTACAAAGGAATCAATTATCGAACACCACAAGGAATGCAATCGATTTACATCACCTAAAGTATGCTGTGCATACGACTATGTGTCCAACACATGAGAACATGTGTCTAAAACACCTTAGGGTCAGGAACTGTGGGATCCCGCACAATGCTGGGAACCTATGCGGAATACACCCAGCATTTTTTAGGCAGAAGTCCTCGCCATAAACATATGTGCTGACCTGAACCTAAGGCGCAAAATAAGAGGCCAGAGATAAACTCAGATAGTCAAACAGTTATTAAGCCACTAGCATCCCCTTAAGTAAGCAGAAAAATTGAATCAATTTCCAATGAGAAAATTCCGATTGAACTAATTTAATCAATTTACCTAGTGCTGCTTTACCTTCATTACCGTTTCCATGGATTAGTGTATGTATATGTATATGCTATGCTATATATGTATATGCTATGCTATATATGTATATGCTATGTATATATGCTATGTGCCAACCATCTTTAACCGTCTCATGTTCAGGAAGCCGACGCCGATGTTTTCATGCACTTGCACCTAATTGTATTAGAAGTTAATAAAGAAGTTAAGGTAAGATGAAGTTAATAATTTATAAGAAGATAATATATGTAATATTTCTTGACGTCCCAGTTTAAGCAGAAGCCAGCTCCACATACATATGCTATATGGAAATTGAATAATAGTGGAAATAAATTTAATATACTCAAACTGGAGGATGTAACTACAATGATGATGTAACAATGATGTCTCATTGATGGTAATAGATTCAGCAAAAAATGTCCTTGACTAACAATAATTCAACATTTTGTTTAATAATCAAATTGATTGAAACAATATTTCAGAGTTTTTACTTAAAAGTAATTCAATTACGTATTTATTATTTGTATCGATCGAATTTATGTACATTTAATTAATAAGTTTATTAAGCAATAAGATATAAGAAGAACTTCTGGTTTTCTAATATAACTTTTTGCTAGCATTTTTTATTATCTTCCAATCTTAAAAAATATAAAAACCCCAATTTATCGCACGCACTAAATTTATATAATTTAATTTATTTTCTTATATAAAGCGTGAAAATATGTAAAATAGTGTAAATTAAATCGTTGTAATAATAACATAAGGTCTCCATAAAACATCGTGATTTATTTATAAAACGATTTAGAAAACTTCAAAATGTCATAAACAATGAAAACATTAAATATATTATGTACAGCTTTTATATAAACAATGTTTTTGTATTTGTATTTTTGATTGAATATTTGAATTTGTTGTTTTTTTTTGCTGAAATTTTTTCCCAGTTTTAATAGTTTAGCTTCAAACCACACCGGAAGCAAATTTTTTTTGGTTCTGTAAAATAATTAGATAAAGATAAAATATTCTCCCCAAAGTATGCAATGCCTTAATAATTTCGTGTAAAGGTTTTTAATACAACTTCAGAACGAAATTCGAATTTCGTGTTAACCGAAATTATATTGTTATATAATATGCTGTTATTTTCTTTTATTACAGTGTTTTGGCGAACAAATGATGAGGAGGAGAAAAGTAACTGTTTACTATTTTAAGGAAACAAAGCGACACTTCTGCGGAACACCGTCCGCCCGGTTAGCTCCTTGTTGGTTCTCTGGGTGGTTTTCAAGCCTGCCAACAATAACATTCTGTGACGGAAGTATTCATCCTAACATTCTTTATTTTCTCCTCATTTCATTTAACTAAGTGTTCCTGTCCTTTTCCGCCCTCCAAACCCCTTAGAAATAACACACAGCACTTCATTTTTTTTGATTTCTTCGCTGTTAAATCAGCGTCATGTAACAAATATTTTGTGCTTAAAGAAACAAAAAATAAGGTAATATACTTGTAATAATAGTAGACTTGGCCTAAAACAATAAACATGGACTCAAACAGACATTTCAATTAACAGATCGCCAGACAATCAGACAATCGACACCTAATTCGAGCACCCTTCGTAACTATCCGAGAATACTGCCCTTTAATACTGCCATGGATACTAATTTCTACGTAGGGTCTAGGATCATGTCTTTCTATTGAATTAAGGATCCTAACACGCCTCAAGAGTGCCCGATACAACGTGGCCATTGGGGAGAGGAAGAGAACAAAGTTTGAAAATAAATAAGCAATTCTTAATACAAATTGGTTTGGCTTTCAAACTGTCGTTGGCTCTGGAAATGTGGGAAGTTTAGTAGGAGCAAATGAACCTTTATATGGATTCTATAAGGCGCCACTACTAGGTGCATCTACTTTGGCCGATCTACGCTGGAAACTATTGGGAAGGATTTATTTGGTAACCTGAGTATTTACTCTATTACGTTGCTTGTTTGTTGTCTGTTATTGTCTGTTGCTTGTGTTTCCTTTGAAGTGATTATTTTAGAATTTTTCTTCCACGAATAAAAAGTAATAAAAATGTTCATATTCTTTATTAGTCGTAATGAAGATTGAAATATTATTTTGGACACGAGACAGCCAGTAGCAAAACCCTCTCGTTTCCTACTGGGCTGTATTAAACTAGTTCTCCCTCCTACACATGTTGCACCGACAAGAAAAATAAACAATCCTAAAAACTCTCTGGTCTTGACACTCCCGAGTAAATCAGTCAACTCGGTACACATCAGAATTCAGCAACGGCCACAAAGCCGTAGGAATTGAATGAATGAAGGAATGAATGGGATTTTGTCAGATTAGACGTTCAGCGCACACGACGTCTGCGGCGAAAGCGTTGCAGCAGAAGCAACAGTTTGAACTTCAGGCAAGAAGAAAAACTGCGATCGTTGAAGAAATCAGTTGCTCGCGAAGAGTCGTCCAGTGCGGTTGGATGGACTAAAGAAAGTAAAAGTGAAATTAGAACCTGCAGCAAAAGGACGTGAAAAGAAGAAAAGTAAAAAGTGTTTACAGAAAATATAAATAAAACTCTGCAGGACTCCTGTGCCTGTGTAGGGCTGTGAGATAATTTGCCTAATAAGAACAATCGAGAGCACTGTAGCGAATAATGGCCATGGGGCTTGGGCGTACTGCCTCGGTGTGCTGGCTCTATGCCATGGGCGTGGCACTCTGTAGCTTGCTTGCCATGGAGTCAGCTACAGCTGAGCTGACGCCGCCATATTTCAACTTGGCTACGGGACGAAAGATCTATGCAACCGCTACGTGCGGTCTGGACACGGACGGGCCTGAGTTGTATTGCAAGCTCGTGGGTGCCAACACGGAAAACGACCACATCGACTACTCGGTCATTCAAGGACAGGTAGGAATGGAAGCATATTGTGAAAACACTCAATGGATGGGTTATTCAAATATTTGTTGACTGCGGTCTGATGAGCTCATTTCATTGACTGCTTACGATTTTAGTTCTTTCTGGTGTATGTATCCATGTGCGGAGTTTAAGAACCAGAATATGTGCGCTTCTACTTTTCGTTTTTATTTAAGGGCCTTCCTTTTAACTAAATATTCAGTCTTTTCATGTGCATCGTTTTCAATAATTGCTTGTGTAAGCATTCTGGGCTGCATGAATAAATACCTCATATAGAACATTATAGTTATATATACATGCACACATATACTTAGCTTCCTGTAGTCTTGCTTTCGTATTTTATGCAGTAAATTGTGGTTATTTTTGATCTTCAACATTTGTATTTAGAAATGATGGAGAGAATCTCGTACATTGAATGAATATCATTGTACTTCATGAAATATTTCTTACAGACTCATATGCTTAGCCCACATGTTTATTTGTAGTCACTAAAGTCTTAATGCAGAAGGACCAGATTCCTCTGAATTAATAAATAATCAATGCGATTCAGAAGCAACTAAGAACACATTCTTCTCTCACCTCCACAGGTCTGCGACGTTTGCGATCCCAACGTGCCAGAGAAGAGCCATGGTCCCGAACTGGCCATCGACGGTACCGAAGCCTGGTGGCAGAGCCCGCCGCTGTCGCGCGGCATGAAATATAATGAAGTCAATCTAACCATTGATTTTGGTCAGGTAAGAAAGCGCTGTTGAAACGCAGCATATGAAAATAAGCATGACAGCAATGAAAGAAAACCGAAGAACACAATTTTTTGGGTGAACTACAGAATTGTTTGTTGTTCGTGGTAGGCAGCAAATTTAACGAAGGAAAAGTAAGAAGTGCGCAAGCAGGATGTGCAAAGCGAGCAAGCTACATGTTCTTTAGCGAGTCTGAAGCCAGTTAGCGGCGCTATAAAATGTGTCTTCCTTTTAAGTCCTCTCCGTCTCCGTAGACAATTGATGGTCGGCGCCTTCAATCGTCTCTAGAAAACGATTCTTAAAGCATTAAGAATGAAGACACCGCCCCGGGTCGCACATGTGCTCCTCAGTCACTAAAAAATTAATTATATGTATTTATCAATTTAAATAATTGTAATGAAACACCAAGTGTTGACCTTATCAGTGCGATTTAACCCTTTAGAGATCAAGATTATCACTCTGGCAGTGATCACTCAGTGTAACCTGAATATGGAACTTTCGATTTCATTTCCTTTCAGTTTGAAAGTAGTAATTTGATGGGATCCGCAGTGGAAGTAAAATAAATGAAATATTATTTCAAATAATAATAAAGTAGAATAATACTTTTACGGATTTTAGATTTTTCAGAGAATTCTTTACACCAGCAGCAACACGGTTTTAACTTAAATCATCTTACGCGCTTATTACATGTGATCGCATTTCCTGAAGCCAGCATTAAAACTTTAAATTCCTTCTTGAGTGTTCTGTATGAAATGCTTAGCGTTTCGGTTCGGTTTTTAATTTCAACATTAAGAGGAAATGCTTTGAGATAAGCTCACTGTTGGAGCCGCGTCTTATCAAGCCGTAGGTTATTTGAGGCCATTTTTAAAGATTTCGAGTCTGCCATGTCGTCTGATAAACGTGTATGTAGCTTGTAGTTTAGTTTGCTTTCGTTTAGAAAAATTGTGGAAGTAGAACGAGGACTGTGGAAGTACAAGCAATCCAACTGATGCTCAGACTTAAAACACAATTCGAAATGTGTACATAGTATGTACGAACAATACATATGTATTGTATATGTACACCTTCAAATATGTAACCTACATATATACTAGAAGGAGAGCCTTGTATAGAGCCTAAAAGACCCACTCACTACGATACAGAAGTTCAACCAAAACGGACATTCTCCGAATTCTTTAACTAGAGAAAGAGTTGCGTTTGCTTTGCAGTACAGTATAGTGAACTACCTTCGTATCTTATCAATAAAGACGGGAGGTGGTTACGTAATCTGAGAAGCAGTCTCATATGACTTGCTTCAGTTCATCGTACATTCCAGATACGTTCATGCAAATTCCTCCTTTAGTGTGCTTTTCTTTGTTGATTTATGCTGCATAGCGATGCATGTTCTTTTTTCACGGATCATTAAGATTGGCTCCGAACAACTGCTTATCTCATTGCGTCTCCACGCTGTTAATTGAAACAAAGCTCATCTGTATGAGCAACAATTGAGACTGTCAACTCTCAGTTCAACCCCGACTCCAAGAATTCTTCCTAAGCTGTATCAGTGATCTAGATATATTGTGATTTCAAATAAGTCTTTTATTCATATATAAAAAGATTATATACTCGCATGAAAAGAAAAACATAGAAACATGAATGAATCGTGCTTCCTTTGTATTTCATATGCTACTGGTTTCCTTTTCCGTTGAGTTCATTTCGGTTCATTGGAACAACTCTTCGGTTTTCAAAATGGTCTCGACTTTTCAACGTTAGTAT